>OX465283.1:30774197-32127812 GCA_949987705.1 Thereva unica | reverse complement strand
ATCCGCTAAAGGCCAAATGACTCCCATAACTCACAGATGGCATCGAGAGTTCAAAGTTGCTGAAATAACGTAAATCGTATACACTTTAAAGCCAAAGAGAAAACAATTAAAGACCGGGAATAACTGAGCCAACGAACACGATAATAAGATCATTCGTAACGTGAGAATGGGCTTGACATACCGGGCAGCATTTTCGTGTTTCATTTCACTTTTTTAATTCAGCCTTAAATTATCTGAAACTCGAGATGACCGCAACAAAAAAACAAAAAAAATGAAAACCTGAATCCAGAAATTCTGTGATCAGTATCAAAATGTGAAAAGGAAACGTTCACCAGTAATTAACATCGATCATCCTGGATTATCTACTGTCTGGCTGCATAAGGTGCATATATTGAATTATACTATCCCAGCCCCATATATGCCGAGAGATTGGCACAGTGCAGCATGATCATTTCCGAATGATCACTTCCAACTTGGATAATTCAATTCCGAAAAGAGAGGAAAATTGCATAATTCAGCAATTTCTATGCCAAGCTATGAAATGATGATATGTACGGATCGCTTTGATCAGATGGTGATCGATAGCTCAGGCTGATGATTGATCTGCGTCACGGATCGCTATGATAATGGAGCCGATTGATATTCTTTATCGCCACATCTATGGATTTATTGGTGAATCAATACAATCAGCGGTTTAGTCATGTATCGAGACACCTGTTAACAATTTTATTCTTTTTCTGCTTGAGATATTGCGATCACATCTCTCTCGCGGTGATCTTTCCTGATATAGAAAATTATCCTTGAAGGTAAAATTGCTTTTAAATGATCAAATTGTGAAATAATGCTCGTGTGTGTGATGATTATTTTTGTGGAAAGGAAACGAATTGGATCGTTGTTATAGTTGTAAAATTTGTATTAATTTTTTTTATATTATATTTCCCGTGAGATATTTGTGAAATTTGATTTCTAGAGTGATTTTTTTAATGGTGTGTGAAAGTGCACGAAATTGGCGTACTTAATATGAAAGTGTGCGTTAGAATGTACAAGTTAGCGGCGCACGTATGTCAAAGGTCATTAATCAATATGATGAATAAAAGAGGACCAAGACTTGATCCTTGAGGTTATTTAAGAAACTATGCATAAGCTTGAGAGCAGACGAGGAGACACTAAAGTGTTTGTGGAGTTTTTCGAGAAGTAGGGAGTATATATTCCATGTCTTGGCACGGGGAAATAAGACTGCACATCGTCTGCATTTATATGAATCTAAGAATATCGTTAGTAAAAATATTGAATAAAAGTGGCCCAAGAATGGAACCTTGGGGTCGCCAGCGCGGAGCAGGGCACTTAAGGAACTAGAGCCACCTAGTTTATTTAACCTTTTGAGAGCGGTTAGATAAGAAACTTTATATAAGTTAAGGAGCAGAAAGAAAAAAAATGTGCTTGTGAGGCCAGTTTTCACAAAAGCAAGACGTGGTTGATGCTATTGAAAGCTTTTTGAGAAGTCAAGCAGCTATAAAGAGCAAATGTCATGTTTTTCAAGGGAATTGCGAATATCAGGCTTGACTTTAAGAAGCGCAGTTTTGCAACTGTGATGTTTGTGAAAGCCCGCTTGCGATATATTTATAAGTTTGAAACGCTCACAATACACATTTATTTCTTTTCAAGATCCTTTTTCAGAAATGGGAAAATACTGATAGGCCGCACTTGGGAATAGCTATGATTAAAACATTCCAAGTCGAGGGTAATTTTGGTATCGTGAGGCAGAAGTTGAGAGTGTGAGTTAAAATAGGCAATAGACGAGGTGCGAGTATTTTTAAGAGACCAAGCGAAATGTAATGTAATTGGTGGTGCAAGTTTTCGTCAGGCAAGGTGGCGCGATATTCACTTTTCGTAAATTCCATTTTCGGAAAGAAACGATTCGCAGTTGAAAATTGAACTAAGTTTTACAACTTTTTGTCCCAAACATCACAAATAACAAAATTTCAATGCTAAGGCTTTTGTATGTTTGCGAAACGTGGAAAGTCATCATAAGGCGCCTTTAAGTTTTCATCCTAAAAATCTGCTGGCAAAATAGAATAACAAATGAAAAACAGTTGCGACGTGCCGACCAAGAAAGGATAGATGACGAAATCATGCAAAGGAAATGGAATTGGAATGGCCATACCTTGCGAGATGAAAACGAGAATCTAAGAGGCGCTTGACTGGAATCCGCAAGGAACCCGTCGAGCTGGAAGGCCTAGAACAATATGTCACATGCGGGATTCCGCAATATGTCACATGCGGGATTAAAGGAGAAGAAGAAAAAGAATCTTGCACTCATAGCACACTAGCTCGATGTTGACCAAAGAAGTGTGCTTGCTTGTAAATATGCTTGTTTTCTGTACTACCTCCATGGCACTCAATTTTGTTGCGGATGTGGTCTTTATTTGGAACTGTTACAGAGAAAACTTGGATTGTTATCCATCAACCACGTCACTTGGTGAACCTTGAGAGTTAATTCACTATGGTAAGCTGTGAAGTTTAATCATTGCTCATAGCTGACTCTTTTTTTATTTTGCACATGTGGGAACAAAAGTAAAAACTATTTTTTCGGGAATCGTATAGAAATGACGTACATTGTTTAATCAAAAATCGTAAAGAAAAGTGATACTTTTCTAGTTAGCAACACTTTTCTTCACGATTTTAGATATAACTTTAATTACAGTGCGATTAATTGTCAACAGAAAATGGCATACTTTGACCAATTATTATTTCTTTACAATTTTTGATTTTCAATGTAAGTATTAATATTTTCTTTGCAATTTTTGATTTTCAATATTAAATGTACGTCATTTCTATACGATTACCGAAAAAATAGCATGTTCAACGCGCTAAGAAAAGTGAGTTTTCCAGCTCGTGTAAATTTTAATCCACTCGCTCGCTACGCTCGCTCGCGAATTAAATATTTACACTCACTGGAAAACTATCACTTTTCTTTACTTGTAGAACAATCTACTATTGTTAAATCTTATTGAATCTCGCCGCCACCCCTGGTCTAGGATATCCAGATCGATATATGGCGAAGGCATATTAAAATTTTAGATCATAATTTAAATGAAGTTTGCACTTTTTGAATAAAATAAATTTTAAAAGAAGATAGAACTACTATCTACAAAGCAGTAATCCTTTCCTTAAATTGTTTCAGAGAGATTCAAGATCATAAAATTTCGAAACAAGTTCAATAAATCAAAAGGAAATTTCAAACACTTCAAATCTTTTTTCTCCTTTTCATTTCCATTTCCGTCAAGTATGATTAGTCACTCAACATCCACTACAGAAAAAAAGAAAATTGTAAAAACTCATACAACCTCCATCTTCGTTGGCATTTACAATTGTTGAATTCCTCCTTCTACATTGTGATAATATTTCAAAACAATTATCGTAAACTTAGTGCTCATTAGAGATTTATTGTCGCTAAAAAAGGCAGTAAACGCGCAGACAGTAAATCCGTAATTGGCATCCATTTTCTAATTTCTCTATTAATTTTTTTTTCTAGTGTAAACGTAAGTAATCAATCGTGAAAACCAGTTAATTTCTTGTAATTTAATTAACCTCCGTGGGTCAAACGTCTCTCTTTATGCTGCACAGGAACTTTGCAAATTGATACTGGCGCAGCGGCAATCGCTGTATGGGGCGAATTACTGGCGCTGGTTAGAGCTGCTTACAAGTTTTCAACTGCATGTATTGAACTGCGATTTGGTTATGGATTTTAAAATTAGGTAATTAATTTGTGTTGATTTTTTTAAAGTTTCGTTTTCAATTCGATTCAAAGGGATTTTTTAGCAGATCTGCACTGCGCTGTCTGGATGTTCAATCACTTTGGAATTTAGCGAAGATTTGGGAACATTTATTTCATTATCAGTTTCAATGACAATGTAAGTAGAAAGTAGTAAAAGCCATATTTTGACGACTAATAGCTCCTAGTAGTTTTTCATAAAATTAAAATATAACTGAGTTTAAGATTTTAGTTTATATAGATATTAAAGGTATCACGTTCAGTTTTTTGTGTGAACTCAGATTTAAGTGCTAAGTCGAAGTGCTATCTCTAGTCGGAAAGAGAGTAGAGAGAATAATGAAAGAAATCCCAAAATCAACACCGATACTACCACTACAAAATGATGATGGTGCCGATCGAACAGAAGACGAAACACTCGACTTATGAAACAAGAGTGGTTAGAGAAATGCGCTAAACAAGGTACCTACTACAAAAAAGAAGCAATATTATCTGGATTGAAGACCCGTAGACTCGAGGCGCCATGGGAATTGAACCTCGGATCTCTGGGATGGTAGTCGGATGCCTTATCTCTAAGCCTGCCGGACCCGCTATGTTTCTGGTTTAATAAAATTTACATTAAAATCACGGCTTAATATTGTAGATATTTTATCCTAAATTTTTTTGAATAAAGCTACGCGATTTTTTTAATTGATGTGGCCCAATCAAAACAAGAATTATTTGATCAATTTCCATAGTACGTCGTACTGTAGAAATTTGCTGTCGTTCTAACAGAACACAGATACGTTGATATCGAACTGTCGATATAGTTGGAGTCGAACCATGCACCTCTGGTTGGGTAGTCGGGAGCCTAACCCCTAGACTACCGACCCCGACTATTTCAAATGGCACGGCACCAAGATCGCGGACGAATTTGGGCAGTTGTGTTTCCATTCCAATGGAAATCTGTTTCGGGTGTTAGGTTTTCTCTAAAACTATACATTGAAATTTTCACACAATATTTTCAAAGTATTGTCAAAGGACCAATTCTAGTTACGAAGGCGAAATATGGAAAGTCACAAGGCGCCTACATACCTAGCCTAGTTTCCATCAACAGATGCCTACGTCGTATCCTAAAAATCCGCTGGCAAGAGGAGCGGGTTAGTCTTTTGTTGCGGGAAAAATAAGGCAGGAGGTTCTGAATTTCAGTGCAACAGTCGCTATGGTAACAGCGGTAAAGTATAAAGAGAACTGCTACATTCATACGGTGGCTTAAAGGGTCTATATAGCCGCGAAGGGGTTATCACCAATGAGTTTAATGGCACGATTTTTCGGAGGAGAAACTTCCATCTCTAAAGGAACCATTATTGGGAGGCTTGTTCGGCGATCTGGAATATGTGATCATTCCATCGCAGATCGTTCGTTAAAGTTACTCCTAGGATATTAAGAGTTGAGTCAGCCATTAGATTCTCTTCTCTGACTGAAATAAAGAAAGGTCGGTGGTAGCTTTTGTGGAGATGAGGCAGTACTTCGTTTTAGTGGCGTTAAATTTAACACGATTCATACGGCACCAATCAAGAACCGATTTCATATCCTGGTTGATCGAAATGGACATCAGTTCAGTTCATCAGTTAATGAAGACAAGGTCTGGCCCGTCTTCTTCTTCTTCTTTGATCCGTTACCTGGTGGTCGAGCGGGACGTCCCAGCAACGGATACGTGGCTGTCGGTGCCGTCGGATCTCGAGCTCTGTTCACGATTTGTTTCCATTCTTGCCGGTTTTTGGCGACCTCTCGAGCCTCGGTAACTGATAATCGTTGATTCTTTAGGTCACCCTCGATATTCTTTAGCCAGGTCTTCTTCGGTGCCGATCGCTGAATTCTCCAGTCTGCGGGACACGTGGCACGTGCTTATCTTATATTGCATAGAAGTAGTGGAGTGGGTTTGAAGGGATCGAGAGCATATCATTAATGAAGACTAGGAAGCCTGAATCAAATAAGATGTGCGGTACCGTAACCGTACGTACCCTAACTTACGAACATGACCATGGCACCGACCTTCATTGACTTAATGAGCTTGTATATGTTCGTTCTTAGGGTACGTACGGTTACGGTACGAATCGTCATATTTGGTTCAGGCTTAAGGATACAACGGCAGAACAGCCAAGGCAAGTAGGAAGCGCCGAATCCTACTTGATGTCCGTCAGTCCTTCGGTGTTTATGTACTAACGTCGGTGGCCTTCACTTGGATTTTTTGATTATTATATTATACTACGATAAATGGATCGTGAACAGTAACATCACGAGGAAAATATCATGTAACAAATATGACTCCAACACTTAATAGAGAACAATCAAGATAAGCCTCGTTTAAATTTGGTGATATTGGGTCGGAATCGAGTTTCTTCTCACAATACTCAAATGTTGTGGACATTTGCATGGACTCAATAACGATGAACATCGGGAATGTCCAAAAAAGTGAGCTCATATATGAATCTGTCTTTACAATTAAACTGCATATCTAACAATGTTATAAATGGATGAGAGGATATGATCCTAATTCACAATTTTCTTTCCATGTACACAACATATATTATAGTTTGCGCAAGAAACCTAACAATTTAACGTCATGTCGTTACTACCATTAAAACTTACCTCTATCTCAAAATATCACCACAGATCAAGCCGCAACTGGCCCTTCCTTACTTAGCCACTTAATTTCACATCATCTTGGAGAATCGTATTTTGAATGAAACCATTTCCAAACACAATCCGCGAACTACATATGTAAGTCCACATAGAAAAAAGCGAAACCGTTCAAGTTTTGTGAAATTTTCTTTGATGTCCAGCAATAAAGATCTTCCCCGAAAGGTTCTCTCCAATGCAACGTACGAGCTCATTATTTCGTGCGGCATGTAATATCGTCTTTACTATCAATACCATTCTCCATGGCGATTTTGAATCAACAAAGACAGGAAAGTTATGGCCAACAAACGGGCATTGTGTGTCATATTGAAAATATTTTATGGCCAGAAACGAATGTCTGCGAATTATGCCGGCCATTAATAACAGAATGCAGAGATTAGTTTCAGCCGTTTATCTAATTAATGCCCAAATTTGTATCTAAATGCATGAGAGAAAAGAAAAGTTGTTAACCTGTTTCGGCGCTGGGTAGAATTGTGAAGTTGCTGTTCGGGAGAGCCGCAGCCGTGAAAACTGGAAATTGTCGATTACAAAAAAAAAAATCAAATAAATAGAATTTGTGATTTATTTTGAAAATGCTATTCGAATGTGGTTTTTTGAAAGTGTAATTGATTTCGGAAGAACGAGAATTCGAGATCGAGAACGAGACGCTGGAATTGAATAGAAACAATTTATTCGAAAGTCAAAAGGTATCAATCGAAGCTTAAGTGAAATGATTAATTGTTGATCAAAAGTTATGTGGACTTGCTTCGGAAATTGTGCATAATTTTGCCAGTGGCGTACCTAGAACTAGAGTTGAGCCGGACTTACAAAAGGCAGTTCATTTGTCCCGTACACGATAGTAAATTGTACTGAGGCCTCAACTTCTTTAAATGTCCCAATTCAAAAATAATGTACTACTGGGATATGAGCGTGATTGTAAATTACGAAGTGGAGAGAAATCTCTTACATTTTTGGAGGGCGTGAAATTTTGTACTGAAGAGACAATCCTTACATTTGTCGAAGGAGTGAAGTTTTGCACTTGAGAGACATTTCTTACTTCGTTTTAGGTGAGGTGCGATTGTAAAATATAAATATACTTTCTGGAGGCATAGCTTCCATACCTACTCTGGGTCAGTTTAATGCATAAGAGATTCAAACCCGTGATTCTGAAGCCATGCCAGTATCTACAACTACAACATTGTCTCCGCTTTCGGAGCTGGAGTCTAGTATTTGGGATGACTTTAATAAGCAGGTGTGTGACTTAATATCACAAATATCACATAATTTTTTTTCCTTCAGAAACAGTGAAAAATTGCTAGAAAATTGGGTTAAATTAAGTAAAACATGCTTCTGCACTAACGACCCGAATTCACTTACAGGCCGCCGCCAGGACAGGTCGGGTCTAGACTCACCCCGGCTCCAGACTCACCCCGTGAACACCCGTGAACAAGCGCGAATGAAAGTGTTAATGGTTTTCGCGCCTTGCTTTCAGTCCGACTGGATACGGCGGTAAATTCGCGGTTTGAGACTGATTAAAAGTTCTGCGGTGGTGGCACGTAAGTTGTTTCAGTTTGTTTTCAATCCAGTTAGCGGCCGGAGAGGTGTGGCGGAAACTTTCAGGCCACGGCTTGCTGTCGACCTGTATGTGAATGGTTGCCTTAAAATATGGCTAAATCTTACACAAAAAATTTTATGCGATCACCAGAAAGTAATATAGTAGCCTCTCGATTGTGTAGCCGCCACCGGTCAGTCAAACGAACGACTCGACGATGCCGACCCGCAAAAAGGCCATTAGAATATATAACTGCAGGAAGGGCTCTGTAGCTAATAATCACATATTGTTTTCACCAGAAATATTACTATACAACTTTCCTAAATTTCCCAAAAAAGAGGAACAAGAAAAAACTTGAGAAAAAACAAAGAAAAAAAGGAGAAAGTGCGTGCTTCCAGAGAGCTTCCATAACATTTGAATGGAAGCACTAAATTCTTGCTTCTTTTGGCAGCGCTTGATTAATTTCCCGCTGGTTATTTACTCTTCTACTTTCGTAGTAACAAAATTCTGCTTTACTGCTCTTGGGACTCCAACGGACTCTGTTTTTAGCTATCCTATCAAGGTTTTGTCAAAATTTTCGATTTCTTTCATCATTGTCTTTCTCCATGTATCTTTAGATCTACCAACACCTCTACTTCCTTGCGGATTCCATTCAAGTGCGTTTTTCGTTAGCGCATTATTTTCTTTTCGTAGGGTGAGTCCTATCCCCGTCTATTTTCTTTTCTTTATCTATTTGATAATTATTTCCTGTTTTGTCAAGTTCCATAATTCTAAGTTTGAATATTTGTCTGGGCCAGAAAATTTGACATGTAATGAGTAAAACTTTATTGACGAAAACTTGTATTTTATTTGTATCCGCGAGCATTATGAGCCAGGTTCCTCTAAAATAGAGTAATAAGGATTTCACGCAGGAGTTGAAAATATTTAATTTTCGATTTCTAGATAGTTGTGACGATTTCCATAATCTGTTGAATGCACCAGCTTTCAATGTTCTAAGATCACAAAAGATCGAAGCTATTATACCCAAACTTGTATTTCCATCGAAAAATCCCCAAAGCAGATGTTTTTGTTATTTGCAAAAAAAGAAAAGCCAACTTTCCACATAATCGAAATTAACCCTATAACATATCAAGAACTGTTACAAAATGAAAACGTTTAACCCGAATGTTCGACCTCCCTGAAGGCAGGAGTCCCGGCCATCGATTTAATACCGCTAATAATTCTGCAAATAATTTAGTGGATGAAAAGCAAAAACAAATCATCGCGGACGAAACAAAGTAATAAGTTAAAACCTGTCAGAACGCTGCTGCACGGTGCATCAAAAATCGAGTTCCCACACTTTTCTTTCAATTTTTGTTCGGGGCATACACCTGGCGTACGCAAACCTCCAATAGTCTACGGCCAGAGAAAGATTAAGGTACAAAAAGGAGTAGCGGCCAGGCCACCAGTCCCAAGATGATCATCGCCCCGAAGATGAGCAGCAAAAGTCGTCAAACCTCTTTCGAGAGATTGTTGCGATGACTGGAAACACATTGGCCCATTGTTGGGGATCTGTTCGTCTGTTGGTCATAGCCGAATTCAATTCTTCCTGAACTGGAGAAAATCGGAGAATACCTGTCGAACGGGAGGATATCATATTCGGGAATATATTTCGATAAAATCAAATCACTTAATTAGATAATTTTATTTCTGCTCGGAATTTTTTAGACAGTATCCGGTTTATGGTGGAAAGGGTATCGTCGTTATGGACAGGGTCAAGAACACAAATGTCGATTTTTCCCACAGGATTCCGTTCTCTCTAAACGGATTGACCCGATTGCATATGCCTGCTTGGGCTGTGAGAACTCCTGAAACAGGTGTTGACTCATGGAATCGATAGAGGTCAGAAGTATTTCCAAGAATCTTCCTTTGAAAAGGTATGACGATAACACCTTTAAAATAGAAACAAGTGCAACGAACCGTCGGCACACACTCACACCTACCTAATCGATCGAGCTTCTATCCAAACTGAATACGAAATTGACAAGACATAATCAAATGAGCAAAAGTCACCGTGTGATTTATCTTGCCGAATCTGAAAATGAAGACATCATCACGTTCCAGCGCGGTCTCGTAGCATTACATTTCGCCGCATTCCACAATTTCAAACATACCTGAGAGAGAGCCTTTGATCAGATGTTGGTTAGGTCTGTGCAGCAAGTGTAGGTGAACGCGACATTGCATGCAGGAGCAATGCGATTTTTTTGTTTGCTTGTCGGACTGAATGCGGTGCTCCTGACTGCAACAGGTCTACCACTATAAGGGGGAGAAACCGTTCGGCGGCCGAGGTATACGTACAGGAACGTTGAACATACGCAAAACATCGAGATCTTCTGTCCTGATAAATTTATTTATTGCGTACACGGCTAATGGCTCAGAAGTTAAGACTTTGACTTACAAGTCGCCTTACAAGAACGACTCGCTTGTGTGGAGAACGCTTGTTGCACAGATATATCGGCTATGTGCACCGGCGAAACCATCAGGTAAAATCATTGCTGAGGTGAACAACTTGCGCGAACTTTACTGACATCGCGCGATTTATTTCAACTTTATAATTCGAAATTAAGGAACGTTTTTGTTTTTGATATTATCTTGAGGGTGGTGCCGAAGATACTATAGAGCAGTGGTTCTCAAACTTTTTTAAGAATTTTATGCGTGGTATCTTGAGATTGCTCCAGATCTTCTGAAATTAACTACAAAAAAGAGACCACTGCTACTAAAACGATTAGTCATTCATAAAATTAAAAATTCTAGTCATCAAATACACAGTATTCTAGCTCTTACTCCCGACTTCGTCCCCGCGAATCTTGGCAACAAAAAATTGGTTGTTGGTTTTGAGAGAGCTCTACTTTTTAAAATCAGATATAGATATTTTCAAACGTCGTGACATGCTGCGCATCCTGGGGTAAAAGCTCTTAAAAATCTTTAAAAGCTCCAACTCCTCCTATCGAATCACCACGGTATACAGAAACATAAGGTAATGTAAAAGAGACGACGGCTTCGAATACCATAAAAAATGGACGCTTAGTGAAGTCAGCCCGGACTAATGGAAATGCGATTATAACTTCCTAGAGGTGGGCACTGGTAAATATCCTGTGAGAGAGTATAGGCGAATATGATCGGGCTAGTCCTTTCCAAGTAAGATTGGCGTGAGGCTAATAAACTCATCCGGAATTATTACGGTACGAGCAGCCGTTGTGCGTTCAATATAGGAGTGGTGTGGCTCCGTATTTTACAGTATTGGAGGTTAGGTTGCTTTGGAGTCGCATTTTGTCATATCTATTACTGTGGGGGCTGAGCACTTCTGGAGTTGCTTTGATTTTGTACCGGGTGTGACTGAATATGACCCGAAAGCGGGTCAACCTCTAGGGTTTTGGAGTGTGGAATTGTATCGCTTTTGCAGTGAAAGACACAAAGGCCTTTAAAGAAAGAAGAAGATGTTACTTTGGAGGAAGCCCTATGCACAGCCACGCAAGCGGCCATATACTAAGGGACGCCCCTGCCCAAGGAGTCTTCTAATACCCACTCTCTTCCGAATCTTCTGCTCTCGATCTGGATCAACACACTTTCCACATTTGCTAATGATGCTATTCTGCGTTACTCGATGGTATTCAGCGTTACATATAACACAAGCAGGTGACAGACCACCTTTGCTTGATTGTCAACTCATGTCTCCCACAGTCAGTAACTCCAACCTACAGTTTAAACGCAAGCCTCATCCCCATCTGCTTCAGCGTCCCCACCGTCTAACACCTTCTATTTTCTTCTATACTTTAAACTACTACTACACATTACACTATTACTTGAATGGTATGATAGACTAGTAGTATAAACTACGCTTGGTTTTTCCACATAAAATCCGACTCTGACTGGTGTGTGCTCTAATAATCGGTTCCAGACCAATGAAATAAGACAGGTGTGTAACCCAAGTGTATGTCTTTTGAGTTCCCTCAATGTATTAATCCCTATAAGGGCGATCCTATTTATGGTACCTAGCTTATCAGGGTGCATTGACATTCCCAAACTAACCCTTTATTATAAATTGTGACCAGTCATAAGTCACAAGCTTTTGTGACCGTTTGCTTGTCATCGATAGTTGTGACTATCAGCTGTTTTTGAATTTTAAGTACCCAGTCACAAAAAAAATCACAAAAAATCATTTTTCCTGGTAAATTTTTAATCGGGTAATGAGTCTGGTCGACAACGTAGTCAGCCACAAAGTATTCATGCCGTGAGAGCAGAGGGTATGGAAAGCCCGATAATCTGTCGCTCTCCGAACGGCGAATCTGTGAGAATGAAAATTACGATAGAAAAATGCTCTTTATGAGTATGAGTATAAGTCACATGAGCTTGTGACTTACTCTTTATAGTCACAATTTTGCCAATTGTTGAGTCTCACCGCACACTTGTGATTGCGTTATGACTTGCAACTGTACTTAGAATATGGATATTAATTGGACTTGTCCTATGGGTCTTTAACGCTCTTATTGCCGCTTTCCAGGTAGGATAAAGATCCTCCTTCCATATATCAAACCCAAAACCCAATCAAAACTTCTTCAAACGAGTTGGCCTGAACTCAAGTTAACCGTATTTTTTCTAAAATTTACGCGTCTATCTAATTCGATGTCCACATATTGTATAGAATCGAAATATAGATTGTTCAGCATTGAAAGTGAGAAAACTCACAATTTTTAACTGCAACATCTGATTTTGGAAACTTTATAACGAGTTTATGCTGTAGAGTTTGAAGAGAGTCACACTGGCATTTCTTTCTAGTGTAGCTAGAAAATTTAATCCTGAAAAACTTTTTGTATACAAAGATTTCTCGTAGTAAACTTTCAATGTGGTTTGAGATTCGTAAGTGCTAACATTAGTCGTCATTTACTTTCTCAACACAGTCTCATTAAAACATAATTTATTGTTTTTTTTTGTTAAATATTTTTGGGCTGATTCCCACCATACAGCCAGCACCAACGACCGAAGAATACCTGCAATTACCGTTAATTTCGTGGTACTTGTTCTCAGTAATTTCTTATTTCGCGGTTTACGTGACACCCAGAATGCAAATTACATGAGGTCTGGGCCGTCAATAAGCGCGTCTTTTACGAGCGGTGGTAGCAGCTACCGTGGAATAAATCAAAGAAATGTCAATAATAAAGAAAGCGCTGACATGTCTTGCCTATAAATAAGGATAGGAAGCGGCAAAAGTGAGAAGAAACCACCGCCTGACTAGAACAAGGGCCACATAACCGAATCCGTGGAACTCAAGGTCTAATCTCGTGAGACGATCCTCGCCGGGACAGATGGATGGGATGGCTCTCCGAAATGGAATAATTATCAATTCCCCGGACATACCTGCTCTGATTGTAAAATTATTACCCGAGACGAATACTCAAATAATGGGAAAAATTTGCAAATATGGTCTCCGATCGTGGACGAAGTTGCGACAGGTCTTTACTATATCTGGATGATGACCATATAGCTCTTGTCTTGCGCCGGTTCATGTTGATTATCGCTTTTCAGTTCGTCTCTCCTGCGAAGATATTGCAGCTGCCATCGGCAATTTACAGACTTATTGCCATAAAAGTCAGGTGGTGAGCGCCACTTCCAGTGCCTTTGATGGAAGTTCTTCAAGTGCCGTGTAGGAACGCTCAAGAATGCAAAGTGAAGATGTTACGAGTTCGTGCGTTCCACTGATCCTAATTAAAGCCTATTACATAATCTGGCGTCTCTGGCCGTCGGACACATAATCCGGGTGCCAGGCCAATAGGCAATCTTAGGTGCCCCTGCCACCTTCAATTCGGGAGCTAATTAAAAAAAGAGCCCACATCGACCGGTAATTACCATGACAAATCGGTGTCATTTTCTACGAATAGCCCCTGAAGCTTAATATGCATAAGCATGCGTAAAACGTGACGAATATATCGGATTCCCCAACTCCACCGATGGCCGGTGTTTTTATTGTACACCTATGTCGAGAGAACCATCACGGCAGGAGCCCGACATGTGGAATTAATCATGTGCTAACCTAGTTGCTTCTTCGGTGATCCTCTGTGAACATCCCGAAAGGTGATCTGGTCCGATCAGATTGAACAAAAGGAAGTCAATCCGGGCGATATTCGCCCTAATAGTCCCTGGAGAGATCGGATAGCGCCTACGTCCCGAACTGCCATTAATTCTGGCATCGCTGCAAATGACTCAATATGTCAAAAATGACGTCTTAGGTAGCGAAGATATCCATCATAAATTTCTTATCGATGGATCTTGCTGCGGGGGGAATCGAAGCTAATTGACTTCTCTCCAGTCTCTGCCCACGGGAACTATTCTGTTTTCTAGTGAGTGTGTTTTTGGGATGGGATGGGATCTGGGAGCATTCGCTGACTTACTAGATAAATATTTGAAGTAGATGTCAAAAGTTTTGTGAAAATTTTAATAATATCGGAGGGAACTTGTGGGATCGTGTCGGGTTTCGGTGCAAATTTATGCGGAATTTTGATATGGAGTCAGTGACACCAGGTTTCTGATAGACCTCCTGCTTTTTTCGTGGGGAATCGCTATCATGTGGTTTATTTTTTTAAAAATATTTACTTAAGATTATTCAAGAGGTCTGCTCAAATGACCCTTAATTGGTGATTCATAGTGTTACTAAATGAAATTAAAATTATGATAATTTGTACACGTTGTAAAAAATCGATAGAGATTTCGAATGGATTTTTAAGCAGATTTTCTTTTAAAAGAATAACAATCAACTTCGCACATATGTATTTATATTATTTAAGAACTTAGTTCCATTCAAAATGAAGCAACTATTTTGATTTAAGAAACTCTCAACACAGCTTCCCAAATTATGATCGTAGTAAAATCATTATTAGAGACCAGGTTGTCGAGAAACAGCTCCCATTCATCACCCACCACCATCACCCATTTAACGTTGTCCCGATTGAAGCTGTTCCCAGAGAGGCTTCCTGAATATCGGTCTGGTCTGATTCTATGACTGTACCCAGCATCCAGAGAATAAGAGGTCTTAAAATTGTCCCTAGAAAGTGCTTGCAAAGCAGGCGGCAAAATATATTTCTCCTTGGTTCCAAGTCTAGGGTGTGAAAGGAGGGTGGTCGACCTGCCGAATTGACCAGAATCGGGACACCGAAGAAACTAGGCAAGAAGCCGCATTTTTAAAAGCGGCACCGACAGCAGCGTATCCTTGGCGGAGACTTACCCCTCGAACCGCCAGCTAACGAATCAAAGAAGAAGAAGAACTCATGTCCAACTAACTCTCTTAATGCGGAAATTGAACTTATTTTTGATTGGGCCGCAAGAATTGTGTCGAGCTCAGCGCAACCAAGATCAAGTACTGTCTTGTCTCCTCCAAAACTTACCCTTCCCTCTATTTCATTAGGCGAGGTCGGTGTTTCCGAGCTTATTTAATACCTCAGAGTTCCAACACATGGTTCATCGGCATCAATACCCAAACTATTAACCTTTCCTTTCTCATCTATCATTCAGATCAAGCTTACTACTAGACATTGCACCATAACTTGAACGACATGACGGACTAGTAGTACAAAGGTTTACTCCTAAGCTTCATCTTATCACAATAAAATAAAAAGTGCAGCTCAGGCAAATCAACAACTGATCACATTTTCACCTTGACGCAGACTATGGAAAAATGTCTAGAGTTTCAAAACTCAATTCAATACCTCTTCATAGGTAGTCTTTAAAGCAGCCTATGACAGCATTGCCAGAGTAGAACTGTACAAAGAAATGAGAGAATTCGGCATCCTCAGCAAGCTGACAAGACTATGTAGGTTGACAATGAACAATGTGACAAGCCAAGCAAAGGTATCCGGAACACTGTCCAGACCAATCAACATCTATAATGGACTCCGACAAGGGACGGTCTGGCCTGCCGCCTTTTCAACCTGGCGTTGGAGCAATTGATCCGAGATTCGGGCGTGTCATCAAGGGGCACAATCCTCTGCGAGTCCACCAAATTCCTGGCTTATGCAGACGATATTGGAAGAACAACAACAGCTGTACAAGAAGCTTTCACCCAGATTGAGTCTTCAAATCCAAACATCTAATCATAAGGCCGCTTTCACATGGGCTGCATGCAGCACTGCAAAAACTCTTAATGCTCTCTAATGTGAACCCGGCCTAACGTCTAAGCTTTTACTATATTAGGCAATAATATTTGGTGTAAGTAGATGAAAACAATGCTTTGCCTACAAAAAACAATTTTCAAAAAAACAATTTTTGTGTGAAATTTTGGCCAAAAAGTGATTTTCGAAAACTTAGACCATGAATAACTTTCAAAGGGTTAATCGGGTCAACTTTTTTGTAACAAATAAAGTTGTAGAGAATTTCATTGTCAACATGTTGGGCCTTGCACGAGGTGAGTATAACCTAACCTATAGAAACCGAGATACATGGAAATCTCGGGAAAAACGCCATATCTCCGGCGGCCATGTTTTATTTTTTGGATTCTAAAATGTCACAAGGAAGCTGCGTACCAAATTTCAAAGTCAAACACGAAGATTTCAGATCGTTTTTGCTATTGATTGACTGGAAGAGAATAAGTTAGACTAGCAGTGTCCAAAAATCTGCTGAGGTGTTTGGAAATTTTATAAATATTATCCAATCAGTTTGTAGTGGAGACATAGTTTCGGTCAGTCACGTCTGGGCACGATGGTAGACTACTAATATGCACAAAAAATGTAAGATCATGAAAAAACCTTTTTTTTAATTGAAATCCGTTAAAATTGTAATTTTTCGTTCATCTTTCTGGAAACTAAATCAAAATTTTTTGAAAAAAAAAAAAGTAAAATAAAATAAAAGCCTTCTTCAGCCTGATGTAATTCTTCAATGCAAGGAATATACAAACATGTCAACTTCTTCATAATCAACGGCATTTGACAGATACAATCAGCACTCCTGGACTTCACTTTGTTGGACAATTTTTGGGAAAAAGTATAAAAATCCAAACAATATCGGATTTTATTAATCTGTGTAGTCCAACAATACAGGACTGCACTCATCAAATTCATTTCTTACACCAACCAACACCAACTTTATGCCCCATCAATCGAGGGCAACAAAAGGTGTTGATTCTGCAATTAACAGCCCACGGGCAGGTGCTTCGGTACTACACATAACATAGCTGTCAACATAGCTGAATGGATTAAAGACAATCCGTATTTCATTTGTAGAACCTCAACCAGAATAGAAGTCTCTCGTTTGGGTTCCATAATTATCTCAGTCGCAGACCCAATTTCCATGCCGACTGGCAGTTATGGGCTCTTTGTGATTATATGACCGGTACAGAGCCAACAAAAGACTGACCTATAAATTACCAGTCCAGCAGTGTCTATCTGTCTATCAGGTTCTATAATCTCCATCGGGCTAATCTCCCAGCACAAGCATTGCCTGGACAACTCATTGGGGATTCTGGATTCTGATGGGCTGGGATGAGTTCTTTTCGAAATAGGAATTTCATTAAAATTAAGACGTTTTGTTACTAGGGAAACCGCGGAGCAACTATGCAACATACACTTACCCAGAAGAAGGCTCCTATTGATCCGTGGTATGAAGTGTCGTGAGAGCTGCTCGTTTACAAACAGTCCAGCAGCCCACATAAAGTCTCGAATTTTTGAATGGCGATGAAATTATGTCGGCCATTAACCAAAGCGGTGATGATACCCAGGGTCACCGCTGAATGAACTTGATTCCAAGTTAGTAAATTCGATATTTTTTTTTAATCTCCCAGCGCATCATCACGGGATCTTGTGGAGATGTGGGTCGAGTTCGGGTTCTGTTTTATGAACATTTTTAGATTTTTATATGATTTCTTTTATCGCATTTTAATACTGAGTTTCACACCTTTCCTGTTGCAGCAAATTGAATTTAATCGCGCATACGAAGTTATGTGAATTTGTTTGCTAAGCCACAGAATAATTTTGCTCTGGACTGAAGGTGTGGCTACTGGATTGAATATGTTGAGACCTTAAAGTCAGGTATAGTTACCTTTAAAGGTGTTCATTGCCCTAAAATATGAAAAATAATAATTTATTAGACTTTTAAATATTTATATGTATAAATATGTGTTTTTTAATGGATTTTCATATTAAGTAATATTAGAGATAAAGTTAAGTTTTTGGTTTTTATAAATATTATAATACATTCTTCCAAAATTTATTAATCCTTGAATTTTTTAATTTTAATTTCGTAGTATTGAAATTAAATTAGACTTTTAAAATAAACAAACCGATGTAAATTAGTCAGATCAGATCTTCGTCAATCCACTTCTCCCGCCTGAATATAAATTCCATCTTTGTGCTGCCTCCTTACAAAAAAATTGTTGCCTTCAATCAACGAAATTTATGTTTTGTTACGAAGAACTCATGCAAAGATGTCCAGAACATTACTGTTGAGACAAATACATATATCATAAATTTGGGAAGAATCCAGAAAAAGAGAACAATAGGATCAGCGAGGGCCACGAGAACAACTCCCTAATTTGCTCTTTCTCTGTCTCGGCCTTCATATCAAACAAACGGCCTCGTGCAGGGCCCTTATACTAAGGGAATCCGTGGCCTGGATCCCAAAATGATCATAGGAACATCTTGAACTACTACATACAAGGGTATGGTGTAGATTTGAGCCGGACTTACGTGAAGGGGTACATTTGTCCCTTACACGGTGGTAAATTGTACTGAGATTTAAATTTTTTGCAATGTATCGAGATAAACGAGGTGGATAAAAATCACTATCCCATAACATCACGTGCATAGTGCCTGTAGAATGACGTAAAATATTCTCTATATTATTTTTGGTAGAGTAATTCTCTATTGCGAGTTACAGAAACGAGCTACTGAAGAGACATTTCTTACATTTTTTGAGGTTGTGATATTTTGTACTAAAGACGTATTTCATACTGTTTTTGCGACAGCAAAATTTCCAACTTGTAAAATATAAACATACATTGGCGGCATAGATTTCTTACTTATTCTAAGGCAGTTGAATGCATATTAGAATTAAACTTGTTAAAAAGCTCTTCATTGGTAATTATTTTCTATATTTTTTTTTAATTTGTTGTTTTTGTCATTTTGGCATTACAATAGCACCTAGTCTCATTTGAAGTATGACAATGTACTGGCTCAAAAAAATGAAGCACCTTTTATTAACACCTGTTGGACCCGGTTGGTTGGTAGTCCAACAAACACCCGCCCCCCACCGCGGAACTGTTATTTGATATTTTACTTAAGCAGAAAAAAAGTAGGACACTTGAATGTTAATGGTGTGTTCAACAACATTCGAAGTACCGCAGGAATCCGTCTTGAGCGCTCTGCTGCTTATTCCAGTATATAATGAAGTATTGATAGTACGCCTCCCAAAAGGGAGGTTGCGATCAAGCTTGCGGATGACATCGTTGTGCTCTTAAGACGACGTTTCGATGAGATCGAATCGTGTGCGAAAGAAATGGTCCGAAAAATTAAAACGTGTCCTGAAAGTTTGCTTGCTGAACACAAAACTGAACCTGCTTAAACGGAGGAAACCAGTGTCCGTAAAAGCACCCACCCACGATCAAATTGGATGTACATCCAGATTTTCATTAAACACATGCGCCACGAGTTTTAACCGGTCGACCTGCTCACAATCGATAGTTTTGGTTGTACAACCGCACTTCGGTGTACATGATTATGGCAAATGAGTCTGATGATCGAGCAGAGACTTAATTTTAAAGCACACTTGGAGGGCATGGCGGGTACATTGTCTACTATTTGTGCAACACTTCCATGAATGTCACGTCCAACGATGTGGCCTGCGTGATTGCGGGGATAATCTCCATAGACATACTGACGAGAGAATGTGTGTGTCTCTTTTTTTATATGAAAGACTAGAGACTCATGGAAGGCCCTTTATACTGTCGACAATTTATTTTCTTCGTATAGAGTGCAATGTCGAACAGCAGCTCTAATCGGGGGGGGGGGGGGGGGGGGAAATTACTGCCACAACCTAACCACGATATTTTTATTCCGCCTACACCCGAACATTACTATCGCGATTCTGAAATCGAGGCGTCGAGAAACAGATTGCTGGAGTGTTATGCCTCCTGAAACACGAGTTGAATCTCATTAACCAACCGATGGCATGCGCTTTATGGTGGAGCGGGGAAGAGCTAAGGAAGGCTAAGACAGGGGGAATTAGGAATGCAAAAAGGGAAGAGGAAAGAAGGAAAGTTATGTAGGATGGGAAAGTGGAAAAAGCGAAGGACCGTGGGGATGGCCGAGATTCGAACCCGGGACCTCTGGGATGGTAGCCAGACGCTTTAATCCCTAGGTTACCAAAGCCCTATTTTTGGTCAAGTTTGGCAGTCGGTAGCCTGTATATGCTCTCAAGGGGCCGGTTTTCGCCCGTTGTAAGGCCATTTTTTTTTACTCGGGATTGTATAATTTGTGCGTAATAGAATAGGTAATCTACTTAATAGATGTGTCTTTACAAAGTTAAGGGGGCGCACGGGACGCCAAAATACTTAAAGCCGGCACTGGTCATGGTCCTTCTTCTTTCAACTTCTCTCGCATAGTCAGTTTTTTTTATCAGCATCGAATTCTATGATTGCATTGGTCAGTAGGAAAAAAAACTAAACTCGTTAGACCAATTCTACACGTTCAACTTTTCGTTCAACTGCAACACTTTCTTTTCTTTCGTTCATGCAACTTTCGAACGGGAAAATCTTACTCCTTTCCCAATTGTATAAGTAAACTATATGACTAACATGAGGGAAGAGGAGCTATTCCTTGTGTTTTTGGGATTCGACAGTGTGAGGAGCACCGGAAGGATGTGGTAAGCTAGGACACCCAACATAAGTTATGCCAAGCTGGATTACTTAAGCTCAGAACAGGCGACGGTATTTTATAATCTCTTAAAAAGTTAAAAAAAATCGTCACATTTTACTTGAAAGAATCCTGTGCAGAATTATCCCATGATCTATTTTTTTGATTATGGTATTCCTACTTAAACTCTACAGCTAAAATATGCGAACACGGGTTCTTTCTTATTGAACCATTTCTATACTTTTCTTGCCAATTTTCCAATATTCGCTGTTTAAACTTTATTATATTCCAACTCGCTACAAATTCCGTTATCTAATATTACTGAACACTCACACCTCATAAACATTATCTTAAATTTATATTGCAATATAAAAATATTTAACCCTCCTCGCTTTCTTACCCCAACTAAAGCAGCGAAAATCGATAGAGCCAGAAAAGGGTAAAATCACAACACATCAGACATTTAATCCGGCTCACTAAGTCTTCAATTACACCTCAGTTTACCTACACATGGGGATTATCGAGGACAATTAAACATAACGAGTAACCATCCTAGATATCCTTTAGCTTCTTGCACATTTCAGGACAATTCAAGCTCCAGTAAGCGGATATCGATTACTGCTTTGGACAACTCGACAACTTCTAAGTCTTCCACCAGGGTATAAGGAGGGAATCAGTGCAAAACGAATCCCTTTTTACGAGTATGTACATCCTTAGGGGGTTTAACTGCCGTTTTATGCTTTTATTAGGTCCTTGCTTCGATTGGTGACACTATCCTGATTACAGTTGTATCATAAAATGCCACTTCGGTGCTGTTTGCTTGTATGTGAAGCATGACATGATGGCATCGATTACATTCAGACTAGACTCAGCACACTCAAAACACACTTCAGAAAGTTTTTGTTGAAAAAAACGAAATTAATTTCACCTGAGATTCGCTGTCAGAAAATCACACACTTCCGCTGGAACCGCGCTGAAGGTCCGTAGAACAGGCGGCGGCAATCATCGAAAACAACCGCTTCCATTCATAACAGTCTGCTGTGGGTGATTTTTGCAAACGGGCAACATCCAGAAGCCGCAGCGGCAGACAGGTCAATAGACTCATGATAATGATTTAGAGATAGGTGGCCGATTAGGCATAGCTATCTCGACAGGTATCTATTAATTATGCAGGTGAATGGGAGGCAGGAAGGCAAGAGAATATCAAAAAATTTCTGCATCCCGTGAATTTGTTGCTGTGAGAACGGGCACACCGCATCGCACAAAAACCGCCATGCGGGAACTGCAGCACTATGGCCGTACGAGAGATAACGAAATGCTCCTCTTCGGGTCATAATTTCTTTATAGCCTTCGGGCGTATTTTTCTCCGGCCGAGGCCGTAATTATGCCAGTTTCATTTCATCGTCTTTAATGCCGGGATAAGTAGCCGTTTTCAAGATAAGCGGCTCCGATGAAGATGGATTTCTTCTCTCCGGCCCATCAAACATGTGTGAGGTGACCATTCATCTTTTGAGATGAGCCCTGGTCCCCGGTACGGCCGGAGTTGGTCAAATGTGAACCAGGAGTTGCGGATTTTTGGAAATTAGCTGGACGCGCAGACTCGGATTTGAGGAGTTCAGAAGGACGAAAGTGAGTAATTTACTTCGCTGCAAGGTTACACGGTTGTGTGTGTTATTAATTTTTTGGCAAGTGGAGATCCGCATTAGGTGGTGTTTTTATGCCGTCGATATTTTCACACAAATGTAAGCTGTTGAAACCAGCGCAAAAATAAAATCATAAAATCGCAGCTGTTTCAAAACTTACCAGTAGGTAACTACCTTCCAAGACATCAATAGCCAAGTGAAGCCAATGTTAGACTCGTATAATTTAAGCACTTCCGTTGCGCCTTTTAAAATAATGGAGTGGTGTTGTTAGCAGAGACTTAACTATTAAATTACTACTAAGTTTCAATATTAGTACAAACTTTTGGTCCAATCTATCTAGAAAAATTTCTCTTCATCCAGAACTCCTTTTTTTCTACAATGGGGAAGTCATCATCTTCATCATCAGGAGGTCCACAGCGTATTATTGGCCTTGGCTTCCTCCAGCGTTCGCCTTCATGATTCTCTGGCCCCGTCTTTTCCACTTTTTTATTCCTAACTGTCTTAAATCTCCTCGACGTCGTCTATACCAATCCATCCATTCAATGGCGCTACAGCCCAAATCGAGCCTTGGCCTCCTCTAGAGCATTTCTCCATGTTTGACGGTCCCTTGCAGCATATCTCCAGTTCCGGATGTTGAGCATTGACTCTGCGTCAGCCGTCACACAGTCTATCCATCTCCTCCTGGGTCTATGTACCTACTGGCCTACTTCCCGAAATTTCTGAAGGACCTTTCCACGATGTTTACGTCATGGGTAGCTATTGATGCAGCTTCGCTGGACTGACGTTTTCCTTATCACTCATTCTAGGGCCAGGTTGAAAAGCATGGGGGCCAGTCCATCTCCTTGTCTGAGCCCTTGACGTACTTCGAACTCCTCTGTTACAATATTTTGGATCCTTACTTTCGCCAGTGAGCTATTTGCGGCGCATTTCATTAGTTGTACCAACTTTGAGGGGACTCCTATTTCCGATAAGATCTCGTATAGCCTCTCTCTGTTTATTGAGTCATATGCCTGTTGAAAGTCGACAAATATCTGGTATACATCTACATTCCTTTCCCAGGTTTTCTCCAGAATTTGCCTTAAAGTCACCAGTTGGTCCGATGTTGACCTGTTTGTCCTAAAACCAGCTTGATATTCTCCTATAAGGCTTTCCGCTATAGGTTCCAGTTTTTGTTTCACAAGCATTGTGAAGATTTTGTAGCTGGTGCTGAGGAGTGAGATGCCTCTGTAGTTTTTGCAGTTTAATTTATCTCCTTTCTTGTATATTGGACATATAATCGCTTTCTTCCAGTCCTCTGGTATAACTTCTTCCTCCCAGATGGTGCATATGAGTTCGTGTAAGGTTCGTAATAGATGGGGTCCTCCTTCCTTTAGCAGCTCAGCTGCTATTCCATCGGCGCCAGGCGATTTGTTGCTGCTCTGCCTTTTTACAGCTTGCCGCACCTCATCCAATGTTGGTGGTTCTATTGAGATGTTATCTTGGGGAATTACAAATGCCTCTGTCTCTGCATTCTCGTTTGATATGGAGATAGGATTCAATAGGTTCTGAAAATACTCTCTCCACCTTTCCTTTATCCTATCAGGATCTGCCAAGTTCCCATCTATGTCCTTACAGATGTCCGTTCTTGGCGGTGAACTGGCGAGTTCCTTTGTACGCTTGTCTAATTCTCCCTTCATTGAAGTCTTCCTGTATCTGTAAGATTTTCCTATTTAGATATTCCCTCTTCTTCTTTCTGCACAGCTTGTCTGCGATTTTTCTTTTTTCCTTGAAGACTTCCATCCTTGCTCTTGTTGGCCTTGCTATGTACTCTCGGTGGCTCTGGTTTCTTTCTTCCATTGCGGCTCTACAGTTTTGGTCAAATCAATCAATTCTAGTCTCTCTGGGGGCCCAGCCTAGTGTCTCTTCTGCTGCCCCCTTTATGCTGCTTTTGACCTGTTCCCACTTTTCGTTGATGTTAGGCTGCTCATCTACCTCTCTCAAGTTTTGTACGACAGCATGTTGGTAGGCATCTCTTATTTCTTCCTTATCTATATCGTATTTTGGTTGAGTTTGCCCTCTATGCGTTTTAGTTGCTATCCGGGTTCTCAATTTCACTTTGACTAGATAGTGGTCCGAGCCACAGCACGCTCCTCTCATTGTTCTTACGTCCAGTATACTCAATTGATTATTAGTTACTCCGCCTGGTGACTGCCACGTCATCTTATGTCGTCGTCTATACAGGGGCGGCGATTTCATATGTGCGAATGGTACACTTGCACCGGGCGCACTTTGTCGGGATAACACCATCTGTCCAGTAATCTTTAGCCGCAATGATGGTACCTTTTATGGTAAATTAAGCTCAGCTTATGGTCAGCTCCACACAGGCCAACCAAATTGGCTATAATCATTCATTCCCTTTTGAAATTTGCATGGGTTTTCACAAGAGCCAACTTTCCCAACGAATATTACGTTAGAACGCTTTATCTTGTTTTGTTTTTAATCTTCTGCCATCGCTTCTCTTTTCAAAAGGGAGACAAAAAAACAACAACATCTGCACAGCTGTCAAAAAATTGATTCAGAAATTCAGTGAAAGAATTCAGAAGGTCCAAAAATCTGTACTTGTCCGCAAACGAAGTTTTTAGCAGAATTTTGTTGTTTGGATGTTAACCCAAATGAAACTCCCCAGGTAATCTTTTTCAGCGAGTGTTTGTGTTTTTTCCACTGTTCTTCACCGCCTTCGAAAACGAGCAGCTTATGGGGCGCAATGTGGAACAGTGCACCGGGCGCAAAAAATATCTATATATCTTTTCTTAGCCTGGTCTCCGCAATATTTTTGCTGGGTTTCGTTCCGCACCTCGTTCAACATGGCCAATCCATCGTAGTCTGTTTATTTTAATCAATTTGACAATGTTTAGAATTTTACTGATGTCATATCACTCAGAGTTGCATTCCTTTGTAAATCAAATGAAGGATTCTCCTCTCAAATCTTCCTAGCAATGCTTCGTCTACGTTTTTCAATATCCGCACGTCCGAACCATATAGTAAGACAGGCCTTATTAGTGTTGCGTAAAGTGTTTTTTAAAGGGCTCTTCCTTGATATATTTCTGGACGTCAGGTGCTTGCGTAGACTAAAGTCGCATTTGTTAGCCAGTGTTATTCGTCTTCAGATTTTGGCGGATGTATCATTACTGTAGTTACAATCGTGTCCACTGCTTCTATATTGTAGGTGTCGATCGTTATGTTTTGTCTGCTACTTCTGGCGTTTTTGTGCACATATAATATGTTTTGTGCTCGTATATTTCCAACCCGATTTTTTTGCGGCTTGCTCGAGTGCTACAAGGGTCGGAAAAGGCTAACATTTGACTGACCTATCAAAGATACACCCTGTGTTAATCGATGCATCTCTTGCTGCTTTTTCTAGGGCCACACCATATGCCAACTTCACCACACCATATGAAACTTCGTATAACAAACTAGAAAGAACTAGCCAAACGTAGAGACGACTGAAAAAAAAGGAATTCAAAAAGCCTACGGCGGAACTACCAGTGGACCAGAGAAAGAACAAGGCAAAACCGTATCCCTCAAAACCAACGACGAAGGGTCCTAGACAATCCAAGAAAACCGAACTTGTTTAACGCTCCTTGTTTGAAAAATAAGCGCCCTAAGGGTGTTTAAGGTTAACTTGCACCATGCCAAAGGGGTCATCCTCCATCCTATGCAAGACGTTCGAACCAGTAGCCTTGTTCGAACCAGTAGCCTTGAGTAACTGATGGTAAATTCAGAAGACTGTTTAAGTAAGGACCTATTTTGGTAAAATATTATATGGTCGGAGATGCGGGAAGAAAAAAGACGGTGTCGCTCTGGTGGGTCCATGGACACTGTATCGAGGGCAAGGCAGCAGAGAAACTATCCAGAGAAGGGTCTGGTCTGAGACTTTGGTCCAGGACCCAGAACCCTTCTGTGGCATCTCATGGTCCACCTCCAAGTCCCTGGTAGATTACTGGGTTAAGGGACTGAACATAGCCTACTGAGAATCAGGCACAGACCATAGACAGGCTAAAAATCGAATAAGACTCTTTGCTTTAATGAGAGTGGTCACGCTAAACAGGGCGGATCTTAGTCTTTGCCACAACCCAGGACTGCCGACTAGACTTCCACACATGAATGTCTGATCTCACTTAAAGAGTCCAAATTATTGATTTTACGAGAAAAGGCTAATCAATATTTCCTTTTCCTTTGCCATGTTCCAGAAACTAGATTTCCTGCATTCAATTTCCATTCCATAAACATCACCATCAACACACTTTAAATCAATCATGAAACGAAATTTAATACTCTCACCTATTGTAAACGATTTAATTAATTTAAACATCAGAGCTGCGGATATCCAATCATACCAAAAGCAGCCGCCAGCGCTCAATTACACCGAAATTCCTCCTACCCGAACAGGTTAATTCGGCCCGCTTTAAGCGGACAATCAGCGCGAAAAAAGGCAAAAACATTGGGCAAAAATGACATTTTACAACATTTACCTGATAGGGAAGTCGCCCCGTGCATCCCCGGCGAGGTGCATTCGTGTCGCTGGTAAGCATTTTGCTCAAATATGGAAAATGTCGCCGAACATTTGCATTCAGCCGTCAATCACGGCCTGATTGAAGCCTGATGGATAATGACGGAAAAAATAGTGACGAGTTGTTTTGCACGCCGCATGCTTTTCATTTTGCAACTGAAATGCATCAAAACGGCGCAGTTTGACCAAAAACAGCGATCCTCAGCCAATTACCGACTCGGGATTAGTCGATTACAAGCCAATCTCGTGTTTAATTTGAATGCGGCTCGGCCCGAAAGGGGCCAGAAGGCGATGTTTATGCAAATGTCCCCCATACGCGGAGTGGCGCCTTCTGGATGTGCCGCGGCAGAAGAGACGAGGACTTCTATCGCTGTCATATCAGTCGAGAGTCCGCCTTTATCATCCAGCGTATTATCGTCATAAATCACCGGAAAATCTCGGATCTCCTGATGTTCGCCGGGGACAGGCAACAATGGCCACTGCTGTTGACACCAGCCTCATTAATTCCCCGAAGTGCAATTGTTTTTAATTTATTCCATCCATCTTGGGCCCGAAGACGCGAAACCATTTAAATGCTTCCCCTGTGTGCGCTTTTTGTCCTCACCTGGATTTCCTGTGCGACTATGTACATCAGCCGGTGGAAGAGCGCTGTCACCACCAGATCATCGTGCTCTATCCAGGCTGTGCCGTCGCTGCAGTTCTAGGATATAGCAAGACGTCTTCGGAACAAGTAGGCAGAGATGCCATTCATGTATCACAGCACCGCCATACCATATACACCAGCATGGTATGCGCTTTCCTCTTCTGCTGATGCTCCTCGAAGGTTGCCCTTTTCCACCTTGCTTCAACTGCTGCAGGAGCCTTTTGGCACTTTGATGGCCGCGGCGCCTGAATGCCAAATTGCACTCCATCCACACACAGCTTCCTCCTGCTGGATCCTCATGCATTCATGCATGCCGTGGGGCCCTGTGGCAACCGCTTTTTTATGCCATTGAACCACTTACTGAAACCTGGCGAAGTGCAGAGCTGTTGAGCCGTTTCCCTTCGGCAAGTTCACCGGAGCTCCCCCTTGAAAGACAAGACAAGAGCGCTTCGCTTCGGGTTCTTTTAGGCCTCTTCTGGGCCCCTGGTTTCCCTCAAAGTCTAGAAATTAACAAGTCTTTCATCTTCATATGGTTAATGAGTGAAAGGCGAACAGCTGCATGCACAAGTTTTTCAAATGACGATTTCAGGCTATCAGAGAGAGAATGCAACATTTTTATACGCGCTGGAATACAACCATAAGTCGGAGAATTTTATGAGTTTATATGGGGATGTATTGGTGCATATTTGCTCGTTTGTTTTGATTTATGAAAGAAAACAGCTGATTCAATTTTCTTTCCTTTTCTGTTCTGCATACTTTATCGTAAAGAGAGAATCTGGCTTTGTCTGGCCGAGTTCACGAAGTATGCGTTGAGTTTTGCTCAGCAGTGATGTTCATATATGCACGCACACAATTAACGGTCGGAAATTTTTGTATGAAGATGAAAGACTTGTTATTACTAGACTTTGGTTTCCCTTTGAGACTTCTGTGACGACTTCTGCAAGTGGATCTGGCATCTCGCGGATTTAGGGGATCTCGGAGTGGTGAACGCCTTCTTAAATGAATATTTTATGCGAGCAGCACACATTGTCCTGGTGGGTACCGCATTTATTGCCTCAAGGAAAAGAGGATTCCCGAACTCGGTTTTGTTTCGAGAGCGATTTTCAATGGCGGCGGCGGGATGATCCAGAATTGTACGCACTATGCGAATAGGACGGAAGTCGCCTTCATTCATTCATTTGAGGGAAAAAATTCCCGCGAAACCAGGCCACTTCCCTTATATGGTGGACATTCTTGTCGGATATGTTTTGATGTGATGCTATGGTTTTCAATATTTCTGCTTTTGTTTTGCAGATTTCGGAATTTTTTGGCTGCAATTTTTTTTGGATTTTTGCGGGGAGTTCTTTTTTTGGGTAAGAAGATATCTCCAAGGTCGACGTACAGTTCAAAGATTCTGTAGTCCTAAAGGTATTAGGTTTAATCCCTTGGGGTTGTTTATTCACACAATTTATATTGCAAGCCTTTGAAGGATAGGATATAATATAGAAATACCAATTGTATGCTTTATGAAAAATTATAAGCGATAGTGGACGAATTGAAAGCGTGTCCTAAAAGTGGTGTTGTGTTTTAAAATGTCTTTAGGGCCTAATAGATGAAAGAATTTGTTGCTACACTTGATAAGTACCACGTAGACGTAAGTTCCTTCTTGTATTGGTTCGGTGATAACCCCATGTTACAGTACCAAGCATGAATATAGCAAGATGCTGCTTCATCTAAGGAACCGTTTAATAAATATAATAAATTCAAAATGGAGAAAGTGACTGATTCACAGCATTAGTCGAGTCGCGCGTTTGGTTGGCCGGTGGTGGCTAAACAATCGAGGGGCTACTATACTACTTTCTGGCGTTCGCATAAAAATTGTGTTGGATTTAGGAATATCTTTCAAGGCCCCCTTTCACACACAGATCGACGGCAGACCGTGACCTCAAAGTTTTTGCCTTAAAGCCAAGTATGATCGCACGCCTCTCCGGCCGCCAACTGGATGGGGCCTGCAGTCCAAGAAAACTGCAAAAAATCTTTACGTAGGTGGGCATTTGTCGTCAGTTTGTGCATAAAACTCGAAACTAAAAGCAAAGCACGAACTAGCCACAAAAACCATCTACATTGCCGTTCGCGCTTGTTCAGGCACAAACAGATAGGCGGGGAGGCGGTGACAGTTGCCGCCTGCGAGAGAATTTCCCATACATTTATCTTTTTCGTGTCGCCTGCGCATCATGCAAGCAAATATAGTGGTTCGTGTAAGAACAACCCCCAAATCTAGAGAGGGAGTCTTACCCATCAGTAAAGATCCTTAACCACAGGAGCCCCAAAACAAATTATATAAAATTATTAGTGCGTCCTACAAAAAAAGTGCATCTGAAGAAGAAAAGGTCACCGAAACCCGTGGTAGCTAGTTCCCTAAGCACGACCCTTGGCCTAGAGACGCCTGAAAGTATCTTTGGTGAGAGTGCTTAATTACGTAAGCTCCCTTAAATAATAATAATAGAGTTTCCCTTCTTATGAAGAAGGCGCACTTCTCAGCTGGGCTGAGAAACATTTACCACGACCACGTGGGCTCGGCTGAGACATGCAAACATAAAAAATTAAGTACCAATGAAAATTACATGCGAAACACATAAACAATCATTAGAGAGTAAAGAGACTCCTTTTAAGGAGATCTTTGTTAGTGCTCACGCTAAAAACATTAATATTTTTATTTACATTAATGAACATGCGATTAACAGCCTCAAATCGGCCATAATTGGTGTTAGAGGAGTTGATGTGTAAGAGCGGTGGTCCTCTCAGATTGTATCGGCTCTCTCTAAACGACGCACGGCGCCTTAGAAAACCTGAGTCGACACGTCCATTAAGAAGCTGGTGGACGAAAACAACATCGGCCACCTCACGACTCTTGTGGAGAGTGTTTAAGTTGAGCAACTTAAGTCGGTATTCATATGGTGGAAGAATTAAAGGGTCTTCCCAAGGAAGGTGATTCAATGCGAATCGAACGAACCTACGTTGAACCGACTCAATTTTTCCAACATGCGAAGAATAGTAAGGAGACCAAACCTGGGACGCATATTCAAGTAAAGGTCTGACCAGCGTAATGTAGAGGTGTGCTGTTAAATTCTTTGGACCACCTTTTTATAAAACCCAAGACTAAGCTGCTCTTGGAAGAAATATAGTTGATATGAGTAGAAAAGTAAAGCTTGGTATCAAATCTGATCCCGAGATCTTTGACAAAATTAACACGGGGGACACCCTCACTAAAAAATGAGTAGTTATAAATTATAGGATCACGTCGCCTACAAAAAGTCATGACTTCGCATTTACTAATATTAAGAACCAGGTTGTTGTTAGCGCACCAAGAGTAAAAGGTGTCGAGGTCGACTTGCCGAGAAGAAAAACGTATATTCTACATTTAAAATAATATTAATTGTACACCACGATTTGACAGCCAAAGGATTTTAATTTTGATTTTTTGTCTATGAAAACTTAGATAATAAATGAAAGATACATAGTTTTTTTGGTATCTATAGGATGCTGTGATTTTATTTGAACCATTTTTCTTGTTGTTCAATTTTTATTGATTTAGCGGTTTGGTTTGTTTCTTGCCAACACTGATTACCTGGATTTACTTTTGCGTGTCCCTTATGTATTATTGTTGTATATACACCACCAATTGGAGGTTTAGCATGCAAAAGCGAAACGTCGTGGTACCAGGGCGGGATTTTTCCAAATCTCTATTTCAGGCTTTTTTGTATTCCCCAAATACACCGTTGATTTAAATTAATTGTGCAAGGCAGGATGACTTAACGGCGAACGATGTTCCCCGTCCAGCAGAACTTTCGTTTCCAGGTACCATCAACGTTCTCCTAAGTAAGCAGCGTCTGCTCCGAAGGGGAGGCGACCACGTTCAGGCAAGTGGTGCTTCATGTTTGCGAGGTGGTACCTTCGGAGTCTCAATCTCCCACGACCCTCCCGGCGAGCCAGCCCCCTGTCTTGAGGCTCGTTATACTGCCTGTTGAGATTTTTTTGACGTCTTTGTCAAGACATTCGTGTGGGTGCAAATTTTAGTTTTTGGTGTGTGAATCCGAAGTTGGCCTCTTCAGCTTAGGGACCCCATAACAAATTTTTTACGAGGGAGTTGTAAGAATCTTACATCGGTCTAGAAACAGAGAAGATGTGCTAGGCGGTCGCACCAAGGTCATAGTGACCCCACCATGTACTATTGACTAAACTCACCAACCCTTTTGCATGACGCTTCGAGTCCACACCTTGAGTTGCCTTGGTCTGGAGTCCCTATGTTAGGTGAAATACGCACGACGGATGCTCTGATGGCGGGACCTCTTTTGTCCACCAAATGCGATCCGAACTTGAGCCTTTAGTCAATCATCACTAAGTATTATCTGTGCAGGAGAAGGGCCTGAAATCGAATCACGGATCTATGAAATGGTAGCCGGGTACTTAATCACTGAAACCTTGTTCTATGACGTTAGTTTAGGGTTAAAGGCATAGTGTTGCAGTGTATGAGGAATTTGATTTCATTGGAGTAACCTCTATGTACTCATGATGGAGAAATGTGATGTTGCAAATTCACGATGATCCAATGGGTAAGGTTTATTTTTCGACCTTCTAAACATGGATGAAATCAGATTGGACCGGGACCGATGGAGAGAATAGAGAGCAGCAGACTGATGGAGAGATCAGGATTGGACCCTTTTTATAGCGCCGAATTAATGAGTCAGCAAATGTTCCTTTGGCCATGCATGCACGAGGGACCATGGTTCTCCAGCAAAAGATATTTTTGGGTATACCTCAAATACTTTTTGCTGCAGAATTATGGTTGCTCGTGTAAGAGTGATCCTTTTAGTAACGCAGAGCACCTCAGAAAAATATTTGATTGAATTTAGCACAAATATGCCATAATTTTGCTGATTTTAATACTTCTTTATTTGTCTGTTACAGTCATAAAACAAATGCCACTGTTTCTTCTGATTTATCCCAATAAAATCTCAATTCTGTTGCATTACAAATTGTAATAAAAGAAGCAAATATGCAGACCGACCCAACCAAACAATTAAATTTATATTTCCGTTTTGATATCTTTCAACAAAACATAATTTGAACGCCTTCATAAACACAACAAGCAAAAAATAATTTCCCAGATCCAAATGCATTTGCATAATAAAAGTCCCCAGCTGTAACCCTTTTCACGCCATTTAATGGCCACATGCATGCACTGATTCCACATTTAAGTGCGGTCATTGCGGCTAGATTCACAACGCAAACAGTTCAAGAAGCCTCCTGGGCATTCAATTAGTCGACACTTAACATCTTTCGCTTTGCGCAGACTCATCTAGATGATTTGGAATATACATATATGTGCTCGCATTGAGGAGCACCTCTGTGAACCTGAACCGATTATTTATAGCGGCCCCTTATCGCAACAATCTATAAAAGACGCTAATTAGCTGAATATGAGCAGATCAAATAGGAGCAGCACAATCGGCTCCGCGGCACTTGGGGTACTTCATTTCTCGATCTCAATTCTTCGTCACATTGTAATTGAAATCGAAACTGGATCACAACACTTCGATCGCTGATCGCGGCAGGTTAATTGATTGTTTGCGTTTAATTAAAATTAGGAGCAGCCGATCACTTGTCGTTTATTATACACCTGCAGGGAGGCAGATTTACCGGGAATGATTGAGACGTTTCCGAAAGGTGTTTACAGTGGTGCTTACCTGTGATATTATCTGCGCAAACCGATCAGTGGTGGCAGGTGCTCACTTTGGGCGCGCTGCTGCAGTCGGGGGATTAATCAAAAATTGAAGGCGTTTCAAAATCATTACTCCTCCGTTATGGTGGGCCGGCTGGTTTACAATTAATAAAAAGCGGTTCTTAGCATCAATAAAAGCGGTTTCTCTTGCAGCTAAATTCGCATCTTATTGTTAATGCAGCCAGCATCCGTGTATAATTTGTTTAATTGGCGCCCAATGTCTGCATAACAGTGATACCTAGACACTGCATCTTCACGTCGAGAACAAGTTGTTAGCAATCATATCTGCGTTTTCGCTGGAATATGCGCGCGCAGCAGCAGCACGGATGCGTTGCCTATTTCTTTTGACATACAGCTCATACGCATGTCGAGCCGCGCGCAAGCATCCAAGTATTCAGCTGTTTCCATCGAAGAGTTATCTCTCTTAAGCAGCCCGATCGTTATTCCTGTTTTTCAGTTAGAGCAGGAAAAAAACGGCAAAAACGAAAAGAATTTTAAATGAACGCTCACCACTGGGCTCCGTTCGCCAGGCACACGGAGTCCAAAGGAAACTGCACTTTTATTTATAGAATCAAGACAGCCGTGATACTACTTTGACATCTGCTTGCAAAATTGAAAATTCGTCCTTCACTTTTGCCTCAAATCAAGCGATGCCAATTGTTCGACAGTCTCCACTTAGAGGCCAGTCACCAGCATATCACAGATCTTACTACTAGCATAGATTCTCCGGCTTTGAGCTGTTGAAATGATGAAAACTCGATTCGCTGCGCATAAGACTCACGGTGCACGGTTTCATGTTTTTAAGACACTTGCGCATGTGCAGCTTACCGCATTCCATTAATGAACGATATTGAATACTGTTTAAGTATAGTTAGTGCCAGGGGAATAGCATTCGTGAAATAAAAGTTTTGATTAGTTTGGTGATTGTTGGTAAAACTAATTTTTTTTTTCATTAGACATTTTGTAGTTTTGGCGTTGAAATTGTTAAATTGTAAATTTTGGTAATTGTGGCATTAACGTATAATTAAAACTAATGTCTCTAGTTGTGACTACATTACATTGAATTAACTTCAATCCAGGATTCAGCTCCACACCAGAGAGGAATTGGAAAACCTATAGCCGGACAAAAATATAATATACATAGTTCCTTACACAGATGGTTCCAAATTATTTATTTATTTTGCCAAACAAGGCACACTTAAATCTAAGTACACTTTTTAACAATAGCTTAAATTAATTATCACATTAGATGCTAAGTCAGGTACAGGTATAATTGGGCTAGGCTATATCTACTATACTAATTGTATCTTAAACAGATATAACGGGAGTTTGGGGTTTCATCATTAGTATTAACTTTCTTTTATAGGACAATTTGTTAGTGGGATGGGGAAAGCATTGATTATGATCATTGAAGACCATGCAACATCTATTAATGGGCTCGTTCCTTGCGTAGTCGGTGCGATGACAATATTCCTTAAGTAGTTTCGTGTGCCTAGTACGCCGAACTACTTCATTGAGTATTATCCAAGAACTTCACCTTGAGATCGCCGTTTAGAATATCAGGCAAGTGAGGCAAGAGATGAGCATTTTTTCTCCTGCATGACAGCGGTAAAAGATCCAAAACTTTGAGCCTGTCTGTATAGGGTGGAAGACTATGAGAATCAGCGGGGTTATATAGATTTCTTAGTGCGAACAGGAGAAATTGCTTTTGAATGGATTCAATCCTGTTGCTACTGGCGTGAAATATGGGATCCCAGACAGGGCATGCGTATTCCAGGATTGGGCGAACCAGTGAGCAGAAAAGAGTTTTTGTGACCCAGATGTTTTCAAATTCCTTAGCCTTTCTTTTTATAAAACCAAGGAGTTTATTAGATCTGGCAGTAATACTATCGTAGTGCAGGTTAAAGTTTAACTTATTGTCTAAGACAACGCCTAGGTCTACGATTTGATCAACATGGTTTAATAACTTGTTGTCAAGATAGTATTGCTGCAGTTGTACGCTTTTTTCCGGGAGAAGGTTATTGCATGGGATTTGCTAGTGTTAAGTTGCAACTTATTGGTGTTACACCAGTCCTGTAATGCATTAAGTTTCGTCTGAAGGAATGATACATCGGTGTCGGACCTTATAACGCTATATATTTTCAGGTCGTCTGCATAAAAGAGATGTGGTATATTATTTAATTTGTGAGATAGATCGGACATAAAGATGTTAAACAAGAGCGGACCAAGATGACTTCCCTGGGGGACACCGGAAGTAACTTCGATTTCTTGGGATAAGAATCCTTGAAATCTGACGACCTGAGTTCTACCGCTAAGATAAGATTTAATCCATTCCAGGGCACGGCCGGTAATTCCAAATTTGAATAACTTAGTAATCAAAATATGGTGGTCCACACGATCAAAGGCCTTGCTAAAGTCCGTGTAGACAGCATCAATTTGATGGCCGTTCTCCATACCACATAAGAATTCAGAGATAAGAATCATTAGATGTGAAGTGGTCGAACGCCCCTTTCTGAAACCGTGTTGTTGCTCGTTAATGTTAGGATCTATAAGTGGTGCAATCTTGTCGTGCACAAGCTTTTCGAAGAGTTTAGGAATTGCGGATAGGATGGCAATACCCCTATAATTATCCACTAATTTCTTGTCGGATGATTTATGGATTGGTGTTAAGAAGGATTTCTTCCAGAATTTAGGGAAACTTCCCAACGAGAGCGATTTGAAGAGGAAATACTAATTCATTTGAACAGCGCTGCAGGAAGCTTGCAGGCAGATTGTCGGGGCCGTGACCTTTATTAATATCAAGATTGTTTAAACCTGCTCTTATTTCGTCACCTGACAGAGATAGATTGTTAATGAATGTTGACGATTCAGTAAAAGTGGGGTCAGTGTGCGTTGTGTTAGATTTGGGAGCGAAGACTTCACTAAATCTCACAGCAAACATGTTACATATATCTTGGGGGCATTAGAGTCAGCTGTATGCGCTTTGTAGTGTTTTCCAGGCCTAGCAGTACAGACGAAGTGAAGGCTAGGATCTAGGGTGATTCCTAGAGTAAATCGGAGAAGCCAACGCACCGGAGCTCTTTTTCAGGGCGCAGGATCACTCCTCAGTGAGTACCGGTTGCGAAAACATCGAAAGCAACGAGAAGATCGATGAGAAGCGGTCGTTTATGATGAAGAGACATTGCCATGCACTCTCCTTTAATAGCAACCTCCAGATGGATGTGTGCCTCAAAGGCTAGAAAAAGGGTCATCATCAGGAGCTCCACAGCCTATTGTTGGCCTTGGCTTCCTCCAGCATTTGCCTCCATGATTCTCGATCCCTGGCCCGACTTCTCCAGTTTCTTATGCCCAACTGTCTCAAGTCATCCTCGACGTCATCTATGTATCTTTTCTTAGGACGACTTGGTCTCCGTTTTCCTGGTGGAGCTTTCTCCAGCACTATCTTTGTCGGGTTTCGTTCTCCACCTCGTTGTACATGACCAATCCATCGGTAGAAAGTAGATATGACGTCTAGACCCGGATTAAGGATCTGTAGGCTCCTATGTAGAGCCTGTGGTACGGGCCACTTCCCCCATATATTATTGCACTACCTGCAAATAAGAAATTAAGTTGTCACGTTGTCATGGGGTTAATAAAAATAAACTTTCAAACAGTCTAATTATTAATTATAAGAAATTAACTGATTTAAAAATATATTATTTAACCACTTGATTGAAAGACAACACCCGACCAGAGTCAAAATATTTGACATCTCACTAATACAAACAATCATTACGTAGCAACACAAAAGCCAAGGACGCAGGCTGTCGTGTATTCTCAGAAAACTTGCAGCGAAGCTTTCGGTTGCAGAACCATGGTGTCCCTGGTGTATGAATGGCTATTTACTGAGCTTTCTGTCCAACCTTTGATACGGCCCATATCCACACTTATAGGGAAAAAGTATAATAGTATAGCTACATATGTTGTTCCGGGCCACATATTTCATAATATTGCGCAATCAAGCTTTTGCGATTTGTGCCTTGGGAGCCTTTTGCGGTGTGGTACGCTTTTTTGGTGAACCTTTGCGCGACATGGGGGAGACTAGCTGAACTTCACTATAGTGTATATTGGGTGAGCTTTCATGGCGGGGTAGTCTACCAGGCAGGCCAACTCATCTGTCAAGTTGTAGGGCTGTAGCACTGACATATAGAATGGACTGCTCATGAGGAATTTTTCATGGCACCAATTTGTTCCATAGGCTACAAACCTTTTTTCACTTCATGTAAACACCGGAATCACTTTTGAAATTTACATTTTTTTTAAATACGTACTTAAAACATTAAAATAACACAAATATTTTGTTTAAAAAAATTAATAAACACTATTTTGACTTTTTCACCTTTTAAAATGCCTTTTTTTCATTAATTTCCAAATTTTATGTGTATCTAATTTAAGTTCTTAACGCCTGTTTTAGCAACTGACATTCTGTATGTCAAAGTCCGGGGGTCTATGGGGAAAAGAGCAAAAGATATAAACATCACTTGAAAGATAAAGCAAAAGATATAAACAACTTCTGAGTGCTTCTGTCAGTTTGGGGGTCTATGGATGAGTGAAACAACAATAGTTTTGGGTGCCATCGATTTGTATGGAATAATTTCAGATGAGCAGTCCATTATTATATGTCAGTGGGCTGTAGCCGTTTGGATTGCATTGATATGTCGAAAATTGTCTTCATCGGGTTGGAAGGCAGGGAACGAGAAAGATTTGAGGTAGAACGATGCGAACTTGTCACAAATTTCGGATGAATTAAAACTAAGGGAGTGCTCGTATTTCTTGGTGTAAGGGTAATTATCAACTTTTTTTCCTAGTGTTGACAAATTGAAAGAATACTCTGGGATCACCATACACAGTTTACCTTCGATGTTCCTGAGGTACTACTTATAGTGGGCTTCGGAGAGAGCAGGATATTGGTCATAGCAATTGAGAAATGCATCGAAACTCGCAGTGTCTTTCCTCTTCAGGTAGGTTTTTCAGAGTTTATTTTTCAGGTTTTTGGTACGTCTCAACTCGTTATTGTACCACGATGGGGATGGTCTGATCGATTTGAACGGCTTACTAGGTACACGAAAGGCTTACTAGGTACTTACCCAGTCTGTATTTCCGAATACCTTCAACATTTAAGAGTTCAAACGCGGGACTCATCACCACCACCATCAACACCCTCCCGATCCGTTATAACCATAAACCTATTCCTGGGCTTAGAATTACCCCATAAAAAAGTATCGCCTCTAATAAAGGAAATAAAAAGTAATATCACAAATAATTAACCTTTCTCACAATAATATACTACACTTTTATCTACACTTATTTGCTAGTGAAGCCACAGCACTCCCACTTTAATTAATTTATATTTATCTGCGTACTGTGGCAGTCTGAAGCAACAATACGAATCCAAGAACTAAGTCCTCACCTGCAGACAAGCCACAATTTGATGTTTATTGTGCAGATTCATTAGCTTTCCTCAATCCTACGCAAGATGAAATTAAACAATATTTGCCCGGGCAATAAAAACTGCGGCAATTCATCAGCGTTTGGGTGAAAACAAAAGGCAAGGTAGTTCGAGTCTGGTTCGCAGCAACCAAAGCCAAGAATCCATAAGCAATTTAATCCGCATTCCACAGCCTCCCACAACAAGTGGGACTACACAAAATAGAACGGCGGCCCACCTTGCCGCGCCGGCGAGGTCTCACGAGTCCTTCGTTCGAGAGTTTACCTGAATGAAGTTCTTCATCCATCTCCGAAAGGGCATCAACTGTGGAAGGTACGAAATTGTAATGAACTTCAAAGAAGGCAACGAGCAAAATAAGTCGGGCACGACTTCCAGCACCGGTATGCCAGGGAAGGCGCACAAACTGGCGAGGAACTTGAAACAATAAAAACTCGTCCGTGCACAATCTGCACTCTAGTTAGGCACCTCTAGTCCACCCGTCTTGAGCCTCCTTAGTTCTGCTCGGAAGACGCTGGTATTAATTCAGGACGGAGCACTATGATTTAGCTAAATTAAAGAGACCGTGCAAGATGTGTGCACAAGCAATTGCGCACTTTGTAGTGCATTGACGGTGCATTATGAGGACTGCAAATGGCTAGTTTGCGACTTAAATGGGATTTCAACGGAGTTCTCAAACTACTGGAGGTACATAAGTAATTGGCAATAATAAAACGAATTTTCCTGGGATGGGGAAGAAATGCTCGCAAAAAATTACAGCAGTTTTTTTTTGGTTTCGTTTCAAGTGGATTTTGTTTTGGGAATATTTGATTTGTAAGTTTTGGGATGATAAAATCACGAGAAGATAATATAACAAATATTGGAGAAATTGATTAGATAGTCCACAAACTCTAGAGAGAACATTTGGAACTACATTTAATGAGTATGATAGAAGTGATAAAATAAAGAGAATATAGATTGCACAAGCCGCGGAATTTCTGTGATGGTACCAGCAAACTTAGAAGAAATTAGCAAGGTCACAAACCGGTTCCAATCTACAGGGCCTCTGTAGCCATCCTAAACGGACGAATTTCGCAACCACGTAGCAACAGGGACCTTTCCATTTCCGCTTTCCTCTTTTCAACTTTCCTGCAGTCTCTTCTACCATAATTATTATGCTCCTTCACCCTTCATAGGGCTTCCACAAAGCTTCTCCGTCCGGCTGTCTTTCCAGAGGGAAATAGAGTCCTGCAATAGCCATCTTTGAGGACTCCTTAGAAGGCTTACAGCTCTCCCGTTCACATACCAGTTGTATATACTTTTTAACATTGCATGTCATTGCAGGGGAAAATATCTTTTAATGCCTTCAAGAGCGTTGTGTCAGTATTATAACCTCACTTCAATAAGTAGCTTTACCGGAAGTCCAGTTTCTGTTCAGTTCGTACTGGAAATACTGTGATTTTTCCCCAGAAGTTAGAAAATTCAAAAGCTCACTGGAATGTCAGTAGATTGCATTCTTTTGAACGAGCTTTTATATTTAACTTCAGTTCGTCACTTTGCGCAGTTTGGCCGGTGAAGCATGGATATACATAGACGAATATTCGTGTAGGCCTGTGGACTTGGGCAGCGGAGAGCGTGGATATGAAAGGAAAATGGCTCACATACTTTCGATTTGGGTGGGAAAATCCACAATTCTGATATTTTGTACACCTAAAAACCCAGAAGGTTAGATCGCAAAGCAACATGGTCTAAGGAGCTCACAGGCAAGGTAATAAAGAACTTATAGTTGTACTGCTTAAGCTTTCGACTACCACCTGCTGCTAGCCAGCCAACAGTGGAGAGAACTGCAGACTTGCTCTATCTCTAAGGTACTTGGCCAGCTAACAACAAAGAACAAGCAATGGGCCTCTTAAACAGACCCCGGCGAGATATTGCCAGACTCACGGCAATCTTCACAGGACATTGGCCCATGCCAAGTTGGGCATCCTGTTCAGCTGGGAGACGCACGAGAACACTTGTTCACTTCCTGTGTAAATGCCAGGCTTTAGCTAAAGATAGGCAGCTCACACTCGGTAGTGACGCTTTGGAAGACTTAAAAGAGATCTCCTGCCTGGACCAAACCCAAACTTTATAAACGCCACTCGACTAGAATTCAAAAAGCAGATTTCCTTAGGGACCTACCGAAAAATGGATTTCTCCGCTGATTCCTCACGAGGAGCCCATGTAGCAAATGAGGAGCATGCCGGAGAAGGCCTTTCACCTTTTGTTTTTATACATTTCAGGCAGGTTGGTGGCCATGAAGGGTGTCATTTAATATACTCAATAGACCGGTTCTGGTTCGATTACAAAAGTCAAGCAGCTTTGGACGTGATTATTACTCAGTTGGGGGACCGCATTGAAATAATGCTTGATCTCCGTATCGAACGAAAACCGGTCTATTAAGTATACTAGTGTAACCTAGATAATCGCCAGGTTTCTTCAATCTATAAAATTTCTGGAAACTCCGGTAAAACTCCCTTGAGAACATATTTTGCAGCGCTCAAAATTAGCTCCCCTGTGAAGCCCTTCCATTTCTTCCTGCTGAAGCTATTCTGCTTTTCCCAACAACTAGGTACGTAGTAGTGATCGGTGTCCACATTCGCTCCTCGTAGCTCCTATTATCCAGTATTCTACTACGATGTCTATATCTGCAATCTAATGACGTTTACGCGTCATCTTGTGTATTTTCGTATGATTAAACGTATAAAGTTATTGTTAAACTTCAATCGGTTCGAGACTTTGGGACTTTGGTGGTTATCATAATAGGTCGTGCTCGAGAGGAAAGTGTTTTGGAGAATTGATACATAATCTTTTATCGATCAAATCTCTACAGCACAAAACCAGAAGTGCTTAAGTTCAAATCAATGATTTAAAGTTTTTTGGATCATTGCATTCAGTATTTTATTCCTAAAATATTCAAACTTGTCTTAAGCTGAGCTGTGCTTGCTGAGTTATTGGACTGAAAAAATTGCTTATGTGCACATGTGCGCGCGCCATCTAGACCTTCGGTATTTCAATATTGAACAACTCTGACATTTTTTAGCCTATTTCGAAAAATATACCCCGTTCTAAAACGTCATTCAATACCATTTTAGGTCTGATGAGCTTCTATTTTACACAACACTTTTCCATACCACAGTTGCTACGATGAAGCTCTTGATGCGCAACTTCCCGAGACACTTCTTGATTCTCCGGATTTAATAACACTAGACTTTTTTCTGTGGAATTATTTAAAAAGTCAAGTTTACGTAGCAAGCCGAACATCATTGACAAGATCAAAGCTAACATATGAGCAGAAACAGGCGCGGATCTAGAATTTTGTTTTGGGGGGGGTCACGGAATTAAAAGTAAACCTAGAAAGCGAAACACTAAAAGCATTTGACGATTTACTTGGAGAAAATGGAACGCTTTCATTTCACCAACGGAACCAATATCATCAGAGGGTGGTAGAAGCTGAAAAAAGTTTCCTTCAGACTTTTCATAACCCAGCATCTGTGTGTACAACGGGACTCACAAGTAAAAGAAAGCCGAGATCGATGTTATTATGTAGGGATAATGAACTTCTCTATAATCGTGACACTGATGGAAAAGTAGATATTCTGGTGGCAAATGATAGGAGCTTCAGGGCACTCTTCGTTGAATTTGGTGACTTTACTCTTCAGCATCATTTGGAAACCGCAGGTTCAATCGCGACATATATCAGAACCCAACCAGAGAATTTAATCGCATTTTGCGATGCATACCAAGCAATTCGTCATCGATCTGTGTGAGAAATTCGACTTGGACCTAAAATATTTGGTTGGAATTAGAACAGATAGTTGCTCGCTAATGGCGTCTGATTTGAAAGGGGTATGTCAGGACTTGACGAAAGTAGCCATTCACGCAAGACGTTGTTCTTGCAGTAATCATTTGTTAACAATTCTTTATTAAAATCTTCCAAAGTTTCAAATTGTCGCAATGCTTCAGGAACAATGAGAGCAGTTCTTTTGATTAACTAAAAAATGTACTGAAAAGTAAGAAATAAAAAATATGTAAAACAAAGCGTGAAATTTCAATTTTAATGAAAAAGTTAATTAAAAGAATGGCGCATTTTTGATCAAAAATTGAAAATATAATTGTAAATCGCGTGAGATTTACAATAACCCTCAAGTTTTGCTTTATTAATTTCATTATTTTTATATTAAGAAATTTACATTTTTTTTTATAAAATCATCATTTTTAATTTTGTTTGTTTTTCAATATACTAAAGATTTTATGTATTAATTTATAAGGCGTAGTAAAAAAAATAATTTCAACTTGTAGTTTTGCTCAATTCACTTTGAAGAAAATTCTAACAAAATTTTTTGATGAAAAATGCGCCATTCTTTTAATTAACTTTTTCATTAAAATTGAAATTTCACGCTTTGTTTTACATATTTTTTATTTTTTACTTTTCAGTACATTTTTTTGTTATTCAAAAGAATTATTTAAAAAATTTTTTTAACTATTTTATTTTATTTTCTACTTTTTATTTTATTATATGTATTCCGCCATTTTATGATGGCGGTTCTATTAGATTTAAAATTACGTCACACACAGCTTACTGTATTCTATCTGCCGTACTCTTTCATGTTTCATCTTGCAACCGTCTTCCTAATTTTTTTACAAAATGGTCAGATTGCATTTAGTACTTATACATGATGAGTTGAACATAGGTTGAGCCCAAGTCTAACTACATGTAAACGGGAGTCGAGTTGAGTTAAAGTCGATTGAACTCGACTCAGCTCTGCTACCTGGGTTGAGTTGAAATTATGCATACGGACATGAGTTCAGTAGTTGAGTAGTTGAGTTTAGTTGACAGCAGCATCTCTGTGTTTTATTTGTGATTTTTTGTAACGTGTACTGCTTATTTATTTTCAATTCACCCTTAACTCAACTATTCATCTCATCATACATACATATTAATTATCACGCGAACTACGACTGTGTGCAAAATTGGAAGTTGATCGGTTATATTTTCTACTTTTTAGTCTATTATAAACTTTCCGCAAATTTGTGTTGGCCACCATTTTGAATTTGGAATGACTCCACATAGATAAATGTGTTCTACCTGTCATATCCTTTCATTTGGTACCCATGTCAGAGGGCCGCGGAGCACAATTTCAAAAATCGGCCGCCATTTTGGATCCGCCATCTGGATATTTTTACAAAATGGTCAGATTGCATTGTCATCTAAACTAAACGTGTATGCAAAATTTCAGCTCTATCCGAAACCGGGAAGTCGGTCAAATTTAATTTACAAGATTTGACGACACGTAGTGTAAGTTAAATAAAAGAATTTAAAAAAGCAACGGATTTGATCAAAGATACCCTTGCTGACCAAAAGATGTGATGAAGATTCTGGTTTTCGACGGTTATTTACTGAAGCTCAACATCTCGCTGCACAATTGGATGAGGAATTCAAAGAAGCACGGGTTGTTTATCGTCAAACAATCAAACTCCAGAAGAAGAATCTTCATTCCTTTATTGGACAACATTGTTACCGAATTTAATGAAATGCTTTCTCCAGACATGTTGGACCGAGACGTTGATCAGTTGAGACATTCAAGATGTTCGACAAGTAGTAGAAGCGTATCAGCAGCTTTTGGTTTCTCCCATCGCAACTATTATTGCATAGTTCGAGCATTTGGGGGGGGGGGTCATGACCCCCGTGACCCCCCCCTTGAATCCGCGGCTGAGCAGAAATAGCTGCAAACGTTCGAAATGCTAGCCAATGTTTTATGCAGGATGCCCGAAAAAGAGATGCTTTTTGCGTATCGAATACAAGTAATTATTTACATAATAGATATTGTATTCGAAAACTGATTTGAAACAAATGGTAGAGAATATACTAAATAAATCTTGCTCATTTGTCAAAATCGAATAAAAAATGTCAGAGTTGTTCATTGTTGAAATACCGAAGGTCTAAATGGCGCATTCCACATTTACAAAAATCTTAAAAGACAATTTACCCTTCAACACATATGTATTTTGCACCTATGCATTTCTGGTTTTGTGCTCTGCGCTAGAAAGTTAATTAAAACCAGAGCACTACAAAAACATAGCCATACCAAACTAGATAACATCGGCAATGCGGAAGTGTCATGAAATAGTCATCTAGAATATTTTGTTATCGTTTTACTATAAGATTATGTGATTATATGCATGAGTAAATGGGAGCAGCCTAATGACAAAATTAATATTTGAATATTTAATTGTTATGGAAATTTCTGAATAATATGATTTTCAAAGATGAGATTTTACTGTTCAAAATTTTTGAGATCTATGTTTACATACACTACTATTATTGTTAAGGGCTCAGAACAACTTCTAAAGACCGATTATCGATCCGACTGACCGATTTTGCTTCTGATGATTTTTTTGAACTTCGAAATAAGAACTGATAAGGAAAACTAGCTATATTTTAATTACTTAGAGGCCCGCCACAACGGGGACAACTGGGACGAATTGCCCCAGGTCAGGTGGCTTCAAAAATAGATTGAAACGCAAAAAGTAGCTTTGTTAAATATGTAGGTTAAAAATGCCCAATAATATTTTAGCTCGATGTCGGTCAAGGTTTTGTGGCGAGCCTGATTACTTACGTCTGGTATCAGGTTTTTGAATCTGGTTTCTGTTTTCATCATCGAAGTACATTAGAACGAAATCGGGGTCATTAAGAACCCCTTTTACCAATCATCGTACAAGTCAAAAGGACATTTCGTCAATGGTCACTCAGTAACAAACAATGTTCACAACTTCTAAAATTAAGCGATATTTGTTTATATTTTTATTTTATTTATATTTATTTGCAACAAGAGTTCTGTGTTTGCATACGCTGTCATATAAATGGAGTTCGAAAACTATAGCAGCCTCAACTTTCGCCTTGGTGCACAACATTTTGTGGAATGTGATTTACTTGATTTTATGTGGAGTTTCTTTATATTTTCTCTGGCAAATGTCCGGAACTTTTTACAAGCCAGAGGCCATACAGTCGCTTACATTTTATGTAATTTTTTCAACATCTGCTTTAAATACATTTTTAATCGGAACCGCGAGTATAATTAATAGTAAGAAATTAGAGGGAATTGTTAAAACGGTGTTAAATTTCTACAAGCATTCCAAAATCAAAGGCAAAATTATTTCCATTTTTATCAGAGTTGCACTTTTTTTCAATATTTTGTTTATATCCGATGTTTTCATGTACACTGAGTACGTGTATGGACTTTGCACAGCGTATCCTCAATTTCTGGTACAATTATTAACAATTTGCTGGTGTTATGGTCAGTCAACAACTGTAATGATATTCGTCATATTCTCTTATAATTGGGCCATGATTAACTGCGGATTGTTCTTCCGCTGTATTAATGAACGAATGGTGATTTTAGTTAAATCAATGAATCGAATTGAATTCATTAAACCTGCATACAAACGTGAACAATTTATCAATGCAATCAATCATGAATTGTCATGTCATTTAAAATCATACAAAAATGTGTTTACATTAACACAGAATATCGCTGATTATTTTCAATTTCAAATAGCTTTAACTTTTGCCGCGAAAATATTCAATATGACAATGCAAGTTTTTATCACCTATTTGGAGTTAAGCAACCCAGAAGCATGGTCTGTTCAATTTGGGTTATTCAAAACTATTGGAAGAATTTCCGCACTTTCTGCAGAAATCATAATGCTTCTATCGGTATTTAAAAGTTCTACATTCGTTGTACGAGAATCGAAAACAATTCGAAATACAATCAACATTTACTTGAATAGTTATGCGCAAACCAGATTTGGAAGAAATGTGATCCATTTTATCCATTTATAATTCCATAGTTTTTTGTAATAACTTTTTATTTTATAGGTAGAATTAATCGGATTGAATTTGATGCAACAGAATCTTAAGATAACCGCTTATCAGTTGTGTACTATTACAAATGATAATTTACTTGAGGTAAAATCGTTTTAAAATTTAAATAATTATTTACGATTTTATTTCAGCTTTTTATATTTATAATAAATTTTGTGATTATGATGGTACAAACTGATTCGCAGAATTCTTCTTAAATAATTCAGGTATAAATTAATTATAATTTTAATGTACACAGTTTTTGTAAATCAAAAAATATATGTACAATTTTAAAATGCAATTTTTGTTTAAATTAATTCAATATAATTCAATTTAAATAAATATTTGCAAATATTTGGCTCATTGGTGGTGGGTGAAACGTATTTTTTTGCGATCTCTGGGAGAAGTAGTCAAAGTCAAATATAAAAGTTGTAGATAAATAAGAAATCTATAACTTTCATTCAAACCATTGAAAACCAAAACCAAAAAAAATGGAGAAAAACGTTACAGCCCGATTTTTCCTTTTACCATTTTTATCTTTCACATGGTCATGGTCAGATTTTAATGAAATTTTGTGAAAATGTACTTTTTGATATGTTGAAATGGGAAAACATCGATAACTATTCGTGTCGCGCCAAACTGTAAATTAAGGGGAGTTTACATACCAGACTCAAAGTGGAAGTACAAAGTAGCCCTGTACAAGATACAAGCGCCAAGTTTCGTCGAAAGCTGGAAACATTTTACAACTATCGAACGGAAAATTTTGAAACGGTTGCAGAGGAAACAGTTTAATGAGCTGCAAATCCTTTTAGTTCTTCTTCTTCTTCGATGGCTCTACAGCCCAATTCGAGCCTTGGCCTCCATCAGCTTCTTCCTCCAGACGTCTCTCTGCTCCGCAGCTTGTCTCCAGTTTCTTGTGTTGAGCAGGTTTGCTGCATCGGCCTTAACATTATCTTCCCACCTTAACCGTGGTTTGCCAACTGGTCTTTTGCCATCTGGTAGTAGATACAGGGCTTTTTTTGGTATCCTTGAGTCATCCATTCTTTGGACATGGCCGGCCCAACGTAAACGTAGTAGTTTGGCATGGGTCGAAAGTTTACATTCTTTGTATAAGTCGTACAATTCGTGATTGTAGCGTATTCTCCATGCACTGTCTTCATTGATTGGGCCGTATATCCTTCGGAGAACCTTCCTCTCAAATATATCCAGCTTGTCTGCGGATTTCTGGGAGATACTCCAAGCTTCACATTCATACGTAGCTACTGTACGTATGATGGTTTTGTAGATTCTTATTTTAGTTTTTCTGTGGATGTCTCTGGATTTCATTACTGGCAGTAGTGAGGAGTATGTTCTGTTCGCGGCGTTTATTCTTCTTTGTACGTCTATCGTTTCATCGTTGTCTTCGCTGACTGTGGACCCCAGGTAGTTAAATTGGTTTACCCGTTCAAAGTTATATTCCCCCCAGGTGGTATTGTGGTTTCTTCTTCTTCTTTCCACCCTTGACTGAATTAGAATCTTACTCTTCTCTGCGTTTATTTGCAGCCCTATATGTTTTGCTCCATCTTCTAATTCTGTAAATATTTCTCTAAGATATGACAGTGATCTTGCAAGGCAGTTTATATCGTCGGCATATCCTGCCAACTGTTTGGATTTGTTAAGCAGGGTTGCGTTCGCATCAATGTTAACCTTGCGAATTACTCCTTCTAGGCAGAGATTAAATAGCATGGGTGCCAGCCCATCGCCCTGCTTTAAGCCTTGCTTGACTGGGAAGGATTCCGTCAATTCTCCTTGTATTCTGACTGCACATCTTGTATTTTCCATTGTCATTTTTGTTAATTTTATTATCTTCATGGGGATGTTTAGGTCCAGCATTGTTGCATACATTTGCTCCCTGTCGATGCTGTCGTATGCTTGTTTAAAGTCGATGGAAAGTTGATACACGTCAATGTTGTATTCCCAGCACTTTCGGAGGATTTGCCTTATTGTGAAAAGTTGATCCATTGTTGACCTATTTCTTCTGAATCCAGCTTGGTATTCACTTATTGCAGCCTCTGCGTAAGGCTCCAGTCTGGTCTTAATTATATTGGTCATTATTTTATATACTGTGCTTAAAAGAGATATGCCTCTATAGTTTTCACAGTTGAATCTGTCCCCTTTCTTGTGTATTGGGCAGATAATGCTTTGCTCCCATTCTTCAGGCATTTCTTCATTCCTCCATATGCAGCATAGTAATTCGTGTATAGCTGCTGAGAGCCTCCTTGTTTGATCAACTCTGCTGGGATGTTATCAATTCCTGGAGATTTATTGTTTTTTAATGATCGTATGGCACTTTGTACTTCTTCCAGAGTGGGTACATTTGTTTCTCTGGTGTCATCGTTATGTTGTAGACGGGGTTCTGGTACATGCCTGATGCTCTCGTTTGCGTTCAGCAGCTCGCTAAAAAATTCCTTCCATCTTTTCTTTACATCTTCGCTGCTTGCGACTATAGTGCCTTCTTTTGTTCTGCATATACCGGAGGAGGGTTTGAAGCCTTTCTTGAAGAAGTTTACTTCCCTGTATGCTTCCCGTGTTTTGTTTTGGGCAAAGTTTTCCTCTGCTCTCAGGATGTGATTGTTGAGGAATTGCCTTTTCTTCTTCCTCCATCCATCCAATGGCGCTACAGCCCAAATCGAGCCTTGGCCTCCTCTAGGGCATTTCTCCAAGTCTGACGGTTCCTTGCAGCAGTTCTCCAGTTCCGAATGTTCAGCATTGTCTCTGCGTCAGCCGTCACAGAGTCCATCCATCTTCTCCTGGGTCTACCTACTGGTCTGTTTCCTGGAATTTCGGCCACCATAACCCGTTTTGGGATACGGTTATCATTCATCCTGATTACGTGGCCGGCTAGTCTTAGTCTGTTGATTTTTATAAACGTTGAGAGTTCTGGGTCGTCAAAAATTTCATACAACTCGTTGTTGTATCTCCTTCGCCATATCCCATCCTCTCTCGTTGGGCCTATTATGCATCTGAGCACCTTCCTCTCAAACCTGGAGCCAGTTCACGCAATTCGACGTCGACTGAAAACGACACAAAGCGCGTTCTAAAACCTTGCTATGGTTAACTATGGCAATTTTTGAACGTCAAAAACTTATGCTAGTGGTTATGTTGTAGTTAACCACGGAGTTTTTGAACGGCAAAAGTTTACCACAGTTAACCATAGTAAGGTTTTAGAACGCGCTTCGTGTCGTTTTCAGTCGACGTCGAGTTGCGTGAACTGGCCCCTGTTGACTTGTTCCTCTATCTCCTGGGTCATAGTCCAAGTCTCGCTGCCATAGCACAGTACTGGTCGTATTACTGTTTTGTAGAGTGAGAGTTTCGTTTTTCTGTGCACAAATCTTGAGTGCAATATTTGTTTTTGGGCACAAAAAGCTCTATTAGCCAGTAGTATTCGTCTAGTTACTTCTTCCTTTTCATCGTTTCTTTTTGTGATAGTAGACCCAAGGTAGACTGTTTTATCGACTACTTCTAGATTATGTTCGTCGATAGTTATATTTCTTCCCATTCTAAATCTTCCAGCTCTGGATTGTTGCATCACCTTCGTTTTTTCTTCATTGATGTTCAGTCCTATGTCCTTGGCCGCCTCTTTTAATTCGACATAGACTTCTTTTGCTGCCAAGAAGGACCTTCCCACGATGTTCACGTCATCCGCATATCCAAGTAATTGTACAGACTGCGTTGCTATGGACGCATTTCTCCGTACTGATGTTTTTCTTATCACCCATTCTAGGGCCAGGTTGAAAAGCATGTTGGCTAGTCCATCTCCTTGTCCAAGACCTTGTCGCACTTTGAACTCTTCTGTTATTGCATTTTGAATCCTTACTTTCGCCAGGGAGCTATTCGTTGCGCATTTTATCAGTCGTACCAGCTTGGAGGGGACTCCTAATTCCAATTCCAATTTTCTTCTTCCTGCAGATGTTTTTTGCGGTTCTTCTTGTTTCCTCGTATTTCAATTTCTTACTCCTCGTCGGTCTCTCTATGTATATTCTCCTATTTTTATTTCTGGCCTCTATAGCTGCTTTGCATTCCTCGTCGTACCAGTCACTGGCTCTGACTGTGCGTTTATACCCTACAGTTTCCTTCGTGACATCTGTCAGTACCGTCTTCAATCTCATCCATTTTCCCTAGACTGTATCTTCATTATTTATACCTATCCTTTCTGCTAGAGTTTCCTGATATCTCTCCAACACGAGCTGTTCTTGGAGGCGATCGACGTCGAATTTCTTTTGTTTGCTGTTTCTTCTTTCTTGAGTAAACAGCCGACATCTGAATCTAGCTTTAACTAGAAAGTGGTCCGATTCACAATTTGCACCCCTACAGGTTCTTACTTGCAGGATACTGGAAGCTGCCCTTCTGTCTATTAGAATATGGTCTATTTGATTGCAGTATCTTTCGCTGGGGGATTGCCATGTGTATTTGTGAATGTCCTTTCTTGGGAAATATGTTGAGCTGACGATCATATTTTTACTCTTTGCGAAATCGATAACACGTTGTCCGTTATCGTTGGATGTTTCGTGAAGACTTTCCTTTCCAATGGTCGGTCTGTGCCAGTTCTCTCTTCCAATTTTGGCGTTGAGGTCTCCTATCACCATCTTGATGTCATTGGAAGGGGCCGTATCATATGCGCGCTCAAGCTTATAATAGAAAGTGTCCTTTGTCGTCCGTTCCTCTTGTCCTTTTCCTTTTAGTTAGTTATATTAAATTAATGACTAATAAAAAAAGACAATTTATTAGTTTCAACCATTTCCACAATGGTAAATATGCAACAAAACCCCAAGAAAAGACGACAGTGACATCTAATACTTAAAAACGAAAATAAAAGCTTTTTTTGGTTATCGCGTTCGTAAAATACGATTAGAGTTCTACTTTGAGGCTGCCGTTTGCTGTTGCCACTTTGGTGAAAGAGAGACAGAGCCATACTATCTTCTATGCGATAAAGGTACTTAGATTTGCGGTTCCACTTTGAGGCTGGGATGTAAACTGGCATTAAAACTTACTAGCAGGATCCAGCACTCGCCATTCGAGCGTCAATTTCTAAACCTAGAAGCAATGTTACCGTCAGATGATTTTTGAGAGTAGTAAAATCTACTACCTTTTTGAAAAAAAGGTAGTAAACTTTTTTGATTTCAAATCAATTTTTCATTTTTTTGTCACCTGCGAGAACGAGCAAAGCGGATGGTTTGCCGACACGTGAATATGCTACGTAATAATTTACCGTCAGAGAAACATTCATTTTTTAGATTCAGGCCAAAAACACTCAAGGATTGGTCGTGTGATTTGTTGATCGTCATGATGAAAGCAAGAAATTGAATTGCAAAAATTCGGCGGAAACAAAATCAATCCGTTCGATTCGTCGACAGGAACACGGCCATTACCGACAGTCAGCAATTGCTTAGATAAATCTTCGTCAGATGGATCGTTTAGCAAGGCAAGTCGCATGTTTATCATCAGCTGTCGTTTCTTTATAAAGCGTCACTGGTTCGATGCTTTGAGGTAAGCGTTTATTTCATGGGTAGCGGTGGTTCATGGAATGATTGATAGTGTCATCTTGAGTCAATGCGCAGATCTTTCATAGTTCGATTGAGTGCTTCCAATGCGCGTTTGTACGTCATTATTGTGTATTCATCCCAGACAATGATTTTACTTGCTACTAAAGCTTTGGCCAGTGCTAAGTGTTTTGCAAAGTTACATGTTGGGTTTTGAATCGTTTGAAGGTTTAACGGCAATTTCAACATCCTTCTGGCAACGTGGCAACTATCCCAGAAGAAGCAACTGCTACAGCAATTTCGGAACTCGTACGAGCAATGGCCAAAATTAATGATACGACGAATACCTTGCAAACTCCACACGGCGCATCGGGGAAAAAGACCACCATTTCCATAATTAATTGCCTTCATTAACGTATCGCACCCTTCCTTCAGTTTGGTACTCAACATGGTCACGTTCCAATTCTCAATTGAAAGCGTCGTTCATTCGACGATATGGCGTTAGTATTCCTAACTTGACTAACCAACTGCCGCACATGAGGTAACACATGTCTTCGATCAAAAGCAATGCCTGGTTATGTATCTCGCCATTCACCTTAAGATCGGGATTTACTGAACTGAACCGAATTCGGTGTAAAATGTTTTCGGATATGTCATCCTTGTATTTGTTCCACAATTCACGTGGATTCGATAGGAAGTATGTCAAAAAAATGATAGCAAATAATGTACGTATCTGACAAGGAGACAATTTCTTTGCCGATTTCAACCAAATTGAGCTGTTGCAGCACGAATTATTGGGAACATCTCACTTTTGAGAGTTCGAAGTTATTCAAATGTTATCAGCCCACGAAAAATCACCAGCAACAACCGCAAGTAGAAACATTCGTCATTCTTCGTATGAACTCTGCAAATGCGACCAAGAGCATCATTAGAATGCACATCCGGATGATCAGGAACCGTATCGCCTTGCTTCCGACGTTGAAATTTCTTCGATGGGGAGTTCCAAGTGGAATAAGGTAACAAATCGAAAAAACTGGTCAAAGTTATCCCTTTATGTTTCAGCAAGTTGAGCATCATTCGATGCGTTGAAAGAACCCGTTGACCATTCTCAAGATGTACCGCCATGTACCGCATGTACAACAGTAAGATGACGCTTATTAATGGAGAATGATGATATACACAAAATCGCTTCATTAAAACTAACAGATCGTGATATTATCAAACGATGTTTTAGTAGTTATTCTGTTATTTGGGTCGGTCCCCACCACGCTCACGTACACGGTTTTTATAGGCGAGGACCTTTCCTGTAGTACTTTATACCAACGCTGCAATCGATTTAGACATAAATAAAATAAAATTAGAATTATCGAAAAAAGGTAGTAGAATGATAACTTGAAGTAGTAGTGTAGTAGATTATCATTTTTTTTCTAAAAAGGTAGTAAAACTACTACATATGTAGTAGAACGGTAACGCTGCCTAGAAGTCTTCAATAACAAATTTTTTCGGGAAGAAATCCACGAAATTGAAAAATGAAACAAATTTTTTTATACTTGGAAAAATCAATGCCAAAAAAACATCTTTTACTATCTCTTAATGTCACATATTACATTTTATTTTTACACTCCACTGGCCGCAACATACAAGGTGGTATGAAAAATATTGCATAATAAAAGTAAATAAGGTTACTACATCTTCTAATTTATTAAATTTATTAAGTAACTTTTTAAGGACGAAAATAATACATTTTTCACAGCACTTCGCGCTCCTGTTAGATGCAGAATGATGCAATCCCAATAAAGACTAGTCCGAGTCGAGTACTCACGAGTACGAAATAATAAAAAAAGCAGAAAAAGAGAAACGACACATAAATGCAGTCCACGGTATAAATTCTCTATTCAATCACTAAAAACCTATAGTCCAGTCAAATTAGAGGTTTGACTGGAAGATAATTCGGAAGTTGCTGAAAATTGGAACAGCCCTTAAAAACATTATTATACATAAGCTGTAGAGACTGCCACGCGATTGGACGACTGCAAACTTTTTTATTCAAGGTCAAAGGGTCAAAATATCAGTTTTTTGCAAATATATGCTAAACCGTACGTCTTATCAGAAAATTGTGTTTACAACGTTTGTAGATTAGGCGATTATCTACAAAAAAATATATTATACATTTCCTCGTAGGAATTGCCATTTCTGAGATATTGTCGTTTTAATAAGTTAAAACGTTATGATAATTACTTTAGGAGTTATTCAAATTTCAGTAAATTTAAAAAAAAAACAAAATTTTTTCCCTAATCACCCTGTATCTTAGTGGATAGTGGAGATAGCCGCCCTCTGTAGAACAATTTTTTTCTCCAAAGATATCCAGGAATCACCCCTGAAAATATTAGCCGCGTACTCCAACAGAGGATTTATTAAATTTCTGATGACCTTTACAAGTCGGGAATGATAGAATATGAGTATTTTAACTTATTAAAACGACAATATCTCAGAAATGGCAATTCCTACGAGAAAATGTATAATATATTTTTTTGTAGATAATCGCCTAATCTACAAACGTTTGTAATAGCATAGTGGCGCGCAAAAATATTGGGCGCCACTTATGAGAGGTATTACCCCCTTAGCCATAAGCCCGGAAAAGCATGACCAAGGAGCCAATACCATACATAAGAAATAAAACCGAATTCCGGAACTCCTACGCCGGCCACACGGAGTTATCTAGCTCGCCGGAGGGGTCGTGGGGTGTGTGGCCGGGCCTTACCGCGGTTGGTTCACCACTTACCTGTGCCTGTGCAATCCTGATTTCCACCTCCATCATTCTCCAAGCACCACCTGAGCCGGGTCATTGTAGTTCGGTCCCTTGCCAGCTCATAGTATGGTTAACCACCAGCTGACAAGGAAAAGGCACTACTTAAGAACCCTGAAAAGAGATGCCACCCGTCCCAACCATTCCACCAAAGAAATTTAATACGTGAACATAATATTTATAATCATTTTAATATATTTTAGTAATCTTGTGTATTACAGGCACAATCCACATGCAAAACAACCTAATGAACAAGCAACAATTTCACAAATGAGTATAGGTCTCCTTGGCAGATATTAAAAATATTATTTTATTCTATTCAGTGATCAATTTCAAGGAAATTACAATAAAATTTTTATAGATATACATTGGTCTGAGGATCAAGAAGGAAAAAAAAACGCGCAGTATTGGCACCAACACTCCTCGTTTTGTACACAGTTAACACAAACGTTTGGGTCAATTAACGGACGAACAAATTCCCGAAAAACATCACAGAAATTAAGCAAAGCAAGATTAAAGAAAAAAATTCTAACAAGGAGTCACCAATACGCAGCTTCATAAAAAAACTTATAAATATGATTAACAAGTTGTTACCCAAGACTATCAAAATGATTATGGTATCAATAGATGTAATAACTTAATCCTGAAAAGTGTATGTTATTAAATAAAAATAAAAAAAACTAACCAAAAATGTGTCTATGTGAATTGAATTATTACAAGAAAAAAATTATGCTTTCAGAAACAAATAACACCCCAAACTGGAGGAGGTCCAGCCGCTAGTCTTCCTAGTCTGGTAGCCGCAATTGGAACTTAGTGTTACTTCTGTGAGGACCGGGCGGTGCGCAAAGTTCTTCCTCTATAAAGCGAATGACCGCCTAACATCGGGGACGAAAATTCCTAACGATTTTTCTCTAAATATTAAAATGTTACGTCTTTTACTTAGTTCGGTTGTTTTGTTGTAAAATACATAAGATTTACTTAAGCAAGTTGAAGCAAGTAAGCGCAGTCATTCTGTTTTCTTGATTTACGTAACGTCTATTTGGTTGCCCATTTCAAATGATGTACACACGGCTATTGAAGGTCCACTTGAAAAATCTCCGCTTTCGCAAAGGCTCCTACTTGACCGTAACTTAATGTATTTCGAAGGCGCTTCGGTCGAACCCGTTCAAAAATTCGTAGTGAGGCTGAAAAGGGAAAACGAATTGAGGGTAGAAGATGCTAGAAAACAACGAAACTACAACTCCATCTGACATAGGATCCACTGGAACCTTGAGATATGTTCTTGTTGAGTCAGATGATCGATGTATACCAGAGTACTCCCACTCCCACATATCTAAAACTGTAAAAGTCAAGGCTCCAGCTTACCAACTGCCAGAGTTATGAGTCGAGTTTTTTAAATTTTATTTTTTTTTTTTCGAAATTTCAGCTAATTTTTTTCCAAAAAATAAGCAATTAACGAATTTTTTTCCTCCAAATTTGGAAGGCTTGGTCAATTTTCTATGAAACTTTTAAAGTTATAAGCAATTTTAATACTAAAACTAGCCTCATTTAGTTCTTTTCCGCACTGCACTGAGCTCAAAACACAAAATTTAACAAAATTTGGGTTTAGTGACAAACCTGGCTTATGGATGAGAGAGACGACTACACTTTTTGGGACCATTAAGTTGTATGGAAATTTATCAGATGAGCAGTCCATTATATATACATGTCAGTGAGCATTCTAACATTCGTCGCCAATTTGCATTCATTCGCACAAGTCGTTCTGATCTTTAGGATATTAACAAAAATTTAGATCCCAACTGAGCTAGAGTTATATCCGAAATGATTTGTCCACTAACCCAATACGTGCGTGGATGATGGACTCCATCTCTATAGTCGTGGAGAGTCTCAGACCAATGGTAAAGTACAATAAACTTAAATTTCCCAACTGATATTGAAACAGAAGTTGCTTTACTCTTTAAGTTATCATAAACACTAGTTGATACCCACGACCTCGCCCACGTGGAAATAGGTTACAATCTAACTTAATCCAAGCACCCGGATTTCAGATCGTGGTTGAGTTAGTATACAAAACATCACGCCTGTAGTCTCTTATAGGGTAGATAGAGCTTCGTGAGCAAGGAAGAAATGAGTTGTAGTATTAGTCCATTCAAAACGCGCGTTAGGGTGTTCCAAAATAACACCATTAAGAAAATCGAACCCTAAACGTTTTTGGGGTCGCTGATCACCAAAATCGAGGTCCCGAGGTTCTAAAACATGGGCGTCACCCTTAAAAATGCCCCTTTTTAGGGAGTTTTCGCGATTATTTCAATAATAATGAAAACGAATGCGATGAAATGCACTTTTTTTAATATTTATTTGCGAAGGTGGTTGATTTGTACTAAATTAAGGCGAACTTTATGATAAGGGGTAGTCCTAAAGGGTTGAAACTACCCCTAAATCGGCTAAAAATGGAAAAAATTGTAAATTTTTTTTTTTTTTCAAGTTTATGCTTCAAATTCAATTGTGGGCGTATTGTCAGGCAAAAATAAATTATTTTCAACCCTTAAGGGGTTAAAACTACCACCCCTACTATAATAAAAACAACTTTATATAAAAAAAATTGCAAACCCTAAAAAGGGGTGTTTTTTGCATTTTTAGGGGTGACGCCCATGTTTTAGGACCGCGGGACCCCGATTTTCGTGATCAGCGACCCCAAAAACCTTTAGGGTTCGATTTTCTTAACGGTGTTATTTTGGAACACCCCCCCTCGTTTTGAATGGACTATATGACAATTCTTTCAAAACCTGATATTAATTTTTCATGACCCCAATAAACACCATTTCTTGTATTTTAGATGGTGACGACGAGAAATTGCAGACATTTAGGTTAAAGTGGTAGTCGGAGGATTTAAATTGTGCAACAGCGACAACATTGAGATATAGGACATGAGGTGGTATTCTTAGTGGGTTGAAAGTAGGGAATCCAATCCCGCAAACGCGGGATCCCGCACCATTTTTGCGGGATCAGTAATGCGGGACTAGACATGCGGGATCCGCGGGTTTCGCGGGATTTGGTCAGTAGAATCACCTGTTATAAAAACCGGGACTTAATAGAAAAATACTAGCTATATTGTATTAATAAAGTATTAATAAAAATAGATTTAAGCCCTGCGAACACGGGTTGATTGTTTTGCAATTCCAGTTGCACACGCAACTGTTTCATGACCTTACCCGTGTCCTGAAGTGAGAATCCATACACCAAATCCACTACACATCCATATCCATATTTGTAAATTCGTTAGTTGAAGAGATTTGCCTACTAAACAATACAGCAATAACACAAAATTATCTAAGTATATTTATATGCGGGTATCCGAACGTGATCAATTACTGAGTTTCCATGTGGAGTTTACCCTGGGTTTACTCAGACCTAGCGCCAATAGAAATACGGAGTGAGTAGAGTTTCGTTAAATCCAGGAAAACTCCACAAAACTCGTCGGATTAAGCCTGGTTTTGAATATGTGTTTGTTTAAGGGGACATAGCACCTTAGGTAAGGAGAAAAACTCTAGTTTTCGGAAGGACAAATGGAGGGGAAAGAAATGCTCGATTCGTTTTTTTTTAGTGGTTATTTTATTGAGAGCTTGAAGAATATGTAGTTTTTTTTCTTTTTCGCCGCCATGACGTCCGTCTCCCGCCCAGTATGTAAATTCCGTTGTGTCCAAGCTGCAGGCGTTCTCGCTCGGCTCAAAAAAAATTCAAAAATAATTTTATATTCTATAAATAGGCCCCTTCAATATGAATGAAAGGATTTTTCGATTTTCCAAGTTTCACGGAAGATAGGCCGGAAAATCGGAAAATGAGAAATTTCCGCGGCATATTTTCCAATTTCGCAACGGCGGATTAATTTGTATCGAAAAATCTCTTCATTCATATTGAAGCGGCATGTTCAAAGACCATTGTGACGCGATTTGAGGCCGATCAGACAATTAGCAACCGAGTTATGCTGGACAAGGTCATGAAAAACAGATTTTCGAGAAAAACGCGTTCAACTTTGGGAGCGCGCCAAAAGGTGGAAATGGGTTTTCTTACCTTGTTTTCGGCTAATCCGCGATTCCTGCTCCATAGAACACCTCTCCTCCGTCTTCTGCATCGCTGTGGTAGCGTTTCGAGTCGACTTTGACTTTACTAGCGCCTGTATATGTGTGCGCCTCTCCCTGCGCTACTCTCCGGTTATCACTCGCGCGGGCGTATTCTCCTGCGTGCATCGTGATTTTCGGGGATAAGGAGTGGGGGGATCAAAAAATCATCTCGCACACATGTTCATGAAGGGTCATAGGAGAGATAGATGAAAGAAAAAAAATTTCGATTTTTTGACCCCGGTAAAGTGCTATGTCCCATCAAGTTACCCTACGCCTACGACGGGGGATTCCCCATGTGCATTACTGCGTTTCCATGAACAGAGGTAGAGTTTTCGTTGGGTAAACAAAAAGCTTTTTCCCTCAAGTTAACTCGATGCTGTTTCCATGACGGCTCTGGGTGGAAATGACAGATAAATAATTTTATATTGCGTCGCCGTTGATGTACGTGCAGTAAAAGATACTTAATCACACACATTTATGCAAAACTCGGCTTAACCGGATTGGGTTATTTGAGTTTTCTTGGATTAACGAAACTTTACTCAACCCCCGTTTCTACGGGCGCCTATTTTGAAAAAACCCCAGGGTAGACTTTGCATGGAAACTCAGTACTTGTAAGGGTAAGAGTAATTTCGAAATTAAATTCCAGCGTAGTTCAAAATTGGCCTGTATACCTTGTTCGACTGTAGTTGGTTACGCTCTTATTTCATAATATGTACTTCATGAATTCATGAATATAACTATTTAGAACAAAATCTATGAATTTGTTACAGTCCCGCAAATCCCGCGGATCCGCGGGATTGCTTACCTCGAATCGGACTACGGGATTGAGATTTTGATGCGGGATTGGATTCCCTAGTTGAAAGTGTATAAGAATTCTACAGGATAATGTACAGCATTCTCGACCTTCTTTACCGAGTCATATTCATACTTTATATGCTCAATTGGCACATGATTGGTGCTGGCTGAGTTAATTGTGGAAGTGAGAACAGCTTCCCTATTCCGCTGACGTCTGACTACTAATCACTTATATTAGATATCAGGTCATTTATATCTGGTAAGTGCTAAAGCACTTTTCTCTTTTCACCGTCAAAACACATTAGAACGAAATCGGTCATTAAGGAATGCTTCTACCATTCATCATACATACAAGCACAAAGGACATTTCATAAATCAGTAACAAGCAATGAGTGACAAGGATACTTCTAAAATTAAGCGAATTTTGTTTATAATTGTATTAATTTTGTATTTATTTGCAACAAGAGTGCTGTGTCTGAATTCGCTATCATATAATTGGAAAACAAAAACTATAGCAATCTCAACCTTTTCCTTGGTGTACAACATTTTGTGTAATGTGATTTTATTACTTTTAATCCCAATTTCTTTATATTGTCTTTGGGAAATTTCCGGATCTTTTTACAATCCAGAAGCCATACAGTCGCTTGCATTCTATGTAATGTATTCAACATCTCCTTTAAATTTATTCTTGATTGCAGCTCTAAATATAATTTATGTTAAGAAATTAGAGGAAATTGTTAATACGGTGCTAAATTTTTACAAGCATTCCAAAATCAAAGACACAATCATTTCCATTTTTATCAAAATTTCATTTTTCTTTAATTTTTTGTACCTGGCAGAGGTTATCATGTATATTGAGTACATGAATGGACTCTTAACAATATATCCTCAATTTATTTTACAATTATTAACAATCTGCTTCAGTCAAAGTCATACAACAACTGGGTTTATATACGTTATATTCTCTTATGATTGGGCCATGATTAACTGTGGACTGTTCTTCCGGTGTATAAATGACAGAATGCTGATTTTATTTAAAACAATCAATCATACAGGATCCATAAAAACTACATACAAACGCGAGCAATTTATCAGTGACATCAACAGTGAATTGTCATATCTTTTAAAATCATATAAAAATGTGTTTACATTAACACAAAATATCGCTGATTATTTTCAATTGCAACTAGCTTTGACTTTTTCCGTGAAATTATTTAATATGACTACGCAAATTTTTATTATTTATTTGGAACTAACCAAACCACCGGATCAATTGTATATTAAATATGGCACATTTAGAACTAGTGCAAGAATAGTAATACTTTTTGCAGAGATCTTAATGTTTTTATCGATATTTAAATGTACCAGATTTGTTGTACGAGAATCAAAAACAATTCGAGATACAATCAACATTTACTTGAATAGTTATGCTCAAACCAGATTTGGAAGAAAAGTGATCAATCGATCGATTTTTAGTTCAATATTTTTTGTAATCATTTTTATTTTATAGGTAGAATTGATCGTGTTGAATTTGATGCAACAAAATCTTAAGATAACAATTTATGACTTGTGTACCATAGCATATGATAATTTACTAAAGGTAAAATAATTTTAAAATTTAATTAATTATTTACGATTTTATTGCAGCTTATTATATTTATAATAAATTTTGTGATTATGATGGTACAAATTGATTCGCAGAATTCATCTAAAATAAAACTGGAATAAATAAATTATGCTACCTATAATTTTTATGTGCACAATTTTTGTAAAACCAAAAATATATGTATGTACAATTTTAAAATGTAATGCGCGTTGACATTTAGTTGTTTACAGTTTTTGTGACATTTCACAGCAAGGTCAAATTTTGTTTGTTAGAAAACGCCATTCAATATATTCAAATGTTATTCAACTGGTTCATCTTGTTTTATTTTGTTTTGCAAATGGAGTTAAATTTACTTTAATCGTAACGATTCACGGGTCGGTAATTCATTTTTCGTTTTTTGCCTGTAGCATACACAATTAAAGCAGATGGTTTGCCGACACGTGAGCACGCTAAATGCAATTGGCCATGCGAAAAGCATGAATTCTGCAAATGCAGGCCACAAACATTTGATGGATTGTCCCTGAGATTTGTTGATTATCATTGCGAATGCCAATCGGACTAGAAGTTTTAATCTTTTAATTTTGAAATCAAAAGTACAGTTTTTTCACATTAAATTCACCCATTTGCAAATCAAATTAATCCTTTTGCAAATTAAAAGCATCCTCCTGCAAATGAAATTCACCCTTTTGCACATTAAATTCACCAGTTGGAAAATTAAGGAATTCTACATTATATATTACTAGCTGGAATCCGGTACGCCTCGCTGCACCCATAAACCAATAGCATTGGCGTGCGCCAAAACAATTGGGAATCTGAAAATCGCTTTTCCATTGTCAGTGAGAGTACCAAATTCCACAACGAAAGTACATTCGAAACGAAAAGTGTTACTACGTTCAATTAAAAACCCAAATCACCTGCTCATTTGTATTCGCAATAACAATTCAACGGTCTCACTGTCACTCTTGTCGTGGTCAGATGGAGGGAGTGTTGTTGTCCGTAAACGAATTTCGAAGGGGAAATTACATTGCACATGCGCTTGTATTTTATCCATACACGAAATGTTAATGTCTGTGGAATTGTCGTTTCCAATTTAAAGGATCGGCTAACATACTTATTTCTTGCACTGAACTTGATCTTGGAAAAGAGTTTCTCGATGGTCTTCAGCATTGGAGAATATGGCGGTAGAAAAAGTATAGTGTGTCTTACCAACAAAATGTATGAATAGTTATAGATTATGGTGTGCCGAGCTTGACCGAACTCGAATTTAATGTATATAAGTATCTAATTTTCAAACGGGTGAGTTTCATTTGCATAAGGATAGATTTAATTTGCAAAAAGGTGAATTTTATTTTATCTAGAGTTAACCCTTCTAGCACAGAAGGCGCACTTTTCAGTTAAGCATGAAAATCTATATATACATACACATACACACATATATATATATATAAATATATATGTATATGTATATATATATATATGGGGCATTCTCTGTCAAATCAGCCACCCCCCCTCACACTTTATTTTTCAAGATATTTTTATGTGTTTGGGCTTAAAATTTTTGTTACACCTTCTAGTTTTTTATGCCGTATGGTGTTTTGTGATTTTCAAAATGGCGGATATACAATGGCGGAAAAGAAGAAGAAAGTGCATGAACATGTTATAATTTTTATTAAATTTCAACTTTTTCGATTAATTTCCGAGATCCTATTGGCCTCAAATTCTGCCGACACCCTCAGATTTGATCATAATGCAAGGTCGTTCGGTTCATATCATTGTAGATCCAACATGGCCTTTATCATAAAATGGCCGACTATATTTTTTTTAGAACCCCCTCGACATGGGTATTAAATAAAAGGGCATGACAAGCAGAATACAATGAGCCGCCTTACGTAATGTAAGATCCAATATGGTGGCCAAAACAAAATGGCCGACGGTTATTTTTTAGCAAACCCCCATTCTTGGGTGTCAAATGAAAGGGTGTAACAAAAAATACAATAAGTTATGTTACCTTATTCGAAATGTTTTGTGGCGGACGACAAAAAGTTGAGGAGTACCATTTTTCTCACAACTTTCGTTCAGATTAAAGTCAAACTTATTCCAGTGGCAAAACAAAGAAAAAAGAAAAATTAAGGGATTGACTGTGTTCATTTTTTATACATCGACCATGTCTTTATTTTTTATACATCGACCATGTTATTCCACTGTACCTTTTTATAACTAAGTTCTGATCATGATCTGGAACAAATCCATGATTTTTAAGAATTTCAGGAACGGGATGAGCATTGTCGAACTTTTTTCTCAGTTTAAAATTAAAAATCATGGATTTGTTCCAGATCATGATCAGAACTTGGTTATAAAAAGGTACTCTAATGATAACAGTGGAATAACATGGTCGATGTATAAAAAATAAAGACGTATGAACACAGTCAATCCCTTAATTTTTCTTTTTTTTTGTTTTGCCACTGGAATAAGTTTGACTTTAATCTGAACGAAAGTTGTGAGAAAAATGGTACTCCTCAACTTTTTGTCGTCCGCCACGAAACATTTCGAATAAGGTAACATAACTTATTGTATTTTTTGACACACCCTTTCATTTGACACCCAAGAATGGGGGTTTGCTAAAACATAACCGTCGGCCATTTTGTTTTGGCCACCATATTGGATCTTACATTACGTAAGGCAGCTCTTTGTATTCTGCTTGTCATGCCCTTTTATTTAATACCCATGTCGAGGGGGTTCTAAAAAAAATATAGTCGGCCATTTTATGATAACGGCCATGTTGGATCTACAATGATATGAACCGAACGACCTTGGATTATTATTAAATCTGAGGGTGTCGGCAGAATTTGAGGCCAATAGGATCTCGGGAATTAATCGAAAAAGTTGAAATTTAATAAAAATTATAACATGTTCATGCACTTTCTTCTTCTTTCCCGCCATTGTATATCCGCCATTTTGAAAATCACAAAACACCATACGGCATAAAAAACTAGAAGGTGTAACAAAAATTTTAAGCCCAAATATATAAAAATATCTTGAAAAATAAAGTGTGAGGGGGGGTGGCTGATTTGACAGAGAATGCCCCATATATATATAGAGTTTCTCTTCTAACGCAGAAGGCGCACTTCCCAGCAGGGCTGGGAAATTTTACCACTGCCGTGGCTCAGCTGAGACATGCAAACATAAAATATTAAAAACATAAAAGTTCAAAAACATTAAACAGAGAAGCATGCAAAACTAATAAGGGAGTGAGGCACGCAGAGAGTCACGCCACATTGAGAAGTGTCCTTTTAAGGACAACTTCACTGGTTAGCAAGCTAAACACACTCCTATTGTTGTTAGAATTTATAAGCATGCGATTAACGGGTTCGAACATGCCATAATTGGTGTTAGAGGAATTAATGTGCAAGAGAGGTTCACCTCTCAGGTTGTAGTTATTCACTCTAAATGACGCGCGGTTTCTTAAGAAACCAGAGTCCACCTTGTCATTCATCAGTCGATGAACGAATATAACGTCAGCGACCTCACGGCGCTTATGGAGGGAGCTTAAGTTGAGCAATTTAAGTCTGTTCTCATAAGGCGGAAGAGCGAGTGGGTCATCCCACGGGAGGTGGCTGAGTGCAAACCGGACGAACTTCCTTTGAACCGATTCGATTCTACTAACATGGGAGGAGTAGTAAGGAGACCATACCTGGGAAGCGTAGTCAAGCAAAGACCTAACCAAAGATACGTACAGGTGTTTAGTGACGAGGGGGTTGTTGAACTCTTTGGACCATCTTTTTATAAATCCCAGGACTGAATTGCCCTTGGAGGAGATATAATTGATGTGGGTGGAGAAATCCAACTTACTTTCTAACCTAACCCCAAGATCGATTACAGATTCAGTACGGGAGACCTTGTTGTCAAGGAAAGTATAGTCATAAGTTATAACACCACGTTTCCTACAAAAAGTCATGATCTCGCATTTACTAATATTAAGCACAAGGTTGTTGTTGGAACACCAAGAATAGAAGGTGTTTAGATCTGCTTGCAGAAGTTTGCAATCCTCTATACTCCTTATGTGGCGATACAGTTTGATGTCATCAGCGTAAATAAGGATTTTACAGTGCCTTAGCAGTGTAACAATATCGTCAATTGATAAAATAAAAAGAAGAGGGCCAAGATGACTGCCTTGCGGGACTCTAGAGGACGCTTCGATATTCTTCGATTTGACTCCGCGGAATAGAACCTGGTAGGTTCTATCGGCTAAGTACGACTGGAACCAATCCACAAGGGCATGCGGAAAGCCTAATTTCTTTAGTTTAAGAACTATAATAGAGTGGGAGAGCTTGTCGAAAGCCTTACTAAAATCTGTATAGACACAATCAGTTTGGCAGCCAGTGACAAAGCCTCTAATTGTGTGTGAAGAGAACTCCAGTAAATTAGTAGTAGTGGAACGGGCTGCAAGAAAACCATGTTGGTTTGTTGAGATAAGCCTCTTGCAGATAGGGGCGATAGCAGAATAAATAATAGATTCGAAGAGTTTTGGTATAGACGACAACTTCGCAATTGGCCTATAATTAGATATTTCGTTTTTACAGCCTTTCTTATGGACAGGTATTATAAAAGAGTTCTTCCATAAGGTTGGGAAACGCCCTTTATTTAGGGATTTTTGAAATAAACAAAGAAGAGGAGACAGTAGGGCCCCTGCACAGGATTTTAGAACAGCTGGAGGGACTCCATCAGGGCCGGACGAAAAATCTTGTGGAAGTTCATTTATATGTTTCGAGATATCATCCCTGGTTATAGACAGGGAAAAGTTTTGAGCCGTTTGGATTGCATTGATATGTCGAAAATTGTCTTCATCTGGTTGGAATATAGGGGACGAGAAAGATTTGAGGAAGAACGATGCAAAATTTTCACAAATTTCGGCTGAATTAGAACTAAGGGAGTTCTCGTATTGCATGGTGTAAGGGTAATTATCAACTTTTTTCTTTGTGTTGATAAATTGAAAGAATGCTCTGGGATCACCACACACTTTACCTTCCATGTTTCTGAGGTACTCTTTATAGAGGGTTTCGGAGAGAGCATGAAATTGGTCATAGCAATTGAGAAATGCATCGAAACTCGCAGTGTCTTTCTTCTTCAGTTAGGTTTTCCAGAGTTTATTCTTCAGGTTTTTGGTACGTCTCAACTCGGAGTTGTACCACGGTGGGGATGATCTGGACGATTTTAACGGCTCGATAGGTACACAGGATGCGAAAGTTTCATACAGGACGGAGTAAAATCTGGCTACATCGACATCCAACTCATTAGGTGAGAGCAACCAATTGAAATCGACCGAAGTGAGCTTGGATGACAGTTCCTCAAGGTTGGCTTTTTTAAAGTTAAAGGTAAAGGTTGACTCCTCTGGGATTGGCTTATTGTTAAAGACAGAACAATAGCTCAGTAGAAGAGGAGGGTGATAATTATCGACAGGTGACAAGACAATTGAGCTAGGCTCAACATTCATGTTGTCTGAGTCGGAAAAGAATACAAGATCTAACCGCCTTCCTAAAATATTATTCACACCGCTCATTTGGCACAAGCCGCAGGAAAATAAGGAATTCAGAAAGTTGGATTCCCTAGAGTTAAGGTTGTTTCCAGGAAGGTAGTTATCGTCATCATCGCAAGATACCCATTTAACATTGGGTAAGTTAAAATCACCTACAAGTAGGAGTTCATCTTTGGAATCCATCATATCTTGGATATGATTTATGCAAGTGATTAGAATATCATAGAGATTTTGACCTCTATCGTCAAGAGTGCTGAACATATCTGGTGGGATGTAACAGCAGATTAAAAATAAGTTGTTATGAACAAGGGAGACTTTGAGAGCGAGGACCTCAATGTCTAAAGTGTTGGAAAAATCAGGAAGCGTTATTAAGCAACAGTTGAGAAGGTTACTACATGCAAGTAGTACACCACCTCCACGAGCCTCCGAGTCAATATATCTATCCCTCCGAAAAACTTGGAAGGAAGAGTCGAAAAGTTCGGCATTAAGAATCCCACTGTATAGCCATGTTTCTGTAAAAGCGATTATATCGAAATCACTGGCCGAAGTCGACAGAAACACATCTTGGGTTTTAGATCTGATTCCCCTCACGTTTTGGTAATAGAGGGAAAGCGTCTTAAGTTTTTTGAAACTTGTAGAGTATCAGGAGCGGTATCGCGCGTGCGGGGGACAAAACATTTTGAAAAGGCACCAGGAGGCCAGAACGTGGGGTCTAAAAGCTTTTCAGCGGTATTTAGCTTATTATTATTTTATTTTTCTTTGTAAAAAGGTGAATTTAATTTGCAAAAGGATTAATTTGATTTACAAATGGTTAAATTTAATGAGAAAAAATCAAAAGTGGCACATCGGACATGGATATATCTCATGTTGATTTAGGTCTGAAGAAAAATAACAGGGTCTGCGATATGCTGCGCATAGCTATTGTGCAACGCATGCTGACTACGGCCCACTTCTCCCACTTTGCACGCCACTATACCGAACATCTGAAATTCATGAGTCATGGTAGCACTCGGCATCTTGGACAAAATTTTTCAGAGACCCCAGCCATAAGACATATCCATGTCAAAACTGTATCGGTCATAATCAACGGAATGCGTGGAATGAACACATATCCTCCCGAATATTTTCCTGTTAGTATTGTTGCTTCTATCAAATTCGGGATCAAATTCTTAATAGAAAGTCTGGTACCATTGCACAGTCGTGGCTGATTCAAATTTCGTTGAATTGAGCCGCGTTTACATTCCAAAGTCGTACAACTACGAATGTCATATTTTTCACATTTCGAAATGTGAATTTGGAAATGCCAATGTTGAAGAGAATATTATATTTCAGAAAAAGCAATTTTGCTGCCTGAGATTATTATAAAGGATACATTCACACACAGATCGCCGGCAGGCCATGGCCTGAAGCTTTCTTGCCTTGAAGCCACACACTCACCGGCCGTCAAGTGGATGGGGCCTGCAGCCTGCATAACTTCCCCGAATTTCTATTTAGTCTGAAGTTTTCGTTGAGGCCATGAACATTTATGCACTTAAATTAACAATCTCCTACGCTAAACTATCGTCTTCGCCTATGTGTCTGTGGGGTATCATAAGATCACTTCCAGTTCACGCCCTGTCAGATGGTTGTCTAAAAGCCTCAATTTTACTGGACGCAACGGAATGGAATTTTGCTGGTTATACTGACGGAATCGAACGTACGCAAATGTCATTTGTACTTCCTAATTTTTTGGCAATTTTTTTCCAAAGTTTGGTCTTATGCTTAAAATTTTTATATCTGTGCAAGTTTTTAATATATAGAATTTAATTTTCTTCCGCTTTCGATATTTTGACATTTCAACCCGGTCCGTTACATACATCATAATTGAGGTGTAAGTCTTCACCCACCCCTCAGTCAGTCGGAGTACTCTGTGGGGTTTTCATCGGGCCGTGCCTGCCGACCTGGTCTGAAGGGCCGGCGGCCTGTGTGAATAGAAGCTTTTATGCATGGCCTTCATAGAGAGGTATCTGCTGACCTGGCCTGGAAAGCCACGACCTGCCGGCGGCTTTTATGTGAATGGAGACCTTAAGGGGCTCATATAAAAGGCCAGCTGCACTGGACAATTGTTCACTCGGAAGGCAGGTCGGTGGAGCGCTCAGATATTTGCGATCCAGATTTGTCCATTTTTCGTATTTTAATTTTGTTTTCAACGGGACACGGCACGACCTACACACATTCGTATTCGCAAAGCATTCGCATTGCTTGATGCAGGACGGTATTCAGAAACAAGGCAATATAAAAAAGGCAGACAGCTTCGAATACCGTAGAAAATGGTCAACAAGTAACGTCAGCACTAGCAGAAAAAACAACAGCTTTGATTTTATATGGAAAGAGGTAAAATGCCGTCTTACCGTCATTGGAAAGAACCGAAGTAATAATTGCTATTGGAAGGTAATTTAAAGGACTTCACCTTTTTTCGGAATGGGCTGAACATAAGCTAGTTTCCAAGAACTAGTATGACAGGGCAAAAAGTTTTCGCAGAGGTTTAGCGAAAGGTGAGGCGCATTTCTTGAGTATTATAGGGGGAATATTATCGACGCCAGTTGGCAAGGACAATTCTATGGTTCCATTGGATTATAGTTCTCGGAAAAAATGTAATTGAATGTCAGTATTTCCGAACATGAGGTTCACCGTCATTTTCTTCTACACCCTCCAGACCCCCTAACCTTTCCTATTCTCCTCCTCTATTCTTCAAACCAAGCTTACTACTAAACATTTACTACGTTTATAAGCGGAGTTTCCCTCCGGATGGAAGTTTCGATCCGGAGTGAAACACCGCTTATAAACCGGGAGTGAAAATCCAGAACTTGGATTTTCGCTCCCGAAGAAAAAGCTGGAGTGAAACTTCGATCCCGGTTTATGTTGTGCTTATAAACGCTGACTGGGAGTGAGAATTTTTTCCGAAGGGGAAAAACTTTGTAAAGAAGAAGCAGGGTGTTTTTTTTTGCTACAATAGTTGTTTTCTTTGTTTATTGATATTTTTAAATAAATTAAATTAAACATTGGGTTTATATATGTCTTTGCTATGATTTTGAATTTGAGCTTGGAGCTGTCATCTCAAACCAGAAAGTATTTTGGATTTACAAGGATTGCTTATAAACGCATCGGGAGTTTTACTTTGGATTGAAACTCCGCTTATAAACGTAGTAATTGCATCATGAACTGAACGACATGACGAACTGGTAGTATAAAGGGTTACTCCTAAGCTTGGTTTTTTCATATAAAAAAAATTAGTGTGGAATATTGGGTTTCGTACTAGTTTCTGCCCACGATAGGGGTTATACGAAATACGTTTAAATCCACCGTGCTATTCCATACCAAAATTTTATTATCTAAAACATAGTTTACCTACATGTTTCATGTCATCACGGAATGACAGTTTTTGACATTTAAGTCTGTCCAAATTCCAAATTGGATAGTTGCCGTTAATATATTTATATATTTTTTTATAAGTATTAATATATAAGATGTCTCATTTCGCTATAACTTTAAGTAACATCTATTCTCTGCAAAAACGAAACAATAAATAAAAAAATTGAAATTTCAGGAGAAATCGACATGAAATTGGACCAGATCCTGGAGGATTTCAGTCTACGGCACTATTTACTTTCCGGGTCCCTCTTTCTTTTGGCCATATTCATAGCGATACAAATTGTTAGCGCTAGGTGGTACCTACTGCCGGTTACCTTTCGCTGCGCAACACCAAACGTGACAGATCCTTGCAGTGATGCCTGCAAGAAGATATTCTACGACACAGACGCCATCACGTTAATAACTGAGTTCGATTTAGTTTGTGGCTATCCAGACTTTAAGATGATCGATATGATAGTGGTAACAAGTGGAATGTTCGTTGGCTCATTTTTTGGTGGCTTATACATTGACCGAATTGGTAGACAAGCGCCAATATGTGCAGCAGTCGGAGGATTTGTACTTGCTGGCATATTCTCATCGTTGGCCGATTCAATATGGTCATTCTTAATCTTAAGGTTTGCGATAGGACTCGCAGCTGGCTGTGCTGATGTTGCCATGTGAGTAGTTGTGATCTCCAAAAAGGATATCTAAATTTCAACTGCGATTCATAGTTTTATTATATTTACAGAAGAGTTCGGTGCAAGATATAGGGAGTATATGTTCGGTGGCTTCAACATTTCATTCAAACTTGGCGAAATGATTACGCCTACGATTGCACATAGCGTTTCAAATTGGCGCAATTGTGTTGTATTTGTAACAATACTATCTCTAACAATGCTGTCAGTGTCTTTCACTGTTACTGAATCCCCTCGATGGCTGTTGTCAGTTAAGGGAGACTTAAGCAGAACAGCATCAGCTATGATAGACTTAACCCGTACCAAATACGCTGATATAAGCAGTATGAAGGAGAAACTTGCTGGAACAGCCGAAATATATGCCGGGTCGAGAGGCTCACTTATTGAACTATTCCGAAATCCACAATTACGTTACATAACCATCACGCTGTCATTAAGCTTCTTTGTGAGCATTAGCATTATAGGCGCTCGGGGATTCCAGTGCTGCCTAACAGAAAATGAATATAATGAACTAATTATTTTCGCAAGTTTGGTAATTGGCACTCAACTAATCTGGATATGGTTTTGGAAGTATCTCGGCCGAATACTATCAGTTGTTATTGCAAATACAATAGCAGTTGTTGGTTTCGCCATTACAATTTTCTCACATGGAAGTAAACTGTCCAAGATTTCAGCTGTAATCACAGAATGTGTATTGACAATGACTTGGTTGACAACATTAATTTGTTCTGTAGAAATGATGCCGACAGTCCTGCGGGGTGTTGGAATTGGTTTCTTGATAAGCTTGAGCTTCCTTTGTGCACTTATTACAATACCAATACAGCAAATAGTTAAGGCACCTGTTTGGATGCTGTATGTATACATTTTGCTAGTTATAGCAGTAACAGTGGCCTTCTTCTTTTTAAATGAAACTAAAACTAATTTACTATTTAAAAATATTCAGCACGATAGTCTTGCAAACGTTATTCACAGATATTTTTTACAACGAAATAGCGAAAAATAAAAACTATACTATTAGGCAATTTACTATTTTTAATTCACATTCAATTTTTATAAATCATTTTTTTTAGTATTCGTTCAAGAAATTTCACGTGAACGGAGTGATAGTCATTATTTGGGGGGCTCGGTAGCCTAGGGCACGCGAAAGGAACTGTGATGCCACCCCACACTCGACAATCGTGTGAGCATGACCTTTTTATATTCATTCTACTCTGATACAAATGTATTCACTGCATAAGGAATAAACGCTGCCAGCCGACGCGACGGGGACACGGTTCTCTCGTACCTTGATATAAAGACTCCCCATTCAGTCATTCACATACAGGCCGCTGCCAGGTCGTAGCCAGAAAGTTTTTCGTCTTGAGGCCTAGTATCACCCCACACTCTACGGCCGCTAATTGAATGGCGCCTACAGTCCAAGAAAACTGACAAAAATCTTTATGTCTGTGGGTATTTATCGCCAGTCCGGGCCTGAAGATCTATTCAGTCTGACGTTAACGTTGAGGATTTTTTCACTTGAATTAACAACCTGCCACCGTAAGCTGTCGTTTTAGCCTGTCTTTAGTAAGGTATCATAAGGTCACCTTCAGTCCACGGCTTGTCAGACGGATACCTCAAGGCCTCATCCCTCAGACTGAGTAATCTTTAGCATTGATGGGGCCGTACCTTTTGACCTGGTTTGAAAGGCCACGGCCTGCCGGCGGCCTGCATTTGAATGGCGGCTTAAAGTTGCTTTGAGAAAAGTTTTTACTACACAAATAAAATCGTCTTCATATACAATAGTTTTTTTGGTGGTGTTTTTTGTGCCATGCTTAATGTTGGCGTGGCCATTTTAATTACCTATTGTGTGGGTTACCGAACTCTGACTTAGGGGATGCCTACAGTAAAAAGCCAGAAGTGCTTAAGTGCAAAGACGATTTTGAGTTTTTTGCTTTTGTATTCAGTATTTTATTCTTAATCATTGCTATAATTCTTATCTTAAACTGAGCTGTGGTTGCTCAGTTATTGGACCAGCAAAAGTGATTTTGTGCACATTTCTATAAAAATCTTTGAGGATGATTTTCTCGAAACGCATATTTTCCAATTAAGCACTTCTGACTGTGTACTGTAGATGTTGTATAATATAGCAAAGGGTATCCTTTTTTTAAATCCAGTACGTTTATCTGCAAAGGGAGGTGATAAGAGACAATAAATTCAAGGCAGACTTAAGGCCCAGTACATAGCAGCGTTGCGTTGCGTTGCGTAGCTTAGCTGAGCATGACTTTTCGCAACCTAGTCACATAACAGCTTAGCGTTGCGTTATTTGACAAATAAAGTTCCGCTAATGGCAGAGTTTGTTTTATATAAAAAGTGGAAAAAATGCAAGAATTAATGAAATTGTATGGTTCGCTATTGCAATTAAATATAATTTACCAATTAATCAACGATTAACGAATAAAAAAATCATTTTTTTAAATTCCCAACTGTCACTTTTAAATTGCCAACGTTTGCTTCGTGTAAAAAGTTGAACTTTGTTCTACTCATGCGTTGCGTTACGTTGCATTGCGCGCAATGTAGCAAGCCCCATTTAAATTACATAGTTTTAATTTTGACAGACGCTAAGAAACGCAACGCAACGCTGCTATGTAACTGGGCCTTAACTGGGCCTTTACTAGCATCTCTGTTCGCCTCTTCTTTGAGCGAGACTTTTATGCCACTCTTACAGATGGTTTCAAGAGAGTCCGGAATTAGGTCACCGACTTTCAGAATTTCAATAAAATAAATTCCATCCGGTCCAGGCGTTTTATAAGGCTTACAGCCTTCTATGTTTATGAGTCTGGCGATGGTATGTAGCTAAATTATATTCACTAGTTGGGCTCCTATTACCTGTTTTTGCGGATGCAGCAAGAGATGTCGGCAGTTGAGCCAGGAAAGTGGGTATCGCGCAGGAGCTTCCATGCACCGTCTGCTAGTTGCAGCGATTCTTGGCACATTGGGCTTTTAGAGAGAACCTTTCTAATTCTTGCGGTGTCCGAAGAACCTTCTGTTGTCTCACAAAAGGTCTTCCACGATTCCCTCTTTGACTTACTTACGGAACTCCCGTCCGACTCCCAGTAAGACCCTTTAAGCTCATTGAAGGCCTTTCTACTTTCAGACTTTAGTTTGAAAATCATACTGTTCCAACAAGGAGGTTTTTACCCCTGTATTTCCTAATGTTGCTGTTTCCAATGCATTATTGAGAGGTTTCTTACGTGATATTCGAGATCTTCAGTGTTCCAAAAATGGGTGGCACCATCCTCGGGAAGTGATCTTTCCACAACTTGTCTATATACGGCCCAATCTGTGTTTCGGACATTCCAGTAGCTAGGGGCCTTCTTCACAGTTGAGCACATATTAAAATTAATAAAAAATTACTCTGGGGTCAGAAAAAGAGGATCACTGGATATTCTCTAATTTTCAACACATTTGAGCAGGCCTGGGGAAAAAACAGTAATGATCATTAGTTCTTGTCTTACCCTTGTAACGAACATAGGTTCATTTTCCCTGCTGCACAGCAAGAGACTAATATGTCAAAAAACAACTCACCTCTTACATACATATGTATGTGGACCGAAATGTCATGCAAAAGAGTTGATTAGTTTAGTCTGACATCACCATCTGGGTACGGATCCCCATTTGTGTCTCCTGTTTCAGGCATAGACCTTAGAAAGGCTATCGGACGCGTTCCCTGCTGCTAGACCGATGTAAGATTCTCACTACTGCCTCGTAAAAACCAAATGAACATCCTTTCCACTGCGCCCCAAAAATTCCAGGCACGGACTTCCAGCATGTTCGGTGTGTTTCATTCAGGTTCGATCGGCAAGGGCCCTCTTCATGGAACTGGTGGCTGTCCCAATAGCCAATAGACCCATCCTATCAGAGCCTCCTTATTGGAGTAAGGCATGATATAACAGGGTGCGGCCAGAGGTGGTCATTAAACGATAGTGCAATAACTATCCACGGACATTCAGCCGACGATGTTATAACTTACATCTTGGCTTAGTGGGCATTGAAAGGTGTGCTTCATCTCACTGTCGTTAGTTTGTTATTGAGGGGCCAGCACGAGGAGGCGAGAGTTTAATTTTGCTCCCCATTTCAATGAAAGCAATACTGCAACAGAAAATGCAAAAAATGTTAATGCAGTGTATGGAAAAGGAAAAATAAGGATAAGCCAGAGCCATCGGGGGCTCAAGAAATTCCGAGCCAGAAACTATAGTTTGCGAGATCGACCTCCTCCTAGAAGAAGTTGGATTTTGACGAGGAGGTCCTGTGTACACTGGTGGGACAAAATACTATCGTAGCCATTGACAAATTAGCGGAAAAGCTTGAATTTGGACATTCAACTGCTCGTCGATATACTCATGCCATTGAGAATGTCAACAAGCTTTGTCCATCTGTTCCTTACTAACTTTCGTCGTCTATTCGGGCGCAATAGGTGATCATCCTTGCATTCAAGTCTCAGGAATGTACCTTTTTCTTGACCGAATAGTGATCAACGATAAAAAGTGTATGCTGTACAACAATGTTAAGCGTAGAGGACGATAGGTAGACCTAGAACACACCCCGACAATAGTTAGCACAATTGTAAAATTTTTAAACATGCTACAATCACAAACGTGTGCTTATCACTACTAATGCCAGTATTTCTAAACGTCTCTACTTTTCATAATCCTCCATTATTTCCTGCGATATAGACCCATTATTTTTCTGCTTAATCACATTAAGGATGCACGCATATTTTTTTATCTGGCTTGCACATCCTCACCTCATTTCAACGATATGATGCAGTATCAGCATAAAAACCCTTCTGCCTGTCCATTGACTGTTTGATTGTTATTCACTTTCCATTAACGTTAAAAGTAAATTCATCCTTAAAAATTGATATAACAAAAACAAAAAGAGCTACCTAACTGTATATCCTGTTTCACACCTGTAATCTACCTGTTCCCATGCATTCTGCAGCATAACCGCATTATCTGGCAAAAAACTACCGAAATCGAAGTATTTTTTTTTTGTTATTTAGCACTCTCCAAGATCCATTGCAATTTTCTTAGGTCTGTGTCCACCTGAGACAAGTCGAACAAAGTGATGCTTCTTAGCTGTCTGCCGGTGCAGTTCCAATTCCCGCAGCTCTTGGCCAGAATTCAGTGTGCCGTGAAGAAAGAGTTCGACTCGCCCAATTAACCCATTTTTCGTGAAGTTCGTAATTTCTTTGCCTTTTTCAACTGTCAGAGGAACCATCAATTTACGAGCTCCATTAAATTCCGACCACCGGTCCAGTGTCCAGACCGTTGGCCATCAGCGGACGGCAAGGCGGCAAGAAGAAGCACATATAGAAGAAGGAACCCATCCATCGAGAGTTCTGTGCCCATTGCCCCATCTCCCGGCTCAGCCCCATCAGAAATAGTCGGAGCCCCACTGGAGCACTTTGCGGCGATTAAACTTTTTGCCTGGAAACAAGCACTGGATCTCGCTCGACTCTAATCCCCTGTGGGATCCCTTGTTTAGGTTTTCAATTTCTGTGAATGAAACTTCCTCGCCTGCCACGGACCCTGCCGCTTCTTGTCGAGTCTCGAAGATCTTGTACTCCATGGGGCACCGAGCCAAGAACCTCCAGCTCTGAGGTGTTATTGTCTTTAACTGTTTTTCTGTTATTGTTTAACTTTGACGTTAGACCATCGGTCAAACCTGAAACAACTCTGCCCGTGTCTTGACCGAAAACTTGGCAACTTGGCAACAATTTCGAATTTTGATGTTTTCATTTTTAATTTGACTTTCCATGTCGACTTATGACAACCAAGCTGCGGCTTTGTCTTCAGGTGCGCGCCTTCATGAAACGCGCTTCATTCACCTCCTCAGGTGTGGGTAAATAAAATCTAGTGAAAAGCAAACATGATTTACCTGTGAAAACTTTAATACAACAAAAAAAAAAAACATAACGGCAATTGTGGGTGGCAGCGAAGCTTAACCAAAACTGGGAGATAATAAATAATTTAGAAATGCATTGAGATTACAAAGTAACGAGAGATTGCGAGTCGCTAATTAATTAGTCGTAATTAATTGGCTACTTCCCAACCGTCTTTAGGAAATTGGTCATAACCCAGCATGCGGATGCGCTCGCCGGCATGGAATACAGAAAGAGTTTTGTCGATTTTATAAATTATTATTGCTTAAGTCTTGAGCTTTCACGAAATTGCTGTCCTAAATACTTTTCGCCTCTGCACTTACTCAGTGTTTCGGAAATCTGCTTTGATTGATCATTTCGAGATAGCAGTTGGGAGATATTGCGCCCACACACCATTTTGGGCAATAGTTTTAATTTATATTTTGCTATCGATTACCTGTTTGTTGTCTGAGGTAAGAGATACCGGAAGACTTACGTTACTCTCCAGTACTTGCACTAAACAATACAAGTTTCGGATGAGGCAATTGCTTCGAAAAACTCTCCCATCTAATAACAATGAATTATGTTGTGCCTGTTGTTAATCATGTGACAATCAGCGAAGATAATTGCTAATTATCTCGGTATGGTAATAGGTATCATCTGCGCATGCTAATTACTGCCTCAGACTTACTAGGAAATGACAGACATTAAAACCGAGATTACTTGCGACAAGACTTCAGACTGACCATGCGATGGACGATTTGAAATTGAATTGGAAAAAATTTTGTAGTTAGCATGCAAATTATTTCAAGAAAGTGCTAACTGCAAGTGGTAAGAAGAAATTTTGGCGCCATGGATTTCATTATACCTTGAAAATACTTAAAAGAAATAAAATAAAAGTCTTTCGGTAGAAAACAAGTTGCGGAGATAATAATAGTCAGTTAGTCAATTATGTAAGTCAGGGGCGTATCCAGAATCATAGGGGGTGGTTATAAAATTATATTCTATTCTCTCTAAAACCATAGAATTATTATCAACAAAAGGCTTGGAGGGGCTGTCCTAATTCCTAAATGCCAACTCTGCCGTCGGCTGGTCCCAAGTTCAGAGTGGTGAGTCGAACTGCCGAACTGGAAAACCGAAGAAACTAGGCATGGATACACGAACTAACTACATATTCACGAAATCATGCTACTGCATCTGGGGCCAGCCGAAGCGCCAGCACTGGGAACCAGGGATGCTGGTAAGAAGTGGTTTACTGGCCGAAGTCCCAAATTAATCACACTGAAAATGCAAATTCAATTCGCCGCGTGGAATGAACGAACAGCACATCACGTTGGTCGAAAGGAAATCATAGCAATGGAATTGTTGAAATGCAAAATCGCATCGGAACTACGACTTACCGGGTCCGGGACATTGACATCGCCAACAATCGACGAAATGATGACGCTTTACTATTCCGGTGGTGAGAGACAAGAAGCTGGCTTCGGGTTTATAGTCGATCCACGAGCTCCCAGCAGCGTTATCGCATTCCAACCGATTTCCGAGTGTTTGGCCGTTTATAACTATCGGTGGGTGGAACAATCAAGACCGATATAGTTTCCGTTTATGCGCCAATCGAGACCAATCTGGACGTGAACAAGGACGAGTTATACGATCAGCTCCAACATATATGTAGCGTATACCTCGAACCGAATTAATAATTCTAGCGGGGGACTTCAATGCACATTCAGAAGCAGATCGAACCGGCTGGGAAGAACGATGGGCAAATTCGGACACGGAGTAATAAACGACAACGGCTTACGCCTGTTTTCATTCGCACCGTCAAACAACTTGATCAGTATTTTCCACTATCGACTCAAACACCAACTCACCTGTCGAAATTAATCCGGCAACGACTCCGCGATGGTACGTTTTGATCAACGCAAGATTCCGTTCGACGCTCAAAGACGTACGTGCAATGCAAAAAGAAGAGAATGGGCTTGCGAGCGATAGTTTCAAATGGCATTATCCAACAAATTTGCAGCGCTCGCAATAAGGCAATTGTTGGAGAATATTGTGGAGTGTGCGTTGGAGTTGTGTCCATCTATCCGTAAAAGGACGCAGCCATGGATCTCGGACAGCTGTCTGGACCTCGTCGATCAGCGGAAGCGAATGGAACACGTTGACTTTGAGCAATACCGACGATTGAACCAAGAAGTTTGACAGAAAATGAAATCGGAACAGAAAGCGTACTGGAATAACGTTGCGGCTGACATGGAAGAAGAGGCGCCGAGGCACGGACGCTTTACCAGACAATCGCGGTTAGGCGGCAAAACAACAACATCAATAAACGACAACATCAAAAAATCGGGATGGAGCTTTTGTAACCTCTCCCCATAGGCGGTGGAGAGAACTCTTCCACCAGCTGTACAAACACGATCCGCCATAAGGTCCAGCACCCGAACCAGCCGACGTATCAGTTTCTCGATACCGAACCGACAATTATCGAGGTGAATACGGCAATAAAATCGAAAAATGGAAAAGCGCCTGGAATAGATCAAGTAACCAACCAGTAACGCCCAAATGAACAAAGCTGGAGGTGATGTCTTATCACAACAGCTCCATGTCCTCATAACACACATGAGGCATTCGGATCGTGTCCTGTTGGCGTGGAAGAAAGCGATCGTTGTGCCAATTTTGAAGAAAGGCGACAGTCAGGAAGGCAAGAATTATCGCGGTATCAGCCTCCTTTCGATCGTCGGCAAAGTATTTACGAAAGTCATAGAATCGAAGCTGCAGAAACATTTAGAGCAAACGAGCCGGAAAGAACAAGCAGGATTTAGACCACATCGCTCTCTTTCAGCTAATGGAAGAAAGAATTCGTTGCGACAAACGAATTGTCGTCGTTTTCATCGATTTCAAATCCGTTTCAATCGATTGCGTCGATTGGAGCAGCTTGTGCCTTGGAAACCTAACACGTGCGATTGAAAATCATCCAATTTCTCAAAGCGTCGTACGATGGCTCAAGCAGCAGCGTTCGTATTTGAAGCGACTTATCCGAGGAGTTCCCGATTCAAGCGGGGGTCCGACAGGGAGACGTCGCTTCGCCGCTCCTCTTCAACTTTGTGATCGACGCGATTATGCGTGAAGCATTTGATGGACGACTCGGAGTTCGATATGACGACAATTTCATAAGCGACTTGATGTTCGCCGACACGGATGCCGAAGCAAGGAACAACTTATACGACATTTCCCGCATCGACCAGAAATACGGGTTTAAAAATTAATGCGGAAAAGACCAAATTCCTTTTATTCCACCATATAACGATCGTCATTCTGTCTCTGGATACGGTCAGGTATAGCATAATCTGAACCATCCGTTCACAAATGTTCAGAACCCATGATCTAGGCACGATAAATTGAGTCCTCTTCTACTACTCTGAAATTCGCTCTGTTCTTTGGGTTTCGCTTTCTGGATTGGCTTTTCTGCGACTCTTTGGTTTCCTATGAGAGATTTGTTGTTTTTATGTTTTTATCAAAATTAGCAGATCATTGCACTATATCAAAATATGTACCTTTTGTATATAGAAATTTTGTTTTAGAATCCAGCTATATGATTTCATTCATAGAATGGTTCAGTTCGTGGGTCATGAAACAAAATCGTCTCAAATTTCAATTAGATTTTGTGAAACGTATGCCCTTTCATACAACAGCTACAGTTTGTGAATGTCACAATCCCCTTACCTGGATTATCCAATATTTTCCCATATTCGGTCACACCTTTCCAGTAATTTGATTTTTTTTCTCCTTCTCAAATTAAATAAAGCCCGAAACGTGTACATCACGTTCAGCCTTGTCGTAAATCGTACCAATTCCGAAATTAAATTCCCCGAGCGACTGATCGGAGTGCAGCACAATACCCGCTATTAGGATGGCATTTTTCTGACCAAGGCCTGTGATCATGATTTCCGTTAAGCCGAGTAACAACACAAAAGCCCCAAAAACGTTTTAAAACTCCGTTAAGTGCAGCCTTAAGCACCGAGTCGAGTTTGTTACCTAACTATCAACAACAAAATTTTTATAATTGTCTCAGAGAATAGAGGTCTCGCCCAGAAGACCAATTCGCCGGTAATTAATCACTTTCGAGGCCGGCTGTGTTCGCGGTCAGTCCTGCCTCGCAAGAAGCCAAAAGTGAGTCTAATCCAATAAAATTCAATTACAATTACAAAACCACCGAGAAGCGATCCGACGGAGGAGACGCAGCACATCTAAGTGGCGCTCTCAACGCTACCAGAATACTATTGCCCCACAAGGCTCCACCGCCGCGCTCCTACGGCAAAAACCCGGCGAAGAAACTCCACCATAGAATCGCATTCGTCACAAGCCTTTCTTTGCTGTCCACACGTTTCGGGGCTTCGGCGGAGCCTCGTTTCAAATGAGTTTTTGCTGGCAATTTTTTCTGCGGCATTCTTCTGGTCTTTCGGTAGTCTAGTCCCACAATGCGGTATAGTGCCATATCATTACCGCAAATGGATTAACCACACTCTTGGGAGTTGGCCCTACACCCCGGCCCCAGACGGACGGACGGACACTGCTGCTTAGCTTCGATTTATTGAGGATTAATCGGATTCTAGTGAAAAAGAGCTAAAATCGTAGCGACTGCGCGGTTTAGTAAAAAAACTGGGTTACACGGCTTTTTACATGCTCGTTTAATTACGCGGCGGTAGCCAAGATTAATGTTAAGATAGGCCACAGGTAGAACGCAGCTGCTGACTCTTACTCTTAGGGGACTCGGTAAAAAGCCTTCTTGAGGCGCTAAAAAGAACTTCTTAGAGAGCCACTCTGGACGGGGAAAAAAGTGGACTAGGTGTGAACCACAGTCTCTAATTGACGAAGCTTAATCCGAGAAATCACTCGTTGTTAGGAAGAACGTGACTTCTTCATCTGATCGGTGATCACTTTTTAAGAAATCTGTATGAGCGGAAGTTTCATGCCACAATGGCGTCGCATTCAGTTTCATTTTATTGCTGGTAAGTAAGAGGCGCACTAAAACTTTTAATAGTTTGACATAGAAAAGCACTTTCGATCTGGATTTTTAGAGGAAAACACCGGAATATCTGAAAGTGCTTAATTATAGGTGGTGCTACTCCAGCTGTGTTTGATTCTCATGTTGTTACTTGGTAAATGGTGGTAGCATGTAATAAATGGACTTTTCATAAATACTGTTTGACTCCGCGGTAATATGACGAGATTTACTCAAGAAAATCTGTTTTTCGTCAAAATATTTAGTAAATTTCTACAACTTTGGATAATAAAACCACAAAAATATTTGTTCCATTCTTCGCCTTGTTCTTAATTGAACCTACAGTCCTTTTAGCACTCTGGAGTCTTGGAGGCTCTTCTCCCAGTATATCCGGCTGGCTATACGTGGTTTTCATATATCGTCTAAAGGCGCCCATTCAGGGTCAAATTTGATGTAGGTCGAAGTGCGGACAACTAAAACTACCGATTGTGAGCCGGCCGGCCGATCAAGACTCGTTGCGCTCATGTGTTTGATGAAAATCTGGATGTACATCCAATTTGACCGTGTATGGGTCCTTAACTCGCCCAAGCTTGTCAGAGTTGCTTCCTCGGCGTTTTTGCCAGCTGCGCCAGCCTCTTTAATGGGCAATGGGGTTGTTTATATCGGATGTTGTGGCATTACAGCTCAGTCGCCTGTGATGTTGAGATAACAGAAAGAGTTACCTCCTCATTAGAGGAGGCTCCCCTACCACCAGCGCACAAAATGCATAGGTCACCAGCCAAACATTCAAGCAATTCACTTCTTCACAGCCCCGGAGCAATTCACTTCTTCCTGCCAGGCTTCAGTTAGTTCAGTTTCTGCTTCCTTGGTGATCGGAACGGAAATGATCGCGTTTGATCGCTGGCGGTCGCTGAGGGTATATTGCATGTATGGCTGGGGGCAGCTTTGGTCAGGGGCTTTTCTGCCGCTTTGCTTCTAAGCTGGGACCACCCAAACTTGTAGGCAATGAGCCATCTGTCCACCTCAGCTCATCAAAAGACCTTTGGTCCCCAGAGAACGTCATCTCTATTAATGGTGGGCGGTATACTTTGTGGAGTACTTTTTTTCCTGTTTTGAGCTCCTAGCCTTTTCAACATAATGTCAGTGGAGTCTTCTGTTGTTACCAGGATTTAACCGATCGCAACATGGCCGCGCGGCAATCTTGTCCTTGTCTACATCGACAAGGCTTGTCCCTTTCAGGGCTAAAAGCTGCCCATCAACTCCTAATTTGGTCTAATCTGAGCCTAGTCCAACTCGCCTCCAAAAGAACCCTTTTCCAATGGACCAGAAGTTTTCCGCGCTTACGCAGGGGCCCTCTAAGGAGATTCTTTTCCAATTAAGAAGTGATCTCAGCGTACTCCACCACGGTTTGTAAGCTCATACTCCGCTCATTGAAGAGGGATCTCGAAAATTCCCCTTCACTGAAGCCATCTTCATATGTTCACAAATATTTAACTGGCCTTGTAGGTGGTCCTTTTGGGAGCTATGGAGACCTCAGAAGTATTTGGAGCCTTGAGAGGTATTCGAGTTGTTTTTCAAAAGTATCTATAGTTTTCCCCGAATTGTGCGAGAAAGGACCGATGGTCGTCTGGTATCCGGATCAGCGGGTTTTATCAAGCTTGTTCTCTCAGCCGTCTTCAGTCTACTATATATGGGCAGGCAGATAAAGCCTGCGCAGGGGTACCTCCGGCAGGATGTTTTCTAAGGGCGCGTACGGTCGGTCTTGGAGTCAAGATCTCCTGCTTGTGCCGTGTTCGAGTCTTAGATGAGAACATACAATTGGCTTGCTACAAATAACGTTTGTAGTCCCACGCGAAATAGGTTTTATTTGCGGCTACGATCTTATTTTCTGCTGTAAGCATTGTCCCTAAATGTATAAAATTGCCTTCAATTTCCACACTATGATTGTCAAGGTGGTGATACTTCGCCCTAATCGTCCAATTATGACTCTACGAAGGCTAGTAACTGAATGTCCCTTGTGAAGATGCTAGCAGGTCGTAAGCATTTCTATAGTCTACAAAAAGAAAATGTATATCAATGCTTTCTTCCCAGCATTTTTCAAGTATTTGTCTCATTATGAAAATCTGGTTTGTTGCCGATTTGTTCGCTCTAAATCCTGCTTGGTAATCACCTACTTTATCTTCCAAATGTGGTTTCAGTCTATTAAATTTGTAAGCTGTGTTCAACAAAGATATTGGTCTGTATGTAGTTTCAATTCTCTCATCAATTCACCTTTTTTATGCGCCTAAAAGCAATTCTAATGGCATGTTACTGCTTCTTCATAGTTTTGCGGTTAGGCTATGTAAGGCCTGGCATAACTTGTCCCACCATTTATTAAGTTTTCCGTGGATATGCCATCGGGACCTGGAGCCTTATGATTTTTCATTTTCTCCAACGTTAAGGCAGTTCTTTTCTAAGGTTGCGAAACTCTCATTTCCCTTCTTTTATGGTGCGAACCATACCTTCTGCTCTTAACGTAATCACTTTTTGATTGAGAGTCTACACTAGAAAAAGGGTGATATGAAGCAGGTTTAACATATTGTGAATGGTAAAAGTTTATTCGTCTATATCTTGATGTCGTTCTCCACCTGAGATTGAACTTAGTACCGTCCTTGTTGTCGTCTCGTTCATTTATGTTAGAGTTTGCTTCTACTTATTTTTATGTTGCCTATGTTTGCAATTGAACCCATTACTTCATAGGTGCCAACGCAGTAGCCTGGCAGATGCTATACTTATTCTTCAAGTCCATTCGATTTCAGAAAATAAACTTATAGCCACTTCTAATCGCTATAAATATGACTTTCTCCTGAATGATAGTTCTTTTGGTGAGGCTTCGCATTGCACCTCTTGGCTCCTCGATGAGATTTGTCCGTTTATATCTTATGTTAGTAGAGACAAATTTAATAGTTTGAAATCAGGTATTGTTGAGTAGGTCTAGGTAAATGGTCTTTCCAAATCTCTTCGGCACCAAAACAACATATTCCTCTAAAAATCACATAACATTCAAAATATAACAAAAATCCCAACGATGGAAAACTTTCTTTTTAGAAAAAAATTCCCTAAATTCACTTCCATCCGGGCAAAGGAAGACGTAAAGTCTGTGATTGCTGCAGTGAGGAGGCGTCTCTAGAAGAGGCACAAATTTCTATCAATTAAAATGCCATAAATCGTCCGATATCCACTGGGAGCCGCCGCAGAGGCTCTTCCCGCAATCTGGAGTAATAGGATGAAAGGCTATTAAGTAGGTGACGTATCCGAGCAGTAAACTTCCCTACGTTTGCCGGGATGTGACGCGTGCAGTGATCGTGCCCGCCGGTAGCAGTTATCTTGCAGCACCACCAACAACGTTTAGTGAAGGGCCCGAGTCAGAAGCTGCCAGCAATCAAGTGATTCCTACGCTTCTTGGCGAGAAGTAGCTCGCGGGGCTTTCACTTTCGATATGAGTTAAGACTGGACAAAATTGCTTTTTTGCTCAAATGGGAGAAAAAATTTCGGTTTCGAACACCCACGCGTCGATTTGAAGTGATAAACATAAACTTAAGCCTTTTGTTAACACCTTGTGATAAAAGAGCGATAAGAAAGCTGGGTTTAGGGTTTTTTATGTAATCTGTTAAGTGCCTTATCAAGGTGGCAATTTTTCATTTGAATGTGGACTACAGTAGGGCCTTTCCAAAAAAACGCTGGTCTGGAAATTATTCCAATAGGTGCATGACACACTTATGGTACCATTATAATACAAGGGTGACAGACAAATATTATAATCATAATATTTGACTTATTATGATATCGAGATCACATGTGTTTTATCCTTAACCTGCACGTTTGTGCGCATTTAAATTTCGTTTTCGAAAGCAGCTGGAGGCCACTTCTATACGCCTGCTACTATGTATACCTTACCACGTGAAAAATGATAGTGTCACTTCTTGAGAGTATAAATGAATGAAAAGTCGTGAAAAGTTGTTCCTTATGAATTTTCTAATATTATAGTGGCGCATGTATATAACTCTGACCGAGCGTAGAGTCGATGTCTTCATCGTAGGTCGATCTGAACGAAGCAAATTAAGTTGGAAGTTAATTTTTGCAGTGTGTCAAGGATATTAGCTTTTACCCTTGAAAAACTGCAAAAACGAATGAGCATTCTTCCAACTTCCTTGGAAAGAAAGACACCACATTTCAGGTACACCATTCATTGTACGAAAGGAAATAAAGCATTTCGTCATAGGGTTGGAAGCCATAGATGAAAGAATGTGAGATTGCGGCCTTAATGAGCCCATAGCGGGGACACAGTAGTATCCAAAATGTACAGAAAATGAATGCGGACGATGAGAATGATAGCACAGCAGTCCCTACCATAAAAGAAGTATGCCAAGCATTAAAAAATATTAATGCTTCAGGTTCTGACAGCATACCTGCAGAACTCATTAAGCAAGACTGAGAGGAAACTATCCAAAAACTGCATGAAGTAACAGTGGAAATCTGGAGACGGAAAGAAATGCCTGCTGAGTGGAACGAGGGCATGGTGTCCCTTACACAAACAAAAATATATTTAAAAAAAACTAAAAAATACGCCTTTATTTTAAAATGAACTAAAAAGTAAAAAATAATTTCGAATATACGAAAATATAATAATCTTTGTTTTTCCAGAATTTCAGGTAAAAGAATGCAATCCCTCTTTTTCTCCTCCTACACTCTTTGTATGACTGGAGCCTCTTTCAGTCTGTTCGTCCAGGAGTCGATCTGTTTTGCTAGTTTTCAGTTGTTGTTCGAAGTTTACGTATACCTTCCAGATCCTCATCCATCCAACTCTTTATTAGGCTCCCTACTACTACTTCTTTTCCCTGCTGGCCTACCATTGAAAATCCGGACTATCATTCATTCATCCATTCCTCAATTTTTTTTGACATATATTTCTTCAAGCTCTTCTTTCGTTCCAATGCGATATTCGTTTTGGTTAAAGCTTACAAAATCAAATATACTTCTTAGGGTGAGTAGCACTAGTATTTACCTTTCGAAGGTTTTAAGTTGTTAGTCTCCTTGCTAGACTAGACCCTTCTATCCTTTTCCTGCACAACCAGCTTGATCATGTAAACACATATCGGTGTCAAACGACTCAAAAAACCCAATATAGGCCCATTCATAACTAGCAGCAGCTACCTGCTCCTATCATCCCAATATTGCTGTTTTGGTCAGACGACGTTCAGGAGTACGACAAGGATGCCTACTCTCGCCATTACTATTTCTTATATTAATAAATGACATCCTTGTCGGCGCTCTAGATATCAGAACAGGCGGCATACAATGGGGTTTGCTATACGTCCTTAAGGATCTCGACTACTTGGATGATATCTGTTTACTGACCCACAGACCCCAGAATCTCAAAACACATGTTAAACAATTTGGCAACAGAAAGTAGACCAGCATGCTTAAGGCTAAATCCGGCTAAAAACACAAAAATGCGGATAAATGCAAACACCACTGAACGGACATCGCTGAATAACCGTGATGTGGAACTGGTAGATAAATTCTGCTACCTCGGTGGCGGGGCAAAAAAAGAACCTCCAACGTTAAAGCAGTTCGTTTTTACGGTTAACGAAACATGGAAAGTCACACAATTCATCACAGGGCGCCTACAAGTCTTCATCAACAGATGTCTGCGTCGTATCCTAAAATTCGCTGGCAAGATAGAATTTCAAATGAAGAACTATGGCGCGGTGCCGGCCAAGAAAGGATAGACGACAAATCAGGCGAAGGAAATGAAGTTGGGTTGGCTACACCTTGCGATGCGAAAAGGAAAATCTAGCCAAACAGACCCTTGACTGGAATCCGCAAGGATCCCGTCGAGTCGGAAGATCTAGAACAATGTGGAGGAGGATTCTACTAGCAGAAGCTGCAACAACTGAGAGATCCTGGCCGGAACTGAGAGCTGTCGCGCAAAACAGAGTCCGCTGGAGGGCAACGAAGAAGAAGAAGATTTTTTACGTTCTACGCCTATTCCAACTTGATTTGGACCCACTTTCATGTAAACGATCAACCTCAAATATGCATAGTTCGTGTGACAAATGCAATATGTCGTTTTTGTAACAATATCAAGATGGCGGCCGAATTTGGCAATTGTGTTTGCCGATCGCCGACAGGAATATCAAATGAAAGGGAATTACGAGTAAAATTCAATAAGCTGTGTGGCGGCCAAAATTCAAAATGGCGACAAACGCAAAATGGCGGCCAACACAAAATGGGGATTACCTTTTTCTTTACAACGCACTCGGTACGTGTATCAAATGAAAGGGTGAGCCAAGTAGAATGCTATTAGCTGTGAAACGTCATATCAAATTCAAAATGGCGGCAAAAAATGGCGGATTACTCTTTTCCTTACAAGCAACTCGGTATGGGTATCAAAAGAAAGGGTATGACGAGGATAGTACCAAAAATTACTCAGAAAGATACGACACTGTAATCCTTTCTGTGCGAAGAAAAAGGAAAGTAAAAATCTATGATCAACTTCTCTATTCATATACGCGCTCCGGAATGGCGAGAGGGCGGAGCAACGACAAACTACACAAACACATGCAGAGCAGGAAGTACACGAAAATGGTGCATGAATTCACACAAGCAAAATAAAAGTCCAGACGGCACAAAAAATTGCGGAGAAGAGAAATCAGTGCGTCTCTTTCGCACTTCGTGAAATAACATTTCTTTATTTACCCTTTCTTTCTTCGATTTTTGTTTTGTTTTTAAATTGAATTTTATCTCGCTTGCACCTTGTCGATTGATATATTCACTCGCAAGGGAGCTTATGGGAAATTTTGAGAGTGTCGTATCTTTGTGGGTAATCTTTGATAGTACAGTGAGCTATGTGACATGGCAACGATTTAGCCGTAAGTTTTGCTAGAGGTTTACATATCCCCCTATATTCTTGTAATACTTTGAAATATTTTTATGAATAAGGTAGCAAAATTTTGTTTTTTTTTTTCACTAAAATTTCAATTTCAACCACAATTTTCTTCAACAAATACGTAGTTAATCAATTTTTTTCCAAACTTGGACAATTTTCTGGTTTTAAATAGGTGGGAGTATTCTGCATATATTGCTACCTTATTCATGAGAATATCTCAGGGTTTCAAAAATAGATAGTGATGTGTAACCTCTAGCAAAAAAAACTTCAGTACGCCCTTGCGGCTAAACCGTTACCAAAACCTATCCACAACTGGCCGCTTTGTTAGTTTATGTAGTACACCCTGTTTAATAGACTAAAAATATAAAATAAAAATATAATATGAAAAACTGACAAATACGCTTTTATTTTAAAATAAACTAAAAAGTAAAAAAATAATTTTGAATGTAAAGTTTTTATTGCTCCAGCCAGTATATGGGAACAACCTACCTTTCGAAAAAGCCTGGGGCGCTAACGAAAAGTTCTAGTGTAGAATAGGTAAAGGGTAGCTATTTATTAGATTAGTTTGTTTTGATTAGATTAGACCTTTTTTTATTGAAAGGCGTTGCAACGCACGCGGGTTTTTGCTATTCAATGTATATAAAAGAACAATGAAAATACATTTAAATTTGCACATATATTTTTTTATTTTTCAAAAAACTTGGTACAATAAAATTATTATTAATTTATTCCTGAATTACGCCAATTTTTACGTAAGATGTTTTCTGCGAAACTCTTTGTATCATCATCAGAACAAAATTTATTATAAATATAATAAGCTGTAATATGCTTGAAAATAATTATTTTAAATTTCAAAATTATTTTACCTGAAGTAAATTATCATAGAACACAAATCATAAATTGTTATCTTAAGATTTTGTTGCATCAAATTCAACCCGATTAGTTCTACCTGTAAAACAAATTATAATTACAAAAGGTATTGAGCTATAAATCGATAATAATTGATAACTTTTCTTCCAAATCTGGTTTGGGCATAACTAGTCAAGTAAATGTTGATTGTATTTCGAATTGTTTTAGATTCTCGCACAACAAATGCGGTCGATTTAAATAGCGATACAAACACTAAGATCTCTGTAAAAAGAGCTACTGTTCTTCCAATAGTTCTAAATGCACCGTATTTGATGTACAATTGATCCGGCTGGTACAATTCCAAATAAATAATTAAAATTTGCATTGTCATATTGAAAAATTTCGATGCAAAGCCCAAAGCTAATTGGGGGGCCTCGGTAGCCTAGGGAGTAAGGCGTCTAGCTACTATCCGAGAGGTCCCGGGTTCGATTCCCGGCCAAGCCCCACGGTCCTTCGCCTTTTCCAATTTCCCACCTACATAACTTTCCTTCTTTCTTCTTCCCTCTTTACATTCCTGATTCCTCTTGTCATAGCCTTCCTTAGCCCTTCCCCGCTCCGCCAAAGCGCATGTCATCGGTTGGTTGATGAGATACAACTCGTTTCAGGAGGCATAACACTCCAGCGAGCTGTTTCTCGATGTCCCGATGTCAAAGTCACCATAGTAATGGTTGGAAGCAGGTGGACTGAAAAATATCGCGGGTAGGTTGTGGCAGTTCCTTCCTTCCCCGACTAGAGCTGCTGTTCGACATTGCACTCTATATGAAGAAAATAGATTGTCGACAGTATAAAGGGTCTTCCCTGAGACTCTAGTCTTTCACATAAAAAAAAATTGAAAATAATCAGCGATGTTTTGTGTTAACGTAAACACATTTTTATATGATTTTAAAAGATATGACAATTCACTGTTGATGGCACTGATTAGTTGTTCGCGTTTGAATGTTGTTTTAATGGATTCAATTTGATTGACTGTTTTGAATAAAATCGCCATTCTCTCGTTAATACACCGGAAGAACAGTCCGCAGTTAATCATAGCCCAATTATAAGAGAATATAACGAATATAAGAACAGTGTTTGAATGACCATGCAGCCAGAAAATTATTAACAATTGTGGCAGAAATTTTGGAAATAATTTGCAAAATGCATACACGTATTCAACAAACATAAAAACTTGCACTATAAAAAAAAATATAAAAGAAAAGTGAAATTTTGATGAAAATGTTAATAATTGTGCCTTTAATTGTTGAATGCTTGTAAAAATTTAACACCGTTTTAACAATTTCCTCTAATTTCTTAGTATCAACTATACTTTCGGTTCCCACCAAAAATGTTTTTAAAGCATTTGTTGAAAAAATTACAAAAAGTGTCAACGACTGTATAGCGTTTGGATTGTAAAAGGTTCCGGAGATTTGCCAAACACAATATAAAGAAATTGGAATTAAAATTAAGTAAATCACATACCACACAATGTTGCGCACCAAGGCAAAGGTTGAGACTGCTATAGTTTTTGTACTCCACTTATATGACAGCGAATGCAGGCACAGCGCTCTTGTTGCAAATAAGTACATATGAAATAAAATTATAAATAAACTTCGCTTTATTTTTGAAGTTTCCTGGTTACTCATTGTGTGTTACTGATTTACGAAATGTTCTTTGTGCTTTTACGACGAATGGTAAAAGGATTTTTTAATCACAAAATTCCGTCGTAATGTGCTTTGATGACGAAAAGAAAAAAGTACATTAGCACTTACCAGATTGGATTAACCTGATACCTGATGTAAGTAAATTGGTGGTCAATCATCAATGGAATAGGGGAATAATATGTAATGCTTTGGAAATGCGACCATGCCTTTCTAGTAGTAGTCAACGGTAGCTCTATGATTAGACTAGTTCGTTCCAAGTAAGTTTGACGCGAACCGCATAATATCACCTTTATTCGTCATTCAATTGTATCGTGTATATTGTATGTTCTAAGTTCTATGTAATATGTAAACAAATCTTGCAATTTTATTTTGACCTCGGACTCCCAATATGGGTATCAAATGAAAGGATATGACAAGTAGAATACTATTAGCTATGTGGAGTAATTTTTAATTTGAAATGGTGACCAACACAAAATCACCTTTTCCTTTACAACGCGCTTGGTATAGGTATCAAATGAAAGCTTATGACGAGTGTAGTAGTAGAAAAGTAGAAGTAAAGTAGAAAATAAAAGATATAGGTTGAAAAAACTAAAAGTATAGTATATGGAATCAATCTACTTTTCAAATGTAAAAAAACGTGGGGCGAAAAGTTCCAGTGTTAATAAAATAAGAGTATAGGTAAACAGCTACACGCTTTTTTACATTTTGAAAGGTAGGCTGATTGCATATACTGGCTGGAGCAATAAAAACCTTACATATATCGTATTTTTTCTTCTGAGACAATACTTCAGTTTTTAGTTAGAAATTTTTAAACTTTACCAAAACTTCACGTAAATTTGCAAACATTATACCTTAAAGACTTTCCCCTCAACACAATCGGTTATGACTATGAATGAGAGCCTCATTAGGAAACCCCCAGCACATGAATTACAATCCACAGCAAATAAACAATGCGAGCTGCTCCCATCCACCTCAACCAAAAATTAAATTTCACCTCAAATTTGTTATTCCGCAGTTGTTCCAAAAAGAGCACTTGGGACAGTAATTTGCGCTGTCTTCTAGCCGCGATCTAATTTCGCTAGATTCGGCGTAATTTGGTAAAACTCCCCGTTCACAAAGCCAGCGTCGAGGGCCATAAAGAACTTCAATTCGAGGTTCGTTACTTTAATTTCACGTTGCATTAAGGCGGATTACGTCCGCTGACGTCCGATCGTTAGACAGGTCGCCCCGGCGTCAGACAATGCCGGAGTGTGTCAAATTGTGGGAAACTGTTTTATCTAGATACCAGAATTACTGCGGCTGCCATAACCGCCCTCGCAGCAGCCTTGTCCACACCCGATTTGGGAGGGAGTCCGCGAGGCCCCCTTGGCTTATCTGTCAGATGTAATTTTGATTTGAATCAGTCTCCGCAGTTCTGTTATAATTTATTAAAGGAATTTTCTGGCCAGTTTATGCATAATTGATAACTGTGAAGACATTTCCAGGTGGACCAACTTGGCAGTAGGGAATGCATTGGTAACTGCCTGGGAACAGGGCGGCCACCGGGAAGATTTGGAGGTGCAATAAAGATGTTCAGTGCGAGCTTCTCGGGCCCATTTGCGCGGCCGCTCGTCTCTAAACAAAAGATCATAAAATATTTTGGATTTATTAACGCGCTATTTAATTAGATGAGATTTTTTCTGGCAAAATGATGAGAATTTTCGTGTGCAATTGTGGCAGGTGGTTATATAATCTGCGATCCGCATAACGGCGGTTGGTTCCGGTGTCTTAAACAACGAAGAAAAAAACATTTAATTTTTATGGGATCTACCATAATTATTTATGTTGTTTGGACTTAATTTAATTTCCTTAGAAAGTTTAACTGAAATGTTTGTGCAACTTTTGAATTATACTTGTAGATCATTGTAGAGATCACAACTAAGAGATCATTTGTATGCTAATTTGCCATAAATCCATAAAGAAACAAATTATCAAATTGAAAGGAAGTATGGATTTAAAAATGTCTTCTTCATGTACTATTTATAATAAGGAGTCTCGTATAATCAGCTGTTTCTTTTCTTAATAATGATACATCTTCTTCTTCTTTGATCCGTTAGCTGGCGATCCGAGCGAGACGTCCAGACAACGGATACGCTGCTGTCGGTGCCACTAGGTCTCGAAGGTTTTGCTAGGTTTCCATTATTGGTATTTGGCGACGTCTCCAGCCTCGGTAACTATAGTCGTTGATTCTTTTGGTCACCCTCGATATTCTTAAGCTAGGTTTTCTTCGATGCCGATCGCTGGACTCTCCAGCCTGCCAGAGAAGTATAAGTGGCAAACGATCATTATCCATTCGACAAATATGTCCAAACTACCGTAGTCGACGTTTTTGCATTTTTCTTCGATCAGTGCCTGCTTGTCTAATTGTTTCGAAGGCGATCGCGGAGAGAGACACCGAGGATCTGCCTTAAGCATCGCATTTGGAAGACCTCGAGCTTCTTAACGTCCGGTTTGAGCAGTGTCCACGTTTCAGATCCATAAAGGACAATCGGAAGAATCAACGTTCGGTAAAGGCGTACTTTCGTTTTGACGGTAATATTTGTTCGTTTCCATATGCACCACTTGAGCGAGGCGAAGATTACTATTGTCTGGCCGATACGGCTGTAAACGTCGGCCGTCGATGCCACTGTAGTTTGCTCAACCAATGATCGCAAATATCACCGGAACCTGTTCGACTTGGGTTCCATCGAGGTGAACACTGGCTCTCGATCCGTCCGTTGTGAGCACTTTGGTCTTTTCCGCATTGATTTTTAACCCGTATGATTGGGCGATGCAGAGATGTCGTATAAGATGTCCGTTGCTTTGGCATCCGTGTCGGCGAACATCAAGTCGGTTACGAAGTTTTTGTCGTCGTATCGAACTCCGAGTCGTCCATCACAACGTCCAATCATGTCGATCACAACGTTGAAGAGGTGGCGAAGCGACGTTTCCCGCCGGACACCCGTTTGAATCGGGGACTCGTAGGATAAGTCATCGAGCCATCGTACGATGCTTGGATAAGCTGGATGATTTTCAACGGCACGTGTTCGGTTTCCAAAGCTCTCCACAAGCTGTTTCAATCAATGCAATCGAAAGCGGATTTGAAATCGATGAATACGACGACAGTTCGTTTGCCGCACCGAATTCTTTCTTCCATTAGCTGAAGGAGTGCGAATATTTGATCAATACATTCTCGAGGTGGTTTAAATTCTGCTTGTTCTTGGTCGTGAAACCATATATGAAACTTAAAGAAAATCTAGAAGCTTTTTTGTCGAGTCGATCTATCGACTCGAGTAACCAAGCCCCTGGAGCCTCCATTGTATGATTTTCGTAAATACTTCGCCAACGATCGCACAGTGGAACAAAAGGCCGAAAAACTGGCCAAAAGTCTTTAACATTAACCAATTAATTTGAAATTTGGTATACGGAGGTTTTTGGGGTCGGTGATCACGAATTTGGTGACCATTTTTCCATAAACAAGATGGCGGCTTCAAAATGGCGTCCAAAAGTAGTTAAATGTCCTTCAATTGCTACAGAACTTCGTCGTCGTCATCGAACTTCGATTTTTCGACTTTTGGCCAGCTTTTTGGCATTTTGCCCCACTGTGGATCGTAAGAAGGCTGATACCGCGAAAATTCTTGCATTCCGGAGTGTCCCTTTTCTTCAAAATTGGCGCAACGAACGCTTTCTTCCACGCCGACGGCACACGATCCGTATGCCATATGTGTGTTATGAGGAGGTTTAGTTGTTGTGATAAGAAATCACCTCCGGCATCCTTTTGATCCATAGTGCTAGGTAGAGAACTTGTACAATTCTTACTATTTAAATGTTCAATATCATTTTTTTGTACTTAACCATTGTCAGTACTTCAATAATTTAATACGCGAACATCCATCTCTAATCTTTAAAAAAGAAATTCATTAAAAAATTCAAAAAAAATGTTAAACTTTAAAATTTGTGTCCTACATATGACAGCCCCACAGTATGTCATCCCCCATTGGATCCTTGTGGAAATTGTTCACTAGGCATTAATGTGATGTGACTTGTCTCCTTTGATGACGATGTAACCACCTCTTTGGTATAATCAATTTGGTCTCACGCAAATATGTCAGCGCTTCTGTAATGGAATTCTTTATTAGTCATAAATTTTCCTCGGGGGGTACTTTCTCTTCTTTTCGGTTATTTTCATTATTTGGCTCCCTATGAGCTTGGTTCAGGTGTCATTGAACCTTTTTAATGGTTGGCGATTTATTTATGTGGAAGTTAACAGTAGACGATTTTGGTCAATAGGATTTTTTTCCTACTGTCCTTAAAAATTGTCTTGGTTAATTAATAATGGAACAAATTACAAAAATAATATACGGTTCCAAACGCTGCGCTGTATCTCTTTAAGTGATGGGATTTGTGACACCAACCGAAACCAACCTATAACTGGATGGATCTCCTGTAACAAGAGACCTATCCAAGAGACTTACAGTCAGTGACTAAATTGAGAGGACACTTGTAAAAAATTGGAATCAGCAAAAAGTAAATCTTCTTTTTCCTAAAATATATATAAATGTAAGTAGAAAAAGAATTTGTGATAATTTTGTACTTACGAAGACGAAACGAAAACGAAACTACTTTGTCAAAATGCTACCTGGCAACACGATAACGTTTCGTTTTGGCCTAAGTTGAGATTGTTAAGTATTTTGATAGTTTTAATTTATGTGGCATAATAGGTCAAAATGTATAAACGCAAGGCAGTAGAGATTATCGTCTCCAGGAGTAGGAAATATAATCTCGTCTTGTCTCGCTGTTTCGTTTCGTTTATAGTCTCGCCTTTGGGAGCACAGGGCCCGTTTTCTGTTTTGGTACCATATTATTTTACCCGGTGATACCTTAGAAAAATTCCAGAATAGCCTGTCTTGTATGTGCACAGAGGCTGCTCAAATTTTGAGATTTTAAAGTTGCAATTCGATAGCATCTCCCCGTCTGGAATCCCTTCTATAATGTTGATTATTATAGAATCTCCTCGCCCAAGACCAGCCCCCAGATAACCATTCAATTTCAGCCGCAGTGCCGCGTTTATCGCGGATTTCCCAACCTAACGGTGGAGTGGTACCACATTGAGTAGAGTCTCTAGTGCTTCTGTCGGGGAAGAACGGTTGGCTTTAGTGATGGGAAGCCAGGCAATTTATTTAATTTTGCCCAAATTGGTTATGAAACCCTTAACCGCCGTTCCGTGCCACCAAACAAAAGCTCCATAAGTTACCATGGGCCTAATGATGATGGTGCATATCCAGTACATCCTTTTCGGTTGCAAACCCCATGTGAAGCCATGGTTGAGCTTGATATCTAGCTCCACTGCTAAATATTTGGCCGTGTTGATCGTTTTCTGGTGAAAGGAAGCAGAATCGTTTTGTCGAGACTGACTTTTAGACCTACATTGTCGCACTATAGATACCAGATCTTGTGCCTTGTTCCATCCGTTACTACGATAACTAAATCATCTGAGTAACCTTGGCTGAAAAAGTTGCGGCACCACGGAAGTGGGGATAAAACTCCTTCCTGTGGACAACCTTTTGCTACAATGCCCTCCAGAGAACCCTCAACATGAGAAACCGTTAGTTCGCGAGTTTTCAGCACAGAGGGCTTCTTAGACTTCGCCTACTACAGCTCTAGCTATAGTATCAAAGGAGGTATTGTCGAAGGCTTCTTCGATATCGAGGAGTGGTAAGTCCTTTGGTTACTGCTGCGACTTCTAGCCTGAGCACCAGATTGTGCAGTCTTGTCTCAGTGGACTAGTCCGCCTGGTATACTGGCCATCACAAACAGAGAAAATAAATGGTATCTTCCTTACCATCCGGTGCCTACTTCTACAAAATAGTCATATAAAAATTTGTTGGATTCCCGGATATTTCGGTATAAAGGGTATCGAAGCCGCGTGTAGATTGGCCAAAAATGTTCCCCTCTTCGACAATCACTCTCATCATACTTCCTTTAGAATCATACTTACGCATTTATTCATTTAACGATCTTCACACAGAAGCGCTTTCAAAGCGGAATACTACCTCATCCTCTTACGTTTCCTTACGCCCTTACCATCTCCGGCCCATTATAATCCAGATCTTTCGAGACCTAAGGCACATATACTTGGTAGGATCAGACTCGATCATAGATTTCTCTCCCATGGATATATTTTTACTAACTCCTCTCCCCGCACCAATTCCTCTAATGTGCCAGACATGCTTCAACTGAATGTCTAAAAGCTGCAAACATTTTCGATGAATATCCTGCACTTTCATCCTTACTAGAACTCGGTCAGAACCATAATATCCCTCTTTTTAAACTTCTCAGATTTCTAGACATCACTGACTCAATTTAAGTATCCTAACTCTAAGCGCCTTTGGGATCTATAGTCCGTGTGCGCTTACTTGGTCAGTTTACCTTCAGGCCTTCTTGCCTTTTCTGGTATTATCCATACAATTGCCTACCTAGTCATTACCCACCTAGCCCCGCTCATTACGAGCCCAGTTTTATATAGTAACCAAAAAAAAGGTATCAAATAAAAACACCAAATAATTACAATAAAAACAATTCTTTTATTTATTTCTTTTTCATCATCATCATTTTTTTTTTCTTTAATTGTATCATTATTAATATATATTTATAATATTTACAAAAATTTTATATTTTTTAATAATAAAAAGTTTCTATAAAAAAAGTTATTTTATATATATAAATTTTACACAATAGATGTATTTTTTTTTGTTTTAGCCATAATTCCTAACACTATAAGGTCCATTCATTCATTCAAAAAATCAAAAAAATAATAATTATAATAATAATAATAAAATAAAAAAAATATATATAGAAGGGGAGGAGGGGGTAAAATACACAAAAATTTCTTGTGTTTACATATGTATGTGCTTCAAAAAACATTCATGCAGCGTCTTTAGGTTTTTTTCTTATTTTGGTTATCAATATTATTTAAAAAAAAATGTTTTTTGTTTTTTACTTTTTTTCTAGTAATATTTTTTTTTAAATACAATAATTTTTTCGTTTTTTATGTTGGTATTGTTTTTGAAAATTCAAACAGATATAATATTTTTTTTTAATTTTATATTTTGTTTTTTTCGTTACTGATTTTGTGACAACGGGGTGGGAGTGTTTATGAGTGTTTGTGAGTGTTTTTTTCTTTTTGTAAATTGGAGAGTGTTTTTTTTTTGTTTTTATAAATACTACTTAAGGACTAAACAGTTTTTTTGCTTATTTTCATAATTTATTATTTTTTACAATGGTTTATGTTTATTTTTTTATTTTTCAATTTTCATTTATTTAATTATTGTTTTTGCTTGCATTACATTACTGTTTTTTTATTTTTTGTTTCGTGTAGGGGGGTGTTTCAATCAAATATTTTCTCTATTGGAAATAGTTTTTTTGTTTTTATATTTTATTTTATTATTCAGGAACATTACAATTTGAGACATTTTGTGTTTCATTTATTCATTTTATCTACACAATGTATTTTCTCTTATAATTTGTATTTAAGTACATTTTTTTTAAATATTGAATATTTAATTCATTTTTGTTTTTAAAATACATTTGTGACTTAGTTTTCTTGGTTATTATTTTTGTTTTTATTTTTCAAATTCCATTTTGTTTATGTATTTTGTTATAACAAATGCATGTTTTTTATTCTCTTTAATGCATGAAATTGTGAATGTATGTGTCTATAATCTGGTTTTGGGTATATTGATATTATTTTTATTTACAATAACTGCATACTTTTATACTATTTTATTTATGAGGAACCATTTATTTCTTTTATTTTTTATTTTATTTCGTAGAATTTATATTTATTATATATATATTATTGAAAAAAAATTATATATATTTACACGAAAAATAAAACTCTTTATTCTTGTTGTTGGTTACTTTTAGGTAAAATGAAATTTTTTTTTTGTTTTTTGCATTTATAAATAAATATGAAAAAAATAAAAAAAAAATATATTTAAATCAGTCGAAAAATAAATTTTGATTATTTTATTTATAATATTTCCAAAATGTATATATGTATGTATATGAAAAGAAAAAAATGCCAACATATAAATAATTAATGCGAGATTTACAAAATTATAAAAAAAAATGTTTTATTTCTTAAAATTAATCACAAAATTTACTGGAATTTAATAATTGATTAAGAAAAAAATATCTGTATATGTTTGTGTATATAAGCATAATTATTGTTGTCAGGTTGTTTTGTTTTGCAAAGAAGAAAATTTAATTTGTGTTTTAAATGTTTTTCTAAATTACACTATATAAAAAATAACACAAAAATTTTTATGCTTTCTAAAAAAAATTTGACTTAGTTTCTTTTATTTATTAATTACTTTTGTTTTATGAATTTGAGTTATTTTTTATGTATGTATGTATTTCGTATTTTATTTCGTGTGTAAAATGTTCATTTGTGCCTATTATAAATATTTGAAAACACAAAAAAAATTTTTTTTGTTTAAGATTAAAAAATAATTTTTAATCTTAAATCAAAAATTTTTTTTTGTGTATGTGTGTGTTTTTTTCTTGTTAGTTTTAATTATTTATTTAATGATAACCCTAAATACCTAAATACAAAAATTGATCACAATTCATTTATTTATTTTATTTTTTAATCTTATAAATTTCTTTTTTTTTTGTTTTTAATACTAGAAATTTAGATTTTTAGTATTTTTTTTTATTTTATTTAATTAATTTCTGTATTTTTTTTATTCATTAAATAATTAAAATAATTAAATTTAATGAAGAAAAAAAATATAATTCATAAAATAGCGATATATTTATTGAAATTGATTTTACTTAATTAAGAAACTTAAATAAAAATATAAAAAATAAAATGCTCAAAAAAATAAAGAAATATTTGTTTTGCGTGTTTTTTTGTTTATTTAAAAAAATTTAAGTAGCTAAAATATTTTTAAACTAAAAAATACAATTTTTATAAATAATAATTTCAGCATGCAAATTAAAAAAAATAATGAATATTGTTATCTAAAACTTTTAGTAAAATCAATTTCAAGAAAATGCTATTTATGATTAATAAAAAATATGTATAAGAAGAAATTTAATTAATTTAAAAAAAAAATTTGCAAGATAAAAAAATAATATTTATGCAATCCTACATAGTAGAACTGGTGTTGAAAATTGATGATGAGTATTTTTTTTTTGGTCGAAATTACAATATAATTTAGTCTTTTGAATATTTGGGGCAGTTTATAGTTTGTCTTTTTTTTTAGTTTTTTTGATATAATTTTGGATAAAATTAGTTCATTCAATAGCTTGAGAAAGACCCTGTGCTAAAAGTCGAGTCACTTAACGAGACAAGTCGTTTAATTTGAAGAAAGCGACATTTCAGTCGAATTACGGCTCAGCACAGAGGCCAGAATCTCAACTTAGAACTCCACTTTACACCCCTGTGCTGAAAGTCGTAATTCAAGTGAAATGTTACTTCCTTCAACTCAAACGATTCATCACGTCACACGACTCGATTTTCGGCATATGCTTAATAGACTTTATATTAAGTCAAGATAACAAAAATTTTGTTTTACCTAAGTTCAAATCAAACTCTCTAATACTGATAAATTGATCGATTGTGTTGCGGAATTCAGTTCAAGACGAGGCGTTTCAATACGACCTGCGTGACGGAAGTGAAAATCTTGTAGAGAAAATTCGAAGCGTTTGGCAAGAATTTCACACACTTTAGCAATATTGCGGTAGTTTATTCTTACTCCATCTTAGGGAAAAGACACAGAGATCAGTGCTGGACTAGTTTAATGATCAATGTAAACAATATTTTCAGACTTTTTTTTTAAAACAAAAATTTGTGAATTGTAATTTTAAATTCATAGATTCATATTGTTTTTTTTTTGTGTGGAGACAATATATTTTCTTGCTCCTCATCACTGGAGTAATCGAATTTTATATTGGATAGTGTTTCGAGTATGTCATATAGTAATTTATATAAGGAGCTGAATGTGCGGTGTTAACATCCTTCAAAAATGTACTAAAATTTTATTACTGATTTAGATCCCCGGGTATGAAATTCGTTTCGTCGACCCCTAGTACGAAATTCGATTCGTCAATCGAAAGATGATTCGTTTGTAAATTGTACTACCGTAAGGCAGTCGAATCGAACAAAACATGACGCCATTGTAACTAAAATCTTTCTGTCCTGTTGATGCATTTTTCTAAGGAAATTGAATGGTAATGTGGTTTTACGACAGTTCTACCATCAAAATGCATTCGGGAACTGTTATCAACTGCAATCGACTTGGTTCACTAAAATCGAGAATCGGACTATTACTTTTTCGATTTGATATTCGTTCGACTATTCGACGAGAATCGGACTAGGGGCTTGAGGCTGCGGAGAGGCGAAAGTAAAACTTTAAAGTTTGCTAAGGCCTCGAGCCCGAAATTCCATTCGACACTCGATCGAGAAGTGAAAGCTGATTTGATTGTCGAAATGATTGGTGGTACGTAACGCAGTCAAATCAAGCGAAAAGTAATGGCATTGTAATTAAGAGAAACTTCGGACATTTTGACGAATAGAGAGAAATTTAATGTCAATATTGTTTCAAGAAATTGTTTGTGTTTAATCTTAATGCAATCATGAATTGTCATCGACTGCAATCGACTCAGTTTACTTCAATTAAGAATTGAACTACTGTTTTTTTCGATTTGGCATTCGTTCGACTTTTTAACAAGAATCGAACTGAGGGCCTAAATATTCAACAATATTCTTACTTCATCAGACAAATAATGAGAAAAGCCAATTACTTTGTAATTTTACTATAAAATAACCATACCAAAATTTCAAAGAAATCACATAATGGGTGAAGTGAATAAAAACTAAGTGTACACAAAAAGTGAACACTCCTGAGTTCAGTGATTCGTTGAAAGTGAACACTCGATTTGGTGTGAATATGTAATAATCGCTACGTTTATATGTAAATATAGAAACACGAAAAAGGAAAGTTTATAAGGGCCGATTCGCAATGAAAGCTTCAAGATGCAAGTTCAGCTGACTTTTGCTTCATTTGAGGTCTGCAGCTTGAAGCTGTGAATATGAATCATTGTACAAAAATTCTATAGTCCTAATTTATGAAGCTTCTAGCTTGCAGATTGAAGCTTTCATTTTGAATCGACCCTAATACTCTACGCTTCGGCGTACCGGGTGATAATTTCAAATCATTGAAGCGATTTGAGCTCGATAACATGCAATGGTTAGTTAAGCAATCATTTCTTATTCGATAATGCTGGAGAAACTTTTGGTGGTGCAAATCCAAAAGTTGGAGTCGAGGAAGATATTGGCATTCATAATATAGCAGTCTCGAAATTTCCTACGACAGTTATAGCTTGTTGCGTGTGCACAATTTGGCAAAATTTGTTTGTTGTTAGTACACATTCAATTTTAAGAAAAGCTTGAGTTCTAGCATTTCTTATTTTGCAATGAAACTTTTCTTGTGTATATCACTCCCAACCTCAAATTTTACAAGTGTTTACTCACAGGTGAACGTTAAAACCTAGTTTTATTTACATCAAAACGAAGTGTTCACTCTATATGAAGAAATGACAGAGTGAAGTACTTAATGAAACCTAACCAAAGATATTTTTATTCACGACAAACTAAGTGCTCACTCCAATAAATGCAGTGAACACTTACACTCAATAATTAATAATTTTCAACCAACAATAATCGCAACCAAATATTCAAAAGAAAAATGAGATCTTATCATAATTTCAAGTAAAAATCAATCTCTCACATCAAATTTGTTTACAGAATTTTTACAAATATTAATAATTCCATTAAATCTAAACAAAAAAAAATATATATTAAATGTGCACTTATAGAAACCTTCATTTTCTTTCTCTCTCACAAAAGCACTATAAAAAAGAATTATTTATCTTTATATATATGTATATATATATTCCTCTATCAATTTTTCTTTTTTTATTTTATTTAAAAAAAATTATTCTATGGCATGTTTGGAAAAAAAATTTATTATTTTATTTACTTTTATTTTTTGTTTTTTTATATTTTTATTAAATTATCATCATTATTATCCAATTTCAATATATATTTATAAATATGTTTTTTTTTTGTAAACCAGTTTAATACAAAATTCTGAAAAAGTCTAAACATTTCTTTTTTTATCGTTTAATTAATAATATTTAATATACAAATTTGTATATTTTTTTTACACAATTTTTTATTTTTTTGTTTTAATTCTTATATAAGTAAAAATTTTGGATTTTCTTCATCAATTATACCAAGAATTTTTTTTGTTTTTCAATTTAATTTTCTTATATATTATTTATTATATAATCTTACATTTTTTTTTTCTACACAAAATATCTCAGTTGCTTCATTTTATTAAACAATTAGTGAATTTTATAAAAAAAAAGTAAATATGAAAAAAATGAAATGAAGAAAGTAAGAAAATTTGTTAGATATAAAAAAAAATTATATATTTAATAAATAATGGTGAAGGAATGTACTTTGTGTGTGTTTGTGTGGAGTGTCATTCTTTTACCATTTATTTATTAAAAAAAAATCAAGAATTATTATTAGTAATAATAATAAAAATAAAAAAAATAGAATTTTTACTTTAATTTATAACGACATTTGAGCGAAACTACTACACATATTGATATCTCGAATTTTGTTTTTCAAATGTAATTTTTATTAATAAAGTAAAAAATAAAGTAAAGAAATTTTGTAATCTCAAAAAAAATAATAATAATATAGATAAATATAAAGAATATTTTCAAAAATAAAAAATAAACAGAGTCGAAATAATTATATTTTACTAAGTCTTATTTAGATTAAATTAAATTAGTAATATTATGTTACCCTTAAAAAATAAAAGGAAAAATCTAGGTATATAGGTTTGTTTGTTTTGCTTTTTGCTTAATCTTTCTTATTTTCATTTTTTCTTTTTTAAATTATCATCATTTTCATTTTTATAATATACATATATAAATATTTTTTTTATATATATTTTAATATATTGTTTTTGTTTTTTACATAAATAAATTACTTAAATATCAAGGGAAATAAAAATATATATAAATTTATAATAAAGTAAAGAGTGAAAAAAAAATATAATCAAACAATGAAAAAAATTTTATAATTGAAAATTACTTTGCTTTTATGCAATTATTTTTTTATTTATTTTTTGTGTTTTTTTTGTTTTATTTCTTTTAAGTTTTACTTTTGTTCTTAAATATAAATAATTTAGAGCAACCAGTCAGTCAGCATTCGTTTGTTTACTAAATTTTTTTTTAATATTATTATTTTTTTTATTAAATACATTTTCCAAAAAGAAAAAAATATTAATTAAATTTTTATTTTTTAATTTATCCGTAATCAAAATTCATAGCACAATTTCTTTTTCTCCTATTTTGTTTTTTTTTAATTTTTTGTTTTGTTTTTTGTTTTTTAAATATAAATAAATCAAAAATATATAAAGTATATAAAAAAATAATGAGAGAAAGATCGTGTGGATGCATTTTTATAATAATAATAAAGAAAGAGTTATAGAGATAGTGAAAGAAATTAGAAAAAAAATACTATACAATCTCCTAAAATTTAAATATGTTTTTTTATATCAATTTTTCTGTTTGTTTTGTTATTATTAATAATAATAAATTTAATATTTATATGTATAAAAAAATATATATAATAATTAGAAAAATATAAATCACTACATATGTGGCGGACTACAAAGCGATCTCTGTGGCGCTTGTGCTGATGCTGCTGTTGCTGTTGCAACAACTCCCGATGTTGGTGTTGGCCATCTCGGACTACAAAATGACGGATCACCAAGTACTGATATCCTTTTATTATCTAACATATATTCTTTGGTGGTTGCTGGTGCGCCAATTATCTGTGACGCTCTATGCATTAATGATGGATCTGTATTTAATTGCTTCTGTGATTTAGCACGCTGTAGCGGCGGTACTGAACCAAAGCAATCGCTATTCGCATTATTGTCACTATAGTTAGACATAGCACCATACAAGCTGGTGTTCATCAGACAATCATCAACACTAGCTGAACTTGATATATTATTAACACTTTTATCCCATGTATTTTTTATAATAGTCGGATTTGAATTGTCGAAAGTTAGTCCACTGCTAGAGCTTCGTTTCGATGACATCGATGTACCATGATGTAAGTTCGCCGTAGCATTTTGTTCATTTTGTTTTCGCGCTTCAGCATCGTCTTTTTCCTGGGCACGTTTACGCTTACGTTTCATGCAAATAACAACGCATGCAGCTATAACCGCAACAACAGGCATAGCAACGGATAATATTGCAATAAGTATAACTTGTCCACCAGTAAGTCCATCACTCGGTGCTGGATGTGTAGATTGAAATTGTCGTGCATCGAAAGCTGAATATGCTTCCTCTTCACACTGCACACCCCTAAATCCACCAGGGCAAACACATTGAAAACTGTTGACTCGATTCACACAAGTTCCACCATTTCGGCATGGCGCTGAGCTGCATTCATCGATATCAACGCTGCAATCCTTTCCAGTAAATCCAGGTCGACATGAGCACCTGTAGTCATTGTTAAGATTTGTGCACGTTCCGCCATTAGCACATGGCTTCGTCAGACACAGATCAACTTTTCTTCCGCATACTGAGCCAATATATCCGGGAACGCATTGACAACGGAATTGATTCACCATATCCAAACAAGTTCCGCCATTCAAGCAGGGATTACCTTGGCAATCGTCAATATTTTCTTCGCAAAGATTTCCAACAAATCCAGAATTGCATTGGCATTGAAAAGTGTTATCCTTACTAACACATAAACCACCATTCTGGCAAGGATTCGGGTTACAATCATCAACTTGAATCTCACAATTCAATCCGCTATAACCTGATGGACATTCACACTTAAACCCACTCTTGGTATCCTTACATTTACCATGAACACAGGGCTTATCTGAACAGGTTATAGTTTTATTTTCGCAATGTTTGCCAGTCCATCCTTTATGGCATTCACATTTGTAGCCTTTTTTATCGGCATCATCGATGCATGTTCCGGCATTTAAGCATGGCGAATTTGCACAGTCGCTTACTTTTGTTTCGCAATCCTTTCCAGTGAATCCTGGTGGACATTTACATGCGTATAGGTCTGCACCGCTATTGAAGCATGTACCGCCATTTTGGCATGGTGAGTAGTTTGTGCAGAAATTTAGATCCTGATTGCAGAATAATCCGCCCCAACCTTCGTCACAGTTGCATTCCCAGGGTTTCTTGCATGTTCCGTGAACACAGCCAGGATAACGTTCGCAGTCGTTACAGGTTGCTCCTTTCCAGCCAGGTAAACATCTGTAAGAGAAATATAGATTGGTTTTTTTAGTACATTTGTTTTAGAAAAGGGAAAAGTTTCGAAATAGTTAAGAATTTAAACATTCTAGGGAAGGATTGTAAAGATTAAGGCATTTGGAGGTAACGTTTGAGAAGACTAAGAGTAAACGTGGTTTTAGACATGTGATTTTAGTTGATTTTCGATTTTTGTAGTATTCTCTTTTTTCGGAATCATATTGACAGCAACTCCGTATACGACCACTGATCGACATGACTCAGACTCAATACTTTGTCGTTGTGATAATACTGTATCTATTCATTCAGGACGCTAATATTGTGGAAGCAAAACTATGTTTGTTTTAAATAAAAATGTTTTAGTAGCTAAAATATAATGAACTGGCTGGTACCCGGTGCATAAGCCAATAGTATGGCGTGTGCCAAAACAATTGGGAATTTCAAAGTCGCTTTTTCCATGGACAGTGAGAATATCAAATCGTGGAGGCAGGAGGTTATATATTTCGGTGGAACAGTTTTTATGGTAGATGCAGTAGAAATGACGTCACCGCCAATGAGTTGGAGGGAGCGGTTTTGCACTTTGTTCAGTCACGCTAAGCCTTGTTCAGCCACGAATGCCTTCAGAGATGGTGTGGGGATTAGATTCGACGCCGTCCAATACTACCTTAATTGAACGGTCAGAAAGGAAACCCTCAATGCAATTCTTTAGAAGAATGCCAATAGCACATGCACACACTACTACTTAAGGAACATACGTTACCGCAGCCGCCCGAAACATAGGACATTCGTTGATATAAAGGTCCCCATCCAGTCATTTACATACAGGCCGCCGGCAGGCCCTGGCCTGAAGGTTTATCGCCTTGAAGTCAAGTGTCAACACGCACCCACTGCCACCTGGATGTCGCTTGCAGTCCAGGAAATCTGACAAAATTCTTTATGTCGGCGGGTATTTATCCGTCCGGGCCTGAAGATGAAGATTCAAGATTCTCTTCAGTCTGAAGTTTTTGTTGAGGCCACACTAAGATGAAGATCCGAACTTCTACTCAGTCTGAAGTTTTTGTTGAGGCCATTAAGTTACACCAGTTCTCATCCCTCAGTCAGACTAAGTGGCCTTGACGGGGCCGTTCCTGCCGGTCTGAGAGGCTACGGCCTGCCGGCGGCCTGTATATGAACGGGAGCCTTTAAAGTTGCTTTGTGAAAAGTTTTTACTACACAAATAAAATCATCTTCATAAACAATATTTCTCTTTTAGTGGCAAGCTTAGTGTGAAGTAGTGTTAATTGTTTTGTGGCACGCCAATGCAATTGAGTTGCGCCCGCTGATCTAGACGTTTGTGATCGCGTTTGGCTGCAGTCGCTTCGCTTAGATAAAGGTATCACGACCACTACACAAATTATAAAAATCATGTTCTTTATTAATTTCAATCATATTCTAATATCTTAAAAATTTCAAAACATCCTGAGAACTTGAACTTACTATAAAAAAAACAAACGCGACAGAGAAAGGTATCACGATCACTACACAAATTATAAAAATCATGTTCTTTATTAATTTCAATCATATTCTAATATCTTAAAAATTTCAAAACATCCTGAGAACTTGAACTTACTATAAAAAACAAACGCAACAGAGAAATACCATAAATTTCGCGCCAAACAACGAACTTCTCTACCATTATACCGAATTAAAAAAAAACAAAAACAATAAATATTTCCCACCGGCCATATTGCAATGTGCATTTAACAAGAAGTTCAGGCCAATTTCAAAATAAATCCAATTCTTTAATATCACTTAAAATAAGTCTGTGCGTGTGTACAATCATATATAAGACAGAAGAAAATAGTGTTCTCTCAATGAATGGCACATGAATGAATGACGAATGCCCCTTTTTTGAAGTTCTCTCTCCTCTTCGTTTTTAAAAATAAATTTCTCAACCCGAAGTTCCCTTTGGTCAACAGGTAAGGTAAAGGTAAATAGCGGATAAAGTATAGGTACAACAACAACAAAAAATAAAGATAACAAAAAAATAAAGAGAAATTAATAAGAAATTCAATAAACAAATGTCCGCGTAGAGTTATGCATACTAATTGCTCTGGCATGTAGGTGTACACACACTAAATAAAAAAACGAACAGAAGAAATAATACGAGGAAAAGAATTTCAGTTTAATTTTGTCAATTCGCATTTTGGTTCTCACGTGTTTTTTTTTGTTTTTTTTTTCTTCTGATTCGTTTATTACCTGTATTAATTTTTTATATCGTCGTCGAGACAAACAGGATACGGAAATTATTTCATGTTTTTATCGTGTGTATGATGATATTCTTGTTTAATAAACTACTTTTATAGTGATTTGATAATTATTTTGTATCGGACGGAGAAAAGTAAGAGGAGGAATTGATCTCTCGGGACGTTGTTTATAGGACAAACCATAATATCATGGTATTGTGTGATCTGATCGTGAGGCAGAGATCACCTTTCGTTTTTTGAATCGATTGAGTCGTAAAATATCCTCTCTTCTTTCCCTAAGGGTATAAATAAATAAATCTTGAGTCAGTTTTAGAGAGTGGGTATTGAAAAGGCATATTGATTCTAATCAATATAAATCTAGCAGAAAGATGAGATCTTGAGGAGATCAATGAAAAGATCAGTGAAGATCATTGGCATCTTTTTGAAAAGCTTATGAATGATCTGTCGATGGGCCACTCCTAGATCAATTTTTTTTCTTCTTTTATGTATAGTTCTCTCAATATATGTCGTCTTCTTGTCTTTCCCATTCTAATTAAAACTAAGATATTCCAATGAACCTTTTGTGTTTTTTTAGTATTATTTCTATCTGGACCCGGCATAATTTCGTTATTATGTTTTATCTGGTTTTGCAAATGTAGTTGAATTTAATGTAATGTAAGCTTATGTAACTGAACATTCAAAATTTGAAATTTAATAAACCTAGAAAACATGGATTCTCCAAATTCAAGCCACAAACATTGAAGGATTTTCCCTGAGATTTGTTGATTATCATTGCGAATGCCAATCGGACTGGAAATTGTTATCTTTCGAAATCAAGTGTCGAGTATTGGTCGTAGTCAACAGAATGCGTGGAATGAATACATTCTCCTACCCCCTGAATATGTCCCTTATAGAATTGTCGCCGGAATCATGCCAACCTGAATTAATAGTGTATTTTCTATCGTCATTCATAAATCTTAATGGCAATCAGTCCTTTGTTGTATATTTCATCAAACAATGCCATTTCCGGATTGTGCAATATATTTCGTACGTGATGCAATATGCTTTCGCATATGTCGTCCTTGTATTTGTTCCACAAAACTATGGGTTGAGACGGATAGCATATTGTTACAATGATGGCGAATAGCGTTCTTATTTGATGCGCATTCGATGTGGCCACATCAGGAATTGTTTGGTCTCATTGGAATCGTCTTCCAATAAGTTCAAACGCTGATACGCCAAGGATGACTATTTACCGTTCGTAAAAATCTGAATGATTTTGGGGCACGTTCGTTAATAAACAACACGCGCAATTAGAAACGTTCAACATTCGATGGATTACCGCTAGTTGCGCAGCAGTTTCAAATACATACGTTGAATTTTTTCCAATGTAGTGATAAGTAGGCAACTGTGGGATATCGTTCGTGTATTGCGAAAGAGAACAAACGTCACAGTGCCTCGTTGGTGTTCACATATCGGCCCATTTGGTATTGGTAGATTTCATCATTGGCTTTTCCGAACTAACTACCAAACCAATTTTCACAAATGTTAAATTGATTTTGCAGAATGACAAGTCCCAACGTTTACGTGTGCATTCAAAATTCGAGACAACAATGAACAATGCGGCACAATGAACTCGTTTTCAATCTCAATCTTTCAACTCTGGCGATTAACTGTCACTTTCACAATGATTGTCCTACCACTATTGTGCTTTGAGCGCCGTCGATAAACTCGATATCCATCGGATCGCGTTACTGTTTCGTCGGCCGTGAGTATCGTTTCGTACATTTTCCTTGATTCAATTGGTGATTTTGGATTCAAAGCGTCACACGATCCATGCACCACCTGCGTTCTGACAATCTCGTCCAGTTCTGGATCGGCGATTGAAGCGGGGATTTTAGCTAATATGATATCGTCTACTTCGTCAGACCGCAATTTGTTCATCAGCCAAATCAGAAGAATATGTGCGTGGGGTAGATCGCGTTTCTGCCACACGACGAAATATATCCAAACACTCGATGCTTCTTCGGTTTCCCGATTCTGGTCAATTGGGCAGGTCGACAACCCTCCTCCTTTCACACTCTGGACTTGGGACTAGACGACGGCGGAGTTCGTTATATACTACCTTAGAAAACCCCAGATACCCACTTTCTTTAGAATCAGAACAAAATTCATAAAATTCGCCCGTCATATTGAAGCTATCATTTTGAATTTATAAATTTTGACCACAAATTCGTTATTTGCGACCTAAAAAACCCCTAGATACAAATTTTCATAGGAATCAGAAGAAAATTAGTTAATTCTACCGTATTTCCGCGGCCTTTTTGAATTTCAGTCATATTTCAATGACCATTTTGAATTTTTCAAAATCGTGCTTCGAAGTGCATCATGGGAGACCACCACGGACCTTCATGCAAAATTTCGAAGTTCTGCGATGATTTTCAGCGAAGCTCTCCAAGACAGCGCCATCTAGGAGTAGCTTTAGAAAGTAATATATTAGCCTGTTTATTTTCTGTTAATGGATTTACATTGGTTAAAATTTCATTACGATCGGTTGTACGGTGTAGGAGCCTATTGCACACGCGCACATACACACAATAGTTCTGCGCAATTTTCTTAATTTCTCTCTCCGTAAGAGTCTTCTACCAAGTATTACAAAAATAAAAAAAAGATGATTGAAATCGGTAAACCGATTGAAATTGAAATCGGTTCATATTTATATATAGATTATATAATTTTTTTCTCTTTATGGGCTTTCATATTTCTGTCGATTTTTTTTTCTTCATCGTCATCGTCATAACTACAATAACTCAAAGTTTATTTATTCAATAAAATATTACACTTTTATTTTTTTAGTTCATTTCGTTTGTGTGTCTTCTCTCTCTCTCCATTATTGCAACTGATCATCATCATTTCGACTTTTATATACCCAATGTAAGACGTTCGCGCATTTTTCGTACGTGTGACCATTTTCGCGAATTATTTCTCACGCCACACTCTGAACTGGCGGCGCATTCCGTGAACTAAAGGCAAAGAAGTAAGACGGAAGATGAATGTAGAATGTTAAGACGGCCGAAAAAAAGTAAAAAAAATAAATAAATAAAATAAAGAAAACAACAAAGAAAAGAAGAAGAAGTAGAAGAAGAAGAAGATGGAAAAAATATCTTCTATACGATAAAATTTATTTATCTATCCGCCATGTACTATACATCATGTTGGATAGTACCTTTCAAGTTTATTAGACTGGCTAGAGGAGCACACACTAGACTCTCCACGGTGGTGTTCGGAAACCACCAATGAAAATAAGAACAATGAAAGATCAGAGATTTTTGTGGCTATGTCTGGTTGCATGTCTACTTTTGCTGGCTGGCTATGGAAAAATGGTTTTTATTTTGAAATAAACGTATTTTCTATGGTTATTAGTCTTATTCACATGCGCAGTTTAGAATACTATAGAAATGTGTCACAATATGAAAAGCATAAGTGGAGAGATGATCAAGAGATAAGAACGTGATCTAGAACTAATATGATCGTGTCTGAAGTGGAGAGATGACTACTGGAGTTTTGAACAATAACTTTTAGATGATTTCTTGTAGTGTTTTTTTGTGGGATATTTTGTCACATGGTGGTTTTTTTTATAAAAAATAAAATGTAGGTGTGATGGGAACTAGACAAATTTAACTTTTCATTTTTATTTTATGAATAGAAAATTAATTGATCGATTATGATGGGAAAAAATATATTGGTGGATTTTTTGAAGGTTGATTTTCTGCGAAACTATATTCATAGCCATAAAATATGGTGTAAAATATCGACAGAAAAAAAAACCAGATCCATTTGTGTTTCTATGTTTGGATTATTTCAGCTCTATGGGGCTTTTATACTTTCTTATAATGGGAAATAGATATAATCTATAATTTATATAGATTTGGTAATTTCAAATTTGTATTCTAGTCAAAAAAAAAAAAAAAAAAATTGGAATTGATGAGAGAACATGAATTTTAAAATTATTTTGTATTGAATGAGCAAAAAAAAACGGAAATTAAATAAAATTAATATTAGCACATTTTTTACAAAGCGAATCATTCAAATTATTAGTAAGATATAAAAATATTAAGAGCCTAAAAAAATTTAATATCTTACAAGGGTAAGCAGCTAATAACTACTCGCCCTTGCTTTCAGCGTTTAGATATAATGGATGACTCAGTTCAAGTCTGTCATTGAACTTATTCGTGACTTGAGGCTAAAGAAATTGTAAGTAAAAATATTTGAAGATAATTAAAACAGGAAGTTTTTTTTATGGTATATGATTTTTAGAGAGTTTAAAATGGCATAGAAAAGTTTTTGGTTATTTTATACCTGTTTTTGATTATACTGTTAAAAATGTTAGATGAACAATAGTTTAGAATAGTATATCCAAGAATTCGCCAGTTCTATCATTTTCAGCCTTTTTTATGAATAAGATCTTAGAGTAGTATGCATAAACGAAGATAATCCTTAGTCGTAAAGTTAACATGAACATCAACCAAGTTCATTCCGTATAAAATCCAAAATTGGGGGTAATTTGAACTCTACACCACGTTGGGGCTATGTGTAAAACTAGAAACCCTAGATACTTTGAAAGCTTAATCTGAGAGCTTTTTTGAGGAGACGGTTTCGAACTTGGCTATGAAAAGCTCTTATTTTCCATATCAACAAGCTTTAAAACTTTTGAAATGAGCTTTAAGGGGAGTTTCCATCCCGAACACAAAGTGGAAGAACAGAGTGGCCCTGTACAAAATACAAGCTCAAAGTATCGTCGAAAGCTCGAAACTGTTTACAATTATCAAAAACGTAAAATTTTTAACACGGTCGCAGAGGAAACAATTTTATGAGCTGCAAAGTATTAAATTGATGAGTAGTAAAATAGACAGTTTTATTCGTTTTAAATATTGAGTTTTTAACATCGTTTATGAAATAACAAAAATTAACGGATTTTAAAACTGTCGAAAACAAGGTAAATATGCAAAAACTTCTAACAAAACCACAAAAAAGACGTGAAAGGGCGTAAATGGGCGTTAAAATATTAAAATTTAACGAAATTAAAATCTTTTTTTCGGTCTACGCATTCGTTAAGTAGAGTAGGGCCCCACTTTGAGTTTGCGGTATTCTGTTGCCACTTTGGTTAAACAGAGACAGAACTATACTATCTTCTATGCGATAAAGGAGCACATATTTGCACTTCCAGTTTGAGTTTAGGATGTAAACCGGCCTTTACACTGAGATTGACTTTTACGCGGAAATAGAAGTAGGAGCGGAAGAAACAGGATGGGCCTGGAGTTGTCATGCTTTACAGAAATTGGTGTGGCAGAGTGTGTTTGCAAGAGTGGCAGAATGAGAGGAAAAGATGCAATGAGACTTCGAAGAAATTAAGTTGAAGTAAGTTTGAGTTCGACCAAGAAGAAATATGGCATAGGTCAGCAGCAAGCTCCTCCACGCATCGTTGAATTTGATAATTCACATATGAACTTTAGAATGTGTTATTACCGAAGGAAGATTGTTAATAAAAATGCTGAATAAAAGAGGACCCAGAATGGAACCTTGGGGTACGCCAGCACGAAGTGCAGCTATTGAGCATAGGCAGAAGGACAAGCAAGAGATGGGCATTTGAGTATTGGTATAACAGCAAACTTTTAAGACGAGGGGAACTTAGCTAAAATCGACATCCTTCCAACATACATCGACATCCATCCAACAACCCGAATCTCTCTAATTACAGCTTTTCCATAATTCCATTGATTTAGTAAATTAAAATTGCCAAATGAGGTTCCGCAAGGGTCTATACTTAGGACTGTCCTATTTTTTAATTTTTTAATTAAGATAAAGATCAGTCCGACCAGTTAGCCAATGAAATTTGATGTCCTCTATATAACTAAGAGTGTTTCTATTTATTTTGTATACAGGGTGTTTCCTCTTGGAAATATATGTATATTTTCTGAAGAGTCACTGTATATTATCTTCAAGCATTGCCAAAACTTCTCTACTTCAACTCTAATAACATTCCATCATCCAGAAATCAATTCAGAAAATTCCATAGAACAGTTTGCATTTATGTAATTTCCTATTCAACAAATTTAACGAGTATATTATTTTATTATTTACTTCTTACTAATTTCATGCCGCAAAATAAAAACAAATGAAGAAGGCAAAAACAAAACCATAGAATCGATGACGTCCTAACAAGGCTGAATCAAAAAACGTGAAGAACTCTCAAAGAAACTATATTACGAAGAATCACCCATCATCAATGTGTAAATAGCCTTACCAACAACAACTACAACAACAAAACAGTAACAGAAACGAAAGGAGGCAAATAAAAAAAAATATATATAGCTTATGAAAAAATAAACGAAAAAGGTCGTCTACAATGTGTGGGAATACATTGTAAATTCAAGACATAATGTCCCGTAACGTATTATGCTGTATGCATAAGAAAATTCTAATTATGTACGTTTTACTTTTCTTACTTCTTGTTTTATAACTTTTTTTTTTGTTTCTAAAGAAAAGATAGCAAGGAGGATCTGAGAAGTGAAAGAAAGAAAGAAATATATAGTAGTATATCTTCAAACAAAAAAAAACAAAAAAAAGAAGAAGAAGGTGGTTTCTTCTTCAGTTCGCGCAAAGATATATACCTGCACACAATTTCTTTTTACCTTGACACATGCGCGCATGTCTGACTTTAAGGTGAAAACAAGAACATTTCTCAGGCGCACAAGTCTTGTTAACTGTGCTCCTCTTTTTTTTTGCATAAATGTTATGTCGTTATCACGTCATGTGCTTGGCGACTAGTTAAGGTGTGATGGATTACGAGAAGACGAGCCAGGAAAGAAGATAGATAGTGTGTTCTGTTGGGTTTTGTTGGTGAAATTTTTGTAATTAAGGTCTTTGGTTTTAAAGGATAACTAGATCTTGGTCAAATTGAAGAAAAAAATTAGTATAGTTATTGCAAGAAGTTTTTTTGATGGTTTTACAATGGCAGATAGTAAAGAGGAGATCATTGAAATATAATGAAAATAGTAGGGGACCAAGAATTGAACCTTGTGGAACACCAGAACGCACTCGTAAGAGAGAGGCGATAACATAGTTAGATAGTAAAGAAGAAGAAGATAGTAAAGAGCGGACAAGCCGTGTAGCATAAGAAAAGTAATGATAGCTCTGACTTAGTTTAGAAAAAGGGTCGTGTGCACCACTCCAGTCATCAAAACCGATGCAGTTGGAGGAAATAGATAGCAGTATTTCAATAATTTCCGAGGAGTCCACCACCAGGAGCCATCAGTACTAGGCGGAAGAACTGAGAAAGATCGGGAGATAGATGAAGCAGGAATGAGGCTTTTAGAAGGTATACATCGATATCAACAGGGGAAGGTGAAGTAGCATGTATGCCCAGCGAGTGAAGATTGGACCAGAGTTGCTTGGAGTTTAAAGAGGGAAAACTACGTTTTCGTGAATTGACCTTGCTAGTGACGAGGTTGCAAAGTAAACCAAACTCTAATAGCTCCCGGACGAGCAAATATATAGTCATCGAGCAAATAAGGGTAGATTATAGACTCTTTTGAGCGAAAATAAAAAAAATCCCTTGCATTTAGATATACTTAGCTCCAGATCAATGCCCTTAGACCATTCAAGAAATACATTAAGTTCTGAAGCATGCTTCAAAAGAGTTGAAACAGAATTTACAAATAGGATAAATAAAAGAGGCTCTAAGTGACTTCCTTGCGGAACCCCAGAAGGCGCTTCGAAATATGAAGAGACAGTAGGCTGGATTAAGTCGTAGAAACAGACGCTGCACACTTGTTAGGAGGAGGAGGAAAAAACTGAGAGAGGCCCAGGCACGATTTGGGCTGAAGTGCCATTGAACAAAACTAAGTAGGCTGGATTAAAACGGCATGTTTGCAGCCACAAGAAGATCATGATTTACTTTGTCGCACGCTTTCGAGAAATCCGTCATGATAGCATCAACTTGATCGCCATTCTCTATAATACTCATAGCATGATGAGGTATGAGGATATGGTTTTAAGAATAAAGGTAATACTTGATTCAAAACATTAAAATTCTTGGTTTATTACAAAGTCTATAAGTACCGAACTCCCGCCGGTCCACCATAAGATCTAGGTTGTTTAACACAAGAATCCATAATAAGGCATTTCAAAGGCATAAACAAACACTTGATCTCGCCAATAACCATTATATAGCATCTCACATAGAAACACACAGTGCAGCATAAAGATAACAATACTGCGTTGATTAGTTTTAAAACTACTGCGCATATATATAAAAAAATCCAAATATACATTCTCGTGGTAGCTCCCAAAAATGGTTAAATATTCATTATTTTTTTCTCCACTCTATCTATATAAATAATATTGGTGGCAGTCATAATATATCCCACAGATTACCTTTTTTAAATACTCCATGTATATTAATCAACAGTCAATTACGAGCCTAATAAGACTCCCATGCGCAAGTCGCGACGACTACGTTTCCAAAATAACCAAAAAAAAAACTCTTCGACCTCATAAAAACTTTTTAGAGCCTCAATAATGAAAAACGTGGGAAACTCAGGTATTTTATTCCTTCGACTTTTTTTCCATTTCATTTTATGTATATTTTTATTTTTTCTTCTTCTCGTTTATCTGTTTTGTTGTTGTGTGTTGTATTGTACATTTTTCATTTCTCTCTCTCTCACCGCGTACAGTTTTTTATTTTTTTTTTATTTTCTCTTCCTACTTTTATTTTGTCCGATTAAATAACTGCTAAAGGTGTGTCACCTCTTAGAGCGCACACGTACACCGTGTCATGAAAGCTAATTTTTGAAAAAAAAAAAAAAAAAAAAAGCACCAGTTTATATATATTTTTTTTTTGCTTGAATCCATTTTCGATTTTTTATTTATTTTTTTAATTTATTTTATTTTTCAATTTTATGATTTATTTTAAAGTTAAGAAATGCAAATTATTATTGTGTGACCATTTTATGTGATAATGATCGACTAATTTACCATCGATCTTTTATTATCTACTAATTTTTTTGTTTTATATTTAAAAATCAACTAAAAACACGCGTATTTTTTGTTTATGGTTAGAGAGATAGGACAAGGAAAAGTGTTAAACAATAATCTTTTTAGTGTTTTATACTTACACGCATTCATTTGGCATACTGCAATGGCCGTGTTGTTCGTTGCAGTCTTGTAAACAACGTGCTGAAATAAAAAAAAATAATGTTTAAATATTTATAATTTTATGTAAGCTTATTGCAAACAAATAGTGTTATTTTAGAGGACAACGTCGATATGATGGGTATAACATATTATATAACCACCAATAATTAAAATAAACGAGTTGATTTACCAAAAGCTTGATATGAGGTTAGAAGGGATCAAGTTCATTACCTATAATTACCTAAGAAAGACGTTAGGAAGTTTCTAAGAAAATTATGTCAACCCCAGTAAAAATGCACAATGGCCTTACAACGGGCGAACACCGGCCGCTTGGGTGTTTAAGGGATATACGATGGCCTTGGAGTTTTGAACTATTTTTAACGGAAGCACATACGACCTAAGAACGGCCAAACTTGAAACCTGAAAATTTAATCGACCGAGTACTAAGCTGCATATAGGGCATACGACGGGCATATAACGGCCAAGTGCATAACATTTTCATTATGTACAATCGGCCTTTGGATTATCATATGCACTTAAAGACTACGGATGCATAGGCGAGAAGCTCTCCCGTCGTTGGTTTATGGTCCAAAAAGTGTGTGGTGCGTAGTTTAATGAGAAGTTTTGCTGCTTGGAGAAAACAAAACATGTGCTGATAAAAATTTTGAAATGTTCGAATTCCACGTAAGCTACGGATTTCATGATGTTTTCCTCAATTAATATGAGCTGAGTTTTGCTGCGGAGCGAAAGTGGCAATTCGTTTAAACTGAAGGAAGTGACTTTTCAGTCAAATTAGGACTTTCAATACAGAGGCCTAAACTCAAATTAGAACTTCTACTATAGGCCTCGGTGCTGAAAATCGTAATTCGACTGAAAAGTCAGTTTCTTTAGCTCAACCGACTTGTCACGACACACGATACGACTTTCAGCACAGGGGCCAGTAGCAATGAGCAGCCTGCTTGTAGCTGATGTGTTGTTGAGTATACTATTGGCTTGGAAGTATGTAGGTATATTGTTCACCTGTTAGTTTGGTACAGATCACAGCATTTGTTGGCTGATTACTAAATTCAGTTGTTTTAGGAGGCATAACACTGCGACGAGGCTGTCTCCAGCTAACCTCGACAGTAGCATCTCTGATTCACCCTATTGCTTAAAAAAAGAACTTATGCAGATACAAAATTGCAAATGCGAAGTTTACCACCTCTTCATCAAGCATACTCCAGGCCCCTTTAGCGTATTCTATCCTTCGAGTTAAGCTTGTTGAAGTGCGCGCCATAAAAGAAGGGAAATCAGGGCGTATGTTACTCAGTTTTAACTGTATAATAGAACTGTACGAGAAACTGAACTGACAAAGTGGGTTCGTCAGTTCCTTGTACGGTTTTTTTGCTCGCTCAGTCTCGTCAGTTTTGTTGATTTGAGTTCATCTTTTTAATAATACAAAAAGACGGAACGGAGAGAACTGAACGATAAATTGTCTAACCTGCGCAGTTTATCGTAGCAAAAAAGATTTAGAAGCTTAGGTCTGAGGACTGACTGAAACCTGCACAGTTAACACAGTTTATCGCTCAGACATGACGTCACACGTGATAAACTGCGCAGTTAAGTGTTTGGGCCGTTTAAAGAATATAAAAATGAGCGAATGACGTTGCTCGCTTGTAAGGACTTGAGACTCTCACTGCTCATGGAAACAGCGATTTTTGAAGTTCGATTCCTTTTTTTATGGTGCGGCCTATACTAGATACTGCGCGAAGACGGGAACGGCATGATCGACTGGAAAAAGGTGAATAACATCGTGGCAGTAGCTACCAAGCTTTGTAAGGGTCAATATATTTCTATGGTTTCTGAGAGGGTGGGTGATGGAACAAATAACGTCTTCCGCGAATAGTTTAAGGTGCTTTTTTATAATTTACCTATTGGCGGGGATTTTGAAGATTTCTGATGAAAAAATTAATGAGTTTTACTAGGAGAAGCCAAATGTAAGAGTTGTAAATTGCAGCTCAAAATAAAATTCATCACACATCTTCAGTAAATGTTATGCGTAAGAGTTTAAGAAATTGTTCAGGGGCTGGTTCTACAATGTCCTTGTTTACTTACCCTCCACCCCCTCCAAATTCAACAAATTCTATATTGTGACAAGTCATAAATCACAAGCTTTTAAGACTCCTGCTTGTCATTGAGAGTTTCAGATTATTCTTGTGATAGTCAGTTCCGCTGTTTGGTATTCCAAGGACTTAGTGACAAGAAAAATTTTAAGTACTTTACCTCTAATGGTGAATTTGTATTCGTGTAATAATATAAAGCAAAGTAGCTGGATGGGTATATAGTCAGAATTATTATGATTGGTGTTGTAACTGTTTGCAAATTGTCAAACTTGTGACTGCAAACTTAGAATACCAAATAGTCTCAAGTTGAGACTAACCCCACCCTTGTGATTTCGTTGTGACTGCTTTTAGAATGCGGATATTAGCCAGTCAAGTTCACTGTAGTAAAGACAAAAAATGGCATATGCTTGTCTTACATTATCGAAATTATAAAATTAAAGCTACGGAAAACCATCCATGGAACTGTGAAGTTGTTCAGAGGGATATTATCCCCAAGGAAATGTTTTACAACCCATTTCAAAATTCCATAAAAACAACTTCGACCTACAAAAACACGAAAATTATCAATTTATCTCCTTAAACAACATGCATCTTCATGTCGTTTAACAACACACGAAAAAAAGCCTTAAGGTTAATAACAATAATAATAACATTGTATTAAATTTATCCTATTCATTCCTTAAAAGTACCATCAATTTTAGCAACAATGTATCGAAAGACCATTTTGTAAAAAAAAGCGTGTATTAAAAAAATTTACACCAAATTTATCCGAATATACAAAAATGCAAAATACCCCAAGGAACAGCAACAACAACAAAAAATGAAGGCAGATTGTCTTAAGAACATTACCAACATGCATGCATATATATGTAGCATACATGACACTATGTTGGATAACATATAGTTATGTATATTGCGCCTGTATGCTATTAAATTTAATGATTTCGCGCAGTCAGGTGCAAAAACAAAACAAAACAAAACAAAACAAAACAAAAAAGTTTTTTAGTACCTTTTTCATACCATTCTTATTTTGAGCCGCATAATATATGTATTTATTTTTGGTGGGGTATTGAACTTGTTTTTTTATGGTGGCGACAATTGGAATAAATATAAAAACTTTAAATTATTTTATATTTATGAAAGCAAATATGCGATAAATATAAAAAAAATAATAATCATAATAAAGGTATAAAGTTTTTATTTTAAGGTAAAAAGCTTTCAGGTAAATTAAAATATATTAAAAAAAAATTATGAACACAATAAACTTTCATGTGTATGAGGCGACAGCAGGTGTAACAAAATACATTTCCTCAAATTGATTCTTTTGCACTTCGTTTTCATGTGTGTGGACCATCAAAAAAATAAAAAATAAAAAACAAAAAAAAATACAAGAAAGAAAACGAATTTACGGGGACGAACTAAAAATGTGTCGTGCGCTCACGTAAAATTCCAAAATTGCACCTTTATGAAATGAACTTTCGTGCAAAGGCATTACCGCATTCAACAGCAACAACAACAACACCAACAGCAACAATAACAACAAAAAATACGGCTCTACCTTATATTTCTTCTGCCTAATTGAAAGAGTTTTATGCATCAATTTACGCCTGTGTGTTCGGATACAATTGGACGTTTATATAGAAGAAGATAAGTGTGAGCTGCGCGTGCGCCAATGCTTTAATATTAATTTTTTTTACGTTTTCTTTGTAACTTTTGTATTATTGTTATTTTTTGCATTCTTGTGAGAAATCATTATTATGTCGAAATGTTATAACGTGATTAAAATTATTTTGTAAGTAATTATTATGTTTCGTTTTTTTAAACACATACAATAACAGCAAAAAAATATAAATATAGCCACGCGACTTACATGGTATAACAAAATATAATGAAGAGCATGCATGCGCTTGGAGTAGAATATCAAACCTGCGCGCGCAACTGATTCTGCAAAATGATCACCTGGCAGAAGGTACATATGTAAATATTGTGTTATATGAGCCACAAAACCGCCAGTGAATGATCTAGTTGATCGGTAATTTGAAGCTATTTGTAAACAATTAGTTACCGATGTTGGCTGTTCTTATTACATAAAAAAAAGGGTGAGAGTTGTTTATAGAGTTATATTTAGAGTTATTTTCGTGTGGCAAGGATTATTAGCATTAGAAAGATCAGTGATCTTAAGTCTGGAAATATAAGTGATCCTAAAACTGGAAAGATCAGTGATCATTGGATCATTGGAAAGATCAGTGATGTTAGCAATGGGAAGGTCAGGGAAAGATAGAAAAATCTACGGATCGACAAAGATATCAGAAAACATGCAGAAAGTTATAAGAGGGCGTTTATTAGTTACGTGAGGCGTTTGGGGAGAGGGGGTTGAGCTGAACCTCACCCAATCTCAGGGGGGTCTCGGCAAATAGGGCATTTTTTTTCAAGAAACAGTGTAAAATTCGAGAAAGCTGAGTTGAATTAACACGTTTCTCCATTAAAGACCTCCATTCACTTACAAGCCACCGGTAGGCAGAGGCCTTTCAGACCAGGACGGCCGGCACAACTAAGATTAACTCAGTTTCTCTGAAGGATCATACTTCTAATATCCGCCTGATAGGCCGTGGCCTGCAGGTAAAGTCATGGCTCCCTACAGACACACAGGCGAAGGTGACAGCTTAGCATAGCAGGTTATTAATTTCAAGTGAAAAAATGTTCATGGCTTCAACAACAACTTCAAGGCGACTCCAGACTCACGCAGTGAACATCCGCGAACAAGCGCGAATACGAGTGCGGATGGTTTTCTTTTCGCCGACCTCACGCCTTGCTTTCCGTTCCAAGTGGATACGGCGTGAGTTCTTGCCATAAATTCACGGCTTGAGAGGCAATAGAAGTTCAGATTTTCCAGCACGAACAAACGATAAATACGATTTTTGTCAGGTTTCTTAGCCTGCAGGTGAGTGTATGGTGAACTCCGTCGTCGCAACTCCAGGATGTGAAAGAAGGAGGGTGGTCGACGAATTGACCAGAATCAGGAAATCGAGGGAACTGGGAAAGAAACCGCATTTTTTAAAGGGGCACCGACAGCAGCGTATCTGTTGCGGGGACGTCCTGCTCGGACCGCCAGCTAACGGATCAAAGAAGAACGAGGGTATGGGAGCATTAAGAAGAACGAATTCAATCATAAGCTTTTGTATGATAGTTTGAAATAGTTTAATACATTTTAGACACAAGTTTCGACGGTGGCATTTCTTTGGTGTAAGTCTGCCATAGTCGAATCAATGTCCAATACTCGAAAGTGTGAATGGAGAGCACTTGAGTCTTTTCATAAAACCAATTTAGCTTAGTCTAATAATTTTTGCTAATTCTTGTCTCTTTGCCGAAGATTTTTTTTTCTTAATAGTCCCAACCAATTGATCTTTTATAACTAGAGGCAAATCGCTGTTTGCCTGCGCAGTCAGTAACTCAAGTCCTCATAGGCAAGCAATGTCATCCTGTTTAAAACCGCAAAGTACCGGCTCTTTCCAAGTAAAAATAAAAAAATGGCCTTACAACGGGCGAAAAACGGCCACTTGGGGTTTTAAGAAGCCTATGATGGCCTTAGGGTTTTTAAAGATTAATAATGGGAGCACATATGGCCTTACAAACCCCGAAACTTGACCAAACGATTTAAATGGCCAAGAACTGAGCTGGGCATACATAATTACTTATGCTCCTTTAATCCCTCGTGGGACATAGCTGGGCATACGATGGCAAATTTGAACCAAACAAGAATCGCACTAAATGTATTGTTGAATGTGTTTTATGGGAACTTGATTGTTTTCGTTAGGTACAATGGTTCTGCAAACGACCTTTTGGTGTCCGGTGCATGGCCGAGGACTATGTTTCAATCACGGTCAGTGTTCGCCCGTTGTAAGGTCATTTTTTTTTAAATTTTTAATCGGGTTTATTTAGCTTCTTTTATGGTGCGGGCTCGATGGGCTCTGAGAATTCTTACGAAAGAACATTTTTTTGGAAGAAGATTATTTAAAGAAACTGTCCCAAATCATCTAGTTCTGATCCCACAAATCTGTTTTAAGTTTTTTTTTCTTCTTAAAAATCCGTAACCCTACAACCAAATTCTTAATACCGATTATAATTTCCCTTAAGCCAAAGAAGAAAAAAAAACAAGGCATAAGAATGACCGACACAACAACAAAATCGCTCTTAACGTAAATCAATCGAGAACGATTATGAAAGAACAGAAAGGAAGGATCCTGAAGGGCAGATCCATCCATCGGCAGCAGCAAGAAACCGACCCCAAAAAGTCGCTTCCACTCTAAAGTATCCTACAACATATCATCAAGCCCAGATTATGTGCAATATACCCTTAAGGTAGACAAGTGGTGTCGGATCTTGCCCGAAAACTGAAGCAGCTGAGGAGATCTCTCGCAGGAAAATCAAAAGAATACCACCAGCCCAAAAAATAAAAAAATATACACCGGCATATATAAGAAAGAAAAAAGGCACCGACGAAAACTGGTGCAAGGTGCAGTTCTGTTGGTGTAGTGGTAGTAGTTGGAGAGGAAGTAGCAAGATTTTTTTGTTGGCTCATATCGAAGAGTATAGTGTATATCTGAAGAATGAAGAAAACCTACACAGCTTCAGGCGTGGGAAGATTTCTCTTCGGCATGGTGAACGATGGAACACCAGTTGTTGTTAGATATGCTGCTGCCGCCGCTGCTGGCCTCCTCCTGGATAAAAATTTTACGAAAATAAAAGATAAAAAATATTTATATGTGTGGCAGAGATAACAAACACAACAAAAAAAAATAACGAAACAAAACGAAAATGATGACAGGGAAAAGTATTAAACGCAGGTAGAGTGATGACATATTTTTATTTGATCTTCGATATTATGATGCAGAAGAAGGGAACAAATAAAGATACATAGAAGCTGGGGGGAAATATTTTTTGGGGCGCATATCAAAATGAGATTAGTGCAATCACTTGAATTAATTGTTTGTGATAGATGACGGCTTGTTTTTTCGGTGGGTAGAAAATATTTTGGGGGAAAAAATAAAAAAAAAATTAACCTAAGACGGATTTGGATAAAATATTTAAAGAAGAGCGGAAAATCGTGCTGGAAATTTCAAGACAAAAGAAGATTAAAATTGTGTGACGGCAGACAGAAAATGTTTTGTGTTTTTTAATCCCATTTTTAAGATTATGTTTTTATGTTACTAAAAATTTCCAAAAAATATCTTCAATAAAAACCGAATTTTTTTAATCCTTACTCCAGAAAAAACCCCTCACATCGAAAAAATTCTATCTCTCCTCATGTACTAAACACTCTACACCAAAATTTCATAACACTTAAAGCAAAAAGCTGCTAAAAAATCTGTGAATGGATCAGATCTCGAAAAGTCGTTTTTAATTATAAACTCCAAAAGGAGCACACACAGGTAAAAAGTAGTATCTTCTACCATGGTGGAAAAAAGTTAATTCAATAGAAATAGTGATCGTGTGTGCGATGATCGATAAAATTAAATGAAAAAGATACGAAAAAAAACAACGATTTTTGTTAGAGAAGAAATCGCCAAAAATTATGGGTTATCCAGAGAGGCTTAAGTACACGCCTTCAAAATGATGTAAAGTGATTGGGTTGGTTTTTACCTTACTTCCAAAAGTGTTGCATGAACATGGCATGATCAAATTTTTGTGGTGCTGTTGTAGAGTACTACATGATCCATCAGTTTTATTGGAATAGGTGATTAAGTGTTTATTGGTGTTAAGTAAAGGAGTTTTTATTCAGGGGAAAAGGGGGAGATGAAGGGTTTAATTTATTTATATTGGGAATTCACAGTTTTTATATTAAGTTTAGTTTTTATATTTCATAAGTCCTCTTCTTAGTTCCTATAAGACTTTGTGAACCAGATACATATACTAAGTGGAGATCGAGAAATCTCCCCTTGGTGAGATTTGGCTTGACCCCGCCCCACTAATCTCACGTGAGATTTTAGTGTAAATACGTATTTAGCCCCAATTTACACACAGGTTGCCGGCAGGCCGTGGCCTGAAAGTTTTCGCCTTGAGGCCAAGTATGACCACACACTCCCCGGCCGCCAACTGTATGGGGATTGCAGTCTAAGAAAGCTGACAAAAATCGTATTTATACTCTTAAGCCGTGAATTTATGGCAAAAATTCACGCTGTATCCACTAGGAACGAACAACAAGGCGCGAGCTAGGTCATCGAAAACATTCACACTCGCGTTCACGCTTGTTCGCGGGTGTTCACGGCGTGAGGCTATCATCCCTCAGTCAGATAGACTGAGTCAAGCTTAGTCGTGCCCGCCGACTTGGTCTGAAATGCCTTTGCCTACCGGTGGCCTGCAAGAGAATGGGGATCTTTAGTGGAGAAACATGTTTCTTAATTTAACCCATGTAGCAATTTTACACTGTTTGTTAAAAAAAATTACGTGATATTTGCCGAGACTCCCTCTACGCTACGTGCGATTAAGTAAGATTCAGCTAGACCCAGTCCCAGGGTCAAGTCTCTAAGAAAACCATGGACCATGTTATTGACTTTAATAGTGAGGATCAGTAACGATCGATCGAAATAAACTGTCTACTGAGGATGCAGTCACAAAAGTGAGGATCAGTGAAGATCGATCGTGACAAACTGTCTATTGAGGATGTAGTCACAAAAGTGAGGTTCAGTAACGATCCATCGAAATAAACTGTCTGACTCAGCCAGGGTCTATTTAGAGCATCGACTTTGTGAATTCGAAGCCCCATTACAAAATTTTGTTGTTGTGATTTTTGCTACTTTAGGCTCTACAAAAATCAATTCTCTTTGGTGCGAAGTCCTTCAACATCCAGAAATTCAAACGCAAGGTCCATCGCCTCCACCTTTAGCACCCTCCAGACATGAGTCAATGAACCTTGCGTTTGACCCCCTGGATGTTGAATGAGATTTTAGGAATACTGACTATGCAACCTTCTACAGTCGCGGATTGTTTTAGTAAAGAACGAATTTCTAGACTAGTGTATGCGTGAGAATAAAGCTTGTAGGCTGTTTGCTATAGTTGAGTAAGATCAGCTTTTAAACGGAGTAATTGCAGTTAAAATCCGTTCTTTGAATGAAAGATTTATGTGTTATTTATATGCTTTTAATACATAGCACATAACTCTTTCATGCAATTATAATACTAAAGCTTTGTTTTTAATTAAGTATTTTTTCGCTTCGTCTAACAACGATTAAGATTCCAAAAACTGATTTAATAAATTTTAATTTATTTAAAAATAGAAGAAATTTTGTTTGTGGTATCAGTTTGTAAGAGTGAAGTTATGGCCTTTACACATAACTTCTAGTTATACAGAAATATTTGCCACTATCTAACAGTCATGACTTTATAACAATCACGCATGAACAAAACAACAGCAACAATCAATTTCATCTCTCGCATAAAACAACAACAACAAAAAATATTATTTATAAATAATTTTTAGAAAGTAATAAAACATGTTTCTTAGCCATTTCTCTCTCTTGTCTATTTTTCTTCCTTTTTGTTGTATTTTTCCTTCTGCAAATATTACCAAAGAAAAATTTCAGTTTTCACCAAACGATCGATGCCACACATCTCTAACGATGAAGGCTGCTGCTTACTGGGTCTCTCCCGGCTGCTGGGCACAGAGCATGTATATAATGATCAGGCCAAGATAAGATACACCAACTATACAATAAAAAACCCTCATTAGAGACATGTGCTAATAACATAAAAGTGATCATGTCACATATCTTTTCCTACTGATCAGATCATCTTAAAACTGGATACCATGCGCCATGATCTCCATCAGAGAAGAAACTCCCAAGCTGCGCGCAAAGAAGCACATGGATGGAATCTCGCGTTACTCACTGTGTTCCCCCTCGTATGTCCTCCTTTAGTATTGTTTTTTTTTGTGTGTGATCGTGCCATTTTTGTATATATGATTTTCTTTTATTATTATTCATGCAATATATGGATTAAAAACAGGAAATGCAGGATCAAGAAGGTGTGATTAGAATAGTATTTGTAGATCTTGCTGATATGATAGAACTGATCACACAGAAATTGGATTTTAATAGATGTTAGTCAAGTTAAGATCAGTTCGGTTAGGCTCAAAGATCATATTGCTCTTGCTGCTTGATATTGACCCAAATTTCATCATGGATATAAAAATTGCGAGAACGCATATGTTGAGCAAAACTGGTTGAGGCTGGATATAATGGTATCAAATAAAATCAGTCTGGTTAAACAAAACAAAACTGAAAGTTATTTACAGAAAACTTTACTTCTTTTATTTTTTTATGTTATTTTTTTTTGTTTCGCGTAAAGAAACTTTCCCACATCGTTTATAAAAGTGAAGATCAGTAGACTGGGTTAAATACAGAAAATCTTAAGAGGCATTCCTCTAAAATTATCCTACATTATCCACTTTATCCTATATAGATATATACATATATTGACATAGTTATACAGGGAGAGAGAGAGGCTAACAGACAATATTCTTCTAGACATCGTCTACCTAGAAGCGCTGATATTGTGTGTGATCATCCACCGATCGGCTGTTAGTAGCGGAGAAGAGTCCACATTTAAAATGAATGTGAGGAAAAAGAAAAGGATGCCTTCTGGCATATTTTCTTTCTTCTGTGATCACCGTGAAAACAAGTTCCGTTCTACCGTGAGCTACCATCTCCTCTCATATAGTCGTAGATATACTTATATGTATATATATATATATAGAGATCCATTGCCTTAAAGCAAGATCCTACAAATCCGTTGTCGTGCTCTACATCCTAAAGATGCTGAGAAACACATCATTTAAGAAGCACAACTACAACTTAAAATTTATTACATATATATTTATTTATTTCGTTTTTTTCTGTTCCAACTTTGTGAATTTGTTCAGTTCCCTTTTCACTCTTGTATTTTTATCCGTAAAAGTGTAAAAGATTCCTTCGTTTCCTTCACTATTCACTCTCACACATCCCTTTCAACCTCTATACTCCTAAATCATTCCCTTTTATAAATACAAAAATTGAGAGGAAAATTAGAGGATATAAAAGAAAAGAGTGAACGTGAAACGAAGGAAACAATTTTACACAATAAAGTGAAGAAGAACAAACACACACTCACAATAATATATCGAAGAATAACCAGAACAGAAGAACCGATTTCTCGAAGAAGATCAGCCACAAGTGATCAAGAAACTACCTTTAAGAGTTGGCGGCGCTTTGTATATAAATAAACGGTGGGAAACTGATTTTTACTGTGAAGTTCAAACCATTTCATTATATCAAGTCGCGTTTCACATTATTTCTTTATTCGTTTTATTTCTTTCTTTAGTGTAATACACATAAAAAAAATGAAATGAAGATTTTTCTTCGATTTTTGTATCATCGCCTTGTATTTCGTTCACTGCCACGACTATTTCTTTTTTTTTGTTGGGTTGGTATTTGATTTGAAGAAGAAATGCGCTGAGATTTAATTCAGTAGGAAAATTCTATTCTGTCTGGAGAGGATATAATCGCTGGGAGTAGAAGAGGACATTTGCGTTTTTGGACTGTCTTTTTTGTTTTTGGGCTTGGATCGTTCTACGACGGGCTTGACACAGTGATATTTTAGATTTGTTGAATGGATGTTTCAAGTCGAGGGAATCACGATGCTATTTTTAGAGAGATTATAACAATTTTAAACTTTGTATTTAATATATAACATTTAAATCGTGTGATGTAGACATCATTGATTGCTTTAATTGATTCAAACTATATGCAAAATTTTGGGATGGGTGTCGAAGATAAGATCAACTTTTGACACATAGGGGAAACGTAGGTGACTAAAACTTAGAAATCGTATGACTACTGGTGTTTCTGCGTTCATAGAAATGCCAACAATTGTACGGTCTACTACCAAATGTGAGTGGGATATATAGGATTACGCTTCAGGACATACGAACTGTAATATAGTGAGATTGCATGTTAATTTAACTTATTTTATCAAAAGGTTAAAAGCAACCAATATTAATACGTTAGCACTTACATAAATGCTGATCTTCACTATTTTGATTGAGCTTAATTGAATGGGCATCAAACACGGCGTGAAAACCCTGCATGGTACCCGAAACAAGCAAGACACCCCTTGAGTAAAAATAAAACTCGTCTGCACTTAGCATGAAGCAAGCACGGTAGGATTAAGTAAAAATAATATTTTTCTAAATACGCTTGCTAGAGGCTTGTTTCAACAAAAGGCGCAGGGTCTCGCTCACACTTTTTTTTAAACAAGCAAAATTGGGGCTTTAAGAAATTCTATAAGACCCAAAAAAACTGGCAATTATCTCAGTAAAGGATCTCATTAGCATACTCAGTAGACCGTTTCTCGTTCCATTACTTAGGTCAAGCAGCATCAGACGTGATTTATACTTAGTTGGGGGACCAACTATTATGAATTTAGTTTTGCCATTTTCCCTCTAACAAAGGCTTTAAAATTATTTTTCTTCGTTGAAAGTTGACAATAGTTCGACAATTGTAATGTATGTTCTAATTTCTTCACAATTCGTTGAACTTTAGCTAGATAAACTGAAGCATTCGTAAAATAGTACTTGACTGTTCTGATTAGACTGCATTATCGACATATATACAGAGCCTGCGTGAATTCTATAACTAAAATTGAGCGTCGATAATACAGTCTTTTTTGATCACCAGTTTAGTGTCGATAATGCAGTCTTTTTTCGATCACCTATTTAGTGTCGATAATACAGTCTTTTAGCGATCACCAATTTAGTCAGAATTTGCAAAGGCCCTAGCTTTTTTTTCCAAAAACCTCAAACGATTTCTTGACACATTAAAACTATTTGTGAGATAAATTAATAGTTTTAAAGTATTGTTGCCATTATAGACAGAATTGACAGTTTTGGAATGACCTATTTACTGCATTGCCTACAGCAGCTAAACATACCCTATATCACTTACTTTATTAGAGTTTCACTAATTTATTTGATAAAAAAAACTCACCTTTTGAGCAATAATCTCCTTGCCATCCTGATATGCAAACAATTGCACCAGTTTCAGAGCATGTATAATGACCAAATTGATCATCACGTGGACGACATAAATTAGCACAGCCAGAACCATAATAATGAGCATCACATGTTACACGAAAATCATACTGTAACCATGAATGTCCCGATTCATGTTTATCCTCTGTCCATTCAGATGATACTTCTAGAACTCTTTGCATTGATAGTCGTGATATTAAAACACCTGTAAAAAAATAAAAAAATAAAATTAAGTTTGGTGATGAGAATTAATTAATAAAAATTCTGAAATGAAAAATCTTTTGATATACAAAACAAGCCATGAGGAAAGCATTAATAACCACAACAGACAATCTTATGTTTTGAGACATCGGATGTATGGATGGATGGTATAATCGGATGTTTATTCTCTTTACTATCTGCGACAAAAGACGGGATACACGAAAATTTTCAGACAGCCGAAAGATAATTCCTTCTTCCATAATATCTTAACTTCGGATAAGAACAACAGCAACAAAAAAAAGAACGACAAAGTTGTATATGCATGTCCTGCCGAAGATCGAACAGAAGAACCAAAAAAAAAGAAACGATTAAAATCGTCATCATTATACCTGAGAGAAAAATGAATTGCAGAATGTAAACCACTTTGGTGTGTCGTCACAAATGCCTACATATCACGCTGCATCTCTCTGCAACTGCGCGGTATCATTCGCCGTCTACACACGGATATACCCTCTCCTGCGATATACCTACCTATATATGTATATCTAATGCCAACCATATAATACCTATGGATGGTACAACGATAAGGGAATGCAGGTGTTTTTTTCGCAGCATATAGCAGACAGGTTCCTCGAATTGAGGGAAGGTCTTTTCCGTTTCTTTCCGTTTGTGCGGTGTGCGGCATTCATAAATTCCGCAACAAAAGCCGCTTGAGCATGCGCTCAAACATACTCGTCGAAGCTGTAGCAGCAGCATATACTTCACTTCACAGCCATGAGAGAGACTCGCATGCGCATGCTTTATGGTGAAAACTTTATGCGAAATGCAATACTCTATTCCCTACCCCCGGGATTCGAACACGGTTGGGCTGATATCCTATTAGCTTTAGCCACAGTGATATGGAGATTGGATATATTGGACACATATCTGGCATACTTAGATACCACACACTCTATGCACCTGAAAGACCTAAGAGATTTTATACATATATGTCACTAGCTAGAATTTAGCCTATCCGGCAGAAACAAGTGTTGCGTGCCTCAATATACGAGTATCTATGGATCGGATAAATCTTTTTTTTAAATATTTTAGGCTTAGATATAACTAGTTTTTGTCATTTTCATTTTATCCCAAAAACAACAAAACGAAACTTATGAAGAAAAGAAAAAAATGCTAGAAACGCATAGCGAGTTTAGGAATGTACCTGCTAATGCATAACTGGTGGCTATGCACTCTTGTGCTGGAGACTAGACTAGCTGTTGTTGCTGGTGGCTATAGTGCAACTCTTATTTATCCAACTTGTCTCTATATCCAGCTGTCTGTCTATTAATGCTGAAATGTAGTTCTCTTCTTGTGTGGAATTTCCTCAAGATTTAATTTCATAATCTTTTTTTTTTCATTTTACTTTGATGGCATTTTTCTTCTTCTTATAAATGCGTGTTTTGTGAAAAAAAAATTTCGGTGTTTTTCGTTATTAATTTTCTTGTTTTTTTTAAAGTCACTCTGTTACATTTTTTAGCGTGGAAAAGATTTATTGATGATTTTAAAAATTTGATAAATTTGTTAGAAATTAATTTATTGAGGTGTTGGAGGGAGATTTGCTTAAGATTAGCAATGTTGCAAGAACATTTTTTCGATGAATCTTAAGGCTGATAGTAAGTATGGCGGAGATACCCTAATAATTCTTGAGGTGGTGGATCTGATCTTCAGTTAAAATTTGAAAAGGTTTTTGAGAAGGATAGGACCGGCAAGCAAAAATAAAGAGGTTAAAAAATTAGTAAGGTCATATAAGATGATGTCCCTTTGCTGGTGGACCAAGTCATTTGAGTCGTTTAGGTTATTTAGGTCATTTCTGCTACATTTGAAATAATAATTTCTTCTAGCAAAATGAAAATCGACTAGATATCCTTAATCGAATTTTAAAATGTCTCCATCCTAATGAAGAAAGGTGTTCACTTTGAGCCGTTTAGGTCATTTAGGTCAATTTAATTTATTCACTTGTTTTCTTTTAAATATTTCTTCGCTTAAAAAAGCAAAAAACTAGGGATATGTATCCATACCAACGAGGAAAGACGTTTGCTTTGAATTTTTTAGGACATTTAGGTCATTTCAGCTGATTAAATTGGTTTTAAAATATTTCGTTTAGGACTTTTAGATCATTTAAGCTGATTCAGCTGGTTTTTAAAATATTTCTTCTGTCAAAAAAGAAAATCGGCTAGAGATCTGCATCCATACCAACGAAGAAAAACGTTCGCTTTCAGTCGTTTAGGATATTTAGATCATTTTAGCTTATTCAGTTTTTTTTTCAAATATTTCTTCGGCCAAAAAAGCAAATCGACTAAAGATCCTTGACTTAATTTTTTAATATGTCTCCATACAAACAAAGAAAGACATTCGGTTTGAGTCATTTAGGACATTTAGGTCATTTCAGCTTAATCAGTTGTCAGTTTTTTTAAATATATCTTCGGCCCAAAAATAAAATCGACTAGAGATCCTTAACCGAATTTTAAAATATCTCCATACTACCGAAAACCTTTGCTGGATGGCCAAGTTATTTGAGTCGTTTAGGTCATTTAGGTCACATCAACTGATTCATATTTCTTCGGTCAAAAAAAGAAAATCGACTAGAGATCCTTAATTTAATTTTAAAATGTCTCTATACTAACGGTCTGTATGTCTGTATTTCAACTGATTCACTTTTTAGATATCCTTAACTTAATTTTAAAATATTTCCATTATAACGAAGAAAGACTAGATTACTTTGCGCTGATGGTTATAACAACGCCGTACGTAAAGATCTAGGCACATATAAAAATGAAAAAAACTGCGAACTTCAAGGCTCGGTTTCAATCAATTGTATCGTACCAGAATGCTGATTTCAGCAATTGAACAGAAGATAGCTTCATCGGTTTTGATGCTTGCAGATGAAGAGAAGATTAGGGGAGTAAAGTTTTTTTTGCGTCCGGTGCAGTATGACATATGGCGCTCCACCAGCTTTATTGCACCTTAAACAATTTTTATTTTTTGTTTTGAGTAATAAATTTAATAATGGCATCTTACCCCTTTTTTCTTGCATGAGAAAGTAAAGGAACAGAAATTGGGTAAATTTCTACAACTTCTTGCGCCCAGAGCAAGTGGACCATTAGCACAAATGAAAGCACAGCCCCTGTTAGGAGCAAGAAATGATTATAAAGATAAAAGACGAAAAGTGAAATGATGTCTGGGTGGTGGGAGCAGTTGGAAAAACTACAGAACATGCCGTTACGTTGAATCGAACTCGAAAGCTCTAGAGAGCAGTATTACTTGAAGCCTTCTGTTCTATAGTCGATATGAAAATAGATGATCAAACCATGCAAATCTACTTTTGTGCTACCCATTATGTAAGCTATTATAAATAATAAAAAAATTTGCCTGGAATTGTGACTTTTTTTGAACATTACCACTTATCAAAATGTATAAATAAATTAATTAATTCCCTTGGCTGTTTTCAAATATAACCAATCGAATTCCCATGACTAATAATCATAAACCCAAAAGCTTTCTTGTTACAGTCAAATATACAAAATTCTTTCCAATCACGTATTCTCATATCCAGAAAAAAAACTCCTGGTTAACTCTCCGAATAAACCGCAAATGATTGCCGGAAATATGTGCTTCATAAAAATCCAACCAAATATACCAAACGATACTCTCTGCAGCACCAAGTCAACTGCAACATAAATAAACACCAAAACTCCATCAACTCTTAAAATAACTTAAAAAAAAAGTCAGAACGATATTGATCCAAATAGATACACTGATGAGAATATTAACATCGATTTCCTTTCGATTGTTATAGTAGCGCTCACAGACAGAACAGACAAACCTTCTTTAAGGATCCAAACGATGTAATAATAAAACAAAAAGACACACCGCAGCATGTTTTTTTTTGAAAAACAAAAAACTTAAACTGCAAAAGAAAAAAAGTAAAAGAAAATAACTTTCAAAAACCTCCAAAAAAATCAAAGTTAATTGCGTGTGGTTTTCTTCTTCCTTTTTAAGATCGAGATTATATACGCGGGGAGAAAAACCATAAGAAAAAGAAAAACTTTAACGACTTGCATCAAACGGTATATATACACCAACATCGCTGCGATAGTAAGGAAGAGAGCTCACACAGAACCCATATGGAATCGGTAATATCCGAAAAAGACCCCCATTAAAACCACAGACAACAATTTAAAGATATGACAGGATATTCTGTGTTTTTATGCCCTCCCATGAAAATCCGGTCGAAATTTGATTTGCTTTTATTTTTCTTCATTAAAAAAAAAGAAAAAAAAGTAAGAAAAAAAAAGTAAGAAAAAAAATGGGAAATTATAAGGAAATAGAAAAACCCACATGGTGCAGCGCTGCGAGTTTAATTTTGCGCACTCTACCGGCTATAAACAATCCAGCAGCAGCGACACATTAACACTTTGCAGATGACGAACGTTTCAAGAAATATATAAGTGTTGCGCTCTCCTATCCATCCAACACTCTGTAGGGACACAAAAAAAACAATATGTCCAGTTGCTGCTACTACACCAACATTTTTATTTTTTTTTTGTTTCGTTTTATTTTAAGGCTCCGTAACTAGACTCTTTTTATTCAAACAAAAACTGACAGGAAAAACTGTGTCATTTGATACGAAGCAGCTCGCCTGAACAGAATAGGCCCATAAAGGGACCCTTGTGGTATCCCTCTTCTTATGAATGGGCATGCGCAACTTGCTTACGGCGATATACGTACTACGCGCATGCTTGGGGTACGGGAAGATCTCCTTGCGAATGTGTGTAGATAGGGCACATAAGGTGTGTTTGCATATACATTTTTAGACCTATCCTGTGCTTGAGAATGAAGAAAAAATAAAAAAAACACTAAAATACACAGATTCGCTTGCATGGCGGCTTCCGGTTCGGTTTTGAATAACCAACATCCACGATGAGGTGAAGGTGGTTGCTTAAAACATACAACAAAAAAATCATAAAAGTAAAAGCATAAAAAATAAATATGTATGTAAAAAACGGAATCTTTTCTTACACATTACAACAAACCAAAAAAAAGAAATCTGCTCCTTGATGATAGAATTCGGTCGTACTTAAAAACCGTCATCGTCCGGAAGTTGGTTGAACCTGAATAACCGGAAAAATTGTGTGTAGGAAAGCGCAAAGGGACAAGTTGTGTGGTGGATGCTCTCTAAAAAAGGACCCTTTTCTGTTGAAGGAATCTCTCTTATGCAAAGGAATTTGTGATTAGCATAAAATTTCAATAAATAATGAGGGTAACAACCGGGGAAATTGAATTTTATTTGAAATTATTTCACTTTGGAGACTTAAGTTTGTAAGGAGACAACTGATGAGGGGAAGGAAACGTATACAACCGAAATCGTTGTCTTCGCAAGGAACCCATTTTACTGTGTTGTTAACGGTTCGTTACGTTTTAGTTGGTTTCAGTTTTAAAGGATATGCAAATTAATATTAAGGAGAAGAGACGTGTTTATATTTCTGTTTTGGCGCCAAATGTAGTAGTTTTGGAAATGAATGCTTTAAATGAAAATTTTTGTTGGAGAGAAAAGTTTTTGAGGATTTTCATGGGTGACAATTTGTGTTCAGGTAAAATTTCTACTTAACATTTTAACCAGTTGCGATTGCCAGTAACTAAATGTGATAAGAATTACAAGGATTGAATATTTTGCACGTATCCCCGTTTCAAAAATTATTGCTTTGAATTTTGTTATTTGCACGAATTTCTTCTATTTGGTGTGAGCGCCTACAACATCCAGAAATTCAAAAGTAAGATCCATGGCCTCCTTCTTCAGCACTTTCTAGACCCGGAACGAATTTAAAGTGCTGCCAATATGCTCCAAAGGAAGCAATTTTGGAGCTTTAAGAAAATTGTATGGGACAATTAGCTTGGGGACTGTAAATGGTATCATTCGCATACTCAATAGATCGTGTCTTGTTCGATTACGAATGTCAAGCAGCATTTGTCGTGTTTAGTACTTAGTTGGGGGACCGATTAGTATAAAATAGTTACTCGAGTGTGGAAGGATGAAAGGAAATTGCAAGAACAAAACAAAAGCTTTTCGACAGCGGAGCTTATTCACATGTCCACAGGCTGCCATAAATTCTTTATTAAAACGCGTTTTTTTTTACTTTTTTTTAAATGTTTTAACTGCTTTAAAAACGCTTCAAAAGCAGCACTAAAAGAAGTCTGCGTAAAATCATTGAAAATTTCGAAATTCAAATTGATACCTACACACGCAATTGGGATGAACATTTGATTAATATTCTATTCTAACTAAAATTGTAATGGATCATACTTTTAACCCGGACTAGACAGTGATCCAAGAACTTTGACGAAATACCACGAAGGAAGCAAAGTGAGAACTAATTCAAGAAGGTTGACTCCTTGTCCTGCAACGTTAGGGGCTCTCGCAGAATAATGTACAATACGATGCAAATAATGGGTGCATGGATTTTAGTGTATTTGTCAGAAAGACTGGTGCGATCTGACTAATTTAGCCAATTTGTATTATAAACGTTAAAATTACAATGTTTTCTTAGTCGGAATATAGTAGGATAGGAATACGGAGATCAGTTTGGAGATAGCACCAAATAAAAAGGACTTATATAGAAAACATAAGAATATGATAGAATATCTTAATTCAGACACCAAAAGCGGGGCACCAAATTAGGGGAGTTAATATAGCCAGATATGACTAAAGCAGACTCTGAACCTTCTACATGCGAGATGGAATTACTTGTATATGACTGTTTTTGTAGTGTTCCCGGACTCATGGTGCTCCCTCTATATTGTCGTGACGAAGGCATGAACTGTCTCTATACTCCCATCAGTAGTAACGTCATATTAATACAAAATTACAAATACGAATTTCCACGTGTCAGCATATAAAATTCCCTAATAAAATATGTATATACTAATCACAAAACCCAAATGTGTCAAATCGACTATAGAAATCATACCTTGTAAAAAAAATATTAATAGACCCCAATTTAAAATTAAGAACCCCCAAAAATCGATAAAAAGTGTCAAATATCTACAATATTATGCATTAAGGAACCCCTCAGATAAAAAAAAACATTCCGAAATTAAAATTCCAATTAAATAAAATAAAAATTAACACAAGCCAAAAAACACAAAACTTGAATTAAAAACCGTGATTCCAGGATTACACGTGAGGTCCGCTCCGGTATCATCAAATCGACAATGAATGACTCAATTTTTAAAATTTTCTGACATCTCCAGACTGATTTTGACTTAATTTAAATAAAATAAAAATTGGTCGCCATCTGATTAAATTCATTCGCTGCTGTGCGTTCTCAAGGAGGAAAGAAAAGGTAACATTATCAGCCCAAGAAACAACAACAACAAAATTGGGAATTTAATTTCTTCATTCTTTTCCTCCTCAAGTCTCTCCTGAAGATGCCTCATAAAAATCAACACAGAAGTGAAAAATCTTTAGTCTAACGACGAAAATATGAGTGTGGCTTTAGCTGATGGACCAAAGAGTCGGGGTCATACTCATGAGGGAACCCTTTTTTTCTGCTGCAGGAATCATATATACGCCATAATTCTTTAATAGCCCCCCACCCGACTATCGTGTTTGGTTAATGTCTTATATCAGATCCCATTTATCCACCTGATAGCTTTAAAACTGTCTTCATATTAATCAAAAAGGTAAATCAGAGACTTGCGAGCGAGACATGTGAGAAATGCAGTCGATCGGACACAGACAGTCTCTCTACGTTTTATGCAAACGCCATAGCCACTCATAGTCTTTTTTCTCTCAGGTGGGGTGGCTTGCTCAGGTGAGGCTTGTTTTTATGAATGTTTAGATTATCGGTGTGTGCCCCGGTGTTTTTTATACTTTTACTTGTGTTTTTAAGGCGTTGCTAAAAATATTTGATTAAATTTTAGATAATCGCACAAGGCCAGTGAAGAAATCTAAATGATGTTCGCCTTTCTTATTATAGAGTGTAGAGGTGGAAAAGGAGAAGGTTAACATCCATCCAAGGCACTATGGTATTGCACCTATGGTTATAGATACAGGGTGTGCACGTTGTTAATGGAATTTTTGTTATTTCACGGCGAATACCATCAAAAGTTTAATGATCTCAGATTTGTTATCCCAATTTTAATTATGACCTTTCCCCTCCCGGTTAATTTGTGAATGGGGTTTATAAAATATCCTTGTTTGGGGCGAAGTTTTTATTACCACCACCAAAAACCCCAATTAATAAAATGTTTTTCTTAACAGCCACCGCAAGGACCAAAAACACCGCGAAAGGAAATGTGTTTTTTAATGAAATAAAATTCTAGAAAGGCTCACAAAATTCACGAGCAGAAAAAAAACACCTGAACAGGGGGTCATACAATAAACTTCCCAGCAGGTAGTTTTATGAGGCGCTTCCACAGCCCGACATTGCCATACCGATATATAGTAGTTTATAGATCAATGCCTCTCCTTTGCAGTCGGGCTCCCACCCGCTCTCTGCACATCTTCTTTTCTTCATTTAACACCGGTGAGTTTTGCAGCAGTTAAATTTGTCTTCCCTTTTACCTTTTTTTTCTCTACCTTCCGAGATTCCGTGTCTTACCGGACCTTCGGAGCTTCGGATTCCTCTGTTAATTACGATTTTAATTAAAATTTCCAACCATGGTAATTATTAGGTAGAAACTTGATTAGGATGTGGGATTCCAGAGGATTCTTGTAGATACCTATATATATTTTTTTTTGCTCTCTGTCTCTCTGTTCTTCCTTTTTAACGATGCCCGGGGTTTTAAGAATTGTGGTGGTTCATGGTAGAATTTAACAGGATGAATGTAGTAGGTCTAAAAGGATGTCACGTTTATTCAGGTAACCAGGTGTATTTTTCCAGTTTTTTTTGTAGGAGTAGTTAAGACTCGCATTTTTTTGTACGGTTGCACCGACCTAGTTTTATTGTATTTCGATTCTTTTGAGATATTTTTTTAGAGGTGGGTCTTGTTTTTTTTTTTCAAAAGGAATCAATTTGAAAAGAGTATTTTTTTTTTTGGTAAATTTAAAGAATGTATTCGACTGTCTCACCTGAAAACAGGTTACAAAAAAAAAAAAATACTAAACAGAAAATGGTAAAGTTTAAAAACGAGCCGATGACAATAATGGTTTTAGCAGATCATGCTTATTTTTTATTTTACCTATATAATGTAAAAACCCCAGTTTTTTGCTTAAATTTTAAGGTCACCTTGAAATATTCGTTTACTCAATTCTTTATAAAATCGTAGCAGAAAATCTTCTTTCATAGACAAGACAATGGCATTGAAGAGTTTAGAGGGAGTACTTAAAGGACTGTGGTTGGACTTCAAGGAATGGGGCATGGTCATTCGTGTTTTAACTTCACCCTCCCTATAATACTCCTTCTTTTAAAATTTATTTGGAATAATCTTTTGGGGAATCAGAATTTTGTAAATCCTGGAAGATTTAAGATGTCGAACGCAGTTTTAATTATCTTCTTTTTCAATATCCCGATAGTTCTTTATAACCGAAGATCTTTCGACCTTGAGGGTAGAGTGAACGCCAAAAAACAACACTCTGTTGAAATTACGTTTTTCATGCACAGCAAACTAGAGTATTGAAGAGCTCGAACGCAGAGCTCTTTATCGTATCTCTTCCAACGTCCTCTTAGTTTGTTTACAGCCTAAAATCTCAATTCACTCATTCTAACTAAACTTGATGTTAGAGTGACTACTGCACTTAAAATCGCGTTTTTCATGCACAACTGCCTATAATATTCTACAGATCGAATTCTTGATCATTTTTTTCAGCGTCCTAGTTCACAATACTTAATCTAACATCTATCCACTCCTTCCAGCTACGCTCGTTAGCTTCTGGCGTACTGATGGAACCTTAAATTATCATTTTATTTCCTATAATTTTCAGTATTGTAACCTGATTGCAACTTGTAACATAATAGCAAAAATTGTGAAATATATGTTTTTTATTGACGATTTCTCCTATTTTGCCCCTAAAACACAACTCTTGGAAGAGCACGGTAATGTTGCACAAAAAAGTGGTGGCAGCGGTGGGATACAAATTCAGGCCTCCGAAGAGACAAATGTTACATGAAAGTTACATGGCTTTTTTTTATGTGAAAGACTAGAGTCTCAGGGAAGACCCTTTATACTGCCGACAATCTATTTTCTTCATATAGAGTGCAATGTCTAACAGCAGCTCTAGTCGGGGAAGGAAGGAACTGCCACAACCTACCCGCGATATTTTTCAGTCCACCTACTTCTAACCATTACTATTGCGACTTTGGCATCGGGGCATCGAGAAACAGCTCGCTGGAGTGTTATGCCTCCTGAAACGAGTTGAATCTCATCAACCAACCGATGACATGCGCTTTGGCGGAGCGGGGAAGGGCTAAGGAAGGCTATGACAAGAGGAATCAGGAATGTAAAGAGGGAAGAAGAAAGAAGGAAAGTTATGTAAGGTAAGGGTTTGGACAGCAAGGAGAACGGACGTGTGCTGTTCCGGTCCGTAAAAACGCGCCGACACAAAAAACCAAGATAATAAACCAAAACTGTTTAAAAAGTGAGAGTGAAAAATTAAAGCTATAAAAAAGTGCACAAAAAAACTCTACAATAAAAAAACAGTGATAAAAAAAAATTACGAGCGCAGTCTAACGCGAAGGCCCATCACCCTTCACTAGACACGACCGGACCGACGAACGGCGTAAGTAAGTACCCTTGCTCCGTACCCTCTCTCGCATCACGGTCCTGCAGGTGCCGCGGCTAAAATCTGTCGGTCGATGAAATTTGCCCCGTCTCAAAAGGCATAACACTTTGACGAGGACAAATTTTATTGACTCTGATGGTTGCGGCAAATGTGATGCCGGGAAATATCCCCGAGAACGTGGCGATTGAGCCTGCGCAACCGAAGTCCCGTTACAAGTCAAGTTTTGGTATTGACTTTAGTAACATTCGTGGACTTCATGCGAATTTCTCTTTTGTTGAGTGCCACTTATCCAATTACAAACCCCCAATCTTCGCACTTAGTGAAACCCAAATATCACCCGATAATGACTTAGGTTATTACCAGGTGTCGGGGTACACTTTAGTGCACAATCTCTCCCCCCATAGGGGTATTGCCATTTATGTTAGGGACGACGTGGCTTATTATAAAATACACTCAAGCACGACTTCAGATTTTAATTATCTTTGGATTAAAATCATATTCCAAAGCCACGTCATATTCTTCTGCTTCCTATACAGAAGCCCTAACATAAGTAACGAAGCCTCCACCTTATCTTTTGATAAAATTTCCGAACAAATCTCGGGATTTTTGTCGTCCAATCCTGAGTGTGAAATCATCGTTGCGGGTGATTTCAATGTTCACAACGTTAAATGGCTGACTTACTCAAATGGCACCAGTATTTCTGGCAAGGACGTCGAGCTCTTTGCAGACATCAATAACTTGCATCAAATTGTGGATCATCCCACAAGAGTCCCTGATGCTGCTGGTCAAGGAAGATATCTCCTTGATCTTTTCCTTACTTCTCATCCAGCGCGTTACTCCGTCGAAGTTGATTCACCTCTCGGCAATTCAGACCACTGCCTAATCAGCGCTAACTTCCCATTCGAATTTCCCACCCCTCCCAAACCAGTTCGAAGAACTGTATGGCATTATGGGAAGGCCAATTGGCTGGGGCTTATTAATTTTTTCCAGTCTACAGACTGGAATCTGTGTTTCCGGAATAGAAACGCCAACTCTGCCGCTATCCGTATCACCAGGATCATACAGGCAGGAATGCATTTGTTCATTCCCCATTCTACCAAATCTGTGAAGCCTAGGCCTAACAGATGGTTTAATCGGGAGTGTATGAATGCAATCAAAACTAAAGAAGCCGCCTTTCGAGCTTACAAGAGCTCCCCGAGTGAATCGCTCCGTTTAGAGTACATAGAACAAAGAAATTCTTGTAAAGCCACCATCAAGAAAGTCAAAACCTTATTTGACAACAAATTGAGAAGTAAACTCCTAAATGCAACCTCCGGTAGCAAAAACTTCTGGTCCTTGGTAAGTTCCATCAAGAAGAATTTCACTACAACTTCAACCCCTTCCTTCATTCACAATGAGAAGGTAATAGCAGACAGCAAATCCAAGGCCAATTTATTAGCATCTATGTTTGCTTCAAATTCTTCTCTACCCCAAAATGATACGCTACCCCCGGTCCTCGAGCACAGCGCTCATTCAATGGACAGGGTTTTCTTCAGGACTCGCGAGGTGTACAGGTGCCTCAAAGAGCTCGATGCCAACAAATCCACTGGACCCGATAATATACCCCCTATCGTCTTAAAACAATGCGCCTCACCTTTGGCTAAACCTCTGCGCAAATTATTTTCCCTGTCATATTTCTCCGGAGTTTATCCCGACTCTTGGAAACTTGCCCATGTTCAGCCCATACCGAAAAAAGGTGACTCCAGCGATCCCTCCAACTACCGCCCAATAGCAATTACTTCTATTCTCTCCAAAACCATGGAGACGATAATCAACAAAAAGCTAATGGGATATCTAGAATCCAACCAACTTATCAACGACAAACAATACGGTTTCCGACAAAAAAGATCCACTGGTGATCTTTTAGTTTGCCTTACAGAGCACCTCAGCCGAAGTTTGCATGGATCTGGTGAATCCAGTTTGGTTGCTTTGGATATCTCCAAGGCTTTTGATAGAGTATGGCACTCAGCCTTGTTAGCTAAACTCAAAGCTATTGGAATTGACTCGCTTCTGTATAAGTGGGTTGAGAGTTTCCTTTCCGGCCGTTCAATTAAGGTAGTATTGGATGGCGTCAAATCTGAATCTCATCCCATCTCTGCGGGAGTCCCCCAGGGGTCAATTTTATCACCGGCCCTATTTCTCATCTTTATAAATGACCTACTTTCAGTCCCCTGCAACCCACTTCTCAGCTTCGCTGACGACGGTACTCTACGTTACTCGTACAGCTTCGATACAAGACAGACTCATGCCAGATCCTGTCTTGATGATCGCGAACTAATGTTCAACTCTATTAATAACGACATTAAACTTATTATAGAGTGGGGAAAAAAGAATCGTGTCGAATTCAACCCCTCCAAAACCAAGTACTGTCTTATTTCAAAGAAAAAGATCAACACATCACCATCCTTGACAGTGGATGGCGTGGAAGTAAAGGCCGACCCATCCCTACACATCTTAGGCGTGACATTAGCCAAAGACTTGCGATGGAATGACCACATATTCCAAATCGCCAAACAAGCATCCCAGTGCTTGGGATTTCTTAAGAGGTGCAAGTTCCTCCTCCAGCCATCGGCCCGTGCTGTTATTTATAAATCCTACATTCGGCCTCTTCTCGAATATAACTCCCTCGTTTGGGGCGGCGCCCCAATAACCACCTTGGCATGGTTAGATAAGGTGCAAAAAAGGGCACTCAAGTTAATTGATGACGACACCGCCTGCTCCACCATCGACCCCTTGAGCCACCGTAGGAATGTAGCAGCACTGACAAAATTTTATCGCTACTATCATAGTGACTGTTCCTCCGAGTTAAACGCTCTCCTGCCTCCACGGCAATCTTATACCCGCAACACCAGATTAGCCCACTCGTCTCATTCCCTTCACCTGCAACTCCCCCTTTCACGCACTCAACAAGATATGAATTCGTTTGTTAATAGAACAACTCGACTGTGGAATAACCTCTCGCAGTCAGTATTTCCGAGCTCCTTCAACATCCAAGAGTTCAAACGCAGGGTTCATCACCACCTTCTCCAATACCCCCCCGTACCTTTTAATCCCTAACCTATACCCCTCCCCATCCCCCCGTACTAAGCTTACTGCTAGACATTGCACCATGACGTGACAAATGACATGACGGACTAGTAGTACAAAGGGTGACTCCTGAGCTTAGCACTGCCACATAAAAAAAAAAAAAAAAAAAAAAATGTAGGTGGGAAATTGGAAAAGCCGAAGGACCGTGGGGCTTGGCCGGGAATCGAACCCGGGACCTCTCGGATAGTAGCTAGAAGCCTTACTCCCTAGGCTACCGAGGCTTGACTCTAAAGGGGCATTTCCCTGACTTAACCGGTTAATAATAGAGTATCAATATTTCGCTTAGATCAGGGGTGGAAGCACGTAAGTTGTTTCAATCGACCTTTTCATACAAAAATTTAAAATTTTGTATGAAGGGGTCGATTGAAACAACTTACGTGCTACCATCGAAGGCTTTCTTCTAGTGAGTGAGCGCTACACCTCCTTGTTACCGTGGGAGCCTGGTACTGCAGGCGTCATAGCCGTCTGAAGTCTGTTACTGGTAACCTTCTTTATCTTTCAAGGTCCACACTTCGCATTCACACCTTATCAATGGTCTAATTTAGAGCCTGGATCAACCTTTAGGTATTCTCTTTCTAAGAAAATTTTACGCCCAAGAACTTGAATTTAGAAAACTGGTTAACTCACTGAAATGTCGTTCGGTGATCGGTGGAGAGTTCCGACTGATCGTTTTGATCGTGCCGGAAGTTGTTGTGTGACATTGTGTAAAGTTGAGTAATTAAACTTTTATGCGGTCACTACACCCCTACTTGAAGCGCTAATTTGTTTTCCAGGAGAATGAATACATCTTTTATAGCTTTGTAATTCCACGGTGTGATCATAATTGTATATGCATAGAATTGTGCATGATCTTGCTGAGAATGGGCGCAGGGACTAACTTATTTTATCATATGGTGAAAGCCTCATCCGGAAACCAGGATTTCTCTGTAGTTACTACACTTTCTTTCCTTGTCCTTCTTATTAAGCCGTAGTTATGTTCCCCGTTCTACAAGATCTTACTTCATCGATCGATATCTGCAAGATCTTCTCCTAAACTTTTTTTGGGTAGTACTTTTATTTTGTCAGTTCAGGTGAGTTCAAGTCATCTTGGTAGCTAGTTTTTTCGTTTTTTAAAGCCCCATTTACTATCCCAAAGTCAAAGTGGAAGTGCACTTTGAAGCTCTTTTATCGCACAGAAATTTGTATGATGTCGCGTTGACTTTGGGATGTAATTCGGACTTTATATTTATCAACCATTGTTGTCCAAATTTATAATGATTCTGGACCTGATTGAATCTCAAACGTAAAGTCAACATCAAGATCATCATACGATGCGTCAGGTTATAACTAAGTACACAAATTATCCTCTCATAGGGGAATTGCTAGTCAGATTAGGAAACCTTTAAGTTGCAATGATATCTGAATTAAGATATGTATTTCACAGTTCTCTACCAAGCCATAAATTTGGACATCATCAGCATCATCTGCAGCTTACAGTTTTTCAGAGCACTGCTGACATCATTTACATATATAAATAGTGAAAAGTAATGGTCCTAGTATAGAACCCTGGGGAACATCGCGCGTGATTGGTAGAGTATCCGAAATTGAGTTTTGTAGCCAAAATTTTTCAGATCGAATATGTAAGTAATTTCAAATTAAGGGAGCAGCTGTGGTCTATTAGCTTAGTTTCTAGAAGCTTATGGGTGGCACTTTGAATGCCTTACTGAAGTCAAGAAGTACAAGAAAAAGCAATTTCATTAGAATCAAGAGCCATCCGCAGGTCGGTGGTTACTTTCAGTAATGCAGTTGCCATCTATGGCATTCAATATCAGTTCTGCTTGTTTTAAGTGGAAAAATCTAAGCTTAGATGTCACCCGTTATACTACCAGGTAGTTCATCATGTCGTTTACTTCATGGGGCAATGTCTAGAAGTAAGCTTAGCTCAAGGATAGAAAAAGGATATTAGAGGCTGTAAAACTGATGTGTGGCTTCGATTTTTCCATCCATTTGTTTATTAAGATGTTCCTGGGCGTGTTTTTGCCTACTACTTTAAAGTAAAGGCATATCCAAAGGCTGAGGCTGTCCAAATTTATAACGAAACATTTTTTGCTAATTGAAAATATTAATAAAGAAATTTTCCATATAAATTTCAGCCGAAATACATGGACAATTTCCCTTCCTACATCAATTACTACCCTTATAATCCACCATCTAACTTACAACTTACAAACCCAAAATCAACCAATTTTAATCTCATAAAATCTTGATTACTATCAAAAAATGTTAATTTGATATCTTTTACCCATAACCAAAAAAATTACATCTGCTTAAAAAAATATTTTTCAAAAATATAAAACAAAATATGGGTATGTTCTTTCCACATTGTTGTTGTTCTTGTTATTATTATTGTAAAGATCAGAAGATCTGAGCTGAGACTACTAATTTATAAAACCTCGAAAAAAGGTACGAGAAACGTACTGCTTTTAAAGCCATATCATTAAAAATGCGGGTCGACCTTGTAGGAGGTAAATTACCAAGAGTCGTCGCCGTCCGCCGTCGTCGTCGTCATCGTTGTCGATAATCCAGGTGGTGTCCAGGTGTAATAATAAAATATGATATTGGATGAAATTATTACTTTGCAGCACAAGATGCCTGCTGCCAGTATAATGAAATTATTAAAAAAAAAAAAGAAAAATACTAATAAACAAGAGGAGTGTGAAGAGACAGAGAGAGAGAAGGGTTTTGGCAATAATTTGTTGTTATGGATAAACCACAATGTCTGGGTTGAAGATGAAGAATTTAGTTTACGAAACCGCCTATTATATATTTTTTTAAAAGATATAGGTAAAATATGTCTTTTTTATTTAAACAAAAATATATGAATATATTTTTTTAAGAACCGATGTTTAATTGTGGGAAAAGAATTTATTTTAAGTTTCCTTGTTTTATTTTGTTTGAAGTTCTCTTTTTTTCATCAGATTTTAATTTCACGTTCACGCAAATAAGACGCCGTGAGTCCAAGTTAAATCTTCTTTTAAGTTTCTTAGGGAATGACAAGCTCACCAAGAAAAGTAAAGTGAATAAACATGAAAAACGTCGGTGTTGCTGATTTCACAGTCCACCAATAAAAGCAACAAATCCAACAGCATTCCGTGTCGAAGACATTTAATGAGTTTGAAATCGAGCCCTTGAACCACAGGCTGCAACAGCAACAACACCCAGCACCTTAAAATAAAAAACCCTGACTTTTTACACACACACAGCATGCGGGTGATAAGAAATCCTCCTTCTTTTCTTCTTGGGTCAGAAAAAAGGACAAAAAGGAAGAAGAATCCACATTTTCCAGACATTAGCAGTGTGTCTAAAGAGAAACCTTGAAGATAAGAAATTTTTTGGCAAGCCAAGATGCTATCGTCAAACATCTGCTGAATGGGTGGTAATTACTGGAACTCTTGGACCCAAAGGAATACGAAAGAAAAAAGAAATTCTAAGAATTTGAGAAAAACTCCCAGCATCAATATCTTCAGGTAGGACAGATGTAATATATATTTTCGATTTCGGTGTCTCTTTTTTAAATGGAACCTTCTTTGCAGTGTATAGGAGTCACAGATTTACGATCATCCCACAAAAGGTTTCAGGAAAAAGATCCTGGACCCACAATCCCAATTCTTTATACTTACAAAAACCAGCAGCATAACAGCAGATTCCTGACTTCTACTATACCGACACAAAAAAGGACTACTAGAAGAACACCGAAAAATAATTTCAAACATCATTCTGAATCCTCTCTTTCCATGCATGTGTGTGTGCGTGTTAAAATCTCAAGGATTTATACTATATATTTTTTTTCTGCATACGGTCAAATTGGAAAATTTGTTAAACGCTCTTGAATAGTGCGGTAGGCATACCTTAAGAAATTCCTTTAACCTTCAACATTCAACTCTAAAAGAAACCGAAAAACGAACCCATCCTGCAACCAGGCACCAACAACGCCACGAACTGAAGGAGGCATGCAGAGAAGCTGAAGATGAAAAATATCTAAAAGGTGGATGTGCATCTTCGTTTGGCTCTGGGATCTTCATGCATTTTTTTACCTTATTTTTTTTTTTAGTTTTGTTACCTTTGTTCATGCTCTCCAGAATGTACTTTAGTCAGGAAAGGACCTTTAAGGTCAGGAATTAACATTAACTATGAGAGGATGGGGATACAAAATGAATGAAAAAAAGAAGCGAAAAAATAAGGGAATCATGTTGAATTTTGCTTTTAATGTTTTCTTTTTGTTTTTAGGTTGGTAGATTGCGATGAAGTGCATGTTTAGTTGTGGAAGAATCTTTCCACTAAAAAATCAAGGAAATTGGTATGCGCCTTGTAGAGACTAAATGTGATCATATTATTGAGTTATATAAACTTGTTTCTAAGAGGATTACCCACCCGAGCATTTGCGACATGCATGAACTTAGATAAATCAATCAGGAAGTTGATAGTTCTGGACAAATTGATTCCTAGGGAACATGACTCTATAGAACATTGAAACCCTTGGACAAAATTATAATGGAATTGGCGTAACTTCTAACTACTCCTACATATGCCGGCTATCTATCGAGTTTATCCAATTTTCTAGTTTGTGCCTTTTGACTTTGTTCAAGCTGTATTGAATTTTGAAAAGACCTTCTCATTTGTGTTTATTGTTCAGCTACATATGCAGCATAATCTTTTCGTGAAAAATATATAGAAAAATGAGTGCATCGTGAAAAATATGCACGATACACAAAACCAGTTTGAAGTGAGGACCAAATGATGGATTGTGTAACTTCAACCCCTCAAAAAAAGCTTAAAATATGCAAAAGTAGTACTAGAGGCGGCACCATAAAAAAGGAATCTCAAATCGCTGTTTCCAGGTGCGAATAAGTCAGCCACATCACTGTGTTTGGTATAATGTGCTCATTTATATTCTGAATCTCAATTCCACATGTGGGGGGGGGGGGGGGGGGTAATTTCCTTTCTTTTATGGTGTGGGCTCTATCATTGAAACCGTTTTTGGCACCAGGGTTTCTTATGTTTTACAGTAATAATATCAGAAATGAAGAAAGTCACTTTAACATTTGAGGCTTGTAGGTTAACGCAATATTCCATAGAAGTTGACCCACCTTTCGGCAACTGAGACCACTGACTAGTCAATTCTCATGTCATTTTCGTGTCTCAACCAATTTAGAAAAGCCAATTTACTCGATTCTTTAAAGTTTGTTCTGACTGGAATTTGTGTTCTCTCCGTAGCAACTTCAAATCTGTCGCTGTCAAAAAAACGAATATATTTATTAGTTCGTGATTCATTTAAAGGTACTTTTTTCAGTAGGGATTTTACGACAGATCACGTGTGAATTGTGTCAAACTCTCATGGCATTTTTACTCAGTATTGTTTGACATTTTATCATGGCAAGACTTAGCCCGGCACAGCGTCTACAAGTGTTCACTGCAGAGCGCTTCATTTTGGAAGGCAGCAGCAAAACCAGTGCGGTCACTTAACCCTCGTCTAAAATCCACTTCTTCAAATTAGACTCAGATACAAAATACAACTCTTTACGAAATTGATGCCGGTCGACCTTCCGAATTATCACTGTTTCAGTGTTTCAGCTCTTGAAAAACTTCAAGAAGATGCATTGTTTTCGACCAATATTTTGATTAGCGATAAGACTGCCATTTCTGGCTTAATGGTTACGTCAATAAACAGAGTTGCCATATTTGAGCTGAGGAACAACCCGAAGAGATTCGAAAGCTGGCATTTTCTGCAGACAAAACAACGAAATGCTGTGGTTTATGGGCTTTTGGAACCATTGGTCCATATTTCTTGAAAAATGAGGTTAGCTAGAAGGTAAATGTGAATGGCACCCATTAAGGAACTATTTGCTGCCTGAAATTAAAAACCGTGATCACGACGACATTTGATTCCAACAAGACGGCGCTAATTGCAACATAGCTACGATTGAAGCAATACAAAAATCATTATGAGCAAAAGACCAGACGGGCACAGAGATACCAGAAGCCCAAAAAAGATACGCAGATAGCGTAGAAGAAAATCTATGAACCCTAAGTATAAGAAAATAGAGATTTCAAGCCAAGGACCGACAGTACTGGAGAAGGATGCTGCAGGAAGCCAAGACCAGTAGCAGGTTGTGGAACTATTGATGATGATGAGCTACGGATGAAGTATTGAAAGCGTATATTACTCACATCATTGGCCAAATACCACTCGAAATGCTCGAACGCGTCATGGAGAATTGGAATTTGGCAGTTGCGGCCAACATTTAGAAAAAAATTCTTAATAAATGTAAAAAATGGTTCTTTTGTATGATATGGGCTACACCAGAAAAAATGGACTCTCAAATTCGCTGTGTCGATGCCCAATATTAAGACTAACATAGTCCCCACAATTCAGCAAAGTTAGTCAGTTTGTTTAAAAAGGCCAATTACCAGCTTTATTTATATTTTCAACATGCGCGCCCAGTTCCCATCTGTTTTGGCGCGGGGTGTAATAAAGACTACCCAACATTTTCAATTTGATCCAGTGTTCCAAATTTTGTCGCGTACGACCGTTTTCCTTCATATTTTAATTTGATCAACTAGGATCAACATTTTTTTTAAACAATACAAAAATCCATTCTCGTCTCATGGATATAATTCGACAGTGTTTCATCCAACAACGTCTCACCTTTAAACATGTATGTTGATAAATTTTCATAATTTTTAAAAACGAAATAAATCTTTTTAAAATTAAATCCATATCAGTGTAAAATCTCCATATTTTAACCACACAATAGATAATAATCAGAAAAAAATATTTTTAAACATTTTCACGCCTTAAATATATAAAAAAAAAAAAAAACAATAACCAATAAAAATTTATCAAAAATATTATTAAAAAATAAATAAATAAATAAACTTACGAGGAGATCGCCCATTCGTGTCATTAGTATCATGCCAAGCCTCCACAATAAGGGTGAAAGTTCCCTGAAAGATAAATAAGATAAAAAATAAAATATTTACATTTTTTTTTATTTTTGGTTGTTGTGTTGATAGACAGATAACAAATCACTTCATTAATAGTATTCAACACTAATTAAGAAAACAGCAACAAAAGAGCACCGAAAAATATTCAAATAAATTGTTTAAAAAGAAATTTTTTTTAATAATAAAAAAAACCGCCCACCGAACCGCTATTTACACGGAAGGAAGTGGGCTGTGGAATGAATATCTTGAGAGAGATGATTCTGTGAAGACACCGCGTTATCATCCGCCTCTAGGAAGAAGAGAGGTCATATACTAAAATGTGTAGTCTCGTGTTTATAATAGTAGAGTTTTGCATTTAACATAAAAAATAGAGACAACAACAACAAAATTTCCATATTGACACATATTTTTTGGGTGAAGAAGAGATTTTTGATTGTTTTTGTGTGGATATGTTTTAGATACACTCAGAGGTATGGTACAGATGAAATCTATGCAACAGCATAACGCGACAAGAGTCATCTATCAAGAGATTCAGATGAGATGAAGAAGGTGGAGATTTTGAAATCTCCATGATTTGGGATAAAACCGGATAAACTGTGTAGGTGACACCATAAAACATATATAGTAGATAAAACTAGAAGCTGCGAGTGTGAAGAAAAGTTTTCTTCTTCTACTGGGGAGAATGTAGGTGGATATTTAGTTATATAATTACGCGTCTTTTGAGATATCTAATGAAATTTTTTGAATAAATAATACAGAAGAGATTAACACTATCCCCATTTTCAAAAAAAACTACCAAGACAGTGACTCTCTCTCCTCTTACCGAAAGCAGGTGATTGATTTCTTCGTTCACCTTTTTTATACCTTCTTCTTTTAGTGGCTGACACAGAATTTGAGAACTCTTAAAAAAAAAACTAAAAAAAATTGTTTTCCAAGTAAAAACCAAGGCAGGTGGAACACACATAAAACCAGAAGCAAAAAAAAAATCAAGATTCAAGCAAAAACAAGTGAACACACTCAGGAAGGCAACTTATAAATGCGAAAGGGTTGTGTTTTCTTGTGCACGTATGTAAAAAACCAAAACATCTTAAGAAAATTGAAAGGACGAAAGGAAAAATGGATAACAAAACCCTCAAGAAGTGTACCATATGCACGACCCATCGAGGAGAGAGTGTATCTAGAACGCAGCATCGATATTGGTGCACACAGTTGAGAGCCGACTTGGAACACGGTGCAGAAGACTAATTAAAAAAAAATACATCGATAAAAGTTTTTAGATAAAAACCAATGTTAAAAGAAGGTTTTAGATTGTTGTTGTGTGTTTAAAATTGTTTTTATCCTTTTTTTCGTCCTTTCTAATTGTTGTCGCTCTAAATTCATTCAATTAACGCGAAAACTTGGAACGCTTCTGAAGAAAAAAACGCAAGTTCGACTGGGAGAGATGTAAGGGTTGGTTATCGCCACTGATCTAAGGTCAGAGATGCTTGAGCTAGAATTTGAGTTATAATTAGATTAGAGATTTGCGATATGGCGTTATTTTTGTTTAATTCAAGGTCTTGGGGTTTTAATTAATAAAATAAGGGCAGAAAATATAACAGGCGCGCCATCGAAGGACATCTTGTGGGTTTCGAGAGTGTAAACAAGCACAAAACAGAAATGTGCATCCAACTTCTTTTGTAATCGAAATACTTTTTTTTTAAGTGCACGTTTGAAGAGCGAACCAAGTGGCAACCTTTTTGATCTAAAGTCCACTAAAATCGTAAATATTTTAAGATGGATTTTGTCGGAGAGTTTTACGATGTCCTCGGTAGTCTAGAGATTAAGATGCTCGCCTACCAGAGGTCTGTGGTTCGATTCCATGCAGCGGAATGTTTTTTTGTGTGTTTCCAATGGGCCTGTTTAGACGCTTCGCTTCCAGGAGCATTCCTCACGAACTTTGTGGATGAGAAAAGAAGTGTGGTGGGACCTCTCAGCATCCCCACTTCCCCTTCATCGACAAAGTTCGTGACGAGCGTTCCTGAAAGCGAAGCGTTTAAACAAGCTCCCATTCATTCTTTTGTATGCTTGCTCAATATACCAAGTTTTTGTTAAAGAGGTAGGTACAAATCGGTACTGTCGACACGACAAATTGAGTGTAATGTCGGACAGGAAGATCTAGTCGGAAAAAAGTAGAGAGTACTAACACCCGGTTTTTCCCTTACCATGCTATACTGCGGTGACAAAACGCTGATTACGATGATGGAATAGCAGATGGCTTCCTCACTTGCTTTGCTTAGAGGCAATGGGAGAAGAAATGGCAGCGATTTTGTTTTGTAAAGAGCATAGACTAAAAGGAAGATCATCTAGATCAGAAAAATTGAAAAACGAAGGATCAAGCCGCGAAGGGATTCGAACCCCAGACCTCTGAAAGGTAGCTGAACGTCTTGATCACTAAGCTAGCAAGGCCGGCTCTCTCCAGCCATAGGAATAAAGGCCCAGGAAGCGATCTCTGCCGGACTCAGACACGGTATACAAAAACTAGGTAATGTAAGACACTGTCAGCTTCGATTGGACCTTTAAAAAATTGAACAGGATGAAGATAACAGGCAATTATTTTGATAACCCTAAAGGTTGTCACTAGCATACTCAATAAAGCGATTTTCGATTGATTGCGTAAGTTAAGCAGCATTGGATGTGGTTAGTACTTAGTTGGGGGACCGCTTCGAAAAACGACGCTCGCATTTGGATTAAAGGTCTTATTCTGTTTTTTGGAATGAAGACGACTCGACTTATATGTTGATTTCGTACAAGCTTTATTTCCCTTTTTGTAATTTGATGGATTGGACAATTCTTTCTGCATATTCTGGCAGATTCCCCTATGATGAACTTAAAATCGATGTTTTGATGGGGAGTGAGAATCTCAAGTCATCAGAAGCGGATAATGTCACTCTGTTTGCTTAAAAACCTATTGAAACCGGCTGATTGATATTCTGAAACACCATTCCACATGCATTTCCCTTTTTATGGCGCGGGCTTTTATGAACAGCTTCGCAGATATTGGTCCTATCCTCGATTGTGTCTACACACTGCTAAGTTTTGAGTTAATGAACAAATCGATAGTGACTCTCCTTCCGCTAGTTAGTGTCAGTGTTTCTCCTAAGCGTACGTCTGGCGTTGTCGTCGTACCCTACGAAAGGTTGATTTTAAGCGATTATAGGGTTGTTATCTGCGTAAAATCCTTCGGAAGTGCGCATAGGACCTGAGCCAGATATAGGCTGAGGCTAAGTAAACGCCGTTCCAACTCCTCTGAAATCTAATCGATCTCCAGTTAAGTCCGTTGAACTGAAGTTAGGGCAGAAGTAGGCTTCAATATGGTTTATAACCAAAGCACAAGATCTTGGTTTACCTTGGTTGGAGCGGTAGTAAAACGTGTTGTCCACGAGCCCTTTTATGATCCGTCCTTGTTACCCAGGGCTCTTGTATTAAGTCGTCATCCAGATTTCCATCCTTTAGGAAGATTTGAAAGTTATTAGCGGATGATTTGGAGTGTTGTAAGTTGATCTAAACGATCTTAAGCGGAAGTAGTATTCCTTGGTGCACTCCTCCAACTCCAATCCCTCCACCAGTTCGTCCAGATTCGGAGATTCCTCGTATGGGTTATGTTTTCATAGAAATTTATTTTCATCATAGACATTATTTCTTTGATTGCTCTATTAGCAGAACACCATTCAGCTCTGGGTAGATTTTTTATAAATATGATTTTTATGCTTCAACATAAGAGCCATGATGCGTCGTCTCTGCAATGCATTTCTTGGCACCATCCCATCATTTTTGTTGTTTAGATTTAGCACAATGGATTATTGTAGATTTGATTTTGTTATTTACAATTTAGATTCACATTTATTACACTCAATGCCAAACACAACAGGAATGAAAGGATAATTCAAATCAATGAATGAGCAATCAAAGACAATCCAGATCACCAGACAGAAAAAACAGTTCACAAGTTTTCAGGTCCTTGCTAATTAAAAAGTTTTTTTCTTCTGTTTTTTTCATATTTTTGTTTATAAATAGTTTCTACACATAAAAACACAAAATGTTTATCTGTTTATTTATCTTGTGAAATACCAAGAAATTTTCGCGGCGACTTTATATCCACTGTGTGTGCTTTAAACAAAAGCTGTGATCCTCTACATCTGGGAGTGTGCATTGGGGGGACACAGAATTTAAAAAAAAAAAATATTGTATACAAAAAAAATAAACGCAAAAATAAAGGCCATCATCATGATCATCATCGTTCCATCTTTTTTCTATATACATTCTAAAGAAGCATTTTATGTTAAGAGAGATATACACCTCGTCACCCAGGGGCGGTGAAAAGCAGCCCATCATATGGAAATGACGGCCCTGATCGTTGGCCTGATCATATACCATTGAGAGTAGATCATCTGTAACATATAAAAAAGTCTGCAAGTCTGGATTGTTTCCTGTGATGCGCGATCGGCTATTTTAAGCACAAACAGGCCGTGTGTGTATTTTCACAGGTACGTATAATTGGGTGGCATCGACGACATCTATTATTAGTAGTTTTTTTTGTTTTCTCGCAACATTTTTTTTAATAGTAACCATGACCTAGGAGATAATATAAAAAGGGGGATCGCGATCGGTGTATTGTGTTTTAAGTGGACTGCGCACACTACTGATTTCCAGACGAGACGCGCGCGATGCACTTGAATAAATATGGAAATTGGAGTGTAATGAGCGAAACTTTGCAGTCAATGGAACGTTAAATTTATTCTATTTTATGAATGGGGATATACGAGTATATTGTTTGGTGGAATTGTAAAGGATGACGACTCTTGAATATTTGTTTCTAAGATCGTGATCGTACATATGAGGAAGTGCATGTTTTTGAAAGAAATGTCGAGTTTTATACTATAGACGAATTTGAGACTTTGAGGGATTTAATAATGTTGCAAAGATCAATTCGAATTTGTGAAGAAGACACAGAAAGTTGCAGATATACAAAACCTAGTTTTAATGATCTCATTTGCTTAGTGGGTCGTTAAGTAGCAAGTAATATTATTCTCAAGGTTTTGGATAATTAGGAAAATGCAGGATTATTGGATCGGATCGATGTTAAGGTTGAGAGTGCTCGATCCCGGAAAAATTTTAATGTTGCGGTCTAAGTAGGTATATTAACCACAAGTTTTCCGATTTTCAAAAATATTGATTATTAGTAAATTAGAAATATGGCACAATCCATCATTGTTTAAATTGAAATGAGTAGAGCTGAAATTTTCATATATGCTCTATAAAAATTATGATAAATGAAGTTTCTATGGTCATACATTTAGATTTCCTTGACTTTTCTAAGAAATGAAATTTAATTTATTAGGGAAATTTAATGGAACCAGTTATTATTTTATGGGATTTATGGATTACAAAGGTGTATAAAGAAAACTGAAGCATAAAGTTATGTTAACAGACTTCACGAAACCAGGTAGGTAGGTGGAAGAGGCAGTCTCATCAAACCAAGTCTGAGGTTAGGACGCAATTGGCATTTAGAAAAGCCGTTTTGTAGTCAGATTTGTGAACCACTTTTAAGTGAGAACGGGCAGCAAACTAGGAAAGATTTTAGATCCAGCTCGTCATTTTTAGGTAACGAAGCAAATCTCCTGTTAGCTTAATACAGGCCAAAGCAGGACATCCGTAAAGCAAGTGTTCTTAAAATGCAAATATGCAAAAATATGAATGCAGTCGTAATCAGCCACAAATCTCGTCTTACAAAGCGGTCCCCCAACTAAGTACTAACCACATCCAATGCTGCTTGACCTGCATAATCGAACGAGAACCGATCTTCCGAGTATGATTAATGGCAACCTTAAATTTTTAAAGCCCCAATTCTGCTCCCTTTAGTACAAAAAAAGTGTGAGCGTAAAGTGCGGCTGAGCCTTATTTTTACTCATGCGTAACGTGCCTGTTTCGGGTGCTATGCAGGCTTTTTGCAATGCAAAATCGATTCCACTTAATAAGTAATGATATGAGTAAAAGTATTCTGTCAAAAGTATCGAGTACTGATATGAGTAGAATCGAAAGCCAAATACCGATTCTGTATCCCTACCTACAGCCCGAGCTGAATACATTGAAGACCGCTTGGCTATGTGATAACAGGGCTTCCGCTCTCGGGTATGACTACATTTTTAGGCAGGCTTGAAAGATTGCGAAAAGTTCTGCCCGGAACTATGTCATTTAATCTTAGCTTCTTTGTTTTTGCGGTACTTATTTTCAAGCCTAATTCTGAAAATATTTTACGCTTAAAAGGGATAGTCAGCCTTGTTTGACTTCAGAGCTAAATGTTACAACAGAGAAGACTGAGTTGTGCAATTTTCTGTATTTAAGATATCAAAGCCCATTTTTATGCTATTTCACATGTTCACCGAATCAAAGGACAGCTTGAAGTCAATAAATACCCAGCGCATGACCGCTAAAGCATGCCATTAGCCAACTCAGTGGTGCGATTCTCTTTCGGTTACGGATGTCATGCAGCATTGGACGGAGTTAGTAGTACTTAGTGGGGGGACCGATTGGTAGCCCCAACATTTTGCGTTTGGAAGTACGAAAGAGCAATTGCAAAAGGTGGCTTTTCGTAAATAGCTACATACGTCATCATTTAGAGGGTTAGAAAGATTTTTTGGTCTTTTATGAGTCGCTTCCCATTTGCCCACATGCAGACGAATTGAATTCTGATTCTAAGTGTATAAGAATGAACGATTCAAGATTCAAGATCCAGCATGCGTTTTCAGTAATTCATCATCAATAATTGCAGCGATTGTTTTTGGCAGAAGTCTGTTAAGCTTTTCACAGGGGGGAACTCAATAACATTTTTCTTGCAATCAGACGATTTTGATTTTGTTTGCTAGAATTTAATTTGAGACTTACAGTAACAGAGCAGCAATATTATTTAAATCATCTTTAAGGCCTGCAGCTGTTATGTTATCAATAACAGCAGCACTCCTATATAAAATTCTTTTCTCTATCCACAAATATTCCCTGTGAGAAGCACTTTGCATTTTCCCCAATTCATTAAATTTTAATTGATCCCCGGACATTTTCCGAAGAATTTCATTGAAAACTACTAAATTAAAACTTCATCTAGCCCCAGAAATCTCAACCTCAATATTCTAATTTTATCTGATCTAATTCTAGATAATTTCTGTCAATTTAAAATTGAAAATTGAGATTTAATCAATATTTTTCCACTAAAAACAAAATTCCAAAACTTTTGAAAAAACTAAAAATATCCAAAAATTAAATTTAAGAGACTTTGAAAAATTCTCTAAAAATAAAACTGAAAAAAAAAACGAAAAAATACAAGGACAAACTTTGAATGAAGCACGAGACACGATTTTATGCTGATGTTGCTGAATGATGATGATGATGTTATGCTACCCAAAAGACAGAGACTAAAAGTTTTTCCGTTTTTCTTTTTTTATTTATTTTTAATATTTTTTTTGTTTTGTTTTAAACTTTATATTCTTTTTTTTCCATCAGACACCCCGACATATTCTCTACTCCTAAAAAACAAAGTCCAAAAAAGTACCAGAGACGATCTTGGTAGCAACATGTTAAAAATAGCGGAAACGATCATCTTGGCTGGTTTGTTTCTGTAGATGGTGTGGTGGAACCATAGTATGCTGTAACATAAGAATACGATGAGTTTGCACAGTCGGTCACATGAGTATCCATTATATGCATCTGGGATGTTTGATGTTAGCTTGCAATTATATGTGCTGCCTATGTTTTTTTCTGCTACTACATACCACCTCTCGTCTTTATCCATTTTTGGTTTATTCCCTTGAAGCATGCGAGAGAGATTCCCTCATCGAGATGGAAAACAAAACAACATAACAACAACAATCACAACGAAAAGGAAAATAAGATATAAAATAAAAAAAGAGGGAAAGAGTTGCATATTCTCATTTGACTGCAACAACAGCAGCAGCACTGCAGCAGCAACGCGGTGCATCTATGCATGTGGGTAGATTATTAAATACTTGTGGTGCACAAAACGAGAATTCGCAAGGCTCAGGTTCTACACCTATGCTAGCTAGAGTCTCTCCTAAGTAGGTGCACTTGGTTTTTTTTTGTTATTAATTTTTTGTTGTTGTTGTTGGTGTTGTTGTTATTGCTGTTGTATAATGATTAAGGCAAAAGCTAATGGGGGCTCAAGTGTAGAAATAATCTTCCCTGGGTCGGTAGGTTGGTCGGTTGGTCGATGGATCGTGTCTATGTCATCTTCATTCCATTGGGGCCTATCCAATCCATGCCGTCGTCGTAGTCGTAGTCGTCCTCGTCTCACTCATCATCTCCACACCAAATGTACTCATCATCAGGTTTTTACAGTAATTTTTGTTCGGTATGCAAATAATTCATCTGGAGTTATTTTTTTTTTGTTGTTGCATCCACTCAATAAGAATGCACAAAAGTGAATATCCACAGAAAGTACATAGGTGCATGTTAAGAAGACTCTCTGCACATGATGTCTGTGTCGTCTAGTATTCTTCTGTTCTTGTTATTTTTTTATTTTTCAAAATATATCTTTATACATATAAATATATATATCCATGAATGTTACGAGATGTTCAAAGGCGCGTAAAGCCATACTACAGCCCCCCAAGAGTGTTGTTCGTTAGGTACTCTTTGAGGAGTTTGCTGTTATATGGCGCACGGATTTAATTACGTTTGCACGAAGATTTAATTACAATATATATGTATATACTACATGGAGAAGAAAAATAAAACGAGAACATATATAAGATTCAACTTTCAGTTATAAATGTGTATATGAGGGAGACCATAGATGGATTGGGGTATCCACCTACCCAGGTGAGAGATAATAAAAACAAAATAACAACAACAACAGCAGATATTGACGGCAAATGCGTTTTCATTGACGTGTGTTTTTATTTTATAATTATATTAAAAAATTTATAATGCGGTTTTCCTTTTTAAGTGAAGCGGAAACCAAATTTAGATATGTCAGGTTGTGCGCAAATCAATATCAAGTTTTAGTAGAAACCAGTATTGTAATTTTTAAGAAGAATTTTTCATGATATGATAAGCTGGGAATCGGTGCGCTTCGGTGCAGCCAACATTAAAACATTTAAAATGAATTCAAATATTCAAAAATTAGGCCAACGCTCCCGCCACAGGCATACACGAAATCGCCTGTATGGTTTTAAAAACTTGTATAGGACGAAGAAAAGAGGAGTTATCTTGGTGACCATCAAGGGTGCCAATAGCATATTCAGTAGAACGGTTCTCTTTCGCTTACGTAGGTCAAGCAGCATTGAAAGTGGCTTGTGCTTAGCTGGGGGACTGCTTAGTAAAACAACACTCGCGTTTGGAATGGTCTGATTTTTTAGTGCGTACTTTTGTGGCATGGTTATTTCTATTAAATATAGAGCGGTCCGGCGAATGCTCCAGGTCGACCAGGAGCAGAAAAAATCAACAAAGAGTGATGGATTCACGTCTCAATTCCCCGTAAACTACACTTCGTTCGGTTCTTTGGCCTAACAATGACGAGGAATTGAGTCAATACTTTCAGCCGCAAAAATGCAAAGCCTGATTCCACACGAGCGTACACACGACACGACAAAGATCTGCTGCAAAAGTGGTATATGGAGAAGAGGGTAAGAGAGGACAATGGGAGGGACACAATTTCTGTCACCCTCTCTAATAAACCACCTCTTGTCGTGTCGTGTGTACGATCGTGTGGAATCACCCAAAGCCGTGCTATGATTTCCAACGAAGCTTTCCATAACAGCGCCATCTAGGAGTCACTTTAGAAAGTAATAGAATAGCCTATGTTCTTAGTTTCAGTGCAAATAACATATGGTTCAAATTTCATTAAGATCGGTTGCACGGTGTAAGAGTCCAACAGGGAACCGAAGCGCTATTGAACAGATTCTGAAGCGCTGAAAAGGAATGCCAACGCGCTGCTTGTTAATATCCCAATTCCTTTCCTTTTAACACAGGCATGTCAGCTTGAGTTCCTCAAACTGTGTTTTATAAACAGAGCTGACCTCAAAGCCGGTCTCAATATCATCCTTTTCGCCACTATTAGTGGATGGTCCCTCGGTTTCGGAAGTTCCTGGGACTGAGTCGACCTCTATGCCAGTCTTGGTAGCAACCCTCTGCCTCTAATGGGGAATGATTAAAAGAATATCGAAGTCACAGTTCCTAGTGCCCCTTGCACCTCTCTGGTTACAGTACCAAGGCCTCCAAATATCTTCATCTCGAGATTCTCTCCGGAAACTAAGACGTAGTCTATCTGTGAGTATTTGCGGAATAAATCTATAGACCCCGGAACAGTTCATCGCAGAAGAGTTAGCAAAGCTTCTAAGCCAGTTGCATCTTTTATTTTGTCTGCACCGCCTGTTACTGCCGAGATTCTCTTAGACCCTGGTTTCTGGCCTGCTGGGGTCCTTACCAAGCGTTTCGTTCCGCGTACCCGTCATCGAGCTCTTCACGTAAACGCTCCAGCTTCGGGTGTTCCTCAGATATAAAAAAAACTCGAGACGCTTTTCTTCTACTACCAGAATGTAAGAGGGCCCAAGTCTAAAACCAAAGACATTCTTCTGGCATCGATGGCTAGTGGTCTCGATGTCATAGCGCTCACTTAAACCTGGCGCCATAGAGAAATACATTTATTCAAATAATTCTTCCAACAAATTTGGCAACTAAGAGCAAACTTGAGAAAAATAAAGTAAAAATGGAAGTTGTAGAGTTTGTGCTTCCAAAGAGCTGAATTGGAAGCGCTGAATTATTGCTACTTTTGGCAGCGCTTGATAAATTTCCCGCTGGCAGCCTACTGTGAACATAAATCCATACACACATTCATTTTTACGTATGTAGATAGATTTATAAAGAAAAAACATAACTGGAACTGAACGTTAAAATATACATTAAATATGGCAACGCTGCCGCAACCGCATCTATTGTACCTTAAAAGTCACTTGTTCCATAATTTCCGTTAACGTTTTTATTGATTTTTTCCCCTTTGCATAAAGCGCGCGCACCCAGCACCAGTCTCGTCAGACAAGTCCATCAGGAGTCACCCCAATTCAGAATTCAGTTGGGTAACCCCTACCCTTATATTAAAACCCCTAACATAACAAAAATGAAAATAAAAATAAAACGGAAAAAATAAAACCTAGAAATTTATATATGAAGAACAGTGAGTGGCTTGCGCATGCGTCCATTACACACGATCAGCAAATAGTTACCATAGGCGGCTAGAAAAAGGGGTACACATGTCCCGAATCGAGGTACTTCATCACAGGAATAGTTGAAAATGAGGGTTGAATATAACGTTAAACACGTTGGTCGAGTTTTTTGTGTGTTAAATTAACATTGTAGTTTAGTTTTGATAGAAAAGAAGTTCAGGTATCTTGTTATGCACATAACACATAACATATAACACATAACACATAACGGACATGTTTTTAAGTGTAAAGGCCCCCATACACGGTCCAATTGGTTGTACAGCGAAGTGCGGTTGTACAACCAAAACTATCGATTGTGGGCTGGTCGGCCGATCAAAATACATTGCGCTTATAGGTTTGATGAAAATCTGGTTGTACAGCCAATTTGACCGTGTATGGGGGCCTTAACGTACAAAACCTATTGAACCATGCGCACTGAAAAAAGGTCGTTAGACTTATATTCTTCAATAGCTACGAAAAAAATATATGCACCTAACCACGTGCCTTATATACCTACACGTAACTATACGTAAGATGTCATCTCAAGCAAAACGAATGCTTTCTTGTTGTGTTTTTTTGTATTTTTTTTTGCATGTTAAATATGTTTTATAGACCATATTCCTCAACCGTGGCATATAGTAGCTCGTGTTCATCATAAAACCCTCCTTCGTCATAGTCTTTGATCATGATGGAATATATAGTATGGGCGCGTGAAACAAAAAATTGTTCATCAAGGAAATTACATGCAACAAGAAGCACAGACCAGAAATAACAACGCTATAAGGTTGGCAACAAGAAACAGCGAATTTTTTTTTGGTTTTGTTGCTGGTTCTTGTATTCATTTATTTCAACGAAATGATTTTTCTTCAAGCCGACGTTCGTTACAGTCAAAGGATTTGAATAATTGAAAAAATAAAAGAGGTAAGGAGAATATGTACTTGAAGACCGTTCATGACGCATTGTGTCCGATAAGAAGAGCTTTTTGAAAAAAAAAAAAACGATATATATGATTTTTTTTTGTATGCGTTTATAATGTGAACTCCTGAAGTGCGGCCCTGAAGGCAAAATCCCTCTGGAATGAATATATGCAGACATGGTGTTGCGCACTCGCCAGATGTCTCATCTCTCCCCTCACTGTTTCCAATATACATATAAGTATATGGGCAAGGACACGCACACGTCTGAATTATTTTAAGAACATTGCGCATGCCGAATGCATGTAAATTGCGTGCGCGAAACACAAAAAATTTATTTTTAATGCTAAAATATGTTTTATACATACATACATATGTACATATATACGCAAAAATAAAAATAAACTTTATAAATATAAAAAACAAAATTTTGTGTACTTACCGGCCATGCGAAATTGAAGGGAAACTGTATTGGATTCACGAAACCCGATGTTTTTTGTTGTTCATTATTATTATTATTATTAATATTAATATTACTACTACTAGAACTTGTTAAATTTAATGAATTTTCACCTAATATTGGTGTTACAACATCACCATATGTACACTGTGATGTTGTATCAATTTTAGCTTGATAATGTTTTAAACAAACACGAAAGCGAGTTTTACACGTTCCAGAACACTTTCCGGTTGATGGATCTAATTGACCACTACAACAGTTACCATCGTTATCTCTACCGTTGTCATTACTAAAATATTTCAATCTCAGCTCAAATAAACCGGAACTTTGAACCTGGAAAAATAAATTAGAAAAAGAAGTATTAGATTTGTTTATTTTTTCAATTAAATTTTAAATTAAATTTTTAATATTTTAAAATATTTACAGAAGATCGATGAAGACTGAAAAAGGGTTTATCTCTTAAAAATCATCAACAATATCCAAATTCAAACCGAAGTATACTTCATACCTCAAAAAATCAAGATCACCCACGATCACTATTTTTCATATTTCAAAATCACCAATATTGGACAAATTGCTGTCAAAACACCTTCAATTTATTATTGATAAAGTAGATCGCATTATGAATATTTTAAAAGTAGACAAAAGAGGAATTTTGGAACTGGGAAAATTTTGTGACAGTTTTTGCAAATTTTTGGTAATGGATCAATTTTTATACAGATTTGGGCTGGGTGAGGTTCAGTTACAAAGTTATGCTTTATGATGTCAGTTTTCGAGTCCTCATATATCATGATCTGTGTCTGTATAGTAACTATTGACATGTCTTTTATAACCATTTCGTCGGTATCAATAGCTAGAGGTTGAGAAGTCCGATTGCCAATACAGAGTTCGTGGTCTTTATCGCCTTCAATTTTTAAAGGTCAGAGATCCGTGGTTCCATTCTATGAAGTTTTAACTGAGGGGCATAGCACTCGTCCAAGTGTACGGCTTAGTTAAAACAAAGTGCAGAAGAAATATAGAATCGAAAGGCCACAATGAAATCTTCGATCAATAAATTATTTTCATATTTTATGCACTTACCGCCAATCCTAATTTAGGTCTAGTCACAAGTCACAATATTTTGTGACCCATGTTTGTCATTGAGAATTTTATAAGCTTACCCCAATCCCAATTTTTGACTACTCATAAGTCACAAGTCATTGTGAGCTTTATGAACTTACCCCCAATCCTAATTTGGAACTACATAGTCATAAGTCACAAGCGTTTGCGACTCTTGCTTGTCATTGAGAGTTTGAGACTATATTCTTGGGACTATCAGCAACACGAGTTGACTGATTTGCAACACAGCCGTTTCGTGATCTTGCCCGTGTACGGAAGTGAGAATCCAAACAGGTCGACAGAAACGAAACCTATTTGAAACTAGTTTGAACTGCTCGTGTGCGACTGTTCTTGCCGGTCGGGAGTGATTTCAGTTGCGTGGTTGCACTTCATCTGAACGATTGATCCAAAATCAGTGTGTAGCCAAAGATTTCATTTTAAATGCAAACTGGTTGTGCTTGTGATTATTGCTAAACCAGATTGAAATTGGGGTTGTAAATCAGTCTACTCGTGTGCCGAGGGCCATATACTCCACAAAATTTAAATTCGTTAGTTGAAGCTATCTGCCTACTAGGCAATATAGCAATAATACAAAATCGTCTAAGTATATTTATGTGTGTGTGTATCCGAACGTGACCAATTTCTGAGTTTCCATGGAGAGTTTACCCTGGCTTACTCAGAGTAAGCGCCCATGGAAACGCGGGTTAAGTAAAATTTTCGTTAAATCTAAGAAAACTCCTCGAAACACGTCGCATTAAGCCCGGTTTTGCATATGTGTTTGTTTAAGTGTAAGTGTAAATATCAAGTTACCCTACGCCTACGACAAGGGATTCCCCATGTGCATTATTGTGTTTCCATGAACGTAGAGTTTTCTTTGAATAAACAGACAGCTTTTTTTCTCAAGCTAACTCGATGCTGTTTCCATGATGGCTCTGGCTGAAAGTGACATAAATAATTTTACATTGCGTCACCGGTGGTATATGTATGTGCAGTAAAGGATACTCAATCACACAAACTCGGCTTAATCAGACTGGTTTCGTTGAATTTACTTTAACTCTATCCCCGTTTTCATGGGTGCCTACTCTGAGAAAACCCAGGGTAAACTAAGCATGGAAACTACGCTGGGATTGATTCCGCTGGAGTTTTCGAACATCGGTAGCGTAAACTCTGCTGTAAAGGAGAGGTCGTTTGAAATAAAAATTAAAATTAAGTTAAAATTTTCTGTTATACAAAAAAATTGTGCGATATTTTAATCAGATTTCGATTACATAAAGAAGGCTTTCACCAATTTTTCATCATTTCAATAAAAACCTAGAATTTAAACCGAAACCCTATCAACAAGAAAATTTTTATTACAAATTTACTAACCTAAAAAAAATTAATACAAAACTTTCTATTCCCTATCTTTAATCATAACAAATATGTAAATACCAAATATTAAACAACAATTCATCACATACATAATTATACATAAAAGAACCTGTAAATTAGTCACCAATAAAATATGACTATATTTTTTATTTTTTTTCTTCAAAATTATAAATTCTATAACAAATCCCGAAATTTTTCACTAAAACCTGTCAAAAACTTCCGTTTAACAAATCAAAAAAAAATACGAAAAAAAAAATATAAATGTCAAAAAATATAAAATTTTTCATTTCTTAAATAATTCCAAACATAGGTAAACACTATTACCACCTGCAGATTATCTGTATTGACTAGAAGAAGAAAGCCCACTCTTCTTCACTCTCTACTCCACCTCCATAGAGAAAGAAAGGTTCGAGTTAAAAACAGTTAAAGCTTAGCTTCTGTGTGACACGAATACAAGTTGTGGGCGGGTGTTTTTTGATAGAAAAGATGTAGAAAAAAAGGTCACAATTTCCTATATAACTTCTTTTCTTAAGAAAAAGATACGAGAAGAAAAAATTCACTAATCTTGGAGGTATACATAAAAAATATTATGCACAAAAGCGTAATAAATTTGAATTTTTCCTATTCACATTTTTATTTATGCAGAAAAGAAGAAATATAAAAAGATTTCCTGAAAAGTAATAAATTTCCCTACAAAAAAGTTGGTTGTAAATAAAATCGGACGGATGTTCGGTTCATAAAATATTGCGCAACTCTTGGGATACCATTTTAAGTGATTGGGTTAATTAATTAAAAAAAAGTAATTACAAAAAAAATCATTATTCTTCCGCTTCTTAAAAGTTCACTTGGAAAATAAAAACCACTATTTTTCGCCATCTTCAGAGATTTTAGTGCCATTTCATATCCTTAATTATCCACGATCTATGCAATCACTAATTACCGAAAACAATAAAAAGCAACAATAATAACCCCCAAAAAAATATGTACTAAAAATTTCGACGAAAAATAATCAAAATTAAGGGAAAATACCTTAAGCAATTAAAAACCACGAAAAAATGAACAAATTTCAAAATGGCGTAAATTAAGAGCACACATTTCTATGCTAATTAAATGATGTTAAAATAAAATAAAATAATCATTAAAAATTCATGTAACAAACAAAGCATATCCAAATAACAAAAAAAAATTTCAAAATGTATTTTTTGGCGTGAGAAGATTTGGTTTTCTTCATCTATTGTTTTTTTTTTGAGTTTGTTTAAAAAAGTGGTTAGATTCTGTGTAGTCTGTAGTCGATGGGAGCCTCTTTTGGCGAAAGAAGTCTTGTTATACAATACCTTATCAATCACAAACTAGTTCTGAACTTCACTAATTTATCACATGCCTGAAGTAGACATTTTTCGGTCTATGTCTGCAAAACACACCTGCGGATCTAGTAATTTTTAAAAGAATGACGTAGGCCTGAAGGAGTGTCTTATCAATCTTAAGAAATATCTAAGAAGCAGAATAACTGAAATAGATTTTGTCTTATACAAGAATACCTTATTGCAAATTGCAAAGCTTTTTTTTTAAAAAAGGTGTAAGGTGCAACTAGAGCGTAGTCAAAATCTAATTTGTGATGCTGGACCAAATGAAAAGCAATGCCGAGCAAAAACTGAGTGACAACATGTCGTACAATATTTTCACAAAGAAATCATTGCATAAAAAAATGGCCCTACAACGGGCGAACACCGGCCACTTGACTTTTTAATTGGCATATGATGGCCGCAGAGTTTTAAAATTATTGACTTGACCAAACGATTTAAATTTCCAAGTACTGAGCTGTAAAAACGGGCAAACGACGGCAAATTTGAACCATAAAAGGAATCTGCACCGAATTTATTGTGAATGTGTTTGATGAGAAACTGGTAATTTTTGTTATATATGGTCCTTTCGATGCATCCTACTTAAAGTGATGCACAAGAGAAACGAGCTCGAAAGTCGTCGGTTTGTTGGACATGAAGTGTGCTGATTTCTATTTTAGTGGGAAATTTTGTTATTTAGCCGCTCGAAGAAAAAAACAATCGAAAAAAATAAACCATTTAATTGCAGTTTGTTGATAAAAATTTTAAAATTTTCGAATTCGATGTCTTTCTCAATAAATACGTCGAGTTTGGAGTTTTTTTGCGGAGCAAAAGTTACCCCCCCCCCCCCCCCCTTCGCTGGGTCACAAAATGGACTATGTTTCAACTACGGTCGGTGTTCGCCCGTTGTAATTCCATATTTAATTATTACTCGGAATTACAACGTTTTATGGCTGTCGGGCTGTCGCACAAACGCAATTAAAATTAAAGAAGCCGTGTTTAGAGCTAAAAGACGTTTTCAGCTTAAGTCATATCGTCGTGAGTACGTGATAAGTTGAAAAAATCTTCTAAGTCCACCATCAGGAAAGTTAAATAATTTTGTTGGCAAGTTGAAAAGTTTAAAATTTAGTGGTGGGCAACGGCAGCTCTTAAGAGCCACACGAGCTCCCAAGACAGTTCCAGAGGCTTCCTATTCTGCTTGTGAATGCGAGTCAGACAAGTTTAACTCCTCCGTCGTGTGGTCCAGGGCATGAAAGGAGGAGGGTGGTAAACCTGACGAATTGATCAGAATCGGGAAACCGAAGAAAATAGGTAAGAAACCGCATTTTCAAAGCGGCACCGACAGCAGCGTATCCGTTGCGGGGATGTTCTGCTCTGACTGCCAGCTAACGGACCAAAACTAGAAGAGTCAGATAAGTATAGGCAAAAGCTTTAAGTTTGCTTTTATTTGAAAGGTACAAGACCTTTACAAGAATTTTACAACGGTGCTCTGGAATAGTCTATTGCTCATCACTGGTTTAATTCATGTCATTTTCATTTGGCAGTTAAAATTTCATTGGTCCTTGATGGATTGCATTAAGGCATTTACATATTTACAAAGGCGAGGTTATAAGAGAAAGTAAGTCCAAGTTCGAACATGAGAGCGCTATTTCGTTCCTTACCCTAGATTGCTGTCGACATTGAACCTGAGCCTACATAAGATAGACTTCTTCCAGTCCTTACGAAATGTGTCTAACTTTTGACAAAATCTTGGTGCAAACTTCAATCGATTCACATCTGCAAACAGTGCCGAGCAACGCACACGTGCAGATTATGCATTTGCATTGGACAACGAGCGAAAAATTGATACAATATATTTTCTTAATGATCGACTACAGCCGCCAAAGGCGGCATTTATGACGATATTCCGAGTCCGAGCAAACCTGCGCTCTCAAACTTATCGTAGTATAAGCGCATTTCTTTTTTGTAGACGCGTGGCAGCCCTAATAAGGCATTCCGTCAGCTGAACCCATCGGCAGCAGTGGTGGTAGCACGTAAGTTGTTTCAATCGACCTAGTCATATAAATTTTTTTGTAAGACTTGAATTTTTGTATGCAGAGATCCATTAGGTTGGGTCATCACCTAGCGGACAGTGCACCTCTTTGTTCAGCTGGTCGTCTGGTACTGCCTGCGTCCCAGCCTTTGTCGGCTGGTTAGCGGGATTCTCTTGTTTCAGGAGGCATAACATTCCGATGAGGCTGCCTCTTGCTAACTCCGACTATCGTGGCTCAGCCGGCTGCTAGAAAAACTAAATCACACAACATCCAAGAGTTCAAACACAAGGCCCATTGGAAAATGAACGACCATCTGGAATTATGATTGAGAATATAAATTAAGCCCTTTATGTATATCTGTTTTTAAACAAACAGAGTTACGTTGCTCGCTTGTGAAGACTTGAGACTCTCACTGCGCGTGGGCCAATGATTTTGAGATTTCCTTCTTTTATGGAGCGGGCTCTAACAACTAAGTACTCCAATACAAACTAAAGCAAAAAAATTATGACAAAAATACCTCCAGCCCTAAGTAAATCAATTTCTCGTTCATATTTTACATCTATCATCAATATTCACTCATAAATAAAAATCATTTAAAACATAAGGTGCCAAAAAACCTCTAATCACTTAAAGATTTATATCTCATCTTAATAATTCCACAAAACAAACAAATCTCAATAAAATGCCTGAGCTGTAAATACTGTTACTAATAACCAAAAAAGCCACTTAAAACAAATTTCTCATAATCTTTTGCATATAATTCGCATTATGTAAATATTATTAACTTTTCTTCTATATCTCTCCAAAAAAAAACAAAAAAATTCCATCGAAACAATTCCAACAAATCATATTAAAAATCTCCACACAAAACTTTTCTTCTATTTCAGCTGATAAAAATGTGCCACAGTGTGTATTCTAGGTTTCAAATGGAAAAAAATAAAAATAAGTAAAGACGAACGGATACCCTAAAAAACTACTGCATAATCAACTAAAAATCTCTCAAAGCCGTTCAACGTTCTTCCTCCATCATAAGTTAATATATCCAAGCCATTCATATCATATCCATTCCCCATAGTCTCTTCTTCATACATATTAGCATGATGGTCTTTAACTTTCTCGTCTGAATAGCACAAGAAAGTTCCCACCATGATGGGCCATATAGTAATCATATTGGAATATTATAGAGATAGAAGCTTAGACTATAAGAGACCGGCCTATTCCCGGTTTTCATTTCTTCTATATCACACATATTCCAGCAAGAGTATCAAAAACTATACTATGTAGATATTTTTCTATGGGTGCAGACTATTAACATCAAACGGTAATCTCTCTGTCTTGTTGTAACAAACGCGCATCATCATTTCAAATATCTAGATATTCTACTAACACATATAGATTAGTCCAACGCTTTTCATCTTTTCATGCTATTAGAGTTTGGTCTGTTTGGTCTATAACCAGTTCTTATGTTTGCAAGATCTCGCGTATAGAGGCTATATGGATTTTCTTTTTGTTTATCGTATAACACCAACAAAACGACGAAACAAAATCACGGAAGAAACAATGAACGTAAAAGTGACGATAATTAAATGCACATAGAGTAAAGAACAGAAAAAAACATATGGACGAAAGGTAAAGTACTTAAACGAACTTGTTAAAATTTTTCAATTCATTTACTCTGCAAATATCGAAAATTCTTCAAGCCCCATGTATGTTTTTTGAGTCTTTTCTCGTCAATACCCGGCTTCTCACATCGAATTCTCCACCTCTTGAGGTGAACAGATCCAACCTCCATTAGCTTTTGTTTAACTTCTTCGTGTGGTTATTGTTAAACACAGAAAACAGAAAAAGAATCTCTCCAGCGATTTAACAGTATTTACGCGCATACAAATCAAATAAATCCGAACGAAATGACCAGACTTTGTCCATTCTTATATGTAAAACCCGATGATGAACTCTTCTTTTTCTTTCCTGGTTTTGTTTTTCAGGCGAGAACCCTAAAAACAGGACCAGTACAGCTAACAAGACTGAACCCTGCGGTATTCCAAAAATATTAAAGCCGAGGAGATTTACTTCCATAAAAAAAAATAAGTTCGTTACTGATTTTCATATTTCCAGAGATTGTCTGTGTTACTTTTCTTTCCTCCAAATGTTCGGCGGCCCAAATTCAACCATTTTTTTGTAGTTGTTGTTGTTATAATCTTCCTCATCCAATTAACTTCCTTTTGTAATAATCAAAGATTTTGTGAAAGGCGAAAATCGCATTAAGCGCCTATGTTTATTCAATGGCGGCGTCGGCGATGACTCCGCGGCGGTGGCAAGTAACCGTAATTTGGTCTAGTTAACAAAAATCCGAATAGACGCAAATAGGCGAAACGTAAGGTATTCATAATGCGCATGCAAGACAATACTGACTGAATTTCATTTAATGGCACGCAATTTAATTTATGGAAAAAAATATATACCTGGTGTAAGTTCGCGTTCTGTGGTGTGGAGTATAAGGTATTGTGTATAACTGTAGCAAGAAAAAGGTAATTATAATCTTTCTGTATATATAGTATACAAAAATCATATAAAGTAGTGTTTTTTCATTCCATTCTTGGAGTTTTTCGATGGGGTTTTTGCACAAGGTGAAATGATGATCATAGAGCAGCGCGCAATAGGTGCACTATTGGGAAGTAAATATGTGGATTGTGAAATTAATTCACGTTTTGTTTTTTCCAGGCATTAATTATGAAAGCTTGAATACAAAATTTCGTGTTGTAGTAAAAGTTTTAATCTTTTTGTAAACGTAAATGGTATAAAAAAATTTAAAGATAAAAATTTTGATCGTTTTCTTTTCTTTTTTTATATGGTAAGATCAGGCTACGGAATCACTCTTTGTACTAGTACATGATGCCGTTCAAGTCAAGGTGCAATGTGAAGAGAAAGCAACAGTTTATTATCGCCTCTTACACACGAACAAACAAAATATATTCAACAATTTCAAAAACTTATCAAATTTGGTATTGAATAAAAAAAAAGTCAATTGTCGTAAGAACCAAATTTGGAAGATAGGTTACAAGATTTTACATGTACTTTACAATTTTTTATTACAAACCCAAACCCAGAGATTACGGCAGTTGGGATGCCGGATGCGGCCCGCGTCCCAACCCAACTTATTTTCTACTAGGGAAGTAAAGTACTTGAGGTTGCCGGAAATGGCTAGATCAAAATGAATCGTACTTCAGTGATCGTGGAGGTGTACTGATTCTTGATCGCAGTTTACAACATCGGACAAATGAAGATTATGCTCTATTTTACACGATGAAACACGAAACAAAAAATTTCCTGCAAGCTCGGGAGGAGGGGTAACAGAAAGATTGAGGGAACACGAAACAATGCCATGAAACTTTTGAAGCAACTTTGCAGGAAACAGTTTGGACAGTTTCAGGTTTGTTGTGGTTGTTTCTCTGATTTATCTGATTTCCTCTTTCTTAGGGGGAATGTAGAAAAAAGACGAAATAAAAAAAGAAAAATCAGCAATAATACGTATTATTTGCTGCAAGAGTTTACCCGCGTAAAAACCGATGAAATTTTTGATGAAACTCCGAAAGGGAATCAGCGATTGCAGAAAAATGGGCCTATGCTAAATTTATTGTTAGAAAATTGATTCTTTCTTAAATTCTTTATATGTAAAAGATAGAGTTCAGAAGTAAGCGACTGACGGTTATATTATTAGGTGGAATGTACGACAGTATGCTACAGTCAGAACAGGAAGAAGGAGACAGCGACATAACAGTGATCGAACAGAAGATCCTCGCTCATACATGGATCTAATTTTTCTTTTAGTAGCATACTTCACTGTCGTATAAATCGCACCTTTAGAATGAAAGTGACCTAACTCAAAAATGCAAAATGTGAGAACTGAGCTGAGATACTTCCAAAAAAGTTCAGTGTTCATTCATAGATGAAGACTGCGATCAACAAGTGATCGATGTATGTTTATAGCAAAGTCTTAAGTTTGGGGAGGGAAAGAAGAAGGAATTTTGTGTTAGGTCACTTTCAAAGGGTGAATTTTCAAACATAAATGGGTGAAGGTACCGATAAATATTGCAATTTAATACTTAAAGCTTAAATTGTCTTCACCAAATCCCTCAAAATTACCACTTCAATAAAACTTCCGTATCCACTATAAGTATTGCAATACGGCCCGCACTGTTACACACAAATCTTTCATAACGCAGCTCCAATTCCACATTTTTTTTCCGTCTTCCTCATAACCTTACTCCACTTTTTTCCCATTAATTAAAAGTTTTTAAGTATTCCCAAGTTTTTTTTAGCAAGTCTTAAAAGTAATTATATTTTATTACTACCAACCAAAAAAAAACAAAAACAAACTATCCAAGAAAAACACAAAATTTTAAGATGCTGAGATAAAACCCGGCAGAAAAGCCGAGATATGAACACAGCTGCTAAAAAATTATACCGAATAAAAATTTTGGAATTTCTTGGAAAAAAAATTTGAAAATATCTTCATAAAGGTCCACCACAGTGCTTTTGTCAGGTGTCTTCTGAGTGATGATGCTTCTGGTGGTGTTGTGTCTCATCATGAGTGTTTGTTTGTGTATAGAGTGTAGCCACAAGATACCTTTGGAGGAAAAAAAGCCACATCTAATAAATCACACGACCTTTAAACGTGAAACTGACCAGGGGTGTCGGACAAAATGTTGATCTTAAGTGGCAAATTGTTATGAAACTACAAGAGATTTTCTCGTGCTTGGTTAATGGCTCCAAAAAACCGAGATGAAATTTGTCACTTGTAACTTTATGACACATTATTTTGTGTGTAATTCTCAAAAGTTAAGAGCATGTGGTCTTAAAATGTGTTTTTTTTTGCCTGGTTAATTACTTTAATTATTTTTAGTTGCTAAAAAGAGGTTAGGTCTATTCGCGCAACATTAGCTGCGAGTCCGATTATTAATTTAGCACTTGACTACATTCGATTAACTCTCATGTTGAAGAGACAGCAAGAGGAGAAGAAAGAGGAGGAGAACGAAGTAGCGGAATGGTCCACGGCTTACCTTGCACTTTGCTAGAGTGTTGGCTTCTGTCTGACCTCTGATCGGCTTTACCACAAAGGTTACAATTCAGCCTTGAACAACAATCAGATCTCTCGCGCGGCATGGGATACGTTTAAGAAATCTCCTTCGATTGGGGCGGGATCGACATCACAAAAAAAGCCATCGTCCATCTAACACCAATTATCGAAAAATTCTCTTACAAACAATCAAATATTTGTTGTTAGCTGGTCTAGGAAATGGCCCAGCAGCAGCATCCCCGTCCATTTCTTTCGTCAATTAAAATCCACCTGCAGAGACATTAAGATGCCTTTCGACTGCCGGCATGCCACACTGGATTCAATTAACCAATTAAGGCCCCAATTTTCAACGCCACCGAGAGATTTACCAGACCAAAAATTTTAAAAGATCATTTTCCCCGGAGTTTTCTATCCAGAATCGTTTTATGGATTTCGTCTGCTGCTTCGATAGCTAGATTGTCCATATCTATCTATCCATCTATCTATTGTATCTCTACATACATATAAACACTTTTTTCTATCTATCTATCTATAAGGCATAGTCGGTGGCGGTTTTTGTCATAGAAGAAAAACTATGGGATGTCATGGGGTGCATATAGAGAGAGACTCTGCGGTAAGACTTCCATTGCTTAATTCGAAGACCGAGCGCTGCTAGAGCTCTCCTCCTCGAATCTTTCTCATATAAGAATGATTGATCAATGTGAAGATTGTATTCAGCAGAGATGATGGGTATTGGCGCGGGAATCGGAAATCATCATTGCTCTATCAATTTATTGTGGTTAAAGAGATTATGGTAATTTCTTATATATATATATATACACAATATTTTTTCCTTTGGTCGTTCGGGGTTAGTTTTCGCTTTCTTGTGTGGCTTGGAAGAAAAAATTATATGACAGAATTTATGGAATGTGTGGCTGCACATAAATTATTCGCGTTAACACAGAGAGAGAGAATCATGGGAAATTTTTTGGTGTCAAGGAGTAGTCTTTTTTTTGGTATTTTATTTGCAATATTTTTTAACCAGCGATGTCTTATGTTGACACTAAATTGAATTTTTATTGTTAGTTTACAAGTTATGAGAGTATTATTATGGTAAAATAGGAAAATTCATATTTTACTCTTTTTTATCTGTCGAAATTTACAGCAAGGCGTTTTAGTAAATGATCAAAGGCTATACATCAAATGGGGTACCACAAGGAACAATTCTAGGACCTATGCTGTTAACTAAAGAAACGAATGATGGCGTTGTGATTTTTAAAGGCTTAAATTATGTCTTACTTAACATGGGCACCTTTTTTGTCATAAACAAGCTAGAAACGAACGATATCACTTTTTTATATATAAAATAACAAATAAGCAAAAGAGAGTTTTTTTATATGCCGATTATTTTACCTGGATTGTAAGCAAATCCCAACAGTAGTTGGTTTCGAATGGTTTGTTATGACGTTTTGATCTTTTAACTTCTTCTAATGACTAGGTCTTGTTAGAAATTTTATTAGATTTACCAAGAATAACCTGAGTAAAAATAAAAAAAAAATAGCCATACAACGGGCTAACACCGTTCGCTTGGTTTTTTGAACGGGCGTAGGATGGCCGGAGATTTTTTAACAATTTTAAATGGAAACACATACGGGCCCAAATCGACAAAATTTGAACAAAAGCTGGTTAAAAACTCTCCGGCTATCCTATGCTCCTTTAAAGGCCAAGCGGCCGCTGTTCGCCTGTTGTAAGGCCATATTTTATTTTTACTAGGGAGATCAAAAACTAAAAACTGTTGAGAAAAACGTAATAAAAAAAATTTTGAATATTTGGCAACTTCACCAGTCAGGATTCAACACAAGTTTTATTTCAGTAAGTCCAAAAAAATTACTATTTTTAACAAGGCATTAGCATCATCCTTCGTCTTTACATTTCTTCCATCTATACAAGGTTTCTAGCATTATCTCTAAAAGAATAATATGCAAAAAAACCGATCTATCGTTTGATTATCTTCGTATTGTCCCCATAAAGGGTGTCATAAGCATACTTAATAGACAGGTACTCTTCTGATTGCGTAGGTCAAGCAGCATTAGACGTGGTTAATACTTAGTTGGGGGACCGTTTGGTAAAACAAGACTGGGTTGGAATGGTGGATTAAGAATATTATTCATATCTATAAAATAAGCATATCTCTACAGAGGAAGCATTTTTTTTCCAAATTTTGTACTCATAGACTTGACCAAATTTGGAAACAGATGAGACAGACTTTAGCCAAAATTTGGATGGGCATAAATAGTAACTGATGCTCTGAAAATATGATAATAAATGGAGGCTACGCTAAAATAATTTGACTATGCCCAATCAAAGTCATTAACATCCAAAATCGCTTCCAAAGCGCTTCCTACCAATATAACTTCAACATACCCCAAAAAATTAATAAAAAAAAGAACAACAACTGCTGTTCTGATCCCGATCAATCACCACACAAAAAAAAACACTTAGTTTCAAGTTCATAAAGACTAAAACAACTTCCTTCCTCTGAACAAAAGACAAGACATCATATAAAACAAAAATACAATATTTCATAATATACACAATATCCTTAACCGGTGTCTCCATAAAAAGTGGTTATCGTTTCCGATTTTTTAAACCAGTTTTACCCCTGGTTTTTATATACACATATTTTTCTTTGCAATTCTCTCAACACCATCAACCCTTTTATTCACATTGTTCTAAACTCTACCATCTTTTGTTGTCTTCTCTCTTCTGTTTTCAAAAGTTGTTACCGATCACTGATTTATTATAGGTTTTTTCAATTTTATTTCACATCTCTTCTTACCTTGTTAAACTGCAATTATCTTTCAATATCGTTATTTTTTTTATTTTTTTTGTATCCCTTTCACTCTCCCGCCAATATATGTACAAAATAAATTTTTATTTAGAAAAGGATCTTGCAAGTTCATACATGCAATCGATCAGCCTTTTACAGAAGTACAACAATACATAAAACTCTTCATATCGTTATCAACCGATCTGATCACACTTTTATACAGTATAACCACTGAGAAATTGTATGCAATTTGAAGAAAATTTTCGAAATCCAGTTTATCATTTTGCGATGGATGAGAAATGTTCATGCTTTGCAGTGAAAAAAAAAATACAACAAAGACCACCGATTGAAGAAGTAGTAGTAGAAGATCGCGAAAAAATATGTATATAAAATAATAATAAGGAATTGAAGAGCTTGAAGATCACTTGAGATGTAAGTAGCTAAAGATGATGATCATCATCGTACGCGTATTGGATCAGTCATGCATTCATGCATGCAGGTACTTAGTTGCGCTATATACCGGAATGATGAACTGTAATAAAAGGTAACAAGTAAATAGTGATCGCGACACGATCAGTTTGGAAGCGTATAAAAATCGCGCAAAAGAGACACAAAAAACTTTTTCTTATATATGTTCACTGAGTGTATTTCAAGTTTCATTTAATTTTAGTTTTTTTTTAGTTGTTTCCTCTGTATTTTTTCAACATCTTGTAGTATATAACGAATATAACAGACAAGATCGACAGACAGAAAGAGGTTAAATTTTTCTTGGATTATATATATCAACATATATAAAACCAGCCCTTTTTGAAAAATAAAAAAAAAAACAGGTGGACAGAGAGATCACTTACGCTACAAGATATCAATACTTGTCACCATGTCTTTTATATTATATTTATATCGTGTAGAAATCCCGTTCTATGATCAATGATCATGGGGAAGAAGAATACAAAATACAGGAAAAAAAGAAACGACCAAGTGACCAATCCAGTAATATTTGTTACTATAGTTGTTGGATGGTTTTTTTCTTCATGTGCGTACTTGCTGCTACTTTTCCTCTTATTGATCATATAGAAAAGTCATTGCCTATGTAGAGTTTAGTTTGGCGCCACCATGTTTAAGATAGCGGAGAGGAAAAAACTGATCTGGTCAAGAGTTGGCATTTATTTTCAATCAATAAGAAGAAAAAAAATAGAAATGCAATTCTTTGAAGAGCATAAAAGGCAGTGTACTGCAGTGCATCGTGAATGTCTTCGATATTTTTGAAACATCCAAATAAGCACGTTCAAATTTTAGACATGATCACTAACTAGCAAATTTAAAAACTATTGGTTTTGAAGAATGTCGTTGGCAGATTCAGTATTAACGTTAGTCAAATTAGCTTAGCTATAAGAGAATATCAAGGATACTAGATCACATCCAGCCGATCGTGTAAGAATTTCAAGGTGATCTTTTATTTCCATTCATCAATATTTTTCACAATTACCATATTAAACACACTGAGAACTGATTCGGACAGAAGAAAAATTTCATCAGCCCAAAACTGATCGACAGTTTCCTCGAGAAAGATCAGCTGGTAGCATCCGTTTTGTTACTTGATTGTTTCCATCAGTAAATTCGCTAGAGAGCAGCACTAGGACAGTTTATGTTAAATGTATTGATACAATTATAGGCATAGATACTTGTTAAAGTAGCTTAGACTATAAAAACTTAGAAAAGGAACAATAATATTAACCGATCTGAACGATCATGCAAAAAGACTAGAGGCTCAGGAAAAGCCATTTATACTGCGGACAATCTGCAGGGAATCATGACGCCGCCTGCATGCCATGGTCTGTCGGGCGGATATCTGAAGGCCTCATCCCTCAGAGTATTGTGTGACATTCATCGGGCCGTCCCTGCCGACCTGGCCTAAAGGGCACGGCCTGCCGGCGGCCTGTAAGTGAATGGGGTCTTTAGTGGTTTACTTAATTTAACTCAGTTTTTTTAAATAATTTTACGCTGTTTCTTGAGGAAACATAATTGCGTGATATTTGCCGAGACCCCCCTCCTCCCACGTGAGATTGGGTGAAATTCGGCTCGACTCCCTCCACCTAAACGCCTCACGTAATTAATGGACGACCAATTAACAGACAGAGAATTGACGGGAGGTTCGTGAACATATGTCTTCTTTTTCTTTAACGGCTCTACCACCGGATCCGGCCTCCGCAACTGTTCTCTCCATTGGCCCCGTTTCTAAGCCGATGTCATCCAGTTAGTCTCAGACGTACACTCTGCCTCAATAAATTGATCCATATTTTCTGAGGTACATTGGTTGCATTCTTCCCCACCATTAGAGGGTAATTTTTTTGGTGATTTTTCTCGTGATTAGGTGGTTAGGATACCATATAAACTGATAGTCACAAGATTAGTCACAAACTACCAATGATGACAAGCAGAAGTCCCACAAGCTTGTGACTTATGACTAGTCACAATTATAAAGGACCCCGATACAATGTGTTTGACGACGGAAGAAGATTCAGAACAACTTCGTTGCTGGGCACTTTTTCAAAAAACGTCATTGGACAAAGTAATGTATGTATGTATGTTTGTATGTAGACAAATCTTGCAACTTGTTTTTGATCCACTTATATATATCCGAGCAAACTTCAAGTGTTGCACATAGATGTATATAGTTCGCGTGACAATGCCATCTAACCATTTTGAATAAAAAATCAAGATGGCGGCCGAATTTTGAAATTGCGTTCTCTGACCCTCGACATGGGTATCAAATGAAAGGGTTTGACAAGTAGAATACAATTACATACGTGACGTCATTCACTATCTTTTTCTTTACAACGCGCTCGGTATGGTCATCAAATGAAACGGTGTGACAATAGAATACTATTAGTTGTGTAGCGTCATTCGAATACAAGAGGCTTGGTGGCTAACACAACAGCAATTCAACGTTGCCAAAACTTTTCGTGGAAACTAACCACGGAAAGAGTGGCAGTGAGACCGTTGAATTGTGATTTGGGTATATATATGAGCGCGTGATTTGTGCCATTTAAACAACGGAGTGATACTTTTATTTTGGAATGGACTTTTGTGATGGGATTTGAGACTCTCACTGCCCATGGAAAAAGTGATTTTGACATTTCCAATTGTTTTGGCGCACGCCATTTATTCACATCGGGTTCCAGCTGTTTAAAAATAAAACTGCAATGCTATAAAATTATTTCCAGCCTTAATTCTGAGGAAAAATTGTTAACCTTGCTAACCTGATACATGATTAGCCCCAAAAACAAAAATGTCACAATATTTCTAAAATACATACATCACTATTATAAACGCTTGTCCAAAACATCCAAATTTAGATATATTAAAATGTCACTTATTTAAAAGCATAATATTTTATATTAACGCATCCAAAAACTGACAAAATTGAGATTTATTATTATGCCTCCTGCCGTACCACCAAAAATATATTGGAGACAGTTTTGCATTCCAATATTGCAAAAGTTGCCGCTGTCAAGTGTGGCACATCTAAAAAAACACAGCATCTCTCAATTCTATTTTTGAATATTTGAATATTATATAAATAATGCATAATATAAACAAAATACATATAGTAGGTATATATTTTAAATCCTGTCATCTTTTGAGGTTCACCGATCTTTTAAAAAAAAGAAATACATTCTTTATCCTACTACTTTTTTAACATTTCGACAACATTTCACCACTTAACCAATAAAAGATAAACATCTGCTAACAGTTAAGCCACAGGCAACAATCAACATTCATCAAAACACCAGCCCCAGACTGAGACCATAAATTTAAGTAAAAAATATTCTAAATTCCATTTTATAAATTTCTTGTTTCAGTGCCAAAAAACACTGCATTTTTTATAGCAACAATTTGACAAATTAATAAATTTACTTTTTCGAGAAAAAAAAATTTAAAAAATCAAAAAACTCGTGTTTGAGTTGAATTCTTTTATCACGAATCAGAAACCGAAAAAAAAACTGTGTTTTGTCATAAACGCCACATTAAAAACCGTTTAATTCGCCTTGATATTGTCTCGTTCCAAAAAAACATAATTTTTAATAAAATATTCAAGTTTTCCCACGGTTGGAATTGATTTGAATTAATGCGGTAAACAATCGCCCAAAACAGGCGAGGATTAATAGTGTTTTCCTAAGCGAACTTTAGTGTCTCTTCTTTTTTTTTGTGAGTCCGCTACGATCGACGATCTACACTTTTTGGAATGAATATATGATGATCACCCAGCACTAAAAAAACCTCCTATGTTTTTCCATCTCAAAATAGATTCCATTGAGAAGAGAGGTGTCCCGTGTGTTACTACGATTTTTTTTGTTCATCCTCTCTACGCCATTGGAACAACGTTCATACATATATAATTCACCGCACTTCGTTTTTACCGATCGCGCGATCATCAATCCAAGACGAGGAGGGAAAACGCGATCATTAGGAGATCTGTAATGATCGGGGGGATGTTTATCGACACCTCATGGTAATGTGATGAGATCTGATCTGTCGCTTGTCTTTCAGTAAAACAATGGCATTAATAAATTTAGTGATCACCTTACTGATTGGGTATACACTATATGTGGTGATCGTTTAGTTTTTGCTAGTTTTGATTGTTTTTGTGCGCGATCGATATAGGATAGTTGATATACGATTGAGTGGGAGCTGAATGGTATTTTTAGAATCCAGGTGAAATATTGGTTCTTTGATCTTCCCGAAGAGGGATTTGTGTTTGTTTTTGAATTTTTTTTAATTTGGCGAAACTATGTTTTTTTAATAGGTGAGAGGATATAGGAGTGGAATGAGGTTGCTGACACCTTTAAGAATTGTGTCATTTTATGTGATATGCGAAGTTGGATATTGGAATGTTGCTTGACTAGTTTGAAAAGCTAATTAAGAGATCAGAATATTTTAAGCTACCTATTCGACTGTATCGAAAGATATTTAAAAAAAAACAATCTTCTTCCATTTATACGATCACTAAAAATTCATTCATTAAAAGAGAAAAGTGTTAAGTCGCGCGATTTTATATAACAGCACAATCATCTGCTCGTACAATTTTCTAGAAAAACGCCCTGTTTTAAGTTACAAAATTTAAATAATCCCAACTAACACGAAAAATCCTTAGAGATCAGTTTCAGGTTATATCATATTCAAAATTGCATTGTCACAGCGCTAATAGTGATGATTTATACGATTGGTGATAATGTCTAGCTGATGTTATAAACACCAGATTTGGTTTCATTGACGATATATAAATTTAGTTTTTTATATTATATTATTAAATTTCAAAATTTTACTTTCATTTTTTTATTGTTATTTTCCACTGCAAAACCAAACTATTCTCCAAAACATATATATTTTTGGTCGTTTACGCAAGTGCTGAACTAAAAAGTATGGTACAAAACTTGAAAAAAAGAGTAGGAGGAGAACGACGAAAATGAAAAAAAAAAGTTAAAAGCAGATTAAAGGAGCAGCATAACATACACTAAGGCTCCTAGCTGAAAGCTGTACTTATTTTGTCATGTGAAGTGAAGCTAATGAAAGCTTCAGTAACTTTACTTCACATGATAGAAAATACGACTTTCAGCTTAGGGACTTAAGTTGAGTCACCAGATAATCTAGAATTAACTCGTTCGATCAGGACAGTAGATCTTCACTTAAAGAAAGAAACTAGAGACACCGGGAGTATATCACAAAGATTCACGTCTTCAAGCTAAAAAATAGAACAGAAGCTGGCACGATGGAATGGCACTCAAGCAAGGCAAGGTAGTTTCACACTTTATCTTTACTAAAACGAGCAAAAAGGTGATTATGAAGGGTGCCAATAGCATACTCAGAAGGCCGGTTTTCATTCGATTGCATAGGTCAAGCAGCGTTGGACGTAGTTAGTGCTTAGTTGGGGGACTGCTTGGTAAAACCACACAGACAGAGCTTAAGTTGATTCATCAGACAATCTAGAATTAACTCGTTCGAAGAAAAGAAAGAAACCAGAGATACCGGGAGTAGATCGCAAGGATGGACATATACGCGCTAAAGTTCTTGAGGGCCAAAACACATCTAGACGTGCTTTGAAAACATCCAAACCAAAAGCTAGCTGCAAGCATATCCAGCCTATGCGTTCAAATGAGAATGGCCACATTCAAACTTGTCCCGCAAATTCAGCCCTTGGAAAAGATCGCCGCAAGGCTCGTCTCTGTCTGAATTTCGGACGTGTTGGAATTTGAATTTGGCCGAGGTTCTAGTTTGCTTTTGACAGTAAAACTTTGAGGTTGGTATTTTTTTTGCAAGTTTATATTGAAAAAAAATGAAACTGTGTAGTTAGCCTCAAGGAAAGCTTTGGGAGAGCCTGGATGTGTTTCGGATCTGAGATTTTCAAGCTTTCAAGCATTCATGCTGTCATGGAAACGTAGTAAACGAGTTGTATGAAATTTTTGATGATCCAGGAGTCTCAACCTTTATAAAACTTAACAGAATAAGCCTAAGTCAACTTTATTCGAAAACGGCTCATAATAGAGCCCGCACCATAAATAAAGGAAAATGAAGGCGCATGTGTAATTTATTGTGATTGAGAATATAGAGGAGCCTGTAATATCTGTTTTTAAACTAAGTAAACAGAGTGACGTTGCTCGATTGTGGGGCACAACACTCTCACTTTGCATGGATACAGTGATTTTAAGATTCCCTTCTTTTATGGCGCAGGCTCTAGCAGAAATTTTGAGAAGTAGACCCCTAGGCATGCCCAGGGATGCCACGATATAATCAAACTTGGAGAAATGAGAGTAAAAGTATATCCAAGATGCGTACCTTCTGCAGTTCTTTGATGATGCAATAGGGAGCTCATTCCTTCACTCGTTTCCAAATCGGTTTTTGAAGATAAAGGAGTAAAAGAGGAAGGAGCAAAGTGTTGCAATATTGTCAAGCAAAATTTTTGACGTGAAAACTTACAAAATCTGCTTCTCCTTCGCCTTTGTATCCACTAAGCAGGATGATGCACAAATCAATGCATTGATCAACTCGAATTGTCAATTGTCAGTTCATAAGCCAAGAGAGGAAATCGAAGTGAAGTTTCTGGAATTACTCACATTCTCCTCACCTCTGAACTTGCAATTAAATTTTAATTTATAAAAATAAGAAGGGATCGGGTGGGATTCGAAATTGACGCCATCCAATACTAACTTGATTGAACGGCCGGAAAGGAAACCCTCAATCCAATTCTGTAGAAGTAAGTCGGCTCCAATAATTTGAGTTTAGCCAACAGGGCTAAGTGCCGAGCTCTATCGAAAGCCTTGGGAGTATCTAGGGCAACCAGAGTAGACTCCCCAGATCCAAGCAGGTTCCGTTGTGGTGTCTTGTAAGACAACCTAAAACTCACCAGTGGATCTTTTTTGTCGGAAGCCAACGATTGACTGTCGTTTATTAGAAGGTTGGAGTCACCTAAAGCTGAACTTTAAGGATCATAAATCTATGAATAGTCACAACTGGTGGTCTAACTACTTACTCTGATAGAATATCATTATCTCAAATATTCCTCCAAAAAAAGAACAAATCACCCAGCATCAACAACTCAACTAATTTTCTCATCGCAAATATAAAAAGAGAGAAAACCCGCGCCGCCGCGATCACATCTAAAAATAACAATCCGACAAATCTAACAGCTTCCAATTTTCTTCCCTGCAACCAAATGTCAGAAAAAAAACGTACTTACTTACCTGAAGAAAAAAAAACGTTTTTCTTCTTCTCTCATCTTTAACCGAAAAAGAAGCAATTAAAAAAACTCTCAGAATCTACACCCTTTTTTTTATTATATTTCTTAAATCCTCCATTCTCTTTAGTAATTATTCAATTCAAGCGTGTAATTCACCAGTTAAAAGGTCTTTTTCGGATTCGTTCGTTGTTTTTTTTTCTACTTCGTATATTTCTAATTCTTACCGTCGTGTCGTTACAACCAAAAAAGTATAACTCACTAAAACATTTATACACATAAAAACATTACCTGTTAAGAGTCAGGTAGAGATCTGTAATCATTGAAATAAGACGATGAAGAAGAAGAAGAAAAAAAGAATAAGTATCTTTCAATTCTGAAGACACCCAATTTGAAGAGTGAAAAAAAAAATAAATAAAAAAAAGAAGTCTACGAGGAAAAGACTGGTTACATAGATCCTAAGCTGTGATGTATGCATCACGACTCTTCACGAGAGAGAGGCTAGTGCTAGAGACGAGGCAAAGAGAGAGAGAGAAACATAGAACGGGCCAGGTCGTGGTGCAGTAGAGACACCTATGAATCATTGTAATTGATGGCATTTTTCCCTAGGTTTTTGCTAAATAAAAAAAATTTTTAGGCTTAAGTATTTTTCTACAAAACTTAAGCTTAAAACTTAATCTAGGCTTCGTTTTTCTTAGTTTAGTTCGTTTTTCTGGAGCAAGGTACTTCTCACATATGACACTCTGAAAAAGTAAGCTTACCGCGCATGCGCACTTTACTCTTGGGGCAGTGCAGTTTTCTCGTTTTTTTTTATACATTAGAATTACTGAGCTTGTGACGAGTGGTATGACTCTATGCGCGCGCATACCTATCCCAATGTAGCTATATATGTTTTACCTGAAACATCCTACCTCTAACTACCTACATCTATCTACTTATCTAGCTAACTCTAAAAAAGCCTGAGAATCAACCAGCAGCTCAGCTCCATCCGCGTGAGCTGTATGTTTGAGAGTTTAGCTCTGGTGCGCCAAGGCAAGGTAACTACACACAAAATGCACCGCGCGCGCAGCCGCAGTATACCGTTGTTGTTGTTGTTTTATACATATATATGTCGTTCTTCTCTTTTTTGTCTCTTTTTATTTTATTATTTTAATTTAATGCTCGGTCCTCTTCTTCTTCTTCTTCTCATGGGTAAAGCTCTTTTTATTTTTATTATTTTTTTACTCTACCTCGACACACAGTATTATACGTACTATATCTCTCCCAAGCACAGAGTCGACGAGATCGGTTGGTCGGTCGATCGGTCGGTCGGTCGGACGGCGGCAAAGCTACTATATACGAGGTACGTGGTTGTCTTTTTAAGCCACATTTTTTGCCTTTATAGTGTTTTTATTATACAGTTTTAGACGGATCGTGTTGTTTGCCTGTTGTGTATATCATGCTGTCTCTCTTTCTCGATTCAACTTCGATTCGAAGCCAGTTGATCTTCTGTCTCACTCTCAGGGTTCATTCCAAACTGAAGAAACGAATTGTTTCCCACGGCATGCGATTTGCCGGTCAATGTAGGAATTTTTTTCTTTACCCGTTTTTTTTTACTCTTCGTATTCTTCTTCTTCGTCTTATCTTCATCGTGTGGTCGTTGTTGTTGTTGTATTTTTTTTTTAAATATTTATAAACTTCTTCTTTGGGATCTGTTATGCATGTATGTATATATATAGATAGATAGAGGTGTGTTTTGCGCTTGTGCGGCGGCGATCGCGTCGTGTTCAATGTGTATAGTATAAGAAGGTTGCCCTGCATAGGTGAGATCGGTACAAGAATTTTTATTACAGCTGGCAGCACCTTTTGCGCGATCGATGCTGCTGCTGCAGCTTGCTGCTGGATTGTGGATGCTGTCTTATAGAGTATAGAGAGAGAGACTAAAACACTTTTATGCACTGACTTCTTATAACACAGTATAAGAAAATGAAAAGATGTTTTAGAAGGAGCTTTTTTATGAAATAAAATATACCAAAAAAAAAGAAATATAAGATCAGTCAGTGCAGATCAGGGAGTACACGGAGTGCAGAGATGGAGATCACTTTTGGACTTGAGATTCTGGAGGAGAGTGTTTCAATATACTTAAAGCATATTGCGACTGCGCGTTGATGATGGTTATGATGATGATTGCGCTTTGCAGCCCACCTTCAATAATTTTTATTTATTTATTATGAGATCGCGATCGATGGGATATTTTCTTATAAGTTTTTTTTTATTTATTTATTTTTTTTTTTCATTTTATTTTATGTAGTTAATAGACTATGCGAGATTTGTGTGATCGGTTGGTGTATTCTTAACCTTTTTTTTATATAGATATATATTATATACTGACATCTAACTTCATCGATCGTTTCTCAAGTTCTGAGGAGATTTGTCTTCTTTTACGAGGAGGAATCAGAGTCGCGCTTTCTATTTAAGATTTCTTCGTCTCTTTTTTTTGTTACTTCTTAGTTTGTATTTTTTTTGTGGATGATTGTTGTGAGAAAATGGGTCAATCACACAGAAAATATTGTGTGGAGGTTTTATATATATGTTTTATATAAAAAAAAATTTATATTGAAAAGAAGAAGAGAATATATGCGTTTAAGTATAAAAGATAAGAAATTATAAAAAGGTTGATCTTCACTGATCGTGATACAGAAGATGAGAAACATATAGCACTATAATTTGATTTATGGGGATTTTTGAAAAAAAAATGAAAAAAAAATGAAAAAAAAATGAAAAAAAAAAACAAAATTTCTTTATAAAGAAAAAGACATTTTTGAATATTTTGAAGGGCGTCTTTTTAAACCAAAAATTTCATAATCGTGAAACATGATAGCGCCATTAAGTTATCCACACCTTCCTTCCATAGTTTGTTTACATTAAAAAAAAGGAAATCCTAAAATTCTATGAGTAACACCTATATATAACGGAAATTATATGAAATATATATGTATATAGTCATATTATTGCGGATGGGACTTTTTATAAAAATTATATTTAAGGTCAAGGGCGATCTGTTTAGAAAAATGTTTATCTTCTTCGTATCTTCATTATTTTCATCTCTATATCTTTTTTTTTAATTCGCTGTTTACTTTTCGACCAAAAGGTAAAAACGTACTTGAGATAGCCATTTTTTTTGTTTTTTTTTCTTCATTTTTTTCGATGAAATAGAAGTTCGGACAAGATCACGGTCAAATATGATCAGAGGCAATTTTTTCTTTTCGTTATTATCATTTTTTTTTGTTTTTGTTTATTTATAATGTGACTTGCAAAAATATATTTTTATTATAAACTTAGCGGTTGAATGAATTTTTGTTTTTTTTCTTCTTCTATAAACATCGTAAGATGAATGGGAATTTATGCAGATGAATAATAATATATTATAATAAAAATTGTTTGATTTTCCTTCAAGTATTTTTTAAAGTATTAATGTCCGGTATAATCTGCATAATTCAAGAGCATAATTTTTGTTAATCTTTTGTAAAATAACTGGTATATGTCCAATACATACAAAATATATGAAATTCTGTTTAATGGTAAAAAAAATAAATTAAATTTTTGCTCTGATCAACCAGGGGCAGGTAAAAGAGAGCAGTTTTACTTGTTTTTTTTTTATTTTTTTTTACCTAACTATGTATGAAATTGTGGATAAGTATTGTTTGTTGGGTCAAGGTTTGTAGCAGCTGGGTGAGAATCAGTCTTATTGAGGAGAGGACAGATTTATAAGTAAGTTGTGCAATTATTGTTGGAAGAACTGGAGCTGCGTTTTTTTTTCTGTTGATGTAGTTGAATGTGTTAAGGTTAATATTTTTGTTTCAGAGTGTAATAGTTGCATTGATTGTGCATTTTTATGATATTGATGAAATTTTTTTTATATTGATATAACAACAGAAATTGAAAGTGTATTTTGGAAAAAATTAGATGCATTTTACACAAACTTTTTTATGATAATGATGGTCGTATAGAGTTGGTATACTAATGACATTTAAAAATTGAAATTTTTGTGATCGACCAGTAAAAATAAAAATTGTCCTTACAACGGGCGAACACCGGCCATGATTAAAACATAGTCCTAGGACATGAGCTGGAAATGAGAAGGTTCTTTGCAGGACTGTTGGCCTTTATATGATCGTCGTATGCCCTAGTGTACAGCTCAGTATTCCTCCAGTTAAATCTTTTAGTCAAGTTTGACTGTCCTGGGCCGTATGTGAGTCCAAAATTGTTAAAAAGTTTACGATTATCCTATGCCCCATGAAAAACCAAGTGGCCTGTGTTCGCCCGTTGTATAAGGCTCGGGATGCCTTCTTCGGTTATTATGTTTACAAAGCGATGGGAGAATAACGAGACAGGGAATTGTATAAATGGCCTTGAAAGTAGGAAAGAATGTTATCTGGATAGAAAAAGTACGATGGCGCTGTGTGGGATTGAAAATCGAAATTCTGCGTCGGTGGTTAGTCGCTTTAACCCCTTGTGGGCATCTACACTGGTATTCCTTCTATGATTAACGAACCAATTCTACAAAATAATCTAGGTCTAAATGGGTGTACCTTCATCATGAGTAACTTTCTTGTTTTTACACGGAGATATCTGTATGTGTATGTGGTAACATCAGAGCTAAAAAAGGAAGGAGTAAACACCCAGCGGGATAATTGCCAGTTTCGATTGTTTTATAAAACTTGCTAAAACTCCAGCAATGGTCTTTGGGAGCATAATTTGCAGCGCTCCTTATACGCTACCCCGTTAATTTTTCCCACTGGGCAGACGCATATTGTGTACTGTGTTAAGTTTTCACTTTAAAATTGTCTGGTGAAAATGTTACTGCACTTCTCTCTTGTGCTCTCTATATCTTTCTCATAAAAAACCGGTTAGAAGGTAGAACAGTATGAATACCCTCCTTTGTTATCGTAGTCGCAAACTACTACAACTACTTATGAAACTAAAGCAGATGTTGTTTTTGCCAAGACCATCTCAACTAAAAGCCTGGAAGTACTTTTTAATTAAAGTTTTATTTAATTAAATAACTAGAATTAATCACTGGTAATCCATGTTCAATAAAAAGTGATAAAATTCAAATAAGTGGCTTCACCGGCTAAAGTCCAGTTCGGCTCAATTCATGCTTGAAATTGCTGTTGCTTTTCTCGCCAAAAATGAGAAATGCAAAACCGGCCCTAGAATGGCATTCAACTATTCCAGTTGATTACTGTCTTTTGGGCGACTTCAGTTCGAGTCCATTTGATTTCTTTTATCCTCAGTTGAATATGGGGAAATTGTATACGAATAGCGGTTAATTTAAAGTTCAGTTCGCTAATTTGCTCAAACTTGCGCAGTTCGGCCGGGTTTTAAGTGAATTTGAAAAATGTCAGATTATTAAGGCTACATACAATTTCATCAGAATTCGCACAAAATCGTACAAATTCTGATGAAGTGCGAGCAACCTAATTTGAAATCTGAAAAGATTGGTGTTAGGGAAATCTCTTTCGGAAAACATGTCAAAGTTATGGAGTTGTGTCAACTATTTTGAGTAATTCTGCTCAATACGGCTGTGCAAAAGAACGAGAATAGAAGAAGTTATCCGATCGCGATGAAAAGAGAGTTTTAAAGAAGCAAACAACCGATGAACCGCAAAATGTGCTCTAAAATTATATTCTCAAAAGAATATTTTCAAATTATGCACTTTTTCAGAAATATTCCAAGAATGTTCCTGGAATTTTATTAACATTTTTGTTATAAACTCCTTTTTCCTGAATTTTAACTGATTTGAACTGGTTTGTAGAGCCCACACCATAAAAGAAGGGAAATTAGCGACCATGTTGAAAATATAAATGAGGCCGGTACTTTTCGTTTTCAAACAGGTACGTGGTGTTTGCTGGTTTGTGAGGACTTACTATTCCCACTGCGCGAGGGAGCAGCGATTTTAAAATTACCTTCTTTTAAGGTGCGACCTATATTTGAAATTAAGCTTATTAATTTATTTGTTTCTTTTAAATGCTGCTATTTGCGTAAGCAAATTATATTTAGTATGGAGTCTGTAAGTTATGCATTTTGTTGCAAGACAGATTTCCGAGAAAATTTTCTTTGCAATGTAAACTATACGGATCTTAAAACAAAAAATGTTAGCTATGCAAAAACTATTCATAAATACCTCGTTGAACCTAATCTTTCAATCTAAATCCAATACGCTCTAGTTACTCCAGCGAATCATGATTTACAGTAAAAGTAATCTAGAGATATTTCTGTTTAAAATCTAGACCACAAGTTTTGCTAATTATCATCTTTTAATGTAATCATCTTTAAAAAAAAGTACAAACAAATAACGAAAGTATATTTCCAAAAATTCCTTATATCCACCGCAACTTTACCCAATAATCTCAATATCTATATTAAAACAACACCAACCAATCCACGTGAAAATTGGAGTATATTTTCCTGCATACAATCCAAAAATTATAGCATAACACACAATAACCTAGTAACCTAATGAAAGTCATCTGCTGCCTAGGTATAATCCCTCCCAACCCCCCTTATTATAGTTTTTTTTTCCTAAAAATGAGTACGGAATTAACAGGTTTATTCATCATCATCATTACCATCATCACAGTTAATCTTCTATTTCTCATACTCACTTATCCCCAACATGAATTTTGTGAAGCCGTGATATGATTACATACATTTTTACCTTTAAGATGAGCCCAGATAAAATAATGAGAAGGAATCACCAGTTCTGTGGGGCAGACGAGGAAGAATAACTGTCAAAAGTATAATTATGGTAATATAGAGAGGAAGTGCAAACACAAACAAATAAACAAACAAACAAAAATCAACATAATAAAAAAGTATCTGTATAGAAGAATTTCTCCATCATAGAAGAAGAAGAAAAAATAAGGTATAACAGCATTCAAATTTTTTGAAGAAAAGCCGGCTACTAGACGCGGGTAATGACTATGATCATGCGCAAAATGTAGGCAGACGCGCGCACCTGGCTTATATAGGAAGATTAAAGGTAGTGTTATTACAATACTGGATAATTTTCGGCTGTGAGATGAACGTTTAGATTTTTTTCTTTGTTTTTTTTGTGTAGTTATGCTATTATGTTGCAATTCTTTGATGGTGTGTGCTAAAAAAATAGAAACGTTTTTTTTCCTGATTTTTGTATGAAACAAGATCACCTTTGAGATTGAACTCTTTTAATTTCAAATTACATTCCAAATATGTAATTTGCATTTTCTCTCTTCCTCAATCTTAATTTAAAAAGAAATTATAAATTTTCATCCTTAATTTTCTCTCTTCAAAAACACCGGAAATTTCGCGCAGAAACACTCTTGAAAAATTGTTAATAACACACCGCAAAACCCCTAAATATTATCCCTGCAGGGGTAAAAATTTCTCATCTTAACACCGAAAACCCAAATAAAATTAAAAAAATATCACTCAAACTCGAAAAAATACTTTTTACACATTGCGCACAAAAAGTAAGTCATTTGCGCATGCGTCCGGCGTTATGCTGCTGCTGCCGACAGAATTTGCAGCTTGATTTGTTGTGGTTATATGGCTGTTCCTTTTTGCAACTATATACATACATGCGTTGTGCATATGTATACATGCATATAATGCACTTCAGTAGTCAGTCAAGGGCCAAAAATTGCAGCAAGTGCGCCACTATACTGCATGCAGTATATTTTTATGCTTTTTTGGCTGGCATATATGCGCTTCTTACTGCGCCGCTGCTGCTGCTGCCTGTGCGCTCTTCCCAAGGCTGTTTTCGATGCAGTTTTTGGATTGGCACGAAGTGACCTACGGGGAGAGCAGATGTTTTCCGATAAAAAATGAATTCGCGTCTTTCTTCTTCTTCTTCTTTTTTTGACGAGGGTCTTCTTAACTCTTTTTTTTTGTTTATTTGATAAATGCCCTTTGGTGGTTTTTTGTAAAAATTCAGGTTGCACCAAGACATTGTTGTTTAGTAAAATTGATGTGAAAATGGAGTTGCCAGATTGATGTATGTTAGTTTACTGAACTGATGATGGCTATGGTGTTCTTTTTGTTTATTCATTTGGAAACTGGTGAAAGTAAATCTGTTTAGAAATTTTTGTCTAAAATTTGCATATCTAGCACGAAAGAAGAAGAGTTACCGTTTTAAGTGTGGTATGGTTCAGAATTTGTGAATGTTTATTTGGGGTATACTAAGTAGTAGCTGTAGAATCTGTGATTAGATACAATGGAAAGATTAAAATTTGTTTTGATAAAGACTTTTACGCACATGTAGAATTGCGTAGCATAAAACAAAGTTCGCTTGAGAGCAACTGTGTCCGCCCTATTTTCCATGAGGAATCAAAGAAATAGAAGAAGAAGAAGATTATGATAAAATGCCAAATTTTAGCGAAAAATAAAACGAAATTCACTACTAGATGGCGCCACAGCTGGTTTCTTCGAAATTACCAAATTTGGTCCTATTATCGTATACCAATAGTTTTGGCTTAGCTCTTAGCAATAGGTACACGACTGCAATACACGTGCAATACACAAACAATAAATTAAATTGTTAAAAAGAAATTAAGTACATTCATTGTATGAACTATGTATATGCTGTATGGAGACTTTTGTCATGCCAATTTTTTTTTCTTATTTTGTATATTTTTAGGAGATTATAGGAGTGAAATAGTTTGTGAGAGGGACGATCCACACATGTCCGTGACGTCACGCCACCGACGCTTTCTGTGTCAATGACTTCCGTGATGAATTTTTCACTGACATTCACACAGCAATGCCTTTTTCGTATCAATGCTCAATGTTCAATGGCATCTGTAATTACTTTTTAGTTTTGAAATTTGGAAAGTGATCTCAACTGCACAATGGAATAATGAAATATATTTGGGCATTCAAGCTACTGTCAAGCTATTTCGCTACCGGGATAAAATATAAAATATTGGTGGCAATGTATTTTTTTGCGGATTTAACGAGCACCTCACGGGCTCTGAGAGTGTCGGATGTATGGGAACATGCAGCGCCTTTCCCAAAATGTGTTCCAATAGAACTATGTACATCGTGCCGATATTTTTTTATTCACTGATGCACCGGTAGTGCACTGAAGTCGCCGTCAAATCACGGATATGTATGGGCAGACATTTACCGTAAAAATCGTGGCTAAATTTTTGTTTTTCTACGGCTGTTTTAAAATGGTGATACAGTGTGTATTTGCAAATTTTACAAAGCGGCCAACTAGTGATAGGATTTGGTTAGATGAACAAAAAATCGTATGGGTGGGGGAGCGGGCGGCTAAGTCGTAGTGGTTTAGCCGGTAGAGCTAGTTAAAAATTTTGGTGTCATAGTTTCACTTATCATCCTGCCCCTATTTTTGTAACCGATACCATTTCGTTAACTTAGCAAATACACTCTGTATGTAACCCTTGATTATAATTTAAAATATATTGTTGATTAAAAAATTTTTTTTGACAGATTGCGACCCCCTCATATCTAATCGAGACCACCAGGTAGAGAAACAATGCTAAGTACAACCCTAAGTTTGTGTCCGGCTGCATTTTTTAGCATGACCTTGTCTGATATATTCTACCCTTAGAACATTTATAATATTTTTTTTTATTAAAAAATATTCATTGTACATATTCATAGCACTTGGACTGAGTATCCGTTTTAACACATCCTCGAACTGCTTTCGTGTTTGAGAGGATTCACATCTCTGCATCATAACTTGGCAGCGATCATAAGATTGTACTAAAAATTTAAGATTTGGCGACAATCCTTAGGTTACTACTAACAACTACACCCATCATGACTTGAACGACATGATAGACCGGTAACACACGTGCTTCGACTTTCACATAAAAAAATCACAAATACTTTTCTTTTAAAAGTTTAAGCTAATGCCGTTGTCTTTTCGGTTTGACAACCAACAAAAAACAATTTCCCTTAAAACACAAAAATCTACTTCCTTTTTCAACTCTTCACCCACCCTTGCTAAAAAAGCTTCAGAAGCATACATCCTCGTTAATTTCGGCTCTTCAAGTTACAAAAAACTAAATAATTACTTATCTACCAAATTTTGCATATTTCTCTATTTATTTCGTTGGTCCTTGGTCTACGTCAATCTACATTTACCCCTTTATTCAAAACTATGACCAGTCATAAATCACAAGCTTTAAGGGCTCGCGATTACTTCTCTAAAATGAACTTATTTTGGTTTCTATGTCAATATTGACAGAAATTGCGTCTACTTCACTTCTACTTTGGTTCAACGTTACTTTTTATTTAGTATAGGCATTCAAGTTAAGACTCACCAAACATAGTGATTGCGTTGTGACTTGTGACTGCTTTTAGAATACAGGGCTTGATCTGACTTAAAACATTTGAACTAGTTTTTGGCGAAAAGTTATGAAATGAGAATATCAAGGACTGGTAGTTGAGTAGCTGTTGATTCTACAGAGCAGCTCTTGAAATAGCGAAGTACTTGGTGTGCGATCGAAGAGGACTCCTCCATCGCGACTTCCTTGATCCCAGGAATATTTGGGATATGAATGCCAAATCACTTTTAGGCTATATATCAAAAGACTTAAACAAGAAGGATTTGAGCGGCAGAAATACTTAGATACAATTTTCTCTAAGGCTTCTCCTTGAAGAATGAGTGTGATTACTCAAAGCTCAAGATTCCTAGGACTTTGTTGCATTGATCAGAGTTTCGCTGGTTTTGTAAGGATCATTTACGTGTTTCATTGTATACAAATTAGGATCCAATCTTGTATTAGCGACTTTAGGGGTATATGTAGTAGTCATGTAGCATCTAATGTACTATGATAGAATACTTTTTGATAAGTGGCAACAGTTCCCATTCGTTATCATTGAGCTCATATAGTGCAAATAAAAAAGCAAAATCGCTTACAAAACTGGGCCTTTTATATTTTTAATAAATTATCAAAAAAGCATTAGAGGAGCAGCATTATGCTGGAACTGCATTTGAATTTGCGATAAGTAAGTTGGATACATTGTAATGTAAATGTTAACAAAATGAAACGTTGTTGAGATTGTTAATATATAGAGATAAACCCTTCTTCGTCTACATCCATATATAAGCCATAGTTTTACGAAAAATCTATTAAATATAAATTAAAATATAAAAATCCATTTACCTGATTAACTAGTATCACTATAATTAAAATCCATGCAGATAGGTAAATTTTAATCCAATTCATTTTGAGGTGATTTTTTTATATTAATTATAAATCGTTGCAGATAGTAGAAAATTCGAAGAGATTTTATTTATATTATTAATAAATAAAATAAAAAATAAAATTAAAAAAACAATAATTGTAAAACAAAAAAAAATATAGAAAACAAACGGATCCGCGACGACGTTGGTTTGTTCACGATAAATTTTTTGTTTTATTTTTTGTTGTTATCAATTCCGTTTTTTTGTTTTGTTTTATTATTTAAACAAATCCTTGTTTTTAATTTTTTTTAGTTCGTCATATTTTTTATGCATTTCATGTTTTATTTTATTGACACTTCACTTTTCTTTTCGGAGAGAGAAATAATCTTCATTTATTAAGTAAAGAGCACATAAAACACAATTATTATTATTTTTTTTTTTAATTTTTAATATTTTGTAATTTTTGCACAGCGAATGACTATTTTTGAGTAAAAACTATTTTTTATGAATTTTTTTTTTCTGTTTAGATATTTTTCAAAGGCTTTGGTTTTTATTTTATTTAAAAAAGGGCGGAAAAGAGGAGGAATTTGTTATATTTTTAGTAATAATAGCATGTAAAAAAATTTAATTAATTTTTCACAGCATTTTTTATTTTATTTTTTTTAAATAATCCAAGTTTCTTCGTTAATTTGCCGAATCATTTTTTGATTTTTCACCGATTTTTTAATTGTTTTTTTTATTTAACTTTAAAGAATTTTTATCCACAAATTTTGGCAATTTTCATCCTCAATTGGCATCATTCACTTTTTTAAACATTCACAATAACTAAGAAGCACATGTTCTAGGAATTTGATTTCTTTTCTTTTTTTGTTTTTCGATATATTTATATGTATGTTTTGGACTAACTGTATTATGGGTTTACACGGATGGCAGTTTGGGGGCTAGTCACACAAATTTTTTGTTATTATTTTATAGAACTAATTGATATTTATTTAAATAAATAAAAAAAGCGCACAAAAATACTTCTTGTAAATTGAGAGTATTTTTACAAGGAAATTTCCCTTTTTTAAAGGTGTTTTTCCCCTTTTTCTTGTCGCGTTCTCATGAATATACAAATCCCCGCGCGCAATCGCACAACAGCAGCAGCAACAACAACAAAACACTTTCCACCGAGCAATATCCAGCGACGTAATCCACTTAGGTCCTGTTATATCCTTTTTTCTGTAACTATACTTCATACAAAATAATCCTTGAAAATCACTTTCTTTAACACATTTATTTCATATCAATAAAATTCACTCAAATTTTTGCATTATTCACAAACAAAATCGCGATTATTTTTCGGTTTTTTTTACTATAATTTTTCTCCTTTTGTTTATAGCGGCAAATGCTCCCCTCCTGTTTTTTTTTAGTCTATATATATTTTTTTATCTTCTTCTTCTGTGCAGAGTAAAGTTTCGGTAGCGCATGTGAACGCAAAATTCTGTGTTGGGAAAAATTGAAGCACACAAGATTCACTCGAAAGCGTCAGACTCCAGTTCGACCCGACGTCGACCACGCAAACTTCAAAACTGACGGCGATCTGCCATGAGAACCGATCCGATGCCTTCCGCCACAAAAGCAGACGGAATCCGTACAGAAAAGGAGCTTCCCTTGCAGCCGAAAAGGGACGGAATTATAGAGAAGCTTTCTGCATTGCTGCCGCTACACACTCATACTAGCATAAAAACGACAGATGTTTCTCAAGATTACCCCTCTTTTGAGAAAAGCTTCAGTGGCTGCAATCTTAACAACTGTACATCTGCAAAGCGAAGACGACACGAAAAGAAAACTGAAAACAATTCGAAGGGGAATTTTCGCGGTTTCTTTTCTTCTCTCTTTCTTTAGCTTATTTCCCCAGTTACCCACCGGCAAAGGATGGCGCTGATGCATTTGCAGAAGTGTGCTTTTCACTGCAAAGACGCCGCCGGTTTCTCGGTAGCCGGTGTTTGGTTGGAACTTTTCGAGCTGGAAACACCGTGAGCATTTTGGCTGTAGAAAATCGTTTGCAGTGAGATAAAGTTTCTCTCGTTTCTGCCGATCAAATGCCATCTCTCACTGCACAGTGTTTTCTCACTGTGAAGGGGAAATGCGAAAGGACTTCTATTTATAAGCTTCGATAAGTGCTCCTGTCGACCGTGGCTCGGAACTCGTGCAGAAATTAGGGCCAAGCAGAAAAGGATACGAAGATGTTACCAGGTTCAATTGGAACGGGTGCACTTTTTATTTTTTTTGGTAAAAAAAGTTTTGGGGGTAAAAATTTCAAAAATAAATAATTTCTTGGTTTTTACATACAGCTTAAGCCTAAAATATCTCTATAAAACTCACGTATAACAAATTTTTTCCAAAGATGTCCAAAATAAAAACAAACTATTTGGGTTGTGGGTTTCACAACTTCGGTGTCCACGATCAACTTCCCAGTATGAGGAATGTACCTAATGGAAAACTGACTTCTTAGAAAACAGTAATTCATAGCTTAGTTTGGAAATTCAAACGATTTCAGGAGATATTAGCAAAACTAATCAATGTAAAGGACTTGTCAGATTTCATAGTAAAAGTGCTGATCTAAGGTATGAAAACGAGTGATGTAATTTTTGCACGATTTTTCAAGTGTTCGGATTTTGACAAGTGAAGTCTTGTTGGGAAGCTATCATTCTGCTGAAGCCATAAAGATACATAACTTCAACGAATTTCATTAGAACGAGGTTATTAGATATTAGAAAAAACTAATCAATTTAAGGTGCTTGTGACTCTTAGTCGAAGTTTTTCATTTAAACAAAGAAAGGGCTCAACCGGATTAGATCGCACTTTCGTTATTACGCTTCGAATTCGATATCGTTTTTGCTTCGCGCGATATCGTGCAAGTAAGAAATTCACGTACGTCGGTGCTCGACCGAATTTTATGAAAATTATTCTTTTTCAGACCATATTTCCGTTAATACCCTTCGAACGACATTTCAACGAAGTAGATTGGTTCGCGGGTTATCATGTAGGAAAAAATGACCGCGTACATGACATCTGACATCTATGATCAACAATTCTGATAAAAAGTAACTGTTTAGTTTTTATGATTGATATAGTAATGTCCGTAAACTCATTGAAATATTGTTTTAGGTTATACTTATCATTCATTAAAAAATATACTTATGCTTTAGCCACTTAACAGTTTTATCCGAGCTCGGACCGTGCGTCTACTTACTTACTGCCTAACCTAAGTGTCTCTAGGGGCAAGGATTTTTTCGATTGTATGATTCTGGCTTGCAAGAGGTACATAGGCAGACTACTCTACAATTGTGATCAGTCAAAAGTCACAAGGTTTGGGGGCTCGCGCTTACTTCTTATTAAATTCTTATTTTGGTTTTTAGGTCAATGATACCAGAAGTTACATTTACTTCATTTCTACTTCGCTTCTACGTTACTTTTCATTAGTAAGCACCTTCAAATTGAGTATCACCAAACATTTGTGATTGTGTTGTGACTTATGACTGCTTCTAAAATACAGAAGTTAGTAGTAACCCGTAGAGCTAAAACTCAGTACAGACCTTAAATGAAGCATTATGTCATAACCCCACCGATCCGTTTGGCGGAAAATTGTTATTCAAGGTCAATCCCTGTAAAAACTGCAGTTTTCGTAACAAAATTGTAAGTTTTTTCTCAGCGGTTTTAAATATTTTTTGGGGTACTGAATCCGAATTGCAAGTTTTCTGCCTTGTAGAAAGTCGGGGATTAACAACTTCTGTCATCGCAGCTGTTTCAGACAGTGGTACTGCAAGGGGTCTTCCTCTTCTATATCTAAATTATCAATTATCAACCTATTTTATGTCAAGTTAAAATTCAAATAATTCATTATTGAGCAGCAGCTTCAGCGGGAAATCTGGAAGACGTTTTTGCTGATTCCTTGTAGGATGATGTCACATACCTCAGCTTGTTGGGTGTTGTAAAGAGCATTTACAAATTTCTCAGCAGCGACTGTTTTTTACTTTGGATGGACTGAACGATCAGCGAATTAAGTAGTGTAAGTAACAGTATTCGTTGAATAACGAGGACGTAGATCGGCAAAGGAAATATACATCACAGGGAGAGGGAAGTTTAAAGACCCATGATTATGGTCATCCTTCATTTTTCCTCACAACGCTCTTGTGAGCCATTTTGCTTTCATTTCATTTTTTTGTAAGCATGGTTATTTGTCTATCTTTGTTTTTGGCAGACAATAGAAAATTTACTTGTGAAACTGTTGGTGTCATGGTGTTGCTAAGTTGTATCTCCACAGATAGTTTAGTACACCTCTTCGCATGGATCCATAGTCATGTCCAGTAGCTGACTTAGATCCCCGCTGTACAAAAGTCGCTCATCCTCTAATTGGACCGTTGGAGACAAGTGTAGCGATGCATTATCACTGAACCAAGAGCTCGGAGAGTTAACGTATGTCCTTCGATCGCCGTGGTATTGGCGTGGCCTGTCTTATTATTTTCAGAGCTGTTGACTGCGTAAATAATAGCTCAGGATCTTCCGCGCGACTCGCTACGCTGTCATATCTCACGCCCTAAGTTAGAGAAGTTGATCGAACGGGACGAAAATTATACACTGCCTTAAAGAGTGTCTTTTCAACGCCAGACAATAATGATGTGTAAATCGTATCGTATTCCCCGAGAGGCGCATTTATAAAGGATTGGCTGTCTATGAATGTTGGTTTGGAAGTTACTTCTTTGGTTACCTCCTCCATAAAACCAATCCATCCAGAAATTCCTGGAAAATTTTTAAATTTGCTGTAGAACCACAGTAGCGGTGGCACTTATGCAACGATGGTCTTAGTATAAGGGAATGATGTATTTAAGTCATTGATGTGATCAACGGTTAAGCCGATTTCGTTCTTCTTTTCAAAATGTGTCACTGTAGCTTCTAAGCTTCGAACGATTCATGGTGGTGGTACATCGCTCAGGCAGCCTTGCAACCTTTTGATCTTCGACGAAATCAAAATTGTGATCATCATCTATGCTGCTTTCGATGAGGGTCTGTTCGTACATGATTCGAGGCATACGCCACAGGTACCGCAGCAGGCAATCCTTGTTTTGCGGCAACCGGTGCGTAACCCCAACCAGTTGCGCATCGGCAAAATATCATCTTCAAAACTGTGTCGGGTGCCACTGGCTGTATCGTGGTAACTGGGTTGAGGACCCCATCTTCTCCTCTTGCTCAACCGCATTGGGTTGGTAGTGGGGGGTTGCCGAGCCACTGTTGCATCTGTAGATGTTCCTTTGAGCGAGTGTTCCTTTGACACGTTCAAAAATTCGGAGTACCGAAGTTTGTTCAGGTTGCAAGCGCATGGTATATAGCCAGAAAAAATTTCCCAATGGCCTTTTGAATATCCTCAGGTGATATTGAGTGATCAGCATTGGCGTAACTAAAGGCATGGTACAATAATTACAAGGTAAGCTCATAAGGGCCTCGTGACGTCATTCAGATCTTTTGTAATGTAAAAATGGTAGAAGCTTTTCAAGATGGAAATAGGGCTTTTCCTTGCGAGCCTACCTTGTATTATTGTATCATGATTAAAAGGACCTCAGAATGGCCATCACTGCTGCACCCCCACAGAACATCAATGCTGATCACAACTCAACGCATACATTGAGAACTAGCGAGACAGATTCCAAACTTAAACCAGGCTAGCACCGGTAGCAATATTCTAGCATCCTTTAGTATCTTAGAAACGCCGTGCATTTGACGACCAATTGTTTTGATAAAGAGACGTCGCTGACAATAGCAAAATGTTCTCGTATATCTCCTCTTTCTTTAAGAATTTTGAACCAAAATTCACTTTCACATTAAGGCTCAGGGACTCCTTTCAAAACATTTTCCGTTTATAAAGCAAACCTCCCCATCCATGAGAAAAGGACAAACAAAAATCCTGAATAGTCACCATCTGATAACGATTATCAATTTCTTTCAAAACTAAATCCCAGCCGAATTAAATCCTTTCGTTATTCGAATAGACTCGCCTCGGAATCCATTATATTTCTCAGTCCCAAAAGAATATCAAAGGATTCTTCAACAGGATAAAAGTCCCTCCTTGTACTAGTGTGTATTTGTGCCTGTCCAAAATCCTATCAGTGCACGGCAACCGTAATAATTGGATATTATGCAATTCGGTAGCATGCAATAAAAGGATTGTTGTGTAAGTCGTCCCTACAATAACAAACGCGCACAGGAAAAAACGAACGTTATCCTTGAACAGATTTATTTTATCTTTACCATAACCGTTTCTCTCTCAACAGGATGCAAATCGCTCTTAGAGGCACGACCAGATGTCTCGATTGGATTAGGCGGGAATTTTTGCTTCTTAGGTAAGTGTCCTGCTAGTTCTTGAAAGGTACAAATTCTTGGGAAAAAGGATTATAGCCCCCATAAAAGAAGGATCTTAACGCCTCTGAATGTAAACATGATTTTTAGTTGGAAGAAATATTGTCAGTAATCGATTTGTGTGTTTATGGAGGACTTCCGCTATGCAAAATATTCACTGGGTAATTTTTAAGTGCATATTTTTTCACACCACGGGGTTTCACGGGTTAATGTTAGGTTTTCTTGGAAAGTTTGGGAATTGAAAATAGATTTGAGCGGTAATTCTACTCGAGCACTTTGAGGAGGATGCTTTGCTTGTCGTTTTACTAGCCGCAGCCTATACAAACACTTGTGATTGAACGCTGCATTGCTCCTGGATCAGTCGATATCTTAAATTGGCTGCACACTGTATATTTTTGGATTCGGATAGGACCTTCTTCAGAACCTGTTCGATTTGGGTTCCTTCGTATGTTGTGAGAACTTTGGTTTTTTCCGCATTAATTTTTAACCCGTATTACTGGGCGATGCAGGAAATGTCGTATAAGATGTCCGTTGCTTCGGCATTCGTGTCGGCGAACATTAAGTCGATTACGAAGCTGTTGTCGTCGTATCGAACTCCGAGTCGTCCATCGAATGCTCGGCCACAACGTTGAAGAGAAGTGGCGAGGCGACGTTTCCCTGTCGGAAACCCGGTTCAATCGGGAACTCCTCGAATAAGTCTCTTCGTATACGAACGCTGCTGGCTGAGCCATCGTACGACGTTTGGAGAAGTTAGATGATTTTCAATGGCACGTGTTCGGTTTCCAATGCTCTCCACAAGCTGTTCCAATCGACACAATAGAAAGAGGATTTCAAATCGATGAAAACGACGACAGTGCGTTTGCCGCAACGATTTCTTTCTTCCATTAGCTGACGGAGTGCGAATATTTGATCAATCCAACTTCGATGTGGTCTGAGTCGCGCTTGTTCTTTCCGGCTCTCGATGTAGCATCGATTGCATCATTTTCGTAAATACTTTACCGACGATCGAAAGGAGGCTAATACCGCGATAACTCTTGCATTCCCGACTGTCGCCTTTCTTCAAAATTGGGACAGGGATCGCTTTCTTCCACGCCAAAGGGACACGATCCGAATGCTATATGTATGTTATGAGGACATGAAGTCGTTGTGATAAGACATCACCTGCTGTTTTGAACATCTTTTTCAGCGATTTTATTGCCGATACTTTTCACCTCGATAATTGTCGGCTCGGTATCGAGAAACTGATTCGTTGGCTGTTCGATAATCGGCGGTTCCGGTGCTGGACCTTGCGGCGGATCGTAGTTGTACAGCTGGTGGAAGAATTCTCTCCATCGCTCCAGGCGCCCATGTGGAGAGGTCACAAAAGTTTCATCAGATTTTTTATGTTGTCGTTCGTTGATGTTGTTTTGCCGCCTAACCGGCGAATTGTCTGGTACAGCGTACAGTACTCGTGCCACGACGCGACTTTTTCCATGTCGGCGGCAACGTTATTCCAGAACTTCTTTGTTCAATCGTCGGTATTGCTCATAGTCGTCGTGTTTCATTCGCTTCCGCTGATCAACAAGGTCCAGACAGCTGTCAGAAATCCATGGCTGCGTCTATTTACGGATAGGTGGACACAACTTCACTGCACACTCTACAATAGACTCCGACAATTGCCTTTCTTCTACATCGATATCCTCCGGTATTGCGAGCGCCCCGAATTTGTTGGATAATGCCATTTGAAACTCTCGCCCGATGGCCGGTCCCAAAGGCACGCCCCATTCTTGTTGGCTGGCTCCACTTTCTTCGCTCTTTGATTTCGCTCGAACAATTAATGGTCCGATCCGAGTCTTTGCCGGATGAATTTCGCCAGGTGAGTTGGTGTTTGAGTGGATGGCGAAAAATGCTGTTGCCAACGATCAAGTTGTTTGACGCTGCGAATGAAAGGAGGAGTAAGCCGTTGTCGTTAATTATTCCGTGTCCGAATTTGCCATCATTCCTTCCCACCCGGTCGACCTAATCCTGAATGTGCATTAAAGTCCCCCGCGAGTATTATTAACTCGGTTCGAGGTATCATATCCAGCGTCTGCTGAAGCTGATCGTAGAATTTGTCCTTGTTCGCATTTCTGCTGGTCTCGATTGACGCATAAACGGATATGATATAGGTCTTGATCGTTCCACCAATAGTTACAACCGCCAAACGCTCGGATATCGGTTGCAATGCGATAACGCTGCTGACAGCCCATCGATCGACCATAAAGCCGACGCCGGCCTCTCGTCTCTCTCCACCAGAATAGTAAAGGGTTATCGTTTCGTCGATTGCTGGCGGGACGATCGTCAATGTCCCGGATCTGGTAAGTCGTAGTTCCGATAGCGCAGCAGCTGATATTTTGCATTTCAACAATTCCGCTTCTATGATTTACGTTTAATCGATCTGATGCGCTGTTCGTACATTCCACGTGGCGCATTGAATTTCCATTTTCGGTGTGACTGGCCAGTAACGCACTTCTCACCAGCATCCCTGGTCCCCAGCGCTGGCGCTTCGGCTGCCGCGGATGTAGTAGCATTATTTCGTGAATAGTAAGTTCATGTATCCATGCGGTTTTTAGCCTAGTTTCTTCGGTTTTTTCCGATTCTGGTCAATTCGGCAGGTCCACCATCCTCCTCCTTTCACTCCCTGAACTTGGGATCAGACGACGGCGGAGACGGCCTATATCCATCACATGCTCCATGGATGCCAAACCAAAAAAATGTTCCGGAATCTTTAGTAAAAAATCCAAACCGCGATAGTCATCAATTTAGGATCATTTTGGTAGTAAAAGTTTCCGCCTGCTTCTGTTTTCTGCTCTTTTAGAAATCAGATCTTTCCTACCCGCAAAACATCTGTCCTTTAAACAACAGCATAAAATCCTAGCAGTAATTTATTTGACATTAAAAAAAAAATACCACCACTAGAAAACCGAGACCCGCAGTCCTTATACCGAGTTTCACCTTTCTCCGAGTGCGCCGCGATTTGCTTCGAAAAAACTCCACTGGAAGCAAAAAACGAAAAAATCCCGAGAAATCCAAGAAAACAGATGGAATCATCCCTTTAGGCTGTAGGTAGGCTAAGGCCAGTTTTGCATCTTTACGCAACCAGGCGACGCAATTGAATTTCAGCAGGTGGTGGTGTGCCGGTGATGAATCCGGTACTTTTGGAGCCCGATAATTGATGCAGCAGAAATGCTGCGTACTTTCGGGGCAGCCAGTGCCCCAACGAGTATGTCCAGCTCCAGTTGGGTACAAAGTTGCAGGCAAAGCCGCTCATTATTGCACGCGGACCAAATGCTAATTCCGATCGCAAAAGCTGAGGTCAGAGCAGGTGATTGATATCGCCAAGACTTCGATTACAGGCAATTATCCACTTTTCGTGATGTGAAGAAGAGCGGAGAGCACGGACGGGACTACAATATCGCTATGCGTGGTGGGAACACATCGGTGCAAACGCAAAAAGTAACTCACGGAAGAGAAACTTGTGCCCAGACTGCCAAATAGATCGCAGACACCAGTTGGACTATTCGTCTTCGGTAACGGGGCCCAACATAAACCATCCGAGGAACGAGCACCTGGTAAGTGAAACATTCAGCTGAAGGCCGGCGAATCGAATCCAAAGAAGATGCAGGTAAGGACTTGAGAAAGAAAAGATGTGGGAGAGTTCATTGGAATCTATTTTGAAAACTATTCCCGAGTCCTTAAAAGGAAGATTCCTTTTTCCTTTTTTCCTTTTCTTCTGGTTTTACACGATCTTTTCTGTTTTGCTCAAAGATTGCAAAAGAAACAGCAAATTGTTTCTTAGTTGCAACAACGTTGTTAATTCTCAATGACGATGGAAGATTGCCGAGTGTTGCTTAATCCTGATTCCTAGAATTCTTTTGTACCTAGCCTTAGTTCCTTTAGGCAAGGTGGCGAAGAGTTTTAAGTGAAAAAACTCAGCCTTCAGAATACTCGAGGATATTTCCAAGCAATTGAAAAATTACAAAAGAGAGATGATGGATTTCCTTTTAAAATATTGCAGAGTAAAGGAAACTGTTATTTCTGTGATCAGATGTTGATAGATCCCATCATCAGCTCGTTTTAAAGTTGTTGGCAGATATACGTTTGGAAAAACAACCAGCGTTTTGCTTCGGGTTTATTGGGAATGAAACTTTCTTATATTTTGTTGAGTATTGAGTCCTGTTGAACTTTTATGCAGGACAGGCCTAGTTACGGTTGTGCTTTAGAACAGTTTGTATTTTGTTGGTTGGGGGTCAAAATCGTACCTCGCTGGTCCCTCCTGGATAACCAACCGACGATGGACGTACTCAGTGCCCGGGGGTATAGCTGGGCCAGCCTATCCCATGGGGAATAATTCCCGGATCCGGTCCTCCTGGTAGTGGGTTGGGCGTTGAGCTAACTACTGGACCCAGTAGAAACACAACAGTTACGAAACCCGAAGCAAAGCCTCTGCACGGAAGGGAAAAACGGCAACGACTACGGCAACAGCACCAAGAAATGATTTTCGGAACGTGGAACACGCGAAGTATGTACCGAACTGCATCAGTTCAGTCACTATTAGACGAAGTGAGCAGATACAAAATAAAATTACTCGCGTTACAAGAGATCAGATGGATAGGAGACGGGACAATGAACCTTGGCAACTACAGGATATTCTACAGCTGCGGAAGGGCACATTACTTAGTAGTAGGCTTTGTAATACACAAGTCAATCATAGATAACACAGGCCTGCAAGGTTTTTTTCTTTTCAGTCCAATAGTCATATCCCAAGTATTTTTTCGCGCTGAATCCGAATCCGTTGGCCAAATTGCCCTATCACGTCAGGATTTTGAGCAATCCTAACCTAAAAGTGCCAAAAAGCGTGTTTTTTGCACTTTTGCGCGTTAAATATCTCGAAACTATGGAATGATAGGGCAAATCTGACAACGGGATCGTTTTCAGCATGCCAAAATCTACAGAAAACAATGTCGAAAGCGTGAAATTTGAAAAAACTTTTTTTGTAATACTGAAAAGAAAAACTTCTTGGCGCGAAATCGACGATTTTTATTAACACATGATATCATCGTTGCACCGAAGTTTTTCTTCTCAGTATTACAAAAAAAGTTTTTTCAAATTTCACGCTTTCGACATTGTTTTCTGTAGATTTTGGCATGCTGAAAACGATCCCGTTGTCAGATTTGCCCTATCATTCCATAGTTTTGAGATATTTAACGCGCAAAAGTGCAAAAAACACGCTTTTTGGCACTTTTAGGTTAGGATTGCTCAAAATCCTGACGTGATAGGGCAATTTGGTCAACGGATTCGGATTCAGCGCGAAAAAATACTTAGGATACGACTATTAAATTGAAAAGAAAAAAAATGACCCGTTTTTTGCAGGCCTGTGTAATGGATAACATAGAGTTCAAGCCAATCAGTGAACGTCTATGTTCAATGCGAGTCCGAACGATTTTTACCCTTTCATCATAAACGTACATGCGGAGACGAAGGAGAAAGCGGACACGACAAAGGACACTTTCTACTACAAGCTTGAACATGCATATGACACGGCCCTCTCCAATGATATCAAGATGGTGATAGCAGACCTCAACGCCAAAATAAGAAGAGAGAACTGGCACAGACTGACCATTGGAAAGGAAAGTCTCCACGAAATATCAAACGATAAGGGACAACGTGTTATCGATTTTGCAATGAGCAAAAATGAGCTTCGGAGAGTGCGTGAAATTGATCATAGCAATAATTAATAAATGCACAGAGACTCGCAGTGTCTTTCCTCTTCAGGTAAGTTTTTCAGAGTTTATTCTTCTGGTTTTTGGCATGTCTCATCTCATAGTTGTACCAGGGTAGGGATGATCTGGACAACTTTAGTGGCTCAATAGGTATACAAGTTGTAAAGGTTTTGTACAGAATGGAATAAAACCTTGCCACATCGTCATCCAACTGATTTGAGGAAAGGAACCTATTGAAATCGATCGAAGTGAGCTTGGGTGATAGTCTATTCAAGGCTTACATACATATGTCTAACCGAATATTTGAAAAACAAATAAAGGCACCACTTCAAGTCCTTAATAAGGCTCTCGGCGCTGCTAGCTCAACTGGTATTGATATTGACTCCGTTCTAAAGCACTAGACTTAGAGCTCCCTTTCTAGATCAGTCAAGTAAGTACGTATTGAACTCCTAGCATCTAGACCCCATACCCTATCAAACAGTGTTTCCTAAGGTTTAAGTCTAGTATCCGTCCTAGACGTAGTTATAATATTTATAAAACGATCATTTCTCAGTCTCGTGAAATCTCCTTCATAGATTGATTGCTTACCCATATACGGCACACCCACTTACCGAGGCACAAAGTAGAACGTACAATGCATATTCCTCAATTAATATCCGCTCCTGGCTGTTGAGACTTCCTCCAAAACAAATGAGGAGTGGGCGAACAAAACGGCACATGTCCATGGTTGGCCGTTTTAAGTGTTTTGACGGAATCGTGTTCATTACACTAAACTGCAACTAATTTCAATCTCAGACACTTCAAAAATCACTTTCATGTAATATTTTTTTGTTAGCAAAGTAACGGTTTCCCTGCAGAAAGGCACATGTCCTACGAATATTCATATTTTTTAACCATTCGTTAATGTGGATTTTCAAAAGGGCACGTATTTCATACAAAAAAGTTTTTAATCAACAATGGAAGTTCATTGCACCTCACCTGGGGCTCTAATTACATCGATGTGTATGTGCATCATAAAATGCACTAAAAATGCACTAAAATTTACCTCACTTTTGCTTCCCACGGCCCCAAAACAAGCCGTAGAGGGCACTATGACCCCTTAAAATTTGCGTAACAGTCCCTACTATTAGGAAAAAATACCAGAAAAATCTCCCCTTGCCTCTAAGGGGGCCAGGGAGCTTCCTAAAAGGTTAAAAACAAAAAAAACATGTCCAGTTGGGTTCCTGCAAAAGGGCACATGTCCATTCAAGGGTTTGACAAAACGGGACATGTCCAGTTGTGTCCCTGCAAAAGAGCACATGTCCATTTTTGTTTTAATTTTTTCTCTTAAAGTATTAAACATATTTAAAAAAAATTTTTTTCCGTCTGAATGAATTCAAATAGTAGCACAACCTACCATAGTCATAAATAGTTAATGTGATCAGTTCAGAGGCAGAAACAGGTTTTTGCGATTTCTGAACAATTTGCAAAACTGGACATGTGCCGTTTTGTTCGCCCACTCCTCAAATAATGTATGCTCAACTGCCCACTTGAAATACATATTTGTTTGTAGATTGTTCGTTCCTAGCAGCGCCGGCCCTAGCTCTTGTTGAGGGTGGAGCGAGATTGTCTTTCGGCGCCCTTTGGTCGACGCTTTCTCTTCAGTGTTCACCATCCTGACAGCGTCATCTCTGTGAATTTTATGCAGGGCACTTTGTGGAGTATTCTCCACTCCTACACCCTTAGGGTCTTCTTTGGAACCCTACCCTTTTTAACATACTGCCAGGGGTCTTCTATTGCTGCCGGAAGTACCCGATTACAAAAAGGCTGCGCAGCAGCTTGTTCCCATCTACAGCAACAAGGCCAGCTCCTTCCAAGACTTAAGGCGGCCATTATAGGGGGCGCACCGATCCCTACGGACCTAGGCTGTTCTGAGCCTTGAACCAATTCGGCTATCGCCTTGAGAAGACTTCCTTGCACGGTAACAAGTTGTTTCATGGTCAGGAGAGTCTCCGGATTATTAGTCGTAAGCACGCCCATTCTGACAGTTTCTGCTATTTGACAGAAGGTCGGCTTTGGAGTCGTTCTAGAATTCATTATGGGTGCGTTCAAAGTTTCTGAAGGCTTTTCAAACCGTATGGCCGAAGCCTTCGCTTTTTTCGAGGATCTTACCCTCTTCTGATGAAGAAAATCGGTATCCCTTTCTTCCTCGGGGGGATCGCTGACCCTACCAGCAGTGGTGTTGTGCTAATTTTTTTTTTACCGGAACGCGTATATATAATTATATAGACAGGGCCGATCCTGGGTAGGCGGCCGCGTCTCATGTCCCAAATTTAACGACGGGGGGTGATTTTCCTGATAATCCTGGCGGCGACGTTTTTTTTAGGTCTCATGTCCCAAATTTGATGACGTAACAAATTTAAAAATATGAAGTGGAAATTATACTTTATGGTTATTAATGGATATTCTCAATTAATAGTGCAGCTCTCTAAGCAATAGGAAAGCTCTTTCATCAGGAAAGTGCACACTTTTCTTATTTGAAATGGAACATCTTTCCTTTTATTTGTCTATGACAATACATATAAAAATTCGTCAAAAATTAGAAAAAAAAAATCAGCAATTCTTTTTAATTTTTTTTTTTCAATACGTCAGCCAATTCTCGTTATCAGAAATCATCTTTAGTTCCGGAACGCGTTCCTGTCCAAAAAGGAAGTACCGGAACGACGTTCCGGAGCGTTCCGGTTCGACAACACCACTGCCTACCAGCCTCTACACGGGAGTAGCCAGCTTCCAGATATCGCATAAAACGTTATCGGGCTGCGCCACCCCGTCTTCTGAAAGCGGTCGTTTTTTCGAGTCGCCTCTCTGATTAGGTCCCCTTACTTCCGCAGGAGTTCTAAAGATATCTCCTAATGAAGGAGTGCACTCCATACTTGGGTTTACGGGCTCAGACTGCCCTCTCTGAAGAACAATCCCAAAAACTCCCGGTTACTAGAACCGCATTCGACACCTTGATGCATGGAACCAAAAATATTTAACTTGCCTTGTAGGTCGTTCTTTTGGGAGCTTGGAGCCTTAAGAAGTTTGGAGCCTTAAGAAGTGCTCCATCTTCAAGTTCTTTTAAGGTATTTCTATATTTATACTATGAGCTGGGCGAGAAAGGACGATAGCCCATGGCAGAGCTTCATATAACCATTGCGAGGCTAATTCAAACCGAAGTTCGCCTGGTATCCGAAGTCCATCGTTAGTAGTACATTCACGTGGTACCATTCATAACTTCAGCACGATTGTTTTCACATTAGGATTGCTGTTTTTATCGAGTTTAGATCTGCCGTATTCAGTCTGCTCCATAGACCTCGCGCAAGAAGTGTGGCCTATAGCCATGTACGATCGGTCTTGGAGTCAGTGCTCCCTGCTTGTGCCGTGTTCGAGTCATATTTATGAGTACATAGACTTGTCTAGCTACAAACAAAGCCCTCAAAAAGTGCCATCAAAATTTCATTTTTTGCTCGAAATTGTTTTTGGCATTCATTTTGGCGCCCTTTACCACCTGGCGCCTAGAGCGACCGCTCCACTCGCTCTGCCCTATGGCCGGCGCTGCCTTCCAGTGAAAGGAAGTAGCAAAAGTTCTAAAATGAAAAATATCAAATACTTAACTTGTTTTTAGAACTCAATCCATCAATTCTTATTGATTCTAAACTTTCAATACTTAATAACAATATTTTTTCTATAAATTGAATCTTAACATATTTTTGCTACAATATTAAACATGTCTCGACATCTACAATACAATTCAAAGAATTCCCGCGTTTTTTCGAAGGATTTATGCGAAATTATGCTGAAAATATTTACTTAAAAAAGCATAAGCAACGCGGAATGAATAAACTTTATTATATGAAATTGAAATTTATGCACGAAATTAAAATATTTTCCAAGAATTATTGGGGTCAACTGTTGCAGCTGTCACGTAATTTTTACGCGAATGCTACAGAGATAAAGCCACACGCGGCACGAGGCAAATTTTATCAATATTTGCTAACCAGCCTAAAATAAACACCAAAATGCCTCAAACATAAATCTGCGACAAGGTAGAAGGGTTGATAGAGATTGTAGATATGTAATGAAAGGTTGGTATTATGTTAGGTTTTTTTTTTTGAAGTCAGTACCTACTTTATGCTTGTAGAATAATTGCCAATGATATCTCCTCAATTGAAGAAGTTCATACATGTTTCCCACAGTATTGTGATCACCTCTTACCTTGCCCTATTTTATGGAAGTGAAATTTATATTTTTCATTCACATACACCAATACAAAAAAATAACAAAATTTTTCACATAAATAAATTACTGTTAGTTGTCGCTTAATTATATCATTATGCGGAGCATAAATGCGGCATCCTATAAGGGCTCGTTGTAAACAGTTTATCTCTTACCGGAAATCAACAGAATTTTCGAAATTTCATCGATAAACAGCGCCGCCCTTCGATTACCTGCGATGATCAACTTTTTCCCCTTTAATCACTGATCTTAATTACTGGCCAAAAAGTTACAACTGTCCCCCGGGGAGGAAAAAAGTGGTTGACGATTTCCAAAGGTAAAAAGAAAACGGCGAAAATTTAACCAAAATACAAAAACCCAAACCAAAATAATTTCTTTTTTCGCTGGGCTTAGCTGCAGGACGTGAGAGTTATCTCGAGACGCAGTTATATCACCTGAGTAATTCCTTACCTCACACATGATCCTCGGCAGAAGTTACCTGAATGATTCGCGCGCATTCGCTCAATCGTAACATGGGAAACGCAGGCGAACACGAAATTCTTGCTTTAATTGCTTTGACAGAACAAGGCAGCGACTGTGGCCGTGATAAAAAAGTGGAAAGGTGAGACCATGGATTACAGCGCACAGTCTCAGGTGGACCAGGTATAGCGCTGCAGGATGTTATTTTTATTCAATTTTTCACAATTTATCATTCGATTTCAGTTGTGAGCTATCACTTTAGATTTTTCGCTTCAGGAGTCACGCGACTAATTTCAGTTATTTGTGATTGAATTCGCCATTTCCATTGGGGGGTTCTGATTGTTATCCAGCGATTCTTGGTCGGTCGTGCTGGTGGAGCCTAAATTCGTTTCCCAGGACCCAGGTATCACCAACTGCACTCTGAATTGCCAATATTTAATCGGTGAAAATCTTAAGTGTACATACAATCCCATCCATGCTCTGTTTCTTGAAGCTTTCAAATTAAATGGTCCCTAAAAGGCCCGATTACATTGAGCAAGTTTACAGGCTACTAGCCGGCGAATTCACTAGCTGCAATTCAAAGGGCTCCAGTCAAGGGTCATCTTGTTCACTAGCCAACTAGCAGATTATAAACGATCTGCCGAGGAAGTTGAAAGCCGGGCTAGTTTACTCGCTACTCCTTGGCATGTGGGCTTGTTAGCTAGTAAACTAGCCGCGTGTCATCATAGTTGTTGCTGCAAGTATTTCATTATTTGGTTTCATTGGGTACAAAATGACGGAAGCCGTTCGAGCTAGTTAGTTCGTTACTGAACGAGCGAGTGGAACATTTTGTGTATCATCGTCATTATCGCACTAGCTAACTCGCCATCTAGCAGCTTGTAAACTCGCTCAATGTAAACGAGCCGTAAGTGCAGCGCAGTGAGGAAGGACCAAACTATCACAGTGTGGGCGCTATGCTGTCTTTTCTTAACCTCGAAGATTCGATCTTAGGAGAGGTACTCTTCATACCAATGATGCTATCTGATTAGTATAGAGTGCAATGTATAATAGAATGAAAAATGCCAACTACGAAAGGTGATTTTGGAAATTTGGCTTCATGCATTTGCCGTTTTCATTTGTGGAAGTCTAAACTCGGGGGTCACCAATTTTTAGTACTAAGCTTAGCTCGAAAAATAGAGATTGTTGAAGGGGAGTCTGAGGGATACATGACGAAATGGTGAAGAACCTGCGAGATTGAGTCGAATAGGCTAGTCTTGTGTTGCGGGAAAACATTGACGTGAAGCAGAAGATTATTTATTTCAGTGGAACAGTCATTATGGTGGAACAGTCATTTCGTGTAAGTTTGATAGCACGATTTTACATCCAGATATACAAGTTGATTTCAAGGCGGGGACAAATATAGAATTTTTAGATTGCAGCCCTGGCCGATGCCTAGAATAAAATAATTTAGTTGGTTAATTTTCTTCCAAACCTGCACGTTGCCACACCTAGCACGCATAGTCAGCAAATAGCCATGCCACAACCATGCATGAACCGTATCCACATCGACATTTACCGGGCAGTCACCCAGCTAAGCACTAACCACGTCCAACGCTGCTTGACCAAGATAATTTCCTACCCATTTTCTTAAAGCCACAAGAACAAGTGCATGCAAGTAGCAGGAACGTGCATGCCTGTAGCAGGAGCGTGTATGCCTGTACGGCTTACGAAGAATTCAGAGATACTTTCGAAGATAGCGTCAGATGTCAATGAGGAGGTTATATTGCTGATGCTAGGGCCTCTGTAAAAAAAAAAAAAACAAAATAAAATGACGACATATTAATATAGATGGCACTTCCCCTGAAACACCAATGTGCAGTTGTGAAGCTACCGCAAGTCGTACACTTAAAAACAACTCTAGCAACAAAAAGAAACCTCAATCCCACGTTCATTTTAGGCCTTTTCAAGAACATTAATATGGCAATAATTAGTACGTATATATGATGAGTTGAACTCAGGTTGAAGCCGCGCCCAACTACATGTAGACGCGAGTCGAGTTGAGTTAGGGTCGAGTTAAGTTACGGCTACCTGCGATGAGTTGAAATTATGCATATAGACGCGAGTCGAAAAGGAATAATTTATTAGGAAAAACAGATGTCCAGAACTTGTTAGTAGTTTCATGAATACAAATTATAAATTTCGAGAAAGAGTATTAGAGTAATCCTATCAAAAATACATCTTAAGTTAACAAGAGTTCTGCTCCTCAATAAACTTTTATAGTAGTCTAAATAGATCAGGCCACATTACATTGGGTACTTTCATCTAGATTCTATTCTTATTAGTTTATGAAATAACAATCATGCGAACTTCTTTTCAAACCTTCGTACGAAAATAAAAAAAAGAAGAACAAGACTTCTTCAACTTCACAAAAAGAAAAGCGAATTCTCTCCATCATACCCTAAAAAGGATCTTCCCTCTTTTTTCCATGAAACGGAAGCAGATATTTGAGTTTCTCATGGAATTAAATCTGCATGTGTAGAGCCTTCCACAAAAGAAATCGGAAGTAAGATGAGATTTATCGCAAAGTGCACCCTCTTCCGAGATCCTTTTCACCAGATATTCATCTCCTTGCATATGTTAAGCTACGGCTAAGGAAAGGAAACGAAACGAGGGTGCAAATATTGAATTTGACGAATACAGTGAATACACGCAGTGCAGGAGGAGTAGGAGGTGAAGGGTATTGAAATCTCTTAAGGTTATCACCTTACTTTACCTTGATTTACCTTTGCACACATGCAGTTTTACTTGTTGAATTCCCATAAACAAGGTGCAGTCTTCCTCACGTGAATCCAAAATTTATTCGGTTCTACTGTTGAGGGGGACGACGACGCCTCCGTGCGGAATCATTCAAAACAAATCTTGCATAATATCCGCTCAAAGGAGCAGCCCGAATGCAAGAGATCCTAAACAAGGATTGAAAAAGGCAGGGATGCAAAAGAACAACCGGATATGAGATTCGAGATTCAGACATTTTTGATGGTTGGGAATTAGCGCCAGATTTGCTCTTATTAATGCTCAAATTACTGCAGTTTTGTAGGTCAAAGAAGAGGATGTTAATTTCCTGTGATGCTCATTTTATCAGCGATGGTTTTGTGTCAAAATAAAAATTTTCCCAGGTTGGATTATATTTATGGGAATATAAAGGATTCGTTTTTTAATGGAATTTGTGCGAGCAGAATGTCCTGAATTAATTGATTCTAAGCCATGCAAATAACATTGGTTATTGTGTACGATTAAAAGAGTTTGCATGCTTTTAATAGTGTGGAGTTTCGAGGAAAAATCTTTGACTAGATAAACTAGAATGAAACTGGCTAGTGTTTCGCTAAGTTTGCTGGACAGTTACTCTTCTAGTGCTACTAGAAAATTATGTACCAGAAACTAGAAAGTTTTTCTCTCGAATCTATCTATTCCAGTGCGAATAGAAGATTTCGCGTAAGTAACTGGCCAATTTTCGTCTAGTTTCACTAATTTAGTTTTTCTCGCCTTTTGCTCACAAGAACTCGCCAGAACTTATCAAAACCCGACAAATTTCTACTTGGGGTGTTAATAATTGCTAATTCTTTGACGAAAATCACACGTCAATAAATTCTCAATTTACCGCGTCCATTTGTCTCACAAACTCACCAAGTGACAGATGTTTGAAATGTCAAAAATTTATCAAAAGCTCAGAAAAACTAAGATTTGCTATCAAGAAGCAGAGGCGACAGAACTCTCACCTCAAAACAATAGAAACAATTCTCTTCCGACGGTTCTGCTTTGCTTCTTTGGATCTGATACAGCCTTATCAATTAAAAAAGAAATATTGTTTCATTTTTGGCCGACAGTAGTTCGCGTAGAATGAACCGAGAACCGTTTGTTCCACCTGTCCTAAAAGTGACTGGACGAAAAGCCAAGCTACTCAACAAACTTTTTCTTTGGGGCGCCTCAAAAGGAACAACAAAGTGAACCGTCTAACCAGGCGCTAAGTGAAGACCAGGCCTAAGCAAAATTTTGATACCGTATTATTACCAGTTAAACTGGCGAGATGCCGAATTAGGGCTTCCTCTGAGGACATTATGAGTATAAATCTCCAAGAATGGCGAATCATAAGGGAAAATGTGTAACATATGTTTTTTCTAGATCGTATAACCCACACACTTTGGAAAAACTATTTTATATTTGCAAAATACTGAATTTTGGATTTTGTGAATAATTTTTTTTGCTCCCTACCGATCGTTAGAGAAATAAGACATTTCATTGATATTTTTAAGGACTGTTGCTATTTCAGCTATTTTCGATTTATGCTGCAGTTCAATGTATATTTTAACTGGATATACACCTGGATGTACACCTGCGTTTTAGGCCTGACTGGGACTCGATGTGATCTATTAAACCCTTTCGGTACCAATTTTCCTGTGTCTCTAGATTCAGGGGTTTAGATGGGTGATAGTGCAGGTTTACACGCTCAGGACCAAGAATAGCAGGACATTATTTTTAAAGTGGGACATTTAACAAAATAAGGCAATCTAACCGCAGGGAGTGTGTTAATCAAATAGTTCAAGAAGCTTCTAAAATGAGTTTCTAAAGGCGCGTTTTACAAAATTCAAAATTTTCAGATGCAGACCTATTTTAATTGATATGTATTTCAAACTAATAGTCCTGGGAAATTAGCATTTAAAGGAGACAAAATTCCAAAATGGCTGAAAATTGGTACACAGCTTCCCTATGACTTTTTAAGAAAACAATTTCGAAATCCAAAAAAATAAAAGATGGCCGCTGCAGATATAGGCCCGTATTCTTAGTGTTTTCCCGAGTTTTCCATATATCTCGGTTTCATACAACCTCGTGCGAGGTCCAAAATATTGACAATGAAATTCTCTACAACTTTGGTTTTTAAAAAAAGGTTAAGCCGATTAACCCTTTGAAAGTCATTGAAGGACAAAATTGTCGAAAATAACTTTTTGACCAAAATTTCACCCAAAAACTGGAATTTTCAAAACTTTTTCGAAAGCTCAATCCTGTCGAAGTTATTCAAGGTTAAAGTTTGCAAAAATCGCTTTATTGCCAAAAAATCACTCAAAAACTGTTTTTTTTTTTCTAAAATTATATTTTGGAGGCAATAATGTTTGGTATAAGTAAATGAAAAAAATGTTTCGCATATAAAATACCAATTTTCGAAAAAAAAACAAAAAACAGCGACATTGGCGACATCGCGGCGTTATGGAGAGAGAGCTTAAGTCTGTTTTCATAAGGTGGCATAATAAGTGGGTCATCGCAAATCGGAGGACCTTCCTTTCAGCTGATTCGATTCTACCAAAATGGGAGGAGTAGTAAGGAGACCATACCTATGAGAGGTATTCAAGTAATGACCTAACTAAAGATATGTTGCTGGGGGTTGTTGAATTCCTTGGATCATATTTCATAGCAATTGAGAAATGCATAGAAACTGGCAGTATGTTACCTCTTCAGGTAGGTTTTCCAGAGTTTATTCTTCAGGTTTTTCGTATTTCTCAACTCATTGTTGTAATGCTTCCACTCTTGGAACTGCAAACCTTTTTACGGGACCCTCCTTTTGTTTCACGAAAAAATCACCACTATTGTATCATTGAAACCATTCGCGATACGTTCTCTCACTAATAGAAGCCTTACCATAAGTTTCTACAATAATTCGACACACCTCAGCCGCGGTTTTTACGAATTGAAGGCAAAAAGCAAAACTTTCTGCAAATGACGCTTATTTGGTTCTTAGTTCCATATTTTCACTGAAAAAATGTGACGCCGAGAAAAATTTGCAAATGTAATGTTAAGGAATTGGTGACAGATGTCAGTTCTCTTATCATTTTAACGTTTCTAATCTGCAATTTTTGGCTGAAAGTTTTACTGGTGGTGCCATCTAATGGCAAATGGCCGTATTCCATTTGTACTTTTAATAGTTAAAATTGTTCTTCATCACGTTAAGTTCACATAAGTTCCATCCAAATTGAACTTCTTTTCATTAAAGGAGAACATTCTTTCACACTCATCTTGGTGGTGGTTTTCTTAGATTGATCTTTTGGGCCCTAAAACCACTATACTACGTCGCTGTTCACATATCGATTATACTTTATCGACTTTCGAGGTAAATCCTAGGCTAGCATCATTTCTGTGTTCTTCTCCCAAATTCCATATTCCATCATCTTTAATTAAATCTGCCTGAACTATTTCTATAGAACTAAAGCCTCGCTTACATCCCAAAGTCAACGAGAAAGAGCACTTTGAAGCTCTTTTATCGCACAGAAATTTGTATGCTTTTGTCGTTGGAACAGAGAAAAAACGTACGAATTTCTTTGCGATAAAAAGGCTTCAAAGTGCACTTTCGCGTTGACTTTGGGATGTAAACGCGGCTTTACTGTAAATTACGAAGTAATACCGCCCTTTTACCTGTTTATAACCGAGAGACAAGCAGTGTACTTGCTTGGTTTTAAAATATAGATCTCAACCGATGTATTACTCTGGGTAAGAATTGAATCAGTGTTCTCCAGGTTTAAGTTGGTAGCAATTCTAGGCTACCGATGTCATTATTATTTTTGTCTAAATTGGCTAGATCGACTTTGTAAATAATACGACATCAATATTTGGGGTGGACTGTTGAATTAAAATTGGTCTGATTGTATAATCCATCGGTTGAAACCTGTTAAAAATTTATAATTTTATTTTCATCCGAAAAAGATGGAATGCGAAAATATACTTTTACATGTCCTACACTCTGTTAAATATCAAACAACCGAAACAATTCTTGATGATTTAAGGTGTGCCATATTTAGTCTTTAATATCAATAAAAAACGTCATTTTTTTGCATAATAGAAATCGTTAATAAAAATTGCGTTTCATGAGCTATTTGTCTAAAATAATCAATTTTTAAGCCACGAAGACTTGTGGCCACAAAACCAAGCAAACCATCTACCTACATTAAAAAATAAAAATTTCGTTATTAAGAGTCCAAAAAAAAAATTTAAGCATTTTTCAGCTATGAATATGAAAACATCCAAATCCGTTGAATGGATGCTTCAGCTACCCACATTCAACATTTAATTGCTCAACTAGCCACAGAGTGACCATAGGTGCTGAAGGTGCCGCTCTTAGAAATGTTCAAAAAATTATGAAACTCCTCTGTTTGAGGCGCCGTGCCGTGGCGGTTTATTCCTAACTTCCTCAAAATTTATTGGTTTTTGGATATTAGATACTATTCAATAGAGGAGAACTGTTATAAACACTTTCTAGCCAAAAATTTCAAATCACGTTTTTTAAGGTGGCCAAAATTTTTAATTTGTTTTGATATTTTTTTCGTATGGATTTTTATGGATAAATTCGCGGCATTTTTAATGTTCGGACATAAATCAAAATTTTGATATTAAAGTAAATATTTTATTTATTTGTCAGTTGTTCAAATGTCTTAGAGGTTAAACTATATGAAAAAATAAAAATTTGTAAAATCTTGTCAAAAACACAATTTTCTACTTCAAATTTTCTGCCAAATGTTTTAGGGTCTTGCTTGGGTCTTAAAAATATTTCATTACATTGCAAAAAAAAACCTTAAAATGGACGCACGAACGACATATGTTTTCTACTTTAAGAATTGTGTGCGAGAAAGATCCTTTCTTCAAGATTTATGTCATAAGAAGGTCCTCCTCCTTATGCCATACGGACATCTTAGCAAAATCGTACCTTACCTGCTCCTTCTCAGCCGCGGATTCAAGGGGGGGGTCACGGGGGTCATGACCCCCCCCAAAACCTCGAACTATGCAATCATAGAGATGGGAGAAACCAAAAGCTGCTGACGCTTCTGCTACTTGTCGAACATCTTGAATGTCTCAACTGATCAACGTCTCGGTCCAACATGTCTTCTTCTTTCTTTCTTTAAACTCCTTTAACCCTCGTGGGACATAGGGCGGAAACAGTTGCCCTCCAGCGGACTCTGTTTTGCGCGACAGCTCTTAGCTCCGACCAGGATCTCCCAGTTGTTGCGGCTTCTTCTAGTAGGGTTCTCCTCCACGTTGTTCTAGGTCTTCCTACTCGACGGGAACCTTGCGGATTCCAGTCAAGGGCCTGTTTGGCTAGATTTTCGTTTTCGCGTCGCAAGGTGTGGCCAACCCAATTCCATTTCCTTCGCCTGATTTGGTCGTCTATCCTTTCTTGGCCGGCACGGCGCTATAGTTCTTCGTTTGAAATTCTATCTTGCCAGCGGATTTTTAGGATACGACGAAGGCATCTGTTGATGAAGACTTGTAGGCGCCCTGTGATGAATTGGGTGACTTTCCATGTTTCGCAACCATACAAAAGAACTGCCTTAACGTTGGAGTTGAACAGCCGCAATTTGGTGTTAGTGGAAATCACCGTTGATCTCCATGTGGGACAGGCATGCATATGCGCCTCGTGCTTTATTTATTCTGGAACTGACGTCCTCTTCTGCCCCACCATTTTCGGTAATAATGCTACCGAGGTAGCAGAATTTATCTACCAGTTCCACGTCGCGGTTATTCAGCGCTGTTCGTTCAATGGTGTTTGCATTTATCCGCATTTCTTTAGTTTTAGTCGGATTTAGCCTTAAGCCTGCTGGACTACTTTCTGTTGTCAAATTGTTTAACATGTTTTTGAGGTCCTGGTGTCTGTGGGCCAGCAAACAGATATCATCGGCGTAATCGAGATCCTTAAGGCCGTCTACCAAACCCCATTGTATGCCGCCTGTTCTATTATCTAGAGCGCCGACAAGGATGTCATTTATTACTATAAGAAATAGTAATGGCGAAAGTAGGCACCCTTGTCGTACTCCTGAGCTCACCTCAAAGCTGTCGGATAATTTTCCATTATGGAGAACTCTGCATTTGGAATTGCTATATAGGGCTTTTATCAATTCTATTATTTTATCAGGCAGTCCACGTCGCCGTAGTGCCTGCCAAATGAAGCTCCTATTAACCGAGTCGAACGCTTTCTCATAATCTACGAAAGCAAGGTAAAGGGGGGATCGGAATTCAGTAGACTGCTCCACTATTATTCTCAAGGTGTTAATATGATCAATACAGGAGCGGCCCTTCCTGAATCCGGCCTGCTGCCTCCTAAGCGTTCGGTCAACTGCCTCACTTATCCTAGATAGTAATATATGGGACAAAATTTTGCCCACTGTAGATAGTAAACAGATGCCTCTCCAGTTGTCGCATATTGTTAGGTCCCCCTTTTTTGGTATTTTGACTATGATACCTTCCGTCCAATCCTCCGGAAAGGTACAGGTGTTCCATGCTATTTCTAGGATTGGCTGAAGCGCATCTGCTATGAGGCTTGAGTCGGCTTTCAACAATTCTGGCGGGATGCCATCTTTTCCTACTGCTTTACCATTGGCCATCGCATGAATTGCGGTTACTATTTCCGAAAATCAGAATCTTCATCACATCTTTTGGTCAGCAAGGGTATCTTTGATCATATCCTTTGCTTTTTTCAAATCTAATGAAGACGTTTGGAGTATTCGGCTCAAAGTTGTACCGGATACGTACGAAAAGTAGAAGTTTATTATGTTATTAATGACTATGATAAAAAATCAAATAGTTCGAATATTATACACGCCTAGAACGTCATTTAACTAAGCAGATGAAATCGGAAACTCTAGGCTGAAAAGTACAAGACGGAGATTTGCCGCAGCAGATGCAGTTTTCGCGTCCTCCCACACCGAAATCTCATTAAATGCGTCACACTTTTTTATTAATTGTTCACCCTCAAACTGAATGTGCCCAACGTGATTTTCTACCCAACTAGTGAAGTTGGTTTCTACCAGTCTAGCAAAGTCGTTAAGTGATTTGCCACCAATATTTTTTTAAAAAACGTTTGCAAAACCGTTAGCCAAAGCCAAAATTGCTCTCATTGTTCCTGAAGCATTGCAACAATTTAAAACTTTGGAAGATTTTAATAAAGAATTGTTAACAAATGATTACTGCAAGAACAACGTCTTGCGCGAATGGCTACTTTCGTCAAGTCCTGACATACCCCTTTCAAATCAGACGCCATTAGCGAGCAACTATCTGTTCTAATTCCAACCAAATATTTCAGGTCCAAGTCGAATTTCTCACACAGATCGATGATGATATCCTCGGAACGAATTGCTTGGTATGCATCGTAAAATGTGATGAAATTCTCTGATTGCTCTGTTGCAGTAGTAGTAGTAGGATAAGCTAAGGTGTTTTGTATAAGAATTGTCGTTCGTCTCATCAAATACAACTGCGCAAAACTTTGCCGCTCTAACTCCTTTCAGAATAACTTACTGAATTTCGTCTTCTAAGTTGATTTTGGGTGGTTTTACTGATATATGTCGCGAACCAGAATATCTACTTTTCCGTCAGTGTCACGATTATAGAGAAGTTCATTATCCCTACATAGTAGCATCGATCTCGGCTTTCTTTTACTTGTGAGTCCCATTGTACACACAGATGCTGGGTTATGAAAAGTCTAAGGGAAACTTTTTTCAGCTTCTACCACCCTCTGATAATATTGGTTCCGTTGGTGAAATGAAAGCGTTCCATTTTGTCCAAGTAAATCGTCGAATGCTTTCAGTGTTTCGCTTTCTTGGTTTACTTTTAATTCCGTGACCCCCCCCAAAACAAAATTCTAAATCCGCGCCGGCTCCTTCTAAAGATGTTTTTGCACCCCGCCGTGAATATCCCATGCCAGTTGCGTGCCCGAATGAATGGCAAATATTAAAGACACAACTGATGCACACAATGCACTGCAGTTGCATTGCAACATAAAACGGACGCCAATATTCTGCTGTCTTCCTGCTTAACGATTTTTGCTGATCTCACTTCTGCACCATTTATATTGATGGAATGGAATGGTTAAAGTCTTTGGACAGCTTTAGAAATTTTGATAAATGATATTTTTGTTTCGATATGAAAATCTGGATGGACATTGTCATGCAACTTGTGTTGGTTTGTAGAGGAAGTCCTAATTGTATTTAAAGTGTTCACTTTCATTTATTGAACGTTGTTATTTGTGATTTTTTGTGGCTGGTTTATTTGATCGTTGAGCATTGATAAATTAATAACCGGACGGTAATTGAATCAGGAAATCATAATTATGTTCGAACAAATTATAGTTATATTTGTATAATTAGCATTTCGGCCTGCAATCGATGTTTTGCATACGCTCTTAAAACGTTGTTCATCGAAAGGCTGGGCTTACGCTCCTGATCAGCTTCAAAATTGCACTTTTAGTGTCGATCGCGCTTTGCGTGTGAGGCGAAACCTGCGTCTCTTATGTGCTACATAATTGCAGATAATATGTTCTTCGGTTTCTGTTTAAACCTTACTGTATCTACAGGTATTATATGGCAGAAGCATGCCCTATAACAGTGCTTGCCAAACTTTATGATACTGCGGACGCCCCTGTTAAAAAAACCATACCTTGCCCCACCCAATAAAATATTTAAATTTGCATACTAGATGGGGTGCGTCAACTAGACCTTCGGTATTTCAACAATGAATAACTCTGACATTTTTGAGCCGATTTTGACAAATGAGCAAAACTTATATAAGATACTCTCTACCATTTATTTTAAATCAGTTTTTGAATATAATGTCGATTAAATGACAACCTCCATTCGATACGCAAAAAGCAGCTCTTTTTCGAGCATCCTGCAAAACATTGGCCAGCATTTTGGGCGTTGCAGCAGTACTTCGACTCGTATTATAGCTTTGAGTTCGTCAATGGTTTTCGGCTTGCTGGCATAAACTTTACTTTTGCAAGAACTTTAGCTTAGTTGCAGCAGTTGTTGAAAATAGGTTCGTCACACCGTTTTTCCACCGTTTTTGGGCACATCTCTAACATGCAAAGTCGCTCTAACATCCAAAGAGAATGGGCGCCAACAGGGGTTTCTCGAACTTTGAAGAAAAATGGTCCGATGGTGGTTTTTGAGCACACTCCGGTCTAAACAGGGGCCTTTCAATCGTGCAGTGGTGTTTCATGAAGAACGCGTGAGTTCTCTATTCTCCAAATTCGACAGTTTTGTTTAATGACTATGTCAGAAAGTGTAAAATGAGTTTTCGTCCGTCATCGGCATTGATTATTCTGATTCGGCATTGATCATTCTGGCGACGGCATTTTCATATTGCGAACGACGTGGCTCGCCCCTTGACAACAATCTTTAAGTAAGTGTGGGAAGAGATGAAGGCCTTCCTTAAAAATCCTCCTGAGAGTCGTTCCGCTCACGTTTAACTCCTTAGATCGACGGCAAAACGACGCCTTTGGATTATTTTCAACACTTTCTTGTACCGCTTCAACAGCTTCATTGGAGCCTCGTGAACACGTTCGAATGGGACGCTAGCGAGTGGCTACAGACCTATACACAAAGAAATTCTTCACCAAACTACGGAAGATGTTGTTTGAGGGCGCCCAATTTCTCCCATATTTTTTACGCACTTATAGCAACAGTTTTCACAAGTGAACGATTGATTTTAATGTAACGCCATGGTACTTTCCCCTGATAATGGTAGCTTCGATCATATTGTTCATAAGCTTTTTCACAGACAGTCTGGTGCCATTGCAAAGTCTTGGTTTATTGATTTTTCGCAGGATGATAAATACCGAACCGACTTTCAACTGAAGATAATGCCACCCACATCGAGAGATTATACAGAAAAAGGTATTGAGCCATTGTAATAGATCCTCTTCATATTCTCCTCAAACGTTGTTTATTGGAAAGGTTGGTCCGAACAGCTTCAAATAGCTCTTTGATTAGTGTTCCACCGTTTTTCTGCGTCGGCACCATTGATGGCTGTATCTGTGCAACATTTTTAGAGATAATATTTTCAACCTTATATTGACTTGACAATGAAGAAAAGTATTCGAAATCATATAGTTTTTTAAAACTGAAACTAAATATAAAAAATTCCCCCCCAAAATATATGCCGCCCGGTACGCCACGGCTTGGCCTACAACCCCAAAGATGGACTCTAACAAAACGTTGACTGGAACCAAAAGAAGCTCAAAAGAGAGTTGATGGACAAGTTTTATTGAAGCCCTATCCTTCCAAGAGGTGATAAGAAGGATAACAAAAGTAAGTATGCTTTATATACTACTTTAAGTCGTCTCTGGTAAGCGAAAACAATAGAAAAACACTTAAGTAGTTTTGGTAGGGATCCTTGAAGTAGATATACTTTCAGACAAAAGGGCAGATCTTCTGTTTTATTCTTTATTCTATATCGGCATTTAGAGAAAAAGGGTCTGAAAGTAGCATTTCTTTGATGTCTAACAAAAACCAAACATGATCCTTTACACATGTGCGTGACGATTGGTAATGAATGTCCTTAAGACTTACTGCTTTGCAATGTTAAGTGAAGATGTTTTTAATTTTTATTCGGGTAGTTTTGTCCTCAATTCTAGTAGTTTTTTGAGTACTATCAAAATATTCTCAAACGATCTTCAAATTAATTTCTTAGTCTTGCGAACCCCATTTACTTTTGCGTTTACTTTTTCTAACCACGATCATTTTCAATTCTCTTGCAGAGATCGATTTTTGCAAAACTGCATTATATCTTAAGATGCGAGATCACTGCCCACAATGGAGTGACCTAAAAAAATAAACCGATCGATCCTTGCAGAATAAAAATGATCGCAGGAAAAAAATACTTGGATGATCCTAAGAAGGGTCAGAATGCATCTTGGATCACTGCGACTGAATAGAGTCTGCTCCTCGATAATCGCTGATTGAAATGTAATATAGATCTCTCCCCTACTGATTGATGGGTGCTGCGCCCTTTGTATTGCGTGTTTTTAGGTTCAATGCGCAAAAAATTAAGGAATCCTGCAGATCATAGGTGATGCAAGCAAGCATACCAAGTTGTGTTCTAAATTTTCTATACCAGATCCGAAAAAAACCAGGACGTTTGATTGACAGGATTCGCATAGAGTGGCTCTTTATTCAGGGATAATGCAGCAGATTTGTGAGTAATGATAGAAAGGCCTAAATGGTTTTATGGAGATGTAATCTCTCCTTTTTCTTTGTTGGGCATTTTATTTGAGGGGAGGAGGTGCGCATATATGAAAAGGAAGAATCAAATGACTCCTGGATTATCTTTTCCGGGATGGCTTAGATTGCTTTGTGGTTTTATGTGACTTTTTCGGTGAATGTCTTAAGGTGATATTTAGGGTGATCGAGGATTGTTCTTCGTGACAGATGTAGATCGGTTGTTTTGAGGTTGATTGAAAAAAATTTCAGAGGTTTTTGTGCTCGTTTTTTTTTTCTATTTTTATTTTAAAGCGTCAAATTTAGACTGATCAGTGAGCAAAACTCGTTTTCTTGCCTTAGCCATTGAAAATTGCTATGAAGAAATATATTTCCTTATAATAACTCTAATTCAAAACTATGGGAGAAGGGCTAAATTATAGGAAATGAAATGAAGCCGTCTAACATCTACTCTCCACATCAACTGTTAGCTGTTATGAACGCCGAATAACGCATATCCTTGAAAGCCGTCTGTTATTCATTTCACTGAATGCAAAAGATCAACAAGCCTCGAAATCTTTAAGGTACTATGTTAACGACTGAAGAAAATATGCGAATGCGTTAAAAGACTAAGAGGTAATCTATGAACGTATTGCAAAACTGAGATTACAGAAAGATTACAGATAGTAGCAACTAAACAATTAAAGTTAGCATGACCAAGCCGTTCAAGACATCAAGTCATGCTATCAAACCAAGCTCTACGTCAAGCCAAGCCTTCAAACGAATCCAATGGGCCAAGATAAAAGGCCAAGTCAAGCTATCAAGCAAAACCAACAAGTCAAGCTAACAACCATAGTCAGGTCAAGACAGGTCAAGTCAAGTTAAGTTAGGTCATGGCCGGTTAAGCAAAATCAAAGCATATAAAGAGAGTTGTCCTGATAAAGGTATCGAAGAAAATGAGAAGGTATGTCGCTTAACATCTCGGACATCTCATTTATCGTTTCACAGCCTGTTTCTTATTTATGAGCTAAGGAGTCACCTTTTCTACTACAAGTCCGTCATGTCGTACTCGTCATGGCGTAATGCATAGTAGTAAGCTTAATTCGAAGGAAGATAAGGCAACCGTTAGTTAGGTTAGAAGAAACTGAGATCAGGTCATTAATAAAGATTACGAAAACAGTGATTGTATGTGGTTTTTGACGTACCGTAACGTAAATATACGTAACGTTCTTGCGGGACCGCACCTAATGCCTAATCTCCAATGGGAAAACCAACCACGAACCAACCACATACCAGTAGGCTGAATTAGCTGGCAAAATGTGTTCACACACATTTCTATCACTGTAGATGTGAAATGTCAGAAATGTGTGTTTTGTCATTATTATTACTAGATTAGACTTTTCTGTTGACAAATTTTTTGGCGGGATATTGTAATTACAAGTAACGTCATATATGCCATGATTTTTGACATTTTTTGTACTAAATTGGCCGCTGAATTTCATCTGGCAACTCAAATGGTTTAACTAACACATACGAAAAGTTAACCCATGTCGACCAAAACACGAGCGAGACGGATAATTCAATTTACAATGGGAAGGAATAGGAAGCAGCACTTTGGTTGGTTGGTTCGTGGTTGGTTTTGCCATTGGAGATTAGGCATAACAATCGAGAATTTAACGAACATTCGACAAGTGCAATAAGCCAATTTCGGTTGGTGCCATAAGAGCACTCATGTTTGTACTTTAGGCTACGTTTAGTTACGTTACTGAACGATTTTGAGGTTAGTTACGCCAACTTGGTTACGGAAGTTGGGTCATAGTTTACAAAAAACCAAAATTATTTAACAAATACAGTCAAACCTGGGTTAGTGAGAACTGGATAAGTGAGAAACCTCTACAAGGGAGAGTAATTGCCAGGTCCCGTCATTTTAACCCTCTAAAACCTCCAATAGTGAGAATCAGAAACCTCTATAAGAGAAAGCCGTTTTTCCCTCGTGGACCTCTATAACTGAGATTTATTTGTTTGTACCTCTATAAGCGACAGTTTAGCGCATGATTTGCTAGTTTATATTAAACGAGGAAATACAATGGCTGGGGTGACCGCACAGAAGTCGTTTCAAATCATGTGTTTCGAGTTTTCCATTGAATTTTTCCATTTAAAACTCGTATTAAATGAGTTCGGCGACTGCTGCTACCCTCTGTTTTTCTGTTATTTTCGTGGTACTACACATTGTTTTTCTATCACATTTTATTCGTACGGCCAAATTGGTGTGTGTTCTGACCTACATATTTGCCGAACTTCCCACAAGGACAAGGAAACATACAATCATGAATGACGGAAACCTTCCGAGGAAGTTTGGAAGCATTCTCTTCCGTGCTCTAGTTCATATTATTTTTATCCATCCATGTCATTGGATGGAAGACTAAGAATGAAGCTTTTGCGGAAATAAAATTCAAAAAATTCTCTATACCTTCTCTGGGCAACGAACAGGAAGGCTTCCTTATTCCTACCAATAGGAAGCATTCTCAATTTTCTCTGTGGGTTACTACAGATTATGCGTATCAATTGGAAGAAAGGTTTAACACGCACTCAAAACAAACACGAAAAATCAAAGTGTTGCCATTAAGTGATAAATTTTGAAATTAAGTGAAGTAAGTAACGTCCAAAACTGCTTCAAGAAAGCTGGATTTTGTATCACAACAGATGAACATGATTTCTGCTAGATGAAAATGAGGCTAAAGATGGACCTAGCAATGGGGATTGGGCCAAGCTTGTGTTTCACGAAACCAGTATGCCAACGCTAACATTTGATGACTTAGTGCTGATTGACGACGACGGGGATACTGCCAGGGAACACAAGTACGATATCGTCAAGAATCTTGGGAGTACGTGTACTGACGGAATTGACAGTGACGAAGATGAAGCCGACCAATCACAAATTTTGGATACAGAGAATATTCCAAAAAAGCCTGATTTTCTGTTTTCTTTTTGTTATGCCAAATTCTAATGAATAAAACCTATACAGTTCATACATATATTTATTACTACATATATACTTGTATTTGCTGTATTTTTTTTAAACCTGTATAAATGAGAAAACCCACTCCTGAACCTGTATAAGCGAAAAACTTGGATTAGTGAAGAACCTCCATAAGCGAGGTCCCTTGAACTCTCACTTATCCAGGTTCGACTGTAATTAAATGAAAGATTGCCTTAACTGATGCGCTTACGAATGCCTGCGTTTTGTAGGCTTCTCATGGCAGGAAAAGTAAGAGTACGTAAAATTTTAGAATTTAACTTATAACATTCGTTAAGTTGGTTATGCCTTTTTAAGTCGGAGCCATATGAACATTTGTGACCAGTGGCTGTTGGAAACTTGACAAAACTAGAACTAATTATTTTAGTTCCCTTTAATACAGGCATGTCATCAGAACGAAGCGCTTATATTTTATTGTTAAAGAAGAGCAATTGAAGCTGGGAAATTGAAGCTCTTGGTAAGCTTCTGGAGCTTTGGTTTTCACCAAGAGTAGTATTTCACAACTGACGCGATTATTATAAAAACCACAAATTTCCCAACAAAGGGGAATAAAAGAGAAATTGAGGAAAACAAGGAAAAAAATGGAGTATAGGGTACGTGCTTTCAAATAGCTTCCTTAACATATGAATTGGAAGCGCTGCATTCTTGATTCTTTTGGCAGCGCTTGATAAATTTCCCGCTGGGAAAGAACCCAGGGGGGAATTGAAGTACTTTTGAATAGATTCGGAAACCTAAAAAAAAATGTAAATGCGCTTCTTATTCATAACCCAATTCCTTTCTGCTTAACACAGGCATGTCATCAAAGCCAAGCGAAGTTCTTTGTTGAAGAAACGCAATTCAAGCTGGGAAATTGAAGCTCTTGCGAAGCTTCTGAAGCTTTTGTGACATATAGTATCAATATTATCGCTATTTTGCTGAAATCCAACCCATAATAATTTTTCAGTTTCAATTATTAATTTTTACACAAATAGCTGAAATACATTTATTAAAATAATTATTCAACATCGTTAATTCAATAATGCAATTTCACTTATTTTTTGACCAGAAATAGTACTTCGCAACTGACGCGGTTTTACAAAAACCACAAATTTTCGAAATAAGGGGAATAAGAGAAAACTTGAGAAAAACCAAGCAAAAAATGGGAGTATAGAATGCATGCTTCCAGAGAGCTTCCATAATATATGAATTGGAAGCGCTATTTTCCCGCTAGCAAATTAAATTATTTATTTGTAAATATAAAATGGATAATGCAGCAGATTTGTGAGTAATGATAGAAAGGCCTAAATGGTTTTATGGAGATGTAATCTCTCCTTTTTCTTTATTGGGCATTTTATTTGAGGGAAGGAGGTGCGCATATATGAAAAGGAAGAATCAAATGACTCTTGGATTATCTTTTCCGCAATGGCTTAGATTGCTTTGTGGTTTTATGTGACTTTTTCGGTGAATGTCTTAAGGTGATATTTAGGGTGATCGAGGATTGTTCTTCGTGACAGATGTAGATCGGTTGTTTTGAGGTTGATTGAAAAAAATTTCAGAGGCTTTTGTGCTCGTTTTTTTCTATTTTTATTTTAAAGCGTCAAATTTAGACTGATCAGTAAGCAAAACTCGTTTTCTTGCCTTAGCCATTGAAAATTGCTATGATTGAAAATTGCTATGCGCTATTTTCCCGCTAGCAAATTAAATTATTTATTTGTAAATATAAAATGGAAAATATTTAATGGTAGTTTTTTTTGTTAGTTAGGTATATGTTTTGTCTCATAGTTTGATTCTGTAAGTGCATACTAAATTGCAAGTAGATTGATTCAGCGATTAATATTATGTTGTCACTTAGTAAATCAGCGGCTTTGTATTCGAGATTAAAATTACTAGTTCCATTCAAATTTAAAACAGAATTCTTACTAAAAACATCCTTTCAATTTGTTCCTACAAAACTAAACCACCATCAAGTCAACGACACTAATGAACGCTTTTTACATACATTACAGCTACCAACTGTTTTAAACATTTGGCAGCAAGGATCATCTTGCAGGAGGACCCAGGAAAAAAAGGTACACCGCACTAAAGGTTCATTTGCATAGGCTGCTGTTTTTGGAAGTCATTAACTTGATCTCTTCTGCAGTAGAGAGAACTGAGCGAAAAAAACATCATTTTTGTCATATTCCATATGGATGCAGAACATTCACTCACCATCAGGTCAATTTGGGCTTCAAGACGCGTCGGAAGGCAGCGTCTCAGGATTATTGGCTGGAGCGCACCTTTCCTTTTTCTTACATTTCTTTCACCAGAGGTATGCGATTTCTTGTCAGCCTAGGGACGGACAGCACGTGCCATTTGCAAGATTAAGGACCAAATGCCAGGTGGTACTACCAGAGATTTTTTATCTAAGTTTTCTAAAAAGAATTTCCTTTGTATTGAAAATGTATAAGAAGAGGTACCTAGGCCTTGTAATTCTATATCCATGCCTAGAAACCGGAAAATGCCAAACAGATGAATAGCAACAGGCTGGCCTAGGATTGGTCCGGATGATGTTGATCTAGTGTACGGATCCAACTAGTTTGGAAATATCATCAACAGCAAAAAATTCTAGAAACTCATGCAGACTGTACTTTTTCTTTAACAGGAAAATATCCTGAAAATTAATTTATTTTTGAAAATTTAAAAAAATATCCTTTGAAGTACGAAAATATCACAAGCCGACGACCATAACTGATTGACTTAATCAAAACATTGCCACCCACATTGTTTCCCTCAGAGGAGATGATCTTTGATATCCAAAATGTATCACAACCCAGAAGCAACGATTCCTACGGAGGGAAACTTTCGCATGGAGATCACAAGGTGTGTGGTTTTCTTAAACGATGTAAAATCGGTTCCTTCCTTTAGAAGATTAAAGGATTAAGGTCTGCAGTCAGGTAAATTAACACCTCTTGAAGGGCGGATGGAGTGATCCGTTCAGGACTGTAACCTTTACTCGGGGAAGTGATCTTGTTATGAAGATCGTAACCCATTTGAGGATCAAATTTCTGGATCGGTTCAATATTGTTGGGCAAAAATTGTATCTTGCATCTTGAATTAAAGGAAATTGGATAAAAACTGGAAAGATAAATTTTAGAGAATTTTATGTTGTTATAAATTGTAAACGGATGTATTTTGTATTGGCTTTGAATTTAGGTTTATTGTTAAGAACAGTGGTAGAGTCCTGTTTGGCCATGGCTTCCAGATGACCCATGCTCCACATAACGTTGACTGGAATGAGACTACCTTGTTGATTAAGGGCGCTTTTGCATTCCCAACCTAATTTTGCTTGGGTTAAATCGCTTTATTTGTTGTTTGGGTGTCAGATCTGCATAAGCCTTTCTTAAATTTTCATAGGTGAAAATCACCTCTGCTTAAAAATCAATACCTAAGATACCTAAGTTGAATGGTCTGCTGAGCCTGAGGTTTTAGTCCCATATCTTCTGCTAGCTTGAAACCATCCGTTTACTAATTAAATGGTCATTCGATTTCAGCTGCAGCGGTTATTGCGGATTTCTCTATTTAAAGATACAGCAGCTAGAAAAACTCGAAGCGCTGTTAAGGAGAGCGAGTTTTTAGCGCTTCCAATATGGTCCTAAAGGAGAGAACTTGGAGCTTTAAGAAATTGTATAGGAAGAAGAAAAAGCGCAATTGTCTTGGTGACCATAAAGGGTGCCATTAGCATAGTCAATAGATCGGTTATCGTTCGGCGGAGGTCAAGCAGCATTGAACGTGGTTAGTAATTAGTTGGGGACCGCTTGGTAAAACCGCGACTCGCGTTTGAAAGGGCGAAAAGGCAATTGCAAAAGGACATTCATACACGAGGGACCATGCTTCTGCAGTCAACAAAGTCTGGTGCAACTTTGATGAATATACACGCAGCAGCAGCGATCGAAAAAGCTTTTGTGTTGCTATGAGAGGCCAGTCAATTTGCCGGGTTTTATACTAAGTAGTACACCAATGCACCATCTGGAAATCTAGTCCTTACATGTGCCTTTATGTGGTGCTACTTGCTTCATTGTAAAGAGCTATGACATTATCTGAGTAAACTTTAGTGAAAAGATTTTGGGCATCGTGTAGCTTTGGCAGTTCATGGCCAATAAGGCACAACGGCAGATAAGGCATGTATAACCCGATAATCGCTAAGCAGCCTGCTGAGCTTGTTCAAGGGGGTTTGCAGTGGAAGTGGAATTTTCAGTAAAGAGGGTTTCACAAGTAGTGGTCCATTATGACTCCTTATAAAAATAAAAACGAAAAGAAGTTGGCCGTATCTGTGTTCGTCAGTATGACCCGAACACGACACAAACAGGGAGCGCTTGTTCGAAGACAGACCGTGAGGGCAGTAAATAAAGTTCACCTTGTCTGGCCATGAAGCAGACCGAGTACAGCGGATCCCAAGGAGTATTCCAAGGTGGAAACAATGGTGTTGAAGATATGAATGGTGCTGCGTGAAAGTACTAGTAACGATGGACTCGGTGGACCAGGTGCCCTTCGGTTTACATTAGCCTTCCTTTGGTAATGAGGAGCTGTGTCATGGTTGAACGCCCTTTCTTGCGCAGCTCGTGGGATCAATATTGATACCTTTAATAAAACTTCTTGTGTTTCCAGAGCTCTTCAACAGGATCTACAAGGCCTATGGGATATACGGGATATCTCTTCAATGAAGGTAGCCTGACCCGGCAAATCGCACTGGAAGAAAAGTCACATTGGTAAAAAAATTGCCGATGGCCTGGCTAGAGTAAGGCAAACTCATCACTTGCTGGCCCGAAACCTTTCTGCAGTTTGGCGATACCACGTAAAACCGGGCATCAGGAATCGACCAGTTGTTTTTTCATTGTTAGACAAGTACCCAAGACGCTCGTTAAGCTTATGTAATAAAAATCGACAAAGCTAGTTTTGGGAACAAATAATAATAATAGGACTCTTGACCAGCTACTGTTTAATTAACATCTAAGGAGAATACGGCTGATAGTTGATTGTAGTTGTCAGTTCCACGGGGCAGCTCCCGAAACTGCTACAGCAAAAGAGGAGATTAAGTTCATGCTCCAGGGGATATCAATCGCAAATCAATTTTAGGCTATATCAAAAGCCTTAACCTTGTAAGTTTGTAACGACGGGTTTGGCACAATAGACCAAATAAAATCGCAGTGCTCACTAAGACGCCCCCTTAAAGAATGAATGAGCTCTCAAGGACACTTTTCGCTTTTTTAAGTGCAACTCGTCCACGGCACCTAACTCTTAACAAGGAATTTTTTGTAGATATAAACCAAAAGGACAGTTGTGACTCAAAATAAATAAGCTCAAAAGCTGCAACGTCATGTATTAACTAGATTGGGGCCTCGGTAGTCTAGGAAGTAAAGAGCCTGACTACCATCCCAGAGATCTCGGGTTCGAATCCCGGCAGCCCCACGGTTGTTCGCCTTTCCCATTTTCCCCACCTAAATAACTTTCCTTCTTTCTTTTTCCCTCTTAACACTCCTGATTCCTCCTGTCATACCTTCCCTAGCTTGTCATCGGTTGGTTGATTAGATTCCACTCATATCAGGAGCCATAACACGAGTTGTTTCTCGATGCCTCGATGTCAGAGTAGCGATACTAATGGTTGGGAGAAGGTGGAATAAAATAGTGGTGGCAGTTTCTTTCTTCACTTTTCTCTCTCTTCCGACTAGAGCTGCACATTACACTCTATACGAGAAAAATAGATTGTCGACAGTACAAAGAGGCTTTCCCTGAGCCTCTAGTCTTTCACATAAAAAAGACCTAAATCTACCTTCGAGTTTTTTTAACATTATTAGTTCCTTACAAAAGGATCTTTTACTAATCAAAATTCACTCCTAATCCCTATTCGACCTTCAATTCCTTCCTTTCCGCTAAGAAATTTCTTCCTCAACCTTTTGTACGAACAATCACGCAAATGTATCTCGATTAGAAGAACTAACCCAGAACGGAAGTAGGAAATAAAATCCCGCAGATTGCATAACTTCCTTCCTTCCTACGTTCAACCACTTCCCAAAAACCCAAGTCCTTAATCCTGGGAATGAAATCGAAAAAACCGCGCACAACTCATCATTTTCTGAATGAAAATTCAACCTGCAACACAATGGAGAGCGCAGTCCGAAAAAACTCCTTGAACAAACGTCAAAAGGAGGCTAACAGCAGCACCTTGCTTCCTTGTTTTTTCATCTGCACTACCAAAACACAATTCGCGGGCCTCGACATCTCGTTCACTTGCATCCTGTTTTTCTCAGTTTTTTCCCCAAGTTTCAAGGAAGAAGCCTCCTTGTTGCTTTGTTGTGTGTGTGTGTTTTATTTTTTACCCACGTTCAGGGGTGGGATAGCGCGAAAAAATATCCCAACACTAGCGGAGAAGGTATACGGACCAAAACAACATCTGCGTGGGGCTCGCAATTTATTAACTTCCTCCCGAGGATTAAGGAAGAAGATCATCCGATTCCCCTATGACACACACAGGTACCACCAGGTGATAATGCAAGAAACATTACCAAAAACTGCGCAAGGTTTTTGCACATGCTTTCATCAATATTCGCACAATTTGGAAAATCTCAGAAATTTCACTTCGGGTTCTTAGGGGGTGATCTTGAGAAAACAAGGGGAGTTTCGTGTGTGGGAAAAGATTTGTGCGAACATCTGCTTCCACCTTTCAGCCAAAAACGCGTTACACCTTGTGGGCTGCTGGGACACAGATTGTAGTGATTGCAGGTAAAGAAAACTAGCAATTCTCCAATAGTTCACCACTCTCTTATGCATGCGCCACGATCGAAACTGAAATTTTTGACATGGATGTGAGAATTCTGGGCAGTGTTTGCCATCTCGTTACAAGTCTATCACGTTCGGACGTTCGAGACGATGATCATGGTCAGGTGAGACGCGCGAGAAGTAGACTGCTTCGGCCAGCCTAAATGTAATTAGAGGTTATCGTGTAGCATCCAAGAGGAAAGCAATTAGGAGACCATGTTTGCCCGTAGATCATTAAGGTGCGAACAGGGTGTTTGTCTATCACAGCCTACTCTCCGCGGCTCAACGGCCCAAACGAGTCTGTCCAACTACCAGCTAAAGGGTGGGAAAGTGGTCGACTCCAATTGATACGTTACAGTTCCTCCTCGGAGGTTTGCTGTTCAAATTACGACTATTAGACTTGGGATTAGCTCCATTGTGGACGTTAATTCACATCTGCATATAATGGAAATGGAGCTGCCATACGATATGCCATAGTCTTCGTCTCGTCCGGACTGATCTTCTTGTGATCTGAACTAAGTCAATTAGCGTTTCCGTGCTGTACTGGTGGCGAGGCAGGTGCTCCGCGAGTAATTGACTCGTCATTATTAGCTGTCATGAGCGCTCAGTTAAGCAAGGCGAACTCCACTCCAATTAACACAGTGAACGGAACGGCTTCTGACTGGTATCGAGTCACGATTTTTTTATTTGACTGCCTTTCATTCGTTTATTAGTTAACGTGGTTTTAACAAATTTTTGGTAGATTATGATCGTGATTGAGATGTTGCGATGTAGGACAGGATGAAGCGGGGTTTTGATCGACGGAAAAGTCAATATCTGCATAAATTTTGGTTTGGTTTTCTTGTGAACTACATCTTTAGGAATTTGTATTTTTTTTGGAAAGATATGATGTGGTTGAAGTAGACCGTGATCAAAACCTTAAAACACCGGCTGAGTTGTTTTTAGCAATCGTCACCGCTTTGTGGAATTTTTTATCAGCAAAGCCTTATGAGAGTCATCCTCATGTCATCAGTTAAGAGTGGTCTAAGCCTTACGTTTGAATTGTAATAGGTGATTTGCCTTTCGACTTGTTTGCAGGGTCTAATATTTCTAACGGTTAATCCGATATCGATGGGACGTATGTTCTTTGTCATGGCTTCTTTTTCGGTCAAAAATATATTGTATTGACAGAGACGAACGAACCGTAATCGGGTGTATATATGGGGTGCGACATCTAGACCTATTCGATATTTCAACTTCGATCTCGAAGGACAGTTTTGTTTATTGACTGCGCATCAGAGAGTGTAAAACGAGTTTCGTCTTTGTCAGGCTCGGCATCGATCATTCTTGCGACGGTATTGCAAGCAGGGCCGGCGCTTGGTGTTTTTTGCCCCCGGTGCCATATTGCGGCTCCATCAGCTGTTCATTTTTTTACAGCAGTGAAGGGCAAAAGACACAAACATTCTGTGAAGTTCTTTTAATATCTAAAAATGAAGACACGGGAATTAACTTTTTAAATTTATTTCTTCGAAGTTTTAAACGTTTCAAATTGCGCCCGGTGAAAGTACACCGGGTCCAATTAGGAATTGCTTCGTAATCTTGCTTTTGTGCGGGGTTTTGTTTGCGGTTTAACATCACAAAACTCTCCCGCTAAAGCTATTTCGTTTACCTTCGTACTGCTTAAGCTTCTGGTAGATGACCTTCTATTATTCTGGTAGATGGCCTAGTATTCTTCACACATTTACCAACGTCTTCATCTGCTACAGGATGTTTTTCGGTGTACTTTCAAGCACAATCCTGGGCTCCGCGAATGTATGGACTATAATAAACGTCTCTATGTCGTTCACCAAGCCTTCATACTTCAAGGGATAATTGGGGTTCATTGAATTGCATGGATTAGTTTCTACTGTGGAATCTTGCATAAAATAAAATCAGTGTACCTTGGCAGTCTTTCTGCCAAGCAAATCAAGAACTACAGCACCTGATTGGGCACACTTTGGAAAAAGACACAAACATTCGGTGCACTTCCTTTAATATATGAAAATGAAGGCACGAAAACACTTTTAAATTTTTTTAACTGCCCGTCCAATTGCGCCCGGTGCAAGTGCACCATTTGCACCTATGAAAGCGCCGCCCCTGATTGCAAGCGACGCGGCTCGTCAGTTAACAACATTCTTAGCTAAAATGGTACTGAATGACGTTTCAGAATCGTATATAGCTATCGAAATTGGCTAAAAAATGTCCGAGTTATTCAATGTTGAAATACCGAAGATCTAGATGGCGCACCCGTATCTAAATACTGATAGATTTTTATTGATTACAAACAACTTTGTAGTATTGCTCGGGTGAATTTATTCCACAGGTGACCCGATAAAGTTGGCGTCCGCCATGTTGAGGGATTCAAGGAGAATTTCGCTCGAAACCCAATTGACAAGCTCAGGGCCGGCGCTTGGGTTTTTTGCGCCCGGTGCACTGTACCTGTATTTTTTGAATTCCTTCCCTGAATCAACTTTTGGACGGCTGTGTGGTTATTGTAGTTTTCTTGTCTTCCTTTAGCTAGGAAAACAAAAGATATGGCAGAAGGGAGAATTAAGACTAAAAACAACAACAACAACAAGCTAAAGCCTTCTAATGTATAGTTCGTTGGAAAAGTTGACTCTTGTGAAAACCCATGCGACTTCTTCCGCGGATTTCTAAAGCGAATGGAGGACTACAGCCAATTTTTGTAGGTTGGCCCGTGTGAAATCGCCATATTAATTTGTTTGACAGTAAAGGAACAAACAAAAAGGAGCAATAAAATAGGACTTATCGCCACAAGGAATTTTCTTGTCCTCATTTCGTTCATATACCTCTTTTAATCTTTGAACAGAATTTAAAGATGCAGCAACAGCGCCCTGAAGTTTCTATCAATCACGTTAAACAGCAATACACAATATACAGAGCCATCGGAATAATTTTTCCCTTGTGTGAGTGGATATGATGCTTTTTACAGAATTATCAAAAAGTGCTCCAGCGTATTGTAGTAAATGAGACTTTTGTCCCTCTTGGGAAATTTTGTCCCCGAATTTATGTTATGACTTTCGAAGACGAAGGTCTGTACCTTCACTTTTTAAGTAAAACCTCGAGTAACATTTCTTAAATAAAAATTTTCCACCTATGAAAGCGCCGCCCCTGGACAGGCTGCACGCTGCCAAACGTGGTTAAAACTAGCATCGAGGAAGTCATCTTCTGTTTTATCACGAAAGGCAGATTTCTGTCACGCTAGTATCAGATAAGGAGCTGGTGGAATAAAACCGCATTGTCAGTTCTTTCACTCTTTTCTCTACCTACTATCTTTCCAAGTAGAGGCACTGCATCCGGGGAAAAAATTCTTGGCGTTTTTCCGATAGATGGCGTCAATTGCAGCTACACAAATCACGAGCTACTGGTTGTAGCGACACCACCAAACGGTTGAAGATGAAAGTTCCAGTATAACATTCGGTTTGTTTAAACAGTTCGCTTCCAGGAACGTTCCTCACTTAGATATTGTGACCACAAAACGGTTCCGAGCCATTTACACAAAAAAACGCGAGAAACATGGTAGACAGAATTAACATCTTCGATGAAATATGACAAAATAAAAAACGAGCTATGTAGGACAATCGGAAAGGTTAAACAAGAGTTCAAACCTACGATTCATCGTCACCTTTTTCAACACCCTTCCGAATCTTCATAACCCTAAACCTATTAAACATAGAACCATGATACTTCATGTGCTTAACATTAAAAAAAACGTGGACACGGATTGCGAACAGTCACAAGGAGTCCCCGAAGCCAGCATAGATGTCCAAAAAGGTGATATTTACGACGTATACATGATGAGTTGAATAGTTGAGCTGAGTTTGAGTTGAAAATAAAAATGCAGTACACGTTGCAAAAAATCACAAACAAAACACGGAGATGCAGATGTAAACTAAATTCAACTACTCAACTGCTGAACTCGCGTCTATATGCATAATTTCAACTCAATCCAGGTAGCAGAGCTGAGTCAATCAACTCAACTCACGTCTTCATGTAGTTCAACTCATCATGTACACATACTAACTGTGAGTGTGGCAAGTCTGGAAGGTAATACCATGTTCGCACTGAGCCGAAATCACGTGATTTCGGCTATTTTGGTGATTTCGCTCAAATCACGTTCAAAATCATGTGATTTCCCATGTATTCTTGTGATTTCGAAATCATCTCAAACCTCGTAATTTTGGCAAAATTACGAACGAAATCATGTCAAAGCCAATACTCAAACCTAAAAATCGAATTCAGCTCAATTCAGCACGTCTCTCTTAATGGTGAACTTGTCAGTTTGACACATTTTAATAACACAATTTTGATTTTGCAGATTTTAACATTCTTCAAAATACAAAAACCCAAGATATATTAAATAAATAAGCTATGGGCTTTGTTATAAGAGGAATTGCTATTGAAATTCGGGCAGAAAAAAACGAAGACATGAGTAGTGCTAGGAAAAACTGTCAAACGAAATCATTTCAATCCAGTGCGAACGGTTCTACATAATTTCAAAATCACTTTCCGAAATCACCTAATTTCGGCTCAGTGCGAACATGGTATAACTGCCCACTATATAAGGTACTTCCAGTTTCTCAGACGAATGATTCTCAACTCTAATGGGGAAAGATTACGGTACGCAATTGAAGGAAAACGGCCTGAACTGAATAATACTGAACTGTTGTCTTCCATCATGACAACGCTTGACCACACACATACTTCATTGATGACCCGCAAGAAAATCGGAGTTTAGTTGGAAAGTTTTTATTCATCACCGTATCGTCCAAACATAGGAACCTCCGACGATCGCTATGCAAAGTTCCCTCAATAGAATTAAGCTGGCTTCATAAAGGCATTGATTCGGACAATTGTCGACAATTACCCCGTTTATGACTAGGTTCAACCTATCTATAAACGAGGGTCTTCTACCTGGGTCGAATTGATATTTTGCCCCATTTAAGCGAGTTTAAATTCAATTAGGTTGAACTGGCATTGCCTTTGTTTGTTTATCATCGGATAACTTCCATGTTAATTCTACGTAAATGAGAATTTCAAACAAAATTTTGAGGTTATGTTTTGATGTCAGTTCGACTGCTATCTCAACTCAAAGTGAACTCAACATCACATCATATACGGTGGTCGAGATTTCAACTCAACCTCGACTCTATTTTTCAACCTAGTCATAAATGGGGTAAATAAGGAGCATATTAGGTTTAAATAAATTCATTTTCATACGTCAATGTGGTTAGGTCGAAGCTATTCATTAAATTCAGCTAGCGATGTTAGAAACAGAAAAAAACGACGTATTCTCGTTTTTGTCGTAACTAACTAAACTGACAGGACATTGTCTTTTGCCTAAACGAGGCCAATGATCCATATGTCAACGGACAGATTAAGTCTAGCCACCTTTTAAGCAAAGCTACACATTTTCGCAAAGTAACCAAAAAAACTGTCACAAAATGTTATCCCCGAAAAATTTGATATCCCCCCGAAAAAGTAGTCTCCTTTGGTCCAATTATCATCAGGGCCAAAAAACTGAAGCTCCCAACTGTTATCACTTAGAAGACATCCAATCCTCTTAGCCTGCAGGCGTAAATTCGTCCATCTGTCAAATATTTTGCCATCTCTCCTAATGAGTCTAGAGCCTTGATAAAAACCTTCCCGCTCCCTGGGCTGCATCCGTTGTCAACCCGTTCTCCTCCGCCAGCACACACTTGGATAAAAATGGATAAAAACTGAAAGAGCAGCAGAAAAAAAATCCCCGAGAAGCGCCAGCCTTGCAAGAGATTTTCTGACGTCCTGGCCTGGAGTGGAGTTTATGGACGTCTCCGAAAAAAAATGCAACCACTGTCGCGTGGCAGCTGTGCCGTCGTAGTGCACTGGACACAAAATGTGCACTTGGTGGCGGGGCGGCTATCACCACGCTTGCATTCAAGTGTTTCTTGGTCGTCCGACTTCTTGAGGCTGAGGCGTCGTCGTCGTGGTCGTCTCTCTTCCTTGATTCTCGTTCGTTCGGTGCCTGTGTGAGGCTGTAGCCTGAGGGCCCGATGCCGAGAGTAAACTTTTGCTGACGACCAGGAGCCAGATGTTTTCTTTTCTTGGGTGAAAATTAAAGAAAAAATTCCTCAGACACGAACTGATAAGGAAAAAATTAATTTCATACTTCGCTAAATAGGATTTTTTCCCCTGGCGATGAAAGGGATCAACGGGATTTGCACGGGGAGCCAGACTCTGGTGTGTAGAAGGCACGAAACAAATTTGAATATGGAGAAAATTCTTAGGATTCTTAGAATTTATTCATTTTTGATCACCGAAAAATTTTAGCCCCCAGGAGACTGGTTTTGCATGCGGCAGGCATCACGAACCGGAACCAGTTCGACTGCAGGAGTCTTGCGTCTCTCTGATCGTGATAAATTTATGCCATCATTCGTCATATATTGGACGGGTGCTTCGCGGAGGGATCAGAATTAACTTTCAGATATCGACATGGCGACTCCAGCGTGCCCGGCATTTACAAGATACCGCCGTAACGGGTACCGTTCGTTGCTGGCGGTTGACACTGCTGGTCAGATTCTTGGATCATCTCGGACAGGTGGATATGCCTGTGCAATTGTTTACCGCCTTGAGACAACAACGATGACGATGACAACAACGACGACGACAGTCCGTCCTTAGAACGTGCTCCAAGATTCTTATCTATGAAAAGTCATCGCGAATTTGTTAAGGTTCTATACCCACAATATCCAAGGAGCTGCAATTATATTGGAAGTGTGAACGTGATTAGGAAATTTGTTGTGTGATGTTTATCCGGGAATTGTAGAAATGTGCTCATGGTATTTGCCTGACACCAATCCAGCTGTGTGTTGCCTGGATAAACAACAAAATACCTTAACAGAGTTAGCTATAGAATTCTAGTCAACTAGACAAGACCTGAGGCCAGGTTCATGCCAGTGTAGCGTTAACGAAATTTATGCACCTTACTGCTTCATTACGAGGAGAAGTCATCCGGCAAGACTTCATCGATGCCGATTTGCAGCAAGTTATTCCAACATAATTAAAGGTAAAAATGTGGACCGACGGACGGACAGACGCCGGTGCACTCAAGCTCTCTGTCCAATCATGCGGGGTACACGAGAGCGATCCAACTGAATTATTCAAAGTTTGAAATTGAATTGAAAAGAATCGAGTGATATAATCGACCATTGACGATCGACTGCGCAGACGCAGGCGCCTCTATGAAGTGTGTCCAGGTCATAAATCACCGAAATAAAACCGCGGCATCGTGCATCCTACAAGGTAAGAATATGCGGCCATGTTTCCAGCTGAGACCGGAAGCATACCGGATTGATTTTGGCAAATGCCAAAGGGGAAGATACCCATAAAAACTCGTCCAATCTCCTTCTTAAATCTGTGAAGATTTAAGCCACGGACACAATGCGTCGTTTATCTCAATCCTGACGTAATACACATCCAGCAGCGCTTCTGCCGGGGCATTGTTGCCAGAAATTTTAGTTTCTTAACCGTGAAACTACAAGTCTCCCTCCCCCCGGCAGCATTTTATCAGCACAGAAGTCGAGAAGACTTCTCGAGAGACGCAAGCAGGAAATCAAAACTGCAGCGATTACCATTAGTTCCAGATATCATTGCACCCCATTCTGTGTCTGTTCTCTCTAGCTCAGGAGTTTGACAATGGCTGGAAGACACAAGTCAGAAGGAATGACATTTGCACGGTTGTCGCGTACACGTCAGAAGGGATGTGTTCGTCCCATGACTTTATGATAAGATTTATGCCTTTTGGCTCTGCCTTGACGGCTGGCAATGATTTCGGAGAATGATTAACAAATATTGACAAATCGAAGGAGTCCCACCTCGCCCTGCCGTGCCGTCCTGGCCATTGGGGAATGCTATTGACGGCCGAGAATTCTTTATACATGCCCCGGCAATAGGCATAACTTCTTATGAGAAACTCAAGGGGAACCCGTAAGACTGTGACTGACTGACTTATTGTCACTGAAAGTAAAATTAATCGGTTTTCAGGCGAACGTATGTTTTAACAGCTGAACACATCCCAGGTAAACTATTTAGTGCCATCTGCATAAACTATTTCAGATCTTAAAGGAAAGTTTCCTTCGGTAATCAAACAATTGCTGAAAGCGCAGTCGGAAGCATCATAGTTTGCGATTTACCTGAATTTTGTACGTGCAGATATTTTCAAATTGCACTTTGGACAGTTGGTCTAGGAGAAACATAAAATTCATACACGAAGTGCATTCGATAGAGGTGTTAGTGGTGTTTATCTTGAACTTATGGTAAATAGTCTTATCAATTTTTGAAATGCATTGCGATCAAAATAATTACTGATAAAAATGTTTGATAACGTCCAACTGAACGTGAATAGTTATGCACAAATTTCGATAAAAAATTATATCGTGTTTTAGTACATGAAACGAAGTGCGCTTATATCCATAGGAAATGTTGTGTTCATATCTAAAATGATTTAGTTAGAACGAATAACTTGAAAAATATTTCGGTGTATTTTTGAAAAATTTATGGTTGGATAAAACTTGGATTACGTAATCTATAAAGTATAATGAGTCTTTATCGACTTATGAGAATGATTGGGGCTTTATTAAGAGATAAAGATATTGAAAGAAAATGAAGTTTCAATAAGGTTGTGATTTTAAACGTTAAAGTTTGATTTATGACTCCTGACTTGAGTAGTAAACTTTTAAGATATAGCACTATTCTAGTGGCTCAAAGCAGGGCCGGCGCTTTGACGAATTGCGCCCGGTGCAAGTCCACCATTTGCCAATATGATAGCGCCGCCCCTGTTTAAGTACAATGGCTTTCTTGTAGCATTGGGGAAAGCGAAAGATATTTCTTCAAGCCGCGATCTCTTGAATGGGCCAAATATTTCTACAGCCGGTTTCAATCCCTCTTCTGTCACCATCCTATCAACCCGATCTCGGTTTAATCTCTTTTTCATTTGATTCCGAATAACCGCAATGCCTACCCGAGAAGAAGCTTCATGAAGCGTGAACTTCCATCATGATTTTGCCAGTTTCCTCCAGCTTCTCTGCCATTCCTCTCATTCTAAAATTGCGCCCCTATCTAATTGCGCCCGGTGCAAGTGCACCATTTGCACCTATGAAAGCGCCGCCGCTGGCTCAAAGTATTCATTCAGGTCGGCAAGAAGTTCGTCGATTACAGTTCTTCTTCTTGAAGATAGTCTTTAGCAGCCATTACCGTACCGATTCGTCATTCATCTTAGTAGTTATCAGTCTGCTGCTAAGAAGCGACGTTATCCATCTAGAGAAGGCGGTTCAAACTCTTTTTTTTGCTACGGCTTCATTGAACGCTTCAATGGTAATGTTGTCTCTTTAGAAATTTTTTTGAACCGGAAGGACCTCTTGACAAGTGACAGACAAGGCGCAGAATGTCAACCTTCTTATTTTGGAGCTTGCTATTGAAAACAGTGCGATTTTCGTCAGGATCTCTTTTCACACATCGACTTCTGCGCATTATACTTTGGCGTGTCTACAAGATTTTCTCCTAGTCTTGCCAATTAATCTGCCATTTTTTGCCCTTGATTTTTCTATAACGACGAGAGCTTGTTCTGATCGATTTTGACAATCTTGAACGGCTAGTACATTCGTTGCCGCTTAGCTGTTCGATAACAGGCCGGCTTTTCGTTCATCTATATTACTGACATACTTTGAAGATTGCCAGCAATTATGCCTGGAATGGAAGACACTGGCAGAATTAGGAAGATGGTAAGAAAATTGATGAGTGGCGTTGGCGTAATACTCACCAAAGAAGCCATGTCCAGGAACATTAGCGGGTCAACAGTTTTGGAGAGGATTATTACCGTGCTAAGCGGGTTAACAGACTAAGAAGTCCTGCGGTAGTCCAATACTACGGCAGCGGAAAAGAGCATCGGCTATGTCCAAAGAAACCAACAACACGGCCCTCAAAAATAACGTGACTCTACAAGCGACCCACTAACTTGAGCGCGAATACTCCCAATTACACCGAGAGGTAAAGAGAAGGGTCCGCCGTGATAAGCAGATAAATGAGCTCGCAAAAAAAGCGGAAAACGGGGCAAACACAGGCAACAGTAAAGTCGATTCAAGCCTCATAGCATATGCGCTACAGCTGTAGTGGCCTACCTATATCTAGTTGGGGGTTGCAGTTGCAGCTGTTTGGGCCCATGCCTGTTGACGATGGCATCCCTGTTTTTTTAAATGCGGGGTCACCAATGTAGTGGCCAACCACTAGATGTAGGTAGGCCACTACACAGCCAATCCTGGAATTAGCATGGAACACCTGTACCTTTCCGGAGGATTGGACGTAAGGCTGAGAGCTGTCTCGCAAAACAGAGTGCGCTGGAGGGCAACTGTTTCCTCCTTATGTCCCATGAGGGATTAAAGGAGCTTAAGGAGGAGAAGAAGAAAGAAGAAGACATCCGGCGCTGCTTTGCGCATATGCGTGAGAGTGATGTTCACTGAGTAGACGTGCTTGCGTAGAGCTCCCGGTTATTTTAAATTATCCGCTTAGATCCTTAATCCGAACCCGTATTTTTGGTCGCCTAGTATTATTACCACTTGTATTGCCGCATCTGTGTTATAACCGGAGTGCAATTGTGATTTTTCCTTCCTGGTTTCCGTATTTTTCCTGTCTTCATAATGTCGAAATCGACCCAAAAGCCGAAAACCAGAAAATGTGCCGAAAGTGCAAACGTTATTTCCGCTAGGGACAGCACGCCCGCCAGCAGTAGCAGGCACACCAGTAGCACCAGCAGAACGCCCAGATCGACATCAGTGTCAGGCCCTGAAGACAGCTTTGAGCTTCTAGAAAAAGAGCTTTTATTAAGCATCAATCGCATGCTCAATAAGCAATTTGCAATCTTCAATGAGCAATTCGCAAACTTCGAGGACCGTCTGAACTCGCTCGAGACTCGCCTTTGTGCTCGCATGGATAAAGTTTGTGAAACTTTAAATAATCAAATCGCAGGGCTGAGAAACGATGTGGAAACCGTCCAACACGATATCGCTATAGTTTCCAACGAATTTGAGGATCTGCGCCGGCAGTTACGACTCCAGGACCTGGTCGTTCGCGGCGTTCCAGAGTGTGATAATGAGAACTCGAGGCACATCCTAGATTCACTTGCTTCCATCATCGGGCATGATCTGTCTCCGTACGTGAACGTGTTCCGGCCGCATCCACGAAAACGCATGAGCTCCCCGACTGGCAGTGCTGCGACCCCTAGCTCGTTACTGATTGTTAAATTTCCGTCGGCCAACGAGCAGCAGGAGTTCCTGAGAAAAGCTCGGCAGCATGGCACTCTCAGACTTAACAGTAGCCCCCTCCAAATTATATTGCTATTACCATAGCCACTGTTCTATTGAAATTAAAAATCTCCTACCTTCTGCCTTCTATACCCTTTCCTCCAAAAAACAAATCTATCCAACTTGGCTCAGCCTAAAAGACACTGTGGCCGTCCTTTTCAGGCACATAACGATTTAGAAATTCGCTTTTAAATAAAAAAGCTCGAATTTGGAACGGTCCACCGCAGTCGATATTTTCGATCTCATTCATCAACGTTCGTTGTGCTTTCTACCACGCCTATCTAGCTCAGCTCTGCATCGCTCCTCTACCTTAGAGTGTATCATCACTGAATCCAGAGCTTCTACATCCTTGTGTAGATTCATTATCTGGCAGGCTTTCAGGATCGTCAAGACTTCCATTTCAAACTGTTAGTGGTCTTTAGATAAACCCCTGCCCCGTCGTCCTCTGACGGAGCCTTAAATAAAGCGTGATACTAGCAATTGCACAAAAGCGTGAACAGCATTACTCACTAGTAGTGCAAAGGTTGATTCCTAAGTTCGGTTGTCTCTGACTTGTTCATCAGCATTTGCCCCTAGTCTTTTGCCTTTTTTGCAATCAATGTTTCTGAGAGGCTGTGTCCGGAAGAGTGGTCCTGTACCTCATATCTACCGAAGATAGTTCCTTACGACAGGTTTTAACAAACTTGGACCGCTGGAGGCTGGGCTATCCAACAACAGGATTAACTTGCTGCTGGCCTCTCGTTCGTCTATATTTCAAGTCATGATTTGAAGATTCCTAGGAGTTCTGGTGCAGGCGGTAGAAGACGATTCAGGGGAGAAGACTTCAGAGCCTACAACCAACTCCGATTTAGAGCCATCTATGTTTAAGGACATAATCATAGTTCTTGTTTTATGAAATCTACTACTCCTGTGGAGTATACATATTACTGGGCCCATATGTATTTTCGCCCTAGAAATTGGCTTCTCGTATCCTCAGGGCTAGAGAGATATACCATTAGTTACCGTAGTCTGGGCTTGTTATGTCCTTTTGTAAAAGCGGCAGATCCGCTGTCCACTAGACAGTTCAACATATCTGTCTTCAACCGCCGTCCCTTGCCGAAGGCCTTCCTTGAACTTTCTTTTAATTTAGAGACTAAGGTCCATAGCAAGGTCCAAGTACTTAGGTGATTGGAACGGCCTCAGTGTTCGACTGAAATCGCGGACGAGATAGCACACAGCTGTTGAGCCAAGCGCTAAACTGTCCAAAAGAGAGAAATTTGTCCAATACTTAAATATTGGCACTGCAAAGCCCAGAGAGAATTCGATGTCCCGAATAAACTGACACGACTATTAAGGTCGACCAAAACCTAGCAATATTTGTTAGTCAACAGTAGTCCTAGGTGTATTTTGTCCAACGCCAATGCAAGAATCATTGGGTATCGTTATTATCTAGACTTGCCTTGATGTAATGATGTTCTTCAGATCTACTGCACACGCTTACTGATATATGCCTTCAAAACCAAGACTGTTCACTAACTACCTACAATTTCACAATTCCAATGATCTATAAATTGACAAAGACTCATCACATATGTCCCAATAACAAAACAAGCACCAAAAAAATTCTAACAATATTTCACTTAACAAAACAGTAGGCAAGACAGTTCCAAGTGGGTCCATTATGGTCACATTTAAAAGTAATTCACGCGTTCCCTATTATCCTAGATCCTTTCAAAAAAGAAATTTTTTTCTTCCCGATATCAAAACAACAGAAAGGAAGAAACAGCAGGCAACATTAAAAATAAGTCATAAATTTTTTGATATAACGCAAAGAAAATGGACGCAACTTCTTTGTGATCTACAGGAACAGATCCTGTCTTACAGAATCTTGCGCGATTGTTACATACATGTGAATGGCAGTTCCCACATTCTGTGCTTTTGTTAAGGCAGAATGTCCTTAGAAATTGAGTTGTCAACTGCTGTATTGTCCGAAATTTTTGAGAATATCGATTCAATGATCCTTGAACATTTCGATGAAAGGAAGATATCTGCGATCTTTCAGTGTGTTGCTTTGGAGTATCAAATCATTCTTTGGCTATAATGTACATGTACAGTTTTGAGATTTTTGTCACGTAGCTGGAGCCAAAATTTGATTGCTTTGATAAATAGTTTTTAGTACTCATGCTATAGTTCCGGTTTATGATTATCACCAAATCGACCATGCACACCACCCTAAATCATGAAAAAGAATAACTTTTGACTGACTTTAACTCTTCTTATTTCAGTAGTGCAGCAAAAAAGGCTGTAATTCAAAATAAAATAGGTTTATTTCTTCTTCTTCTTTAAGGCTCGACAATCTGTCTATACTCTGAACCATGGCGTGCCATACCATAGCCGTACCTGCCCTAACGGTCGAATATAAGCAAGTTAATTAAGTTAACTTATGTCGGCGCCATATGAACACGTAGGTTAGGATTCGCAGGGTTACGGTACGGCACGTCTTATTTGGTTCAGGTTTAAAGCTTTGCGCATCAAACAACGACACCTTACACCTCGCTATCGCGGAACAGTAGCGGAGAACGTGAGACTCATGACCATATGGAGAGACTCATACTTCTTAAGCCAGAGCCTGTAGATGGGGTCTTCTACTCCTAAATAGGTGGAAATTTAGTGCGCAGTTTGCCGTTCCAAAGCCAACGACTTTCCTGACATCTTTTCTTTTTCGCTAGTTACAAGATGGCCCAATAAGAAACCATTTTATGTTCACCAGACTCTTTATGAGCCTACAGTATTCTATGTCAGTTCGTGTAAACTATAGTTCCAGATATAGGTCCTGGCTTTCGAAGCCCTGATGATGCGGTAAATAAATACAGGGTGATCCAACTTAAAGTATCCAGCTCATCTTCGGTGTGTTTTAGTCCCAATCTATCGTGTACCCCGTTTATGACTAAGTTAAATCCAGGTTCAACCCAGGTTCAACCCAGAGAGAACAGTTGCCAGAAGTCACGACCGTATCCTGGTTGTGGAGCCGTCAAAGAAGAATAAAACCCCGTTTGTAGCCCTTCTAAGATTTTCATAGGTACAGCGTGCAATTATGCTTGAACGACAGTAGCTAGGGTTCTCAAACTTAGCGCCCTATTAAGCCTGGACCTTTCATCCTAAACCACAACACCCAGAACTGTCTCTATCTTGGAATAGTACATTTGATCTTAGCCTCGTGGAACATTTTTAACGGATTTGTGTACTTCTTTATGGAGCGAGCTCAACGCTCCACGCCCACAGATCAATCATTAGCTGGTGCCAATGGGGTTTGGCATCTAACGTCTCCCTTAATATTTGGAAGCCACGAGGTTAATATCAATTAAAGCATTATCTGTTTTCTTTTGGTGGGTTTCCGACAAATGACACTAGCTCTCCAATTGGAAGCCAAGTTCTTGCAGCATGGGCCTTTTGCAACTGTTCTCTCCGCCGGTCCCGATTCTGAGCCGATGTCATCCAGTTTGGCATCCCTAAGCTCTGAGCGTCCTGGTCTACGCCAACCTTCCATCGAAGGTTGGGCCTCCCTCGCTGTCGCATCCCATAGGTCTTACCTCGGTAAAACCACCATATTACCTCCATGATTATTGGCTAACCGGCAGCAAGCCGCAGTTCGCTTATAGGAAGGGTGCTATCAAGGTTTAGTCTATTGTTTGTGTGACATAGCCCTCACTTTGTCATTAGTCACAAGCTTTTGTGACTTTTGCTTCTCAGATAGTTTGTGATTATTTTTGTGACTATCTACTTGTTATATCGTTACAAAATAAAGCCTTGAGCAACAATTTAGCTAACACACACCAGAAAATATTGATACAGTAAAGCAGAGTATAGTATGTAAACGTCCCAGGACCTCTCATTGGCGCTGACTGCGTATCGAGTCTGTGAGAAATTATGAAAACTATGATAAACACCTACTTTTAATAACCTTGAGACTTTCTATTTATAGAGTCACAATTTTGAAAGCCGTTGTAACTGTTTACAGATCGCCAGAATTGTGACTGCAAAGTTAGAATACCAAATTGTGTCAAGTTAAGACTCACCATATACTTGTGATTGTATTGTGACTTGTGACTTGTGCTTTTAGAATACGGATATATTAGCTCTCTTGTTCAGTGCTACCGCAGGCGTCTTGATGAGGGTTTTCATATCTAATATCTTTTGATGACCTAAAAAACGGTCTTTATGGAATGATCCGCTATCTGCTTAAATTCTTTGGAGTGTTGAGAGCCTATGGGGTCACAAGGTAAATATGCTGAGCAGAGAATTACCATTATACTTTCACTACCTCTCTTATCTTCAGCGCTGCGACGCTGACCTGTAGGCGTTATTTCTTTAAGAGGGGAAAAGCTAGTACTAAAATAGAGGTTCAGGGGTCACCACCTGCAGTACAATAAACTATGCTTCATTCGGGAACCAGTAGCCACTCGCCATAACTTACCCATGTCGGCAGCTTTGGTGGCTAGTACCCTGCAAACGACTGCTGGTGCAGCTCTATGTACTATTATGTTGCAGGTTGTACTAGGACCAACCATTCAACGTTCGACATGCATTCTTATGATGATTTTCGACTTCATCAGAGCAAAGGTCATTCCTTCGTATTTTACTAAAGCCTCTCCCTCCCTCAAAGATAAGCGCAATTTTCCCCTAAACACAAACTCCATTCGATCTTATCGAAAGGGTTAAATCACTCTACTTTATACATTCTAAAAACACAAGTTGATTACAATTCAAAAAGCTGCCAAAAACCTCACTCTCCTCGCATGAAAGTATAATTACTACACTAAAGGACATCTGCCGTCCTTCTCGAGTCAGCATCTGAAACCCGAAAAAAAACCCGCAAAACTCCCGTCATGAGGAAATAATTCAAGATTGGAGTAATTTGAGCCTAAAGCTAAGCCCTGTCCACCTTATGGCCACCGCGCCGAGCCGATCGAATTTTTTGGCCAAAATATTCGTCGGACGCGTGGCTGCAGCACAAGAATTTCACGAAGATACATTCAACCTCCTCCTTTGATTGCCTCTGCGCCGTATCTGGGCCGGCAACACCTGAACAGTCTCCACCTGAAGGCGAACTTAGCATTTTGCACATGCGCCCAGCACATTTCGGCCACAGGGGCCCCATAATTATTACGAGTTCATTATAAATTCATGGTGGACGAGAAGGTCTTATCACAATTTAATGAGGATATGACGAAAAAAGCATTTTTATCACTTTTGTCCCGGGACGCCGGCATGTGGGTCGACGCTTTCATGAGTTGTGTCATTACTGCCGGGGCCGGGCGCGTTCTCTTGCTTTTCTTCAAATGGCCACTGACCAGATGTCAGGTGGTGGCTAAAAGGACTTTTTCGTTAATTACTTGCCGAAATGACACGCGACTCATGTTATGAAATTTTTTTTTAATATTTTACACATATTTGAAGGTAGTCTCTTAATATTGGTGTCAACTAAATCGGTTCAAGAACCTGAACTCACTTAAGACCAGCTAACTCTACAAATCCGTCTTAATTCCGTACGAAAGTGGTCCGCTCTCGGCCGATTGTCGTACTACTAAAAATTGTGGCTGCGGGCGCATCGAATGTTGTCATTACTGCTGGCAACAGGGAAATTGTTGCGTGCCCTGATCACGGTGTGCCGGTATTTCCACCTGAATGGATTTGATAAAGCGGTAAAACACCTGCAGGTTGACGAGATATTTCACTTCAGCGAGCACGCGATCATCTGCCGTCAATGTAGCAGCGCGTGAATTACAATGCCGATTGCCATTCACAGTGAATAAGTCCGCGTAATTATAGTAAGAGAATCCAGTGCATGGCGACTTTCTATTGAGCTCGAAGTTAATGAATTGTGGTTGGCTGCGAATTATTTATAATTTTATTAAGTTGGTTATTAAGGAAACTAGGCCTACCTTGCGTAATTTGCGGATTTATTCACTGCCACTTTCGTTTTATTAAAACGATTCCAGGTATCATCTTTGTTTCGTTAAGAGTGTGATTAAAACTGGTTCAATGCCGATTTTTTGCACTGATTCCTATTTTGATGGAGAATAATAATTTTCAATAACTATGCATATTATTATGAAATAGCAACTATTCTAATATGCTTCGACTCTATAGTTACCAATGGAAATAAATGCAGTCTTCTAACCAAAATCGCCAACACCACCATTATTTCTGAAAGCAAAAAAATTTATACGATTTATTTATGATAAATTCTTTGGAGTTAAAGAATTCATGTTCAGCTGCTTGAAGGAATTTAAAAAATATCATTACAAGCTGGTTTCAGTTCAAATCAGTCAGTTGACATTTTTAATTCTGGTTGTAAAAATGCAGTCTGTCAACCAAGATAGGTTTGGTTAAGCAAGTGGGAGCTATTATGAGTAAGATGTTGATGTTATGAAAACAATTCAAGTCAAAATTTAGTAGTAGTAGTAGTAGTAAAAGAAAGTTTTTACTATTGTGAATGATCGAAACAATCGGATCAGTCGGGTACGGGGGGCCTGATGAACCCTGCGTTTGAACTCTTGGATGTTATAGGAGCTCAGAAATACTGACTCCGAGAGATTATTCCACAGTCGAGATGTTCTATTTACAAACGAATTCCTGTTGAGTGCGGGGCCCGTGAAACCAAATTGAACTGGCAAGATCCTTTGCGCTCCCTCTCTCGAGATATTCATGCCGATTATACAACTCGCCGGATTAACTGCGGAGGGAATTTAATTCGGATTAAACGTTTGGCGTATTATAAATACGCCGAATGAAAAATTACCAAATGACGGTAATGCAGTGTGAAAAATTTATATTGTAGAATCCGCTCGTGAATCGCACTCTATACAAAAATTTTCATTACAAATCCGCATCAAATTTACTGCGGATGTAAAAAATTTCGCTGTAGTTTTTTGCAATGGACACATATAAAATGTGAGTTTAAATGTTTTAGATTTAATTATACTGTCAATTATAAACAAAATAAGTTTACAAATAAAATTCTTTACAGAAAACGCACAACGAACCGAGTTCAGTTTGAGGAAATGGTTCGAATGATGACAACGCATTCGGATGTGGCAAAAGGAACGGGACAATACAAAAAGAAATCCCGAGTCCACTCAAAAGTTTTGGGAAAACATTCACGACCCTGGACCACCGATGAAAGAAATTGCGGACTGGAAAAGGGCAGGAGATTTGCTTACGTTTAAAAGTTTGCTTCCGAGGAATCTTTCCAGTAGGGAATGGAAGCCTTCCAGATTCGATTCTGTATACTTTCCTGCGAATGCATAATGTCTACTTTCTAGATCGAATCATCCTTTCTTTTAACATTGTGATGTCCTAGGGTCGAAGGCATAACGGCCGACTTTTGCAATACAATTCATTCCAATATGAAGGCATAAGAGACACCTTTTGCTTTACAATACCTTCCAAAAACTGGTTTTCAAAAGAAGAGGGTGGGAGAGAGACGACCGAAGGTAGATCATTATTACATCATCCTATTTTACGAGCGGCTTCAGCATTTTTCCTCGATAATGAATAAAGGGAAAAGTGTGCATGTTCCTTATGCGGCGGTTACACGAATGACAAAAAATGACAATGGTCACAATTTCTGGTCATAATTAATGGCATTGCTGTTTACACGCCTCAAATAATGACATGTGAAAAGCTCTATTATAAAATGTCATTAATTTATTGGAAGTTGCCATAAATAATGGCAAGAGCTGAATTTTTGTCTCCAACGGTCGCAACTGTTTTATTACTTTATGGCCCTGTTTGTTTGGAAAAGAATTGGTGTGTATGTAGTGTATTGAGCATTTGCAGACACTTGATTAATTCATGGTCCTGTTTGTTTTGAATATCCAGGTTTAGGTGCTGATTTGAGTGTAAACCCCTTTGAAATAACACTATCGCACTTCATGATAATATCAATTGATATAATTATTCATCTTTTTAACAAATTTATACTCTTTCGCCTTGTTTAAAAATAAATTGAACACAAATTCCCTTCCTTTTTGCATTTTAACGAGTGTTAAATATATATTTAGACTTGCCTATATGAGATTTGCCTTGTTAAGATAAATAAAAATGATCATAAAGGAAAGTGGGGGCCTCGGTAGCCTAGGGAGTAAGGCGTCTGGCTACTATCCCAGAGGTCCCGGGTTCGAATCCCGGCCAGCCCCACGGTCTTTCGCCTTTTCCACTTTCCCACCTACATAACTTTCCTTCTTTCTGCTTCCCTCTTTACATTCCTGATTCCTTCTGTCATAGCCTTCCTTAGCCCTTCCCCGCTTCACCAAAGCGCATGTCATCGGTTAGTTGATGAGATTCAACTCGTTTCAGGAGGCATAACACTCCAGCGAGTTGTTTCTCGATGCCCCGATGTCCAAGTCGCAATAGTAATGGTTGGAAGTAGGTGAACTAAAAAATATCGCGGGTAGGTTGTGGCAGTTCCTTTCTTCCCCGACTAGAGCTGCTGTTCGACATTGCACTCTATATGAAGAAAATAGATTGTCGAAACAGTATAAAGGGCGTTTCCTGTGACTCTAGTCTTTCACATAAAAAAAAAAAAAAAAAAATATGAAAATAAACTGCGGGGGTGTGTTGCCGGTATTTTATAGTCCATTCAAAACGAACGTTTGGGTATCAAAACATAACACCTTTTTGAAACTCTTTCCGCACATATTTTTTTGTTTACTGATTATGGGGCCGCCCCAATGTAGGGGTAGTTGAAAGTAGTTTTGTTTTGGCTTGAAAAGAGTTTATTTTTTTTATTTAATGTTAATTTTCCAAATTGTAGGGGTAGTTTTTACTCCTTAAGGGTTGAAAACAATTTATTTGTACCTGACTACACGCATTCAATCAAATTTGAAGCCTATTTTTTTTTTATTTTCGGTCCATTTAGGGGTGGTTTTAACTGTTTAGGATTATCCCTTATCATAAAATTGGGCTTGATTTGGTATAAATCAACCACTTTCGCCAATAAATATTGAAAAAAGTGTATTCCATTGGGTTATTTTCGATTATTATTGAAATTGTTGTTGTTGTTGAAATTGGATTTTGCATTTAAATAATGACACTCTATCATAAAAGAATGAGCAAGTTCATTCTTTTATGATGACTTGCCATAACTTTTCATAATTTCTCATTATCGTTTACACGGTCATAATTTGTTTCATTATTTCTAAGCTTTTTTAAGCTTTTTATGACAATAATTTTTGCCATTTTTCATGACAGAAATAATGACACAAATTATGATCGTGTAAACGTTTATGACAATTAATGACCAAAAAAATGACAAGCGTGTCATTCGTGTAAATTCACCATTATGCATGACACTTTGCAATACCATTCCTTCTAATAAACATCGATTCACATTGCTTCCAATTATCTACAAAGATATATGTACTGCATTCCGATTTCATGAATTCGTAAATTCCGTACTGGGTAGAAAAGTAAATAAACATTCAGAAAAAACGGTACAACGATATTAAAGAGTTTACCAAAACCATAAATGAAAAATTCGAGGAAGGAAACTCAATTAAAAAAAAATATACAGGGAACTGGACAAAAGTAACGATCATCAAAAGGCTATAAAGCAAACTATGGATGGATGACCTCTTACAAAAATATAAAAGGTATCATTTAAAAATGGAGCAGCTTGGATTTGAAAAAATAAATTAAAACAGCAACTCTTAGAAATTAAGTTAAAAAAAAAACAGAATTACATATAAGGAGTGATTTTAGGCATTAAGTCATTAGTCATGAAGGCTGATTAATTTTGTTACTTATAATAGCCACGAAGGCTGTATTTTTTTGTGATATTTCTAACGAAGAAAACTGACGGAATTATTATAATGAATAAAACATTTTTCTAAGTTAAAAACAATGCAATTTTTATGACCACAAAACCCAAATAATTACGTACTGAAAACACTTAAGTATTTGCACTTAAATATTTTTTTTATTAGGATTCACGAAAATATTGTAGAAAATATGACTTTTCACCACTAGAAATTGCAGTTTCAGTGCGGATCGATAATGCAGAATTCCGTCGGTTTCTATAATGCAAATATCTTTAAATGCGGATCGGATGCGAATCGGATTTTCTCCCGCCGCAGAAAATCCGGAGAGTTGTATAATCGACATGAATATCTGAGTTATTATCTTTGGATGTTACATGTCGCCATATACCATACTTCGTTAATTCTTATATTTTCGAGACCCGAATCGCTACTTAGGTTTTCCAAGTTGAAGGTTAATGTTGTAACCAATCTAAAACTTTTTCTGAATCTGCCCAAAGGTATAGATATATTGCTGTAGGGTTTCCAAATGTTGTCCTTTATTTTATGGATCAGTCTGAATAGTTTCGGTGTTAACTAAGATTTTGTAGCGACAAGTTCAACCATGATATCTCTTTCGTGACCGCTTTTAATGTACTAAATCCGTATGCTCGAACAGAACCAACAGTGAAGCCATGAATTTCAATACTTCTTTCTGCTTCTGTACTCACTGCGAGTCACGGGATGTGAATTTTATTTAAGAAACTCAACGAGACTCTTACGGTGGCTAATTGATGATTTTATGGTGTGGTGATCATTCCATCGCAGACCCTCAATTAACGTTACACCCACTATGGCAAGAGATGGGTCAGCCATTAGATTAACACCGTCCACTGAAACAGAAGGAAAGTCGGCCTCAATTCCAAGTAATAAGGAAACTGATACCTCGTTTGACAGAATTAGACATCAGTTCACGGTTAAGAAGACAAGCTCTGGGACGTACTTTCTTATGTTATCAAAGTCGTAAAAGTAACACAGAGTAACGTCATCAGCAAAACTATAAATTGGGTTGCAGGAGATTGAGAGCAGAAAACTTGTGAAACGAACGAGAAAGGACTCTCCTAGTCGCAATTCATTTATCAATTGCTATAACAGATTTCGTTCACTCTCTTTTACTCTGTATCGTGAACACCTTAGCAGCATGAGTGATAGAGTGTTTACTGATCCTAGGAACTTCTTTAAATTTGTCAACTCTAAGAAAAAAGTTGATAACTACCCTAATACTATGCAGCACACGAACTGGTCTAGTTCTGAGTCACTTGCGATTTGCAACATGTTTGCATCATTCTTTCATCAATCTTTTTCACCTTCTGACTTTCAGCCTAATGACAATAATTTTCGTCACATTACCCCTAACCGAGAGCCTCATTTTTTACCTCTCTCAATTACCCTTGCTGATATCGTGAAACATATTGATGAACTCCCTTTCGACTTCACTTCGGGCCCTGACGGTATTCCACCTGCTGTCCTGAAGTCCTGTGTGGAGGTTCTCCAGTCTCCACTGAAAACCCTGTTTCAGAAATCCCTGGATAAAGGCTGCTTCCCTACGCTTTGGAAGAATTCGTTTATAATTCCTATTCACAAAAGTGGTAGCAAAAACGAAATATCGAATTATAGACCAATTGCGAAGTTGTCTGTTATACCGAAGCTTTTCGAATCAATTATCTATTCTGCGATCGCTCCGATCTGCAAGAGGCTTGTCTCAACGAATCAACATGGTTTTCTTGCAGGTCGTTCCACTACCACCAATCTTCTTGAGTTCACTTCTCATGCTGTCGAGGGCTTCGTTTCTGGTTGTCAAACTGATTGCGTTTACACTGATTTTAGCAAGGCATTTGACAAGCTCTCCCATTCTATTATAATTCTCAAATTAAGAAGGCTTGGCTTTCCGCAAGCACTTCTGGTGTGGTTCCAGTCTTACTTAGCTGACCGGACCTACCAAGTTCTTTTTCGAGGATCCAAATCAGTACCCATTGAAGCATCATCCGGTGTCCCTCAAGGAAGTCATCTGGGCCCTCTTCTCTTCATTTTATCAATTGATGACATTGTTTCCTTGCTAAGACACTGTAGAATATTGATTTACGCTGATGACATCAAGTTATACCGTCACATTAAGAGTATTGAGGATTGCAAACTTTTGCAAGCTGATCTTGACACCTTTTACTCTTGGTGTACTTATAACAACCTGGTTCTTAATATTAGTAAATGTGAAGTCATGACTTTTAGTAGGAGACGTGATCCTATAATTTTTAACTACACCTTTCTTAATGAAGGTGTCCCTCGTGTAAACTTTGTTAAAGATCTCGGGATTAGATTTGATAGTAAGCTGGATTTTTCCACTCACATCAACTATATCTCTTCTAGAGGTAGTTTAGTCCTGGGTTTTATAAAAAGGTGGTCCAAAGAATTTAACAACCCCTTGATTACCTTTATATTTCTCTTGTCAGACCATTACTCGAATATGCGTCCCAGGTTTGGTCTCCTCACTACTCTGTGCATGTTAGAACTATTGAATCGGTCCAACGAAGGTTCGTTCGATTCGCACTGAATCATCTTCCTTGGGAAAACCCATTAGTTCTTCCATCTTATGAATCTCGGCTTAAGTTACAAGCTCTCTTCACAAGCGCCGTGAGGTGGCCGATGTTGTTTTTGTTCATCAGCTCCTTAATGGAAAGGTTGACTCAGGTTTTCTAGATCACCGTGCATCGTTTAGAGTGAGTCGTTACAATCTAAGAGGACCTCCTCTCTTACAAATCAACTCTTCTAATACGAATTACGGCAGATTCGAACCTGTCAATCGCATGTTCATTAACGTGAACAACAATATTAATGTGTTTAACGTGAGTATTGGTAAAGATGTCCTTAAAAGGAGTCTTTTTAATCTCACGTGATTGATTACATTTTATGTTGTTTGGTGGGTTACATGTTGGATGCCCTTACTTTTTATTTTAATTTATGTTCAACCTCTTTTTAGAGATAGGATTTTATTTACTAATTGTTACTAATATTTTATGTTTGCATGCCTCAGCTGAGCCACGGCAGTGGTAAATATTTCTCAGCCCTGCTGGGAAGTGTGCCTTCTGTATTAGAAGGGAAACTCTATATATATATATATATATATATATATATATATATATATATATATATATATATATATATATATATATATATATATATGTATATGTATGTATGTGTATGTATATATAGATTTTCATGCTTAGCTGAAAAGTGCGCCTTCTGTTCTGTGCTAGAAGGGTTAACTCTTGCTAAAAAAAAAAAAAAAAAAAAACTTGTCCGGACTTCACCTTCAAAGAAACATATAGTGCACTTCTAGAGTTGTTTTACTTTTATAACGAAAGATATGACAAAATGTAACTCCAAAGCGAATCTAATATTTTAAAATATGGAGTTGCATCACTTTTACCTTGAACGATACATATTATAATTGGAGACAGGGTATTGATATTCCAGTACGACATGTAAAGAAGCCAACAGCATTTGGACTGGTGCCTCGAAAACAATAGGAAAGACAAAAAAATCTCAACGAATGCGCTCCAAAATCAAAATCATGCTGACAGCTTTCTGTGATTACCGTAGAGTTCAATCACAGGGCTCATTACCACCATCTTCAACACCCTCCCGAGCCTTCATAAAACTTAGCCTTTTCCCGGTCATACTAAGTTTACTGGTGGATATTAAGACATTGCACCATGACGTGACAAACGGCATAACGGACTAGTTATACAAAAGCCCTAACTACAACGGCCTTACGATGACTAAGATTGCTCATCAAATTCTCTTTAGACTAGCTAATTTTCGATCAAAACTTAATGAATCTTAAGCTCAGCTGTCTTATAGCATCAGTTCGATGTATCGAATTTTAAACATCGAGGGAGTATTAATCATTATGTGGCACGAAATGCTTTAAAGCGTTTTATCACCAACAAAATTTCACGAAGAACTGATTTTTATTTGGCAAAGTGACAAAAAACAATAAAACTACCATCTCAAATCCCCTTTCTAAATTGGATGTTGGATGGAAGGTTGGACGGAGAGAAGTCTCGTAGTATCTCCTTTTCTATTTTGCTTGTTCTAGATGTCCAATAATGTCTAAGAAAAATTTCAGTTTTAAACAGAAAGTGTCCCAAACATTACTTTATCATCTGAAAGCATTATGCAGATGTACTCGTCTACAGTTTTGTGTGGTCATATTTCTTTTTTGTTGAACTACAGGCGTCGACCATTATTTTTAGTTATGCAACAAACCCTTAAAGATTGCATTTCATCTAAGCTAGAAAATGTGCAGCTGATATTTTGGTTGCACTATTTTCACCTTTTTCCAACCGTCCACCAGTTGCTCTTTCCATTGAAAGCAGCTCAAGCCAAAATTGAAATCTCCGATAAGAAATCGAAATCTTATCAAATCTCTTCGTTTTCTTTTTCTGACATGGAAACAAAACACGCCAACGCTCTACCTGGGCCCGCTCGGAGATACCTGTAAAAAATGGCAGCCTGTTGTACTGATTTCAGCCTGTTGCACCTTTCCTTGCTCTTATCTTATTGATCACCACGTCTCTCGCCTCCCGCTGTCTCCTCCCGAGCAGAAAACGAAACTATCTTCTTTGCCTTGGCCAAGGAACATCTGCCCGCTTCCGAATTTGGTCTGGCTTTTGGGGCACTTTTTACTATTCAAATCTGGAGGAGTGCTGGAATATGCGTGCCTGGATATGCTTGAAGTGTTTGCGCTAAAGAAGCTACCAGGTACCAGCAGTCTTTGCTTGCACGACGCTTCTATCTTCTCTATGGTCTGGGATTTTGGGACAACAAGGGAAGCGGCAGATGTCCCTAGCTCCGTGGCGTGGCGTGCGTACGTGAATGCGTGCATTTCTTAAGATTTCGGCACACAATGAAGACGGCAGAAAAAAGTCTCCTTTTCGCCTATGGCACGCGCTCGGATGTCTTTGAATTATTACGTTTACATGCTTACTTGAAGTATACTTGAAGTAGATTTCAAGTAACTAAATATGCATGTAAACTCGTCCTGACTTCAAGTATACTTGAGTCAAGTAAATCACAAAAATTTGTTTGATTGACTTGAAAAAGCTCATGTAAACGCTACTTGAATACTTGAAATTTTGCATGCGTATTTTTTCCTTGGAACAAGAAGAAGATAAAAACTGTAGTGAATGTATACTTTTGATGCAATATTTTTAAAGGTATTTATATTATAATTTGAAGATAGTTTCTGTTATAATATGAAAGGTCAACTGTCAGTTCAAGAAAATTTCAAGACATTTTGAAGTCAAGTAAATGAACCGAAAACGCAACTTGAGTTTCAAGTAAATTTCAAGTCAGGAACTCAAGTAAATCATGTAAACGTAATGAATGTCTTCCTTTCAGAAATTTCCTTTTTAGATTTGGCTCGAATTCTTTTTTTCTTGTGATATCGAGCGAAAATATTTATTAGGTGCTCGCATCGGACGTGTTTTGAGTCTTGTGGTTTTACGCTGGCATAAGTAAGTAGCTTGCGACTGGGACTTGGGACTGTTTTACGATAACAATAGTAGAGAGAATTGAAGTAAAACTTTTTTAGGTACAGATTTTTAAATCAAACTTCTTTAGGTGCACTTAGGATATTCATAGATGAGAAGTGGATCGGTTTCTTGGCCGCAGAGGCCCCTTGGCCTTTTAAGAGGGATCTTACGACCGTAGAATATTCAACGGGAGCAGATACGGCCATAGGACTGCAAAACTTGACGAAAGATTTGAATGGCCAAGAACTAAGCTGTACACGCGGGCACTAAACGGCACATTAGAACCAAAAAAAGAATTTGCACCAAATGTACTGTTGGACATTTTTATGTGAACTCGATCATTTTCGTTATGTACTATGAATGGTCCCGGGGCTGGATGAAGTCCTCAACGAAATGAATCGATATAAAAGCAAGATCATGAGACTTAGCGAGACCAGATGGCCTAATGCGGGGGAGCATATCTGCCCAAACTGTGAGTCCTTCTTATATTCTGGGAGAAACGAAACTGAAAGACGTAGGAGTAGGGTTGGCGTGATACTCACCAAAAAAGCCAGGTGCGCCTGCGTACCAGACTAAGATCCAACTGAAGACGCAGAAGATGACATCAAACACGAGTTCTATATGCGACTGAATGAGGGTTTTCGCTCTATTCCAAGGGGAGACATCATTGTATTAATGAGTGACTTAAACGCTCAGATCGACCGTGATAACACCAGCCTAGAACAAACAATTGGAAATCACGGCCTAAGCCAAGTTATCAATAACAATGGTGAGCTTTTCGTTGACTTTTGTAGTTCCCGCCAACTCATGGTAGGTGGAACTTACTTTTGCCACAAGAAGATACACAAAGAGACATGGGTATCGCTCGATGGTAGAACGAGAAATCAGATATATCCTGTAGCCATCAGCCGCAGATGAAGAACTATTCTGGAGGATGTCAGGAGTTTCAGGGAGGCAGACACTGGAAGCGACCACTATTTGGTTGTAGCAACTATTCGCGATACTAAATAGCATGCAGAAGGGTCCTCAAAAATAACGCAAACCTACAAGCGACGCGGAAAGATGTTACCAACTTTAACGGGAATACTCCCAATTAAACCGGGAGGTAAAGAGAAGTGTTCGGCGTGATAAAAGGCAGCAGATAAATGAGCTCGAAGAAAAAGCGGAAAACACGCAAACACAGGCTACAGTAATAAGCTGTGCCAAATCACTTAACAGCTCACGGGAAAGCACTCTACTAAAAAACATGCCGTAAAGAGTGCAGATGGAGGGCTGCTGTGCAGCGACGAGGAGCAACTCCAAAGATGGAGAGGTTACTTCTTCGCCGCCCTGAATGGTTCACTTATATACAGGAACCTCAGGAAAACAGCAACAATGCACAGCCAATAAGAATCACCACCCGTGAACCATCCAAAACCGAAATAGTAACCGCAATTCATGTAATGGCCAATGGTAATGGTTGAAAGCCGATTCAAGCCTCATAGCCGATGCGCTGCAGCCAATCCTGGAAATAGCAAGGAACACATGTACCTTTCCGGGGGGGATGGGAAGGAAGGTATGCGACCACTGGAGAGGCATCTGTTTATTATCTACTGTGGGCAAAATTTTGTCCCATTTATCTAGGAAAAGAGAGGCAGTAGACCGAACGCTTAGAAGACAGCAGGCCGGATTCAAGAAGGGCTCATGTATAGACCATGATTAACACCTTGAGAATAATAGTGGAGCAGTCTACTGATTTACGATCCCCCCTTTACCTTGCTTTCGTAGACTATGAGAAAGCGTTCGACTTGGCTAATAGGAGCTTTATAGGGCAGGCACTACGGCAACGTGGACTGCTTCCGAAGTTCATCTTTAAACCGCCTGTCACCCTGTCTATATCTGCTACAACGTGTCCGGTTTTCCACTCCTGTCTTGTTGGAATTTCGACTTTAAACTTCTTGCTCAACTCCAATTTGGAGGTGATGTAGTCTGTGGTGGTTGATCCCACCAGCTCTGTCAATCATACGAAGAATGTTGTACCGGGAGACTTACTTACTTAGTAAGTATCCATATTCCATTGTTTGACCGCGCTACAAGAGGCTAAGTACTTAGTGATGAGGTCCAGTAGAAGAAGGCTGGAGATTAAAAATGTTCAGCGAAGTCTTGTGACAGAATAATATTTTCAGTGTTTGAATATCTTATATTGTTACCAGCACATAATCATGAAATTTTGTATATGTTCTTTTGTAGAATACAACTATCTATCAAACATATATCCAAATATTTAAACAATGCTAGAAAATTTTATTAAAATTTCCATCAACTTCTTTAATCTAGATAATGAGTAGAAAATAATTAAACCAAAAACAAACTGAAGAATTTTGAATTTGAGGAAAAAGCTACAAAAATAATGCGAAAAATCCGAAGAAAAATGGTCACAAAAGCACTCACCCGAATATTCGCATCACTGGGAATAACCAGCACGAAGCAAGTAGGTGGCAGAATTGCAGTCATTACCATTTGTTATCAGGCAATCTTCACTTCGGGTACAAAAGACGACGTCAAATTAATTGCGGGTTGCCCACCGACGTAGAGCAAACAGACATTTTCCCAGAAATTTCGCACACATGCCCCCGGAATTAGTCTTGGAAGCGTCTTGAGTCTCCTCGGTATATCCCACCATTAATCGCGCCATCTGCTGTAATGAAACTGGTGCCTCCCATCATCATCGAGTTTCCGAGGTAATAGAGAGTTGATATCACCAAGATCAGGGAATTCGCACAATCACAACCCAGCATCTCCCACACCAATGGAAGTGCTTTCTCCGTCCCTCAAGGACCTTCAACTGCAAGTCCTTGCAGGACTTGAAATTTCGTTTTTTTCGTCGTTATCCTGTTTCCTCACGGAATATGACAAAACTCATTTCCGGTCGGAAGATTGTGTTGATGTGGATGCTGCTGGTGGTTTCTTGCTGCGCCGAGGAGCAGCAGCTCGGATGGGAAATTAATATTTGTTCCACTTTAAAGCGATTTTTTCCAACCTACCTCCGTTCATCCTCAGCCTTGAGAGCTGCACTTGATAGGAAGTGAGGGACGGGGGCGAGGAAAAGGAACTGCACCGGCTCTGAATCAACAGGCTTCCGGAAGTAGTCCGGGCATATGTGCATACATTAGGGAAGGTTCTGCAGGAATAACCAAATCCCACATGTTTTCACTACCCTAGCGCGGGGACGTGATTCTCCCAGGTTCAAGGAAGCGGAACGGGAACATGTGCACAAAATCTAAGCCAAACAAGCCAACTCACCTTGTGTGCACCTTTCTTCTCTATTCAGGAGATTTCACAAATCTTGGCAGATCCAGTCCGGGAGATCTTTATCCGGTTGGATATTTTGTTTGCGAGGGGAACTGCTAGAGCGATGTTCTGAGTGATGTGGCTCAAAGACAGGTAGCTGTGTGCCCTGGGACCGGGCTTCCTTTCTGATTTCGAAGGAGCAACACGCATCTGTTATCATTTCTACTTGTTGATTTATAATTTATCGTTCCTTGTGGACTTTTAAGAGATTTGTTGTGATGCTTGTGGCTGAGGACGAAGCAAACTGTTGCTTTATTATTGAAGAACAAGAAAAGATTTTTATTTTAAGATTAATGACGTTTTTGTCGGAGACCAGGTGCAATTTATGGACTTTCTACTAATCGCAATATTCTGGCTTGGGTACGGATATGACGGTTCGAATCAGTTGCAATATGTTATTTTGGAAAAAATGTTTTGTATCCAATGCTTCAGCTTAGCTTAAGTATCAGTACTATCAGTCCGTCATGTCATTCAGTTCTTGAAAAGAAGGGTAGAAAATAGTAGGATAAGTTACAGGTCTGGGGGTAGGTACTTGAGTTCCGAACGTTCTACGATTTCGGATATACGGATATCTGCTGGCGGCAGATTATTCCATAGTTAGTTAAAAAGGGAAACTGTAGTGTGAAAGTGAACCAACCATTCTAGTCTTTATATGCTGCCATGTAGACCGAAAATTCTTCATTTCAGTCGGACAGTTACTGTGATAATAGCGATAAATTGCTGAAAGGGCTGCTAAATTCCTAGATGTCTCAAAGAGTATGTATATGAAAGTCCAAAGGGTATCATCATCAGTTTCAGCCACCTCAAAAGGGTTTTTGAAGCGCCAACTAAGATTAACGAATTATATTCAAGGAGGGATCGAATGAAGATATTGTAGATTGCAGGCTGAGCTACTGGCCGAAGGAGAAACTTGCATATCCTAAATTTTGACGAACTTAGTAAATTCTAAATTTTGAAATGCTTCTTTGGCGATTTGGAATATGTGACCATTTCTTCGAAGATCCTCGATTAAAATTGAGATGAATCAGGCCATCGATTAACCCCATCCACTGAAACATATGAGAGCTCGTTGCAGCTTATATTAGAGATGACGCAGCTCATCCTCAAATATTATCAGTACTATCCACAGCTCTTTTGCCTTTCAATTTTGAACAAAAAGTACCAACAATTTTCATAATAAAAATAACTAGTACATTTTAGGATAATTATTTTATGGAATGATATGACAAAGTTATCTCTAAAGCTCCTTTGCCACCTTATTCGAATAAGGTATCCATTTTTACACCTTAGATTTTTGAGACCAGACTGCTTGAATAGTTTCGGAAATTCTCCTAGTAGATTGAATTCTCCTAACATTGCTTCGTTCACAATTTCAAAGTGCCAATTTCACTGCGTTTACAGTGTGAAAGTGTAATTTTCGAACATAATTTGGTAAATTTCAATAACAGCCCCTAAATTTCAAATATAAAAAACTGATAACAGAACCTGAAGACGGAAGTTTTTGTTTTGAGGGAGTTTATTTAATTTTAAAGCATCTAATGTGTTTTGAATTTGACGTAAGATGGTAACTTTTAAGTTTTGCAATATGAATCACCTGCGGTACATGAATTATGCTATTCATCAATACGCCAAGAAATGTCACCAGTTACTTTCGAATTCATCATAAATAGCTCCACAGTCTGTTATTGGCCTTGGCTTCCTGCAACATCCTCCTCCAGAACTGTTGGTCCCTGGCTTTAAGTCTCCCATTTCTTATACCTACGGTTCGTAGATCTTTTTCTACGCTATCTGCATATCTCTTTTTTGGACGTTCCGTCCCTCTGTGTCTGTCTGGTCTCTTGTTCATAATAATTTTTCTTATGCTGTCATCACTGCTACGTTCAACATGTGCTGCCGATCGAATTCTGTTAATTGTTATAGTTTTTATGATGTTTGGATCTTTATACAGCTGATACAATTCGTGATTGTATTTTCTCCTTCCAACACCGTTTTCGTTGATTGCTCCATATATAGTGGGCAGGAGGTATTCTTGATTACTTCTTAATGTCCAGGTTTCGGATCCATACAGTAGCCCAAAGTAGCATCTATTTCCCAGCGCTAATCTTCTTTTGACTTCTAATATCGTTTCGTTATCTTTTGAAATTAGCGTCCCTAGCTATATAAATTCTTTTACTCCTTCGATGTTGTATGTATCAATTTCCATATTCTGGCGATAATTACGTCTTTTAGAGATGCACATAAGTATATTTCGTTTTCTCTTTGTAGTCCGAATTTCCTTGGCTTCCACCCTAGATACGATTCCCCATCCCTGCCTTTCTATTATTTTCGGAATCTTGATAACCCGAAACACAAACAATCGTAGTTTGATTAAAAATTTTTAGATTACCAAAGGCAATTTTGGACAAGTTGACGTTTGCCTCTTAGAGGGTATGGAAACTCGTTTGTAATGCCCCGGCTTCATCGACCTGAGTCCAACGGTTAAGTTCAATCCACATAAGTGGCTTCACCGGCTAAACTACAGCTCGTGCTTGAAATTGTTGTAGCCTTTTTCGCCAAAAGTCACTAGCTCACTAGAATGTCATTCCATTATTTCAGTTGATTACTCTTTTTTGAGCGAACTTATACGTTAAACTTCAGTTTAAGTTCAGTTGAGCGAACTTAGGTCTGTTTTATCCGCAGTTCAATATGTGAAAATTGTATGGTGAACTGAACTGAAGTTATTTTAACGTTAGCGAGATCCAAAATATTTTTCAGAATGAACCTTCAGCCTGGCAGCGAGGTGCCACGACTTAGGTGACTGAGAGAATTTAGGCCTAGAAAGAAGAAATGAGGAAAATTCTACATCGAGGAAAAAGAGTGTTTAGACGAGCTTCTGCATGGAGACTCGAGCGGCGAGGATAACGGAGTTAGATAAAGCTATTAAGATTCTGATGAAAGACTTTCCAAGGCGGTCTTGGGGTATTCGGCATCAAAGGGAAACAAGGCTGAACCAAGATTAGGAAGGTAGAATGATGACAAATGAGAATATGAAGCATGCGATGAACAACTTTTCTCTTTTCAATACATTGAGGTTTGAGCATGCATTGCTCCAATAAAACAAAGATTTCATTACCCTTAGGCTTATCGAATATTCACGATTGCGAGTGATCTGTTCTGGCGATGTGCAAAAAAACTTAGATGGTAATACTCTTCAAGTCAGGTTAAGAAGGAAGGGTAGGAAGTTTTCTCTGTCAGAAGAAACACTCAAATTTGTAGATTGTTGTATATGTTGGTTCAGTACTCTGTATATTTGTTCAATTTGGAATTATAGCTGCGCCAAAACAATGGGGAATTTCAAAATCGCTTTTTCCATGCTCAGTGAGAGTCTCTAGTGGCGCGGTGAGAGTCTCAAAACACCACCACGAAAGTAGATTCGAAAAGAAAAGTGCGGAACGTCATTCAGATCGTTTAAAACCCCAAATCACCAGGTCATTTCTATTCTCAATAACAATTCCCAATTGTTTTGGCGCACATTATATTAAGCATTTTTCATAGTAAAAAAATAAAGAAATTCTCATTCACTGGAAATTTGAACCGGTTTCTTATGTGTATCATATTAGTGCTACAAGAAAATTCACTAGTTTTTGTCGTCTCTACATAACTGTGAAACACATCGCTTCCAGTAATTTTACTATTAGAGTTCTTAAATTTCAGTACATGAAAAATATTATAGCTCGGCCACCATTCATCATAAAATATCCTGGCTTCCCTTTATTACAGGATTTAATAGTGCGTAGCTACTTGGTTTATAATAAGTACCTTCGCATACCTTTCGGGCTGACATATGGAGAAGTAATTTGTCTTAAGTTTCCATCCCGAAGGACTCCACTTCCTTTTAAAGTAATTTTGGGTAATTTGAGAATATTAACTCAAAATTACCCGAATGGATTGGCTGAGTTATCAACACATCTCCTGTTTGTTTGTTTTTAGGAAATAGGCGATTTCCGCTTGTTTAGTTAAAATAATAAAAGGTTTTTCCATTTTGGAGAGGAACAGGTTGAAGAACGGACAACATTTTTTTCGAGTTAATTTCATGCCTTTTAAGCTGCAAAAACTAATTTTTTTTAATAGAAATCGAGTCACGGCTGGATGGGGCACCTTTATACTTTTATAACTCAATCTAATATTTGATTACAAAACAATCGTGAATCATATCGTAAAAAAATATGCCCAGGATGGGACATGGCAAAAAATATGCTAAACAAACATCTTGCGTCCTGCTGCAATCTGACCCAATCAGTCCAGAAGGGCATATGCACTTGCCGTGATGTGTTTTTGTTCAGGTGCATATTCAATTCCTATACCTGGAGTTGATATCTTCTCTCTTTCTCTTCAACGAAGATTGACCACACCTGTACGCATACATTGGCAAAACTTTCTGAAAGGTAACCAGTCAAGCTGTAAATTATGACGATTAAAATACACCTGATCTGGGCTGGGGTTTAAATTTTGTTGTTGTCTTTTTTTTGTTTTTGTTATATATTTTTTGGGTTTAGTTTTTTTTTTTGAATTTTTTAGGGATGATTTTGACAGAGACGAAATATTCCCTCCGATCATCGTCCACTCCAGCTTGATACAATTTCACCTGTTCGAGGGTTAATTTATAGCTTTTGAGAATAAGAATTGAGAAATTTGATTTAGAGGAGTTTGGGAGAAATGACATGAATTGTTTGAATTGTTTTTGGGTTAAAAAAGTAAAGTAGGTCGGAGTTTGTTGAAAACGAATATGTTTTTATTCATTGAGGGGACAGTTTTTTAAAACTCAAAGCTAAATTTTATGATAAGGCATAATCCTAAAAAAGTCTGAAATCGGCTGAAAAAACATTTGTAAAAATAGTTTTTCTAACTTTATGCTTGAAATTGATGATATGTGTCAGGCAAAAATACACTGTTAAAAATTTCTATTGTAATTTTTCAAAACAGTTGTTGGAAGTTTTTACGCATCACGATATAGTAAAAGTACAATCCAGTTTTGTAAATTTACTACACAATTAATTCCAATTAAATTTGGGAAAATTACAAAACGTGTGTAGCAATTTTACTAAAGAGTTATCAATACTCTGTTTTGGAGTCAGGTTGTTGATGTTTTATTTTCAAAATCCAAAATAAAATAGAATAAAACAACCGATTGCAAACAGAGAGAAAAAAAACCCAATAAAAAAAATTCTGATTTCCGACGTGGATTCGATCCAGGGTCCACAAATTCCGTCCCCGATACAATTCCCGATTTTCCCCTTCGACCACTTCCACTGTTGATGAGTCCTGCTCAATTTATATAGATAACCTTTAGTCCTATTTTTATTCCCACTTATAAAACTCAGAGTTACACCTTTAAATTTTATTTCAAAGTCAATTACACATTTATTGTCCCGATTGGATTTAATTCCAATATGAAAATTGTTTTATTTTATATTTATTGGATATACTCTTTTTTCACGTTGATACAAGTTGTAGTTTGGTATAAATAATCACAGAAAGTAATTTTGTTAAAAAAAACTATACTGAAAATCTCCTGTATTTTCAATACGTTTTATTGTCCGAGAATCGTAATAACTCAGCTCGAGTAAAATTATAATAAATCAAATTATAAACAATGTTTGTAAATTCGAAATGCTTTCTATTGAAAGCTGATAAACAGTTCAGTAAAATCGCAATGCGTGTAGGATTTATACATAAAGATTGTAAAATTACAACTGATATTAGTAAATTTCCTCACATATCTTAGAAAATTCCTTGAATTGTATTTTAATTTTGTATTGCCATACAATGATTTGTAATTTTACTCATCTTTTATTTTGTAAAACAATTGTAATTTTACAAACATTTTTAACAGTGTAAATTATTCTCAACCGTTAAGGGGTTAAAGCTACCCTTACTATTTTAAAAATCAACTTGAAATGAATAATTACTTTGAAAAAATTTGTAAAAACATCTTTGGTGCCATTTCATTTCAATTTGGTTGAATAGGTATTATCAGCCAAAAATAGGTATTATCAGCCAACTACTCCTGGATTAAAATTGAATTTGAAAAATGATTGAATTTTGTTAGGCTTACATACAGTCGAATTTAAGGCATAAAGTTATAAATTTTTTTTTACAAATGTTTTTATTCCCAGTCGATTTAGGGGCGGTTTTATCATAAAATTTGGCTTGATTTCATATAAATCAACCACCAAAAGTGTATTTCATTCGATACGTGTTGATTTTATTATTGAAAGTATGGCTAAAAACCTTTAAAAAGGGGTGTTTTTGCATTTTTAAGGGTGACATCCATATTTTATTAATTTTCGTAGTCAGCGACCTATAGACCAAATAGGTAACGAGTTTGAAAACAGTGTAACCTTCGGCACACAAATGCCCCTTTTGAAGTAGACTATTAACGTAAGTGCCAGGGCGGGGGTTGCCACTATGAAAAGTTTCTGGCAATGGAGGACATGACTTCTGATAGTATTCCGTAGAAATATCGAAAAATCAGAGTTTATACTGTGACGTAAGTAGGCAGACTTTTTTTTTTGAAACTTTTCTACCTGCTTTTTGTCAAAGCCACTGCGGTTCAAGGTTCTTAGCAAGCAAACGTAGTTACCCGTTGAAGTGTCCTTAGGTAGAAAAATTGGTCTACTTACTCAAAGTGCAAAGAAATAAATTGGCTGAAAAATCCAATAAGCGCCTATTCATGGAATACAGCGAACAAACAACAGGACTTCGTCTATACAATCCCGGTACCCTCCCTTTCACTTTGCATTTTGGAATGACAATATTGCTTCGAATCTCAAGATCCACACAGACTGCCAGCTTTAGACAGATAGTGCAGGTTTTCATTGTTCTATAATTTTGGCTGGATAGCAGCAGGTGGAAGTCAAAAATTGCGTTTTGATACTGCCTGCTGGGCTGCGATCATCTCGGTGTCCAAGCCCCGAAAATAGAAGTCCTTCCTGAAGTTTAATCTAAGGAAAAGTAGTACGTGGTTGTAGCGACCATACCCTCGGGTGATGCTGTTATATCCGCAGAGTTTTGAGGTCCAGGCCCGGATTCCCTTAGTTTCAAGGAACTACACGAGCCTAGGTGTTTGATGTGAAGGAGGCCCCAAATTTATAACATTAAAGGTCCTGCTCATCGCTGGTCATCATACTAGTGAACCATATATGAGAATTGGCCAAACCGGTGGTATATAGATCTACTTAAAACTCCACCTCCTACCAAAGTTAGTATTACAAGGGTAGAAGGCTATACAGGCTTTTCTCGATATTGGACTTCCAGTTGAGTTATGGACCCATGGAGGGTAAAGTGAGAATGTGTCCTTCCAACCTAGGGAGGTTGAAGGTGGGAGTTTTGGTTTTCTCTGTGAACAGCACCATCTCAGTTTTGCTCAAGTTTGCTTCTAGACCGCAGCCTGCTGCGCAGCCTCTAACTTTATTCAGGCATTCTTGCATAATTTTACTAACTACGATTAGAGAGATTTCTGATGCCTCACCTTTGGCTAAACCTCTGCGCAAACTTTTTGCCCTATCATACTCTTCCGGAGTTTACTCAGACTTTTGGAAACTTGCCCTCGTTCAGCCTTTACTGAAAAAGGGGATTTCAGCAGTCCCTCCAAACACCGTCCAGTTGCAATTACTTCTATTTTGTCTAAAACCATGGAGACAATAAATCAACAAAAAGCTTATAGGATATCTAGAATCCAACCTACTTATAAACGACAAACAGTACGGGTTCCGACATAAAAGATCCCCTGGCGATCTTTTAGTTTGCCTTACACAACACCTCAACCGAATCTTACATGGATTTGGTGAATCTATCCTGATTGCTCTGGATGTCTCCAAAGCTTTTGATATTGTTTGGCACTCAGTCCTGTTAGCTAAACTCAAAGCTATTGGAGCCGACTCATTAGATTGAGATTTTCCTTTCCGGCCGTTCAATCAAGGTAGTATTGGATGGCGTCAAATCTGTATCTTACGCCATCTCTGCTGGGGTCCCCCAGGGTTCAATTTTATCACTCACTCTATTTCTTTTCTTTATAAATGACCTACTTTCAATTCTCCCAACTCACTTCTTAGCTTCGCTGACAACGGCACTCTACGTTATTCTTCCGGTTTCGAAAATGCAACACAGGCACGTGCCAGATCCTATTTTGATGACCATGAACTAGTGTCCATCTCTATTAATAGAGGTCCCGCCAAAAGTGTTGATGCCGGAGCGCGCAGCTGGGGAAATTAAAGCTGCACACAAATAAAAATTGCGCACATATATTGATAAGAAATGCGCTTATGAATTTTCAAATTTCCCCTTCGAAATTTGTTGCGACTAGGCTAAGGGACGGGAACGGCATGCTGGGATTCTACTGCGCATGGAAAACGCGACTTTCTCGGCATCAACTCTAACTACATCAAACTCATTCTAGATTGGGGAAGCAAGAATCGTGTCGTATACAACCCCATCAAAACCAAGCTCTGTCTCATCTCCAATAAAAAATACAACACCCCTCAATCCGTGAGAGTAGGTGAAGTTGAACTCATGGCCGACCTATCCCTTCACCTCTTAGGCGTTACTTTAGCCAAACACTTGTATATTTTTTGTAACTAAGGTTTTACGATAGTTCGTATAAAGCTGTTTCTCTGAGATATGCATGTCAAGCTGGAAATAGTAATGACACATTTACCGATTGCCGGATGTGGGAGTCGCGGATGCTAGGCTAATCGATCCACACTTCGTCGAGGATTTGAGAGAACCGGAACATCCGCCCAGAGGACCTTTTCCTTTATAATAATAGCGGAAATCTCCTCCTAGGAGTGTCTCTGTCCGTTCCAGGATGCTTCGACCTCGTTTTCGTCCTTGCATCCGGAAAAGTGAGTGTTCATTAGTAGCTCTATAGACTCCTCCTTCGACTCCATTATCAACGTGCTCAGCATGTCCCTAAAAATGACATATTTCAAAATCAAAGCCATCGGAGAGTTGCACCTTAAAAGCTACCCAGTCAGGCTGGGGGTGGGTGACAATCTTTGAACCCAAAAAACAATATGAAGGAGGCGAGAGCGCGCCCTACATATATATATCAGCGTACTCAGAATGACCCCAAAAATAACATATTTAAAAATCAAGGTCATCGGAGAGTTGTAAGTTAAAAGCTAGAATTTCCCAAATCATTTACGTAAATCATGCACCAAAAGACAGATAACTTTTCCAGTATGACAATGGTCGGACACATTTCTAAATTAAAAGAACTCTAGGATATCATACTTCTATGGTTGCGCAAAATATCGATATTAGTCTAAATAATTGCACACAACCAACTACGCGAAACGAAGTAAAATCTTCCAAATCGTGTAGTAGGTATGCTCATCGAAGATAATGATAGCATCATTAATTTCAATTTGCAATTCCACATCTTCCCCAGCACGCCACGAACGATGATTGCCAAAAATGATTAATTAATGAATTCCCAAACTGAGTTATAACATTTCCACGCAAATTCCCCCCAAAAACAAAAAAGTGCAGAGCAGATGCAAAAGTTTTTGGATAAAATTAATTAGAATGAATTTTTCCGCGAAAATTCAAATTACACCACGATCAGCACTAAGCACTCAAAATTTGAGCAGATAAGATCTTTACGGTGCAAGTTACCTGCAGTGTGCACGAACAAGTACAAAGTAATAAAGACACCAGATGACCACGATCATGCCATCCCAAATGCGCTACTATTGACAGAAAAGCTGTAATTTCCGAACCAGGAAGAGCAGCCCCGTCCGCGCCGGAACGGAGTGCCTACGTTTGACGGAATATATGCAATTTCGTGCAGAAATTTTTGATTGGTCGCTTCTTAATTACAGGAATTTCGGCAACGAATTCGACGGTGACGGAAAGGTGGCGGATATTCGAGAGGTGCTGGGTTTGTTCAAGAGCCGTTAATGGCTGTGTTTCGTAACATGTTTCGCGGTCACACTTGTGCAGAAAGTGTCAGTGGAACGTAACCAAGTGCGACTAATTAGAATCTCTAAGGAAACCTTCTATCGTTAATTTTTCGACGATAAAACGTTAATTTACCCCGCAGCGGCGCGGCCGGCGACTCACACGATTCCTCACCGTGTGAGTTTTGGGGGGCTAGAATAAGAAAGAACTGCCGAAATTTATGGCCACATGTTTCGGGTGATGTACGAGCATAAACCAGGCAGGAAACGTACTAGAAATGACCGAAAGATGGACTCCCAAAGAATTTTATGACGGCGATAACTGCTCCGTTGTTCTTGTCCGCATGTACAAGCGTCCAGATATAGACCCTGCAGCGCTGACCACCTTCCCAAGCTCCTGCTCGCGATTTTGTTTCTTTATCTTTTAATTCTGTTGCCCCTTGATCTGGTTTTGTTTCCCTCAATTCGAGGCATCAGTTGCCATCGTCGGCAACCTGTTGTTATGTGTCTTATAGAGTGTCTCTTGGTGCTATCTGCCCAGATACCTGGCTGTGAATGATGTGATGGAGTGCTGCACCTGAATCTTTAAGGTGGTCATTAACCCATTGAAGACACCCGAGACAATGATCCCAAGAGCCTCCATTCTCCCCGTGTGCGGTGTGTGTCTTCTGGATATTTTTGATGTTTTCTTATCCTCACGGCCCGCCCCACTTATGCTGCGTTCCGCGGCTCGATCTGAATCTTGGAACTCCTGACCTTACATCTTGGGACATTTCCATGATTGTTCGCTGCAGCTACTTGTATGCTCGCGTGTGTAACTTGGGCTTGTAATAGACTAATTTGCGTGATGGTTTAATTTTCTAATTGTGTAATAACTTATGAGCTTCGAGATATGTAGACAATTTTTTTCGAGGAAGAATTACCTTATTATGGGGGGAAATTCTGCTTAAATTTTGTCTAAATTAATTGTGGGTTTAGGAGACTTCAATATACATGTGAGTATTCTGTGAACGGATTAATAAATACGAATTTAAAGGTCTTAAGTGGAAGTCATGAAATAGCTACCGCATCGTTGGGGAGCAGATAGTCAACAAAAGTTGCTTTATGGAACTATATGAGTAGTTATGATACCGATGGAAAAATTGAGAGCATTACTTGATCCAGTTTTTATACCAGAACACAATGCATGCTTCGTGTGAGAGAGCACAAAGCTGCCTACAAATGACGTTTTATAGAGAGATAGCTTTGAGGTCAAGTATATACTACTTCCTATACGCAAAGAGAATTATGGCACAGTTATTACTTAACGGTCCCCCGTCTAAGTACTCACTGCACTCAATGCCGCTTGACTTCGGTTATCGCACGGAGATTGATCTCTATACATTATGCTAATGGCGGTTTACAGACCAGTCTAATATAGTAAAGTAAGACTTTGTGGAATTCGAACCGTCACTTCCTCGTGGTGCCCCTGGATAACCAACTATTGACGACAGTAGGGAGCACACTCTTAAAAGCGTACCAAGCCTAGATGTAAATGCCATCGTTTCGAGGGCTGCATGGCAGTGGATAATGTTGCACTGTCCCGAACGATCTAATCTGGGCACCGGCGGCACCTAGTTGTATAATATGGAGCCTCTGTCAGGATTGATCTACCCTTTCCTGCCATACTCGTGAGACTTTTATGGACTAAAATGTAATTGCAAAATTAGACGAAGAAGGAGGTTGTGGGTCTGATTCAAGAAGCATCAGCCAAGAGCTGGAGAGGGATCTCCTTGGAGGTACCTCGTACAGCACAGAAGCCGAAGCTTTCCAATCAATCAACAACAGTGCTCCAGAAAACTGGCGGCAATTTTGTTGAAGAACTCACTGTCAAGGTTGTCGGTATGACCTAGCAGGAAAAAAACTTGTTCCAAGAGGAAGAGGGCCATGGCAAGGAAGGCTCCAGCGTTCCACATTTGCAACTTCCAGTTCCACATTCGCAACTTCCTTCCCAACAATTCGAAGGTAGGACAGTGGTCAGGACGCCAGACGCTCATAGGAGCGGACCCAGACAGCCGCTGTACAGCCAAATGTTTCTGGGCCCACCCGAAAATTGGCAGCACCAGCTTCTACATTGGGGGGCATTGTCGCATTCCGGACCCAACTGATGCACTGCAAAAACTAGTTATAAGTTGACTGGTATCACCATAGCTGTTGTCCTGGACAAAGGCAAACTGACGGAGTAGCACTCTTCCTCTATTTCCGACTTTAACTTAACTGAGGTGGACAAAAGTTTTAAAAACGATTGCCCACCTCAGTTTTTGAGTGTAAGGGTGAGTGTTGTCACCCCAGGTTGCAGGTTTGGGAAGAGTACAACCTTAAAGAAGAAGAACCTTTTCAAATTTAAAATGCTCGCATTCTGGGGTCTTAATAATGTTAGGGAACCGGAAAAGGTGCTCCGCATGAAGGCGACACAAAACCAGCCAATTGAGGTGACCTTTTGGCAAGTCATGGGTGGGAAGGTGCACCAGAGCGGTCAGACTCTTGCCCTTAGCATTGACGAGAGGTCGCTGATGCAGCAGGGTCATAGATGAGCTATCTTGCTCAGACCACAGACACATTCACTTTATGGTGGGTGAGTCTTTGGACAGAGTGAGGGCATATCGGAATCCTAGATACACGAACTGGGCAGTTTTCGGGGGCGAACTGGGTAGAGTATTCAAGAATTCCATTCACTCAATCAAACCTACCATGGGTGTAGAACTATCCGCGGACTTCCTAAGGAGGCAGTTACTGCAGCTTACAACGACAACTGTCCCGTTTTGGTGAGGATGTGCAATAGTAAAACTCCATGGTGGAATGACGAAATCTCCAAGTTAAGATCCGTTACGAGGAAGTTATTCAACCCAACCAAGAAGAACGGCAACTGGGAGAGTTATAAAAACTCGTTTACCACCTATAATAGAGCGATCAGACGAACAAAAAGAAATAGCTGGAGAAATTTCTGCAAGGGCATCGAAGACCGCCTTTTCATTGCCTTTCAGGTCCCGATTACCCTGAAATCAAACAAGATCAACTTGACTGAGAACGTCCTGCTCACCAACGCTAGCACGTTGGCAGTCCCAAACAGATCATATCGCTTTGATTTCAGCATGACTATCAGAGAAGGTGAAAACCTGTTTGTTTTTGTAGACCATTTTTAAGTTCTCATGAGCGCATGCCAGTATAGTTACACCGTTGCCTCAAAGACAGTTGTTAGGATACTGACAGTACTGAATCTTTGGCTTTCACTTCAGATTCCTGCTTAAGGAAAGTCTTCCCCCAAAATCATCGCTTAGGTAGCCAGCCGTACGCTTTCAGCTTTAGCGTCGCGTTTATGGTGGATTACCTTAAGGTGGAGTGATACCATATTGAAGAGAGTCGCCGGTACATTTGTCCCTTACACGATTGTAAATTGTACTGAAATAATGTCCTACTGGTATATGAGCGTGTATTGAGATGAAATTGTAAATACGAACTGGAGAGACATTTCTTAGTTTTTTTGAGGCAGACAAATTTTGTACGGGAAAGTCATGTTTTTTTTTTGGAGTAAGTGAAATTTTTTACTGGAGAGAAATTTCTTATCTTTTCTTACGGCAGCAAAATAGCCAAATTGAAATTAGCCGAGGTGAGACTGTAATATATAAATATACATTATGGAGACACAGCAGTTCATTGCATGTTTGAATCAAACTTGTAAAAATGCTCTTTATTGATATTTATTTCCTTTATTTTTTTTTCTAATTTGCATTTTTTTATCATTTTGGCATTACAATAGCACCTCGCCTCATTTGAAGTATGACATTGCCCTAGCTGAAAAAAAGAGGCACCTCTTACAAACTCAACATTAGTCTCCAGTGCTGCCGTCAGAGAACTGTGGATGGCCCCGGCAGGCCATTCTTAGAATTTTGCTTAAATTAGTTATGAAAGTTTTAAGCGCCGCTCTGTGACACCGAACTAAGACTCTGTAAGTTGCCATAGGCCTAATGATGGTGGTGTATATCCAGTACTTGGCTTTCGGTTGTAATCTTCTTGTGGAGCCAGTCTACTGGTTTTCTTTTGTTAAAAACTCTCAAAAAAATATGTTGAAATTAAAAGGACGAGACCCTGTTGAACGAACAAATGTGATAATTCTCCGTCCAATAAAACGAGACTTCCAACTGTATCGAAAATGAATTAAAAACTCACCAAAAACATGTTTTTAATTTATCGAAATTTATGAACTGGAAAAAGTCAAATGCTCAGCAGATTATTTCCAGAGAACTTACTTCACGCCATTTCGTAACACTAGAGTCCTTTTTCGTTTGATTTACGACTATACCCAAAAAGAAAAACCATCTGTCCTATAAACCATTCCTTTAATGATATCAAAATGAAGACATCACAAAATCCACCTTGCCCGAAAATGTCCTCTCCAGCAACAATGAGCGACTTCTTAAAGATCCGAAGCGCGTTGATAATTGCCATGACCAAATTCGTAACGGTCAGATCCGTTGTCACACCTGAGATCTTGAGCCAATAAAAGTGCCAAAGACCCTTTTGGGAATAATTTAGTGAAGACTTTGTTAAATGGAACCGTTAAGAGTTGAACATTTTTATAGTACTATTGTTATCCCCCAAGTGTTCCTCCTCCATTAAGAGATCGCGCTTAATCCGGAACAAGATGTGAACCACATTTTGGTGGCGTTGTTTCGAAGTTGAGATTACGTCACTGAGAAGATGGACGTTCTTCCATCTAGAAATCCAGGCAGACCACAATCTTCAGCATATACATAAAGCGAGGAGAATTCGTTGTTTTGTGGTTAGATTGACGGGAAACGTTTTGTTTCTTGCCTGGTGCAAGTGCTGCAAGACTTGCTAAGTGTAAGGCACCGACTTCGCGGTTTTGGCCATTTCCATTGCGGATATTTTAATAGTTCTTTTTCCCAATGCACTCACCCTTCTCAAGCCGAGTGTCTGCACAGTCTTATTACCTGCAGCTCGTCGCCTCGACGGTCTAATCAAATTTCTTAAACAATAAAACGATGATTCTGTTTGCGTAAGGAATTATAGCATACCTCGTCTGTGGCTGTTTACATTTTCACGGTCCGTGGTCATCGCTGCGTGAAAATGATCTTTATCCAGGTCTGTTAGGGCTTCAGTGCCTTGGCGCGTGTTTAAAATTTACTTCAACGAAACTCGCTGATCAGCCAAAGTAACTCAACTATACCACTATAGAAACTAGTTTCGGGTTTAGAACCAGGACTTACTTAGATACAAAAGGAAGCAATTTTCTTTCCCTACAGGATTAAAACTATACAACTACAACCATTTGTACTATGTACGCTGTTTTGTTCTGAATTGTCTCTGGATGAAGAGAAGAGATCTCCTGTCATTGTATACGAGACATCTCGTACCTGTCCGGGCATGGGAATTTTTGCTGTCCATGAAAAGAGCATCCTTAATCCTAAGCAAGTGATTGATTGTCAATTGTCCTATCTTTTGTGAATTTTTAAGGATTATGTGACATTTTTTTTGGTGTTGCGAATTTTCTTCTTTCGGTGATACTTTACGGTTTCGAATAGAAAGAATGAAATTTCGGAGTGAATAGATGCGTTTTTTCTTCTTTTTGTATATACAATATTTTCTTTTGTTGGAAAGAATAATCTTCCGATTTTAAGCAGTATTGTGGGTTGGCTGAAACTTAATATAAATTGGAGAAAATTGAGGTATCGCAAAAGAGATCTCTTCTTCTTACCTTGACCCACTTAAGAGAAAACAATCATAATTAGATCTACCATGAACTAAGTTACCACAAATGCAGTACTTTACTATAACAACACGGTATATAGTAGAGCAGGAAATTATGTTTTCTTGGTTTTTTTTGCACAAAAATTATAAGCACATTCAAGGTAGTTCTATTTTTTGTACCAACAGATGCACTTTCTAATAAAACATTAGTTTTAAATGAATTTATCCACCTGATCAATGGCCGATATTTCCATAAATAGTCCCGGACTATATCGGCTTTTAGAGATATCTTCGACTTTGTCACTTTTTATTTCAGAATCCACAACAATAGATCATTAAATCTGCTCACAGGCAAGAACGAAGCCTTAATTAGGAAACATGTTTTATTCCGGAACTGAAGACTCTATTATCGAGCCTTGGCTTTCTTTAGGGCATTTTTGCAAATTTGATGGTTCCTTGCAGCATGTCTGCAGTTTCGGATGTTAAGCATTGCCTCTACGTCAGCCCTCGCAGAGTCTATCCATCTCCTCCTGGGTCTACTAGTCTATTTCCCGAAATAGGACGATTGTCCTTCATCCTCATAACATGGCCGGCATATTAAAGTAGTGAAGATCCATGGCGCGCGACAACGAGGGAGACCCACTCTCCGGTGGAAGGAAGGCTTAGACCAAGACGCTCAGAGCTTAGGAATGCCAAACTGAGGCCCTTTATGCTGTCGATAACCTATTTTCTTCGGGTAAAGTGACATGGTCAATCTAGTTCTTCGTAATCCCTTGGGGGGATATCAACGTCATTTTGTCGGATGTTTTTATGTGGGGAAAAAGGTAGACATAATGACCATTCTACGAGAAATGGGAAAATCAATTCGGCGGGCACCATTGTTGTTAGTGTATTCCTCCTCCTTTCCTATATTAGCCTGATTAAAGTCTCTTAGCGGGGTGTCGTAGAACTCATCTTTTTCTTCGTTCTGCTTGTCTTCGTTTGGCGCGTGTATTTTGATTATGGGCAGACTGCAAGCATATTCTCCAATTGATGAATTTAAAATCGATGATGATCGATTTTATTGAGTTGTCTGCCAAAAATGCCACTCCAAATTCTTTGCCCGTTGATGCTCCACTGGAGAACATTGTATGTGTTCTTCTTCTTATTCTGTAAACTCCTTTAATCCCTCATGGGACATAAGGCGGAATGTGTTCTTAGTTCTGTATTATTATTATTGCCATCTGGTCTCTAATGCTTTTACTTTTACTCGTACATAGTACAATTCGGAAAACCCAACTTCGTAGAAAGTTCTGGCAGTCTAATCGGAGCATACAGGTTGGAGCATACTTTCTGAAACCTAGGGTGCTATCAGTAATGCATGCTTTGCATGCGCAAACTGCGCAAGTTGGGCCCGCATCCATTTGCAGCAAAATCATTTGCGCATGCATGCAAGTATGCATTAGTGAACTTGTTTCGCCAGAGTTAAATTGATGCTGATAATCGCTGATTAATTGTCATTTTTCAATATATTTACCGCATTTTATCAATATTCTCCTCATCCATTTTATGTTTTCAACCAATATTTTGACATTTTGACAAGTGCCTTCTCTTCTGCTTTGAAACTTGTTCGCAGGGCTATCAAAAAACATGCAAAGTTTGCGCACATTTGCTTCGCATATTTGCATTTATGAACTCTGTGCAAACGCATGCTTGCTTTAATGAAACAAATGCAAAAAAAATACCCTCAAACTGCATTACTGAAAGCATCTCTAATTCTGCTGATAACTCAAATACCACGAATGCCTACACCAAATACCCTAGCCATAGTTTTAACTTACTTTTATATGAATGCTAAAAACTAAACTACACTCCACTCTAGGTGTCCTGAAACTACCTGGATAAGAAGTAAACGTGTTCCAAACTCATCATTGCTATATTACAAGGGTATTGGAAATGAAAGTGTGTCATCTCTAGAGGATCCGGATGCTGAGTTAAAGGAACTGTTTAAGTCCGGGATAAACATATCTGTACCGCATCCGCACCGTTTTCGCGGAAAAACTAAACTCAAGTAATTTGACACGGTGTGGACACGGAAATATGGACACTGACTGGTAAAATTGTACTTGCTTACTTTCTCTTCGTGTGTCGTCCGACACGCGGTGCAGATGCGGTGCGGATATTTGTGAATCGGACTTTAGTCGCTAATCTACATGGGATATAGTGATGGCAATGATGCTATTCTTATTCGGCAGCATTAGAACTTAAAAAGAAGTGATATAAATATTGTAGAAGAACCATAAAATTCATCTGAGAATATCAACAAGCTCTTGTTTTTCATCAATATGATAAAAAAGCGCCCAGTTTTTAAAATCATTTCTTAAGTTTCCGATATAAAGGTGTGAATTCTGAAAGGGGAGAGCATTGATTACAGCTGCTATAAAAGTTCAAATCTACATCAGTGCACGGACATCCTTGAAAAATTATCGATACTCAAAAATAAAACAGCTTGAAGTTTTGCTGACATTGATGTAACGAAAAATTGTTCAACCAAAGAATTATTGACAATGATTTTTCTCGGATCAATTCATTTCCTTAGAGTCTTACATTTGTAACTTTCTGTCTACAACCCAATATTTTGTTTACAAAGAAAACAATAAAATCTGTCACAACACATCTGTCCACTCAAGAAACTGTCTCTTATAGCTTGCAACCATCTGAAGTAATAAACTACCAAAATAACAACAGGGGTCATCCCTAAAAACATGAAGTGGATAATGGATCACATTATATCAAATCCACAACATAAAAATCTCGAAGACATCTTCAATAAACGATACAATTGCATCGAAAAACCTCCACAATTTTCAAAAACTGCGCAAGCGTGCGAACATTAAGTGCACATAGGATGACACAAAAACCCAGAGAGAGCGAAAGAGATCCAGTCCCTCCCCAGTGTGGTGCTCCTCGTATAGTTCTTGCACTATGGGCGAACGTGAGAAAAAGGTAACTCATAAATTACGGTGCTCGAATATGTGTCATAGCATGATTAGGCCTGGACTGAATGTGTTTATAAATAACACAAGAGCTCGGGGCTCATGTGTAATGATTGATAGTCACAGCCATTTGCAAGGCATGAAAGTATCGCTAACAAGCAGCTCATCGGGTCTTTGAAGGCATTTCAGGAGGAAATCATCGCGCCAAAGCATTGGAGGTGCGGCACTGTGTACCTTGATTGTTTCTGTTTACATAACTTCTGAAAATACCCTTTCTGTTATTGTTGTTGTTGTTGCTATTTTCTATGCTCACTGCATTTCCGAGAGCAAATACTGCTTACTTTGGGCGAATCGAAAGCCGTTGGTTCTCTGGATCCCTTGGCAATACCACGTGAAAATTTTTTGGTTTAAAGTTCGTCGCTTAAGTCTTTTGAATCGATTTTTTGGGAAGAAGTGCAATTCTTCAGTAAAAACTCCCGATGACTGCCAATAATAAAGGTTTTTGTAGAAACACGTGTGAAAAACTCGTCCACCCTGTTCGGCGAACAAGCACAGGTACATACCTCCACGTAAGACAACAAAGCACTGTGCCTCCTGTAATTGATAAGAAAAAAACTCCCGCGATAAAAAATTCACAATCAAAGAACGGGGAGCGCGAATGGTGGACTGTGGTCCTTGAGGCCAGATATCGATCGGGGCTGGGACGAGGCTGAATAAAGCGCGTACCGCCGCCGTACGTGTACGAGGCCCGCGGAGACTTCCTGCTTCTTGAGTGGCGACAATTTTTTCATTGCGCTCCACTAAATTCCAAACAAACCGAGAGAAAACAACAAAATGAATTCCGAATAATAAATAATAAAAAAATTACAACAACAACAGCAACAAAAACAAGCAAACAGGCAACGAAAAGAAATCTCCAGGCCGGAGGAGAGCTATCAATTTGCAGTGGCAAAATCGCTCAAAACTCGCCTGCGCCTCCTTTACCACTTTACAGGTGTATGCAATTGTTTTGCCATCTTGCACGTTTTAACTTACCTGACAGTGCGCCACTCCATCTTTAACTCGATGGCAGGCAGAACTATCGCGCCAGCTTCCAAGCTAAATGAAAATTTTTACCGGGCGGGTTATTAACGATTTTCGCTGTGTTGTCGCTGTTACGACTATGTAGGATTCCATGCGAGAAGTGTACCACAGGAGTCTGGTTTTTGCCCAGGCCGTAATGAATGGAAGCATGAATTATTCATCCAGGTTTGTTACGTCTCGTGTTTACCTGACGATGCTGGTGTTTTCTTTGCGTTTCATTAACCTGCTGGTATACAATGTTACCGTCTCAGCCGGTGTGTGCTGGCGAGGCCCGCCGCTTATGATGGAGTTGCGAAAAATTTTTGTGTTGACAAAAAAACTTTCAGTTTTGGTTCCGTGGCCTTCTGCTAACTGATGACGAGTACCACCCACCATGACAGCCATATTAATTACAGCAATTGAAATGTCTAAGTTTGTTAATTTTAAGTAGTTATGTGGGAAGTATGGGAAATTGCTTTAGACCAAAATTATTCAAATTATATTTGTAGAAAAGCTGATGAATGTTAATGATTTTTTCTACAAGGTAAGAAGAGTCTCAACCATTAAGCAAATTATTGTTGACGGGTTCTTGAAAGCTATTTACAAATGCAGAACAATATTGCGAAACGACTTTAACAATGTTTGTTTAACAGTAACAAATGAGCGGACGTGATCACTTAATTGATCAAACGTTTAATAGGAGAGGCTGTGAAACTGCACTGTTGAAGGTGATCACCGATCTTCGAATTTTTGTATGTGAACAAGCCTATCAATTACCGTTTGTACTACCAATACGTCAAGTCATTCTCGTCATGATGCAATGCTTAGTAGTAATCCTGGTTCTAAGTAAGGAGTAAAGGACAGAATAGGAAGCGATGGATCTGTTGTTAGAGCTCCTAGATGTTGTAGAAATACACACCAAAGAGAAAACATTTGCACTACGGATAACGAAGCTTCGAATAGAAAAGACGATAAAGACACTAGTAGGCGATGGATGGCCTCGTCGGACTGTTGTTCCTTCTGAAACAAGTAAATCCTGCTACCTATACGGCAAAGGCTGTGATGTCGGCAGTACCAAACTCCCACTAGGTGAAGACTCGACCAAAGAGGAGCTTTGGGACTCTAGTATTAATCGATTAAGCCGGCGACATGCCTTCTTAGCTTCAGCAAGACATTTTTTTTATGTGAAAAATTAGAGTCTCAGGAAAGGCCCTTTATACTGTGTCGATAATCTATTTTCTTCATATAGAGTGTAATGTCGAACAGCAGCTCTAGTCGGGGAAGGAAGGAGTTGCCACAACCTACCCGCGATATTTTTTAGTCCACCTACTTCCAACCAATACTATTGCGACTTTGAAATCAGGGCATCGAGAAACAACTAGCTGGAGTGTTATGCCTCCTGAAACGAGTTGAGTCTCATCAACCAACCGATGACATGCACTTTGGTGGAGCGGGGAAGGGCTAAGGAAGGCTATGACAGAAGGAATCAGGAATGTAAAGAGGGAAGAAAGAAGGAAAGTTATGTAGGTTGGAAAATGGAAAAGGCGAAGAACTGTGGGGCTGGCCGGGATTCGAACCCGGGGCTTCTGGGATGGTAGCCAGACGCCTTACTCCCTAGGCTACCGAGGCCCCTTTTGGATAGGCCGTTATAACTACGGTTTTAGACCACAAAGCGATGTTCCACAAAGTTTATACTAGGTCCATTGATTTTTAGTAGGTACATGAACGATCTCAGTCGTTGTGTCATGACAAACTGTAAACTGATCTTGCATGCAGATGGGGTCAAAATTTATTTAAGCAAGCCTCTTTGATTGATAAAGAACTGTGTTTACAACATTAATGTAGATCTTTCAATGGTCTCTATCTAACCACTTCCTTTAAAGCGATGAATTAGACGCCTTTTATCTTCCATCAATCATGGGCTTACCTTAACAAATACAATTCGAAAACCTAGGTGCTCATCTGAAGTTACAATTAATCTGCCTAGCCTGCAGTTATCATAGATCTCTTAAATATCTTAAATATATACTAATTCGCCCCACTCCTATCTGGACTGTTTTATTCTTCTTATACATACATATTCCCTCAAAATACTGATTTTAACATACTTCACTTTTCGTCCATTTCTTCACCATATCGCGATAAACAATGGTTGCACAAAGATTATTTATAATTTTCGCCGATCTTACCATAACTCAAATCCTTCCTGGGTTCTCGGGTGCGGGCTTAATGTATAGTTCTCCTCAGGCCCGCGAAAAAGGTGTGTGGCATCTGGGAAGAATTGCCCCGAGCCCCAAGGCAGAGGGCCCCAATAGTAGATTATAGGTTCACCTTAACAAGTTACAATAAAGAGCTAAGACGTTCCCAAAACACTGCGTGGAGAGCCCGCAGACTCTACCACAGATAACTAGACTAAAACAGCTCCTGTCCAAAAACTTCTTCGGGGAAGTGGGGCTGCTCAAAAAGGAGGGTAGTTCATTCACCTCTAACCTCTCTACCTCTCTAAACCTTGAGGTGCAGCCGCTTACCGTTTCAGATCGTTATTCCCGGAGCCTTTCTGTGAACACCTTCAACCGAAACAAGGTTAAATAAGCAGTTACCTCTTTTCAACCCGGAGGAGATGACATTTTCCCGCACTCCTTCAGAAGTTCCTCGATCTGATTCACGGCAATCTTGTCAATCTCTTTAGAGCCAGCTTCAGTTGGAGATACATTCCAACCTTAAGCTGTTGGTGGGATATCTGACCGGCCATGTATGGATACGGTATCACCTTCTTAACCTAGGACTGTATCAAAAGAGACAGAGTGCCGATTGTTCATGGAAAGCGAAAAGACTCGTATTGCTCGATACCAGTCATGGATGGATGTTTATAGCTACTTAGTATCCAGAGCTTCTTCGCCCAAAGTTACGTAGATGACCGTTTCGTACAACAAGCCAAACCTATATAGGTGACATTAAATGCCCATTATTATTAGCACTTTGACGCAGATCAACAATTGACTGGTTATAGAGGAGATCCCAAAAGTAGGAAATTATCACGATATCCGTAATAGATGATGAAAGTTATGGGCTCAATTCTTTTAGCATAAATACAGTAGTGTATATATTTGTTGAAGTTAAGATATCAATATAGATAAAATTGGATATGATATCATTGCTTATTTATAGTGCACAATTTTTTTGGTTTGCAAAGGTACCTCCTTTTTTAACTTCCCAGTATAGGAAGTTATTGTAATCGGTCCGAAAATCGAAAATTTCAACGTATTTTCATCTTTCAAGGTCCCAGGAGCATTTTAAGCAAAAAATTGGGAGGAAGTATGTGTGTGTGTATGTGTGTGTGTATGTGCGTACGGATGTGGTCATTTTTTCCTGCACGATATCGCGCGAACCAAAACTGATATCGACTTCGTTGAGGTGTTGTTCGAAGCGTATTAACCGAAATATGATCTGAAAAGAATTTCATGAAATTCGGTCCGGCCGTTTTAGCTTTTTCAAAAAGTCCTTGCAAATTTCCCGTAAGATGTGCCGTTTCGGAGATATAGTGGAAAAACCATTTGCATACGTTTTCCAAGATGGCGGCCAAATGGGGGGGGGGGGTTAGAATCCCGAGAACTCAAACTTAAGCTCACACTGACCCCCTACACATCCCAAAAATAAAACCTTGTCCTGCATTTTTGCAATGTTAAAGTACCATTTCCATGGACTATAAAGGGCTAGGGAAAGTCCCTCGTCTGCGGGGCTGCGAGTTCGATCCTTCGGCTCGCGGTGCTTTTTTTTCGTCATAATTTTTTTTAATTTCCTTCGGGGATTTTGTTTCATATGAACCAAGTTTTTGCAATGAATACGTCTCTAAATTTGCTTCCAGAACAAAAACCAATGATAACGAAATTATGGCATATACATAGTTTTTATTTGCTGCTCAAAAACTATTGTTTATATTGAATAAAGAAATATACCATGACGTGGGTGAAGAATCAAAGAATTTTATTGTTTACATTTGATTTCCTTTTTTTAAGCTATGATGATTATATTGTAGTGTTTGTTAAATACTTTGGTAAGTTTTAGATTACGCGGTCTCACAACTTATAACCTACATAAGCCTTTAAAAAAAACTTTTCAAGATTAATTATATATAGCGTTGGTCAGTGTGATACTTATGAATCTCCATTTCCAAACTAGGATACAGCATTATGATAATAATTAAATCAATGCAACGTGAAATAAAAGTTTTAGTTAAGAACGGATTTGGCTTATTTAGCTTATTATAGATTGAGTTATAGCTCACAATTGAATATGTACCAAAGGTTTTAATTAGTCGCCGCTTTGAGATTTTACCATCAACGCAGATTTAGTTTATTATACTACAATAAATCATCATAGCTAAAAAAAGTACTCAAATTCATCAAGAATCGAACCCGGGCCCTTTCGCACCCCATCTAGCGCCTTCCCATTACTCCAAACACTAACTTGTAGGAATGTGGCAATAAACATATTCATTCATGCTTACGTAGAAAGGTATATTCCAATGCTAGATAATATGTATAAAGTTTCGAAGAAAGTAAACAACTGAATTATAACAACAGATTTTCTATTATTTATGAAATGTATTTTGTATACTTTATGGAAATTGATAATCATAGGTAAAACGAAGAGTAATGTAATATTGCCATAGATGGTGTTCACTATTCTTTGTCATAGATGGGGTGCAATTAAAATATATCAATTCTTTCAAATTTTTGGCGGGTAATTATTGGTGTTGGTCTCATTGCGAGGTGGGGTACTTGTGTGCGTGCACGTGCATATATGCTATGGATAAACAGGTGCCTATGTTTTTCAGTAGGTGTTCTACATTTAAAGAAAAGTGAAGTGCGTGCGTGATTTTTTCTTTAAAAATAAAAAATAAAGTTACATTGAAGTGTAAATTAATACAAAAGGTGCGGTAAGCCGAATTTTTAACAATAAGACATGTATGCTTAAGTAAAATAATACACCTAATTCTGTTGTGCAAAGTGCATCACATTAGATTTGCCTCCAATCCAAAGAAAAATGTTTAGATTCGTTTTATATAGTGTTTACATGTGTGATGTGCTTTTTTTTGTTTAAATTTGACACATTCGAATTATTGGCCTCGATTCCCAGATCCGGCGGGTTGGAAGTGAGTGCGGATCAATCTCCACTTAATATATTGTCATCCAATCTGAAGTGTTATTCAACAGAAAGAATACCATGAAAAAGCGTAATTAGTGGCTAGTCTCTAGGCACAACATCCCACTAGTTTTTTTTTAAGCGACGACGTAAGTGATTTTTGTACCTGCACGATATCGCCCGAACCACGAAAGATATTGACTTACTTGAGGTGCCGTTCGAAGCGTATTAGCGACAATATAATCTGAAAAGATTTTTATAATATTCGGTCCAACGATTTTTTGGTTTTAATGACTTAAGTGATTTTTGTTCCTGCACGATACCGCGCGAACTAAAAACTATATCGACTTCATTGAGGTGCCGAAAAACATTAATACATCAATTTTATATACATTTTCGTCATCCTAATCTTGTAAGTGCGCACATTTAGTTTGACATTTTAGCGAAAATATTGATAAACAATTGTGACAAATTCTCGGTATTATGCATATATTCTATATTGCCTATTGTTCATTTATTATTAAAATATCCAATCATAATATTCAACATCCATCATACTGGGAAGTTGAAATGATAGTTTAGTACATAGTACATATATTTTAAACTGCTCATAGATTAAATTTGTCACATTAAAGGTCGATTCGCACTATACGGAACGTTAACGTCACGTCACGGAACGGCAACGGCACGTGAATTTTGCCTTCGATTCGCAGTTAAACGTCACGTCAACGTTACCTGAATTTTGTCGTTCAGTTTAAGAAGAATTAGATAGAGTATTATCGTATTCTGTATTGCTAACTTAAACTGTTCTTTGGAATGCCAAAATTTATCAATAAAAAGTTAGCAATGATGGCATTAGTTTTGGATGAGGAAGAAGAAAATTTGCGACAAATCATACAGCTCCTCATATCGCCGGACCTTTTAAACTAGATTTTCATCTTCCATGATAAATTAGTTTAACACAAAAATGATAAATGCTTGAAAAATTCGAAATTCTTCCGTTACAACGTCCACATTGAACAGAATAGATCAGTCACTTCAAGGCGAGTCACGTCAAAATATAGTTTGAAACTGACGTGCCGTTACGTTGACGGTCCGTGACGTTGCCTATATATGTGAACGGGTAGTGCAAAACTCATTGAAGAAAATATTTTGACGTTCCGTTGCCGTTCCGTGACATGACGTTGATATTCCGTATAGTGCGAATCGACCTTAATAGTGTCTCTAGTGTCCATACTGGTTGTAGTCTAGCCGGAACCATAACCGAATGTATTTAGTCTCACGTTAATCTAGGATGCTAGACTATAATGATATGTCGTATACCTACTTTATTAGTTTCTTTCACTGTACTGAGTTTCCTTTACAAAATTACTTCAAAATCTGTATACATGTACAAATACCTTCATTGGAACAGAAGGTATAATATAATTAGTGGCAAGTATTTGAGGTGGAAATCGAACCCAGGAATCTATGATATTTTTTCTCTAGCATTCAAGTTACGCTATTAAACTTATTTTATTGAATCAAGTCAATGACATAAAAATAACACATCTATATTTCAGCACTCACCCTCTTACGTTTCGAGGTTTTTCATTTTAAACTTTCAGTTTCCAGTCTTCTCATAATTCTCACATAACTCGGCTAAAAGTTGCAAAATGGAGCTCTTATTAAGTTTATCACAAATATTAATAACAACTTCCTGCATTCACTTTCCCACATTCTGCCTGCACACATTTAAATGCCAATAATATTTCTTTACTGGCCGAAAAATATGAAACGAGTCAACCAGAAACGCTCCAGCAATTAAGCATTAACACAGTCATCGCCTCAAGATCTCCCAACATCCGAAACCTGAGCCAAATTAATTAATTAAAGGCTGATTTGGACGCCAAATTCTCATGCTAATCAACACTTAATTTTTTTGGTGAATCCAGCAAATAAAAATCAACAACACCACGGAGAAGAAATCATTGCACAAGAGCTAAAAACTGTGGCAAAAAGCTGGAGGAGAAACCCATGCGATATGATAAAAACCATCGAGGAGAGTCATTCAATAAATCCATTCTTAATATTTCCCCTCGTATTTCTTCCTCTTTGGGGGGCAATTGGCGAGCGAAAAAAGTCCAACATCAGATGGAAAAAATCAAACATAAAAGACGTCAAGTCGTCAAGGCGCATGCGCAAGTCACTAAAGCGTGAATCTTGAAGACCTGAGAGACAATAAACCAAGGAAATAGCAACATGACCGGCCAGCAGCGAGGGACCGTCTTGATATCTTAACGTGCATCCGGTGCCGGTCGGTGGTTACTGGCTGGTTGGTGTATAGACGTTTTCAAACCTCGTGACATCCCGCGCATCTTCCCCAGCTAAGCTCTTAAAAATGTTAAAAAGTTCAGACAAAAGCTTCACTTAACTCCTCCTATCAAATCACTTGCTGCCATGTAATCAGTCGCGACTGCGTATTGCTAAAGGGAGGTGTATTTTTCTGGGACTTGGATGATTATTTAAAAAAATTACAAATTATGACTGAAAAACACCCGTTTTTATATATTTTTTTTATTTTAAGGTTTTTATATTTTACACAAATGCCATAGAAATAATTTGTAGTAATTTCTACTAAAAAATACGATATTTGTGTTTTTATCACTTTGATTACTAGATTTTTGACATTTTCCGCCAGTCGCAAGCGCGCTTCTGCCCGGGGAGGTTGTGTTGCTTGCGGCTGCGGAGAACTCTCAATTTATGAATGAAAATGCTCATATCTTTAAAAGAATTTTTTCCAGCAATTCTTTTAATTTATTTTAAATTTAGGGATGGGAAATATTTAGCATAATTATAGTAAAATTATGCTTATTACGATGGATAAACTGCCTTTGTTGAGCAGGAGTTTTACATGTATTTCAAAGCTCTGCTCAATACATATAAAGATTACTTAACTTTATTCATCCGGCATGCGCACATCCCTTCCCAAATTATTTTGTTGAGTTTTTTCTGCGTTTGTTGCCTTTTTAAGTTAAAAGAGGGGAAATGATAGAACAAATTTTATGAAATTGGGCAACGAGGTGCGCAGAACCCTTCAAATTATTTGTGTCACGGAGTTTGAAAACTTCTATACGCCAAAGCACCAGACTTCATCACGCTCCAGTGTCTTATTCAAGTTTCAGTGATTTATCCGCGTCTTACTAACATAATTCAGTTCAGTGCAGGGACCCCAGAGCCGGGGGACCTTAAGGGAGTCTCTCAGGGCCCTTAAACGAAGGTGGCATACCTTGCCTCATTGCTCCCAGCACAGGAATTCGTTGTGGATGGTCGAAATCTAAGAATAACTCCCCCTCTGGGAATCGCTCGTTCATTCCTGAAAATCCATATTAGGCCGGGTCCGTTGGCCGCTCTCATCTAATTAAGAGGAACCTGTCGGTGGGCCGATGCTTTTTTGTACGCCTGTGTTACACTCTAATGCGGTAATGAGGTGCGTTCTATTGTTGATTCAATTAAATTCAATTATTGGCCTGCGGCTACCTTTGCTGCTGCTGACAGAGCCACAAATAGCTTCTAGCTCGGCTGATATGAATCTGTAAATGAGGTGGAAAATTTCAGGCCTTGGGAACTCGGTTTTGTCAGTTTTTGATGGGACTTTTGTCAGTTTTGTCGGTTAAAGAAGAAGAACTTCTTGTCACTGCATTCCATCACTGCAGGTGCCTCGCATTGGTGATTGTGTAGTTTAATGAGATCTTTGGTGGTTTATAGTGCTGGCATTGAAAATTGAAAATGATTTATTGGCCAGAAATGGTTGAGTACAAGGTTCTTTTTAACATAAATTTAACTGGGCATGGTTGAACTTAATTCTACGCCGGATTGTATACATCGTTGGAAATACCAGTCGTGGAATACATATACTTCATTTTACCACTATTTGGTATGACAAAAATATCTCCGTTTTTGCCATTCAATAATTCTAATTCATGAGTGGTTAAGGATGATCAAGTAACTTAGTATTTTCCGGTGTCCTTTTAAGTTTCTAGACTCAAGTCTTATTTGATCCGTTAGCTAACGGTCCGAGCGGAATGTTCCCGCAACGGATACGTTGTTGTCGGTGCCGCTGGGTCGAACTCCATTCACAGTGCGTTTTCATTCTCGACAATTTTTAGCGACGTCTCGAGCCTCGATACGCAATAGAGCCCACGCAATGCACGTACGTCTTTGAGCGTCGATCGGAATCTTGCGTTGATCAAAAAGTTATCTAACACTGCCGTGTCTTTGCCGGAGGGATTTCTCCAGGTGAGCTCCACCTCCTCCTTTCACATCCTGGCTTTTGGACCAGGCAACGGCGGAGTTAAGACTCCAGTTATTTCATCGATTATTGAGATCACTCAGTTGGCCACAGTAGCCCAGTGGTTAAGGCCCAAGTAAAAATAAAAAGTGGCCTTACAACGGGCGCACACCGGCCTCTTGGCTTTTTAAAAAGCATACGAAGGCCGTAGAGTTTTTAGCTATGTTTAATGGGAGCACATAGTGCCTCACGATGGCCAAACGTGTCCAAAAGATAGAAAAGAAATGGCCAAGTACTGAACTGTAAGAGTTTCTTAGCACATTGCAGATACTATTCGGAACGGCTCAGCTCACCATGTCGAATATCTCTTTAAGCCCAATCAGGTTGCATCACTATTAAATTAAATTTTTCCCTATGAGCAAAAACACTACAAATCTATCACCACCTTATGCTAGACAGCGACCGAAGACAATTAATTTACCACGGCTAAAATTCATGAAAATTCAAAATCCATGTGCGTCGTCCAAAAACAATGCACAGAGCTAGAAGCCCTTCTATGAAATATCGAGCACATGTTGCACCCATAATAATTGCATATTCCGGGCACCCACGGGTAAATTGTGGCTGTTTGTTCGGGGTAAGCACGTGACAGTAATCGCAAAGGGTTACAAGGGTGCCAATTTGCCGAGCAAACATGGGGGTGGCTTATTGCCATTATTATGTGCGGCTGAAATCATAATAATTGCGAATTATTGTTGCAGGGGCTGCGGTAGGTGTAATACGTCGTATTACGAACGAAATGTTTGTCCCAGAACCGGCTGTGGCCCAGATTTACGAAGTTCTCTGTGTGTAGGCAGGAGGCAGTTGTTTAGTATTTAAATGGGCTGATCAAGGATAACGTGATTTACAGCTTGCGGTATGGTATTTTTTTTTAATCCGCTTTTTTATGTCGGACAGGAAAAAACACACTCCTAAAGCTTGACATGTGCCACAAGCCCTTGCACCTTATCTATCTGTTGCTCATATCCTTTCACAAAAGCAGATTCTGTGTGGTATCCATTTCATAACTGAATTTTCAAACCGCAACTAAGGCGATGACTGATGATAATCAGGTCACGTCCAATCCTTTTGTACCACTCAACAATATACTCTTTAAAAAAAATATCTTTTCACGAAGCACCTGAACCAGCTAGAAACATGCATCTTGCACTAAACCAAAAAGGTGTTTCGTGCATCTTCCCTGTGTTTTTTTGTTGTTGTTGTATTATTATCCTGCGGTAAACTGTTGCACACTCAAAAATTTTTAACCTGAGATAAAAAAATGCAAAGCAAGTCCCTTCCGCCTTTTCAATCGCTGCTGCACCTTCCCACAGGATCAAAATGTAGAACGAAAGGTGCATTTGAAACATTTGTTGCAGGCCTCTAGTCCTTTTTTATGGAGCCAGATGAACGTGGATGAAAGAGTTAAAATGCCACGAATATAAAGACTTTGGGCACTTTTAAAAAGGAAGGGTGGAGGTCTCTAAAAAAGAAGGTCTCGTGAAAATCAGAGGGCTGCATATGTTGCTTTTTTCTTGGTTAATGATTTCTCTTGAAGTGCAATGTGCACCCTTTGATTATAGTTTTTCTTATAAAAAATTTGAGATGGTCGGGTGGATTCTTGGGTCGCACCTGGCCTATGTTTTCCTGATTGAATTTTTTAAATAAAGGATCGAGATTTTTTTGTGTGTAATCGCGGCATGCAGGAAAAATTTTGATGTTTCGAAGTTTAAGCTTTATATCGCATATCTGCTTTACTATTGTCTTATTGCTAGTGTTGTATAAATAATTTTGAGCATTTTTCATTGCTGAATGAAAATCAAAAAGTCTTTCTTTTTCTTTTTTCACAATTGGCAAATAATGTACATCTGGTCTACAGCCAAAAATATCTCAGCAGGGAATCGAAGCGCTTCTGAAGCGCTGAAAAGGAATACCAACGCGCTTCTAATTTATATCCCAATTCCTTTCCTTTTAACACAGGCATGTTATCAGAGCGAAGCGCTTGGAAACTTGAGAAAAACAAAGCAATGGGAGTCTAGAGTGAGTGCTGCTTGAGAACTTCCATAACATATGAATTGGAAGCGCTACTTTCTTGCTTCTTTTGGCAGCGCTTGATTAATTTCCCACTGGGATCTTATGGAAATATCTTATGATACGAGTAGTAGGACTAGGCTTAATAGTTTTGCAATCCAATTATTCAGAATTCAAGTAATGGTTTGCTTTTCCCTTACCGAAGCAATTCAGACTTTGCTGACTGCTGTGCTGGAGACTCTCTTCAATTTGGTATCACTCCATCTTGAAGAAGTGAAGTTTCTGTTGCAAAATCTCTGATAAATACTGCCATTAAGGTGAGAACGAACGGCCAGCTGGATTATGGTATTCAGCCAGAACATTCTACAATTATCCAGGGAGATATTCCAGAAGTTGGACTGCTAACCCCACTGCATGTTAGCAATGATCTCAAATTTTCAAACCCCTTCAAGATAGTCTAGTCTTAGTTTTTTTAAAGGTAACGGATTCGCATACGATAACCAGTGTCTGCATTTGGGATGATAGTTCAAGATTTCTTTCAAGAAGAGCTATACTATCATGTAGGTACTTATTAAGGGCTTACGTTAAGAAGTGGGCATCTATCTTTTCTGGCAATTAAGTGTTAATCAGAGGGATATGATCCCGCAGAATTAAAATAAATTAAGGACTGCCAATGCGTTTTTGATTAAATGGGATTTCTTATTCGGGTAACCCCTGTGTGGACTTCGAGTCATCAGAGCTTCCAAGGGAATGAAAAAGTAGAATAAGTAACTTCTAGACTTTGGCGTGAGTTCCAAATCCGACAAAAATCTATGAAGGATTTTCTGAAAAGGACAGCGTATCATCCTAAGAGACGCCAGCATATCGTCCTAAGTGACTGTCCTATGACTACCTTGAGTAACTATCTCGGAGCTTCTCAGATTAGTTGCAAAATGGCTATCCTTAGTGTGTTCGAAGCCTAGTGCTGGGTCTAACTGACATAGATACATATCCTGCCTTATTCTCTGGGATAGTAGTCAGTAGTCAGGCGCCTTAACCCTAGACTACCGAGGCCCCACTTATGTACTTTATTAAAATGTTAGGTGAATGCTAATGTCTTATTTGCCGTAACATAAAAGAGTAAAAATCAAGTCAAAAAAGGTATAAAAGATTAAAAATGAAGCCAAATTACACTTAACTTTAATTCCATAAAATGTTGTAGTCACAAAGACCAAAATCCTTGATTTTCTAATCCCAAAGTTCACCTCTAAAATTGTGAAAAGGAAAGGAGTTTCCACAAATTATGACTTTTCTCATAAAATTTTTCGTGTATTAAATTGCGACACTTCTGCTATCCTTGGCCTTTTCAACCTGGCTGACGTAAAACAAACAAACTAAAATTAAAAAAAAAAAAAACAAATATAGTTCATCTGCAGCAACAAAAGTCTATTAAAAACCTTACATAATCCACTTTCAACAATTCGCGCTCAGGTTTTAATGACAGGAAGCTGCACTTATGTTGTCAGTTAATTAGTTTCACACCCAATAAAATGTTCTCGCGAAACTTTTATTCCGGGCATAAAAGTGCTTAAACACCTTGTCAGGGACCATGGAGGTGATTAAAGGTTGGCTAAATGCATGAGATCAGAGGACGTAAAACTGTTCACCAATAAGCCGCATAATGTTCCCAAGCTGCAGCCGATGCCCGCAGTTCACTAGAGAGTAACGATAAAATCTAAAAACTGCCGGTGGAATTGTTTTGCACAGTTTTGCATATCCGGTGGCACACTGTGCAATCCCGGGCTCTACGCCTATGGAGCAGCGCGGGTGGCGTCTGTGGCAATTATTAAACAATAAACACCTGTTTTGTGTTTAAATATAGCAAATGAAAGGGAAAATTTTTGGCTAAATGTGAAATTATGTTTTTTATGGGAGATAATACATCATTTTCTAGATCTTATGTAACAGAGCAGAACTTACGACGGCATCTCCTCCACCCACCAGAAGGCAGCGAAACTCATTTCTGTTGCTAGGAACAATAATGGCTTCTGTGTATTATGGGCAGTTAAATATTGAAATTATGCCAAACATAAAATCTTACGTTTTCATGATTTTCACGTTCTAAATTTATTTTAAGTGTTTGCATAACCTTCACACCTTTTTTAAGCACATCAACCAGGGAATTGTGTTAAAGAGAGGTGACAAGGAAGGAGGAGTGTTATGTAAGTTGCTGAAATGCGAAGACGAAGGACCATACCACGGACCTCTGGGATGATACTCGAGCGCTACTGAGGCTGACAATCTTAAGGGCCCGGAGACGATCAATAATATTGTCAATATGTATTGACAATAATATTGAAGCACCTGTCAATACCCTTCAAAAATCTCATCAATCTAACTATCAATACGGCGACTTCGCAGTGTTGTTTTGAAAATCGGTTGTGACGAGGTGGCGATTTTCACATGTTTATTTTTGGAATTAGTTGAAATACTAACGAAATATTGACCAATAAACCTTGCAAAAGTCAATGCGTGCATCAATATGCCTCGCGACAATACGCTTCAATCAAAATTTCTATCAATATGCTTCAATAAATTGACAATGCGTTTGAACCCCTGATAAACGGTCAATATGCCCTGTCAATGCGCCTCGTCAATATTATTGAGAGCCGTATTGACAATATTATTATTATTGTTACTTTAAGAGCCCCGGAGACGATCAACAATATTGTCAATACGGCTCTCAATAATATTGATGAGGCGCATTGAAAGGGCATATTGACCGTTTACCAATTTATTGAAGCATATTGATAGAAATTTTGATTGAAGCGCATTGACGCGAGGCATATTGATGAACGCATCGACGTTTACAAGGTTGGGTCAATATTTCGTTAGTATTTCAACTAATTCCAAAAATAAACACGTGAAAATCGCCACCTCGTCACAACCGATTTTCAAAACAACACTGCGAAGTCGCCGTATTGATAGTTAGATTGACGAGATTTTTGAAGCGTATTGACAGGAGCTTAAATATTATTGTCAATATTGACAATATTATTGATCGTCTCCGGGCCCTTTAAGTTTGGACTCTAGGTTATTTTTCAAGTTCGGCAGTACTTAATGCGGCAGATGAGTAGGAGAGAGTAAATGTCAGAGGTTTTATTTTATGTTATCATAGGTCAACTAACATAAGTGCAAGGTAGGGAGGCTGTTTAATATTGCAATCAGTTCAACCAGAAAGAATTAATGGTATGTGCGGACAAAATTGAACAGTCACCTCCACGTGGTTCCCGCTGGATAAACAACCAACGACGGTAGTAGCGATGGTGGAACGCTATAATCCCGCCTACCAGCGAAGGACCAGCAATCTTCCCTGGCAATATCAATTGCTATGAACCCGTCAGCAGAGCCGCGGACCGGACGGATATCTCAACGACGAACTGGTAAACAAAAAAAGGGCAATGATTTCGGAATATTTACATGGACCGTGTGAACTCTATACCAACCTGGTGAGTTAAGAGTATTATTGTACCAGATTGAAAAATTCAAGGCCGATATAAATACGATTCAAGATTTTAGATGGTTGGGGGAAGGCATAGTAGAGAAAAGGAATCACACAATATACTTCAGCAGAGATAAAGAGCACACCCTAAGTAGGGCATTTATCGTGAGAAAAAGCTTAAAACATGCTGTAATAGGATTTGTAGCAATAAGCGAAAGAATGTGCAACGAATTGAAGGCAAATTCCACAATAGCTCCCTCATTATTATACATGCTCCAACTGAAGATAAGTCTGATGAAGAAAAGGAGGCCTTCTACGAAAACCTTGAGAGAAACCTCAGAAAATGCCCCAGGTACGATGCAAATTAATTAATGGAGGCGCTAAAGCAAAACTAGGGCAGGAACGAATCTCATACCCCGGCTTCACCGGCCGAGCTGAGCAAATTCGAGCAAATTAGCGAACTGAACTTTAATATAATCTCAGTTCGCATACAATTTCCACATATTCAACTGATGATAAACAAACCTCAGTTCGCCCAACTGGTCTCGAACCTAAGTTGAACGTCAAAGATGGCTCAAAAGAGAGTACTCAACTGGAATAGTGGAACGCCGTGTCTCTGGGGCTTTTGCATTTCTGACTTCGGGCGAAAAAGCAACAATTTCAAGCACGAACTGTTCACATGAACTGGAATTTAGCCGGGCCTGGGTAAGAGAAGCAGGGGTAGAAACGACGGGATCCATCTATACCAAGTCAACCCAGACAGTGGCTTACGCTGATGTTGTCGCTCTAATAGGTAGGTGTTTTGCAAGTGTGAAAGAAGCCCTCAATAGATTCATATAACATAGAAACTGTTAAAGAATTTACTTATTGCAAGCTGACAGTGGCGAGGCAGCAGAGATTAGATGAAGAATAAACGTTTCTAACAGAAGCTATTTTGGCCTTCGACAACATCTTACATCACGAAAGATGTTTTTTTATGTGATAGACTAGAGGCTCAGGAACGGCCCTTCATACTGTCGACAATCTATTTTCATCGTATAGAATGAAATGTCGAACAGCAGCTCTAGTCGGGATGGAACTGTTACAACCTAGCCTCAGGAAGCCAAGGATAATAATAGGCTGTAGTGCTACAGATGATGATAAAAGGGATGGCAATGATCAAGATCAAAATGCAAACAGCATCGTCAACAAGGTCAACACACTTCGAGTACAATAAATAAATCTAGATTCTAAAAATATTTGTCACACACATCAACAAGTAACAAAAACTCTAGAAATTTATTAATGACGAAAGAAAATCCATTCTACATTGACCTCAAAGTTCCATTGCTGGGTAGTTCATGGATCCGCTCCAGTTAAGACGTCTATCGGAATAAATCAAACAGCGGAGCCGAGCAAACAGCCCGGAGTAATCGTAATCAGCTGCATTGGCCGCCGCTATCCGAGCTGGAGCTGGTGGTGACTCCAAGACGTCTCAATACCGCAATCGCCACGGGAACTGGCCAATCTCTGTCCAGATCCAGGTATCGCACCAATGGGCGTGAGATTTGCAAATTGCTTAAAAAGTGAAAATTGCTGCAAATTTTCATTCACTTTTACACGCCTCGAACAATGAGAGGAAATGGTGGATTTCCTTTGTTTTTTTTTGGTGCTGTTTTGTTGTTGCTGGGTGCTGGTTGCTGCATCGCGATGCGGCAAACCTTGCCGATGGTCCGGAATGCTGAGGTGTTGCTGGGATTCTAAGAAGTGGAGGACGACCAACGACGGATAAGCCGAGATGCAACTGGCACCCACCAGCTGCCATGGCCGTCGCAGTGTTACGAAGTACGTCACAGTCTATTACACCCGACATGCAATTTGCATTTCAGCTTTAGCACCCAGACATCGCCAATTTGCCATTTGGCTAGACGATCTCACTTTGGTTACCTGAAGATTATACCATACCTATAGCGAGCAGAGAGATTCGACTGCAGTTCGAGGTGCATTGGGAAAAATCATGGATGATACGCGCTTAAGGTACACCACAGTTTTGTAGTGGGTGAAACGGGAGGTGGCGTGAATGACAGATGAATTTTGCAGATGTTTCTTTTGGGCTTGGAATGCAGGTTGGGCATTAAGGTGTACTTTTTTTATGGTTATTCAATTTGAAATGTTTTAGTCATTAAGTCAACAATGCATTTAGCAATCAAATTGATGATATTTATCAGAAGAATTTTTATTAATTGTTGCAGATTTTAATGAATTGCTTTGTCTAAGAGAAATGCTGTAGGCTAATTATTGTGCTGCTGTGTAGTGAAGCATTTTTGAAGTAGTTATAAGAAATATTCTTTTGTTCAGTACGCCTAATATATACCGTATTTATAAAATATTTATAATTAACTAATAAAGCATTCTCCCTAGGGACACACAGATTCTCGGGGCTCAGTTGAATTATCAAAAGCTGAAATATTTCGGTTTGCACAAACTAACAAATTCAAACAGTGATTGCAAGTAGATAGAATAGTTCATTCTGATTGCTGGAGAGTTTCTTTGATTCAATCGCATTCCTAAGATACATGCTAGGTACAGGTGGCTAGGTAATTATTCCTCTTTGATCCCTAGATATTTTAGTAGGCCAGACCGCTATATTTGTAGATCAGACAGGTTTAGCAGTCTGTCAAATGACAGACTTGACTGCTCGAAAAGCAACTTTATCCTCCGCATCCTACTAGCGTGGTTCCTCCGTCATTCTCATCTTCTGATATGATAATTCAGGGTACAGTGTTTGGTAATCAAGCCAACAAGCGTGCTGACATCAAGCCAACATTTCTGACAAGCTTTCTTTCTACCGCCCCAACGTGTTAAGATACGGCACAGGAAAGAATCCATTAAAGCTGATCAATTCAGGCGCGGGCCCCAGGGCTCGTTGTATTTCATATAGGTCCAATCGAAAAGGGCTCTCTTCAGTAAAGCTAGTAGGTGCCCCAAAAGCCAGTTTCGAGCCAATGACTGCAATACAATTTGTCCATCGACTCAAATACAGTAAGAAAAGGTGGTCTAGGCTGACAGAGACTCCATATCAAGATAAAGATTTATCCAACTTGGTGGGCCATACCTGCTGGTGTTTCCCAGGGGTCAATTCTATCACCGTTGTCTTTCCTAATTTTTATAAATTATATTCACTCAGTCCCCTCAAACCACGTTTAGAGCCTTCGCAATATACAACAAGCATGTGCCAGAGCCTGTTTTTAGAACGCAAGCTATTATTCAACTCTATCAACAAGGAAATATCTTACGAAGTACTATCTCAGCTCTCATAAAACATGAATCGACCTTTCTTCTTCTCAGTTTTCATGTAAGAATGTAAGGCTGACCGATCATTTAGCATCCTAGATATAACTTAATCGAAGATCTACAATGGAGCCACTACGTATTTCAAATCGCACTCTCTCTCATCGTCACCAGTGCCGTAGCCACTCTCTTTTGCGTGGTGGGGCAAAGCAATTTTACTAAATTAACGCGGAAAATGTCACTTGGAAACAAGTTTGTACCGAGTGCTGGCTGTACCCCTACACTAGGAAGTATAGTATATTTTTATTGATATTTAGAAAATCTATCTCGTCACTCTGCTTAGAACAAAATGAAAGGTGCCGAGTTAAGTGCCGCACATAAGAGAAAGAGAGCCCCGAATGAGAGAGACAAAATTAATAAGTTACCCAAACTAATACAGAAGTTAAAAAAGAGGACATCCAGCTAATCGAAGAATCACCAAAAGACACACAAAAGTTTTGCATAAGAAAAGTGCGGGCTTCCTTAGTTGGTCTAGTTCTGTCAAGCAGCAGTGGCCAATTTGAAAACTTCGACAAACCCTTGTGGGAAACAGAATTCAATGCCGATGAGACAGACCCTGGTTTCTGGGACAGAAAAAATGTCAATTTAATACATGTTTGGATCAAAAATGGTCCATTGCGATACCAAAATCTTGACGGCAGTTTTTAAAATATGAAAGAATATATAAAGAGGTCTAGATACGCATCCGCAAAGATAAGAGAGCTACGATATGGCATGGATATGACACGTGATTGACTACTCTATTCGCCATAAACTGGGCTTGTATTTTGTTTCGTCCATTTGTTTCGTTTATTGTCCAGTCTTGATTTTTGCTACCGTCGGTTTCAATGATTAGAAGCATAACAATTTGATTGCAGTGCACGAAAATAGTATAGAATATCAGAAGTTCATGACACCCTTATCCTAGCATCTCTTGGCCTGGCCTTCCGAGGAGATGATTAAGTAATTGGATCGTCAATAATTTGGAGCTCGATTCGTGCTCAGCGTCCTCGATAGCCCCCGAGTATAAATTTAGGATTCATTTCGTTACACATTTTCCGATATTTTTAATTTAATAACTAATGTTACATTAATTGTTCATAAATATTAGACATTTGTCAGACAAATAATCGATAAAACCATATGCACACCCTCAGACATGGAACACTTTCCAAAAAAATGGGTCATTTGGTTTTACTGCAAGAAAGTCAGTTTTGCTAAAATCCCGAGTAAAAACAAAAAATGGTCTTAAAATTGGTGAACACCGACCTTAATTGAAACATATTCCCCTTTTTTCAATCATACTCCAATTTTCCCCTAAAATATAATATAACTCAACACGCTTCACACATTTCACGCAAAACAAACTGACGACTGGCGAGCTCGTTTCTTTTGTGCATCGATTATCTTTGAGTAGGACAAATCGAAAGGACTATTGTACATTATGAAAATGATTAAGCTCCCATAAAGCATATTCAACAATACATGCAGATTCTTTTTAGCTCGAATTCACCGTCGAATGTCCGCCCGTATGTACAGCTCAGTTCTTGGCCATTTAAATTGGTCAAGTTTCGGGGTTTGTGAGGCTGTATGTTCTCCCTTTAAAAAGGTTAAAACCCCTACGGCCATCATATGCCCCTTAAAAGCCAAACGGCCGGTGTTTGCCCGTTGCATCTAATTATCGGCACACATACAGATATCTCCGTGTAAAGTAAAGAAACCTACTTGTGATGAAGGAATACCCGTGCAGACCTAGATTACAGGGATGCCAATTTGGGAAGAAAATGGTGAATGGGTTTTTTAGAGGCTTTTATTTTCGATTGTCGTTAAATTTTGTTCCTTCTTTTTCTAGTGTTTCGATTTCATATATAAGAAAAACGTGTGGGGCAATGCAAAGGCGTGGGGGGGCTAAGCCCCCTCTAGCCCCCTGGTTGCTACGGCCCTGATCGTCACTACATATTTCAAACAAGCATCGCAATGACGTAGCAGTTTTTTCTTTAGTTTCGAATTTTTTTTTTTTTTTTTGAGGTTATGTGTGCAGATGAAAATTTCATATTGTAACCCACCGGTAACCAATATCATTACGAACAGCCTCAATTTATTTTATTTGCTTTTTTGGACCTACAAAATGGCCGATAACTTTCGTAGCTGTGGTTGCTAGAGGCAGAAAATGCCCATTTCGTATACTATTGTTAAAAAACAAATTTTTGAGACTGGAAACAGTTCCTTTTTCGGCGAAACAATTACAGGGAGCATTAGTCGTCGAACGTCTGTTGCAGTCAGCTCGGCACAGCCAGTCATCCATAATTTTTTACTACTCAAGACTTCTAATGCATTTATCTCAAAACCGTTGTTACCCGGGAACCGATTTACCTAAAATTTTGAATGTATCTTTAGAAATACATTGTCTATGGAAGTAGGCATAATGTTGCCTAGCTCATTTGCTATTACCAATTTTCTGACCATTTTTTAGGCAAATTTCCCACTTTTCACTCCGTATGTACTATCCTATGTACAACTTTCAGGTGAACCGGTCGAAAATTGCCTGAGTTATGTTTAAGGTCGTGGATCCTGGAGAAACGAATGCGTTATCGATAAAACGCTGCACAGCCGCCATTAAAAAAATTATTGTATACATTCACTGATATGTAAAATTAACACCTTTTTAGTAATCTCGAGTTATTTTGCAGTTTTTCTGGGGAAAAAACCTAAAAAGGTAGACAATAACGTTTTTTATCGAAAATATCGGTTTTTGGGTGTAATTTTGGCCAAAGAGTATTTTCGACAACTTTGACCTTGAATAACTTTCAAAGGGTTAATCGGGTCAACTTTTTTGTAAGAACCAAAGTTGTAGAGAATTTCATTGTCCACATTGCCCTCGCACTGGGTTCTATGATCTATAGAAACCGAGATACATGGAAAACTCGGGAAAACGCGATATCTCTGGCGGCCATCTTTTATTTTTTTGGATTCCGTAATTGTTTTCTCAAAAAGTCATAAGGAAGCTGTGCTCAAATTTTCAGGCAATTTTGGAGTTTTGTCTCCTTTCTGGCGTTTGTTTTGCTAGTTTCCCGGACTATAAGAAGTACTGTATTATTAAAATTAAATATTATTATCATAAACATAATGTCATATAAGAATAAATTTTCTTGAATTTACGAGTGTGTCTAATTCACTGATCACCTACCGAATATATTGATAACATTTTGCATACATAAAATGTTCCTCGCCAAAAATAAATTGAAAAAACATCCTACAGCCTTTTTTTCCAATCAATTTATTTTATTACACAAAACTTTGCATGTTTATATTCCACACAAGTTTTTAGCTAAGCAGTTACAATGTTCATAAAATAAATCGAAATTTGCATTTTATAATTTAAAAATTACTTATTCAAAGAAAGTACGAAACAGGTGCTTCAGCATCTAGCAATCAGAGTTGACACCGGCCAGGCTGGCTGTCCGTCCTAAAATATCTCACTCGCCCGCCGCTTAACATCCCCTAGCCGGAATCGCAATTTTTGCACAATGGTCGCTGCAGACTGATCTGCTCTTATTCAAGTATTCCATCACCAGGTAACCAGCAACCCTTTGGTGCTTAAATTGAGCCTCTTGATTGACAGAAACACCTTTCATCCCTCAGCAGCGCAATTCTTGCAACAATGTTGCGTGTCTTATATCCTGGGACAGTTTTGTTGAGTCAGCTGCCGCTGCTGCCTGCAAACGTTTCGCACATCCACAAAAACAGCGCCGCAGCAAGGACGCAAATTTTGCAAATTGACGCATTTCACTCCCATAAAAGGGAAATAACTCTTAATCCTTTGACGCCGCCAGTTGGCTGAACCCGGGACTGATCGTGTTGACATGCGTCTATAGTTGGCGCATGTGCGCGCCGCTAAAGGAGACTTATTTTGGGACTCGGAATCCAGTCGCTGACTGTCCCATTTTTTTAGTGGCGCATCTTTTGGGTTAATTTTAGCCATGATTTGTGTGACATTCGATCTAGAAATATTTCGGAGGTGAAGACTGAGTACCGAGAATCTAGGAAAGAGTTGTCTGCTAGCTGAAAGAAATGCTGTAGGTCTGGATCCGGGGAGCATCTGGGTTATTAACTCGATATTTTAACGTTTTTTTTATAGATGTCTATAATGTATAAGGTGGGCTTTGAGTGAGAATTCAAACGAAGCTACTTTAAAAAATACAAAGGGGGAGAACTGGAAAATGGCTTAAAAAACTGCCTCCTCACTTGGGATGTGTCATTCTTATTTTTCAGGTGTCAAATTAAAACATTTTCTAAATTAATCAATTTTTGTTTCCTAATAATGAAACAAGATGCAGCCATAAATTATACAACAAAAAATAAAATTTCCCAAGTACCAGATGATTCATTTCACATTCCCTAAAAGGAGTAGAAGTACTCATCACATTGGGATGCTCCTCCATGGCCGCCACTTATCGCTGTTCAGTGGTTGTCATTATTATCCAAGGAGGGGCCATAATCCATTCTATTGAGACCACCTTCACCATTTCCGTTTCTTACAAAGATTTATTCGCTTACTTAAGGGATGCATTCACGTGCAGCATCCTTAAGTAGAGCTCATGATGCGATTGAGGGTGGTTTACGCAATTTATGTAGGAAGTAATTTTTTACCAAGGTTTTTCAATGGAGGATTAATGAATGAATCGACCTGCAATTTTATGATAAAAGTATTATCTTTCAATGCTGATGGGATTTGCTGTTATTTCAAATGATAAATGAATGGATATTGGTGTAATTTGTTTGCGCAATTGAAAAGGGAGGAAAAGGCTATTGAAGATATCTATTAGATGAAATTATGTAGGATGGATAGAACTAAATCAGAATAGGGAATCTAAATGAATAATATGATAAGTAATAAATTGAGACTGCATACTGTTTTCGTCTTAACTTTAAAAAAGAAATATTTTCTACTATATCGAGTAAAAATTAAAAAATGGGCTTACAGCGGGCGAACAGAAGCAGCTTGGCTATTGGGGGATATGATGGCCGTAGAATTTTTAACCTGGGAGCACATCTGGCCTCACGACGGCTAAACTTAACCAAGACCTAAGCTATATTGGCGATTCATGATAGAAGAAACTGAACTGAAGGTTCGAATAACCTGTTATATTGTCGAAATTAGTACTTAAATACCACTCTGAGCGTGTTTTGGGCTTAGTGTCCAAGGAGTTCAGATGTCCAAATGACAGGTTTTTCTCCCAATCTAATAAAATACCTTTTTTCATTTCTATTCTATAAATCAATTCCCTGCTAGCTCTTCTATCATCGCTTGTAGGCATAATAAGCTAGAAAGTCATATGCTGTGCTATCGCTGAAGGCAACGTCCTGACCTTTTGCTAGCCAACGTTAGGAAATGTAAGGACTTGGGCTGCTAGGTCTTTAAACACTGGAAATCAAGGGCAAAAAAGCAGCAGATAAGCTCACGAGGGAGAGGTTTGGGACGTGTGTCATTTTATGGTCCACCTCCAAGTCCCTAATAGAACACTGGATTAAGGAACTGAGAAACTATTGAAAAACAGTCCCAGGTCTTCGATAATTTAAAGGGGTAATACCAACGCACGTTGTCACTTCAAACAGAGCGGACTTTAGGCTGTTAATAAGATTTCTGACTTCCCATTTGGGGCTGCGGTACCTCCTTCACAACCTAGGACTGTCCCAGGAGATAAAATGCCCACTCTGCAAGTAAGACGGTGGGACTTCTACACATCCTCTCTGTGAAGGTGCTGCCATATGGGTTGCCTCCATACTTAAAAGAAAACAAAATAAAACAGTATCAAGAGTCTTACTCAGTGGTCTTAAGAAATTGTCGGTCCAAACTATACGAAACCACTAATTTGAATTTTATTGTTAGAAGTGAATTTGGATCCTTGGAACCAATTTGAGCAAACCTACGATCAACTTCTTCAAAACTTAAACTAGCTAAATTTTGTGCATGTTCAAACCAAAATGTTGCACTGTAACTTGCTGAGAGGTCGATGGATCCAGAAGCCTTACAACCAATAAAACTTGAATAGTAAGCGATCCTTTTAATGGCTGACTAATTTTTTTTATCTGTGCAAAATCCAAGCTTAGGAAACACCAGTTAGTACTACCAGTGTGTCATATACATAGTTCAAGTCGTGGCGTAATATGTAGTAATAAGGTTAGCTTGAAGAATGGAAGGCGGATGGGTTAACGTACTTGAATAGATGTCGTTGAACCTTAACTGTGAGCTCGTGAATGTTATATGAGTTCGAGAGCTCTGGCTGTAGTAGTTGTAAACGAATTTCTAAACCGGAGTATGCATGAGCGGGCTAGTCTTGGGTTAAGGCTAAGGGAAAATATCGCCGTGGGGGCATAAATTTATTTATATCAATGAACTGTACTGTACTGTGCAGCATTCGACGAGACACGCGTTTGGCTAGCCGGTGGAGACTAAACAATCGACAACAAATTTTCGTGTATGATTTACCCTTATGTTAAGGCCTCAATTTACACACAATTCGCGCGCAGGCCGTGGCCAGAAAGTTTTCCCTTAAGGCCAAAAATCCGTATACACTCACTGGCTGCCAACTGTATGGGGCCTGCAGTTCAAGAAAGCTGACAAAACTCGCATTTATCGTCAGTTCGGGCCTGAAGATCTGAACTTTTATTCACTCTCAAGCCGTGAATTGACGCTAAGAATTCACGCCGTATCCACTCGGAACGGAAAGTAATGCGCAAGCTAGTCGCGAAGTTTTCATTGAGGCCATGAACATTTTTGCACTGGAATTAATAACCTGCTATGCTAAGCAGTCGTTTTCGCCTGTGTGTCTGTAGGGAATGTGCCTATTTTTCATGGCACGGTATCATGTTTCAGGCACGAAATAATGATTTTATCTGCATGCCACGGCATGTCAGGCGGATACTTGAAGTATCATCTCTCAGTTAAACTGAATCAAGATTAGTCGTGCCGGACGACCTGTTCTGACAGGCCACTGCATACCGGCGAGGCGGCCTGTAAGTGAATGGGTTTCTTTAGTGGAGAAACATGTTTTACTTAATTTAACACAATTTTCTCGCAATTTTACACTGTTTGTTTTAAAAAAAAAATAATAACATGATATTTGCCGAGACCCCCTTTCTCCTCCACGTGGGATTGGGTGAGATTCGGCGCGACCCCCTCCCACCCCCCACCCCCCTAAACGCCTCACGTAATTAATGGACGTCCTCTTACAGCTGTGAGGAAAATTTCCAAAAACAGGAGATTTCTTACTAATTTGACCGGACTATTACTTAATTTTATACTAAAATCACTTTGTTTTGATTTTTTCTATTGATTAGGTTATTAGTTCGTCACTATGTACTGAGGGTTTTGTTTTGAAGGTTGGTTTGGGTTGTCTTTTTGGTTTAAATCGGCTATTTTAGTTACTAATGACAGGATAACCCGCTCAGACAGGTACTTTGACTTACAATTTCAAAAATAAACAGTCGTCTTTATGGGTACTCTAAAAATTCTCAGCAACACTACTATTTAAAAAAAAAACATTTAAAAATAACATTTTACCAAATTCCTACTATTATCATTTTTACTTCGATTGAGTAGATATCTACTGTATTTCATCGAATTTGGTCTAGATCACCTCGGTCACAAAACGCTAGTAAAAAAATATCGAATTTTTCATGCATGCATTTTTTGAAGACTTGAAATCATTTTTTGTCCCTTCACTCTCAAGAGCTCAACAACTGCGTACCAACTTCAAAAATTATTAACGAAACGTGTCAAATGTTAGTCTTAATAGATTCCACAGTCAGCTGCTACTTCCCGCCTGACCTAGATCCAGGCTTATATGAGTTTTTTTCCTTAACTAATCCTTCCGACCATTTCTTCCACTAATCAGCAAAGAAAGGAAAGATAAGAACAGAAAAAATAACGATCAACCCCTTTTCTTTTAAGAAACAACTGCTCGAGAGTCAACTTCTGAGGAAATAGAACTTCTTGTAAAAAAATTGAATCCTTTGGTTAATGGTTGAAATACTCCTTAAAAATGCCTAGACAGATGTATCTAATTTTGGAGCATGTTTTTGAGTTATTTTTTTACTGCAAGGAAAATATTTTTAGAACCCTTTTCTAGGGGTTTTAAAAAAGAGGATAAAAGGACTAAGGTATTTTAAGAAACGTTGTAAGTTGTCAATTGTAATTAGGAGAGAAATTTTTGAGATCGAATATCATTGTTTTAATTTACATTGGAATAGTTTTAGTAAAAGAATTTTTTTTTAAATTACAAGTTCAACATTGTACCTATGAACGCTGATATCAGACACTCACCGAGCATCTGCCACTTAATCACACAAATTGAAAATAAATCATTCTAGAATTCAAAATTCTTCTACCGAACTGCGGCGGTAATAGAAATTCTTCGACAAATTGCTACCATAACTTTCTTGTGAATACCCGATATTTAACAACAAAATCCCAAATGAATTTTTATAAGGCGACTTCCAAACAACGCAGCGTAACCAGCTCAAGATTTATGAGGCCTAAAGGAGAATGAACCGAAAAGTTCTCATGTAACATCACCAGCGGCTCACACCAGTAGACAGCAAGCCACAAACCTGGCAGGTAAAAAAAAATTGGATATAAAATTGAATTAAAGTTGAACTTTTCTACTAGAAAAAAACCGAATTTGATAAAGATGAATTTTGCTAGTTAATAACTTATTCGGAAATATAAATAATTCCGTTTGATGCTATCATAGCCGAAACAAGGTGTCCGATCACCAACCTGGTATCTGTGGGTATCAATTTTCTCAGCACGTGCGAAGTTATTTATCCTCAGCACAAATACAACAACAACAACAACAGCAGCAACAAAATGGAATCAATCTTTCCAATATGGAGTTTGTTTCTTTGGCTCTGTGCATTTTCCTGTGAGAGAAAATTTTCTTGGGTCAAATTTTTTCTGTGAGCATTGACATAGATACAAAGTCGTGAAAAACCTGTTTCCTCCCGTTAATTAACATTAAACACATGTTTTCCCACAGATGTACTTGAAACTGTCAAATGTAGAGGAAAAAATCTTAAGTAGCTGCGCGATCAGGGAATCGAGAGAGCTAAAAAGGAAACTAGAACCCATAAACAAAAACCGGAAACGATCTCGTATTTCAGAATTTTTGATAGTTTAAATGTGATTTTTTCATTCATTTTTAAAATGAATCACGTTTGCTATTAGTGAAATTATTACCGAATGTTTTCAATATTTTTATGAATTTATAACTTCGAACCTTTCCGATATTTAATATTTTCTTGAACTTAAGTTAAAAACCAGATCGCCTTTCTAGTTTTAACTTAAAACTACAACAAGTGAGTTTCACCCAAAATGTCTTCTTAACAAAAAAAGAAAAAACTCCCAATTGCAGGAAAGCATTGTTATTGGAGATTTCTGAATCGAATACTATGCTGAAAGTTATCCATCTATCGATTAGAGTTAAGCTTTTCGCATTCTCTTTGTTCGCTGGTTGATAGAATGTATGTATATAAAATTTTAGTTGAAAAATACTGAAAATAAGCTTCTTTTGAAATGAACTGAAAACAATTTTGAATAACACGTTTTTATTGTTCCACCCACTATAGGTTCCACTACTGGGAACAGCGTACCCTTCAAAAACAAGCCATAAAAAATGAAGTTATTGGTAAAATTTTTAAAGATAAAATATCTACGTATCAATAATTTCTACATATCAATTTCCAAACCCTTCCCCCCCCCCAAATTACAGTTCAGTGAACTATCTGGCACTATGGCAAGATCATTTGTTTACCCGAGTAAAAATTAAAATTACCTTACAACGGGCGAATGGCGGCCGCTTGGCTTTTCAAGGGACCTATGATGGGCAGAGAGTTTTTAAACATATTTAATGGGAGACCATACGACCTCACGACGGCCAAACTTGAGCAAACGATTTAAATGGCCAAGTGCTGAACTGTACAAACGGGCATACGACGGCAAATTTGAGCCAAAAAAAAATCTCTACCAAATGTATAATTGAATGTGTTTTATGGGGACTTGATCACTTTCGTTATGTACAATGGTCCTTTCGTTTTATCCTATTTAAAGATTATCAATGAAGAACAGGAACAAACTCGCCTCGCCTCGAAGTTTGTGATGCATGTACATTTATATTTTGGTGGGAAATTTTGTTATTTAACAGTTCGAAGAAATAAAAAAACGACTATATATCAATCATGGTCAGTATTCGCCCATTGTAGGACCATAATTTTATTTTTTCTCGGATATGGCTTTCACGTTCTTTCCAGTCTGCTGGCTGGGACATGTGTTTTCGAAACAAAAATATCATTGTTGAGGCTATTCGTGTCACTATGATCTTATAGTAGACAAGAATGCATATGTTCTTTCTTTAGGCGGACCATATGGTTTAATCGAGAATGCATGAAAACAATCTATACTAAAGTTGCCGTATATATTCTAACAACTAACCAACTATTTCTTGGTCGTCCTACTCTTCTCCATCCTGATGGTCTACCATTAAAAATCCTGGTTTGCATTCTATCTTCGTAAAACTTGTTCGAGCCATCGCAGTCTATTCAATCTAATGTATGTGGCTATATTTATTTCGTCATACATTTCTTGCAGTTCTTCGTTTGTTCTAATGCGCCATTCATTTTGGTTAAACCCTACAGGATTAAATATTCTTCTTAAGATCTTCCTTTCGAAGATTTTAAGTTGATTTTCGGTTTTTGGGTCCATGACCAGTTTCAGATCCTTTGCACAGGGCTGGGCGGAATAATGTGCTATATAGTCGACTTCTTTTATCTTATTTGCTGCAGTTCGCATTGTCCCTAAATAGATAACATTTTATAAAATTTACACACTATGATCGTCAAGACTGTAGTCCGGGGAAATTAGCAAAAAAAAAAAATACTCACGAAATACAATAATATACAATGGGCGCATCCAGCGCACTCAAAGCCGCTTAGCTGCACAGCACAGCGTAAAAAATAACTCAGCGATATGTATCGACTGGATGGGATAGCTGCACTGACATATAGCAATGGACTGCTAAATGAGCAAAATCCCATACAAAAAAATGGCACCAAAAACTATTCCTGCCTCGCTCCCACGTTAAATCCCAATGAACTGTAATCGTCAGCGCATGTCAGCGATATAAACATAATTAGAAAAAAATAGACTGGTATAGTTTTCGTTCTTCTGTCTCACTCTTGAGCTATTTTGAAAACTTCGTTAAACAGGGGAAATAACCGTCACGGTTTTGGAATAAATACATTTATTTAATGAAAAAGCTGCTAATAAATAAAAATGAGTGATGGAAATTTGTTTCCGTTAATTATAACAAACATCTTATCACTTATTTTCTCCTAAATTCGAAGAATTTTTTTTGTTTGCATGAAAAAGGTTTTCTATTTCTGGAGAAAAATGGTGCCATTCAGCATCGTCAATCAGGAGTCCATTACTATATGTCAGTGGATAGCTGAGTTAAAATTTATTTTGACAGCTAAATTTTTTTTTCTATTTTAAAAGACATCAAGTCACTACCGCTGAGCTACTTAGCATAAAATTTTTACGCTGAGAAATTTGCCAGCCGCTGAGCTAAGCTGCTTAGTTCAGCTAGCCATCCAACGAGCTCAGCATTTAGCCGCTACTCAGCTGCTGAGTGCGCTGGATGCGCCCAATGATATGGTTTTTTGTAGGCAATAACGTTTTGAATTGACTGATCAAAAAAAATCAAAAACACCAGGTTTTGAGTGTAATTTGGCCAAAAAGTTATATTTGATTAATTGGACCTTTCAAAGGGTGAGTCGGGTCAACATTTTTGTGAGAACTAAAGTAGTAGAGAATTTCATTGTGAACATTTTGGGCCCTTGCACGAGGTTGTATGACTTATAGAAACCGAGCTACAACTTAAACTCGTGAAAAACGCGATATCTCCGGCGGCCATGTTTTTTCGTCATAAGTCATTCTAAGACTTTGATAGAAGTCATCCTTTCCTTATTCTGATTTTTCTTCTGTAGGCGCTTACAACGTGATGAATGTTATTATATGAAATCTGAATTTGATTCTTAGGGTTTCGATTCAATCGCTAAATGTGGTGAAGTCTATTACGTTGTAGATTAGATGGTTAAGTACACAGAAACCCACTTCAAAGTTTCTTCTGGAGTCATTAGGAAAGTGAAATCATCTTTTGACAACTAAGAAATAAAATTCTTAATGCAACCGCTGCCTTAGTAAGTTCAATCTAGAAGAATTTTACTACAACCACAACCCCTTTGATTATTTACAAGAGGAAGGTAATAACAGAGAGCAAGTTTAAGGTCGAATCAGTTTGGCTTAAATTCTTCTTTACCTGCCACTTCTATGCCACCCTGTAAGGACCCAAGCCCATTGCCCACACGCAATGGATAGAGTCGTCCTCAGGACTCGCGAGATGTATAGGTGACTCAAGGAGCTCGGTACCAAAAAATCCACTTCTCCCTATCGTCTTCAGGAAATTTGCCACACCTTTGGCCAAATATCTCCACAAACTTTTTGCTTCGAAGGTGTGGTGTTTATTAGTGTTTCTTTCATTTTTTACTTGCTTCCGCTAGAACTCATTACCTATAAAAATATACTACCTAGTAGGTCATTATTGTGTATGTACCTTTTTAGGTAATTATTTCGTGCATTATACACGAAAGAAATAAAATATCATTAAAAATTCATTTTCTGAGAAAAATGCTAAAAAAGCGAAGAATTTTGAATGGCTCAGATGAAAAGTATCTTCTAAATTCTCAAGATACTCAAGCCTCAATATGTTGCTCTATGATAATCGGTTTATCGTCGTTGTCAAACCAGTACCTGCTATGTTCAAAAGTCGTTCTCCTGTAACATCCCCCCAGGTGAAAATATAAATATAAGACAGAAAAAACTGAATTCTGTTTAAAATAAGGCATAAATTAATATTTCCACTGAATACTGAAATCAGCTACCCTTCAGGAGTATCAACAAAAGACTAAAAAGAGGCAGAAACAAGGCAGAAATTTTTATCATCTGTTTATTTTGGCATTATCCAAATTAGATGTATTTTTGCATACTTATGTACTATCCATTGGAATTGGTTACAGCCGATCACCTTAACCTCATAACTTTTTTCATTTCTAGAGCAGTTTTTCGCGGTACGCTGCAGGCAAACCATACTTGCAAATAATATCTATAAAACTATAGGATATAAAACTCTTTCTACCTAGGTAACTATCAAAGTTTACATTTTCTACTTGTAACAATAATGTACAAAATAGTCCGAATCCATCGTATTTTTCGAACTAGCCATTTGCAGATTATATCAATGAAAGTACTTTGAAAAAAAATTGTAACTATTTCAAGCAGCGGATCTTGTAGTCGATGTAGATGCAAATCTTGATAGTCAAATATCGGCAATTTTTTGGGCTTTAGTCAGTTGTTTTAAAGTTATTCCCACGGTTTCTTTGATACCCTAATTAAAATTTGCATAAACTGAAGAATCGCTTTAATGTTAACATCATTCCACCCATAATAATCGCAAGCAACCAATGTTAAACCATACCAAAATATTATGTCACCACAAAAGCAACTATTCCGTCCAAATTACATTCAATAAATACTTCCATCAACTCAACTACGAAAAATTAGTCTTAATGGCATCGATTCATCATTTTTTATCGCCAAAGTTTTTTACCAACGGCAATTTGTTGTCAAATTAAGGCCCGGATTCTGTCTGAAATACAACGAGACCCGCCATAATAAATCCCCAGTGTTTGAAGTCAAAGTTGAAACCAAATCACGTCCCCCGAAGACAATAGATTCCAAATGAGCTGGTTGACACCTCCCCAATTTGATTTGTTTCAACCACCAAAGTTCGTTCGGTTGATAACAACAGTTCAGTAGTCTGCTCCTGATTGACTGTGGGAAGGTGAAGACATCTCACGACTTCCTAAACTCGCCACAAACGAAATCCTAAAAACATTTTCAAGATTCTTGTGACTTTTAAACGCGATCAAGTGAATTCGGAGGCCCCCGCACTCGCACAGGTAATTCGTCACGTTCGGACACGTAGCGAACATAAATTCTCAGGTGAACAAACGCAGCCGAAAATAAAGTTCTGAAACAAGGATAGAAAAATGGCACCCAAATTGGTAAGCATGCGACCAGAATTTCGTGGTTTTATGGAAATCCAATTTAGTTGTCATTCATGGACGCAACTCGCAATTGAAATTCGGCTGAGGCCAGACGCTGCTGGGCTGGCTTCAATTCGGGCCACAAATCCTCTTTTGGCAGGTGAGTGGCTGCGCGGCTGGAACGAGGGAACTTTGCGCTATTACAGCCCCTGATTGTGGGTGATTTCCAGGTCGTGTTCTGCTGAGGTAGATGCGAGGTGATTTGAATTCTTAAGCACTTCTAAGCGGCCCAAAAAACCTCTTTAATTATCTCATCAGCTCCTGTTGTGACGAAACGTGAAATTCTTAGCTGATTTCTGAGAAATGTCCACCGCAAAACAAAGACAAACTCAGTTAATTAAACGAGGCGTGATTACAGCGATTCAGGACACTTCGGTGCATCACGACTTTCTGTAGCAACTTGCATCAACAATGGACGACAGAACTGCATTTGGCTGACTGGATCGCAACGTCCGAAAACTAAGAAATTAAATGCTTCACTTGAAACATCTGCTCGAGGTTCTCGTGAGACCCTGCCAGGACTGAGAGGGTGTAAAAAAGTTAGATCATTGCTGTTCAGGAATAATAAAAAACTACCATAGTACAAAAAAATCCATGCCTTGCGCATGATATGAAGGATAAGAGGATTCGGCGTATGTGCTCTAAGAAAAGAGGACTAGAATGCCTTTAAGATTTAGTCGAGGAAAAAAAGGATCCAAGCCTCCATGCTCCTTCCAGATTGCGTTGTTCCCACACATTGCGTCCTTTGTTGAGGCAGGCAACCAGATTTTATGTTTTACTCGAACGATTCTTGTGATAGGACGAAAATAAATGAAGGAAAGGATTTTGTGCACGGTAAAGGATAATTTTTAATACTGATGAGAAAGGATGCAATCTTCGATGAAAGGCTGCGCTGGGAAACAATGAATTTTCGGTTGTTTTGATAAAATAAGACAGAATTCAATTTTTAATCCTAAGAAAGGAGAGAATCTGCAGTGATGTAAGATAGAGATAGGGTATAAATGTCGGCTTTATGTATAGTTATATATTTAGGGACATACTCTAGCTTAAGGATGTCTTACAACAACAATTCACAGATAGCCGTAAAATTATAACAGTTTCATCATTACCATGATCGCAATTAAAATCAAATGTTTTGATATCTCGTTGATGTACTGTGCTATACAATTCATAACCTTACCACTGAAACCAGACCCCCAGCAGAGAATAATGGGTACTCTTTCAGCCTGACCAGAACGATAGCATAATTCTATACATAGATAGCCAGGAGCGATGATAGTCCTACTATCGGATAGACAAGCGATTATCAAGACACTGACGCGGTCACCCAATCTCTTCCTTAGCTAAAAGGTACAGGATCTTTCCTTAGTGGGTACGGGTCTTAGGACAGCGAAAAACGAGAATATCTAGCCGCAGAGACGCTGTGCCCTCATTAAAAATAATTTAGTTGGTTAGCAGCATAGCAAAGAAAGAGGCATGCCATAAAAGTAGGCAAGCTCCCGCCACAAGCAAATGAAAAATTTTCGCTAGAGGCAGGCAGTTTTAGCATTCAGTCCCCCAGCTAAGCAGTAACCACGTCCAATGGCCCTTGACCTACGCAATCAAACGAGAACCGTTCTAACCGAGTATGCTATTGACAACCTTTGTGGTCACCAAGATAATGGCCCGTTCTATCGTCCTACACAATTTTTTGAAGCCCTAATTTTGCTCCCTTTAGTCTAGAAAAAATGCATGCCTGTGGCGGGAGAGTGCATGCCTGTGGCGGAAGCGGCCACGCTAGGAGCGGGCGAGTTTTATCCCCAAGTGAAAATTACTTGCTGCGGGCATCGTGCGAGCTAGTGCGTACCTTCTACATGCTAAGTGCGGGCGAGTTTCATTATTAATTACTCAGGGTGCGACTAAGAGAGATTTAACATGCACTTCTTATTGCAAAATCCTTCGTTAAAACTATAAGACGTATTTCGTTAAGACTATAAAGATTGACTACAACTAGCAGAGATGACGTAACCTCCTGATGATGCCGAATAAGGACATAACCAGTATCGAATTGATCATCACAGGACATTGATCAATTGGATAACATGAAGCCAAATTGAGAATTCGATATTAGAACCCACCCATTTTAATCCGAATAGGATTAGTATTGATACCGTGAATTTTAGAATCTGTTCTTTCGGGGCCTGGGAAGGAAATCGAAGCTCAAAATTGGAGGAATGATATCTGAACATAGGCCTACCCTAAATGGAAAGTGAAGTGAAGTTAGGTACCATTGCATATGAAGTGGAAGTTAAATTTCGAAAAATTTCGAACAGTCATTTAAAGAAGTTAACGTGCGGTAAAACCCGCATCATAAGTAAACAATAGTTAACGTTTTTCACTTGCTACACCTCTTACGAATTTTTTATTTTGGCTTATATGTCAATTTTGAAAGAAGGTACATCTACTTCACTTCTGCGTTACTTTTCATTTCGGGTTGGCCTTATGACAGGCAGGATCACTCCAAGCACAGCATCACAAAGGTTTTTCCCCAGTGCAGTTTAAAATCGGTGCCCTTTTAGTGCAAATTGTGTCACGCCTACCACGTCTAACATATTATAATATCGGGTGATTTATTTAGAGGTGTGTTAAACTCTCATGGTACTTTTGTTCAGCATTGTTTGACATTTCATCATGGAAAGGCTTAGCCTGGCACAAAGTCTACGTAGGTAAATGATTTGACCACTTCAAGCTCGTGTTCCTCAGCCTTGATTGTTGGGACCAATTTTAGGTGTTCTTCCAGACGAGGCCACTATATACTTTGTGTTGCTTTCGTTAATGTGCACTCCCAGATTTCCTGCAAGCTTCTTGTACAGCTGTTGACGTTCTTCCAATGATGCCAATGTTGCCTGCATGGGCCTAAATAATAGAGTGGACTTTTGGAGGATTGTGCCGCTTGACGTCACGTCCGAATCTCGCATCACTTTCTCCAACGCCAAGTTGAAAAGGAGGCAGGACGGAACGTCCCCTTGTCGGAGTCCATTATAAATTTTGATTGGTCTGGACAGTGTCCCGGATACCTTTACTTGGCTTGTCACATTAGTCATGGCACAGCTTGTTGGGGATGCCCATTTCTCGGCTTTATAGAGTTCTACTCTGGTTATTCTATTATAGGTGTCTATGAAAAGGTGTTGAATTGAGTTTTGAAACTCTAAACATTTTTCCATACCCTGCCTCAAGGTTAAAATCGGATCAGTTGTTAATTTGCCTGGGCTGAAGTCACACTGGTAATGACCAATGATGTTTCTAGCGTATGGCCGTCCTGTTTTGTATTGATGTTGCGGTAGTGATGTCGTAGTTGGCACATCAGTACCTTCGTATCGTCATCAGACAGGAAAGGTGGCGGTGGTCTATCAACACATGGTCTTTGTGGTTGCGAGTGGCTCCATCAGGAGATACATAGGTGGCTTTATGGATATCCTTACTCGCAAATCTAGTACTTGCAACGACCAAGTTGTATGTCAGTTGTTGCTGGCAAAAAGCCAGAAATGTTATAGGTCTACGTTTGTCCGTTTTCTTCGCACCATACAATTCCTTAAAGCTCCAATCAGAGCCTATTAAAAGTGCTCCAAATTCACTCCTCTTAGTAGCACTTCGATTTTTTCCCGCTGTGATAGCTTCTGGCAGCGCCGGCCCTAGGGTAGAGCGAGTGGAGTGGTCGCTCTAGACGCCTGGTGGTAAGGGGCGCTAAAATGAATGCGAAAAAAAATTTCGAGCAAAAAACAAAATTTTGAAGGCACTTTTTGAGGGCGTTGTTTGTAGCTAGCCAAGTTCATGTACTCATCAATATGATTCGAACACGGCACAAGCAGGGGGCACTGACTCCAAGACCGATCATACATGGCCTTAGGCCACATCCTGCTTGAGATCCATTGAGAATGCGGCGGATCTATACTCGATAAAAACCGCAATCCTAATGTGTAAACAATCGTGCTGAAGTTATGAATGGTACTGCATGAATGTACTACTAACGATGGACTGCGGATACCAGACGAACTTCGGTTTGAATTAGCCTTCCATTGGTGATACGGAGCTCAGCCATGGGCGACCGGCCTTTCTCGTGGTATCAATATAAAATTACCTTAAAAAAACTTTTGAAGATGGAGCACTTATTAACGCTCCAAACATTTCTGGGGCTCCCACAGCTCCCAAAAGAACGACTTACAAGGCCAGTTAGATCCATGCTTCAAGGTGTCGAATGTGGTCCCATTGAAGGAAAGTTTCCGGAATTCTTCTTCAGGGAGGGTAGTCTGAGCCCGTAAACCCAGGGATGAAGTACGTTGAGATCACTCCTTCATTGGGAGATCTCCTTAGACCTCCTGCTGAAGTAAGGGCACCTAATCGGAGAGGCGACTCGAAAAAACGACCGCTTTCAGAAGACGGGGTGGCGCAGCCGGAGAACGTTTTATGCGTTACCTGGAAGCTGGCTACTCCCGTGTAGAGGCTGGTAGGGTCTGCGTGGCTCCCGAGGAAGAGGATACCGATTTTCGGGTCGGTGCGTCCTCTATTATTGCTGTAGACGGGAACAATCTGCCGCGCAGCCGTTTAATTGGGTACTGAAGGGGACCCCAAATATATTTTAGCCGCAGGCCACGCAGGGTTTTGTGGTGGACCTATATCGGAGTACATATATTAATATGTATAGGAATTCGCTTAGGGCTTCCGAGACGAATATGAAATTCCATCCAATTCCAAATATGAATTTCCATCAAATGGGCACGTAAATGTTTGTCCAACCCGTGTTTAACGGTTTCCGATTTTTCTTTATTAAAAAAAATATGTACATTTGATATTGTGCTAAGGAATCGGTATGACATATTCCGAGACTCAAGGATGACTTAGATTTTTCTACATGTGCGGTAAGTCTACTCTGAAGAAATGATCCCTTAAAAAACTGACCCCCATTCCATTCAATTCCTTCAGGATTCCAGTGGAGGTCATTCACTTGATAGTCCATGAAAGTAGTTGCAATTACACAGTTCATTGCGAAATTATTTTCAGTTCGAAAAAAAATTGCCACTGGGACCCATATGTTCGGCTCAATAATCGGCAAAGAACACTTCTGGCCACATGCTGATATCCAAACACAACATTGACACTAAGTGCAGTTACGTATCATGCCGAACTTAAAAAACTGGGTAATAAGAAGTGCTTCTTAATTCACTAGCAGCCCACTTTGGATTCCATAATAGTCGCGCATCTTGCCGTAAGCATCATCACCGAAAGGGTGGACCAGCTTCAGCGACAGATCTTGCCATGCGTCATGGATCCATATCGCGAGACAGATCCGATAGCTGCCGAGACCCCGGATTGAAAAAAAGACGCTGTGCGCAGCCCCCTTGCCTCAAGGAACGACGATCCAAGACGATTAAGCCGCGCATGCCAGGGACCAATTTTTCTTGGCAGATTTGCATTTCTGTGGGTCCGCGCATTTTTATGTGCGCCGCCGCAGTGTGCTATATGGGGAACCTCTCTCTACCACGACACGATCGAACAAGTCGTCTGGGGGACTGTGGGAAACTCCGGCGCATCTTCGTCAGTTTAAATAATCGATTTGGTGTCGAGTAATTTTTTTCCTTCTTCTTCTGCGTCAGTAGAATTTCAGTTGAGAATTTCTGTCTTGTTTAACATTTCTTTATGGCCGACAAACACCGGTTCAACTACTGCACCGAATGCTCTTTCAACTCCAACCCACAGGGTTGCCTAATAAGAACAGCCAACCGCTTTCCTGTCGGATGCCATAAAAACCCACTTCTGTTTCCGTTTTTACGAATTATCCCCGAAAAGAGTGTGGGAAATTTTCCTCTACAACTATTCGAAGACTTGCCAAAAATTCACCTGTGAAAGCCGCTAAAATTACCAAAACTGATCTAAACTTAGGCATCCGAAGTATTCATTGTGCTGAAAATACATTGGCGCGCTCCTTTATGGGAATCAGCTGGGAAAGTATTTGGCGACACTGTCGAGAATTTTATTTAGTGAGGGTCATTCCGGAGATCTCTAGATAAGCTAACACTGATTCGATTTGGCTTTGATGATTCGATTCCAGAACATTTGCGGATTGCGCAAAAAATAAGAAAAAATATTTTCGAAATTTATGGGAACTGAAGTCTGCGATTTGCCTTCCGGATTGACATGTGGTTTGATAATTTTTGGGGGTAAAAAAGACAGGAAATGCGTGTGTGTTTTATTTGTTCGTAGGGTAGAATTTGTACACTTTTCCAATGTATCAGAATATTTGAAAGCCTTGATGGCAAGATCTCCTATAAATATTGACATTGCTTGTGTTGTTAGTATCCAAGTGGAAATGGAGCACTGCAATAGCATAGCCATCTTTAACCACGACTTCGATCCTATTCCCATTCCAGTTCCATATACTTTTTGACATTGCATGCCATTGCAGGGGAGCATACCTTTTAATGCTTCTTCAGAAGCATTATGGAAGCATTATAAAAAACCATTTAAAAGAATATTCATGGAAGCCTGTGGATATGTGAATAAGCTTCGGTTCATCTTTTGTAATTGCCTTTTCCTTTACTAGTGCGAGTGTGATTTTACCACTCTGAAATGGGGGTAGTGATCGGATGACGACGCCTCGATAAGATCAAATACTGCACGAATGAAATTATCAGGGAGATTAAATCATGACATAAAAGCCGCGCTCTAAGGCTTGCTGTGTACAAAGCTGTGAAGTTGTGCAAACGGATACAACCAGTTTCCGTAAGGTTCAAGGTATGGGAGCAGATCTTTCACTCACACTAAGGTATGTACTTGGGAGTTAAGCTCGATCTTAGGCTATATTTTAAAACAGGCTAGGAGAGGAGACCATGGCGGGTACATCCGTGCCAAATACAGTGCATCGGCAGATGACGCATTGTGAATCCGTAACTGAGATTCAAGGGTAGATGGGCGAATCTGTTAAGAGGGAGTGGACCCACAGACTATTCCCAAAACGTGAAGAGTTGATTTACGAGGGAGTATGAGGAAGCAAATGACGACCTCACGAAATTCTTGAGTTGAGCTGGAGGACACAGGAAATACCTCCATCTTTGTCGTAGCTGTGTGGGAATGATAGAGAAACATATATTCACTTCCTGTATAAATACCCATCCATCCATCCAACCAATGGCGCTACAGCCCAAATCGAGCCTTGGCCTCCTCTAGGGCATTTCTCCAAGTTTGACGGTCCCTTTCAGCATGTCTCTAGTTCCGGATGTTGAGCATTGACTCTGCGTCAGCCGTCACAGAGTCTATCCATCTCCTCCTGGGTCTACCTACTGGCCTACTTCCCGAAATTTCTGATACCATAAGCAGTTTTGAGATACGATTGTCCTCCATCCTGGTTATGTGGCCGGCCAGTCTCAGTCTGTTAATTTTAATTAAAGTTGAGAGTTGTGGGTCGTCAAAAATTTCATACAACTCGTTGTTGTATCTTTTTCGCCATATTCCATCCTCTCTGGTTGGGCCAATTATGCACCTGAGAATTTTTCTCTCAAACCTGTTGACTCGTTCTTCTATGTCTTGGGTCATAGTCCAAGTCTCACTACCATAACACAGTACTGGTCGTATTTCTGTTTTGTAGAGTGAGAGTTTCGTTTTCCTGTGTACAAATCTTGAGTGCAGGATTTGTTTTTGGGCATAAAAGGCTCTATTAGCCAGTAGTATTCGTCTAGTTATTTCTTCTATTTCTTCGTTTCTTTTTGTGATAGTAGACCCAAGGTAGACTGTTTTATCGACTACTTCTAGGTTATGTTCGTCGATGGTTATATTTCTTCCCATTCTAAATCTTCCTGCTCTGGATTGTTGCATCACCTTCGTATTTTCTTCGTTTATCTTCAGGCCTATGTCCTTCGCCGCCTCTTTTAATTCGACATAGACTTCTTTTGGTGCCAAAAAGGGCCTTCCTATGATGTTCACGTCATTCGCATATCCAAGTAATTGCACCGACTGTGTAGCTATTGATGCACTGCTCTGGACTGACGTTTCCCTTATTACCCATTTTAGGGCCAGGTTGAATACCCGAAAAGCTAAGCTACGCACGCTAAGCAGTTTCGTTTTGGAAGACTTACAAGAGGTCTTCAGATTAGGGATCAGACACTTATAAGCCCGGGAAACTCGGCCAAAGCACTAAATCCGTAGTTACACAGTGCGAGTTAGCATGCGAGCTGGCCTAGTCAGTTACTTCAGTGCAGCTACTCGCACCATGTAACCGCATCATACGAGTTACTGTCATATGTGAGTCGGTCAGTATCTCGCATCCGAGTTACTACAACATTTTTTATTTATACTCACTTCTCGTCTTCCACATCACGCCACAAGCAGCAGCTCTCATGGGACTCTGACGTCAACTTCCATGGTATTGCGAAATGACAGTAACTCGTTAAGTGTATTACTATTGAAATCTTTGAAAGCTACTGGCATGCGAGTACACAAGCAGGTCAAAAACTCGTATTGTGTATCCACGCCTTAATTGGTCCTCCGGTTGCTCTGGAGGAAACCCTTGACCTACCTACCTACGATGGCTCGAACATATTGTACGAGCCTCTGGGGAAAGATTTCATATAACAAATTTCACAGAACTAGCAAAACGTAGACACTGCTTAAATATGAGCTTTCCAGAGGCCCGAGTGATACAAGGACTGTAACTCCATTTAAGAAGAAGAAGTGTCAAAGTGACAAAGAAAAAATTTTCAATTTAGATTGACTATTGAGCTGTGGCAGTCCACAGCCAAGTTCAAACAAATGCTTAGAACAAAAAACATGTGGACACGACATTAAGTAGTTAACTACCACACTTTGACACTACCAGGACTTCTCGCCACAAATCCGGATAATTAAATAACTAAAGCAACTGTGAGGCTCTAATTTGAATCTTGTAAGTAACCTCGATTTCGCAATATATCTTATTTAAGTTACAAACTCGCAACTACATACCTTGGTATTACCGCTAAAGGAAACAAATTGTTAAATTTGAAACCGTTTCAGAGTTTATTTAATAACCCTGTATCAATTCAAATTACTAAAGCAAAAAACCACTATTTACGAGCTCGTTATAACCAACCACACTTTACTAACTTAGCCCAATAAAACTTGTTTACGTAATGTCTAGCCCGAATCCTTAATTAAATCGTAATTTTTTAGGTCCTGTTAAAAATAAAAGTTTCCTTTTATACAGTCGAAATTTAATTAAGAAATTTATGAACTCGGGTCTTCTAATGAAACCAGTTTAAGTATACCAGAACACTATCATTTGGGGGGGGACTAAATTTTATCACCACACAAAAGGAAATCTGGGATCGTCCAAACTCCGACCATAAAGTCCGATATGATCCGATTGCTATAAAAGAGTGACAGATTCATTAACGGGATCTTAAGATCATTTCCCTCCGGAGAGGTCATCAAAGCAGATTAATTGCCGCGTTTGCTCCATCCATCGCCATTCTCACGTCATCGCGGTCAGTACACATGACCAAAACAATTCCAAGACCATACAAAATATAAATCGCCGGCGCGGTTGCGCAGTGGACCTATGGCGGCGACACGGTCTCACCGAAATTCACAGCCCCGCCGAAACTGTTGACAGTTGTGTTGACGTACGATGTGGGCGATTGTGTACACAAAAGACTCTGGGTCATAAGTGGGTAACCATCATCAGGCATTGGACAGAAGAAGATTGACGAAATGTTCACTCGACTATCGGGACAGTTCACCATGAAATCGGAGAGAGAAGTTCGTACACTTTGGCCTAGACCATGCAGATCATACTGTCCCGGTGCTGGACAGACCAGATCGACAATGTTCGGGATTCAACACCTTTATGAAACCAGTTCTGCATGGGGGCATGGACTGTGTGTCACATCACAAGGCGAATCTATGTGTAGTCGGAAGAAGACCCATATGGGTCAACTCGGGTGGGTGAACTCGGTTCATTCATGGATTCAAGCTTTTGTGTTACGTTCGATGAAGTGTCATCTTCAAGTCCACCCACCTAGATTTTCACTTTAAAACTCTCCAGTTTGGGGCTTGCGGCCGCAGATTTTATCCACTTACACGTGCGCAGTTTGTTTTCGATTTTTATTTTCATGTTAGGCCACGAGTTGCACAACACGGACCGTGAGAACTCTGCTTTCTCCGTTATAGGGCACACACTGCGAGGGAGCTTTGTGATGCAAAATTTTTAACGCCTGCTGCATTAATGGTCGTCCCAAAGACGACGAGCTCTTCGGACGCGATTAGCGCAGAGAGAATTTAGATTAGTTTTGCCCAATTCCAAGACATTAAGAAATATTTAAAACCGCGAGATCTATTATCATAATTTTTTTTTTTTTTTCAAAAATAATTGGTAGAGCTTTTTCATAATCTCTTAGCGAGTTTGTTTGTTTTTTTTTCGTAGCTTGCACCACGTCCAACCCATTCTCACGGTAACAGAATTTATTAGAGAGCCTTAATTTGGGCGATTTTAATTAAACCGAAGGCAATAAAATGACTAACGGTGACATAAGGTTTATGTGTGAAAAACGTGCTAGTTTGAGGCCTTTCGAACGATCAGAAGCATTTAAATACTGTAAATATTTATATTAAGCCTTTTATTTCTTTCAACACGTCCTCTTTATTATAATTTTGTACCAGGCTATGGTCCAGGGAATTTTTTAGCAGCCAAGACTGTTGGTTTCCACAGTTTGTATTAATTTCATTTCAAAGTATTTTTTCAAAAAACGTGGAAAAGGAATGATGCTTCCGTTTTTGTATGTTCTACAACTTAATAGAGAGTTTTACATTCTACACCAAAAATTTATTTCCGACATTGAAAGTATAGTAGAGTTCTTGGTCCTTCTAGTAGAGGGTTGGGCTAGCTGTCGGAGCCTGTAAAAACACCGCAGTTTACTATTATTAGAAGCAAAGTCTCGAAACAAACAGGAAAAACGGCAACGACTAAGGCTCAACAATACCTGAAATTTGATTTTCGGAACATGAAACAGCAGAAGTTTGTACGGAACTGCAGCATTTAAATCGCTACTAAACCAATTAAACAGATATAAAATGAAAATACTTGCGATACAAGAGATTAGATGCATAACGAGATTGGTCAATTGACTTTGGTAACAGTCCAATCAGAAATGATTCTCAAGTCATCGTTAAGTCTGCGAATACCCTCAACGATTATATCGATGGGCATATTGATGTAGATTTGCACATCATCAGCATATATGTAAGTACATAGATGTGTTCTTAATTACAAGAGGAAGGTCATTGATATAAATGCTAAACATCAAGGGACCCAGAATAGGGCCTTGTGGAACACCACAAGGTAGAAATATGTGCTTGGAGAATATGTCCTGGATTTTAACGATTTGGGAATGAGCAGATAAATAGCTTAGCCATAATTTCACAGCAGTAGGACCGAGACCGAAACTACTCCCTAATTTCTTGACTTACATGATCAACTGAATCAAATGCCTTAAAGTGAAACTTTAGTGTTGTCCAAAGCATGGTAGGTATCCGAAGACTTGTAGTAGTGCAGTTCCATAACTGTGCCCAGATCTAAAGCCAGATTGTCTGGTCTAGTCTTGTTCTTGCGTTTGCTCATCACTAAACGTCGGCCGTCGGTGCCACATTCCCGACGATCCCAAATATTTGAACATCGGAACCAGTTAGATTTGGGTTCCATCGAGGTGAACACTGTCCGTTGTGAGAACTTTGGTCTTTTCCGCATTGATTTTTAACCCGTTTTGCCAGTCGATGCGGGAAATGTACATATAAGATGTCTGTTGCTTCGGCATCCTTATAGGCGGAGACGGCGCTATCGTCTGCGAACATCAAGTCAGTTGCGAAGTTGTCGTCGTCGTAGCAAGCTCCGCGTCGTCCATCCAATACTTTATGAATAATCGCGTAGATTACAAGGTTGAAGAGAATTGGCGAAGCGATGTCTCCCTGTCGGACACCCGGTTGAACTCCTCGGATGAGCCGCTTCGAATGCGAACGCTGCTAGTTGGGCCATTGCACGACGCTTGGAAAAGTTGGATGGTTTTCAATGGCAAGTGTTTGGTTTCCAAGGCTCAATTCGAAAGCGGATTTGAAATCGATGAAAACGACAACAGTTCGTTTGCTGCAGCGAATTCTTTTTTCCATTAGCTGACGGATATTTGATCAATACATCCTCTGATCTATGTGGTCTGACTCCCGCTTGTTCTTTCCGGCTCGTTTGCTCTCGATGTTTTTGTAGCCTGATTGTATGATTTTCATAAAAACTTTTCCGACAATCGAAAGGAGGCTAATATCGTGATAATTCTTGCATTCCCGACTGTCGCCTTTTTTTCCAAATTGGGAGAATGATCCCTTTCTTCCACGCCAACGGTACACGAATGCTATATGTATGTATGTTATGAGGACACGGAGTTGTTATGACAAGACATAACCTCTGGCGACATCGCTTTTCCATTTTCAGCCATTTTATGGGCGCCTTCACCTCGCGATAATTGTCGGTTCGGTATGCAGAACCTGATTCGTCGGCTGTTCGAGAATCGGCGGTTCAGGTGCTGGACTTGCGGCGGATCGTGGTTGTACAGCTGGTGGAAGAATTCTTTCCGAATTTCCATCCGATTTTTTGACGTCGTTTGTTGATGTTGTTTTGGTCTGGTACAGGGTCCCCATTGGTGCCTCGATGGCGCTCCTTGCATGTCGGCCGCAACATTATTCCAATACGCTTCCCGTTCCAATTTAATTTTTTGTCGAACTAATTTGTTCAATCGTCGGTGTTTCATTCGCTTCCGCTTATCGACGAGGTCCAGACATCTGTCCAAGATCCATGGCTGTGTCCGTTTACGGATAGGCTGTAGCCGTACCGTGCTGGTTTGGGTGACATTTTCCATACAGGCTGCGGCTGATACTGTGCGTGCCGTGCTAAGAATGGATGACTCAAGAATACCGAAAAAAGCCTTGTATCTACTACCAGATGGGAAAAGACCACAGTCAAGATTGATGCAGCCAAATTTTTCACCACAAGAAACTGGAGGCAAGCTACGATGCAGGGAGACATCAGCAAAAAGAAGCGACATTGGGAGGCCAATATTAGAACTGGGATGTAGAGTCATCGAAGAATTAAATAGTATGGTTCAAGGATTATATAAAAATTTCAACAAATCAGATCCAAAACCAGGAATGTAAATTAGCAGAACAAGTTTTGCAGTAGTTGACAATTGCCTAAAGTATACTTAGACCTAGCGTCAAGGATTCACATTTCATCTAAACGATTAGGTGCGACGCATATAATATTATTGAGTCGTAATTACCAAAATATCTCCTTTTAAGATGTTACACAAAATTCAATCCATTAGCATTGAAGCACGCGACGTAATTTGCTAAAACTCCACGAACTCGTAAAACTGAAACCATCTAAAATTTGATTACTTTATTTGTTTTAAAACGCAATACCCAAAAAGGACAGACAATAATTAAAATTAAGCCAATTCCAAGTTTAATTAATGTTTAAATTTACAATTTGTTATGACGGCCTGAACTCTCAATCCGTGGAAGAATATATAAGCAAGAATCTTTACTGCCATCAACGGTCCATAAAATCTCTTCTTTTAGCGCAGAAGAATTTCGCATGCAGCCAAGGCCCTAAAGTCAATAAATAACAATAAAAATTGCCGGTGAAAAATTCTTAATTTCCCGGCAAGAAACAGTACGACACCGGCCGCAGTCCATGCCACCTTGGCGTCAGCAATCACCAATAAATTCCCAACTTAAGTATAGGTTCACATTTTATGGCGTTCCTGTCGATTCGCAAGGAATTGCATCTTTTCACATCCCTAGAGAGGTTAGTCCGGATGACACGCAACCAGCATGCAATGCGCCATATAAGTGTTGCAAGGCAGCCAGCGCTAGCACCGTGCTAGAAGCCGTGATGACACCGGTCAGATTCGATTTTTGCATAATGCCCGATGTCCCAATCTGTGGTATTGCTGCTTAATTAAGAGAGCTGCACTGGGCTCCTCAAGCTCACTTTCAATGGCCGCCAGTCCGGTGTAATGGATTAATTTTGAAAAGCTAAAATGGATTTCCAATAAATTCCAATCAGTGGCATGTGCGATTGCAACAAGTGCATTTTCTGAGGTGCATAAATTTAACTTTTGAAGACGGCGGAAAAGTTCGCATGCAATCATTCAAGGTATGCACCGTTCTCATCTTCATATCCATCGCGATCGTTTCGCCAGTTTTGCATTTACCTGGGGGCTTACCTGACACTCATTGAGGCTGACTAAGTAACCAATTCCACACTCATCGTGGACTTTGAAGAGCTGCATGCTAACTCAACTGATATCAGGCAGGTTTCACGGCTCCGCATGACTGGCGGTATTTCAGGATTTCACACTTTTAGTAGTCGGCCAGGTATCATGGAGCTGAATTGTTGGAAAATAATTTTTAATGAGCAACCCCCCTCCCTTCCTCGCCCGAAACATCTGGGCTTCGGGTTTTGTCTACATGTTGCCGAACGTTTTTCTTCATTTCACACTTCACACCAAATCATTCGATAGGCTAAGGACTAATTGGAAAAGAATTCTTAGAATCATGGATCTGCCTAAGGTTTCTTCTGTATAGTGTGTGGCCTTTGGCTTTTATTACGGGCATTTCTGTCCAAGGTAATGTGGAAAATACTGCAGTTAAACGTGTTTTAAACAATAATCGTAAGGAAATAAAATAGATTGTTTCAATTTGATGAAATCGAAAGTGAGAAAGTAGATGCCTTACGTGTATATCCAAGATAGTATAAATCCTTGAAAGACGCCAGAGATATTTTTAAAATAGCATTCCACTCCACTCAAGGTCTCATTTGCAGTTTGTATTAAATTATTTTATACAAGGATTGTGTTGTTGTGACGTTAACAACGTGTGGGACGATGTAAAAACGACTCATCACTCTATTTGCAGAGGTGAACTAGGCTCTATCGACCGGATCATATAACCCAAGCCATCCATGAATATTCTTTATGAAAAGGCTTTTTTATAATGCTTCTAGAACGCTTTTGAAAGAGCATAAAAAGATATGCTCCCCTGCAATGACATGCAATATCAAAAAGTATATGGAACTGGTGTGGGAACGGGAGCGCTGTAAGCTTTTTAAAGGAGTGCTCAAGCATGGCTATTGCAGCATATATATAGCCCTGACCGGCGGGTGAAGGAGGAAATTGTATCTTTTAAGGAATCCCAAGCACGGTGATCCTTGTTTAGCGATTTGGAATATGTGATTACTCCAACGCAGATCTTCTGTTAATGCTATGCCTAGGATATTAAGAGATGGTGCTGCCATCAGTTCTAGGCTGTCCACTGTAATGGGAGGAATTGAGGAGCGCGTTTTCTTAGAGAAGAGTGTTCCGTGAGTGGAACTCGACACTATTCTTGAGGCCTCAATCAAGAATCAGACTTAAGTCTTATTTATATCTTTATTTGATTGAAATGGACATAAGTACAAGATCAAGCAGAGAAGGTCTGGCATGTGCTTGTCTTGCCTTTTCGAAGCTAAACGAGTAACGCAGAGTACTATCATCAGCAAAGCTGTGAAGTGAGCTGGATGGGATTGAAGCGGGTCATTTATAAAAACTAGGAAGAGAGCTGGAGATATAAATGAGCCCTGAGGAACGCCTGCAGAGGCTGCTAGTAATTTTTTTGATATCGTCCAACATGGCTTAATTATTCGTCAAAAATATCTACTCTCCCATCAAATACGCCCTTCTATCTTCGATGATTTTCATCCAATTTTATGGAGTTTAATCTTTTCAAATCACATATTGGCCTGCTTCCTAATGAATTATGAAGTATGATATCATACTTCACTCTTCTACAACGAAAATGAATGTAGAATACCGCATCTTATATAAAAGAATATCTGCCGAAATAACTTGAGAATTAATGAAACATGGTTAATCAGCGACTTGAGCTTCCATTAAACATTAATTCCAAACTATATTTATTTCGTCATGCATCTTGTAAAGCTCTTCATTTCTTCTAATGCGCCATCCATTTTGGTTAACCATTGCAAGACCAAATATCCTTCCTTTATTCAAACATTTTGACCTGATATTCTGTTTGGTCAATGAACTTTACTAATATTTAATAATTTTCTTAAATTAAACTTGAGTTTAAACTCAAAGTAATTAATTGATGCTAAATAATTATATTGCTTCCTAATGTCTTCTTTTATGAGCCATGAAATCCCATGTTTTTTGTTTTTCAAAACACACATCTGAAATAGAAGATAGAAAAGAAAATTTTGGTTAAAAAATTCCAAATGTATTTCCTTACCAATTTTTATCTCTGACATTCCTTAAAAACAACTCAGAACCTAGTCTTCGTCTCATTACCTCCATACCTTATCAAAATAGTTGAAATATAATCAAATGTATTAATTGCCATTCCGGTGAGAACAATCCTCAACAGAAACTTTTATCTACTATACTTGTTTTATCTAAATCATTGCTTTACCAACCTTGCTCCAACCTCAGAGAAACACTCGCAGCAGAATCTTACATAATTTTGAATAATAACAAAAAAAGAGCCTCGGAACACGGCTCCCGGATACTTAGTCACCTGCCGCCCCGGTTTCATAATGCATAGAAATATTTCACCTTGCCCAAAAATTAACGCCGACTTGTGAAGTCTATTATTAATTTGGTGAATTTGGTGTAATGTTCGCTTAATGTCCACCTTTGTCTTCAGCCAGTGGCCAGGAATAATGGCTTCTTCCAATTACAGAATTCTCGCCGCTATTTATGAGGCTGGTGGCAGTGTGAAGGTCTTCCTCCGCGCATACTTTCCGTGTGTTAAAAACAAATGGCCGGTAACTTTATAATTTCTGAAAAAGCAATAAAAAAGAGACCAATTAAGAGGGAGAATTAATTCAATGGCCTATTTGTCCGTCTGTTTAGCTAAATTATGACACCTTGGCCCCTCGGATGGAACCGAAACTGCGCTGAGCCGAGATCGCTGCTCTCAACAATGAGGCTGGGGCCCCAAAGGCTCGCAAGATAGATGTCTGGGGAACAAGTTGGGGATTTGCATAGAACATGGCATCTCAGGCGAAACCCCTTGTTAATGACAGATTAAAATCCGTTTTTGGGAAATTCGGAGCAATCGACCCGTATAAAGGCAGCAACTGACGCCAACATGTGTTATTAAGACGGCTGGGGCAGCATTCTCTAGTTAGAAGCGCGTGAAGCCACTTTTGTCTGTTTGGTTTGATTTATTTGGCCATAGAGCGCAAGGCGAAGAATGTCGAAGAATGGCTAATTCAGGTGTAATTTTTCACAAGAAAATATTCAAATGTCAATCATAATAGCTGGTAACAAAATGTGAGAAAGTGAACAGCATTGCTTGGCTGCAATAGATCAAGTTTTCGCTTCAAATCAGGAGTTATTGAGATGAATACATATAATTTGAAATATTGCAGTTTGAACTGAGTCATTGCACATTTCAGCAACAATTAGTAATACGTGAGTGAAATCAATACGAATACATCTTTTTATCATTATTACAAACTAGCTTTAACCTCATATATCGCTTAGGTCACACCAAGTAAATTGCAAAAAAATCTATAACTCTTAGATCCCTGTGCTGAAAGTCGACTCCTTACGACACGACAAGTCGTTTGGTTTGAACAGAGTGACGTTTCAGTCGAATCACGACTTTCAGTACAGGGGCATAAACTCAACTTAGCATTTCCACTTCAGGCCCCTCTGCTGAATGTCCTAATGCGACTGAAACGTCACTTTCTTCAACTCAAACCACTTGTCGTGTCGTGACGACTCGACTTTCAGCACAGCGGCCTTAAGAACCGTGATTAGACACATCGAAATATAAGGCCTTATGTTAGCTGGAGAGCAAACTAAAATTTTATCACAAAGCTCGCCCTTCTAATTTGCTCCAAATAAAACTAGAAGCGTAACCCGTACAATGGTTAAGGAAGGGTGTTGTTTAATGTTAATTCTTAGTCAAATTGTTATGCCAATTCCCAGTTGTTCCTGACTCAGATTTTTTAGACAAAATAGCAGTTATAATGCAACTGACCCGCGCAACTTGGCCGTTAGATTGAGCGGAGCCCGTGGCTATTTCGACGTGGCGAATGTTATTGTTTGTTAAGAAGTCGTAAATAAACTCCTTAAGCCGTCTCTAGACGATGCTATGAACACCCTTCAACATTGGACGCTTGATGGTAGTACGTAGGTGGTCTGAAAAGTATCCGACCTCAACGTGAAGATGGCAGCACTCGCCAATAAAAACTAGTGAATGCAGTTGTACATCTTCTGAAAGTTACTCACCAAAGTTTCAGCCATTTTGGACGCGCTGTTGTTATTTGACAGTCGTTTGATTGAGTCAATTTGAGTTTTTTGTGAGAATCAGTAGGTACTGGCAGTTTTTGGAGTTCCTGAACGTTCACCGTTTCCCAAGCTCTCACAGACACGTTTAAATTCAGCTGGCCATAATTTCACTGTGGTAAATGATGGTGTACGGGGACACGAGTGCGAGTCCAACTCGTAATTTCATCAACACCCACATCGTCTCACTCAAGCGACTGTCAAATACTAACTACGCGTCCAAAATTGCTGAAACTTTGGTGAGTAGCTGTCAAAAGATGCACTTTCATTGGGTCTTATTGGCGACTGCTGCCATCTTCACGTTGAGGTCGAAAACATTTCAGACCACCCTCGTACGCATCGTGTGGCCGATGTTCGAACTATGAGTGTCCAATGTCAAGCGTCCAACGATCGGGCGTATATCCAATATCCTCCATTTCCACTTAAGAATTTCGTGAGGTCGTAATTCATGATATTCGAGGTGCATATAGGAATAAATTGTTTGTGGGAGACGACTACACGACGAGAAAGTGACTGATTGGGCCGGGTAGCAGGTACGCAAAAACCATCATCGGACCATTTTTCTTCAAAGTTCGAGAGACCCTACGATGAAGTTCTTGCAAAAGTAAAGTTTACGCTAGCAATCCGAAGACCGTTAGCTGCTATAACAGCTGCTATAACAAGTGCTGCTGTACGGTTGCTTTTCGTTTCTTTTCGAGAATCAATTGTCTTGTACTTCGGCACTTGAAACTGACCTTCAAAATTCACACTAGTGGTGGATCCAAGGGAGAAATGAGGGACATTCTACCTCCTTCCGCCCCAAGAGCTCATTTGATTAATGGATTACTTTAGTTCTAAGTAAAATACCGAGTAAAAGCAATTGAACTAGGAAATTTATATTTATATGCCTAATCATAAAAATGACTCTCTTTATTTTGAACGAAAAAATCTTTAAAAAATGCCTCCCAATTTTTAACTTGTAGCTCTGTGTTGAGTTTGAAATGTTATTAAGTCAAAATAAGCCTGTAACTGAAATTGTTGAATTTTGAGAACTTAAGCACGACTTATGTGAGGCAGTACATTTGTCCCTTACACTACGGTAAATTGTACTGCGGCCTCATTTTTTTTAAATGATCCACTGTTGTGCTCCATCTACGAGGGACCTTTTAAGGTAATGAAAAGAGGACCAAAATCATTCAAAATTTTACGAAAAGGAAAAGAAGATATCACATCTAACGATTGACTCAAACCGGCTTAGATGATAAAGCCAGAGCCAGATCCCAGAGTTATCAAACAAAATTCTGTAAACACATACCCCTTGATAGTTGTCGCCTCCACCGAAGATTTGCAAGGATTACTCTACATCTCGGAAATTAAAACTGCATAATGGCGGACCAGCAATAGTGGCTTCTTCTGCAATCGTCAGCTCAGAAATTTGTTTTTACAGTTCTGCATTGTCTCCAGATTTAGTTGAAGCCTTTCTAGCTCGACGTCAAATATTTTCGTCTCTGCTGGATTCCTCAGGTTCGAGACTGGTTGGTAACTGACACATGCTAGTCGAAAAATATTGCTCCAGCTCTTCTTCACTAAGATCCTTCACCGCTTCCTCCAAGCTTTACTTTAGAACAGGGGTGGTAGCACGTAAATTGGTTCAATCGACCTCTTCATACAAAAATTCAAGTGTTACAAAATTTTTTGTATGAAGAGGTCGATTGAAACAACTTACGTGCTGCCACCCCAGGTTTTAGTCTCGTTGCTGACAGCTCTAACTGCCTTAGCACATTCTTTAGCTGCACAAGACGCAACCGTACCATTTTCAATAAATGAACATATCCTACAATACAAATTACAAAACACAACTACCAACCATCACGCAATTATTGCACTTGCACCTATACATATGTATGTTACCATCAGCACTACAGCTCTGTAGCCGAATCATGTCATAGTAAGCTTACTTTACCTTACATAACAACAATAAAGTATAAACTAAATGCAATTGAGAGATTGTTTCATATTATGATTTTAACATTCATTTGCTTCAACACAAAACTCTAGCCTGTGATTCCCATCTGATTAAGCTCTCTTCCACAAACCTACATATATCAGTATTATTGACATAAACTATCGCATTAACATATCCTTCGGGTTTTGTGTTATACTTTTGTATATGATAAGCTAGAAACCTGAAAATATACAAGTTCAAAGATAAATTATTACTTTCCGAGAAGATTCATACATTCAAGAAGATAATCTTACCACTTTCGTTTCCTCAAAAAAGTAAACCAAAATTATATTTTTTTTTTCTGTGACAACAAAAGCGAAAAATCTCGGACTTGAGCCAATAAAATTGAAAATTTATTGCAGCATTTCAAATTTCGAGAATATACTAGAAAGGTAATTAACCGAACACGGAACGGAGCACAGGTTTCTATCTCCTTTTCATCTGAATTATAAAAATCAAGAGACGCGGAGATTTTCCGTAGCTGTTCAACGACAGCAACAATAATGGATTGACCCCATTTCTTTAGAAAACATGAAATTCTCCAAAGGAAATAAAGATATGATTGAAAGCCATCGGTATTTGCATATTTTTTATAACCTTTCTAGAAAGACTTCAAAGACTGAATCGTTTGTAATAAAAATTAAATTAACAATCTTGTGAGGTTGGTCCATCTCCCTCGACAAAAGGCGCATTCTATGAACAATAATTCACGACGCCCACAACACCTTAGAGGAGATAAATGCCTCGTCACCTTTTGGACAGTGACTTTTCTCGCCCAGACCCCATGCAACGCTTTGTCGCTGTGGTGTTACTTGAATGTGTCACAAGGTTAAAACCGTTTTGTATCACCTGAAAGGTGTATAACCGTAACCTAGTAAGATGAAGAATAGCCCAGGTCCATCAACGTAAGACGCAGTTTTCCTGGTGTTACTCTCTGCCCTCGGAGGTGCCTCTTAGTGGCTAGTTAAGAACTTTTTAAGACATTGTGGAAGATGTTTCCACTCCGCCTGTTAGATGGGACAACTGCAAACCAGTTAATTAGCTTGCTGGTGATGCTACCGCTAGCCATGTACAGGTGACTTACAGGTGCATGCAGTTAGCCTTTCAGAGGTCATGGTAAAAGTTATAATTAAGAGAGAAACATAAAAATAATTTTAGTAAAGGTTTTTTGAGTAGATGGTTAGATTAATTTTTGGCGACAAAGATATTTGAAAGTTCTCGACTATCTTATGTAAAAGCAGCAATCAGTATATAGTATGAACTTTAACTTTCAAGGAGGTATATAACCACAAATTGTTCTTTTTTTTTTCTTAAATTTTCCAGAAGAAGTTTCAGTGGTTTCTAAAGGTAAATGCTGGTAATGGGCAAAACGGTCTTCTTACAAATAATTACCAGTCCAAATCCAAAATTCTTTCAAAAACTTGTTTTCGACAAGAGAACGGTTCCCTTATTGACACACGTATTCAGAAAAAAAAGTTCAGCCACGAGAAAACTTTAGGATCCTAACCTATGAACTGTTACGTGCTATGCAAAGCGGTCATCAAATCGACGCGGTCTATACGGCCTTTATCGAGTCACATATTAATATGCGAGCAAAGGGAAATCCTGCAGACCTCTTTTCTAGAGCCCAATTACCAAAGGTGTTCATTTCATCACCTAAGTGGAGAGTAGGACCAACATGCCAAGCGAAACCAGAAGAAGTTTGGTCCCAGCCTGAGTTCTCACGAATCAATTAACTACCTGAGCTACGCCAACCTATTTGTCTATCAACAAGTGTAATAAAAACAGAAGAAAGTGCAATATTCGAAAGATTCTCTTCTCTAGAAAGATTAGCGCGGTCACTTGCTTATTGCTTCAGATTCAGTCACAACCCTACGGTAAAGGCTGCATTACTGTACTGCATTACTGAACTACAAGATATATTGAAGAAAGTAATGAGCATTCAAATCCAGACCTTCAACCTGGAAATCTGGTGGAAACCGCCGTCAAATCGTTTAAAACGCATTTGAAGCACGTATGTAGCTAGTGCCGGATTTACCAATAAGCAAAACAAGCAATTGCTTAAGGCCCCTACCCTTAGGGGGCCCCGCGCCTCTTATATTTTGTTTGGTTCGTGTTTAGATAAACGGGAAGTCAAAAATTGTTTGTTCATAATGTTTTCATAATATTCTTTTGCGAATCAAATATACAACTGTCATAGTTTTGCGACTAAAACAATAAACATTTCGTGTGGGGGGGGGGGGGGGCGGTAGTCATTGTGAGGGGGCCCCAACACGAGGTTGTGCTTGGGGCCCCGCAATATATAAATCCGGCCCTGTATGTAGCTAGACACGATATGTTGCTTACCTATGAACAGTTGAATACGTTAATAATCGAGATCGAAGTCATATTGAATTCCAGACCATTGCTCCGTTGGAGCAGTCCGTTGGAGGGACTGGCAACTGTTTCCGCCCTATGTCCCATTAGGGATTAAAGGGGAATAAGAAGAAGATAATATTTTGTGTTCGTTCATTGTACTGTCTCATTTCATACACAAAGGTTAATTAAGAGTACTGTCGTACAAATCACCCACCACAAACACAAATAATGATTATCTGTCATTATTATTTATTATCTGATTATAAGTCACAGGCAAAAATTCGACAAAGTATAGGTTACTAAAACCCTTTTCTGTTCGCTGGCCCGTCGAATCTTGGAATACGCTAGCCCGATATGGAATCCCACCTTTTAACCCTTAACCTATACCCCCCCACCCCTCCCCCGTACTAAGCTTACTGCTAGACATTGCACCATGACGTGACAAATGACATGACGGACTAGTAGTACAAAGGGTGACTCCTGAGCTTAGCACTGCCACATAAAAAAAAAAAAAACATACCACGTAAGTAAGTAGTAACAGGATTGAATCAGATCAAAAGAGAATTCATAGACTATCATATTCTACTAACCCTACATGAACAGGCTTATCTCATGCCTTAACTTTTTAAACAGCAAACTCAGTAGGTAGAATTAAGTTCAATGACGATGTCAAGGACGTGTTTAACATCATGTGCCAAGATTAATAAATTTGGACAGACTATAACGAGCAGAGGTCAAACGATGTGCTGTGGTTACATGATCAGAGAAATGAGAGTTAAGAATGACCGGCTTAATCTACAGCCACTCCAAACGCATTGTCATGTTTTTATGTTAAAGTTCTCCACCAGTACGGTTACCAAACGACCTTTCTGCGACGATGCCGCCTCTACCTATCAACTTCTACCTATTCTTATGCTTTATTTGATTTTTTTGTTTTATAAAATTATGACCTGTACCTACATTTAAATGTACGTATCCACATATTATAAAAAAACAATATTACATTTTACAATGATATTTACATACAAATAAACAAGACAACATTTTCATTTTAACTACATCAAATACACGTTTATTACTTTCATTAAAATATTATCTATCATCATTATAAATAACATATTAACCATGAAGCTAAGCTAGTAGTACATTATTAGTGTTGAACGTAAAAATTATGAAGTTGATGGGTGTTGCACGGAAATTGGTTTATCGTCAGTCATCTTCAACGGGTTGATAAAATCCGATTCCTCTTTCTGGTGCAGGACTTGGGGCTGGACTCATTGCTGGGCTCCGGGACAACGGCGTTGCTGCCGGACTTTGACCCAACGGAACTACAAGTGGACCGATAGGTTTTCTAGTTCGAGGTGTACCTCGATATCCTTGATTTGGCGGACCACCAGGTTTTAAGCGTGGACGTCCTGGGCCTCTTTTCACTGGTGGGATAACGGGTTGGAATGAGCCTTCACCGGTATTTGTGAGTTGTTCACCAGAAGCAGCTATAAGAAATGTAAGTAAAAAGTTATTAAAAATTATTTGCTTTTTCAAGATTGATATTTATTTGTTTATTTTATAAAACATAAGGAAGTCCTCACACCTTGAAGAGTATAATTTTCTTAATCGGAAAAAATATATTTTAATAGAGAAACTATTCTAACCTTAATAAACTAAGAAGAAGGAAAAAGGAAGGAAAGTATTGGAGTAAGGACCATGTAAATCGAAGAAACATTAGATAGAGAAATAAGAGGGAAGAGGAAATGAAAGTACAAAAGAGAAAGATATCACCCAAGGCAAAGAAAATGCGCATTCGGGAAACCGATTCAAATTAAGGTAGGGACAAACTGAGCCCACGTACGCAACGTATACTATCCAACGTGGGAGAGTTGGTGAACACACTACGCGTACGCAACGTATATGGCGTCAGATTCGTTCAATATTTCTTCTGGTACTGTAGTGTACAATGTTTTCCGATTCTGATGGGATGGCGTATGATCCACCTTCCCACGCCGATCTGGATCGACAGATATAACGTTGCCTGGGACGCGTGTGACAGTATTGCGTATGATAAGTGTGTTTCTAGGCATACAAATTCAACCGTTTAGATTTAATAACGCGTTGCATACGTTGCGTACGTGGGTTCAGTTTGTCCCTACCTTTAATGTTGCTAGCCACGATATGAAAATGAATTGACGGCGAGGAGAAAAGAAGGATAAAACGAACGGAGAGAACAATATATGATGATAAGAAAAGGGGGGATTCGATTGAGTTTTAACCGCAGTGGCCGATAAGTCTCTCGTCTTTGCCACGACAATTGAGAAAAAAGCTCCTATTAGTATGAGTACCAAGCGGACAAGTCCACTGGGACAGTACTGCACAATCTAGTGCTGAGGCTGGAATGCGCAACACTAAACCAAGGAATTGTACGGGGGTACATACATCCTTTGATACTACCGCTAGGGCTCTTAGTAAACGTAGTCTAAGTAGCACTTTCTGCAACTGGATAGACTCTTTGCTGAGAACTCGCAAACTGAGGGGTCTCTGGCGGGCACTAACAAAAGGTTGTCCACAGGGAGGAGTTTTATCTTCACTTCTTTTTTCCTTTGTTGTAGAAGAACTGCTAGAGCTGCTCAAAGGCGGATCCCTTTTTGTCCAAGGTATGCTGACGATGTCGTCGGTTACACTGAAGTAGAGAAGTCTACCATAAATTCGGCTGAAAGCGAATAGTTACTTGGGCGTTGCTCTTGGGCGAAGACATTCTATGATAATCAGCATAATAGAAGAGATTCCGGAAGGGAGGATGCTAACGGACTGCATGCCCTACAAAATCTCAAAATTTGAGGAACATTCTGTGCACATACATGATAGGCAACGTGGATTTTTCCCAAAGTATTGCCGGGTGGAGTAGCATGGTACACGGATGACTCCAAAACAGGAGTGAAGGCCCAGATTCAGCAGGGCGTTAAGCCTAGGCACTCTAGCAACTGTCTTTCAAACAGTACGCTATACTAGCATGAACTCATGAGAACTTAAGAAGGACCTACCATATCAAACGGATCTTTATCTTTTCCAATAGCCAAGCGGCAATAAGAGCGATAAGGTCCCGTAGGAACAAGTCGAAATTAGTTTGGGCTGCCAACGTGCTCTTGGTTAGTAGTGTGTTCAAGTTACCCTTGTCTGGGTTTCGGGTCACCGGGGCTTCAAACGAAGTGAAAATGCGGATGCCCTAGCTAAACAGGGCTCTGATATTACATTCATCGGTCCAGAGCCGGCTATTGGGCCACTCACAAACTTGCTGCAAAGGGCCCTGGCTGTAGGGACTCTGATGAAACATACTGAACGCTGGAGGTCCGCGCCTGGACTGACCTACTTTAAGCGGTTCCTTTCTGTGGCGTCCTCTAAGACGGCCAAGGAATGGTTAGGGCGCAGTAGAAATGATGTCAGGACACTGATTGGCTTGATTACCGAACATTGCGCCCTAAATTACCACTTATGGAGAATAAGAAAGGCGGAGGACCCCAACTGCAGGCTTTGCTTGGAGGAGGATGAGTCTGCCCTGCTTCACGTTCTCCGTGAAGGGCCTGAAATAGCGACGAGCAGGGTTTCTTTGGTCGAGGAGTCCCTCCGGAGGTTCGAGGAGTCTCTGGTCCCTCGCTCATCAAAACAGGATCTGGCACGTGCCTGTATTGCATTGCCGAAGCCGTGAGAGTAAAGCAGAGTACCGTCGTCAGCGAAGCTTGGTTGGTTGGTGGGTTGGAGGGGATAGAAAGTATGTCATTTATAAAGGTAAGAAATAGAGCAGGTGATAAAATTGAACCCTGAGGTTCCCCAGTAGAGATGGCATGAGATTCAGGTCTGGCGCCATCCAATACAATCTTGATTGAACGGCCGAAAGGAAACTCTCAATCCACTTCTATAGAAGTGAGTCGACTCCAATACCAATAAAACTCAAAGTTTAGCCTACAGGGCTGAGTGCCATACTCTACCAAAAGCCTTGGAGATATCTAGAGTAACCAGACTAGATTCACCAAATCCATGTAAACTTCGGTTGAGGTGTTCTGTAAGGCAAACTAAAAACTCGCCAGTGGGTCAGATGGCAGCACCACCACCGATACGACCAACACGATTATTGCGATGTAAAATATCAGATGTAGAAGAGGAGTTGAACATTTTAGCTGAAGTAATTACTTGGGCTTGTTTATTTCTACTTAAATGAGCATTTTCATCAAATATAATTCGGTTTAATCCCAGCAACAATGGCCCAGACCTACTGTTCTCGATATAAAACAGTATAAATTTGCCTAAATTATTACTTTTTGGGCCTTAATACACGAAGATGCATGCATCCTCATGTATTTAACTTATTTTACAAGTGAAGTTAGTAAATATAATTTTAAAGACACTGGAAACGACTTGTGACAATACAATTATAAATTAAGCGTTGATCTTGTCTCCAAATAAGAATGCAGCTATCTTAAACTACATTTAACATAATTACTCATTTTCATAAAGATCAGCCATCAAAAAATGCAATTGTTGTGTATAAATCTGCAAAATTGCTGCTTATAAACTGAATAATATAAAAGTTTATAACTATCATAATCGCAGCGCATAAGCGACGTCTGCCAATATACCCATATCCTCAGCTTGGTCACGTCTTTAAAGAAAATCTCCCGAATGAGGTAATTAATTAAAGCCGGCATCAGATATCCCCCTTTGTATCCGCCATGTGCTCAGTGATGACTCTACAGTTTTCAGACAGGTTTCTCGATAAGATGACGCAGCCCCCGTTTTTTCGTGTTTTGAATAATCGCCTAACAACCTACAAAAGCGTGCGAACCCAGATGAATCACAGCCGAACGACAATATTTAGCATAACTCCCCGATAGTGAGGGGTCTAGTAGCACAATCGCAGCGCTATTTTAGGGCGTTTATTAGAATAAAATTCCGTCCATTGATGGTATCGTGCGCCATTATCAAAATTGAAAGCATCCAATTCCACAACAGACGTGGATGGTGAGCACGTGCCCAATTCAGCTTGGCAAGGAGAGGAGCCACTTTTAATTGAATTTCCCCTGAACCTGGGATTAAATCATTCGCCACTTCACGAAAGTTGCTGGTTCCCTTTTTGAGTACTTTTTAAAAGAGGTACTAAGCAAAATTATTGGTGATGGATTTGAATAGACGTGAATGAAAAAAAGAACAAGGGATCCATTACCCTCCCTTAAGGAACAGGGCGCATACAAAAGATGAGAAGGACGTGATAAAAATCTAATCAGGATATTGAGTTTCGTTGTAAACAGCTTCACTTAGCACAGGATACAACGTGATTTAAGGTGAATTTGAATGAAGAGGAGTTTCCCCTCAGGCCACTTGCTGCCCGAATCGGATAAAAATGTTTCGAAACAAATAAACCGCCGATAAAATCGGTTGGAAACAGCGCCGATATAAAAAAAAGATAAAACGACAAAAGGAACCACACAAGTAGTGGAAAGTACCAAAAACGGATATAAGGACTTACCGGCGGAACTAGTTGCTGCTGGTGCTGCTGCATCCGCTCTTCCTAGACTTCCAGTGCCGCCGCCACGTCTTGATCCTCGCGGTCGTCCTCGCTTCGTGCCACGTGGATGGTGTCGTCTACGAGGTCGTCCTAGCGATCCATATGGTGAAAATGAGACTGAAAAAAAATTGGAAAGAAAAATTTCAAATTAAAAAATCTCGGCTAAAAAATCGTCACGTGCCTTGTCACTTAAGGCAGGGCAACAAATATTCAAAAGTCATTAAAAATTTCCGTTAAAAGTCCAGGTGATCGCGTTTTTGGGTAACTAATGATTTTTGAGGATGCAGATGTAAGTTTCAGGATCACTTCAAGCCAGAAATTCTGTAAAATATGCTATTTTTGAATTAGTTGCACACGATATGGTCTTTTTAGTAATGCACGTCTGTTGACATTCAAGGATTTTTTTTACAAATTCTTACTAGAGAGGCTGCAGTGATTAATGAATCGTTTTTTAAAAAGAAATCGTTCAGGCATTTTTTGTTCAGATAGGTTCAGTTTTGCATTCTTACAGCTGGAAGATTGATTGACAACGGTTCAACCAAATTGAAGAAGCTATTTAATACAAATTGAAGTGCTGAAGGAAATGATCAATTATTTAGTACTTTTACAGATATTAGAGGTCTATTGTTGGTGATTATTGAAATTGTTCTTTACTTTTTATCGAGTTTAATTATGTATAATGTTAATGACCCACAAAACACTGGCAATTAGCCGATCTATATGAACATATCCATATATGAACTACTATGCTGCAAATGGAAGAAGGAAACAACTTCATGCAGATCAGGACAAAATATTATCTGCCCAATGCACAAAAAAGAAGGCAAATTCAACAAGAAAAAAAAATCTGCATCGATTCCTCCAAGTTTCAAAAATTCAAGCAAGTCGGACTTCAACCAAAAGACATAAACTTGATTTTCAGTATCTTATTAAGTGAAATTGACAGGGCGAAATTGTAAGGTACCATGAGTACGATTCGTGGGGGACATTGCACGCGGCTCTGTTAAATCAATTTTTCTATCAAAGGCGAATGCAACTCAGGTGGGACGCACCCGCCAAAGGCATGAAAATTTAAAAATGTGCCCGCTAGAGGTGTGCACGCGCATACCACAAACATCGAAATCTAAAAACTGTGCCCGCTACAGGCCTACGGGCTCCCGCCACAGGCAGGGAAATTTATATATGCAACAACATCGGCATAGACCATTCCAAACGAGATGGTTGTTTTACCAAGCAGTCTCCCAACTAGGTACAAGCCAAGTTCAATGTCGCTTGACCTCTTCCTCTTCTTCTCTTTGATCCGTTAGATCGCGGTCCAAACGATTCGTTTCCATTCTTGACGATTTTTGGCGACGTTTCGAACCTTCCTCGATATTCTTTACCCAAGTTTACTTCGGTCTCGCCAGAGAAGTTTCCGTGGCAAGCTGTTATCATCCATTCGGCAAATATGTCCAAACCACCTTAGTCGACGGATTTGTATTTCCTCTTCGATCAGTGTCTGTTGATCGTATCTTTGTCTAACTGTCCCGTTTCGAGGATAATAGCGGAGCGAGACACCGAGAATCTGCCTCAAGCATCGCATTTGGAAGACCTGGAGCTTGTTGACGTCCGGCTTGAGGAGTGTACACATTTCCGATATACAAAGATCATGGGAAGGATGAACTTTCAGTAAAGGCATACTTTCGTTTTGATGGTAATATTTTTTCGTTTCCATATGCACCAATTGAGCCAGGCGAATGTTGCTGTGGCCTGGCCGATGTGGCTGTAAACGTCGCCGTCAGTACCACTTTCTTTCCAAGGAGTACCAATGAGGTGCACACTTTGGTCTTTTCCATATTGACCGAGCGATGCAGGAAATATTACATAAGATGTCCATTGCTTCGGCATCTGTGTCGACGATAACGGTGCTAACGTCGACGAACATCAAATCGGTTACGAAGTTGTTGTCGCAGTATCGAACTCCGCGTCGTCCAAAGAAAGTTTCACGCATAACCGCGTCGATCACAACGTTGAATAAAATTGGCGAAGCGACGTCTCCTTGTCGGACACCTGTTTGAATCGGGAATTCCTCGGATAAATCGCTTCGAATACGAAAGCTGCTGGTTAAGCCATCGTACGACGCTTGGAGAAATTGGATGATTTTCAATGGCAGGTGTCCGGTTTCCAAGGTTCTCACAAGGTGTTCCAATCGATGCAATCAAAAGCGGATTTGATACCGATGAAAACGACGACAGTTCGTTTGCTGCAACGAATTCTTCCTTCCATTAGCTGACGGAGAGCGAATATTTTATCAATACATCAATGCGTTGCTTGACCTACGCAATAGAACGAGAACCGGTTTACTGAGTATGCTATTGGCACCAAGATTGTTGCCCGTTTTCTTCATCCTATACAATTTTTAAAGCCCCAACTTTGCTCCATTTAGCCTAGAAAAAGTGTGAAGGTATCCTACCTTGCTTGGGTGCGATACAGCCGATTTCCCAAGCATAAATATGGCGTACGAATTTGTTTGCTATGCATGCTAGTTGAGGCCGCCGTTCAAGCAGGTACCTGCCTGCTGAATGCTTGGAGCCGGCTGTTTTATTTTTATTCAGGCGCACCGTACTTGTTTCATGCTAGGTACGAGCGAGTATCATTTTTAGTCAGGGGTACCGTACCTGTTTAAAGCTGAGTGTAGGCTAGTGCGTGCCTGTTAGGTCCTGCCAGGGCTGTCATGAATAGCCTTAAATCAGGTCTCCTACAGTCGAAGTTAATTTTTAGAGCAAACCGATATGATACTCTTCGAGCAGCAATACACTTCTCATTAGAAGAAGGAAGATTGACAAGAGGCAATTACCATCAGATTATGAGGTCAAACCTTAAAGAAACTGGTCAATATTGTAAATCTGAGGGAGATGCTAATTTTTTAAAGTTACTACAAGTCAGAAGGACATGAGTTATCTGAGTGTCGCAAAAGACCACCCAAAAATCGGAGAGAGCACATCCATTCTCGCAAAACCCTATAACGGGCGAATACCGGCCGTTTGGCATTATAAGGAGCATATGATGGCCGTATAATTTTTTTATCATTTTTAATGGGAGTACTTCTGGCCTCACGACTATTATTAAAAAACGTCGGTTTGTGTAGTGTACTGCCGTACAGTTCTACAAACAACCTTCTGACGCTCGTCACATGGTCGAGGACTATGTTGCAATCACGGCCAGTGTTCGCCTTGGGTATGAAAAATTAGACCCTGGCAAGTGTCTAAGTGAGATTGAAAGTGTCAGTTTTGCGGTTTCGCTCTCCACGATTTATGTCCTTTAGTGGTATGAACGATACCATTTATTTTTGGGCCAGACCACCCTCCCCACCATTAAACAGAGATATCATGAGTTATGTAGGAGTTATTACGACTAGGATTTCATGCTTGTTCGTCCTTTTCCCATCGAAGGAAATCAGGGCGTTTTTTTTCTCCCCAAAAGCCAGCCTTCTGGATCTGCCACTACGTTGGACCGTTCGTGTCTAAAGAATGGATGACTCAAGGATACCGAAAGAGACCTGTATCTGCTAGCACGTGGGAAAAGAGCCGTTGGCAAACCAGGGCTGATGCAGCAAATTCATCGACACAACAAACTGGAGGAACTGCGGATAGAAGAATTGGCGGAAGCCAAGACTCGCAATCCTTCAGCAATTCATCACTGTAGCACCTATAATCACAGTACATGGAATAAAATTAAAAATGTTTCTTTTTTAAATTTTTAATCGAAATCGGCATTGAGTTTTAATTCAAAATTAGTTTTATCTCATAGTTTAACAATCTCTGGATTTTTAAAGTTTAATTTTTTTAGTTTATTCCAGGCCAAATAATAAATTTTAGTAGTAATGCCGCCGGATGACGTACAAGAAGCTAAAAGTGCCATTATGGTGAAAGACAAGAAGAATATAGCAGAGAGTAAATTGTCTATGATGACTAAAAAGTCGGTCGGATTTTTTGATAGTATGGATGATATAGACTTCGAAAAATTAAAGAGTTGGGAAAGATGGGTAATTCTAAACTCCAGACCTAAGGAGGAGCCGGACCCAGTTTTTGAGCCAGTTGACACAAGATGGGCCCCCTTAGCACCAATGAACGAAGCCGATTTGGCCGGCTGGAAAAAATGGGTTGATAAAAAGGGCGTAGCAAAACCGGAGCCACTTCCCGAGGAGCCTGAGCCAGACGAAAAAGTGCCCCTTTGGAAATTGATCGATCGCATCGAGAAACTTTCCGTATCAAAATGGCCGCCAGTTCCGAAACCGCCTCCGCCACTTGCCCCCGTTAAATTAAAACCAAAATTTATTGAAGGCAAGAAAAAGTGCACCTATTGCTTTCCCACCATTGAGAATTACGTTGACTACTGGCGTGTGGTGTCATTCCCAGTATCTGAAGCTGCTAAAAAAGCTGTCGCTACACCAAGAACCGAATTTCTTGCTAAGCCAAAGCAACGTCCTCCTGCCATAGAGCATTGTCCTATCCCGCCGCCACCTCCATTAATAATTTCACCAAGAGTCAAGATGAATGCACATCAGTGGAGATGGCATAAGCGACGTCTGGTTTACTTTGCAGCACCGAAGAAGGCGCTGCCAGAACCTGAACCACCAGAGAGAGTCAAAGCTCCACTAAGTAAACTTAGACCTAGATTTGAGGAACTAGCGATTCCCAAACAGAGAGCTGATGTTCATCAAAGGAAGAATCCTTCTAAAGTGAGGAAGGGTGCCCTTACAGCTACGGCGTCTGGACGTGTCGTAGCTTTAGCAAAACCACGTTTCCCAGTTCCTAAATATACACATGCAAAGTGGTCTACTGGCGTTAAGAAGGCTGCACTGTCAGCAGCCGCAACAGGACGAGTTACCGAACTAGCCGCTCCAAAACAGTTCCCAGAACCAGATGGGCCACCAAAGGATGAGAAGCAATGGACACGTCAGGACATTGTTCGAAAGTGTAATCTTTAAATGTTAATATTTTTGTGAATTGTCCAGATTAAAAATTGCGTCAGTTATTTTTAAACAAAAAAATCAAGCATTTTTTTTTTTTGTTGATGTTATTTAAAGAAATTTCAAAATTTAATTATTATATTATTTGCTAGATACAATAAAATAATTAAATTTTGAAATTTGGACACTCGAGAACTATGTAATGAGGTTGTTTCTCACAATCACAAATTAGGCTGCATTCGGTATCGTCAAATGATCGTCAATCAACTGTGTCGGTTGCGAAATTGACTGATGAAGTTTGCAAAAGTGACTAGATTTACAAAGAGAGCGCTCCAAATTTGATGATTCCGAACACCTGTTTGCAATACCGAACGAATGAGTTGCGTCTACTGCCCTGCAAATGACGTTACCGAATGCAGCCATCTATGAACAACTTTGCAAATATCGAGCCTGTGGACAAAGGTAATGGAGAATTTTTAAATTGACTCGGGAATTCAAGGCTGTGTTTGTTGCCAATAAGGGGAAGGGGATAACATTTTCAAAAACAACATGAACACGATATACGATATTTAGCTGAAAACTAGATAGCCATTCTTATAACAAAGAACCCCCTGTTTTCGCAATAAGTAAAAATTTGTTTAAATTTAATGTTAGATAGCTAAAAAAGCGAGTTTTAAATAAATAGTACAATATATTCCAAGCTTTTAATGTGCCATTCTTGAATATAATAATAAGGAGTCTCTATTCCTTAAAAAATGTGGTGAGCGGCCATGTTCTAGAAAACGCGCGGATTCAAATCGCAAGTGAATTCAAAAACGCAATTATTTAAAATTGGTGTTCCACAATTCGTACGTTTTTGCTAGTTTCGAAAGTGAATTCAATTCACTTCGAAATCATATGTGACAGCCAACACACTTAAAAAAGTTGGCTTTGAAATATGTTTACTTTGAATTTTGTTCAATAAAAAATTTGTGTTAATTAATAATTAATAAAATGGATTCATTAATACTTTATTTAATAAATAATCGCAAATAGTTTTCAATAAAAATGCATTTATTATGAAAATATTTATTTTATTTAAAAAAATCAGTCTCCATGACACAAGATATTAAAAATAAAAACTTAAATAAACAACAGTCTTCCTATCATTTTGGATTAACTACACAATAAACTATAAAAAGTAACACAGTCTTCATGACACTTACGAACTATTAAAAATAAGCATTTAAAAAATCAACAGACATTCTTTCATTTATAAATTAACTGTAACACAGGTAATAGAAATAAAAATAAATAAAAATTATACCTGTGACACACTATACTTTCATTATGATGGTAACTTTCATTATGATGGTTAAGGAAATGATGGGGTGACACATTTACTTTCATTTGCATGTGTCATTTGCAAGTGATAAAAGATAAGATACTAACCGATTCTTTTGGCCACAATTGCTTTTTTTTCCTCGAGTTTTCCTGAGACATCGTTATTTTTGAAATACTTGGGCTCAGATTTGTTTGTTTGTTTTGAATTGACTGTTAAATTGTCAGTTTTAAGGAGAAAAGAGGGGAAATTTATTATAAAAATTAGTTTCCAGTTTTGCAACAGATGTCACTTAACCGAAATTACAGTCCAAATGAAGGTAAAATACTTTCATTTTGAACTTTCATTATGATGGGGTTTTGCCGCGATAATGAAGGTTACTTTCATTATGATGGTAAATGTGTCACAGGTATTAATCTTCCGAATTTTCTTGTTGAAACATTTGCAGCTTTATTTCCTCTATTTCGATGCGACGTTTTTTTATAACATTTTTTTCATGCAATCGTTTTTCAATTTCTAAATGATGCCGCCGTTCTTCGGAATTACTTTCTTTTTTCAGATCTGCCAATTTTTCAACGGCCCTATAATTCCTTTTTAAAAACACCCCGTTTTCTTTCTGAGTTTCTACTACACCATTTAACTTCAGAAGGATATCAGCAAACACTTCTCTCTGCGTGTTCATGTACTCTATAATATTTTCATTGACTTTGTCTTTGGAATTTTTTCTATATGTTGAAGTAGAAGCATTCTCATGACTTGATACATTTGTTTGGACTCCATCTATAACTTCATTGTCCTCAGACCAAACCTATATTAATATAATATAATTTATTAGATATTATTTAATATATGTTTAAATTTTATCAAATTACCTTTTTCCATCCTGCAACATCTTTATTTGGAGGCCCACTACTGTTCATTTGGTCCGCCAGTTTTTGCCACAAAATATCTAATTCCATTTTGGTTTTACCTCTAACGTCCCCCCTGGCAAGATTTGGATTAATTTCCATGAAATCGAGCAAAATTTTATCTTGTTCTCTGTTCCTATGCTTGCCCCTAAAAATTAGTACATTGGCTTTTAAAATTAAATGAATTAATTATAAAAATTCTACTTACATTATCACTTTATCTAAAAAAACACCTTTTCTGTTAAAAAATAAGTATCCACTTTCTATTTCGTTAGATTTTTAGTTGCGAATTGAAAACGTCAAAAGTTTGCGAAAAGCGAATTGTGGAACACCATATGTTTCAATTTCGAAATTGCATTTCACTTTCGAAAACGCAAAGTGAATTTGAGAACACCAAAATTCTGTTTTGCGAAATGAAATCGTAAAATTTTAGTGAAAGTGAATTCTGGAACAGGGGCGGAGTTCTATTTTCTCAAATGCAGCCAGCTACAGGCAAGTACAAATTTGGGGCTTATCGTGAGAGTCGATTGTGATAGAATAGACTCGACTTTCTTCTAGTCTACTGTGGAAAGAAATGGTATCGCGTAAAGTAGTAGACTTTGGAAAATAGGGTTGCCATTTAAAACAACAATTTTCTATTGTGAAATCTATTTTCAAAATTTGTCAGTTGTTTGTTTTGGTGATTTTTAGGAGTTATTTTATAATTAAAAATTAATAAAAAAAAAAATATGACTTTTATTTGGTTCGACGTTTTGAGGACGAAATTGATGAAATCGTTGAAATAATATGAAAATGGCATCAGATCCTCTAGTTCTGGATGGTCGTCGGCCTCACTTTTTCTACACATTCCCTTGGCTATTAAGGGATTACCTTCCATTAGGGCAACTAATTTCTCCAACTGTTGCTTGTTACTGAAATTCTTTTTCCTAAGATCAATTTTATAAATTAATTTCTTAAAATTATACTACATTCTCCAAAAGCTTTGAAATTAGATCTTAAAATTACTTACCTTATGTCTTTTCCATTTTTAAGGTCTTAAAAAAACACCGAGCAAAGCAAAAATTGATAGAACCTGCAAGTCATGTAAATATTTGTAGTAGACTTCACAGTTCGATATTGTAGAAAAATTTCTATTGCAGTAGACTTTCGTGTTACGAACTATAGATATTGAGTCTATTCGACTTTAAGTCTATGGGAAATAGATTCTCGCGATAAACCCCAAAGATGCGCAAAATAGTCGAAATGAAGCACGATACACATATATACACTCATGCTTTTTAGACTAAAGGGATCAAATTATATGAACAACTTTGCAAATATCGAGCCTGTGGACAAAGGTATGGAGAATTTTAAAATTGACTGAGAAATTCAAAGCTGTGCTTGCAAATAATGGGAAGGGGTTGAAACCAACGTTTTTAGAAACAACGATACATTATTTAAATAAAGATGAACCTGATGCGACATTTAGCTGATAACTTCATAACCACTCTTAACAAAGAACTCCCAGTTTTCGCAATAAGTAAAAATTTGTATAAATTCAATGTTAGATAACTAAACAAAGGCGAGTTTTAAATAAATTGTACCTACAATATATTTCAAAGTCAACAATCGGTTATCGTTCGATTCCTTAGGTCAAGCAGCATTGGACGTGGTTAGTACTTAGTTGGGGGACCGTTTGGTAAAACGTCACTCGCGTTTAGAATGGTCGATTATGATCATGTAATCGTATAGTATATTTCCATGAATGGTACCAATGCAGAATAGTACCAATAAATGAATCCTCCACTTATCTGGGATGGTGAATTCGAGGGTTCTATCTTACTAACTTTTGGAGTTATGAGCCGCCAAAGTCGAGGTTTTTGGGTTTTTTTTAACGAAAATGTTAACGTGAATGTTAAATGTGTGAATTTTTTGGAGAAAGAGGTAGGTAAATTTGATAATTTCGGTAAAAAAAACTCAGGTACTAGCTATAAAACGATCCGATTGCGATGACCTTACAATAAAATCATAATTCCACTGCCAATAAAGAACTGTCAACTTTTCGTCAGTATTTAACCGATTGACTTAATTGACAATTTGGCAATAACGTGTGGAAACGACACGAAAGTAAAAGCAAATGTAATTTTATTTTAATTTAGGCTGGAATGCGTTTTTCCAGATTGTTCTCCATAATTTCCAGATTTTTTATCAAATGAAAACATTAAATTCGCTCAAATCGCGAGTTTGAGTGCATACAAAAACCCCATATAAAAATTACTTTCAGTTTTCCAATGTTTCTTTCCGTAAAAACCTTATTCGGACTATTACGAACACACTATAAAAAATGAGCCAAATCGGTCCAGCCGTTCTCAAGAGATGCGCTTACGTCAGTGTACTGGCAAAAACCAAAGGCATGTAACCAGTTGAAATAAGTGTCAACGGGGATTTTACCATTGCTTAACAAATGTTTAACAATTGTTTTGCAAACACTTCTCCAGATTAGTCGTTCTGCAGTTCAACACGCATGTTCACACTTAATTTGGGTGTCCGAACGTGCTTCCATAAAACGGACAAATTCAAATATGCACTAAATTTATCGGCTGACGTTTACCGTGGAATCAGTGGCAACGTTTGGCGAAAATCACCTTCCAACAGAATGAAGAATCCAACAGCACCACCAAACCGGATTTGATGGTTTCGTAGATCTTGCATCCAAAGACACAATGTGCGAGGCGAAGAATCACAAATCACCGAAAATTGAAAATTGATTCATACTGTTATTACTATAATTTCATTCTCATTTAACCTGGAACGCGTGTTTCCAGATTTTTTTTCCAGATCTGGACCACAGCTCCACTTATCTGGACCAATAAAGTCCTATCTTGCAATCTGGAACAACCCAGTTTCGTAGATTAGCGTGTGCGAACATCATGACACGTAATTTTTATACATTAAGAGTGCCTCATGGGTCTTGAGACGGCCGCCATGGATCTAACGGTATATTGAGTAAACTACATGGCTCATTGTATTTCAGTTTAGTTTCAAGCGTCATGACCTACCTATTGTTTGACAACTGCGTAAATTTGAAATTATCATTAAATGGAATGATTCAATTGGATGACAATTTTACATTTACGAAGCTGATGGTGTTATGCTTTCCTGAGAGTACTGCTCTTCTTTTCCTATGTTGGCGTTCATATCTCCAAGCATCATTTTACTATCGTTGGACGTGATTAACCAGACGGCGTTGGTTAACTCTTGGTAGAATTCCTCTTTCTCCTCACCCATTTTGTATTCTATGGGAGCATGGACGTTTATGAGACTAATGTTATGTAGCCTTATTTTATTACGAGACGTGCATATTCTGTTACTTACTGTCTGTGTACAGAATCAGTGATTTCATTTTCATAAACATACATAGTTTTGCAACTTTTTACGACTTTTTCCATAAATATGAGTTCTTTGGTTAGTGAGAAAAAGTAGTACATTCTATGCTAAAGTGCATATACAAAACCTCCTATACTTGGTTATTCCATAAACCTTTGCATTTGGCAACTTCGTAAGGCTGTAAACCACATCCACTTTAATTTTATCCTCAATCTCACTTAATCATAATCGAGAACCCCATTTTATCAGTTCAATTCGTAAATAGTAAAAAAAATTATATTCAAGTTAATAAATGGTATTTTTTTAGATTTATTACCAACAAATAAAGCTCAACAATTTAATCACCGTATTCCTTCATAAATTCCCTACCACGAAACATATCTTAATTACCACATAAAGATATGGAAAACTAAGACTGCTCACCCTTTTATTGCCAGCATATAGATAACTAAGCAACCGTAATACATTCCCAGCGAATCAATCCACTTCAGAAATCTCGATATTCGCATTCATAACTTCAATTAGCAATAAAAAGCTGAGAGATATCATAGGAAGGAATAGATACGGAAATGCAAAATTATATCGCGTGTCCTGTGGATATAAACTTGAGGACTGATATGGAGTGGATCCAAAGCGCCACCAAAATAAAAAAGAAGGAGCACAAACACAGCTCCAGTCCCGAAATGAGGAAATCAAAGTACGGAAACCCCATTTCAGATCCCATTCAAAGTTGATATTTGACAAAAATCGAAAAGTCTCGTCAGTCGGTCTTTTATCCAATTTTATCCATTTCGCCTTCGCCGGTGAATATAATAATGTTGGGAAATATTTTTGCTTCTTTCTGAATAAAATCGAAACTCTCTGCCAGCCGAAGCCGTCGAGGCAGAGGCACCACCGCAGTTTCATGTCAGACACAAGTTTTATCAATAATCACTTGCCGAGTCTAGTTGGAACACAGAACGGTCATAATAGGTGAATTTTCATAAATTAAAGTGTACAGGTACTTACCGAGTTTAAAGTAAGCCATCAGCCATGCCAGGCCTGTGTGTTGGGAATTGCATTTCGATTTATGCGAACAGATCCAAGGTTTCCCCAGGCCTGATGCATTTTATCTTGTCAATTTATGCACTGTCGAACTGGTTGATTTATATGCCAGGCCACAGTTTGATCTGTGACGTCTGATAATATCCACCGTTCGGCTGTGTTGTTGAATTCTGGGAAAAAGGACTTCGCAAAGCCAACTGTGCCTTTTAATCTCGCACACACGCAACCGGTTGATAACCAAATTAATGGTCGTTAATGACCAACGATAGCTGATTTCAATTCATTTAGCTCAAATGGGAAGAATGGAATTCACACTAATTGGACGCATTTGCGAATATCAAAATGGTATTCTTTTGCATGTAATGCGATTATGTTTACGTAAAAACCACCAGAAATAATCGGTGAAACGTTCTGCATCTGCAATCTGCAGGACCAACAAATTGATTGAAACACTTTGCAGCTTACTAAACACCCGCACTTTGGTGCCTCCTATTCAAACAGATTCATGTGTGATTCTTTCCTTTTGCAACGAAAAACGAAATCATCCTAACGAGCGAGAATGAATTAATACCATGATGTCAACAGTCGTAACATTTAATCGGATTTGACGAATTAATCCTCTTTACATCCTCCCCTTGACTGTCCTTGAACATCGTGAAAAGAATTTGCCTTGGCTACTGCGCGCTATCACAATGCATTACCATTACTGAGGCCATAAGTCATCGTCTCAGGCTCCCTTTTCGGGGGTCCTGGGATTTATAACAAGGAACAAATTTTGCACAATCTCGTGATAATATCCTGAAAGATAAATGGATAAATGACTAAATGGACATATCACATCTAGGGAGACTGTTATGCTTCTGTTAAATCTCTTCATGCTATTTGTGAGCGCAAGAGATTTCGTCTTAATCCGATTATGCGAGAGAGTATCATGAAGAAACGTGAATTTTAAGGATATATTGTGAATGTACCAGGAGGCGATATCAGACCTGATGTGTTATTTAGTTTTTGTGTGACAGATGGCAGGATTTTAGTCAAGAAAAAGTCAAATATTGTCTTTTATGTAAACAAATGTAAGAAATCTTTGTAGATTTTTTTAGTTCTACTTTTCAGCAAGGTTCAGGAAGACAATGACGTGCAAACTTTTTATCTGTAACAAACACGGGCTTATTCAGGTCAGAATATTTACCTTCACGAAGATACACAATAATCAACACAACAACTCCATTAAAGACATTTTTCCCTAATTCTCATGTAACTTTTGACTTTATCGCAAATCTACGAGTATGTTGAATACCTTCGTCAAACATCTGATACTTAGTAGGTGGAGACAGAGAACAGATGACCTAATTCATCTTAAATTCATCAGTTTCCCACATGTCTGGCATTATGTGAACAGTATTTCATTTACAAAAAAAAAATCATCCCTTATTGACCCCTTTTGTCTGTAAGTGACCATAGTAAAAAATTAGATGACCAGGTTAAAAGGTTTTTACCGCCACTTTTTAAGGTAGGTACGTCTGACCCTTTTAATGCGATCATCAATTTCATTTTTTAATCTTTTTCGAAATATAAGTCACAAATAGTTATTTAATTACCTTTAAGGTGGTGTTTTAACTTTTTTTAAGATTCAAAACACAAGAGGGATCATATGGTATTGTATTTGATTGGAAAATTTAAGAGTGGAACATGTGGGGTAAACTCGGTTGAATTTCTATTTTAACAAAAGGCATGAAAAATTTATTAAAATTTCATTAATTACTAGCCGTATGCCATTTGTGAATAAAATATTACAAATGAACTGAACTAAGGGTCTGTGCCAAAATAGCAATTCAATTTGTATGGAAAACTCATTTCAATTAGTAATTTCGACGGTTTGGGTCTATGGAAATGGGTAAATTATTTTAAACATTTCATTTTTTACTTGAATCAAAACTAGCCGCTAAATAAATTTAAAAGCAAACAAGTAAATAACAATAAATTATGGAAAAAATGCGGGAAAAGACGTAACTTAAAAAATCATTTTATTGCTTAGCTAAACGGAACAAATGTTTTGAGAAAAGTATTCCACAAATAAAAACTTAAGCTATGAATTTTTTAAGCACTTTGGGTGTTCAAACCTAGTGGTGGAAAAAATAATAGAAACAGAAAGAAATTTCATAATCATCCATATATTCACAGGGATGTATTTAATAAAACCTAATTTAACATTTTTGGAAAAAACGGAAATTTTGAAAATTAAACAAAATGAAATTGTTCACAACTCTTCTTAATTTTTTGTGTTAAAAGACGCTCAATTGGAAGAGAGAAGGAAGGAAGAGACTTTATTCACATGAAACCAAGTTTTGGCAGTTTTAAGGTGTTTCGGGGCATTATCCTGCAGGAATTTCCATTTTAGAGGCATATCTTCCTCTTCCTAGGGATGCATGGCCGTAAACAGTATTTCTAACAATCTATCGCACGCCAGCTCAAAGCATGATGCATCCTCCGCCGCTTTATCGTTTTTAGGGTGCATTTGGCATTAAATTCACAATTGTTTTTCTATTATTTTTTAATAAAATCTTGCATAAATATTTCTTCGTCCATTTTCAATTAAAAATTGTTAGCTGTCATTGAAATGTGTGAATTGATGGCCGTGTTCGTAAATGCAAGTTGCTCAAATTTTGCATGTTGCATATCGTTCAGTATTGCAACTGAAAAAAGCCCAGCGTTCTGAAATGCAAGTACATTTGCAAATGATAGCAACCCATGCATGTATTTCAAAGTACTTGCTAGTTTGGATTCGCGAAGAAAAAAATGAACTGTCAAATAAATTCAAGTGGGCAGACAGTAGCTTTTTAAAAATGGTGAAATGCGTTCATTTAAGCAACCATGAATAATTCGCAAATGACTAATCTGACTAGCAAGCGATTGCAAGGTTGCCTGCATGCAAGCAAACAAAAAAGGCCGTGTTCGTAAATGCAAGTTGCTCAAATTTTGCATGTAGCATATCGTTCAGTATTGCAACTGAAAAAAGCCCAGCGTTCTGAAATGCAAGTACATTTGCAAATGATAGCAGCCCATGCATGTATTTCAAAGTACTTGCTAGTTTGGATTCGCGAAGAAAAAAATGAACTGTCAAATAAATTCAAGTGGGCAGACAGTAGCTTTTTAATAATGGTGAAATGCGTTCATTTAAGCAACCATGAATAATTCGCAAATGTCTAATCTGACTAGCAAGCGATTGCAAGGTTGCCTGCATGCAAGCAAACAAACCTTGCATTTACGAACACGGCCAAACCTAGCATTTACGAACACGGCCACGTTGCGATCATTTGCAAATATACTTGCATTTCAGAACCCTTTGCTTTTTCTCAGTTTCAATACTGAACGATATGCTACATGCAAAATTTGAGCAACTTGCATTTATGAACACAGCCTATTATGTCTAGATGGATATTCCGGATCTTTTAAAAAATTAACTTTCAACGCGAAACCTACTTAGGCTAAGGTTACACTGAATGGAGTGCTGGCGAATTCGTCCTTTCAATCAAAGAAAGTAAATTTTATTATGAGAGAGATAACGCACGAAGATTGTAAGTTTGAAGTTCGTGACTCGCTCAAAAGTGCCGTCATCAGAGATTCTAGTGAAAATTGAAAGCAACCAGACGAGGTAAATAAGGCCGATATGACGGGGTTTTTCCTGCGGGAACAGGAGGAACACAGAACACAAACTTGAGTAACTCCATTTAGAAAATATGAGCCTACATAGTAATATCTTGCATCTGAACTTTCTAAAATTCCTGGTTCTTCAAAGAATTATTAACAGTTAAGTTTTCGTAACGGTTTAGCAGCTAGGACGTTTTGAAGTTTTTTGATAGCAATCTACGCAGAATACTCCCGCCTATCTAAAGCTGTAAAATTTAAGGTTCCAACTAACCAACTTCCAGAGTTATGAGTCGCCAATTTGGTTTTTTTTTTCAACTTCAACCACCTATATTTTTTTCCAAAATTAAGCTTGAACAATTTCCAATGAATAATCTTCAGACAATTTTTATATTCCGCCCTTTACTTTTGAAGTTATAAGCAATTTCAATGCTAAAATTGGCTCTATTTCGTCCGTTTTTAGTACTTTTTGACCAGAGTTGAGCGAAAAGTACCAAATAAACACCAAATAAGGTCAATTTTAACAAATTGTATACAAACTGTAGAGGGCCGGGGATGGATTCTTGGGGAACGCCAGCAAAAAGCATGGCGAGGGAGGAAATTGAATGGGAAATCTTCACCTGTTGTGAACGAGCAGTTAAAATGAGAGTGTTACATGAGGGTTAGGGATGAAAAACGAAATTATGTACGGAGTTTGCGTAAAAGGACAGAGTGAATGACGTCATCGAAAGCTAGCAAAAGTAGACAACATACCTTGTTTGTTTCTAAGAAGAGTTCCGTATGTCTGTCGTGATTTTTAGAAGAGCAGTGTCACAGCTAGGGTGTTTCCAAAAGCCAGATTGGCATGGATTTACAAGCATACTTTGCTCACAATAAGCAATCATTTGCACTGCAATTAATTTCTCTAGACCTTGAACCAGAAATGGAAGGATGCTAATTGGACGAAAATCCGAGGGGCTACTAATATTAGGACATTTGACAATAAGGATAACCAGAGCATGTTTTCAAGCAGTAGGGAATTTCGACACAGTAAGACAAGCATTTAAAATATGAACCATAACAGGCAGTAATAACGAAAGAAGCATTCTTAAAAATTTAGAAAAATATCAGTTTCAGTGGCCTCAGACTTGATGGAATTAATGCGTGAGTCCATCAATTGTTAAATCTGGCATTTGTGATGGAGTATCTATATTGCAAGAAGATAAATGGCTATTCAGAGTATCAGGGTCACAGTTGGCGTATACATTTGAATATTCTTTATTACAGTAGACACTCAAGTTAGGCAGGTTATTATTATTATTATTTTATTAAAATTCACTAGTAGGTACATAAAGATAATTTTGGTTATTCCAGAAAGTTCGAATTGGGAGTGGCGGATCAAGTAAAAACCTCTTGACCGACATTTTTAAACATTATAAGGCCCTGCTGATTGAATTAGCTATTGAGTAAATCTTAAATGAAGAGTAGTTCTTTTATTGTGATGTCCCTGATCTACTCCAAACTTTCACTTGTTATTTAATCAAAGGTCCAAATTTATGTAGTCAATTATCCGATGAAGGTTCTACAAGAATTGAATCCGTATGTGATGATTTGATGTAAAAGCCAATAAAGGGAGAATACAATAAATGGTAAAGAAAAATACACGACATTGTTGGCATATCTGCTCATCAGGGAAAGCTGCCCAAAGTGACAAAAAACCTAAAAGTCGACCGAGAAGTTTACGACGTCCATATTTTGGGGTGGCCATGGTGTAATATTCATCGATTACCTTGAAGAAAAAAAATTCAATAGTGGATGTCACATAGTATTGTTAGTGCAAAGGACGAATTCGCGTAAAAAAAGCACCAAAACAATGCACCGTGTCGCAAGTCCAGATTTAGTACCCAGCGACTTTTACCTGTGGTCAAATTTCAAGCAAATGCTCACCGGAAAGCAATATGGCTCTAATGAGGAGGTAATCGCCTAAACTGAATCGTTTTTTGTAGAGTATTAGAATGAGTGTATCACTCTTGCAGGATACTAGAAGTAGATGAAGAAAGTCGAATTTGCCTGAAAGTATACTATGTATGTATATAAGTGATAACCTAAAGCTTGTCTCAAAAATTCGAGCATAAATTGCAGTTCCAGGGTACTCTTGCCTTAGAACGATATGGGTGATTGTCATGAAATGGGAGTTTTTGAGATTTGCTGGTGAACAAAAAAAAAGTGCTGAAAAAAAATTTTCTCATGTGTTTTCAACATTATTTTGAAGTACTTTCTGTATATTTCCACATAAATACACACGAGGTATAGACAGTGAGAAGTTTATATCGAAAAGCCGAAATTATATGGCTTCGGAGGCGACAATTACGGTAGCGACATTTCATCGAAAAATCCGTCGCTTTCATGATCAATGAGAGCAAACAATTTTTCCGAAAATTTGCTTGCTCTACAAATGCAAACAAATATACCAAACCGAGTTAAAAGAGATTTGCAACACATATCACAACGAAAACACACATTACAGAGGCGACAGTTTTTTTTTCTTCGATAATTTTCTTGAGGGTTGCTCTCTTGTTTATAAATTGTTCACAGTCTAAACGTCCGGCGAGGATAAACATTCATAAAGAAACTTGTGACGATTCGTTTTCACTACTTAGTGCCACTTGATAACCAATTTGTCGTTGCGTGTGCGCTATTCTTATAGTTTTTATTGAAATTTGCAACAAACAACAGTCAGAATGTAAACACTGACATCTAACAAAGCAGGTATCCGCCCGCGTAATACATACCGGTGATCAGTTTCGGAACACTGCTGCTATCGTTTGAGACCCTAGGCGGGCGGCAATAATGCACTGTTTTTCCGTAAACGTAGTGCCGTGACGTAAAAGCGGAAAATGGACAGGTTACGGAGGCGACATTTTCGGTGGTCGAAGGGCCGCCATTTTTGTTCAAGAGTGCTTGCCGCGGGAGGCGATGAAGGAGAGAGTGTTTTATTACTAGATGGAGATTTTCACCCCAGAAAAAAATTGTTTGAGGCGTTGTAGCTAGAGAACAACGGCCAGCCAGCCACTACTCCCATTTCATGACAATCACCCATATATGTTAGAAAAATACACACTTTAAAAATATTTAATAATGGTCACATGTTTCTTTTGCAAAGAAAAATTGTATTGTCAAAATACGCGATCAACCAGCCTTCCTGTCACTGACAGCAGCACTTATCAATTCATTCAGGGTCAATCGGTGCTCTCAATAATGAAGTAAAAGGACTTTAAAGCTCTCGGGGAAAAATGCGGTTTCCAAGTTGATGAGCCCGAAGCTTCTTTATCTCTAAACGATTCCACTAAAACTATCATTGAGGCTCTTCTCATTGAGGTAGCTTCTGAAATCTTCCAAAAATACTATTGATACATACAGTAGACATAATGTATTGTGAAACAATCTTGAAGCTAAGAAGATTTCCGTTTATTTAAACAAATCATCAAATAACCATGAAACTGCTTTCATTTAGACATATTCACCATCACCAAACTGAGGTCAGAAGCGTCAAATTATATTCTAGAAAATCTTTACTAGATTTTGATGATTTCCCCTAAAACCATGTAAGTTACCACAAAAATGTCCAACTTAGTTAGCCTTACATTCTACAGCATAAAAGCAAGTAAATTGAATAAAAATCTTTCACGCTCCTTCAAGACGACATCAACAATTGTCAAGCACACACATTTTATAACAAACTGTACAGTAAACTCATAAATAAATTTTTACACCTTCTTTTAAAGTAACACGTATCAAGTGTGAGAACCTTTCGTCCAGCACCACCCATATTCTAAAGAGATACCGCCTTATCATACCGTGTAACAGAGTCAAAGGCCTCCATCAAATGGAAACCCGATGAATGCAGAGCCCACTTAGTACACACAAAGCGACTACCTACAGACCAAAGATGATATTCAATTTACTAAACACGTTTAATTAACAGCCGACAAATTTGTGGCCTCCCAGAGCGTATCGAATTGGACATTCTATCAGATCCCCATGGGTCTTATCAATTAGGCAGGTAGGAGCTTCCATCTACAGGTGGTGAGCCGCAAGGCACCACAGCAGAAGAAAACTTTGTAGCAAACTTGAACTTGAGCAGTCCACCCTCCCGGTTTCAATCAATTGAACTGTGCCAATACCGGCGAGCATGACATGCAGGAATCCCTCTCTCGTTATGGACTTCAATAACTTCAATGGATTGCGCTGCTCCGAGGCACAGCAGAGGAGTAAATCATTAGCCGGAGAAGTCTCCAAATATTGAGTGAGGAATTGATGGTCTCTGATAATAAACTTGTGCGGACTGCCGAATGGTAATCAAAAAGCAATTTGTAAGCTGATGCCATGTAATGAGTCCCGTGTATTTACGATCATGTATGATGTCCCTGGACTTCTAATGAGGCCTTCTCAAATCCCGCCAGGACAGCTTTTTGGGTAATGGGAACCAAATATGATTGATCCGGAAATTTTTTATTACTGATCCAATAAAATAGGTGAGGATTGGGTTACAAATGAGCTGATGGCAATTAATTCCATGACAGACAGTTCATGTGAGTTCATTGGTCTTGTGATGAGATACCTCAAAGGATTTCGTCTGTTTATTGACGCTTTATGGACTTTTCGTCAATAAAAGGTGAGCTGCTCTAATAATGACAGAATAAACCTGAGGTTTCTGCTTATTAACGAGAATAATTCACTTTTGACACCTTGAGGAGCCTCGAAAAATTGACCATAAAATAAATAATGAAATCGATTTTAATCAGTATCAGGTGGGATGGTCGCATGTGGTTGTTTTAGTGCCATGGTGGTAAAGGGCTTAAAAAAAATGTCTGTGTGGTTAAATTTCAATGTTTAGACTTTTAGTGGTTAATTTTATGAAAACATGTTTAGTGATTGTATCTTTCTGCCTTTTGTTGGAGTTGAAATGAATGTACACAAAATTGATAACATGTAGAGATTCATCTTTTTTTTTTTTTTTTTTTTATGTGACAGACTAGAACTTTAACTGTCATGATGTGGCCAGAGAGTGTGAACGATGTGACCAGAAAAATCTATTTAACACATTGAATGCCATGGGGGTCACCGATAACCGGCACTGAGTTTGTTCGTAGCGCCGTGGGGGTCACTGGTGATCGGCGAAGCCAGGATTACTAGAAACACAAAGTTCGAGTAAATCTTCAATGAGTTACTTGCAGGGGGTGGGTTAAACTAAAATTTCAAATGGCAACCCTCACTTTTTCTTACGGATTACGGAAATATTAAACCCTTAAAAGTCTTCAAAAATCAAAATAATACCCCAAAAATCATTCATTTTTGATTTCGGACAAAAGTTTGATATGTGACTTTGGAAAATTATAATCCCTAAGAAAAAATTGGGGTTGCCATTTAAAATGACCTATGTAGGATCGTTCGATCTACTGCATGCCTAGTTGGCGCATTTTGTTAGATGTCCCTTTTTTGGTATTTTAACCATGATACCTTAGGGGTGGTCCATTAATTACGTGACAAAGGGAGGAGGTCATGCCGAATCTCACTAAATCTCACGAGGGGGAGAGATGGGGTCTCAGGAAATATCACGTAATTTATTTACCAGTGTAAAATTGCTATAAAACTGGGTTAAATTAAATAAAACATGTTTCTCCACTAAAAACCCCCACTCACTTACAGGCCGCCGTCATGCGAAATCCACAGTCACGGCCCGATGAAGGTCACACATTACTCATCAGTCTGACTGAAAGATTAGGACTTCAGGTATCCGTCTGACAGGCCGTGGCATGCAGGTGACGTCATGATTCTCTACAGACACACTGGCGAAGACGACAGTTTAGCATAGCAGGTTGTTAATTCAATATTCAAGGCGGCCGCCGTCACCGATTTCGCGTTAATCTATTTGGGCCTTTAGGCAGCTCCAGGTTGACGCCGCAAACACCCGCGAAAAAGCACAAAGCGAGTGTGAATGGTTTTCGCGCCTGGTTCGCGCCTTGCTTTCAGTTCCGAGTGGATACGACGTGTATTCGTGCGGTAAATTCCCGACTTGAGATTGAATAGAAATTCAAATCTTCAGGTACAAACTAACGATAAATACCCACACACACACATAAAGATTTTTGTCAGTTTTCTTGGACTGCAGGCCTCATCCAGTTGGCGGCCGGTGAATGTGTGATGATTCTTGGCTTCAAGGCAAAAACTTTCAGGCCACGGCCTGCCGTCGACCTATGTATATGTGAAAGGGGGCGATATGGCTAAATCCTACACAAATATTTTTATGCAAACGTCAGAAAGTAGCATAGTAGCCCTTGATTGATAAGCCGCCGAGTAACACTGACCCATGACATGTAAAAATGTTAAGAGCGACCGACGAATAGTTTTCCACAGCAACTATCAAAAAAGAATAGAATACACGGCTTTTATATGAAGATGCACAATCTGCAGACCACAGCATTCCGGTTATTCCGGTGTGTGTATTTTAGTAGTTAGTGTGCCAAATCTCATGACATCTGACCAAGGGAGGAGGGGGATCGAAATTTTCGAAAACACCGGTTTTTGCAAACTTAGCCCTTGGACTTGGAGAGGGTCTATAATTTTGTAAGAACTAAAGTTGTAGAGAATTTCATGATCCTCGCACGGGGTTGTATGACCTATAGAACCCGAGATTCAAGGAAAACACTGAAAAAACGCGATATCTCCGGCGGCCATGTTTTTTTTGTAATTCTGAAATTGTTTTCTTAAAAAGTCACAAGAAAGCTGTGGACCAATTATCAGCCATTTTGGAGTTTTGCTTCCTTAAAATGCTATTTTCTCCAGACTTTACGGCACCTACCCACGCCGCATTCGATCGAACGGACTATTTTCTTGATGTTTCCACTACGGGTTGCAAGTGAATGTCAACGATCCATCAGTGTCAAAGAATCCCAATCATTGGCCTTCGTTGGCCCGGCGTGTACGCGGCTTTAGACCATAGGTTTTGCTGTCAGTTTCACCACAGTTACTGCATGACTGACGGAAAATCTACCGTCTAAGGTAATGATTGATATAATTTTCTGAATATTTGGATTGCCATCAATCATGACCGATGGAATTGATTGTTTGGGCTTGCCTTGCATGAACGTGTAAAGGACGCTTTGAAGCTACCCCCGGGATGTTAAGAGTTGAGACAACCGTTAAGCCGTTTCCAGACTTACGCCGTGAACAACCGCGAGCCCCCGTGAACGCGAGTGTGAATGGGTTTCTCGACTAGTTCGCTCCATGTTTTTCGTTCTGAGTGGATATAGCGTAAATTCGTAAATAAATTTTCGCCGTGAATTCATGGCGTGAGTGTGGGTGGAGCCGCCTTTACATTCTCTTCTCCAACTGTGATAGGAGGTATATCGTTGTTAGCGAGAGAACTGGGTTAAATTAAGTAAAACGTGTCTCTCTAGTTAGGTATTGTTAAATCCTACTCAAAAACATTTATCGCGGTTATGCGAGCGCCACAAAGTACCAAAGTAGCCTCTCGATTATTTAGCCGCCACTGGCCAGCCTAAGGAGTTCAAGGTTAAAAATTCGCTCTCGCTCAATAGCGTACTCTAGTCCCTCATTGTTGGCGATAACTGCGGGAAACTCCAATAAAAGAAAGAGCGGCGCAAAAATGAACCAGTACATTTTTGACGTTATATTCTGTCGAATAATCACATTCGGTTGAAGCCATATTCGGCGTCTAGTTTGTAAATTTCTAAAGCCAGTACCTACTTATTCTTATTAAGCTTAAGCAGTTAAAAGCGTCTACTATAAAAAAGTGCTCTGTTCAACATCCAGAAGTTGTGCATATCCAAACGTAATTTGTTGTTATGTCATGACATTTTAAAAATAAATTTAATTTCGTCTGCGCTTAGTTACCATACGATGCCTGCGTGTAATATATTTCAATGTTCCGCCAACAAAAGTGCAACTTTCAAACCTGTGGAAATCTCACGTTGGGATTCTTGAATATTTTATCCTTCAATTTCGTGCCTTTTTAATTCCAAGATTTGCCTGGCATTTTGTGCACTGCTTGCTGAGTGTGTGTTTTAAGTGCAAATGAAATTTCCATGAAAATTCACATCTTGCCCGTGCACCTTCAGAACTGCTGCACAGTACGAATGCATTTCATTGCACACAAGATACGATCTCATCTCTCTCTCTCTTGGCGCGCATTTGAAGGTGTCAGAGCGTTGTTCGGTGGTGCACTTTCTTTCATGGTCGGCCTCTGTGTTTAGTTTACCTTTACAGAATGTAATATTTTATGGATTTTCGACTTTTTTACTGCACAGCAACGACTGCCGTACAAAAAGTTTGAGAAATTCGTGTGTTTTTTTTGTTGTTTTTGAAAAGCGATTAGAAGGAATGATATGCCGATATTATGATTTGATAGGATTTTATGGCTGAGGTGGTGAACACCGCATGACTTCATTGTTATCTGCTTAACAGGAGGAAACTCGTGCACATGACGTTCACCGCAATTGGAAAACACAGTTTTGGCTATTCGCACATTTTATATACTGTATGCTACCTCTTATACCGGAAAAATCACATACAACCTCTTCATCCATATACGATAGTCTATTGATATGCGATGAACTTATTCATTGTCGGGAAAATATTTTCTGCTACTGTCACAGCTGGATATCATTGGATATCAATGGGTAGCTAGTATTTGATGCGATTCTGTGGAATATATTTGCACCCTATTGACCTCTATTCGGCGAGAAAATTGCCTTGTTGACATGATAGAGCGGTAAAAGTTGATTTATTTGATGAAAGTTATGTCAGTGGCAGTAAATTGGAACTCGAGTCGAGTTATTGTGCTGTTTTTGTGCCGAATTGTTTGCCTTCGTTTTTTGTTTTAGTGTTTTGTTTTAAAAATTGAATGAGAAGGGCAAAACTCAAAATGTACTTTATAACAACAATTCACCTTAAATCTCTGTATATGTACTACTTTTTAGTATCAAACTCTAGTATCGGGCACGCAACTCTTTCAACAACTTTCATTTATCTGTATTAATACATATAATTGGAGTGTCTGCCTGTGATTTCACTATACAATTTTTAAAAAGCCCTCATTTTGTTCCTTTAGACTATACTGCCTCATTTGGGTCCATGCAGACGATTTGCCTCTGTGCATGCGTGTCTGTTGCAAGCTAAGAGTGTTATTTTTAGTCAGGGCTAGTCTTACTTTCAATCAGGCGAATCTGGATTGCTTCGGAATCCCGAAAGCCTGGTTAAGAATCCCGAAAATCAGATCAAAAGTCCCAAAAAGGAAGAGCTTTTTTAGGGACTTTTGACTCGCCAAATATTTGTAGTGAAGCCAGTGTGAGGCATGGATTCTTCTCCACCCATAAACTAACAGTATGGCGTGTGCCAAAACAATTGAGAATCCCAAAATTCGTTTTTTCTGTGGATAGTGAGTTTGAAATCCAGCCACGAAAGTATATCGGAAAAGAAAATTGCCACTCCGGTCGTTTGAAAACCCAAATCAACCGCTCATTTATATTCAGCGTTGCCAACTTAGTGATTTTACCACTAGAACTGGTGGTTTAGACTTGCCTTTAGTGGGAAAAAATCGTATCTAGTGCCTAGTGGGTTTTTTTGTGGTAATAGAAAAGAATACAACTATACAAAATTAGTGTTGGTCATGCACCAACCATAATAAGACAACGGTTAGATACTACAAACCCAATGATTCACTTAAATAAAAACCATGAGTTTATGGTCAAAATTGACGACAGTGACAGTAGTGTTATATCCATCTTCTGAAGTGGAATGAAACCAAAAATACCAACTAATTTTCGGCCACTTTTGCTTTTCATTTATAATTTTGCCACATTCAAACACCGATGTCGAAAGGCTTTAGCAGCACGAACATTGTCAAGAATAAGTGAAAGTCTAACCTCAGATGTGACCCTTTATATTAACGGTATATTAAAGGTATGCCTAGTAGGAAGCTTAGTTCGAGGAATAGAAAAAGAATAGAAAAGGATAGAATAGGCTATGGAAGTCTAGGGATGCATGAGGAGGCGGCGGTGAGCCTCAAGTTTGAACTCTTGTTGTTTGTGTTCAGAGGCATTTGTCGGGGTTATCAGGACATATTCTCATTGGAGTCTTACTCTTCTTCTTCTCCTTTAACGGCCCTACAACCGGGATTCGGTCCTGGCCTATCGCAACTGTTCTCTCCACCGATCCCGATTCTGAGCCGATGTCATCCAGTTTGACAACCTTAAGGTCAGAGCGTCCTGGTCTGCGCCATCCTTCCAGCGAAGATTTGGTCTCCTGAATTGTCACACCCCATAGGTCTTACCGCAGAGAACTTTCCGAGCAGGCTCTTCTTCACTCATACGAGCTAGATGCCCTACTCACCAGAGCCTACCGAGCTTTTTTTTCTTCACAACATCTATGTCGCGATAACGCTCGGAGATCTCGTCATTGTAGAGTCTTCGGAATCGTTCTTCCTCATATACGGGGCCAACAATCCTCCGAAGTATTTTCCTCTCGAGCACGCCCAAGAGGTTTGAGTGTTTTTTTGCTAGGCACGCACGTTTCGAATGCATATGTGAGAACCGGTAAACCATCGTCTTATATTGTAAAAGATTAGACGTTATGGTTAGATGCTTAGATTTAAAGAGCCTTGACAGACTATAGTAGGCTTTGTTTGGTTTTAGCAGTCGTGCGCGTATTTCTGATTCCATGCTATTGTCGTCTGCTACTATTGACCCAAGGTAGCTAAATGATTTTACCACGTCAAACGCGTGTTCCTCTACCTTGATTGTGAGACCAATGTTATGTAGACGAGGCCAATATGTACTTTGTTTTGCTTTCGTTAATGTGCAGTTCCAGATTTCCTGCCGCTTGCTCAATCTGAGTGAAAGCTACTTGTACAGCTATTGTTGTTCTTCCAATGATGTCAATGTCGTCTGCATAAGCCAGTAATTGGGTGGACTTGTGATGTCACGCCCGAATCTCGGATAACTTTCTCCAACGCCAGGTTGAAAAGGTGGCAGGCCAGACCGTCCCTTCGTTGGCGTCCATTGTAGATGTTGATTGCTGTGGGCAGTGTTCCGGATACCTTTACTTGGATTGTCACATTGGTTATGGTCAACCTACATAGTCTTGTCAGTTTGTTGGGGGTTGTTTTTATTAATTCTTTGTGATATTGTTAGTATTTATCTATTAAATTGTTGTATTTATCTATTAAGTTTTATAATAGATGTTTCTACTTCCCAATTTCCACATTACTGATTCCGCAAAAAAGTGCGATCTCGCATTTGCGCGAGATTGGATTCCCTAGACGGAAAATTTCGTCATCTCAGAAAGTGGCGACTTGCCCGATACCCATACCGAGAACAAAAACGTAAACTTCCTTTTTGTGATGGCCGCCATTTTGATTTTGGAATAACGCCATACAGCTAATAGTATTAATAAAAAACACCAATTAACGTAAATCTTCCAGTTTCCCATCGAATTTATGTATATATTTTAGAACAATATAAACCGATTAAACCTAATTTCAGAGAGTAGACCTGACACTCAGATAATTTGTTATATTGGGCTTTTCGTCTAAAACGCAAGTTCTAAAATTTTTAGCAGTAAGGACTATCCAATTCTACTCAAGAGACTTAAAAGCTGACCAAGTATTATTTTCTGGAATACCTAAATGTAATAAGCACTATCATGTTAGTAAATAAGTCATAAAAAACATAATTTTCTCTGCAAATTTCACTCCTTATTTCAAAGGACGAAAGCACATAAATTTCCTTTTCGATCTTAGATATTTGAATTGATACCACATTATAACTTTTCGGTCCAACAACACAAACAAGAGATTCTTATAACTATCGAAACATTTCAATAAATAATTTTTAAGGCAAGCAAATAGGTAAGTAAGTAGGTAGAAATCTTGGAGGATTCAATAAATTATAACTGAACAGTAAACACAACCCACAATTTAGCATTTATAGTTAAATATCACAAAAATGGAAACTCGCAACCACAACATAACTCCATGTTTAGGCAGTGGCTATCTGGCGGTTGTATCTCGGCTTGCATAGGAATTGCATTACGTTATCTCAAAATTTACCAAAGTGACTTCCATGTTTAAAGACAGGCGAAGCATGTCATATTTGCGGCACAAGTAGGAAGGTAATTTGCAACGGTAGAATTTGTATGACAAATAACGAATTCGTGGCTCAACTTACCTGGTGTACTATCTCGGTTGGGGCTATCACAGTCGACAATTAGTGCCTCGTTGCTGGAATCATCATTTGTTGCAACCGTTGCACCTGGAATCAAAATGTCTGGGAAGGTACTACTTGCTGGCGGTGGCTTACTGCTGTTCTCCTGGGATCGTTCACTTTGGGCTGGGCTAGCAGCGGCTGATTCTGTTAAGCCAGGATCATCGATGGTTCCTTCGATTTCTAATTTTATCTTTTTGGTAGTGTCTGTTGGTTGCTGGAAAAAGTGTTTGTTTTATAATCAATGTTTTTATGGGAATATTTAAGTTGTTAAAATTGAACAAAAAAAAAATATTATTTTGTACGTCTACAGTTGAAAGAATTTTATATAATAGAAAAAGAAGCTTATACAAAAAATGCGTCATCTCAGAACCGGCCAAATCTACTCAGATTTTCAGGTTGACGCTATTGTTGGTAAATTTGTCAAAATTATAAAATATTATAAACAATTTTTTTTTTTTGAATAAATTGAAATAATTTTTGTAAAGAGTTTGGTCGAAAGTAAGTTTTCAAAAGCAGCATGAAGCATAATTACTTTTTCTATGGAGTTGACTAAAGCCATATAAATTTTACTGTAATCACTGTAATCATTTCCAGCATTACAATCGGGAGTTTAAATTTGTGTTTATCGTTTAAAAAATCCATAAAACAATTATAGTCAACAAATTTCTCACTTTTGTAGTTCATAAACATATACATAGTATAATTTAAGTTAATCTTTGTCATAAATTTTGGATTCAAATTAAATATGTCATCAAAAATCTCATTTTTAATTTTCTCTGTTTCATGTTCAGCTGAATTCACTAAATAATCTTTAGTTTTTTTTTTTTTTTTTTAAATTTTAAAAGTTCTTAAGATTGTATTGTCCTTGCTGGAGTATATATCCTAATGGGATATGTTATGTTCCTTTTCCATTAAGAAATACTTATCCGAGTAAAAAAAATGGCCTTACAACGGGCGAACACCGGCCGCTTGGCATATGGTGTCGTAGAGATTTTAACTATTTCCAATGGGAGCAAATACGGCCTCACGAAAATATTTAAATAGCTAAGTGCTGAGCTGTACAAACAGGCATACGACGGAAAATTAGGTCAAAAAAAGAATATGAACCAAATGTATTTTCGTTACGTACGTTTTGTACGTGAAGTGTGTGGTACGTTTTGATTTATGTATATTTTAGTGAGAAATAGCCATATTTAACCGTTCGAAGAAACCCGAAAAAGATAATAAAATATTTAATTGCAGGGTGTTGATAAAAATCTTAAAATGTTCGAAATCGAAAATTTATAGTTTTGCCGGTGTCGGCCTTGAATATAGAGATAATGAGGAGATTGCGATTGTCTGTTTTTGTATGCGTCCGATTTATTATAAGGTAACAATATTCCCTTTTTTCAAATTTCCCTTTTTTATTAGATTTTAAAAATATTTATTTCGCCTTGAGCATGCTTGAATCAGCCTTAGTAATCCTCTTTTCACTGTATAGTAGCTTCTATTTCTTTTCCTTCATTACAAATAAAGCAGATATACTCACAATTTGTGCTTGATTGTGAATCAAACATGATTGTAAATTTATTATCTATTAAAAATAAGCATTTATTGCGAGAGAAAATAGTTTGTGTTTACACATTCATTACTATAATTTGGTAGTTGAAATTCCTTTTACTACGTACTTTAACTTGATCAGCAAAATTATATTAGTATAACGAAAATAAGAATAATAAAATATCCTTTTATGAAAGATAGTTTCTTTCAGGTTTCAAAAAGCTTCCAAACCCTTTTGGAGGTTGCTAAACTCTGAAAGAAGAATAGATCGATGGCAACTCTCAAGCGAAATGAACGGAAATAATTTATGTGCAAAGAAGTAGCAAATCTACATTCCGCATTCTACGCTTCCTCTCAAAATACATAATATCTGCTTACTGCACAAGCTATGTTTTTCACCCGGAAAAGAAATGCTAGTCACGCTTGACGCTGTCATATGCTTGCTTGAAGTCAAAAAACAGTACGTGAATATTGATGTTGAACTCCCATGATTTTTTAAAAATTCTTTTAAAAGTGGAAATATGGATTGTAGTGGACCTACTTGGTCGAAAGGCACATTGATAACTACCTGTTATGCCTTCTGCAATGGGTAGAAGTTTTTTGTACAAAATATTGGACATTATTTTATATGCTGAGTTGAGGAGGGCAATACCTCTATAGGTACATAGTTCTCACATACAAGTTGATCTCCTTTTTTATGATGCTTCCGTCCATTCAAGGCGGATCTTTTTCTGATGCCAGATCGATTCTATAAGCTTTTGTAATTCATTCCTTAATTCTTGGCCTTCATATTTCCACATCGCAATTGCTGGTTTAGGTAGGCTGTTCTAAGTTTCGTCATAGCTTTTTGCACGTCATCTATTGTAGTCACCTCACTTTCATTAGTAGCATCAGTATCACTATCGTTATAGGCTGGTGCGTTTCTATTGGGTCGATTCACAATCACTATCATTTTCATCGTCTCTATTCACTAGCTTATTGAAATACTCTTTGATTTCTGGTTTTCGGCTCAGGCTATTACCGTTTATCCATACTCTCAGTTTAAACTCTTTAAGAAAAGTTCAATGAGAGCACCTAGCAACGAGCATCGACCGGCATCTAAGTATGATGCTATGAAGAACCGTTGGTGCTGGCACCCGGTGCCGGTTAACGTCCAATGACAGCACTGAATGACCCCCTTTTAAGAGTGTTAAACCACCCTTAAACCACATTCTTATTTTCACCACAGACTATTGAATTATATCAACGAAAAGAAAGGTTTTTAATGTATCCCAGTATAGGAAGTTATTGTAATCGGTCCGAAAATCGAAATCGAAATTTTCGACGTATTTTCATCTTTCAAGGTCCCAGGACCATTTTAAGTAAAAAATTGGGAGGAAGTATGTGTGTGTGTGTGTGCTTACGTATGTGGTCATTTTTTCCTACACGATATCGCGCGAACCAAAAAAAGATATCGACTTCGCTGAGGTGTCGTTCGAAGCGTATTAACCGAAATATGATCTGAAAAGATTTTCATAAAATTCGGTCGAGCCGTTTTTTTGTTTAAGGGGCGTAAGTGATTTTTGTACCTGCACGATATCGCCCGAACCACGAAAGATATTGACTTACTTGAGGTGCCGTTCGAAGTGTATTAGCGACAATATAATCTGAAAAGATTTTTATAATATTCGGTCGAGCGGTTTTTTGGTTTAAATGACATAAGTGATTTTTGTACCTGCATGATATCGCGCGAACTATAAAAGATATCGACTTAGTTGACGTGTCGTTCGAAGAGTATTAACCGAAATATCATCTGAAAAGATTTTCATAAAATTCGGTCGAGCCGTTTTTTTTAGAATATTAACGAAGAAATGCTCTGAAAAAAATTTCATAATATTCGGTCGGGCCTTTTTTGTTTAAATAGAAAAACTTCGGCTAATTGTCAGAAAGACCTTGAATTGACAAGTTTTGCTAATATCTAATAAACTCGATGGAATGAGACCTGTTCTAAACGAAGTGATCTTTTTTGGGTTCTGCACAGCGATAGCCTTCGAACAAAACATCACTTGTCAAAATGCGACAACCTTTTAAAATTTCGTTACCCTTTACAAACAGCGCGAATTTTTCAAACCTTGGATTAGCACTTTTTGACGGGGAATTGTTTTCTACGCGTAATACAGTTTCAGGAAATTGCGGTTTATCCCGGGATTTCCGGTAGTTACCGCCAAATTTGTTCTTTTTGGTCAAGTCTGACAAGTACTTAACAGTTACAGTTTTGCTAATATCTCCAGAAAGCTTTGGAATTTCCAAATGAAGTCATCCGCTTCTCAGTTTGTCAATGGCGCTTCAGCCCGCTCAATACGAATTTGAACACCCGTTTTAGTGCAACGAACGAAATACGGAGGAAATGTTTGTTTGCTAACGTTCAGGAAAAACAAATTCTCTAGAAAAATCTTGTGGATTTACTACTATTATAGTTATTTGAACTAGCTTCTCTCGGGATTGGATTGTCATCAGTTCTGATACTAGCCAATTTTCCACCAGTGCTAAACGTATAACTATTTTGTAAGAAGTCAGTTTATTCCATCTTCGTTCATCATACTGAGAAGTTAATTGTGTGGACCGAAGGGGTCAAACCCACATCCCAACTAGTTTATTTTGTTACGGTTTAGGTGTGGTTTAACCCTCTTAAAAAGCGATTGGAATATATTTTCCAATCTTTTTAATAATATTTCATCATCATCAATCAAATTCAACTTTCAATATTTTATAAATAACACCTATTCAATAAAATTCCAAGCAAAAAGCAAAATACAAATTTTCGTAATCCGCCACTCAAAAACATATATGAAAGAGTCTTCATGTCATGTTTCATCCATATTTTCATACAAACATATTTAAAAACAAACTTGAACTTTTTAAACGCTCGGTGCCGTGCAAAATATCAAAACTTTTTTGATATGAGCACCGGCATCAAATTTTCGAGCACCACACTCTTGTTTGAGATCGATGCAATGCTCTCATTGGACATTGTTCCATATATCTACTGAGGTTTGGATTTGACTAGCACCTTTTTGAGTGCCAGAATCCGGTGCGGTGCTCTCGTTGACCTTCGGCCTTTACGTTGTTTGTTCACTTTCTCATATAACTTTCTCACTTCAAGCAAAACAAACTAACCCACATTGCAAGTTAAATAAACGCTTATACAAAATCATAAAAATCGGTTCCGAGAGTAATTGTAACGCCCCTGCACCATTACAATTTACTCTGTCTATAAGGTATTAACGTTAATTTCAAGACTAATTAGGAAAATGACACAATATTGATTTTATACATATTTCAGTTCTTATCACCCATCAAAACACAATCAAAAATGATTGCTTTTCTAAACACACTTATGTATGACATGAGCAGCATTAGTAGCCGACAATGGGTCCTGGTGTTACAATTAGGTTTAATCACATTTTATTTAAATTTTTCTTTAATATTTATTTTACTTTAACAAAAATTCTCTGCTTCCATACGCTTTCACTGAACTGGAATTCAAAAATTGTAACATTATCAAAAATAGCCTTGGTATACAGTGTTTTGTGTAATGGATTATTGCTAATCCTAATTCCCATAACTTGGATTCTTCTATCAAGTGTTTTTGGTAACGAAGTTAATACTGTAAAAACTATATTTTATATAATGCTTTCTACATCACCTCTCAAAGCAATGATGATAGTTACTTTCCATATATTAAACAGAAAGAAAATAATGGTTATCGTAAACATGTTATTCCGGGATTTTTATAACAATTCGAATATGAAAGAGAAAATCAATTGGGTTTTTATAAAAGTTTCAATTTCGTTTTTTGTTCCGCTTTTGGCGGAATGTCTAAATTCTTTATTAGATTTGTATATAAACATTTTAGTTTACCCGAATGCAAAACTAAAAGTACTAACAGTTCTCTTTGGTTGGCAGTATACAAGAGGAATATTTATTGTCGCCATGTTTTCGTTTACCTTTATTATGGCTTGCAGTGATTTATTCTTTCAACATACTAATTCAAGTATGGTGGCCTTAATTGAAAAGTTGAATGAAACTGAAGAAGTTACAAATGCACACAACCATGAAGAATCCATAAACTCTATAAATTGTGAAATGAAGCATATTTTAAATATGCATAAAAATCTCCTCGAATTTACACAAAATTTTGCGAATTTTTTCCAACTGCAAATACTCCTGGCTATTAGTTCCAATATTTTAAATGCAACAGTGATTGGATTTATTACTTATACAGATTTAAGACATCTTCATATGGCTTATGATTTTGGTCGGGCATTTGAATCTTGTTTAAGATTAGGGCGAATAGCCATTCAAGCTTGGTTTACCTTCTCGATATTTAATAATGTCTCCAATGTTATACGGCAAGCAAAGAAAATGAGAGAAATTATTGGCTTCTTTGTAAATGACGACAATCAATTAATATTCGGAAGAAATGTATTTTTTTTTAATATTCTAGGTATTAACTGAATAATAAGTTATTATTGTTTTTGCAGAAAGAGTTATTCGCAATGCAACAAATTAACCAGAGTTTAGATATTACAGTTTACAAGTTATTCCCAATAACAAAAGATAGATTATTTGAGGTAAATCAAATATTTTTGTATATTTCAAATTTTAATTTTTGAAACTCTCTTTACAGCTTATTTTAGTTGTAATAAATTTCACTATTTTCCTAATACAACTTGCTGCTGCGATTAATTTTAAGGTAACAAAGGTGGAATTGTAGTTTCTTGAATAAAGTAATTAAAAACAGAAATTTTGTGAATTGAATCCAAATTATTCCATAATGCTTGCCTTTTATACTTCTATATGCTAAATAATAATGTGATCAAGACTGTAAAGTGAAAGGGATGCATGCACTCTCATTGTCACATCCATCATAGCCCGAACGGTAAAGCGATAGTGTAACTATAAAAGTCACGGATAAATATGTAAGTAACTTTTTGAAAGTACTTCATATATCGTTCAGCAATCCAGAAAAATTAGTTTACTATTCGGACAATTTATTTCTACTTACACAAAAGTTCTCATAGTCTTCATGGATTGAAACGGCGGTAACAATAATTGTACGTGGGATCAAAGGTCAACCAGAAGTGACTTTTCGTAAAGTAGTTGAGTGCTCACGTGCAAAAAAAAATTATACATACTCTATTAAAACTTCTTGTACGGATTAAGGACACCTAGTCTACCAACTTTTCTTCTGTGAAAATTCTTGAAACTTTTTTCCTCCTTCGTGACTCGAAAGTCGACCTTTTTATGATGCCCAAAAATTTATAGATACTGTTTTTTACCAATCATATCCGCAAGAGATAAAAGAATTCGCCCGATAAAAATGTTGAACCGTTAAAGGTGTCTAACACCCCAAATCTGTTAAATTATGGGATTTCAATTATTATTCTTCAGACTCTATTTATATTTTTCCTCATCATCATCTTTTTCTTATTCTTCTGTTGACACCTGTATTTCTATGAATTCAATCAAGAAACACGATGGATCTAAATCATCATAAGATCGCAATTATCGACATCGGGCGTTACATTAAGGCAAGTCTGACCATGCCATTTACCACAAACTGAGGTGGTATTCTCATTGGCGCGCAACGTGACTACTAGGGACACGGTGGAATGAAACTATCGATACTTACAAACGTATCGAGGAAAATGTCACTTCCAGCGATACTTTGCGACAATTAAATACGAATTTTGTCGATTTACTCGCCAGAAGTTTGTTAGATTGACATTGAGAAACCAATTTAACGTGGAGGTGACATATCTGTCACGTCACTCGACAACGAGAATAAGGCTGCTGATGAACAATATAAACCAACTTTTTGCAGCCACAGTTTAAGCTACAACGCTTGGTGCAATTAGGAAACAATAACTTTCAGAAGAATGTCAAGAGCAGGTCAAAAGAGGGTTTGAATTGGCTCCAAAATTCACCAATTTTCAGTAGTGAGTTCGATATAAATATGCCGAGTTGTACTAGAAGTTGACGGAAGAATAGAGCAAATAGGTTTCTTTTTAGCTGTAGGTATGTAGGGCTTATAAAAGTTGAATATCTGTGAGTATCAATGGATATTAGTTTTAGTGGAGCTTGATCCTTAGCTTAGAGAAGACAATTTCCATTGTTGAAGACTACATCCTAAGATAGAAATTTTATTATGTATTAGCTGGAACCCGTTGCGTCTCGCTGCACCGATCGTGTTTAGAGGCAAGTTAATTGGGAATTTGAATAAAAACAATCACTGATTAATGGTTTGGTATTAATTTATTGAACTATTAAACGTCCCGTCGTTTTGTTACTAATTTATTAAAACATTAAAACGTCCCGTCGTCACCGTTGTGGATCTATTTTGGACTGGTGAACCTTCGTTCTTTCTTGGTGCTTGTTGGTGCTTGAGGCGGTGGTGAAAATGCTGATGCCTGTGCTGGGTGAGGTTTTTCACTTGTAGCTCTTTCGCAACTCCAATTGAACTTAAATTAGAGCAAGATATTGCTTTGCTCAATCACCACAAGTTTCGTCATCCCGGATGAGTTGGTTGATATTAATTAGGTTGTCCAAGGCGATGAACTGGGTTTATACAGATCGAAAAAAAATAAAGTATTAATTGCTTTACAATTTGACCCCTGGGTTTTCATCTGCAATGTTACCGACTCAGGTTTTATTTGTTTACCCAGATAGCAGCCTCTTCCTGTGTTGCAGAATCCTAGACTTATAGCTAGAGATGGAGGGTTTCTTTAATTCTTACCCCACATTTCTTATTCACCTTTCCACCTTCCAAAAAAAACTTAATTGATAAATTATTAACCGATTGCTTGGAGAGCTTCAGGATATACTATGTGCAATGTTTTTCCATTTGTAGCTACGAAGTGAAAATTTTCCAATTTTCCAACTCTTGAACAGCCTACATAAAGCTAACCGGGAAATAACACTTATTTTGCATAATATGTCCGCTATATCGGCCCCCCATTTTTTAATTTAGAAGTTTCGATCATAAATTCATTATTTGCTGCCTTAAAAACTCCCATATACAGATTTTCATCGGAATCAGACTTCAATTGTTGCGGCCATTATGAAATTTCTATTTTGACCACCATTTCGGTATTTGCGACCTTAAAGCCTCCAGATATCCACTTTCATTTGAATCGGAACAAAATTGGCACATTAAATCATATTTCCGCGGCCATTTTAAATTTCGGGGGCCTTTTTGAATTTTTCAAAACCGGGCATCAAAGCAGGTGCATCAAGGTCATTAACTTTGATATTTCCGTTACTGCGAAGAAGTGCGCCTTTTACCGAAAATTCTAGATTAATATTTCTTTTTATACCATTTATATTAGCTTCAAACTTGATTTAGACCCACTTCAATAAAACCGATCAGCTTCAAATTTTGCACATATGTATAGTTCGCGTGACAATGTAATTTGACCATTTTGTAAAAAAAATCAAGATGGCGGTGGAGCGCTAGCGAAAATACAAGCGTTAACAAAATAAGGACATTGGTAAGGACAATTCATACATTTCGTTTCCGTATACTGGCTGGAGAAATAAAAACTTTACAATCAAAATTATTTTTTACTTTTTAGTTCATTTTAAAAGTAAAAGCGTATTTTTTTAGTTTTTTTAAACTATATTTTTACGTATAAGATTGTCGACTTGTACAAATCAATAGTTATAAATAATATAGATAGGCATGTTGAGTTGGTGGCAGTAAACTCGCAATTTTTTTTTTTTGCAATAACGACACATTTCCGCACTTGCACATTTCAAGAGAATGCTGGCACCACCCAACCCCACTTCAAGAAGGCTGGAGGAGGCGAGAAGTGAATTGAATGGGTTGTACATGAGGAAAGATTTTCATACCCAAAATTCCTGAATAAATTACTCACACATGAGTGAGCGCACTTTATAGCAAATAACTCTCGCTCGTGAGTAAGGAGTGAGTGGAATGTGTCGCACATGAGTGAGGATTTTTGTACCATGCATTTTGGTCTTTCATAAAGATGGGTTTTTGCCATCATAATGAAAGTTACTTTCATTATGATGGTGTATGTGTCATAGGTATTATGCAGAGCTATTCGCTCTGAATTGAAATGATTTTGCTGAGCTGTTTTTCTGACACCACGAAAGTCTTCAATTGTTTCAGCCCAAATTTCAATTAGCAATTCCTCTTCTAGCAAAGCCCATAGATTCTTTCTTTTATATTTCCATTTTGAACAATGTCAAGTTCAAATCTGTTATTAAAACGTCAAACTGAAAATTTCAGCATTGATGCTGACACTGTTGCTGAATTCGATTTCCAGGTTTGAACATTGACGAGCTTTAGACATGATGTTCATAATTTTGCCAAAATTACGAGGTTTGGGATGAAATCACCAGAATACACATGATTTTAAACGTAATTTTAGGCGAAACCACAAAAATAGATGAAATCATGTAATTTCGATTCAGAAAACAAAAATTTGGTCTTAGGACAACAAGCATATTTGATCGGACTCCATCTTTTTCCGTCAGCATCGGACATAAAATTGAGTTATTAACGAGAGAATCGTGGCCAATTTCTTAGATTTTCTACGATTGTTTAACGTATACGTATAACTTGATTAATTTAAAATAGTATATAGTATATTGAACTATATTTTTTTACAGAACAAGAGTCCCCTTATACATATCTAATCGCGACCCTAAGTTGAAATGCAATGCTGTAAAGTATAAACGCTAATTAAAAGATTAATCAAGAAAATGACACAATTGGGTTAATATTTTAGTTCTTATCAGTCATCAAAAAACAATCAAATGTGATTGCTTTACTATAACAACCCACTCATGTATGACATTTGTGGCATTATTAGTTGACAATGAGTTCTGCTCTTACTTCTGTTAATCACATTTTATTTAAAATATTCTTCAATATTTATTTTACATTAACAAAAATTCTCTGCTTCCATACGCTTTCATTGAACTGGAATTCAAAAATTGTAACATTATCAAAAATTGCCTTGGTATACAGTGTTTTGTGTAATATATTATTGTTAATCCTGATTCCCATAACTTGGATTTTTATATCGGGTACTTATGGCAACGACGCTAATACTATAAAAATTATTTTGTATATAATTTTTTCTACATCACCTCTCAAAGCAATGATGATAGTTACTTTTCATATATTAAACAGAAAGAAAATAATGGTTATCGTTAATATGTTATTCAGTGATTTCTACAACAGTTCGAATATGAAAGAAAAAATCAATTGGGTTTTCATAAAAGTTTCAATTTCGTTTCTTGTTCCGCATTTGACTGAATTTACAATCTCTCTATTAGATTTGTATATTTTATTTATAATTTTCCCGAATGCAAAACTAAAACTATTAACAGCTGCCATTGGATGGCAGTTTGCAAGAGGATTATTTATTGTCACAATGTTTTCGTTCACCTGTATTATGGCATGCAGTGGTCTATTCTTTGAACATACTAATTTGAGAATGGTGGGTTTAATTGAGAAGTTGAATGAGAGTGAAAATTCACAAAACCGAGAATCCATAAACTCTATAAAATGTGGAATGAAGTATATTTTAAATGTGCATAAAAATCTCCTCAAATTTACACAAAATTTTGCAAATTTTTTCCACCTGCAAATATTCCTGGCAATACTTTCCAATATTTTACATCTAGCAATGAATGCGTTTATCATATATACAGATTTAAGACATCTCCAGATCTCTTACAGTTTGGGTCTAGCTTGCTTAGCTTTTTTAAGATTAGTGCGAATAGCCGTGCAAGCTTGGTTCACAATGTCGATGTTTAGTAATGTTTCGAATGTTATACGGCAAGCAAGGAAAATGAGGGAAATTATGGGGTTATTTTTAAGTGACAGCAATCAATTAAGATTTGGAAGAAATGTACAGAGTTTTTGTCTTCTTAGGTATTAACTGAATAATAAGTTATTATTGTTGTTCTAGAAAGAGTTATTCGCAATGCAACAAATCAACCAGAGTTTAGATATTACAGTTTACAACTTATTTCCAATAACAAAAGATAAATTATTTGAGGTAAAAAAAACTATTTTTGTATATTTCAAATTTTAATTCTTGAAACACTCTTTACAGCTTATTTTAGTTGTAATAAATTTCATTATTTTATTAATACAACTTGCTACTGCGGTTAATTTAAAGATCATAAAGGTGGTCTAGATTTGTGAATTAAATGTAAATTATTCCTCAATGTCTGCCTTTTATTACTTCCAAATTTCAGATGATAATATGATCAAGGCTATAAGGTGAAAGGGAGGTTGATTTGTCATACCATAGTATTTGAACTGTAATTGAGAAGTTCAACAAACTACAAGGATTACAAACATAGGCAAACGGGAGGAGCCGATAAATTATAGAGGGCAACATACAGTATTTTAAACAGTGCTATTCTGGAAAGATATTGCAGTTTTTCCCAATTGTCTAGGGCAGAGTTCGGCAACCTAAATGCATTGGCGTGCCACACAACAGATAATTAAACTTACCTAATTAAACATTAATGGAAGGTTAAGGCACCCATTCATATACAGGTCGGCAGGTATGACCGGATGAAGGCTACACTTTTAGGTCCCCAATCATTTACAGACCGCTTTCAGGACGTGGCTTTTGGGCCAGGTTAGCATGCCATACCTACATTATTCAGTCGAATTGATCGATAAGGATAAGAGGCATCCGTCTGGCAGGCCGAGGATTGCAAGGGACCTCATGATTCCCTCTACACACACAGCTGAAGAGAACAGTTTAGCGTACCAGGTTGTTGATTCAAGTGCTAAAATGTTCAAAGACTCAATGAAATTTTTAGACTGAATAGAAGTTGAGGTCTTTAGGCTTGGACTGACGATAAATACCCGCAGTCATAAAGATTTTTGCTAGTTTGCCAAGAGTGTAGGCCCTATCCAACCGATGCCCGGTGAGTGTGTCATTATACTTGGCCTGAAGGCAAGTACCTTCAGGGCACGGCATGCCGGCGGCCTGTATGAGAATGGCATAACATATTGATCATTTTAATTTAATGCACATTTCCGAATTGCCTTCGTGCCACCGGAGATTTTTTGCGTGGGAGATCTTTTCACGTGTCACCATAAGTTTAAGTTGCCAACCGCTGGTCTAGGGGACTTTTCCGACTATCAAAGTATTTATGGTACTTAAGTGATTTCTATGGCGCTAGAGTCCAATTCGTACCTTGGCTTCTTCTAAAGATTTTCTCCAGTTTGCACGATTTCTAGCGACGTTACGGTTTCCTAGGATCATATCTGCATCTGCTGTCACTGCGTCCTTCGTTCTTTTTCTCGCTCTACCAACTGGTCTATCACCTAATAGAGGAGTAGGCAACTTTTTTATACATACATAAGATCTGATATCTTGAATTTTTATATGAAAAGGTCGATTGAACCAACTTACCACCCCTGGTTAGCAAGAGACTGAATAATTGAAAGAGTTCACAGAACTTTAAAGGTAGCGATCATGTGGTGCCAAACAAAAGGCTGTTAAGCAGTCTTGCTATTAATACTGTTAAGATTAGAAATTAGAAATTAAGCCAGGCATATAAGAAACTAATGCAAAATTGCTTCTTGGAACAACACTGCGCTGGTCAGGAGAATTCTTCGTTTAAAACGCAGGCAAATGTCAACGCATGTTAATTTCTAAAAAACTTGATATGAAGTTGTCATTGGCATTGTTGTCAAAATGGATCATGAAAAATTGATAGAATAAGTGAGAAATAAAGACTCTTTAACAACAAAAGTCACAGAGACTACAAGAAAATACAAAAGACTATAATGAACAGACAATGTCAAAACACTGCTTGTTCAATGTGTTTTAACACGCGTTACCTAATAAAACACTGGAACATACTGCATACTGCTGCATTGCACTGATTTTTAATGTTGTTCAGGCTTCACGCCGACGACGAACGCTGCCGCTCTCACTGTAATTGAACAGTATGCAAACATGTTATAAACTGTATTTCAATAGGAGAAACTATGTGTAGATAAAGGAGAAACTATGTGTAGATAAGGTATCTGTTTTTATGTGAAAGATTTACACCGCACCGCCTTGGGGTAAAACCTACTAGTATGCCGTGACGGAAAATATTATAAACCCCTGATGGCATGCCGTAACATTTCTTCTAAGTTAAGTTGAATTAAGTTGAGATGTGGAACCAGTTGGTTTAGAGATGCCTTAAGAGTTGAGCTAAAAGATGAATTAAGAGTAAAGTTAAGAATTCAGTAAGAGTTGAGTAAAGATCAATCGAGTTTAGTTTAGAATAGGTTAGAGTTGAATTCATAGTTGAGTTAAGGATTGAGTTTATACAACTAGAGTTGAGTTAAGTGAAGTTAAGAGTTGGTTTAAAAATTGCGCTAGCAGTTGAATTAAGAGCTGAGTCAAGAGTTAAGGGTTAAGTTGAGTTGAATTAAGTTGAGTTAAGGCGAACTTCCGATAATTTTAGCAAGAGATTTTAATGTTTATTTTCCAACAAATGGTTCAATCCTCTAGATAACATTCCTTAAACAAAATTTGGATAAGCCAACTGAACCTACAACGAGATATGGAGCCACGATCGATGTCATATTTTCAAGATTCCTACTTTGATAGGTTACTTTTGTCACATACTTCAGTTACCATCGGCCAATCATTTTCTTTTATCGTCTTATTAGTAATAGAATTAACCTTTATAACACAGAAGGCGTACTTCTCAGCTTGGCTAAGAAAGATTTACCTACTCAGCACAACCAAGCGCTGAGATGAGGCTCACAACTAAGCATGCAAACATAAAAATTAGTAAATTAAAAAAAATCGAATTAACATGTAACCCACGCAAGCAACATGAAACGTAAGTGGTCACAGGAGATTTAAAAGACTCCTTTTAAGGACATCTTTACTAATGCTCACGCTAAAGACATTAATATTTTGGTTCATGTTAATGAACATACGATTAACAGGCTCAAATCTGCCGTAATTCGTGTTAGAGGAGTTCAATTGTAAAAGAGGTGGACCTCTCAAATTATAACGACTCTCTCTAAATGACGCAAACCTGAGTCGACCTTTCCATTAAGGAGCTGATGAACAAATACAACAACGGCCACCTCACGACGCTTGTGAAGAGAGCTTAAGTTGGGTAACTTAAGCCGGGATTCATATGATGGAAGAACTATTGAGTTTTCTCAAGGAAGATGATTCAGTGCAAATCGAACAAACCTTCGTTGAACCGATTCAATAGTTCTAACATGCGAATTGTAATGAGTAAACCAAACCTGGGACGCACGTCGAGTAATGGTCTGACAAGAGAAATATATAGGTGTTTAGTAATCAAGGGATTGTTAAATTCTTTGGACCACCTTTTTATAAAACCCAGGATGCTAAGACACTGCAGAATCCTGATTTATGCTGATGACATCAAATTGTACCGTCGCGTAAAGAGTATGGAGGACTGCAAACTTTTGCAAGTCGACCTCGACACCTTTTACTCTTGGTGCGCTAACAACAACCTGGTTCTTAATATTAGTAAATGCGAAGTCATGACTTTTTGTAGGCGACGTGATCCTATAATTTATAACTACTCATTTTCTAGTGAGGGTGTCCCCCGTGTTAATTTTGTCAAAGATCTCGGGATTAGATTTGACACCAAGCTGGACTTTTCTACTCATATCAACTATATTTCTTCCAAGAGCAGCTTAGTCTTGGGTTTTATAAAAAGGTGGTCCAAAGAATTTAACAGCACCCTGATCACTAAACACCTCTACATTTCCCTTGTCATACCTTTACTTGAATATGCGTCCCAGGTTTGGTCTCCTCACTATTCTTCGCATGTTGGAAAAATTGAGTCGGTTCAACGTAGGTTCGTTCGATTCGCATTGAATCACCTTCCTTGGGAAGACCCTTTAATTCTTCCACCATATGAATACCGACTTAAGTTACTCAACTTAAACACTCTCCACAAGCGTCGTGAGGTGGCCGATGTTGTTTTCATCCACCAGCTTCTTAATGGACGTGTCGACTCAGGTTTTCTAAGGCGCCGTGCATCGTTTAGAGAGAGCCGATACAATCTGAGAGGACCACCGCTCTTACACATCAACTCCTCTAACACCAATTATGGCCGATTTGAGCCTGTTAATCGCATGTTCATTAATGTAAATAAAAATATTAATGTTTTTAGCGTGAGCACTAACAAAGACCTGCTTAAAAGGAGTCTATTTGCTGTCTCATGACTGTTTATGTGTTTTGCATGCAATTTTTATTGGTACTTAATCTTTTATGTTTGCATGTCTCAGCTGAGCCACGGCAGTGGTAAATATTTCTTAGCCCTGCTGGGAAGTGCGCCTTCTGCGTTAGAAGGGAAACTCTATATATGTATATATATACATATATATATATATATATATATATATATATATATATATATAAATATATGTGTGTGTGTGTGTATGTATATATAGATTTTCATGCTTAGCTGAAAAGTGCGCCTTCTGTGCTAGAAGGGTTAACTCTTGAATGTAATAATAATACTAAACTACCTCTGGAAGAGATATACATATGTAGTTGATGTGAGTGGAAAACTCTAGCTTACTATCAAATCTAATCCCGAGATCGTTAACAAATTATCGAGAGAATCGTGGCCAATTTCTTAGGTGGTACGGACGTATAACTTGATTAATTTAAAATAGTATATAGTATATCAAAATATTTGTTTTACAGAATAAGAGCCCTCTTATACATATCTAATCGCGACCCCCAGGTTGAAATACAATGCTATAAAGAATTAACTATAATTTAAAGATTAATCAAGAAAATTGATTAGATATTTTAGATCTTATCAGTCATCAAAAAACAATCATATGTGATTGCTTTACTATAACAACACACTCATGTAAGGGCATTTGTAGCATTAGTAGCCGAGAATGAGTTCTGCTCTTACTTCCGTTATTAGTCACATTTTATTTAAAATATTCTTCTATATTTATTTTACTTTAACAAAACTTCTCTGCTTTCATACGCTTTCATTGCAATGGAATTCAAAAATTGTAACACTATCAAAAATAGATTTGGTATACAGTGTTTTGTGTAATTTATTATTGTTAATCCTGATTCCCATAACTTGGATTATTCTATCGCAAGTTTACGGCCACGATGCAAATCCTCTTAAAATCTTGTTTTATATAACACTTTCTATATCACCTCTCAAAGCAATGATAATAGTTACTTTTCACATTATAAAAAGAAACAAATTAATGATTTTTGTAAATATGTTATTCAGTGATTTTTATAACAGTTCGAATATGAAAGAGAAAATCAATTGGGTTTTTATAAAAATTTCAATGTCCTTCCTTGTTCCATATTTGGCGGAATTTACAATTTCATTAGCAGATTTGTATATTTTATTTTTAATTTTCCCGAATCAAAAACTCAAGATATTCACAATTATTGTTGGATGGCAGTTTACAAGGGGATTATTTATTGTTACAATATTTTCGTTTTGCTGTATTATGGCATGCAGTGGTCTATTCTTTGAACATACCAATTTGAGAATGGTGGTTTTAATTGAGAAGTTCAATGAAACTGAAAAAGTTACAAATACACATAATCGAGAATCCATCAACTCTATAAATTGTGAAATGAAGCGCATTTTAAATATGCACAAAAATCTCCTCGCTTTTACACAAAATATTGCAAATTTTTTCCAACTTCAATTATTCCTGGCAATAATTTCCAATATTTTAAATTTAACCGTGCACGCGTTTACGATTTACACAGATATAAGACATCTTCAGGAGGTTTACGATTGGCGTCGAGCTTATTATGCTTGTGGAAGACTGGTGCGAGTAACCGCTCAAGCTTGGTTCACAATGTCCATATTTAATAATGTTTCAAATGTTATACGACAAGCAAACAAAATGAGAGAAATTATTGGCTTCTTTTTAAATGATAGCAATCATATAAGATTTGGAAGAGAAGTAAAAAAATTTTGTTTTTTTAATGTATTAATTGAGTAATAAGTTCTTGTTGTTGTAGAAAGAACTATTCGCATTTCATCAAATCAGCCAAAGTTTAGATATTACAATTTATGGCTTATTCCCAATAACAAAAGTTAACTTATTTGAGGTAAATCAATTTTTTTAAAAACATACTTCAAATTTTAATTCTTCAAAATCTTTTTGCAGCTAATTTTAGTTGTAATAAATTTCATTATTTTACTAATACAATTGTCTAGCCAAGGTAATTTGAAACGGTCATATTGAGGAATATGTAATTTTTTGAATAAATAAATTAAAATAACAAAAAATATTTGTGAATTAAATGTAAATCATTCTACAATGCCTGCCTGTAGAGAGTGAATTCAGTTCATAGAAATGGTTCTGTTTTATCGAATGTTGATTATAGTTCAGAGGAATGGGAACTTTCTCCTTCACCTTCACTGTGCCCATCAAATGCTCCCCATTTTCCATAAGTCTGGTCACTTAAACTACGCTAAATCTGCACATGTTTACCTGCAAGACTCGCTGTAACTTATAAACTCAATTAGCCGATTTGTTCCTTAATTGTGGATGTTTTATGGAAATTGGGAGCGCTGTTCAAGGGAGATTATTTTGAGCGCTGCAAATTATGCTTCAAAGGGAGCAGTTCAGGGAGTTTTCAGAAGTTTTATTTAACGAGCAAAACTGGCAATCATCTTAATGACCATAAATTGTGCAACTAGAATTACTCGGTAGACTGGTTCACGTTCGACCACAGAAGTAAAGCAGCATTGCGTCATGATTAGTACTTAGTACGGGGACCACTTGGAAAATCGGCACTCGCGCTTGGAAAAAGACGAAAAAACAAGCAAAAGACGAACAAAAATAAACGTTTTTCAATATCCGGAGTTTATCCACCTATCCACATAACCCAGTTGTCAGAGCCAAAATTAGATTGAAAGCCAGCACAAAATGTGATATCTCTGAAAATTGAGTCATAGGTACTTTTTTGGATGTAGAGCACCATAAAAAAATCTTTGATGCTCTAAAGTGTGTGCTAACTTCACAATTTCGAAAACAATTACGAAAATTTGGTTTTTGCGTCATATCTTGAAAAAAAAAATCGAGAAATTAATTGCACCACGCGAAAGAGCGGACAATTTTACTAAAAGTTATATAATAACATATTTAGAGAATTTCTATTTATTTCTATTTATACTTAGAAAATAAGAAAGCGAATTCGAAAACTCTACGCGCACAAAATCTCAGAATTCAAATATTCAAGCGAGGCGGTCGGGGAAAAGCTAAAGTTTCCTTGTCTAAAATGTACACATAAAAAAAGGGATTTTCAAGACTCACCATTAGTTTTTAATTTTTCTTTTTTTTTCTCATAGAAAACTTGACCGGAAGTTAGAATTTCTACCATTTTCGCTGATGTTTATAAAATTGAAGATATGTATTAATCGAGCCTTACAAAAAAATATCCTTGTACATTTACATATCATCATTATACTATAACTTTTGATGTAAAAATAATTAAAATGATATGCATTGTCTCTGTTTCATAAAACTTACGTTTTAAAATAATCATTTTCTCGCCATTTTTAATTCCAAAAACCGGGACACAGCCGAGAGAAGTAAAAGGCTGTAAATTGTGTGTCCCGGCTACTTTTGGAAATTTTGATGACGGGTGAAGTTAACTTTACAATCTCTGACGGAGTCAATATGCCGGATTCATCGTTGCGGATGATTCGCGCCGCACTTATGTGCGCGCATACTTTTTGTATGAAAAATAGTACCTTTCTCAATTTTGGGAAATTTTTGGGATTTTTTTTTTTCTCTCTCAAAAAAAGTTGAACCAACTTCAACTTTTGTGCAGCGGATTTAAAAAATTGTCAAAAAAATCATATGTTTTTGATGAAAATTGTCTGAAAAACTGTCAAATCATACAAAATGTGCGGCACACTATGACTACAACAATGAATCGAAGTTCAGCTGACTCTCTTTTTGGGAAATTTGTGCGACGCGACTCATCCGCAACGATGAATCCGGCATAAATAAAACTGTCGAATTTAGGAAGCAGAGAAATACGATATTCACGAAAAACCACTGCACGACAAGGAAGTCTGGGTCTGGGCCGTAGTGGGCTCAAAAATCGACATCGGACCATATTTCTTCAAAGTTTGAGAGACCCTGGGTGGCGCACGCTATAGTTGAGATGTTAGTGCAAAAGGTCTGACAAACCTATTTTCAACAAAACAGCGCATAGTTACATATTTTATTGGGGGGAGCCCAAGAGTTTGTTTTGTGACAGAGGGGCCGCAGTATCATCAAGTTTGGAAACTGACTACGCAGAAGACGGCAAAACAAAAAACATTGTTAATCGTGCAATGATCCCAAAAAATTTCATAATAATGTCATTACAATTACCATTGAACTATAAATAACTGAAATTAGTAATTTTGATCCAAATTGATATCTCCTTTGTTGTTTCGTTGTGGTTTGCAGTCAGTTAATTAATTTTAGGCAGAACGAGGTCTATCGGGTCAACTAGTTTTCAAAAAAATTGTGGTTTACCTTTTTTCTGATTCCACTTTGCTAAAGATAGAAGTGCCGATACCTTTGGGGGCCTCGGTAGTCTAGGGGTAAGGCGCCTGACTGCTATCCCAGAGGTCCCGGGCTCGATTCCCGGCCAGCCCCACGGTCCTTCACCTATTCCACTTTCCCACCTACATAACTTTCCTTCTTTCTTCTTCCCTCTTGAATTTCCTGATTCCTCCTGTCATAGCCTTCCCTGCTCCACCAAGCGCATGCCATCGGTTGGTTGAAGAGATTCAACTCATTTCAGGAGGCATAGCACTCCAGCGAGTTGTTCTCGATGCCCTGATGTCAGAGTCCCGAAATGGTTGAGAGTAGGTGGAATAAAAAATATCGCGGCTAAGTTGTGGCAGTTCCTTCATTCTCTTCTCTCTATCTTCCGGCTAGAGCTCTAGTCTGTCACATAAAAAAAGACAAAATTATCACTTGACACTTCCACCTAGTGACAATTAGAATTCGACGTTTGTCGATCTAGTCGCCAGGTGTCACTCCGATTGACTATGAGAATACCAATTCAGCGCTGAAGTGACATATGTCACGGTACACGACAACGAGAATAATGCTGAAATATGGTTGAAATATCGATCCGACCTAGTGATGAGCAAAAATGGTCTTGTTCTTGCAGACTTGTCTTGTTCTTGCACATTTAGCAAGACCAATAACAAAAACAAGATTTAGTTATGCTTGGAAGAACAAGAACAAGACTTAGTTATGTTTGAAAGAACAAGAGCAAGACAGACTAAATAAACTCACTAACCCACTATAACATAAGAGCAAATCGACTGCACAACGAAAGGGGAACCTTTAAGGTGGAAAAGGTAAAAGAATATTATTAAAATATAGAATTAAATATTAGAGGCTTGGCTTGTAGTTTTTTGCATGTTTCGTTGTAACGCTGACCTCCTACAAGGCAGCAAACTTGAACAAACAGATTCAGCACTCCAAACGACATAAATATCCGATGATGAAAAAACTTCCACAATTATGTTACAAAACCATGTTTTTATACCGATTGACTTGACTGACCTTAAGGACCGAAAAGAACCTATAACATAAATTATAAATTATAAGTGCATTCACGCTTGTTAATCCACCAAACAAGGGGTCAATTAAGCAAATGTTTTTATATTGATTTCCAATTTTTAATATTAATGATGATGATCAGAAAGTTATTGCCTTATCGACATTAAAATATATTTGTACTCATGTATTAGATACTAACAGTGTTCACTATGAGCTCTTCTACAAAAACCGCAGCTAATCGTATTTTATTTAAACTTTTCTTTTATAATTATTTTATTCTAACAAAAATACTCTGTCTTCATACACTCTCATTGAATTGGAGCACAAAAGTTGTAACATTATCAAAAATATCATTGATATATAGTATTTTGTGGAACGTGTTCTTGATACTTCTATTTCCTACAAATATAATTTTTTTCTCGCATATTTGCGGTAATATATTGAAAAGTGAAATACATATGTTATATATATTTATGGCATTCAATTCAGCCGTGCTCAAAGTGATATTAGTTGTTTCTTCGCATATAGTTCAACGAAAGAAAATCATGAGCCTGGGAAATATGTTATTAAGTGATTTTTATGAAAATTCAACTGGAAAAGTCAAGGACGAATTTAATTGGATTTTTATAAAAAGTTCAATCTTCTTTACGATACTATTTTTGGTCGAGTTTATAATTTCGTTAGGAGATGTTTATTTTTTAACACTTGTTTATCCGAATTCGAAATTGAAAGTTTTATCAATTGGATTCGGATGGCTTTACTCGAGATTATTATCTTCCATCTCAATATTTTCATTTCACTGGGTTATGGCTTGTTGTGGTCTGTTTTTCGAATATACAAATTCGTGTATGTTGTCTTTAGTTAAGATATTTAATAAATCTATTATCATACGAAATAAACGAAAACGAGAAACATCTATTAAGTTGATCAATTACGAACTGAATCGTCTCCTTCAAAGACAAACAAATCATCTCACATTCACACAAGAATTTGCGAATTTTTTCCAATTACAAATATTTCTGGCGATTATTTCGAATATTATAAATATCATAACGCATGCCTATTCGATATATGGCGAAACGAAACGACGTGAGATTGTTTATAATAAAGCTTCATTCTATTTATCCTGTGGAAGAGCAGCTCGGATGTTCGTACAGATTTGGTTCACTATTAGTTTGTTTAACAGCGCTTCGTTTGTTCTTCGAAAATCGAAAAGAATTAGAGAAACTGTTTGCTTCTATTCGAGTTACAGCTCACAAATAAGATTTGGTAGAAAAGTGAAGTGTTTCGTTTTATTATTGTTTTAAACCAATTCAATGACGTATTTTTTTTTTTTTTGTTACAGATAGAATTATTCGTAATGCAACAGCTCAATTGCAGTTTGGATATTACATTTTGCAAGTTATTCCCCATAACAAGGCAAGAGTTGTTTGTGGTAAATTATGATTAAATTTAAGAAACAAAAATGTTAATACTTTGATTTCTTTTACAGCTTATTTTAGCTACGATAAATTTTTGTATTTTGATGATACAGCTAGTTATAGTAAAATGATTTATAAATAAGCATGCGGAGATAAAACTTATACTAGGAGTTAAGTAAAATAATATAACATCGTAATCAATTTATAAAAAATATAATTGATAAGAATAAGTAATTTTTTTATCTACACTTAATATTTGCGAGCATATTTTCACGACAGTCTTTTTTGTACTATTTTAAAATTGAAAGTAAATTTAATACTCTGGGAATACTTGTTTGCATTCAAAAAAAAAAAAAATAATAATAATGCGAGACAGTTTTATTTAAACGTTATAATTAATTTTAGCAGACGTCCAATTGCAGCGCTTGCTAAAAAGTGATTAAATTTTAGATAATTACTATGAGCTTTATTTCTTTCACAACCCCCTCGACTTGGGTATAAAATAAAAGAGTATCAAAAGTAGAAAACAATAAGCTATATGGTATACTCAATATATCGTTAGATCCATGGCGGCCATCTCAAAAGGGCGGATTAACATCTTCTTCACAACCTCCTCGACATGTGTTTAAAATGAAAGGGTATCTTTAGTAGTATACACTAAGCAATATAGCATGCTTAATATACCGTTAGATCCATGGCGACCGTTTCTAGAGGACGGATTACCATTGCCTTCACAATCCCCTCGACATTGGTATCAAATGAAAGGGTATCCTAAGTAGAATAGGCTATGTTGTTATATCCATGGCGGCCATCTCAAGAGGGCGGATTACCATTTTCTTCACAACCCTTTCGACATGAGTATCAAATGAAAGGGTATCATAAGTAAAATATCATAAGTAATATATCATTAATATATAGCTCTTCGCAGTGGAGCGAAGGGGTCCAAGATGATCAACGTGGTAACGCGACCCAGCAAATAAACTCGTAGTTTTTTCAAAGCCTTTACAATAGCTAGTACTTCTAATTCGTAGCTCGAATAATTCCTTTCTGCTTGGCTAATCTTGAAGCTCAAGTAAAATGCTGGGTGAAACTTCTCATCCTCGAGTTTTTGCAATGGGTAACGATTCTTTACGATTTTTTAATTTAGCTTTCTGTAGTCCACACGCTGCTAGTTCCGTCCTTTTTCTTTACGAGCACTATAGGACTTGCCACATAGGAAATACTGCGTGTAATAATGCCTTCATCCATCCAGGCCTATATTTGTTCTTTCCCTACTTGCTTCTCTTTTGGTGATAACTTCCTTGGTTTTTCATAAACGAATGTCAGTGGAATACTGGGTCCCTGCCAACGTCGGTCTAGTTATCTTGAAGCTTCCAGAAACTTCTTCTTCTACCTTGTTGTTCCTTTCCGATATCTTGCTTTTCATTATTTCGTAGGTGTTAGACGTCCAATTGCAACGCTTACTAAAAAGTGGTTAAATTTTGGGTTATTACTATGAGCTTCACCCATAGCTATCGGTATCCGACTCTTATGATTAATCGTAATCTTATCTGTCATCAAATGGAGCCCACAATACTTAAATCACATTTGCGAATTACTTAGGAATTTTACAAAAAAAAACTTCCTTGCCCATCATCATCTTACGATTTCCTTTCAATTCCCTCATGACGACGACGACAACGACTTATAATATGGTTGAAGACATTACCGTCTTCAGCTGTCGAGTTGTGTTGCTGTAAATTCAACAGTCAACGTTCCGTTGAGCGAGCAAATCATTTACCGAAACAGAATGACTACGACTGCTGCAAAGAATTAAACCTTTTCAGTCCAGACTATAATTTTTCAGAAGTCAAACTCAATCATTTCCTCGGGGATTTTTTTTTTTCATTTTTTGATGAGTTTATGGCTAGAAGAAGTTGACCATAATGATCGACAACTTCTTTTGGGGTTTCAGAAAGGTATTTGAAGAAAGAAAGAATCTTGCAACGGAAATGCAGGATGCACTATGTTTCGCTTTCTGTAGGGGAAGGAAACATAAGGAAAATCCCAACCAACCGTGACATAATTTAATGGTGGATTATATAATGCGGTGAATTGGATAGTAAATATAGCGTTTGATAAGGAACTTGGTTGCTGCATAGCTTTTTTTATTTTAGAGTTTTCCAGAGGGTTGTGATAAATGCAGAAGAGTTTAGTTCAAGGTGAAATTGATTAATTAGTTTTAAGTTAGTTAGATAACAATCAGTGCTTATGGGGACCGCTACAAAAATCACTGGTACATTTGGAATACGATTGTAAAAGATCTTTACGTATTGAATGATAGCTGCTGTTGTGACTATAATAAATCGCAAAATTTATCAATCCCATTACGTTCGAACATTTTTACTACTACACACGGAGCGAATATTTGCAAAATTCTGCAATTGAGAAGACCTAAGAGCACAAGTTGCCCCACGGTAAAAAGAGACGATGATACTATGTATAGCTAGTAGTATCAATGACATACTCGAGGAGCGAAAGAAATATTTTAGGCACTTCTTCAAAGAGACCATAAACCGCACAGGGAGAAGCAGATAATCGAACAATTTATCCAGAAAACTGTACGCTGAACCTACAATAGAAGAAGTTGTAAATGCCACAGCGAAACGAAAAAACCTTAAGGGTCCAGAGGGTGTCTGCCCAGATATACGAATTGTATTCGAGGCGTGACTGAATGTAGGATTTGTAGATTATTGCTAGGGCGGCTGGCTGAAGGAGGAACTTTCATCTCTTGAGAAAACCAAAGCATCGGGAGCTTTGTTTGGCGATTTGGAAGGTGTGATCATACTATTTTAGATCCCCCGTTAAAGAAAGTTATCCCCAAGCTGTTAAGATTTGATTCAGCCGTATCTTCTCCTCTGAGATAGGAGGAATATCGGAGTTAGCTTTGGCGGAGATAAGGTACTTCGTTTTTGTAGCGTTAAATTCTACACGATTCATGAGGCCCTAATCAAGAATCGCTATTCTCTATTCCGGTTGATCGAAGTGGACATCAGTTCACGGTGGTGAGGACAAGGTCTAGCGCCTGCTCGTCTTATATTACTCAAAGTACCCTCATCAGTGAAGGGGGTTTGAGGGGCTTGAGAGCAGATTGTTAATGAAGATTAGGAAAAGCGCGGGTGACAGAATTGACCCTTGCGGAACACCGGTGGAATTGGGTTGGGAGTTGGATTCGAGGCGTTCCAATACAACCTTGATAGAACGACAAGAAATGAAGATCTTAATCCAGTTCCTTAGAGCTAAGTTTATACTAATAGCTTGAGCTTGTTCAACAAAGCAAGGTGCCGACCAAACAATCGCTGATTCCGTGGCCACATCGAATGCGCATCAAATAAGAACGCTATTCGCCATCATTGTGGCAGCATGCTATCCGTCTCAACCTTTAGAGTTATGGAACAAATACAAGGAAGACATGTGCGAAGACATATTACATGGCGCATGAAATACATTGCACAATCCGGAAATGGCAATGGGTGACGAAATATACATCGAAGGACTGATTGCCATTGAGGATTTGTGTATGACGGTAGCAAGTAAACTATTAATTCAGCTTGGCATGATTACGCTATTAGACGGAGAACGTACTGCACATTCCGCACTCAAATTGCCATTGAATTTGAACACTACTGTTGATTGAATGCAAACTGACTGTTTGGGACGAATGTACAATGGCGCATAAGAACGCGATTGAAGCACTACGCTAGTGATTCCCCGTGGGACTGCTACAGATGAGGTCAATGCTTGCCTGAAGGCATTAGCGTTATGGAAACACGTGACAATATTGTCGTTGACCACGAATAGGAGAGTCCAGCTTGAAAACGATCAAAGTGGTGAACAATTTTCAAAGCAATTGCTAGAAATTGGTAACGGAAAAGTCTCAATAGATGCGACGACAGGGTTAGTAAAGATTGGTGGATTCACAAACGGCTCTCATCGGCAATGTGTTCTCCGAAGTAATTCGAAATCATCGTAATCACGCTTGGCTCAGTGAGCGCGCAATCCTCGCCGCAAAGAATATCGATGTCATTCAATCGCAAATTGCCGGAGGTTTAGTGGCATACAAATCAGTTGATTCCACCACTAATCTGACGGAGTTTTTAAATTCCTTGGACATACGCGGATTTCCACTCCATAATTTGCAACTCAAAAACGGTTCGGTCAGAGTTTCTAAGTGCACTTTGTGATGTAAACACGGCGGCCATGTTATGCACTAATCATAACCTGAAATCTTTATTTTATTTATATATTTCATTTATTTATATTAGATATCATCTTTATCCATAGATGCAAAATAAATGGCTGTTTGGGAATGCAAAATTTTATTTTGAAACTTACACCTAACTGAAATAAACAATCCAAAAATATCTTTCTCAATTCTTTTATAGGAACAACTATCCCACAAGAAAAACTAACTAAGACACCACTTACCTTAATAATTTTACGTTTCCTGTCCAGACTTTTATCAATTTTGTACTGGTCCTCGGGGAAACCTTTCCTTTCCTCAGTTTTCTGACGATCTATACACCAAAACACAAAAAAAAAATTAATAAATCGCTGATAAATTCAGAGAAACTCACGTAAGAGTGCACTTACATTTCAATTCAATTTCTTCATCGTCAAGTAGGAGAGATACGACTTCCTTCGGCTTAAGGGTGTCTGGTTTGAAGTTGCCACCACTTATAACCATTCGTTGAATCTGTAAAACAGTAGAATTGCCCATTAATTAGATAAAGAAGTGGAGGATAGGCGCCAGTACTGCAGGAGACAATAAAAGGGTTATGATTTGATGATTATGGCTATAAAAGAGAGAGACACGGGAAGACTAACCAAAGTAGAATATTCTGCATGGAGGTTGGGTTAATTTCCGTTTTTAGAAGGTAATTGAAAATCAATTATAGGTGATCGGCACGTGCCATCAGTTGTTATTTCAAGAAACAATAAGCGGCAGTGAAAGAAGAAACATTGCTTTAATATGTTGGCTATAAATTTAAAGAATTGGACAAAAAAGACACTCAAAAGACCCGCAGGTACTGTAAGTAGGGGAGAGACATCATTCGGCACGCGTTTATCCCCAGAGGATTGTGTTGTTTTTGATTTGTACTCACCTCACTCTTTTCTCTAGCCCGCTGCAATATCCTTTCTTCGATTGTTCCTTTACATATGAGGCGGTACACGGTGACCTGTTTTGTTTGTCCCAAACGATGTGCGCGATCCATTGCCTGTTGATCAACAGTGGGGTTCCAATCGGAATCGTAGAATATGACCTGAATATAAAATAAGAGAAATTAGGATCAAAGGAAGATTTTCAGAAATATTGTATATAATTATAAAATTTAAAAGGATGGAACAGGTAGTCGGTATTTTGAAAGGATTCGCTTTGATCCACTCACTTAGGGTACGCTTGAATAACCAAGAGTATATAAACTTTTCGAGTACTATGGCTACTGTTGGAAACAATAAGAGTACTAAAAAGTACTGTACAGTAGAGCTTAGTTTTATTGATAGTAGATGGACATCTCATCTTTCAATAGAACGTTGTTAAAGTTGATCGTGTTTTACAAAAAAACACACAAAATATTTTTACGACAATCATCAGAAGTCGTAGAAAAGGAACGTTCTTCATCGTTTAAAAGTACGATCTAAAGACGTGTTTAGGGTGAAATTTCTTGAAGACGTACATAGATGCTGGGGATGACTCTAGATATAAGCGTAATTGCAAACTTGCAACCGCTTTGTTGCAGTTGCCATTTTCAAATGCCTTGTTGAGGGAGCATTTCCCATTGCAAACGTTGTTAAAGATAAACTGCGCAACAGAATGTCAACACTGGCCAAAATCATACGAATACAGTTTGTTTTAACGCGAAAAACGCTTAAATTTGAGCCATCCACAATGTGTACTTAATACATTCTTCCGAAAATGTATGCAAAGATAATTTTGTTGTCGCAATCCTGGACGTAATTTATAGTGTGTATCTCTTGAAACTGGTGACTAGACTTAACTTTTGAAAGGGCTCGACCTTTTCCAATGTCAAATCTATTGACCAGTTTCAAGAGATATCCTTGGTGTATTCGATGATTGCTCAGCAATTCGCGTTCATTGAGACAGCTCTTTTCCTTTCTCAATTGCCCTGCTCAGTGTTCTTTGAACATGCTCTGGGTTGAGAATTATCACTTTTACTCAAATTTATAGGAGCAGGTGGAGCAGCAAAATTCTTCTTATTTTTCTTTTGACAGTTGTCAAATCGAAAACAGGAAAAATGGGAAAAATATTTGGAAATAATAAAAAATTAATATTAATTTACAAAAAATTACATTTTGATACTATTCAATTATTTCTTCTTCTAAAATTGGCATTCGTATACAACATCTAAAAATGGAATTTAGAGCAAAGTTAAGCAGAAAAGTGTTCTTTGAGATTGTTGTTATTTTCTGTTTTTTTCTGCTCTGACATCAATTTGACAGCTGCTTCCAAATGAGCTGCTCTTATATTATTTATTATAACTTTAAGGCATGGATGTTAGAATTGAAAATCGCTTTCATAGGTGCAAATGGTGCACTGCACCGGGCGCAATTCCAGAAATAAAGGTTATTAAAGGAAATTTAAAAATTTCACAAACATTTGACAAGTGACTTCATTTTCATCTATGAAATTTATTCATTTGGATGATAATTTTGTAGGATTAGGTTAAGCAGTTCCGTCCCGTATACTATTAATAAAAAACACTTTTTAATTCTTGAAAACTTTTTAACCGAAATACACTCAGAAAAAAAGGGGACATTACGATTTCAGTGGTGCCGCGATTCGAGGATGATTTTCGATAAAACACCCCTAAATAATACGAAAATGTAAAATATTCAGTGCTATCAAAAACTAAAGAGCTTATGGGGCGCAATATGGTATACTGCACCGGCGCAAAAAACCCAAGCGCCAAGGATCATGACCCAACACAACTCATATGGTTTAGTATGTATACGTTTTAAAAATTTAAGGGAAGAAGTAACGAGATTTAGGGGAATATAGTGCTATCTCTAGGGCACTCAGGGAAGAAACGCACTAATGATCTGGAAACATTGGATAAGGGGGCTATGCGAGAGGTGGCAACAGCAAGATTTCGAAAAACAGTCAGTGTACCTACTTCATCAAGAGTAGAGGAACATGAGGACTTAATTGAAACTGATCAAGAAGACGTTACTACTGATGTCCCATTAGAAAGAAGAGATGAAGAACTTATGAGAAGGGAACTTAGTAAAATGCTTGCCAATATCTTGAATCCAACCAAATTTACACCACATGCTCTAAGCCTTTAGACCGAAGACTGACCCATCTCTTAACTTTTTCCAACATTGGTTCATCCTTGAAAGCAATTCGTTTATATGGAATTGCGCTGTTAAAACGGTCTAAGCGTGGCTCGACATATCGTAAAATCCCATCAGTGATAACACCTCTATAATTGAGTCACCGGTACGAATTTAGCAGCCTTGCTGAAATTTTATCACCACTACCATAGCGACTGTCCCAATGAAATAAAGGATCTTCTGTCTGCTCGGAAATATTTTTCCCGCAATACAAATCTAGTCTGTTCGGCTCACCCCAGACCCTGCATTGCTCCTTTTAGCTTATACTGGGGTTAAAAAGCTCCAACAGTTAAAACGTAAGGGTCATTGGTTTCTGCTGTATCACCTCTCATACCCTTAACTTAGCCTATCCTTTTGTGCCCTTTAAACTAAGCTTACTTACTAGACAATACATCAGGCCTAATTTTAATAAAAAAAATATTAAATTCTTATCAGTTGATGCTAAGAAAGGTGATCATTTTCCACTCCTCTAAATTCTCTAGTCTCGATTTCTGCATTCCTCCATTATTAATTAGTAACTATTAAAATATTAAAATTTTACCATAAAATAATTTAATCCATCCGAAAGACCTCATAACCTGCTGCTCAGAGGGACTACAAAGGCATAGTAAACGTGTCCAACATCCGCTCGATATCACTTTTATCTAAAATATCTTTGAAATGATCGTAATCGTGCAATCATGTTTTGCTCACTGATCGTGTCTGGCTTGCTTTATGTTGTGATACTGAAAACTGAAGTCGAAAGAGACTTTTTTATTCTTCAAATTCTATCAAGGAACGGATAGTTCGTGAGTTGAACTTGACATGACCTTAAGGAGTTTCATAAAGATGCATCCACGATCAACAATTGAAATACTGGAACATGATTAAGGAATGCACTTTTAAGATTTATGAACAACAAGTGAAACAATTTTTAATCGGCTGCAATCGCATCATAAGATTAATGGATACAAAAATTGATTTCATCATCATCTGTTCAAGCAAGCGCGGGTTTTGGTTTAGGTTGATATATAGTTCTCAGTTGACTGGCAAATTTTATAATATTTTGTAATAAATTTTTATTAATTGTTTAAAAATTTTTATTGGGTATTTAACAATCATGGTTTGTGGTAGAAGTATTTCTAGGGGTGCCAAAGCTTTGAGGTGAATTAGCTAAAAATATTGTTCAAACTTTAGATTATTTCGTTTTCAACTATGCATTTTGTTTGATCGATAAGTTTTATTAAATAGTATATGCTCAGTGGCAATCATAATAGCCGTAGTGCTCGAAAAGTATATTACCCCGTTTATGACTAGGTTGAAAAGTTGAGTCGAGGTTAAGTTGAAATTTCGATCACCGTATATGATGTCGAGTTGAGTTTACTTTGGATTGAAAGAGAGTTGAACTGATATCAAAACATAACCTCAAATTTTTGTGTGAAACTCTCATTTATTGATACGAAAAACTTCAGAACGAAATAATTTTATTGTTCCTGTGCCAGAAAAAACACCGAACACAAAACTAACGTCGAAAGCGAACTTCACGTAAAGGTAAACAAACAAAACAAATGTCAGTTTAACCCAATTTCAACTCAACCCGCGTATATGAGGCGAAATATCAACTTGATCCAGGTAGGAGAGCTGAGTTGGGTTGAATGGACCCAGTTTCAACTCGACATCCGTTTATAACTGGTTCGAACCCGGGTTGAACCTAGTCATAAACGGGGTATATATGTGTCGATTCTATACCAACATGGGAGGAGTAGTAAGGATACCATACCTGGGAAGCGTATTCAAGCAAAGGCCTAACTAAAGATACGTACAGGGGTTTAGTGATGAGGGGGTTGTTGAATTTCTTTGACCATCCTATAAATCCCAGGACTGAATTGCCCTTGGAGGAGATATAATTGATGTGGGTAGAGAAATCCAATTTACTTTCTAACCAAACCCCCAGATCAATTACAGAGTTAGCGCGGGAGACCTTGTTGTCGAGAAAATATTAGTCATAAGTTATAACACTACGTTTCCTACAAAAAGTCATGATTTCACATTTACTGATATTAAGCACCAGGTTGCTGTTGGAACACCAAGAATAAAAGGTCTGCTTGCACAAGTTTGCAATCCTCTATACTCCTTATGTGGCGATACAGTTTGATGTCATCAGCGTAAATAACGATTTAACAGTGCCTTAGCAGGGTAACAATGTCATTAATTGATAAAATAAAAAGATTAGGGCCAAGATGACTACCTTGCGGGACACCAGAGGACGCTTCGATGTTTTAGATTGGACTCCGCGGAATAGATCCTGGTAGGTTATGTTGGGTAAGTATGACTGAAACCTTGTGGTATGGTGCATGCGGAAAGCCTAATTTCTTTTAATTTCGAAATTACAAGAGTCTTCATGACAGATTCATCCACACATTAGTTCTCATGAGTTCCATAACATGTTCGTACTATGACTCGTAATTGTCTTGGTCAGGATCAAATCCTGGTACCATTTCTGCAATATGGCCAATATGAATCTTGAATTGTTGGAAACCAAAGACAAAGTCAATTACCTGTAAACTTCTTGTAGGAAGCAGCTATAAATACAATGTAGTTCTCAAACCTTGTCTCGGAAGGACTAAAATATTTTATTAAGAAATTTTTCACCATAAATAAATTACACTTTCCACCAACAATTCCGATTTAATATTTTCAAATAAATCTAGCTTAAATTCTCCAGGGATTTTCTAATTAACCTGTTGTTCAACAATTTAAAACACGTAAATAACTCCCCTTTGAGCAGCAATCAAATACGGATCTCATTCAGAAGGAATTCGCAACACAATCTTCTAAGGCTGCACTCGTCTCCTCGCATTTTCTGCTGATAGACGACGTCTTCACCACTTATATACTATACATGCATACACCAGGACAAGGGAGTAAAGTAAGAGCCTGATGAGATATCGCCGGCGCAAGAAGTCACTAAATACCAAATCAAAGGAACAATCTTTACCAGAAAATTCAATCCTGCGAGGAACGTTTTAGCATGGTGAGAGCCGATCTGACAATTTCAGAGATGCAACAGCAAAAGAGGAAAAAAAAAATAAAAAGTTTACAAGCCCTGTGATTTAGAAATATGCACTTGCTAGTAAGGATAAAACTGGATAAAAGAGTGAACCGGTGAACAAAATACTGCACCATCGAGTGACAATGATAAATTATCTCGGAGGAGCATTTAAATAAATCTTCAAGTTCGGGTTCGGATGCTTCTTTCGAGCGACAAGATACTTGGGTGTAAATTGCTTCCACTGCTGGGGACTCGCCTTCTGCCCGGTTTTATCTGTGAATTTGGACGTCTTTTTTCGGAATGATAAAAATGGCAATGACTTTGCCAGGACGGTATCACTGTGTCTACATTTCTTCCATGGTCGTGTTAATAAGAGGGTGATTAATGATAATGAAAAAATGTCGTGGGCTACAGTACAACAAAGTGCCTGGTGGGATATACCAGGAAATATTTGTCAAAATTATCTATGATTAGGTATCAGTTTTAGAAGATACAGAGAAGTTAATTTTTTTGAAGATTTATTTATTAGAATGATAACTTTGAAATTTTATAAATATTTTGGATTAATATGTAAGTCCAGTGTTCACCTCGATGGAACCCAAATCGAACAGGTTCCAATGTTCAAATTTTGGGATCATTGGTTTTGGAAAAGAAAGTGGCATCGACGGCCGACGGACACAGCCGCATCGGCCAGGCAACAGCAACATTCGCCTCGCTCAAATGTTGCATATGGAAACGAACAAATATTACCACAAAACCAAAAGTACGCCTTTACCGAACGTTGATCCTTCCGATTCTTTTTTATAGATCGGAAACATGGACACTGCTCAGGCCGGACGTCAACAAGAAATTTTCCAAATACGACGCAAATTCGCCGTGTTTCACTCCACGATCGTCTTCGAACCGAGACAGTTACACAAAGATGCGATCAACAGACACTGATCGGAGAAGAAATACAAAAACGTCGACTATAGTGGTTTGGACATATTTAACGAATGTATGATAACCGCTTGCCACGTAAACCTCTCTGGGGAGATCGTACGGCAGCCTGGAGAATTCAGCGATCGGCACCTTGCTAAAGAATATCGAGGGCAACTTAAAGAATCAACGATTATCAGTTATCGAGGCTAAAGACGTCGCCAAAGATTCTCGAGAATAGAAACCAACCATGAATGGAGTTCGAGACCCAGCGCCACCAGTGGAAGCCCAAGAAATCTCCACTTGTTAACCGACGCGACGAGTCAAAATGGGATATTGTACCGAAACCGGGACTGGACTGGACCCAACTCCAAGGTCTCGATTGCAAAGGGTGGGTGGCTTTTCGTTTTCCGAGCTGAAATGCATGTCATGCGCTAGGATAAACCTTGAGAAAGGTTTGAAAGACACCAAGATTAAAATTATTTCGGACAGTCAAGCTGCCACCAAAGCCGTTGAGAAAGATTTCTTCCAAAATATTTGAAAGGGGCTTCGTCCAACTCCAGGCCTTAGTCAGGAAAAATAGGGTCTCGCTGCGGGAATCGAGGACAGTGAGACTGCGAACAAGCTCGTAAAGGAGTCTAGTCGTCCACTTGTAAGTCCCTGAGAAAGGACTTGGTTAAAAGACTGAACCTAGCCATCTGAGAAGCAGATTAAGAAAATTGGGAGTGTATTGCCGGGTTTACAGTGTCGGTTTAACCTTTCGCTCAGCTGATTCTAAGCAGTAAGTTTAAGCTATAGCTCAAGTCGAAATTGTAGCTGCTGCCTTATAGGAGGTCGGCTTCATAACCAAAAATTCAAGACACCTCAAAATTTTCCCACATTTTGTTCAGTTGTTCGCTTACACTTAGAAAACTATACGTTTTACGAAGATGCATTAGTCAATTTTGATTTTCTCACTAGCACTAAGGCCGATGAAAAACAATGATTTGTTGGCCTTTCTGCGAAAACGTAAAAAACGTCCACTCCCACCGCGTACAATTCGCACGGCTGAACGATGTACTACCAGTACAAATTGCTGGAAGCTTAGGAGCTGCACCACTGACAAATTTTGAAGAACTAATTCGCTGATCACATCAATTACGGAAACACATCCTCATACTAAAGGCTGAAACAGATGGCTCCGTTCCTCTTCGTTCGTTCGTTTCTTCCGTTCTTTCATTTACGGGCTGAATCACATAGCTTCGTATTCTTTCGTTCTCGTTTTTTTCGTTCTTTCATTCTACGATTTTAATGCTGTACACTTCATATGGAAGTGTCCATATCAGGAAGAATGAAGACGAACGAAAAGAACGGCAAAACGAACGAACAAACGAAGCAGACCTGATGTGGCTGTACAGCAAATTTGAAAATGTCCCATGAATTTCTGGATAGATTGGTTTTATGGAAGAAGTAACCAAAGAAGTACCTTACCAAATAACATTCATAGTCTATGACAGTCGTCAACCCTTTATAAATGCGCCTCTCGAGAAATACGACACGACATACCGTTAAAAAGATACACAAGTTCGGACAGCGTACAACTTTCGCCACGTTCGATCAACCTCTCTACCCTAGGGCGTGAGATGTACATAATAGCGAGTCGTGTGGGAGAGGGAGACTCTGAGCTAAAATCCATGCAGCCAACAGTACTATGACAGGCCACGCCAATGCCACAGCGATCGGAGGGCACACGTTAGCTTTCCGAGCTCTTGGTGCGGTGATGATGGAGTGAGTCCCTAGAATTTTCTTCAACGCGGTCCAATTCGATGTTGAGAAACTTTTGCACTTTTAGGAAGTGAAGTGAGCTACTAAATGCACATGACTATTGTGTTCGATGGGTACTCGGATCCATACAGCGCTTGAGGAGGTCCACTAAAAAGCTATCCATGAAGATACAGTTTAGCAACACCATGAAACCAACAGTTTCACAAGTAAATTTTCTTACGTATGCCAAAAATAGGGGTAGACTAATCACCCTGTTGACGACAAAATGCAATGAGAGTAGAACCATTCACAAAAGTGTCTGGTTGGTTCGTTGTTTCCCATTACCACACTGAAACTCTTGGCTCCCTATAAGCTTCTTCAGCTTATCTTTTGCAAATGCAAGAACGACTACCGAGGTCGAGGTGGGTGGTAGGTAAGCAGGTCTGTTTGGCACAAAACTGTGCCAGCAATTTGACGGGTCGTGCTGCAATATTGACGATAAGACGGCTACAGACGAAACTGCATGCTTGACAAGCACGCATGTTCATGCAAAACTTCTCTGTACTCTACGCACGACGCAATCATGCTTGAATAGCCACAAATAATGTCGTGTTCGGAAAGTGACGACGTACTCACTCACACTTTTGTTTTCAAGCGTTTCATATGTCCAAGCTGCAGATGAAAATTCGGCCAATCTTCAAGCAGTTTTTTACACCGATTGACTGGACTATGTAAATGTTACAAGACTCTTGCAAGAAAATTTTTTTTAGCACAGAACATGTTTACATTGTTTCTATGTGACAACGGCTAAAAACATAAGTAAATAAAAACCATATTTTTCAACACATTTATGTAACACGAATGTCTCCTTGAAGATATCTAAACTCTTGGCTAATTTAGATGACATTTGATACAGCCAATTAAGTTTATTTTTTAAATGCTTACGAACCATACAATCCCTTAGGTTCCAGACATTTCGGCGCGCTCTTTCTGTTTTACCTTTCCCCGACATCTACCGGTTAAAGATTAGGAAGGAAATCGACTTAAGGCTAAGGGCTTAAGGGACAATTACAAGACCTGTCAAAGGAGACGAATTACAGGATGCTTGAGTAAAACGTGTTCGTGTAAGCCTACACTGTAAAGGTAAAAAAACCATAGAAATTTTCCCCTCTGTTAAAAGCATCGCGTACCGACGTCTATTTACAATAAAAGATTCCGACTAAAAAAAGGGACAGGAACAAGGATTATATCCGGTTCAATTGACAAGATACGCTTTGAAGTATCTCTTCTTATAATAAAAAAAAATAATGCTATAAGAAATCGAATTATGTTTAAATTCAAGCAAAAAAAAAAGGATTGAGAGTAGTTCAAGTACTTTCTACTTGACACTTTAATTAATCAAGGAATCCCAAAATCCCACAGTAAATCATTATCTTTAAAAAAAAGTTGCAATTTAGGTCTTTGGTATGAAAATAGATAAAGCTGAAACACTTTTAAGTGGTTATCAACTATCAAGGCTGCTGAAGTAACATAATCTTTCTGTCTTCGGGTTCAGATTTTTGGTTCATTAAGATCGAGTTCTTTACTTTCTGTTCAAATTCTTTGCCATAACTAAACTAAACGGTTTAGCTAGCTGAGGTCGATATTGATGTGCAGAAAGTTTTAGATGAGTTATATAAGAGTAAATATTACCGAGTTTCCATGGGAGTCGAGTTGAGTTGAGGTTGAGTTGAAATGACACTTCAACTCAACGACTCAACTCTATGCGTTTCCATGGCTGACTTTACTGCCTGTGTACAGACAGCTGAATGTGTACTTGTATTAAGCAAGCAGCTGTTTTTAAATTTGACGTAATATTTTTGTTATTATAAAATAGTGACCATGGACCATAAAATTAATTTATTGTGTTCGTTGTATAACAGAAATGTTATAAACAGGCGCGACATTGTGTGCGTGAACTCTGTTCAATCTACCTATTTTCGTTGAGTTTAGCAGAGTTGAAAATCTTTAACGAAAACTCTTGACTGCGACTGTTTCCATGGAGTTCAACTCGGGTTCAACTCTGGTTGAACTCTCATGGAAACTCAGTATATGTTGACTATCAATTATTAATGTACCTTTTGATTATACGGTTTTGAATAATTGCCGTATTCGCCTTGACAAATCGCAATAGTCGCGGCGAACATAGCAAACCAAAGCCCAATGAGAGCTTAGTCCTTTGATACTTTTTGAAATTACTGAGTGATTCGCATTACAATTCCTGCTGTGATTGGCAATGCTCCCTTTACATTGGGCGTAAACCGAACGGAAACATAAAGTTTATTCAATCTGGCGAGGCGAGCACTGCAAAGGTAGCAATCGCGGCGTTCATTGGGCCAGCTTTAGGTCTATTCGGGAATCAAGAGCAGTTCTTTCTGAAGTTCTGAATGAACTTATTTTTACCACAGATTTTAAAACGGATTAAACCTTTTTTTTCGGTAAAGTTTTTTTGGAATTTCAATCTCCTTGAAGGTGCCCCAATCTTTTTTTTATCCTCCGGCCCGCAAGGTTATCTGGTGGGCTTGTACGAGACCAGTTTTATGACGGAGCTTCTAATTCGAGAGGAGGTATAGCAGTACTTAAAACCATATATAAAAAGTCCAAGTACTAAGAAGTATGCAAAGTATTCCAATAAGTATCCAAGAAGGCCGGCGGTTGGAGTTCGGCCCGAGTGGGTAATAGGCAGAAAGCGAAATATCTTGCTTTGCGTCTTCTTGCATACCGAGAACGAAGATGAGTCATCGTGCCCGATTCTATGAAGGTATTTCCTATACCCACCATGTCCTCTTAGGAACTGCGTGAGGTCGTAACTCACTTCCCCACGCTTCCTTCCTATATACAGGGTGTATTTACTAAGTTACAAAATGGCCGGCTGTGGATAGGTTTTCGATAGACGAACAAAAAATCGCATGGGAGGGTGGGGGAAATCGTAACAATTTAGCCGCTAGGGCGTTTTGAAGTGTTGTACCTTACCAACTTCCAGTCGGCAAAAACAAAATATTGGAATTTTTCGAGTGGATAGAACTACCCACTGAATCCACAACAACCGCCGGCCTTGTCCAAGAAGTAGCTCGAGAAGTACCTCAAAAATTACTACAACAAGTACTCCAACAAGTAGTTCATCAAGCAGTCCAAGCAGTATTCCAAGAGGGACTCCTAGATGTGCAACAAGTAGAAGTACACCAAGAAGTACTCATAGAACTACTTCAAGAAGTACTACCAGGTAGCAGTGCTCCAAGAAGTACTACCAAGTACTCCAAGAAATACTACCAAGAAGTATCCAATAAGTACTCCAAGAAGTACTCCAAGTACTCCAACAAGTACTATGAAGTACTCCAACAAGTACTATCAAGTACTCCAACAAGTACTATCAAGTACTCCAACAAGTACTATCAAGTACTTAAAGAAGTGCTCCAAGAAGTACTACCAAGTAGTAGTACTCTAAGAAGTACTTAGAGTTAGAGTTAACCCTTCTAGCACAGAAGGCGCACTTTTCAGCTAAGCATGAAAATCTATATATACATACACATACACACACATGTATATATATACATATATATACATATATATATATATATATATATATATATATATATATATATATATATACCTATATATATATATATATATATATATATATATATATATACATATATAGATTTTCCCTTCTAACACAGAAGGCACACTTCCCAGCAGGGCTGAGAAATATTTACCACTGCCGTGGCTCAGCTGAGACATGCAAACATAAAATATTAGTAACAATTAGTAAATAAAATCGTATCTCTAAAAAGAGGATGAACATAAATTAAAAAATTAGTACTACCAAGTACTATCAAGTACTCCAACTACGCTTCCAATTCATATGTTATGAAAGCTCTTTTCTCAAGTTTTCTCCAAATTCCCTTTATTTGGAAAATTTGTGGCTTTTGTAAAACCGCATCAGTTGTCCCCGCAGGGAGGCGAACAATTAATAATTGTGTCTTAAACATTTAATTTTAGTTATATTAAATTACTTCCCATATCTAATCACATGGTTCAATTTAATGACATCGCAATTATGCCGCTATTTTGGAACAGCCATCTTGAATTTTTTACGAAATGGATGAATTGCATTCTTGCGCGAACTATACATATGTACATGCAAAATCTGAAGAATTGTCAAAACTTGCAGAAGCAATTATGGAGTTCGTATTTTTGTGTTGTACGATGTTTGTGCTGCTAAATTCCATAGAAGCCCTTTCGGTCTTTAAAAAGGTTTTCAAAGAACTACATCATGGGCCTTTGGAGGATTTTAATGATTCTGACTCGAGAACTTGGAAAACGGTAAATATTTTCGAGTCATTTAAATGATAGTATGGTGGTAACAGGTGGAAATTCTTGCAGAGAGATAAAGTCAATAACGGTCACTTTTAAAGGACATCATCAGTGGTGTAAATAGCGCTCCCGCAAGCGCCGCGTTGCGAAGCGCAGCAAAGCCAGGGAACCCTCAAGTCCCTTGATAAATTAACAAAAATAAATGAAAAATAATTTAATAATTATGTACCGAAATAAAGTTGAAGTCACATTACTTAACTTTAACTACATTCTACAATAATCAACATTATAGAAAAGATTCGAAGCGGGGATGCTATCGGACTGCATACCCAGCGCCGACCGTGGCGTAGAGGCGCCAGGTGGCCAGGAGCACTAAAATGAAAGCGAAAAACATTTGGAGAGCATTAGGCGTGCCACCAAAATTTAATTAAACATTAATGACTACCTTGGGGATCAACTTTGTTTAAAAGCTAAAGGCCGCCATTCATATACGGGCCGCCGGCAGGCCGTGGCTTTTCAGAAGAAGTCGGAAGGTACAGCCCGATGAAGGCCAGACTTTAACGTCCCCATTCACTTATAGGCCGTGGCTTTTAGACCAGGTTGGCAGGTACGGCCCGATGAACGATATACATTACTCAGTCTGACAGAGCGATAAGGATTTGACGCATCATCCGTCTGACGCACACAGGCGAAGACGACAGTTTACCGTAGCAGGTGGTTAATTCAAGTGCTAAAACTTTTATAGCCTCAACGTAATTTACAGACTGAATAGAAGTTCAGATCTTCAGGCCCGGACTGACGATAAATACCCCCAGGCATAAAGATTTTTGTCAGTTTCCGTGGACTGCAGGCTCAATCCACTTGGCGGTCGGTGAGTCTGTAATTCTACTTGGCCTCACGGTGAGTAATCTTCAGGCGACAGCCTGCCGGCGGCCTGTATGTGAATGGGATTAACATATTAATAATTTTAATTTAATGAACAATAATTACGAATTGTCTTCGTGTCAACAAAGATTTTCCCATCTTGCCGACGGCTGGGTTAGGGGGAATTACTAGACGAGGAGGAGAAGGTGGTGAACCTTGCGTTTGAACTCTTGGGTGTTGTATGAGTTCGAGAATACTGACTTTGAAAGGTTGTTCCACAAACGAGTTGTTCTTGTTATAAACGAATTTTTCAATAGGAGTGTGCACGAAGATAAGGGCTGTAAACTGTGAAGGTGAGCCACGCTGGCAAGTGTGTCATGGTCCACTCGATCGAAGGCCTTGCTTAAATCAGTGTACACAGTATCCAATTGGTGGCCGCTCTCCATACCGCATAGAAATTCGGAGATAAGAACCATAAGGTTAGAAGTTGTTTAGGTATGGATCGATAAGAGGGGCAATCCTGTCATAAACAAGTTTTTCAAAAGCTTAGGAATCGATATTTAAAATGGCAATGTGCTTAAAGTTGTCTACCGAGTGCTTGTCACCGGATTTATAGATTGGCGTTAGGAAGGATTTTTTCCATAACGTGAGAAACTTTCCTAACGATAAAGATTTGTTGAGATGAGATAAAGAGGAAATGCGATATGTTTTGAGCAGCACTGCAGGAAAATGGGACTCCCTCCAGGAAAATAGGACTCTTGTAAGGGTTAGGTTTGGGGAGAAGAGACTGGGTGGGATCGGCCGTTGGGAAAGCAACTAATTACGGGCGGTAATGTCTGTTCATCACAGCACAGCCTTTTTTGCAGCTGGGACACATGTAGTGATCTTCGCAGAGAACCTTGGTAACTTGTTATGGGAATTGATTTGATAATGCTCATGGTACCTAGTGTACAATTCGATCAGCTTACTACGATCCGTGGGAAGACCTTCCTGTTGGATCGAGACAATCAGCTGAGATCAAGATATCAGCTGAGATCAAGATATTTTTTTACGACCGGGGGTTGTTACAGGTTTAAGAAAGGAGGTTTTGTCACGGGGATGTTGTTGGTGCGGTTTACAGAAGAATCATCTGATTTCTGTGTGTCATTTGGACTGAAGACTGCGATTGTGTTGAGATTTCATCAAAATCAGCGTAGGAACGACCGCCGAAAATGTTGTGGCTAAACTACTATACACAATGTGCAAAAGTTGAAAGGTTATATGGAAGTAAGTCAAAATCAACTTGCACGAGTCTACATACTATTGTACACACAACATACTGGTGAAGCTAATATAAACCGTATAAAATTCGTTGATTCGTCACTTACGTCATGCTATATTTATTTTTTCGAGCTGAAACTCAAAACTGTATGCCATAATTTCATTATCATCGGTTTTTTGTCATGGAAGCAAATCTACAAAAGTATTTTATTTACTGTCGAATATGTTAAAGTGAAGAAAAAACTCGATTTGCGGTACCCAGGGTCGGCCATTCGGTGCTGTAAGAAAGTATTGTCAAAAATTCTAGCAGCAATTATGAAGTTGATACTTTTGTGTTGTACGGTGTTTGTGCTACTAAATTCCATAGAAGCGGATTCGGTCTTTAAACTGGCTTTCGAAGGATTACATCGTGGGCCACCACCCCCCGTTCCAAAGGAAACGGCTAACATTCAAATAGAATGGATCAAACAACGATTGGATCATTTTAATAAATCTGACTCGAGAACTTGGAAAATGGTTAATCTTTTTGAGTCATTTAAATGATATTATTATAGTAACTGGTGAAAATCCTTGCAGAGATATTTAGTCAATAGCGATCATTTCATGGAAGGTGCACCAATATTCATTTTTGTTGGTGGTGAATGGACAATTGATCCAACATTCCTTCAGGGCGGGCACATGTTTGATATGGGAAAAGAGTTAAATGGATATCTGATTACCACTGAGCATAGATATTACGGCAAAAGTCGTCCATTTTGGTGAGAAAACTTTGGGAGGGGGTTTATTTTTTAAATAAACTGAAATTATTTTTGTTTGAATTTAGTGACCTAACAGTGGATAATCTAAAATATTTGAATGTTGATCAAGCACTCGCAGATTTGGCTCATTTCATAGGAACTACGAAGAATACGATTCCAGGATTGAAAAATTCAAAGGTAAATAGGTCTTTAAAGGTTTGCATGTTGTATTCTATGCAAACTCTGTTCTAAAACGTCTTTTCATTATTCTGTAGTGGCCAATATAGCCATATCTATCTATATTATTATAAAAAAAAACTTTTAACTGCCAGGTTGTCTTAGTTGGAGGATCATATTCAGCAACTATGGTTACATGGTTTAAGCGAATTCATCCAGACTTAGCAACCGTATCTTGGGGATCTAGTGCTCCTCTCTTAGCAAAAGTCGATTTTATAGGTATTGTACAAACATTTGTAACATACGTCACCTCAAAAAATTAACAATAAATAATATTAGAATACAAAGAAATCGCAGGACAAACGTTTAAACTAATCGGTGGGCAGCAATGTTATGATCGCATTGAAAGAGGAATTGCGGAGCTCGAAACTATGGTATCATCCAACAAGGTTGAAGAGCTACTAAAGTCTTTAAATATTTGCGATAATTTTGATATAACAAACAAACTTGATGTAGCTACATACATTATTTGCAATTATTACTCAATTATTTGCTGAATTAGCGCAATCATATACGTAGGTAATTTCATATAATCTAGTCGATAGTACATTATTTCAAAAAAATCAGGAAGGGAGTCATCGAAAATTTATGTGTTGAAATACTGAACGGGACAGATGATGTGTCTGCTATTACTTCATATATTCTTCATCTGATTTCTTCTTTCGATACTGGAACATCGAAATGTAATGATTTTACGTACATAGATTCAGTAAATCAACTTAAAAAAAATGATAAAAATGGCTTTAGTAAGTGAATTTTTTTTTTATATCATTCTCTTTTAAATAAGAATTAATTGCAGTGAGACAATGGGTATATCAAGAATGCAACGAATTTGGATGGTATCCATCAACTGGCTCCAAGGAACAGCCTTTCGGATCAAAAGTCCCTGTCGAGTTATTTATCAATAGTTGTCGAGATGTTTATGGCGAACAGTAATTTCCATATTTTTTAAATTATTCTTATTATTTAAGCTGAATACTTGATTTAGATTCTCCAATGCTACAATATACGGCAACGTTATTCGCACGAACTCTTTATATGGTGGAATGAATCCAAATGTTTCCAATGTAATTCTTACACATGGACAACTCGATCCAACGCGGGCTTTGGGTATTCAACAGCATGAAAATGGACAATCTAATGTGACTCCACGTAAGCAATATTGTGAATATCTTTTTTAGTTTTTGTTAAAATATTTTTCTTTTTTGAAGTTTATTCTCACACTATGGATTTGCATTCGGTTAGTGAAAGCGACACAGAAGAAATGAAACATACGAAGGAAACTGTTAGGGCATATATTCACCAAGCTCTTGGAATAAGTCAATAAAAATAATAAAATTTATTTTGTGTTACAATTGTAAAAAAGTGTTCTCTTTTTTCACCTCAGTTTCGCCCGGGTATAAGTTACACGTTTGGGGACGATATAGCGGTATGGATTCCCTTTACTGTAACCCATAGCTGTTCACCTTCCTTAATTGTATCTTTAACCTTTTATTTTAATTATATCAGATTACTTCCCGTTGTCGTATTGTGATTAAATATGGTTTAAAAAGACGTCGCGAAGCTTACTTTACTACACTCGTCATACACTTTCATTTAATACCCACACCGAGTGGGTTGGAAAGGTAAAGGTAGTCCGCCATTTTGTGTTGGCTGTTTTGAATGACGCCACATAGCTAATTGTACTCTACTTGTCACACTCCACCATTTCATACCCATGTCACGGGTCAGGGAGTTGCACAATTCTGCCGCTATTTTGGAACCCCCATCTTGAATTTTTTTACAAAATGGATGAATGTCACGCGAACTATACATATGTGCAAAATCTGAAGTTGATCGGTTATATCGAAATGGGTCAAAATTAAGTTTGCAAGATTTGTTGAAGTTAATACAAAACCGTATAAACGATAATTGCCATTGATATCGGGGAAGTAAACAAAGAAATTCTTTGATTCGTCACCTACGTTATGGTATAATTATTCTTTCGATATAAACAGTAGCACTTGCAACTCAAAACTGTATGCTATAATTTCGAAAATTTACAGAGGTATGCCCACATATGGCAAATGTAGTCAGGAATGTGTATTATTGCACTTTTGAAAGTACTCACATCAACAAACATATAATTTAGTTTACAAAAGAAAAAATCAGATGATAAAGATTAAGGGGGAATTAAACCAGCGTTAACTCGTAATTTCGGTTTAGGTTACAAGAAATTAGATAAAAACAAATACCATAAAAATGTCACCGACTATTGTTATTCATGCGACTGAACCAGACGTAATTTTCGATAAATTCTTCGCAATTTCGATAATAGCCGCATGCGAGTTTGTGCTGTAGAGAAGTATTGTCAAAACTTGCAGAAGCAATTATGGAGTTCGTATTTTTGAGTTGTACGATGTTTGTGCTGCTAAATTCCATAGAAGCCCTTTCGGTCTTTAAAAAGGTTTTCAAAGAACTACATCATGGGCCTTTGGAGGATTTTAATGATTCTGACTCGAGAACTTGGAAAATGGTAAATATTTTCGAGTCATTTAAATGATAGTATTGTAGTAACAGGTGAAAATTCTGGCAGAGAGATAACGTCAATAACGGTCACTTCTAAAGGGCACCAACAGTGGTGTAAATGGCGCCCCCGCAAGCCCCACGTTGCAAGGCGCAACAAAGATAGGGGCGCCCTCAGGTCCCTTGATAAATTAACAACAATAAATGAAAAATAGTTTAATAATTATGCACCGAAATAAAGTTGAAGTCACATTACTTAACTTTAACTACATTCTACAATAATCAACATAATAGAAAAGATTCGAAGCGGGGATGCTATTGGACTGCATGCCTAGCGCCGGCCGTGGGGTAGAGGCGCCAGGTGGCCAGGAGCGCTAAAATGAAAGCGAAAAACAATTTGGAGAGCATTAAGCGTGCCACCAAAATTTAATTAAACATTAATGACTACCTTGGTGATCAACATAAGGCAGCCGGCAGGCCGTGGCTTTTCATACCAAGTAGGCAGGTAGTGGTGGCTGATGAAAGCTACACTTTAAGACCCCCATTCACTTACAGGCCGTGGCTTTTAGACCAGGTTGGCAGGCACGGCCCGATGACGGCCATACATTACTCAGTATAACTGAGCGATAAGGATTTGAGGCATCATCCGTCTAACACTCACAGGCGAAGACGACAATTTAGCGTAACAGGTGGTTAATTCAAGTGCTAAAACTTTTATAGCCTCAACGTAATTTACAGACTGAATAGAAGTTCAGATCTTCAGGCCCGGACTGTCGATAAATACCCACTGACATAAAGATTTTTGTCAGTTTCCCTGCACTGTAGGCCACATCCACTTGGCTGTCGGTGAGTGTGTGATTCTACCTGGCCTAACGGCCAGTAACCTTAAGGTCACGGCCTGCCGGCGGCCTGTATGGGAATAGTCATATTGATATTTTTAGTTTAATGGACATTTCCGAATTGTCTTCGTGCTATCAGAGATCTTCTCACGTGCCACCTAGTGCCATAGGTTGCCGACCGCTAGGTTAGGGGATCTAGGGGATGTTGTAAAAGATGGCGATGAACCATGCGTTTGTACTCTTGGAAGTTGTATGAGCTCGAGAATACTGATTTTGAAAGGTTGTTCCACAGACGATAGGAGTAGCATAGAGTACCGTCGTCAGCAAAGCTGTGGAGTGAATTGCAGGGGATTGAGAGCAGCTTATTTATAAAAAACTATGAAGACAGTGGGTTATAGATTTGAGCAAAATTCTACCGTCAATTGGAAACGCTATCTTGATTTTTTTTTTATAAAATGGGCAGGTTGTATTGTCACGCGAACTATTTATTTATTATCTCTTTTGAACGGTTTCGATCCTGCTGCTCACTTGGAATATAGGATCCCAAATAGGACACGCATATTCCAGGATAGGGCGGAATAAAGAACAGAAAAGTGTTTTTGTGACATGTGACATTATCCAATTCTTTCGCTTTCCTCTTTATGAAAATAAGAAGTCGGTTGGCTCTGGATCGAGACAATGAGGCTGGTCCTGGTTTTACCATGTATACAGGTAGAGTCAGGTTCGTTATGCATGTAAGCGAGAAACAGTCTTACATTGTCAAAAACCTTCATTTCTCTTATCCGAAATAACAAATATCGACTTTCGGTCGAATTAGCTGAGATCAAGGTATTTTTTACAACCGGGGGTTGTTACAGGTTTAAGAAAGGAGGTTTTGTCACGGGGATGTTGTTGGTGCGGTTTACAGAAGAATCATCTGATTTCTGTGTGTCATTTGTACTGAAGACTGCGATTGTGATGAGATTTCATCAAAATCAGCGTAGGAACGACCGCCGAAAATTATGTGGCTAAACTACTATACACAATGTGCAAAAGTTGATTGGTTATATGGAAGTAAGTCAAAATCAACTTGCAAGAGTCTACATACTATTGTACACACAACATACTGGTGAAGCTAATATAAACCGTATAAAATTCGTTGATTCGTCACTTACGTCATGGTATATTTATTTTTTCGAGCTGAAACTCAAAACTGTATGCCATAATTTCATTATCATCGGTTTTTTGTCGCGGAACCAAATCTACAAAAGTATTTTATTTACTGTCGAATATGTAAAGAAAAAACTCGATTGCGGTACTCAGGGTCGGCCATCTTGAAAAGAAGGGTGAAAGTGTTTTAGTCGATTTACGTCGACACCACTACTTTTTTCGACAAAACACATGTACTACAATTTTGATAACAGCTGCATTCAAGTTTGTGCTGTAGGAAAGTATTGTCAAAAATTCTAGCAGCAATTATGAAGTTGATACTTTTGTGTTGTACGGTGTTTGTGCTACTAAATTCCATAGAAGCGGATTCGGTCTTTAAAATGGTTTTCGAAGGATTACATCGTGGGCCACCACCCCCCGTTCCAAAGGAAACGGCTAACATTCAAACAGAATGGATCAAACAACGATTGGATCATTTTAATCAATCTGACTCGAGAGCTTGGGAAATGGTTAATCTTTTTGAATCATTTAAATGATATTATTGTAGTAACTGGTGAAAATCCTTGCAGAGATATTTAGTCAATAGCGATCATTTCATGAAAGGTGCACCAATATTCATTTTTGTTGGTGGTGAATGGCCAATTAATCCAGCATACCTTCAGGGCGGGCACATGTTTGATATGGGAAAAGAGTTAAATGGATATCTGATTTACACCGAGCACAGATATTATGGTAAAAGTCGTTTATTTCGGTGAGAAAACTTGGGGGGTTATTTATTTAAATTATTATTATTATTATTAAAATTATTTTTGTTTGAATTTAGTGAGCTAACAGTGGATAATCTAAAATATTTGAATGTTGATCAAGCACTCGCAGATTTGGCTCATTTCATAAAAACCATAAAGAAAACGACTCCAGGATTGAAAAATTCAAAAGTAAATAGGTTTTTAAGGTTTTTTGAGGCCAATATAGCCTTATTTAGTCTATTATTATAAAAAAAATTTAACTGCCAGGTTGTCTTAGTTGGAGGATCATATTCAGCAACTATGGTTACATGGTTTCAGCGAATTTATCCAGGCTTAGCAATTGTATCTTGGGGATCTAGTGCTCCTCTCTTAGCAAAAGTCGATTTTATGGGTATTGTACCAAACATTTGATATTATACGTAATCTCAAAAAATTAATAACAAATAACAATAGAATACCATGAAATCGTGGGACAATCGATTAAATTAATCGGTGGACAGAAATGCTATGATCGCATTGAAAGAGGAATTGCAGAGCTCGAAAAAATGATATCATCCAACAAGACTAAAAAACTACTAGAGGTTTTACATATATGCGATAATTTTAATGCAACGAGCAGACGTGATGTAGCGTCATTGTTTTCATCTATTTCTGGTGTATTTGGGGGATTAGTGCAAGGACATAGGTAATTTCATATAATCTAGTCGATTTGTTTTAATAATGTACAAAAAAATCAGCAAGAGAGACAAGGTAAGCGCATGTGCTAAAATACTAAACGGGACAGATGATGTGTCTGGAGTTACTTCATTTATTCTATCCTATTTTGGAACATCGACATGTAATGATTTTTCGTACAAGGACGCAAAGAATCAACTTGAAAAAACACATAAAACTAGCATAAGTAAGTGAAAAAACAAAAATTTATATTTTTTTCTCTTTTAAATACGAATTAATTTCAGTGAGACTATGGATGTATCAAACATGCAACGAATATGGATGGTATCATACATCTGGCTCCATGCACCAGCCTTTCGGATCGAAATTCCCTGTCGAGTTTTATATCCATCTTTGTAAAGATCTTTTTGGAAACCAGTAATTTTCATATTTTTTAAATTAATCTTTCTATTTAATCGGAATATTTTGTTTAGATTCTCCAATGATACAATATATGACAATGCTGATCGCACAAACACTTTATATGGTGGAATGAATCCAAATGTTTCCAATGTAATTCTTACACATGGACAAATCGATCCGTGGCGGGCTGTGGGTATTCAACAGCATAAAAATGGACAATCTAATGTGACTCCACGTAAGCAATATTGTGAATATCTTTTTTAGTTTTTGTTAAAATATTTTTCTTTTTTGAAGTTTATTCTCACTGTATGGATTTGGCATCGGTTAGTGAAAGCGACACATTAGAAATGAAACTTACGAAGGAAACTGTGTTGGCGTATATTTACAGAGCTCTTGCAAAAAGCCGTCGTTAAAAACAATAAAATATAATTGTTATAGTGTTTTCTTTTTTTAAATATTTAATTACAATCTCTTGCTCATTAAAACGGAACGAAGCGAGTCTTTATACTAGGTGATAACAATTTACATTATTACGCATTTAAAGAAAAAATGGAAATTTAATATTTATTGCAGTATCAGGGTGATCACTTTATCTTAGGACCAAATTTCCCTGACATTTCCAGGTTTTCCAGGCAATATTTAATTTTTTATCCAGCCTTTGTTTTATGCCATGAAATAAAAGATGACCTTACAATGGGCAAACACCGTCTACTTGGAGCACATAAGGCCTCAAGAAGGCCCCAAACTTGACCAAAAAATTTAAATGGCCGCGAACTGTGCTGTACACACGGGCATACGACGGCAAATTTGAACCAAAAAAAAAAATTCTGCACCACATGTATTGTTCAATGTGCTTTATGGGAAATCGGTTCGCTTTTCGGGGAGTGTGTGGTGCGTGTAGGTGTTGATTACTATTTTAGGGGGAAATGCGTCAATATGTATACACGTAGGTATAGTTTTGCCGGGTGTCGTCGGTAGTAAATACGAAAACATTTTTTATAATTTCTTTTTAAAAAAAGTGTAGACCCATGTGTGTAATATACGGGCGTACATTCCGGCAAATAACCTTCTGAGGCCACTCACATATCTGAGGACTATGTTTCAATCAGGGTCGGTGTTCGCCCGTTGTAAGGCCATCTTTTTTTTATTCGAGAAGGGAAGTACGGGTACAGTCGCCGTCGGCTAAATTGCGCACAATTGTGTTAAACTGCGTACGCACCGGCCCAACGACGGCCAACGGACGGCATTCTGTGTGGGCTACCGTTGGCGTTCGGAGATACGTCCATAAGCATTTGTAGGTTTCTGAAACGTGTGTTGGGATCTGTATTCGGTTTAATTGCCTCAATAGGATGAAAGATGACGAAGAGGAAATTATAACTTCGAGTTTTATATACCCAAATGAAATTATATGAACTCAGAATCAATTATTCACATTAGTTTGAATTTATTGAAAAGTACGTATTTATTGAAACGTACATAGTGCATTAAATATAAACTGTTGATATCTCCAAAAATGTCAAAATGTTAAAATGATCGCTTGCTTTCGACGCCCGTCCACACCGCATTCGCTCGAATGGCCTATTTTCTTGATGTTTCCACTACGCTACAGGCTGCAAGCAAATGCCAACGAACCTAGACCACGAACCATTTAGATCCAACGTTTTTTTTTAAAGAATCCCATTCGTTGGCCTTCGTTGGCCCGGTGTGTACGCGGTTTTAGCACAGGAAATATGATAGCAGCATTAAGCGCTAGGATTTCCTCATGCCCTTGTGGGTTGGTTCCAGTCGTACTTAGCCGATAGAACCTACCAGGTTCTATTCCGCGGAGTCAAATCGAAGAACATCAAAGCGTCCTCTGGAGTCCCACAAGGCAGTCATCTTGGCCCTCTTCTTTTTATTTTATCAATTGACGATATTGTTACCCTGCTAAGGCACTGTAAAATCCTTATTTACGCTGATGACATCAAACTGTATCGCCACATAAGGAGTATAGAGGATTGCAAACTTCTGCAATCAGATCTAAACACCTTCTATTCTTGGTGTTCCAACAACAACCTTGTGCTTAATATTACTAAATGCGAGATCATGACTTTTTGTAGGAAACGTGGTGTTATAACTTTTGACTATACTCTCCTTGACAACAAGGTCTTCCGTACTGAATCTGTAATCGATCTTGGGGTTAGGTTAGAAAGTAAGTTGGATTTCTCCACCCACATCAATTATATCTCCTCCAAGGGCAATTCAGTCCTGGGATTTATAAAAAGATGGTCCAAAGAGTTCAACAACCCCCTCGTCACTAAACACCTGTACGTATCTTTGGTTAGGCCTTTGCTTGACTACGCTTCCCAGGTTTGGTCTCCTTACTATTCCTCCCATGTTAGTAGAATCGAATCGGTTCAAAGGAAGTTCGTCCGGTTTGCACTCAGCCACCTCCCGTGGGATGACCCACTCGCTCTTCCGCCTTATGAGAACAGACTTAAATTGCTCAACTTAAGCTCCCTCCATAAGCGCCGTGAGGTCGCTGACGTTATATTCGTTCATCGACTGATGAATGACAAAGTGGACTCTGGTTTCTTAAGAAACCGCGCGTCATTTAGAGTGAATAACTACAACCTGAGAGGTGAACCTCTTTTGCACATTAACTCCTCTAACACCAATTATGGCATGTTCGAACCCGTTAATCGCATGCTTATAAATACTAACAACAATAGGAGTGTATTTAGCTTGCTAACCAGTGAAGTTGTCCTTAAAAGGACCCTTCTCAATGTGGCGTGACTCTCTGCGTGCCTTACTCCCTTTTCAGTTTTGCACGCTTCTCTGTTTAATGTTTTTGATCTTTTATGTTTTAATATTTTATGTTTGCATGTCTCAGCTGAGCCACGGCAGTGGTAAATATTTCTCAGCTCTGCTGGGAAGTGTGCCTTCTGTCTTAGAAGGGAAACTCTATATATGTATATATATACATATATATATATATATGTATGTATGTGTATGTATATATAGATTTTCATGCTTTGCTGTAAAGTGCGCCTTCTGTGCTAGAAGGGTTAACTCTTGAAAAATAGTTCGTAAAAGCAAGTGGATATAGTTTACAGCTTCAATGCTGCCTTTCCCATCTATAGAATAATTTGTTTGGGAACACGAAAGACTTTTATTCAAAAAGCAGCTTGTAATGTGCAAACATCTGCAAACTGTAATCGATGTGTCAATTACGTCGTTGCAGAATCAGGCAATAGTTGGCCTTTTCAGAGCATCAGCAAACGTTTTGGTTTGGTACATCCCTCGTCCCTTCTTCTTTTTAGTGATTGAATGATCGAGGTATTGGTAGAAACTGAAGACAATAGTCACGGACAGACACGGTTAAGGTGGGAAGATAATGTTAAGGCCGATGCAGCAAAACTGCTCAACACAAGAAACTGGAGACAAGCTGCGGAGCAGAGAGACGTTTGGAGGAAGAAGCTGATGGAGGCCAAGGCTCGAATTGGGCTGTAGAGCCATCGAAGAAGAAGAAGAAGACAATAGTTGCAAAAGAAACTTGCCCTTGCCAGCTGTGTTTTACGTTTTTTCAAACAAGAGTTTGGTTTACGTCCTGTGCATATCCGGCGTTATGTTTTGTATTGTGGAAGTGTTATCATTTAATAACTAAATTAATTCATGAAAATAAAAAGGAAAGTGCCAGAAACTAACCTTGCGCACGATAGCAAAATTATGGTCTTTCTTCCGTCTGATCCTCACAAGGTCATCCCTGGTGGAAACAGAATATAACAATCCATCGCAGCCGAAAGGCGTCAACATAGGATGGAGAGATTGTGATTCACCATAGATGCGACGCTGGTGATGATATTTAATGCGGACCCATTTGAGTGATAACATCACTAAGTCTCTGCTTTCAAATTGCATCAATACTTATGGAATCGCGTAATGACGACGGTTTTGACACGGAGCACGAAAAGAAAGTCTTACTCACGCAATGACATATCTGAACTCAAGCTATCGTATCAGAACATGGCTATGGTACAGGGATAAAACTAGTTCAAACACAACATGGCTGACGCTGCTATATCTGAACCTTAGCGGGGAGGAAACAAACCGTTTCAACCAAACTCCTCTTTTTGGCGGATCATCCTATAAATACGGTCGAGCTTTGTCGAGATGGAAACCAATACCTTTTCTATTACTCAATTCGTACCGTTTTCGTTCAATTACCTGCCATAATACCTCTAGTAGTAATCCACAGCAGAGTTTAGAATCAATGGTCTAATCATCTGGAAGTACCCTAAAGTGGGCGTTTTCCTTCCAGTCCCACCACAGGATCACCTTGTTCGATGTCAAACTTGTCCTCGCAATCCTTGTCCTATATAAGCAATCAGTGAATTCAACTATAGTTCATTTTATTTTGCGAATTGCGTCGAATTTTGAACATCAACACATGAATCCTTCTGGCCCTATGAAAAGGGCTTTTCAACAGTTTATGTTGCTAAATTGAATTGTTGCTTACTAGTATTATATATAGGTTTATCATACCTTCACCTAAAAATAGATTTTATGGTTTAATAGCAACTTTCTAAATATTTCCATCACAGGAATCATTACCGGATTTTATTACCAACAAATATAGTTTTTTCCACCAAATATAACATTTTTCTAAGCTCTCCCCCCCCCCCATTTGACAAATAGAACGATAAGAGTAGGGATTTTTTTTCTAGAATTACATGCAATCCCTGCAGCCATTTCATTTATTACAAGCATTCCAATGTGTCACTTACCAGTTTTCAAGTAAGTACACTCAGTTAATATCTCATAAAGCCGGCCGATACGTGTTTATCTCTCAAGAACCGCTTTGTAAACAGCGATTTAGACCATAAATCGGGCACCAAATTGCCCTTTTATGGGCCCCAAAGGTACTAATGTGACTGCATTCGAGTACAGACATACTCTATGATTTCGAGAAAGTGTTTTTTTTTTTCGCTTATGCGAGAGGGATTTTATGAGATAATTTAAGATAAATATAGAATAAGAGATCCTTAAAACACCCAGAATAGCGATTCCTTAATGAGTAAGGTAATGAAAGTTAATTCAAGGGCAGGCAACAAATGTGAAAGTGGATCTAAAACTAAAATTTTTTTTAACTACCTTCAAACTATTTCTCTGTAAAACGCCGACAAGTTTTGATGTTAACTAAAAAAAAAACATTCTTTCTCCCTTCTTAAAAAAAAGAAACTCATTTCCATTTTCAAGAAAACTTTTTTTCAGCGTTTTCCCTTCAGGCAACTGTGAAGAAGATAAATGGTGTGTGGTAAAAGAGTCATTGAAAAATTTATTACAATCCGAAGTCTATAAATTGTGTACACCTTTTGAGAGAAGACAAATATTTTGCCATCCTAGGGTGGAAATGATTTGTTTGGGACCAATATTTTTTCTTTGTATAGGAGAAGAGTAGAGGAATGACACTTTTGGGACATTTAGGATTGTGTAGAAATAATAGTTTAATTAAAAGTAAATAGTAAAGCAAAAATAAAGATTGGTTGTATGATGTAGTATGCATAGTAGCACCGCCCAGGGTGTGAAACGAGGAGGGTGGTCAATCTGCCGCATTGAGCAAAGAAACTAGGCAAGAAATAGCATGGATACACGAACTAACTATTCACGAAATAATGCTACTACATCCGGGAGAGCCAATGCGCCAGCACTGGGGACCAGGGATGCTGGTGTGAAGTGGGTTACTAGCCGAACCCCAAATTAGTCACACCGAAAATGGAATGGAAATTTGCCGCATGGAATGTACGAACAGGACGTTACGTCAGTCAAAAGGAAATCATAGCAATGGAATTGTTGAAATGCAAAATATCAGTTGCTGCGCTATCGGAACTACGGCTTACCGGATCCGGGACATTGACGATCGTCCTGCCAAAAAGGACGAAACAATGACGCTTTACTATTCCGGTGGTGAGAGACGAGATGCCGGCGTCGGCCTTATGGTCGATCGACGGGTTGTCAGCATCGTTATCGCTTTCGACTCCGCGATGTTAGACTACTTTTTGATCAACGCAAGATTCCGATCGACACTCAAAGACGTTCGTGCAATGCGTGGGCGCGATTGCTGGTCGGACCATTATCGCCATCACTAGCCAAGTAGAATCGGGCGTGCCTACGGGACCCGGACTCGGGAAAGAGTTTCAAATGGCAGTATCCAACAAATTCGCGGGGCTCGCAATACCGGACTATTGTGGAGTGCACAATGGAGTGTTGTCCACCTATCCGTAAACAAACGCAGCCATGAATCTCGGACAGCTGTCTGGACATCGTCGATCAGCGGAATCGAATGAAACTCGTTGACTTTGAGCAATACCGAAGATTGAACAAAGAAGTTCGACAGAAAATGAAACCGAAACGAGAAGCGTACTGGAGTAACGTTGCGGCCGACATGGAAAAGGCACGAGTACCGGACGCTGTACCGGACAATCCGCCGGTTAGGCGGCAAAACAACATCAACAAACGACAACATCAAAAAATCGGATGGAACTTTTGTGGCTTCTGCCCATGAATGCCTGCAGCGGTGGAGAGAATTCTGCCACCAATTGTACAACCACGATCCGTCGCAAGGTCCAGCACCCGAACTGCCGATTATCGAACAGCCGGCGAATCAGTTTCTCGATACCGAACCGACAATTATCGAGATGAAGCATTTGATGGACGACTCGGAGTTCGATACGACGACAACAACGTCGTGGCCGACTTAATGTTCGCCGATGATAGATAGCGCCGTCTTCGCCGACGAGGATGCCGAAGCAACGGACATCTTATACATTTCCCGCATCTAGGAAAAGACCAAAGTGCTCACAACGGACGGATCAAGGGCCAGTGTTCACCTCGATGGAACCCAAATCGAACAAGTTCCGAGGTTCAAATATTTGAGATCATTGGTTGAGGAAACGAAAGCAGGATCGACGGATATATTGCTAGTAGATTCGTGATCGAAATACAATGACAAAAAAATATAAGGTCTGCGGTACAAATCATTTTTAGAGTTTAATTTAACTTCCAATCCGTGATTCTAAGGTACATATAAAAGTTTCCTGATGATCATTATCGCCACCACCATCAATGTGCAAAACAATTTTCCTTAAAAAAAAAAAAAAAAAAAAAAAAACAAATTTCTTAAACCCGATCTTTAGTTCCCACCGACCAACCGATCGGTTTCAAAACTCTCAATGCAATAAATTAAATCATTCCGCAGGTATGCATAGATCAAAACAATGCCATCAACACCGGCCTGAATTATGCGCCTTGTTTAAAGATTTATAATGCCTTAATTTGATCGCCGATTCGATTAGGTCTCTTCTTGTAACCTCGGTAGCTTGAGGTTTTCATCTTTAACTCGGATCAGTGGCTCCTCGATTTCTATTTCTGGCATGTTTTAAAAATTGCTCATAGTAATGGTATATGGTGTCTTTAGGGAATAACAATTAGTTCAGTGAATTCAATTTGCACATTTTTGATTGTGTTTCGTTTTATGCTTTGTATAATGTAAGATTTAATTGATATACATATGTATAAATATGTGTATGTTTTTATATTACTCGGCTTGTTCGTTGATTCGTTTGCAATTTGATTTGTACAGAGAAGTTCAAGCAAGTTTTAAAGAATATTTAAACCAATAGAATGCTCAATGCATATTGGGGCCTATTCTGTCGCTAAAATTTTATCCTTTTATGTTATGAAAAATTAAATAAGATCAAAGTAGTGGGAAAAAATTTCTAATAAAGCGAATTTTTCACTGTCATTCCACAGTCGAGATACATAAACAAGCTTCTAGACCGTATTGTGCGGAGATTTTTATCTGCCCGCCATACCTAGTACCAATACCAATGTTTCCGATCCGTACATGAGTACTGTTTTTATTACATTTGTAAATTTTTGTAGCTTAAATTTTATACTTCTGCTTATTCATTTTGACTTCAAGTATTTCAAAATTACTAAAACATGTTTTGTGCACTAGCAGTATTATTTTGTTTATATCCATCCTTATATGTTGTTGTCTTATCCAAAGAATGAAATAACATAATTAACATACATACTTCAAATTTATATGAAAAAAAAACCCCGAATTCGCTCCCAATAACAATATTAATCCATTAAAGCAATAAATAATTTCAGTTTATTACCAATTAAGATATTCATCTAATGCAAATGTTATGAGCTGTATAAGGAAAAGAAACACCTGCCCATATCTTCCATCATTTCCAAAAAAAAACTACTTTTGACAAATTCTATCCCAAGACAAACGACAGAGAAAAAATAATTAGCGATGCATTCACCATAACTGAAATTCCTTAAGGCTATAGATTCAACCCCTTCCTTCACGGAATGTTTTCAAACTTTTTCAACTAAAATAACTCATTCGTCATTTTCAAACCCTTTCCCTCAACCAAAAATGAAGCAAAAAAATGTCAATAGATAGGGATCTTGCCATCATGCCATGCACATGTCAATTAGAAGAAGGAGGTGACCAACTACTGGACATTTATGGTCTGCTGAACTCGTTTGCACCTGATACACTACTGATCCCAATTTCACATTAGATAATTTGTCAGATGGATATCCGATTCTAATTACAAGACAACATCTCCAGGATAACATCCGGATGAATAGGAGAACATTTACTTAGAATACAAATTAAGAAATGTATAGAGAGTACAAAAAAAGGGTTAAGCTATCACTTACCGTGTCAGCTGCTGTTAGGTTGATTCCTAAGCCTCCTGCACGTGTAGATAAAAGAAAAACAAAGATATCAGCTCTACTTTGGAAGTCTGCTACCATGTCACGTCGGGCGGAAATTTTACTCGATCCATCAAGCCGCATGTATCGGTGTTTTCTGTGCCACATGTACTCCTGGAATATGTGAAAAATAATTAATATTAAGATGTTTTAAAAAAAAAGGATAACGAGAACCCTTTTCAAAATTAGAATTATTCATAGTGCGACAGTGGAGTTTAATTTTGGTATACAAATGAACAGGGTAAAAGAACAAGAACAATTTTTAAGCTGAATTCTATGAATGTGGGGATGATAAGCTACCAAAATTTGTCTATTCATTAATAGTAAAAATTATGTCGGAAGAAAAAATTTCAAGATTGGCGCTATTACTGGCAGATAGAATTTAGGCATATACAGAAAATTTCCTGTATGTCTGTCTGTTTGTCCGGGCTAATCTCGGAAACGGCTAATGTGATTGTGATAGGACTTGCACGGCAAGATTCAGCATTTTTTTCTTGGGCATGTTTTAGGGTGCTTTTTCACTCGGAGGCGACTATCGGTTTAGACGGAAAACTCAATCCGATAGTCGGAGGAAAGATAGTAGCAACCTTCTTTATCATTGCAATTGCGATGATCGAAGCTGGGTAACAGCTAATCTGATTTTATGACTTTCACGGCATGATTCGGTATTATCTTAGGCTACTTTTCCACTCGCATCCAACTATAGGCTCAGACAGTAAACTTGATCCGATAGTCAGAGGAAGCGACTGGAAATTTTAGGTGACGGGATGATTCTTTATTTTCTTAGGCGTGTTTAGGCGACTTTTTCACTTCGCTCCGACTATCTGATCATTCGGATCAGACCGATTACATGACTCGATAATCGAAGGAACGCGAGATATTGTTTCATTTGGCGGAAATGCTGTGGATCATTATGGTTTGCCATGTCCGCAAATATTGTAATCCCGTCTGAGAATAATTTAAACAGAGAATATATCAAACATAATGAACAATGGGGGAAAAATGTTGAAGTGCCAAATTCCCCGGGAACGTCAAAATATACGCGCACGAGACGTATTCTGAATATAATTACCTACTTGTCTGTTGTGCACGTACTACAATTTTTTTTCGGTGGGTTGCGTTCAACGCTCATGGGTCAGGAAAATGCTGCAGAAGATGGCGATGAAACCGGCCTTTGAACTGTTCAATTTTGTATAAGTTCGAAAGTACAGAATGTGCAAGGTTGTTCTACAACCGGGTCTATTTAAGAATGAGTTCCTGGCTGATTGGTTGGTTGGTTAAAGTGGCAAGGCTCACATACTCTGTGGTGACCTCCAATTAGCGCTTTAGTGTCATTTTGATGCCACTTGATCTCGTAACCACTAGGCTTGGGCAAGAAAAGAAAGTGTCGCTAAATGTTTTTTAATCGTATTGACAGGGAGGTCTACGTCTTCCGCTGAATAGACATCCATATTCGATCCTCTTCAGCTGTCTCAATCCCCTGTAAATGCCCATGATCTGGAACCCACAGTCACAGTACGAGGACATGTATATTTCTAGATAGCGCCTTGGCTGTAAGTTACCACCGCAATATCCTATTTTCTGGAATTATCTTCTCTCACTAATTGACACACTCGAAATTGCCAGCATTTTTACTTGGAAGACCCTGGATCCGTCCGGAATTTTTTGGCTATATTGGATTCATGCAAGAAAAAACCCCGGCGCCTACTTCACTTGTTCTTTGAACTTTCTGTGTAGATTACCATGTTGATATCTACTAAAACGTCGTTTTCTTTACTCCCGTTTTGTTGCAATTTTCAGTTTGAACTTCTTGCTCAACTCTAACTTGGAGGTAATGTAGTAGAGGGTTTTATTGTAAATAAAATGAATGAAGTACTCGTTTTGAACGCATTGACCTACACTTTTGATTGAGTCAGACATAAGTTCGCGGTCGTCAACACAGGAAAGAGCAAGTGCATATATAAGTGTATATTATATTATCGAAGGCGCAGGAGTAACGCAGAGTAACGTCATCAACAAAGCTTTGAAGTGCGTTGGAAGGGACGGACAGTAGGCTGGCTATTTATAAAAATTAGGACAAGAGCATGTGATAGAATTAACCCATGGGAGACTTAGGACGAGATAGCATAGCGCTGAGACTTGAAGCCATAAAAGACTAGCTTGATTGAACGACCGGAAAAAAACCCCGATCCAGTTCTTCATGACTGAGCCAATATTAGGTGCATTTCATTTCCATAGGAGTAAGTATGTCGGTGTAGTTGGGCTGAGGTAGCTACTACTACGCCGCTGTGCGCTTAACTACTCCGGCGTACGTATTCTAATGAAAATGAAATGCACCTATTAATAGTTTGGAGTTTAGCTAAGAGAGCAAGGTTCCAAACTCCATCAGAAGCAGAGATATCCAGAGCAACTAAAGGCGAGCAAACTCCCCAAATCAGTGCATACTATGGTTGACCTGTTTTTTGACCCAGGAAAGAATAGAGATGATTACTATTGGGTGGTAGTTGGAGCTAGCTATACGTAGAGACGACTGAGAGAGAAGACTTCGAGAAGTCCTAGTCCTGCAAGGGCTGTAGCGCCATTTAAAAAGAAGGTAATTGGAGGGATTGCTTGAATCACCTTTTCCTGTATGGTTTGAACATGAGAAAGTTTCTAAGAGTCTGGATAAACTCCGGAGAAATAGCGTAGGACCAGGAGTTTGCACAGAGGTTTAGTTAAAGTCGTTAGGACGATTACATTGCCAGGCAGAGTGGATTTTTTACCATCACACACTATGAGGCAACTACATACCTCGCGAGTCCTGAAGAAACCCCTGTCTTGCAAAAAAATAAAATGGAACAAATGTAAAGGACTGAACTGGCTATACCATTTAATTCGTTTAGGTGAAAGTAGATTGCGAATGACGATCTTTGAAGACAATGTTGTAGAAACTTCTTCCCGCGTTGAACTATCAGAACTCATAGGTGGCATAACGAAATGACCGTTAGTATAAAATTGGAAGGAAATCGTAAAAGACTATTAAACCGAGAGACTATTGAAAAGCGTTACTAAAATCGGTTACTAGCATACATGAAAAATGCTTGCCAACTTAAAATGATTCAAAATCCCAAAATTCTCTTTCTTTGATTTGATTGATTTCTGTCTTAGAAAATTATTTTCAAATCATAGATTTTCAAATAAACATTCTGATCAAATTTACTACCTACACTCTCCAATAATTTATTTGAATCTAAGGAATGTTTTTTAATCCAAAATAAATTTCATATTTAGTTCAACAAATTTCAGCGTAAAAACATATGTTTTCTTAAATCAACAATTTGACTTGTTACCAAAGCAACAGATCGCCAATTTCATGCAAAGTTTGAACAATTTTCGCAACACCTGGATCTATAGATAACTGATATTAAGGTATAAAATAGAACAATTTTGTTCTTATAGTTTTAGTCAATAGAAATCGATTACGGAATGATGTATTTTCAAATTTTAGTGCTTTTAATCAGCTGCGTTATTTTTAATGCTGGGCAAGGTAAATATTATACGAATCTATCAAAATTAAAATAAACAAAATAATATTTCTGTTACAGACATCCAACCTAGAGTTGTCGGAGGCAATGAAGCTAAGCCACATCAGTTTCCGTTTTTGGTTTCCATAACACTTGTACCCACAGGAGACAGCTACTGTGGAGGATCTATTATTGCTAAAAGATGGGTGCTAACAGCGGCTCATTGTATTTTTAATTATGACTATGAAGATGTTGCAATCATAGCTGGAAAGCATGATTTATCGATTGAAGAACCAGGGCGTAAATATTTTGTATAAATTATATTTTCAATGTTTTATATGAATAATTTTCTAGAACAAACAAGGACACCACGGGAATTTTATCTTCATCCCAGTTTCAATCCATATGCAATTGGACCAAATGATATGGGCTTAATATATTTGACAGAATCCTTCATATTTTCGGAAACTGTTCAGCCAGTTGAATTACCCAAGAAAAACACAATTCCTACTGGCTTTGGAGAGATAAGTGGTTGGGGTTCAATCTCCAGAACATTAGAACCTGATTTTCCAACTCGTGTGCAGGTACAAAAAAACTTAATTAAATTTAAATTAATTGTAACAAAATCATAATTAATATTTCAGACTGCTCGTGTTCCTGTTTTGGATCACAATACCTGCGCTACAGCATTGAAAGACATGAATTATGCTAAAAGCAATATATGCACTGGACCGCTATCTGGCAGCGCAGGACATTGCGGTGGAGATTCTGGTGGTCCATTGGTTCAACACTTAAATGGAAGGACATTGCTTGTTGGAGTTATTTCCTGGGCGTATACTCCATGTGGAACTCCAAATATACCACCAGCATTGGGTAGAGTTTCATACTTTGTGGGATGGATTCAAGAAACTATGAATAAAGTTAAATAAATGTTTTTTTGTAAACATGATCACGCTTTATTTGCAAGGAATTAACAGATATCTATTCTATTGACACTCTAAAGATTAAGAAGACAAGAAAATATCAAAACAATCATACTGTACAGATCGTAGATGCTTCGTAAGTTTCAGACTTTGTTATTTGATTTTTATATGAGCCTAACCTAACTTAACCTATTTTTTCTTATTGAGTGCTCGATTTTATGTGTGTGAAAACATAACTATCCTTTTATGTGGCAGTTCTAGGCTCAGAAAATACCCATCTTGTCTTTGGTCACGTCATAGTATAATGTCTAGTAGTAAGTTTAGCTCGAGGGATAGAATAGGTTTAATGTTCTGCGGAGTTAGACGGATATTGAAGATAGCCAACCATCCGGCGTTTGAACTGTTGTATGTTGTAGGGCATCGTTTCTCAATTTTTTTTACTGTCGCGACCCCTGAAGAGCCACAAAATGAAAGAAATAATCTTGCGATCTCGTCACTGTAATATTGGTTGGAAGTTGAATTGAGCTATACTTACACGAGGCAGTACAATTGACCCTTTCACGATGGATAATTGTACTGAGACCTCAATTTTTTTAAATGCCCCGGTTCAGAAATAATGTCCTACTGCTATTTCCTTTCTTTCTTTAATTTACTTGTTTTTGTCTTTTTGGAAATACAATGGAACCTGGAATCTTTTGAATATAACATTGCACTGGCTCAGAAGAAAAAAGAGGCACCTCTTACAAACTCATTTGATAATAATGTCCTACCCAATACTAGTTTGAGCATTGAAGCTCAAGTTGAAGCAATTCGGTAAGAAATCAAAAATTAAATCTGTAGTAGTATGATCGGGCTCCGTCTTCTTCCGTAAACATCGGTCGACAAATTTAGATATTACGACGAAAATCGTGGCAAAATGTTTGGATTTTATACGGTTGTTATTACACTTTTTTTTGGCAGACTGTAACCCCCTTATATTTAATGGCGACTCCATTGGGGGTCGCGACCCGCAGGTTAAGAAACAATGTTGTAGAGGTTCGGATATGCTTACGGTGAAGCATTGTTCCACAGTGTAGTCGTTCTATTTCATTGTCTGTAGCGAGCGCGAAAAAAAGAAGATGTAGGCAGAACGAATGAGCTTAGGGGACTGATCTGGAGTTGACTTAACTTATGCGCCTCGTGCGACATAGGGCGGAAACAGTTTTTCGTACAAGATCATCCAGTTGTTGCACCCTGTGCTAACATGGCTCTCCTCCATGTTGTTCTGGATCTTCCTCGAGGAGTTCTTTGCGGATTCCAATCAAGGACGTTTGGCTAGATTCTCGTTTTCGCGTTGCAGGGCCAAGTGATTTGGTCGAGGCCTATAATAGAAGTGCTAAGTTGAGTTTAGCCCCCCCCCCCCAAACTAGGCTGAAATCATAATTCGACTGAAACGTCCTTTTCTTCAACTCAAACGACTTGTCGACTTTCATCACATGGGCCAAAGTCTATGAAAGCAAAGTAAAAGGGGTTCGTAATTCAGTAGACTGCTTCAATATGATTCTCAAGGTGTGGTTTATACAGGAGCACCCCTTAACGAATCCAGTCCAGACAACAATATGTGGGACAAGATTTTGCCAATATTTCGGAAGTGTACAGGTGTTCAATGCTATTTGCAGCCCATCTGCTATGAGACTTGAGTCAGCTCTCAGAAATTCGGCCGGGATGCCATCTTTTCCAGCAGCTTTACAATTAGCAATTGCATGAAGTGTAGTATCTATATCTGTCTTGGATGGAGCACGAGTGATTCTTATTGGCTGCACATTTCTGCTGCTTTGATCTGAGATTGTGGGTATAATGTTGGTGTGTGGCTGGAGACCGTTTGTCTCGATGGGACAATCACTTTAACAGTAGCGATAAAACTATTATAATTAGAATACGCTGACTATTATAAATATTTATGCTATTATAAATAACTGAGTCACATTAAATTTAATTATGCACTCACCTCTAATAAATCAATCATTTTCGTCATCTGTGAGTAAATTAATACGCGATGTCCCTGTGCCTTCAATCTCGTTAGTAGACTATCCAACACTGATAACTTTCCGGCATCAGACACAAGAGTTTGTTTATCTGGAATCGCAATAGAAGACCAACCAGAAGCTGGCTTACAATTTTCCAATGCACTGTGAACTAATTTATAACCAAGTTCATTTTCACACTGTTCATGACGAACATGCGCCCATTGTGCTGCTCTACTTTCACAACTGAAACAATATGGAAAATTTTAACATTGAATATTTCAATTTATAATATGATTACTCACTAAAGTCGCCTTCCAGTTGCTTGTACTTTCGGAACAATGCCATAGAGGAATTTTGGCATAGATAATGGCTCACAAACATATTTTATTGGTGGTCTGGGGTAATGTGGAAATTCTGGAAGAAGTGGTGCTGATGGTGATTTTGGAATTCTATCTAGAGTAGCTTTGGATGGTGGACGTCCTCGTGTTGGTGATGTCATTGTTGGCTGAAACTAATCTATTAGTTTTATACTATTTATTTAAAAAAAATGTAATTAAACCTTAATGTCTTCTTCCATAGATTCCTCTTTTTCTTCTGTTTTAATTGAATCGAAAAAAGGTTTTATGTCAAAATCCTTTTTAGGCCTTTTGCTTCGAATAACACGATGTTCTATTGTCTCTTGCATATTTGTGGTTTGATATTGACCAAATGTATAAATTGTACTTTCTGTTGATACCTAAATCAGAAAATTAAATAAATATGCTAGTTTCAGACGAACTTCATTTTGTTCAAGAGGAATGGCTCTTATCAATTTTGAAATAAAGTGGTATTAAGGTGGAAACTAGCCAACTTTCATCATTGAGCATAGTTGTGAAAATGTTAAGCTTATCAAAATCTAATATACAAAAAATATAAGGCCAATAAAACTTAAGATCTTTCGTAATTGTCCTACTATTAAACTTACCACTGTCGTAAATAGAAATTGTCGAAACACACTTGCGTGTGACAAATATCTTTTGTTCAATACTCTTTCAAAAGTTGGTTCAAGTAACATAAATCCCATCAAAGTATATCTTTCCCACCAAGTCCTTTTATGGTTATGTAAAATATACGCGTCTTCAGTTTCCAAACAATGGTTTAAACTAGAAATGTAATGATTAAGAAATCAATTTAATATAAAATTACAAAACATCTTACTAATATATCAGTCCACCTATGGTTAACATTTCAATTTCCTGAGGCGATAGTCCAACAAATCGATGAAAAGTAAATGTACTCTCCATGTGCAAATCAATATATCGTGGATAATTTACTAATTTGTCTTTTTCTGTGGTTGGAAAGCAAGATCTTTGAATGTTTTCAGCTTTATAGATACTAAATCTGCAAAGAAACGTGTTTTAATGCTAAATATACTAATATAAAAACCACTTTACCTATTGTAAAGCAAATGTTTCTTACTAGGGAAGCTCCTAGTTAATAATCCATCATTAAATACAAGTCTCGGAAGAAGATACTCTTGACACTTCATCGACAATGGACTTTTAGCATCTCTTCTCTCAAACAATTCTGGATGATTACAAACTTTCCTAAATTGCATTACCAAATTCATTAGATTCGATGTGAAATTTTTATCTACACAATGTCCATCACCGCCAACTGTGAAATGCAGTAGATCTTCAATACGTATTTTCTTTTTCAGTGCTATATAAAGAAGTTTTTGCCTTGTTGTCAGAGGACAGTAAACCATTATTTCTATCTTATCTGATAATTCATTTTCGACATCTTTCTTTATTCTTCGTAACATAAACGGCTTCAATATCATATGAAGCCGTGAAATTTGCCTTTCATCAATTCCTGTCTTATTTTCCGCATGGCTTTCAATGTCTTTTGAGAACCATTCATTGAATTCGTCGTGTGAATCGAATAAAGTTGGCATGATAAAATGTAGTAAGGCCCATAACTCAGCCATACTATTCTGAATTGGAGTACCACTAAGCAACAATCTATTTCTGCAATTAAATCCCAATAAAAGTTTCCATCTAACTGAGGCGCTGCTTTTAATTGCTTGTGCTTCATCTAGTACCATGTACTGCCACTTTATTCTATTGAAATATTTGTAATCGGACACAACCAGCTGATAGCTTGTAATAACCACATGAAAGCTAGCATCTTTGGTATGAAGATCTTTTTGCTCCCAAAATTGTCGCAAAATCTTTCTCTCATTCGGAGAACCCCAATATGGGACTACATTAAAATCTGGAACAAATCTCTGCATTTCTTGTTGCCAGTTGTGTAATGTCGATGCTGGTGATATAATTAAAAATGGCCCCCAAACACCGTAGCGTTCTGCAATATGACACAAAAATGCTATAGATTGAACAGTTTTTCCCAAGCCCATCTCATCAGCTAGTATTCCACTAATTCCTTGATCGTATAAATTTGCCAGCCAAGTCATGCCTTTAAGTTGATATCCTTTTAATACTCCTGTAAATATTGTTGGTTGTGGATATTCGGGAACACCATCAACACCAAGTGAAGGTGCTACCAAATTTAGTTGGGCAACTACATCAAATTCTTGTGTTCGGGCTCTTTCAGTGTTGAAAGCATCGGCGGCATTTTTCTGTGCTTTTTGCTTCATTAGCTCACTGAAAATAATTGAAAAATGAATTATTTGTAAATACTCTTAGTACATCTACTAATCATTAGCTAACAAAGTTCAGCGTTATATGGCATAATAGTTGAGACCAATGTTCCCTCTAATATTTTCGCTGACTGCGAGGTACAAAGTATATGGGAGCAAAAATATTCAAAACCGTATATGATGTCGAGTTGAGTACACTTTGAGTTGAACCGAACTAAAATGAGAACCTAGGCTCCAGTGCTGAAATTCGAGTCGTGTTTCGTGACAAGTCGTTTGAGTAGAAGAAAGTGAGGTTTCAGTTACGACATTCAGACGAGGGGCCTAGTATGGAAATGCTAAGTTCAGGTCCCTGCACTGCAAGTCGTGATCCGATTGAAACGTTATTTTCTACGACTCAAACGACTTGTCGTGTCGCGACGACTCGACTTTCAGCACAGGGACTATAACCTCAAATTTTTGTGAGAAATTCTCCTGTGAGAATTATTCCTGTGCAAGCAAAAACACCGAACACAAAACTAGCGTTGAAGGCGCACTTCACGAATGGAAAACAAACAAAACAAATGTCACTTCAACCCAATTTCAACTCAACCCGCGAAATATCAACTGGACCAAGGTACAAGCGCTGAGTTGGGTTGAGTGGAACCAGTTTTAACTCGACCCCGTTTATGATTGGGGTGAACCTAAGTTGAACCTGGGTAGAACCAAATCATGGGGTGATAGTTCGCATCTTTGTTTATACGGGTGCGCCATCTAGACCTTCGGTATTTCAACATTGAATAACTCACATTTTTGTGCTCAAATCTGATCATCGGAATAATTTTCTTCAATCTTGGAGAAACCGTCGGTAGGGCACGTTATAGTTGGATGTTGGCGCACTTTGTGTGTCCGAAAATGCCCGATCGGGATTACCTCCATGAGATGGAATAATGGGGAAACCAAGTGATCTGGGACCTTAAATCGTGGCCTAACACAAGGTGATCTGACGCCTAATAAGGACAAAACTGTAGCTGGGCAAACGGAGAACACAGGTATCCGCAAGGATTAAGGTTTGGGAACAGATCATTCAGTCACAGCCCGCCCTAAGGTAGCTGGGAGCAATTATCGGCCGTAAGCTATGTTTTAAAGTTCACTTGGAGGGCTCGACGGGTAAAGCGTAAAGCATCATTTATTTATTTCTTTTATTTGTTTATTGCCAAGCAAAGCACTTGCTATTTGTGCAGCACTCTCAAGATTACTGCCCAACCTGCCCTGCTGACGACGAGGGTGGTTAGCTCAGTAATGCTATACGCAGCTGCAGTATGAACAGTAACGCCAAGCAGGTCGGCTAACAGCAAAAATTGACCGCGTACAGACTAAGCGCCCTTCGCAAGTTTCCGCATACAGGACCACGTGCAACGATTTAGCTTACATGATAGCGGAGATCCTCCCAGTTTAATTCTGGCGAGAGAAAGCATGTGTCTGCGTGATCCAGATCCCTTTATTAGAGGAGAGCCAACTACGGCGCGGCGGAAGATGACGCACAGCTAGTCAGTAACAAGGGCAGCTGGACGAGTCTGTTAAGAGTCGGTGGACTCACAGAATTATCCCAAACGAGAAGAGGTGGGTTAAGAGGAAGCGTAGGAAAGTGAATTACGTACCTCGCGTACGTTTTGAAAGGACAGGCATGGAAGGATATAGGACATACCTCCATCGTTTCGTGTACGATGACTCAGCGCTGTGTCCGACTCACCCCGGTCCCCGATATCTGTATTCAAAAACCAATTGGAAATAAATGGTAGAGAATAATAATAATCCTTAATAAATCTTGCTCATTTGCCAAAATGAAAACGTCAGATTTATTCAATGTTGAAATACCGAAGATCTAGATAGCACACCCCATATTCTTTCGTCATTGGGGGAAATATCTACTATGTTTGAGCGACAAGCTAAAAAACAAAAAGACTATACAAACAGAAGCTAGACATATGTTACGCTCGGGACGTTACCAACAAAGTGACGGTAACCACGCATGAAATGCTGTATACAACGTTCATACAATAACGAACTGCAATCTCTTAACATAAAAGAAACTAAGCAAATCTTATCTTTTTGTGAAATTTGAATTTGAGGGAACATTGGTTAAGACAATTTATAAAACATTAAAATACCTGTTATAGTCATCAATAGCGGCCAATCGAGGATTAAGTTCTTCATCCAACTGATTCAAAATTCGAAGTTGTTCCTCTTCCGTTCCATGGCCCAATTTCTTCGACATAAAATGTGCATACAATTCGGTCTGTGTAATCAAGAAATTGAGTTTGCGTTGCTGTCGCTTAGCTTCTATAATTTCAACATCCAACTTTCGTTGCTCTTCAGCTTCACGCTCCATTCTTCGTCTAGTTTCTCGCTCCACCCTATCATAACGCTTCCAATACCCTTGCATTTCCCGAGTTAAGCGCTTTGCTCTCCATAATGTCTCCTTCATAATCTTCTGTGATTGCATTGCTCTTTGCCGTATTATCTTCATGCACATTGAAGCTACCCTCTTACAACCTTGAAGCATTTCTTTATGATTATTAGCCTTAGCCCTTTGTACTTTTCCAAGTTCTTTCTTAGCCATTAATTGCCACACTTTTCGCCGTCGTGCAGCCATAAGCTCCGGTGTTTTAGCGAGCATTCCTCGTTTTCTTGAACGCTTTGTGGGAAGTCCACTAATCGGACTGTGAGTCTTTGAATCGAAATCATCGTCTGCTTCGTCTTTGATATTCAACATTGAATCATCCCAATCCAACTCACGCAATTCCGAATCCATATCACCTGAATCTTGCTTAGATTTCCCAGTTGCATTCTGTTTACGTACTTTGCCTGATTTGGTTTTGTCTGTTTTCTTTTCCCGTTCTTTTCTGCGCTTCTTAAGGCCGACTATAGATCGTTGATGCTCAGGAAACATGTCGTAATTCGCAAGCATTCCAGTGCCATAGTAACCATATTGTGAATTCTACAAGGGAACCGAATTAAAACTAAAGAACTACATACAAGTTTTCTATACTTACATTAGCAGACTTATAGTACATTTCCCTAAATTTTTGTTCTCGAATATGACTTTTCAACATTTCCCGAACATATTCATCCTCATCCGATATTTCGGAGTCAGTGTCAGTGTCGCTTAATAACAAATCCTGCAGCCACTTTCTGTCTGGTCCGACTTGTGTGAAGTTATAAACATGAGTTTTGTCCGTACGTCGTTCTAAAATAAATCTATTAATAATTATTTTTAATATTGAGCAATCACTTACCAAGTTTCGTAGTTTTTACACCGTTGATAAACTTATCGCCAGGATTTATGGTTTCAACGTCCACTTCTGAATCTTCTGATTCACTGCTAGTTAGTGGTTGAGACAAAACATTGCGGGCATATGTCATGAAGGGTGCCATATCCAAGCCGGATTCCAGGCGCTGCAAGTGCAGTGGCTTGGCTAGTATTTGTCCGGGCATTGTTCCACCAGGCGGTTTTGCAGTATCGTTCATATCTAAAAGGGATTTAAGATCTAATTAAGTCGCTACAAATAGTATATATAGAAAGTGTTAATAAGAAAGCAAAAAAAACACTTCGCAAAGCCTAGACGATCCAGCAGAAATTTTTGAATCTTTTTAAAGTGTTCTCCTGCTTTTATATATGGGCAAGTCTACTGGACCCTTTTATACTAGCGACTTCATTTTGAAGATTCCATCACAGAATAAAAGGTCTGACAGTAAGATCTAATCAAAAGATAACTTTGAGAAGCTCATTTCACTGCTACGACCATCACAAGCAATTCCTGGCAGGAATGTTTCTAATGAATATAAGATTGCTTTCTTTCACCAATTGCCCAGTTCCGACCTATCACGGCACACTCCCAGCAGCTGTAATTGCCTGTAATGGGGAAGGGTTCAATATTGCGGGGCATTCACACAGGACGTGCAGAGTAGTCTCATCCTCCTTCAGGCAAAGCGAGCAGGTAGGATCCTCCGCCTTTCCTATCCTCCACCTTGGCGAAGAAGCTGCGGTTTGCAAGAGTTCATCTACAGCAAGGCACCACAGAAGTGGGAATAAAACTCCTCCCTGCGGACAACCTTTTGCTGAAGTGCCCTCCAGAGACCCCTCAACATGAGAAACCATTAATTTGCGAGTTCTCTGCAAAGAGTTTATTCAGTCGCAGAAAGTGCTACTTAGGCTTCTTCAACTTAGAGCCCTAGCTAACTAAAGCCTTCACGCCAATCAGCCTATTATCTTTTCTATTATAGACTCCAAGGCTCGAAATATATTTGAAGCAGATCGTACTAACCTGGGAACTGTCTGGTGCACAACAAAGGAGTATGCATTAGAGGCATTCTTGACATAGAGCGAGCGTTTAACAACGATCTCCTGGACGCCATTGACGGAGCAGGGGGATCGAGGCATCGCTGGAGTCTCTCATCCATCAAATGCTTACTGACAGGATGGTGAGCTCGATCTAGGCGACAGCTCGGTCCGAAGGAGGGAAGGGGGAGGCAGGGAGGAGTACTTTCCTCGCTCCTATGGCCGGTAACAATGAACCAGCTTTTGCTACGCATGGAAGCAGAAGGGCATCACGTCCTGGAGTACGCGGATGACATTAGCCGTGTTTTTTTAATGAACTATATAGTTCTTCCCCATACAAATCTGAAAACCTAGGTTTTATCGGGGTTTCTATCGAGGTTTTGGGAAATTTCTTAATTTGCATATTGCATACTTTCGGGGGTTGGCATATTGCATACTTTCGGGGGTCGGAAAGACGTAATTTAAAAATAAAAACAGCAGTAAAGTGACGAGAGCAGATTTATAACAAATAATTAATTTTTTAGAAACATATTTATAATTTTCTAGCGGAGATTTCGTGTAACAGTGTAAAAAATAACACTTAACTTCCGATTAATTTTGAAATTTTTAAGAATCCAAGTAGGCGCTTCATGAAATTTCCCTTGTCCGGCTATTGTTGTCGTCACAAAAGGAAAATTTCCTCAAGTCCTCTGTGATCTCTTGGAGGCGGCGTTAGAAACCATTTCAAGCTAGACTGCCACCCGCCTTTATGATGGCCAACCTTGAGTAAATCCACCGAGCTAAACAAACTACAGAAAGTACAGAGATGTGGGGACTTATGCATAACAGGAGCACTTCGCTCCATATCTACGGATGCCCTAAATGTTATGTTATACCTTCCTCCTTTGAATCTTGTGGCAAGGAAAAGAGCAACCATCCCAGCCCTTAAGACAAAAGAATCTGGATTTTGGACCGGAATCAGCACATCAAGGTGCTGAACTCAGTTATCGCCCTCATAAAAACCGACTTTTGCATACCCGAGATTACCTTCACGAAGAGCTATGGAGTTCACATCCCTTCGCCGTGAAAGGAGAAATAGACCACACAGTTTTCACAATGCCATAAACTTCTTTACTGATGGCTCTAAGCTCGAGGGTCGCGTATGAGGGGCATTTTCCTCAGAGCTTGGGATTGAAGTCTCCTTCCGACTACCCAATCACTGTATACCAAGCGGAGGTTCTATCCATACCCAAAGTTGTTCTACTAATCAACCAGTAAGGCATCTTTTCAGACAGTCAAGCGGCTTTGAAAGACCTGCACTCTTGCACAAATAATTCTAGAACTACCTCTGAATGTCGCAGATCTCTTAACGAACTGGCTCTACAGTTCGGGACCCTCCTCGAACTGGCTAGGAAAGGTACGACCGCCAGTCTCCTTTCTGGAAAGAAAAGAGTTGGTATGACTTGGGCCACTTTTAAACTCCGATGCAAACAGTACACAATGCAACAAGCAAAGAAGCGTTGGAGGGATCTTAATAAATGCACCTTGGACAAAACAACCTGGTGTGATCCTGCAGCTAAGAAAATTCATTACTTCCTCGGCCTGGTTTAGCGAAGAAACGCCACTTTCACAATCAGGTTTAAAGTGGGATTACTATGGCATCACTACAGGCTTATTCTTTTTGGCCTAAGAAGATAATTATAGTTCTGGGTTACAGAAATAGAATAAGGTAAATGCAACTAAGCTAAAAAGAAATTAAATATATAAAATTGACTGAAAGCTAACATGTCTCTATGAAGGTATGGATAAATAGGGCTAAGATAGATAAATAAAACATTAGGTGCATCCTAAAGAGGCCTACGGCCCAGTTTACTTCCGGATCCCCTTGCAAACTACCTTAACACAAAGGAATGCAGACTCCTTTCAAAAGGTCTAGTTTTATTCTTCTATTTTCATAATATTTGTTTATAGGTGATACCCCTTCATAGGTGTCTTTAGTACAGTAAATTTGATGCAAGAAGCTTCCACAAGTAGGACACCCTCAAAACTACGAGGTTGCAATTCTTAGTGCTCAGTTGGACTTGACCAATTGGAAATGTAAATCAAAATAATTCTTATCAAAAATACCAAAAATTTACCGAGCGCAATTCGTTTTATACAATCCCACCCACGGTTGGAGCCGACTAAGCATTAATTCCGTGGCTGTGAAAGTGTCCATTTTATTGTAGCAATTGCAACATAATAAATGGGGCAAATTAATTTTAGTTTTGAGGTTACGTGAAACCAAATCGAAAAATTCTTTATTATTTAACAAAAATTATTTGAAGTTTCCCTTCTTTGAAATCAAAAGTGCATAATTTCACTATTAAAGCAATAATAATAAGCTTAAAATCGCTGCAAATCAAGAGATCAAAACAGGATGATTATGCATTAGAAAAAACGTAAACAAACATTTAATTTGGGGGGTTAAAACTACCCTTAAATAACTTCCCGCCAAACCTTACTTTCCGCCGGTCTACAGTTTCCTTCCGTTTCAATCTCCGCTGTCCGCAAAATTTAGAAATTTCTTTAAAAAATCTCCTTAAAATATGTCAGCACAAAATGCACACATGACTCGCTGTCAAAAATTCACAATCGCGCAACCAAATTCCAACGTGAAATAGAAAATCACACATCCCAGAGGCAAACACAAAAAAGCAAGACGGCCGCTGACAGCTAACCGGAAAAATGGCATAAGCCATTTTTTCTGTTTCAATTTGCCAAGTTTCAGATGTTTGTTATTGAAATGATTGGAAATGAAACAGAAGTATTAATGCAAAAATTCTGTATTTTTTCAGAAGTTAGGTAGAATTATTTCTATTCGAATACCTGTAGAAATGATGATTTATTATCGGCAAATATTAATCATGAGTTGTCATTAGCTTAATAAAATTTTTATTGGTTTTTAATAAAATGAGACAGTGTCGTTCCTGTTGTGTTTTAAACTTGGTAAGCACCGGAACTGCTGTTATTGACAAGATGAACTTAAGTTTATGAAACAACTGGCTAGATGGCGCTGTTAATAGTAGGTTTACAGCGGAATGCTTTAGAATTAGTCATTTGGGGTTCCATGAAATTTTATTAGCATTTTCAGGAAATTATTATTTTGCAATTTTAATGAGAGATGATTTTTAGTTTTTATATACTAGAAAACAATTGGTTATATTTGTTGTGGACTAATTTTATTTAACCAAATTCAATTTGGCTAACAATTATTTTTTCATGAATGGGTGCCTGTTAAGCAGCAAGCATCGACTGCGACTCTTTACTTTGCATTGATTTCACTAACTAGAACAGAACCACACTATTATGGGAAAATAAAAGCTTTCTTTAATAAAACATACATAGGTAGCTATAGGTATACGGCAGAAGTAGTCCACCCGACATTTGTCATATACACCAAAGATTTAGCGGGCGATGGGTGCAACATGGCAGGGTAGCGATAACGAGGTGGCTCTCAGGACTTTAGGGGCCGCAACCAACTTATCGGTGCTTTTGGCTCCAGACGGACCTTGTCTTGTGCAGAGGATTTTTTCAACTTATTACCTACTTGGATGGAATGATTTTGGAAGAGCAGGAAAAAATGAATATTCCTAGTGTACCCTATGCGATATTATGGGAGATCTGATGGAGGTCAAGAATGCTGTACATTAAGGGAAGGCCCCCATACACAGTCAAATTGGATGTACACATCCAGATTTTCATCAAATCCATCAGAACAACGAGTTTTGATCGGCCCACCGGCTCACAATCGATAGTTTTGGTTACACATCCGTATTTCGATGCACATCCATGATGGTGTATGGGAACCTTTCTTCTTCTTTGATCCGTTAGCTCGCTGTTGCGAGACGTCCCCGCAACGGATACGCTACTGTCGGTGCCGCTTTGAAAAATGCGGTTTCTTGCCTAGTTTCTTCGGTTTCCTGATTTTGGTCAATTCGGCAGGTCTACTACCCTCCTCCTTTCACACCCTGGGTTTGGGACCAGGCGATGGCAGAGTTATGGGGGCCTTTACTCTGTAGAATTCTTACACACTATTAAACCACCAGGAATACCACCTCAAGTCGTCTACCTCAAGGATGGCCCCAAAGTCTGGTTGGCAGCTATCAGATATGTAGGCAACTTCTGGAGGATGGATGGTCAAGTATTCACCAATCTGAATGTTTTTATAATCAGCAACAAGTGCTAGTTACTACAGTAAACGTGACGATAGAAAATATGTCAGACACGCAAGATAATAGAACACTTATACGAGTAGACTTTATCAAAGATGGAAAAATGGTATTGGATCTGCCACAACGCACCTGGAGTTTCATTGGACAGCCGAAAATTCGATATAATTTGCTTCAATATGAAAGCAAACCTACCATTGAGCAGTTTTCTTCAATAACAACAGCTCCGAAGTTAACACCTCCACACAATTACAAAACACCTAAAGATCCTCAAAGCAGAAGACGAAAGAGAAATGCACCATTAACCAAGTCTTCAACATCAAACGCAAATGAAATCTACTCTAAGGACTACTCTCGCACCTCAATCGACGAAATCTTTGGAGATTCCCTTCCGGTGCGGTCAACAATTTCCAGCTTAATGGAAAGCAATGCACCAGACATCGTCTATCTTGAACTAAGAGACATTGAAGAAGTTTTGTTACGACCTGATGAAGCGCCGAATCTTCAGAGTAATGAAAAGGAGCAATTCAATAAAATTCTCCACGTACCCGGAGCCCGTATGGTAGCATATCCTTATTCTATCATCCTTATTTCAAGAACATCTCATCACATAAAAAAAAGATTTTCGCTGGCTTATGTCACTGAAATCCACGAATGGGCGTATCCAAATGGTATCGAAGTTTCCCTTGTCACTTGCAAGCATGCTGTAATCACACTCAATCGCAAGTACCCCACTTCTACCAGTCCCTCTGATTTTCGCTCTATCAGTGTTTTTCCATTTCTGGTGCAGGTCCTTGAAAAGCTGATAGGTCTCAAATACAAATATAATAAATATATGACCATTTGGCTTTTGCAAAAATCATACCTTTGAAACACTAAAACACTAAAAGCCCGGGTTTTTATGATAGTCTCGGCATACATGGGTATTCTCTTCACCGAGAGTAACTTTAGTATCCTCACACGGGATATCAATGTGGGCATACCTCGAGCGCGAATAACAAAGATATATGTCAATATCAGGCCGAAAAAAGAAGAAGATAAGAAGATCCATTTGGGCATTTGTTGGTTTTCCGCACTGACATATAATAATGGACTGCTCATCAGCAATTATTCCCATACAAACCGATGGCACCAAAAAGGTATAGTCGCTCGCTCATCCATAAGCCCCCAAACTGACAGAAGCACTCAGAAATAAAATCAATTAGAAAAAAATAGACGGGTATAGTGATGTTTATATCTTTTGCGTTAAATCAATTAGAAAAAAATAGACGGGTATAGTGATGTTTATATCTTTTGCTCTTTTCCCCATAAGCCCCCGGTGAGAATGTCAGTTGCTAAGACAGGCGTTGAGAACTTAAATCAGATACACATAAAATTTGCAAATTAATGAAAAAAAGGCATTTTTAAAGGTGAAAAAGTGAAAATAGTGTTTATTAATTTTTTTAAACAAAATATTTGTGTTGTTTTAATGTTTTAAGTACGTATTTAAAAAAATGTAAATTTCAAAAGTGATTCCGGTGTTTACATGGAGTGAAAAAAGGTTTGTAGCCTATGGAACAAATTGGTGCCATGAAAAATTTCTCATAAGCAGTCCATTCTATATGTCAGTGGTTTTCCGCCAAAAATTTCTGTTCAAAAAGTTACAACAACTGTCTCTCTTTCTTTTGCTCCTCTGTCCTCAAACCCGGTTTTTTTAGTGTAGACGTTATGACTCGTGTATGCCAGCACAACGATTGCATACGGCATGGAGCCTAGACAAGGAGTTAAAACTACGTGTTGTCAATTTTTGTTTGATTGAGTGAGGGCGCCACAGTCACATGTATACCAAAAAACATGGCCGATCGCATTCATCCGGTTCGTTAACTATCAAGATAATTTATTTTTATGCCTAACTTGAAAAATGGGCTTCTAAATTGGATTTATATCGATGCGATTTTTTGTATTTAACCAATTTATGAATTTTCCAATGAATTTTTATTAATTTCCAATGAATTTTTTTTGCATTGCTCCATTAATCAGCTAACTTCATGTGGTGAACGTCAGCTTTAGGCGACATCTGTGGCAAAAAAGGAACTAGAAGTTTAGTTTCTGCAACCTTCCATTTCCGGTTATTTTCGCCATAAGAGTTTTAACTCCTTGTCTAGGCTCCATGGCATACGGTTTGCTTACGCCATTTTCACCATACTCGAACTCCGTTTTGGAGTGCTCTCTAAATGACCATACCTACACGAGGTCCCACACCCCTCCCTTGCCTAAAGAAAGCTCGTGCTCCCAGAACCATTGCCTCCCGTGTAGCAATGACCAATAACTATCGTGATAGGCTTCTGCGACTGTTTCACGGTATTCAGCAAATATTTTCCTCTTTTCTGTAATTTTTTGCCTTTCACTTACTATATACTTCATTTTATTTAAATTTCTTTTTTTTATTAATTTTAATTTAAATTATTTTCCAATTATTTTTAATTAATTTGCTTTCTTTTAACATCTTAACCTTTGTATATGTTTTGCCAATAAATAAGTAATAAATAATAATAATGTAGGTAAGAATTTGAATATAATCTGATGTTTAGATGACCTGATTGAGTTAATTAACTCCAAACAAAGAAAATGCTTCAGAAATTTAAAATTCAAAGTAAGTCAGTTAGCGAAATCTTACCTAGAAAGAGCTAAGCTAATTCATCCCACATTGTTCGGAGTCAATTCTAAATATTCGCTAGTTTGCATATTTTCTAGTGAAAACTTTCCTTTCTTTCACTGGCAAAACTTCTTGATATAAGAAAAGCACGTGCCAGACCTTTTCTGTTTGATCGCGAAGTCATGTCCACCTCCATCAATGGGGACATTGAACTTGTTCTCTTGAGTGGGGCCGCAAGCAGTGGCGGTTCGTAAGATTCAGGATAAGGGAAGCAATGCGCAAGGCGAACTATAAAAGTAAAAATATCGGAGTCAGATAAGCAAAACATAAAGAATTGTTTGCAGTCTAAAAAATTTTGTTTGGAACATGTTAGTTACATCGAATACTATACGAAATGGCTATTTTCTAGCTCTAGCAACCAATCCCGTAAGTTTATCGGCCATTTTGTGAAAATTTTATCATTTTGGTCGTTCTATTTAAATATTAGATGCGTTTATCTTGGTCAGTGTAGGTCCTAAAAAAGCAAAAAAAAGAGGCTGTTCGTTATGAAATTGGCTATCAGCGGTTACAATATGAAATTTTTATCTGTACACATAAATTTTAGTTTTTTGTTTATAACTTCGGATTTTTCAGTCCACTTATACTATATAAACACTAACTGGTTAGAATTTTGGGTCAAAATATCTTATACAAATCCCAAAAATTGACTTCAATTTTGAAAATTAATTGCCCTTTAATTATTGTATTGTTTCTCTTTTAAAATGTAGTATTATTTTATGATGATGAATAAGAAAATTTTTTTAAACTTCAAAAAGTGAAAAAATCGAATTTTTTCGTTAATATTTTCAAAATAGTTTCTCTGCTAGTGGGCGTTTTGCGCCTTTTTTTCAGATTATGTTATAATTATCACGCTTTAATTATAATTAAAGCCTCCAAAGAAAAGCCGTTGAAAAACTGCAACTACTACTTTCAACTCATTTAATTTTTCATTCAAATGCATAATTTTGGCTCAAAATCTAAAAAAAAATAGTTATAATAAAACCCTGCATACCTCGCATACACCCCCACGACAGCAATCATTACATTCTCCTTGCAAAAAACATTTCTGGCAACCCGTTCATAAAAATATTCTCTATCCCTTTAAATCACCATTAAAGAGAATCATAAAAGATATAATGGAAGCATCAAACGTTTCAGCTTATTTCAATACACACCGCTCGCCACCCCATTAGAAAAAGAGAAACTTCACTTATCCTCCATCTTTTCTTCTTTCACTCAAATATACAAAACGAAATTTCATATTTTAAGAGTCAAAAACAAAATTTCGAAGCAAAATTTTAAGAGCAAATTTAATATTGCTCGAAGCCAGAACAGATTACCAGAAAACGAAACCAAAAAACAAAGAGAATTTGGTGGATACAGAAAATTTCTCTTTCTTCGACTTCTCAATTCCGCCTATTTGGTTCCGAAGAAGCTGCGTTTAGCTCAGCTTCTGAGGGCACTGTATTAACGCAAACCTTTGAGTGAGTGGGGGTTCAATTAAAGTGAATGTGTTGGAGTCTTCACGTCGATTTTCTGGGCCAAAAAAGCTGGAGATATTACAGCTTCCCCATGTTGTGTAAGGCCTCGGGCACGATAAGAGTGGCAGAAAAATTGAGAGAGGCACTTTAGTATTGTCACTCTGCCCCTCGCCCCTCATACATATCATGACCATGACCTAACATAACATGGGGAAGCTGTAATATCTCCAGCTTTAGTGTTTCCAGAGGAGGAAATATATTAAGATTTTTCTTGTGATTAATCTTGATAATATTGAAATTTATTTTTTTTAGGAAGTTGTCTATTTGGTCAAGGGAAGCATTGCTTCCTTTGCTTCCAGAGAGGAACCGCCACTGGCCGCAAGACGGGTGTCGAGTTCATCGCCTCCAGAACGAAGTACTTTACCTAATAAACTTGTACTGATCATCCATGTGAACTCCGCTATAGCCTGTTTCAATTCAGGTTCAGAAAGGATGAGGGGAAAAGCAGTCGAAGACCTGAATGTAGATCAACACCATGACTTGGGAAAAGTCTATACAGAAGGATGCTCTAGATCGGGAAAGGAATAATGGACTGCCTCCGGCTAGAAGGGAATTTGTTCAACTACTTGGACAGGATTGGTTACGTGAACTAAACTTAAATTGGAACAAGTTATTCAATGCAGAGGAAATTATTTCATCTATTCAGCAGCAAATAGGAAGGATTGATCTACTTAAATCTGGAAGCACAAAGCGTGCCTGCACTTGGAAGTTCATCCGGACGATGACGGATGAAATTTTAACTCTGAGTAGTCATCGTGGATTGCATCAACCGATAACGATGGTGTATTGGACATTAAACTCACAGCACCGAATGACGAATTACAACGACTCGAAACTCGATATCGCAAATCAACAGATCATTCGAGCGATGATGCACTCTCCCGATTACCACTGGTCAAGATGAATAAAGTAAAGGATTGAGGATTGAGATCATCGAGCTGAATACGATTGAAACGCCACCAGTACCGATAGACCAATTACGAAATGATACAATGACGGATGATACAGTTGGAGCGTCAATTAGGAGTTTACATTCGGCTGTTCCAGTAAAATGCGAACAACGTTTCAACATCGAACCAACAAAGTTCACTCTACAAAATGGTTGCTTACAGCGTGGACGTTACGGGACGAGCTACATACGGCACATTTTGCCATCACACAGATGAAATCATTGGCTCGCAGTTATTATTGGTGGCCACAATTATACGTGGTCAATGACAACATTTCGAAAAACTGTCTGCAGTGTCAACAATCTAGAGCTAATCCAAGGAAGGTAAAATTTGTATGGGAGACAGCCCGAGACCAATCAAACGAGTACATGTGGATTTCGCCAGTCCATTCATGTGAAATTATTTATTCATTCTCATCGAAGAGAAGGAAATGAAAACCCTGATTCTGGACTTCAAGCTAGTAAGTAACAGAATACGCAAGCTTCGCAGCAAAACATGGCTACATATACTTAGCCTCACAGGCTCAAAATCATTGGTAGTAAGTTCAACAATGTTCGTGCACAAAATATTCATTAGAAGACGTTTAACTGGCCCCCAGACGGCGTAACTAATAATCAAATTGACCACGTCCTACATTGAGAGGAGTATACTGGATGTAAGAACAATGAGATAAACGTGCTGCCTTAATCAACATTTCATATAGCTACCGAAATTAATATTCTCCCATCCACACCCCTGATGGCTTTTGCTTTCGCCGTGTCGATTCCCTTTAGGTTGTCTCAGCTCTAAAATCACAGGTGACCGGTAGGGACAATATCTCTCCTAGATTCCTAAATATGCTTATACCTTGTCTCTTGCCGGTCTTTACTCATACTTTAACACATGCCTCACTGTTTCCAAGTTTCCTTCGTCATGGAAATTTGATTTAATCACGCTTATGCCCGCCCCTGCCACCCCCGGAGATCTCCATCTCCTCAGTTATACTTCCTATTTTGGCTAAGGTTCCTAAAAAGCTTATTGCTTCTGAAATCCTTGGGTTTTGTGTACGAATACAGCTCATTAACGAATGACAATCAGGTTTTCGCAAACACCATAGTTCTTCACGCCGGCGTTCCCCAAGGCTCTATCCTTGGCCCGCTTCTATTCAGTATTTTCATTAATGATCTTCCTTTTGCATGTATGCAGATCATGTGCAAATTTATATCCCTTCCCACAAAGAACAGTTCTTCAGTAGTTTAGAGAAACTTAACACAGATGTGCAGCGTGTTTACTCTTGTTGGACATTGTACCATCTACTACCCAATGCATGTTTCTCTCTCATTCCGCTTTTTTCTGTCTCTAATATTGCTTTAAATGGGGCTCTCTTCACCTGCGTTGATAAAGTAAAAAATCGTGGTGTCGTCTTATTTATACTTCTTTAATCACTCATGGGGCATAGGGCGGAAACAGTTGAACATCTCTTAACATCTTTGTTCGATAGGTGGCCTGGTGTAGCGGTATAAAGAATGCACGACAATTTATATTTGTTCCGTGATTCAAAGACAAGATTCAAATGTACACTGAGTTTCAGTAAAAAGACAAAATTCCTCACTCCACTGGATATTTATTTATAAAAAAAATGTCTCCACAATAAATACACCTTTATAATTTATTATTTCAATGTTAATTTAAATAAGTCTCCACAATAAATACACCTTTATAATTTATTATTTCAATTTTAATTTAACAAGTCTCCACAATAAATGTACCTTTATATTTGTTATTTCAATTTTAATTTACACAAATCTCCACAATAATGCACCTTTAAAATTTATTGTTCCAACTTCATTTTTTTTATTTTTACATAATAACCTTAAACATTATATTTCTTAAAATTATAATACACCTTCACTTGAAATTTGCACCTTGAAATTTTCTTTCCTTTTTATCGCTCAATGTACCGGCGTTGATGGCTGAAAACAATATTAACGTGATTGATGCGATGCAATGATTTGCATGTTTACACCTCCCACGTTAATGGTTAATTTATATCGGGCTTGATGCCAATTAATAGCATGTATGCCACAAATAAAAAACAACAAATTGTTACCTTTTATAATCTTGGATACCTTTCTATAATTTTCTTATTTCCTCACGTGGATCCTGCCTTGATTTTGGTCACTCACTTCACTAGATCTTCCAACTCACTATGATTTCTCAAAAAAACTAAGAGGACCAATCGCTGGGTGCTGCCGCTTTTTATAAGCAAAAAGGCATCCATTAGAGAAATTCCAATTTCCCTGGAAAAACTGGGATGAATTTCCAAAATTTGCTCAAAAATTTACAAAATTGTTGTCATCCCTTTTCAACATAATGTCCTTTTTTATCTTATTGTCATTAAGGTAAAAATATCTTTTTGGCAATATCTTTTAATTTCGAAAAAATACTGCCTTTCTGGCATCACCATTGTTTTCGCCGGAAAATTTGGTATTGTTTTGACACCTCAAACGTCGCGAGATGTCAAAGTTAGCCCGAGTTTGAAGTTCCGTGTCGCGAGTGTTTTGTTTACCTGTGCCGGCTAATTAACGCAATTTTGTTGCGTTTCAGGTGAGTGTCGCATAATCTACAGTGTTTAATTGTGTTTCTGCATGGTTGTTTTAAGTTTTAATGTAGCCCTTTATATTTTTTATTTTGGGGTTATGTTTTATCAAAACCCTTGTAATTCATTCAATTTTCCCCTTTTTTACTAATCTAATAAGACTAATTCGCGGTTAATTCATGTTATATGTTATATTTAATTCATTTATGTATGTTTTATGTGGAATTCATGTTTATTTGTTTTAATTATGTCATTGTTATTGTTGTGGTCTTTGTTGACATTTTGCCCCTTCGAGTATATTAATTTCATTTTCATTTCAGATATTAATTGTTGGATTGTGCCTGTGTAACACCCAGGCACCAGGTATTACTTAAATATTCAAATATTCATGTTACTAATTTCTTTTTTCATTTTAGGATTCAGGTTGAACATCCTCCCCCCCGTTGATCGTTCTCGATCAACAAGTTTCGTAATTTTGAAATTCCTCTTTTCCGATAGTGGTGAAAGAGGATGTTTCCGTCGGCCTTTACCTTAACCTTCGCTTGATAACGGCCAGGGAGGTTAATCGTCTGCTCCCTTCCCCTTCGTCGTTGGATTTTTTCGAAATCTATTTTGCATAATACCTGTTTGGACAGAAAAATGTCGACACCTTCTCTCGTGGTAAAACGTTGAAAATCGTTGCTTTCTCTGTCCTTATATTCCTTTAGCGTACGTGTTGGTCGCAGTATTCGTAACGAAGAGACGGGTCTCCCATTAATGTTTGCCGGTTCTTCGACAGCTGAGACAGTATACCTGGTTTGCTCCGGTAGCGCGGGTGGATATTCCTGGGTAGTTGTAGAACCTTGTAATGCTTGATTAAGAGGGCTCGTCGAACCATCCGGTGTAGGAGGCGATAACGAGACCTCTTCGTCGATGTAGAGGTAACTGTCCCAGTTGTCCCAGTAGCCTTGTTCTTCGCATTCATAACGATTACCCATCTGAAATATTTTGATTTTAATTGTTTGCTTTTAACTACATGACATTAAGAGACGACACTTTGGACGAACATGACAATTAAAGTTTCTTATGCCTGCATGGGCAAGAGACATAGTTTGGTGACTGGACGTTTAAAAAGCCCTAACTGAGTGCGAACTTGCACCACCCGTACTAAACCATCATTCCCTGGGTAGGCTTCTTCAACTATTCCAAGTGGCCAAGCTGTAGGTGGAGTGGTGTCGCCTTTCAACAGAACAACTTGTCCGGGCTGGATGTTACCTTGTTGCTGTTGCCACTTCGGACGTTGTTGGAGTTGGTTTAAATAATCCTTCGACCACTTGTCCCAAAAATGTTTCGTCTGGTTTCGCGTATGTTGCCATCGTTGTTTCAATGAAGCGGTGCCTGCATCTGACTCTGGTAGAATTGTTAGTGACTGACCGACTAGGAAGTGACCAGGAGTTAAGATGAGTGGATCCTCAGTGGTATTTGGTACATAACACATTGGTCTGGAGTTGAGGCAGGCTTCAATTTGTGTAAGGATGGTCGTAAATTCTTCGAAGGTGTTGACTGCGTTTCCCATTGTTCTTTTGATGTGGTACTTAATTGACTTGACACCTGCCTCCCAGAGACCTCCAAAGTGCGGGGCTGCTGGTGGATTAAAGTGCCAGTTTATTGCCAAATTTGTTAAATATTGACCAACTGCTGGACTGGATTCCTTAATTGCCTGTTGTAGTTCTTTCTCCAATAGCTTTCGCCCTCCTACGAAGTTGGTGCCACAGTCGGAATAAACGTCGGTACATTTGCCCCGTCTGGCAATAAATCGCTTGAATGCCGCAACAAAGGCTTCTGATGTTAGGTCTGATGCCAGCTCAATGTGAATCGCCTTCGTTGTCATGCATACAAAAATGCAGATGTATCCCTTTGATACCTTGGCATTACGGAGTTTCGATGTCTTGATGTTAAACGGACCGGCGTAGTCAACTCCTGTATTCGTGAAAGGTTTGGACACATTGGTTCTGCATGATGGTAAGCTGCCCATCAGTTGGTGGGTTGTAGTCTGACGATGTCTGGCGCAGATGATGCATTTGTGCAGTCTCGTGGTGATACATCTCCTACCATCCAATATCCAATATTTATTCCTGGTTGTGGCTAAAACCAACGATACGCCACCATGCAGTGTCTCAAGGTGTGTTTTATCGATGATTAGCCTTGTAACATGATGATCTCGTGGTAACATAATTGGGTGTTTCTGCGTGTAGGGAATCATGGCATTCGTTAATCGTCCTCCAACTCTGATCAGGCCATCTGGATCAAGAAATGGATTCAGCTTCAGTAGGTTGCTCTTTGATGATAGTGGTTTGCCATGCTGTAAGCTGTAGTATTCACCGTCGAAAGCGAGTTGCTGAATCTGTCGTAAAATTATTATTTCCGATGCCCTTAACTCATCTGTCGTTAATGGTTGTGTTTGTTTTGCAGTAGGGTTTCGTACGTTGTATATAAAGCGATATATTGTGGCTATTATACGAACTAAGTATGTATACGATGAGTAGCGATGTGTTAAGTCATCCTCAAGTTTATTTAGCAGGACTGTTGTAGTTTCCTTAGACTCCAACGTTGTTTCTTCCCTTATAGTAGCACCGACTGGCCAGTCTTCTGGATCCTTGATTAACCATGGTGGACCATTTAGCCAAAGTTTGTTGTTTATTAAATTACTCGCAGTGGTCCCTCTACTTGCTAGGTCCGCGGGATTCCATTGTGTTGCGATGTGTCTCCATTGATCATACTTAATCAGTTCCTGAATCTCAACGACTCGGTTTGCTACATAGGTCTTCCATCGAGCCGCATGTTGTCGAATCCATTGGAGGACAATAGTAGAATCCGTCCAAGCGAAGACTGGAATATCTTGAAAATGCATAGTCGATACAGTTTCCTTCATTAAGCGAGCTAGAAGCAGTGCACCGTTTAGCTCAAGTCGAGGTATGGTAACTGGTTTTGTAGGCGCGACCCTCGTTCGTGATGTTATTAATGTTGATGTAACATTGCCCTTGTCATCCATAACTCGAAGATATATGACCGCTGCAAAGGCGCGTACAGACGCATCGCAAAACCCATGTAGCTGCATGTTGCATTGTGGTGAATAGTGAATCCATCGAGGAATGGAAAACTTGTTCAGGCTTTGTAAATCCGTTTTGTATTTTATCCAGTGTCCTTTGATGTGTTCTGAAACGGGTTGATCCCACGAGCATCCGGTCACCCACAAATCCTGTATGATCATTTTAGCTAAGATAATCACTGGCTGAATTAATCCTAAGGGGTCGTATAGGGAAGCTACATCTGATAGTATCGTTCGTTTGCTTATGGTGCTGTGCTCCTTGAAGGCCTTGTAGTTGAATGAAAATTGATCAGAATATGGTTGCCAGCGTACACCTAGTGTCTTAATGGAATCTGCTTCGGAAAATGATACGATGTCCTTGTGTTCCCTGTACTCGGTTGGCAGATGTTCCAAAATTTTCGGATTGTTGCTGCTCCATTTCCTGAGATTGAAACCACCCGATTTCAACATAGCAATTAATTGGGATTGCAAGTTTAGTGTTGTGTCCACGTTGTCTGCACCCGTCAACAAATCGTCAACATAAAAATCACATTCGGTTGCCTTCGCTGCGAGTGGAAAGGTTTGACTCTCATCCATTGCGAGTTGTTTCAGTGCACGTATTGCCAAGTATGGAGCTGCTGTAGTTCCGAAGGTGGCTGTAGTTAGCTGGTAATCTTGTACATTATGTGAGGATGAGTTCCGCCAAAGAATTCTCTGGTATGTCTGATGTTCAGGTGCCACTTGAACCATCCTATACATTTTTTCTATGTCCGCGTGTACAGCAATTTGGTGTTTTCTCCACTTTAATAGAGTACAAAATAATTTTGGTTGTATCGTTGGACCAGGTAACAACCAGTCGTTTAATGATTGACCATTTGTTGTTTTGGCCGACGCATCAAATACCACCCTCAATTTAGTTGTACTGCTGTCTTTTATTACCGCATGGTGAGGAATGTAGTAGTTTGGTTCATTATTGTTCGGAGGTCGTGTTTCGATCATATGTCCTAATTGGATGTATTCGTTGAGACAAGCTGTGTATTCTTCCTTTAGTATTGGGTTATTGTTAAATCGCCTTTCTAAGCAGTAGAGCCTTTTTAGAGCTAATTCACGTGAATCGCCCAGGATGGGTTCCTTGCGTTGTCTGAAAGGTAGCTTGACTTCGTACTGCCCAGTTTTTAACCGCTTGTGTGTTTCTGTGAAATGGTCAGAACATTCTTGCTCGTCCTGAGTTAAGGTTGGCCTTGTGGGAAGTTCCTCTTCCTCCCAAAATTTTTTAAGTTGATTCCCGAGGTCTTGATTTGTTACTTGTATACTAAAGTTGTGTGAATCGAACTGTGTCGTTTGGGTTACATCTCCTCCAACGATCCATCCAAGGCTGGTGTTGATTGCCACAGGGCTGAGTTCTGATCCTCGACGTATACCTTCTTGAACAATTTTTGCGTAGGCGCTGATGCCAAGTAAAATATCCACTTTGCCAGGTTTCCAAAATTCTGGATCAGCTAGTTCGAGATCCTGAAGATGGCTGCATTCCTGTAGTGATATCGTAAACCTAGGTAAGGCGTCTGTGATTTTGTTGACTACCAAAAGTGTTTCTGTTATTAGGAAGTCCTTAACAATGCGTGATTGTAGGGTGAGCCTCGTTTGTTTTGTAGACCTTCCCGTTGCAATTGCTCCCATGACTATTATGTTGCAGTCAGCAGGACTATAATGTACTCCTAGTAGTTTGCAGGCGCTCTTGGTTATAAAAGATGACTCTGATCCTGGATCCACTAGACATCTGATTGTGTGTTGTTTTCCGTTTGTTCCCTTTATCAGTACTAAGGCTGTTGACAGCAATGCACGTGAATCCTCCCTAGTGCAGAAGGCTTGGACATCATTTGGTTCGGTACCACTACAGGCTGGCTGGTCAAATTGCTGATTTGTTGTTGTGTTCGCATCATTTGTTGTATGCCTCACAAGATGTGCTTGTATGTTTGAGGTGTGTGTGATTGCGTTCTTGGATTGTTGAAGGGTCGAATTTGCGTTGGAAGAACCAGGTTGAATCTCATTGTGGAGAGTGGTATGGTGTTTCTCCTTGCACTTTAGACACCTAAATTTGCTTTTGCAGTTTTGTGATCCATGTTCCTTGGACAGGCAATTGTAGCAGTGACCAGTGGTTGTGACCAATTTTCGTCTGGCGGTTGGGTCCATGCGTAAGTATTTGGAGCATCTCTGAAGCCAGTGTCGTTCGTTGCATGCTGAACATCTGTTGTCCTTAACTGTGTGATGAACCCTTGTATTAAGTTTTGAGTGACTTGTGTGTGGCTGTTGATTCGTTGAGATGATATCTGAAATTGATTCCAACACCTTGTGTCGCTTACACAAAAATGTATGAAATTGTTTGTATGAAGGAAGATCTTGCGAAGCTCCTTGTTCTTCTTCCCACATCTTCAGTGTAATGAGTGGTAGCCTTTGAATGAGCATGTGTACAAGCAGGAGATCCCACGATTCGGTGTCTATTTTCAAGTTGTTTAGTTGTTGCAAGCAGTCATCGGTTGTGGAGATAAACGTTCTAAGGCCGCTAGCAGTTTCTGTAGTAAGTTTGGGTTGGTTTAACAGCGTTTTTAAATGATGGTTTGCTAAGATACGTTTGTTTTCGTAACGTTGTTTCACCTTGGCCCATGATGCATCGTAATTGTCGTTGGTAACAGGTATATGCCGTATTAATTTCTCAGCATCTCCAATTAAACATGATTTAAGATGATGGAATTTTTGTACCGGACTCAAATGCGTGTTGTTGTGCACCAATGATACAAACAGGTCATGGAATGAATACCATGAGTCGTAATTTCCGTCAAATTTTGGTAGATCGATCCTAGGCAGAATTGTGTCATGCCTAATTGGCGTTGTTTGGGTCGATTGCACTTCCATTGATGTAAACTTCCTAAGTCCTTCAATCACTTCACTCAAGTAGTCAGAATATTTACACTCTAAATTAACGTAGGCATCATCAGGGATTGCGGTGTCCGGTTGCTCGATTATGAGTGCTTCCGACAGCGTTTGATCTGCTTCCTTGTATTCCATCCATAATTCCTTGAGTTCTTCTAACTTTACTTCATAAAACGATCTTGTCCGTTTAGCCGTAGCTGTTTTCCTTGCATTGTCAATAAGCCTTTCGATGCGACCTCTTAATGACTGCTCCCGCAGCATAGCCTTCTTTGATGCACTCATTATCGAAAAAATTTTTTATTTGAAATTCACTAAACAAATAGATTGCCGATTCCTGGATGGAACCACCAAAATGTTCGATAGGTGGCCTGGTGTAGCGGTATAAAGAATGCACGACAATTTATATTTGTTCCGTGATTCAAAGACAAGATTCAAATGTACACTGAGTTTCAGTAAAAAGACAAAATTCCTCACTCCACTGGATATTTATTTATAAAAAAAATGTCTCCACAATAAATACACCTTTATAATTTATTATTTCAATGTTAATTTAAATAAGTCTCCACAATAAATACACCTTTATAATTTATTATTTCAATTTTAATTTAACAAGTCTCCACAATAAATGTACCTTTATATTTGTTATTTCAATTTTAATTTACACAAATCTCCACAATAATGCACCTTTAAAATTTATTGTTCCAACTTCATTTTTTTTATTTTTACATAATAACCTTAAACATTATATTTCTTAAAATTATAATACACCTTCACTTGAAATTTGCACCTTGAAATTTTCTTTCCTTTTTATCGCTCAATGTACCGGCGTTGATGGCTGAAAACAATATTAACGTGATTGATGCGATGCAATGATTTGCATGTTTACACCTCCCACGTTAATGGTTAATTTATATCGGGCTTGATGCCAATTAATAGCATGTATGCCACAAATAAAAAACAACAAATTGTTACCTTTTATAATCTTGGATACCTTTCTATAATTTTCTTATTTCCTCACGTGGATCCTGCCTTGATTTTGGTCACTCACTTCACTAGATCTTCCAACTCACTATGATTTCTCAAAAAAACTAAGAGGACCAATCGCTGGGTGCTGCCGCTTTTTATAAGCAAAAAGGCATCCATTAGAGAAATTCCAATTTCCCTGGAAAAACTGGGATGAATTTCCAAAATTTGCTCAAAAATTTACAAAATTGTTGTCATCCCTTTTCAACATAATGTCCTTTTTTATCTTATTGTCATTAAGGTAAAAATATCTTTTTGGCAATATCTTTTAATTTCGAAAAAATACTGCCTTTCTGGCATCACCATTGTTTTCGCCGGAAAATTTGGTATTGTTTTGACACCTCAAACGTCGCGAGATGTCAAAGTTAGCCCGAGTTTGAAGTTCCGTGTCGCGAGTGTTTTGTTTACCTCTGCCGGCTAATTAACGCAATTTTGTTGCGTTTCAGGTGAGTGTCGCATAATCTACAGTGTTTAATTGTGTTTCTGCATGGTTGTTTTAAGTTTTAATGTAGCCCTTTATATTTTTTATTTTGGGGTTATGTTTTATCAAAACCCTTGTAATTCATTCAATTTTCCCCTTTTTTACTAATCTAATAAGACTAATTCGCGGTTAATTCATGTTATATGTTATATTTAATTCATTTATGTATGTTTTATGTGGAATTCATGTTTATTTGTTTTAATTATGTCATTGTTATTGTTGTGGTCTTTGTTGACATTTTGCCCCTTCGAGTATATTAATTTCATTTTCATTTCAGATATTAATTGTTGGATTGTGCCTGTGTAACACCCAGGCACCAGGTATTACTTAAATATTCAAATATTCATGTTACTAATTTCTTTTTTCATTTTAGGATTCAGGTTGAACATCTTGGTTATAGCTTTAGCTGAGGATTATCAATGGAACGATCACAAGATCACATTTCAGTGCCTAGAATTTTTTTAAATAATTCCAGGGCTACATTCTACAAGTCCTATATACGGCTCCGCCTTGAGTACGACTCATTTATTTGGACTGGCGCCGCAAAAACCTCAGGTCTTCAACGGTGTAAACAGGAACAGATTCCGCCTAGGACAGTTTACATCGGTAGAAACAACGGTTAAGTTGCATGAAGCTTACACCGCTGCCGGATTTTGAAGTGTCGGCTCCTGGGCTCCTGAAGGCACGCGCCCGTCAAGTAAGTGGTGATGCCCGAGCTTAAGGTGGAACCCCGGAATCTTAACCCTCCACGACCCCTCCGCGGAACCAGTGTTCAGATAAAATTTTGTTTTTGGGGTGGAAAGATGAGGTTGACATCTTCGGGCAACCAGCCCAGGGTTCTTGCAACACACATTCAACTTAGGATAAAACAGACCTCAGTACGCCCAACTGCACTTGAACTGAAGTTAAACGTGAAAGCTCGCCCAAAAGAGAGTAATCAACTGTAAACAACTATCAACAATTTCTGACTTTTGGCGAAAAGGCTACAACAATTTGAAGTACGAACTGAACCTGAACTGGGCTTTAGCCGGTGAAACTACTAATGTGTTTTTGAACCGGTGAAGTTTGAGGCCGGTGAAGGCGGAGTATTAGACATGAGAATTTTTACGTTTAGCAACTCTTTTCATATATTTTCGAGAATCACAGACATTTTGTGTCGCAACTTCTGCCCACTTTTTCGAATGTTAATATTTTGCTCCTACTTCTATTTGAATGTAAAGCTCATTCTCAATGAAAAGCTCACTTAAATTTTGTAAAGCTTGGAAAGTAGGAACTTTCAGACCCACGTACGAGATCATCTCCTCTCATCTGAAAACAATAATTTGTAAGTGGGATGATACACGAGTCAACGTGTTTATGCAACACACTGTCAGTTTGTTGAGCGGAGGTGATACACGACTCAACACGCTACACTCGACAATCTGTATAACAACATTGCGATTTCTTGGTGGGTGTGCATTCCAAATTATTTTCACCCAAAATGGCTTGACAGTTACGCATACATAAACATTTTTCAAGCAACTGGAGGAAAAATAGAAATCGTTTCTAGCTTCAGTCAACACCGCACACTTCACCCTTACCCTTCCCTTGGCCTACGAACTGCGCAGGAAAAGCTCGTGTTGATCAACATGTTGACCCGTGTATCATCCCTCTAATTTAACAAAAAAGCTCCGGAGGTATCTCGGATTTCACGCCGAACTGCGCAAGTTCGAGCAAATTGGTCTACTGAGCTTCAATTTTAGTCTCAGTTACCATAAATTTTCGCATATTTTACTCAGCTGAGTTCGCTCAACAGAACATGTAATTTAGGTTGAAAGTAAAAGCTCGCTCAAAACAGAGTAATCAACTGGAATAATGGAAATCATTCTAGTGAGCTTTCGCATTTCTAACTTCTGGTTAAAAAGCAACAACAATTTCAAGCACGAACTGAACATTCCAGTCGGTGAAGCCACTTATACCCCGGCTTCACCGGCCTCAGTTTAATAAAGTTCACTTCAATCGGCATAATGGCTTCACCGGCTAGCATGTTAAGTTCGTGCTTGAAATTGTTGTTGCTTTTTTGCCAGAAGTTAGAAATGCAAAAGCTCACTGGAATGACATTCTATTATTCCAATTTTTTACTTTCTTTTGAGCGAGCTTTTACTTTGAAACTCAATTTCATGTTCTGTAGGCCCAAATCAGGCTTTTTTTCCTGACTTTAAAATGTGAAAAATGTATGGGAAATCAGGAAATTTTAAAGTACTGTAGACTAATTTGCTCGAACTTGCGAAATTTTGGTGGTGAAGCCGGGGTATTACGCAGATTGAAGTGAACTTTATTGAACTGAGACCGGTGAAGCCGGGGTATAATATTATCAAATGACCCCAAATCTTGAATTTTATGCGGAGTGACCTAGATTGACGTTCATGTTAAAACTTACAATTTAGGGTTACCTTTGTTGATATTTACAGCCCTCAACGTAAAACCGTATGATATCGAACTGGGCGACGACGATATGCAAACTCAAGGTCGTTGATCGTGTATATCTTCTCCTGTAAATCAAAATATTTCCAACTTGTTAACGAGTATTTCAATGTAATTCCAATAAATAAAACACATTACTTTTGGTGTCTAGTTTGATTTTATTTCTATGTAATAATTTCGTAGTCTTGTAGCTGTTTGTCAAAATCGTCTCTGTCTGTTTCTATTGTTCGTATATCTAACTGGTCTGTTCGCTGTAATTCGTCTACCTGGTCTATAGTTCCCAGTCAAGGTCTGTATGATTGAGTTGACAGTATTGGCCACCCCACCGACAACCTGCCCTGGTGTTAGAAAAAGCTATTATTAAAAATTCTCTTTACTATTAAAAGAAATTTAAAAAATGAAAAATCAACTTACTCCTGGTACCTGCTGCGGTGCATCAAATGTAATGGTCTCTGCCGAAGTTACCGGTCGATTATCGTAGACTGGATCAAAAACATCAACATTCGTTTGCATTATTGTTCCGGGGATATTGGTTGTAGTAACAGTCATTGGCCGTGTTACAACTGGGGTGTTGAGAACTGGTGTATTTACTACGGTTGGTGCGGGGTTGACGTTGCCAGGATAGAAGACTACTGGTGGACGGATTAGATTCAACAGGCCCAATCCAAAGTTCGGTGGTCTAGGACGCTGTGGCTGTTCGTAGATGATTTCCTCGTAGAATGCGCCACCAGCATCATCGCAGTTTATGCCATCGTTGTAGGTATATCCTCCACCTCCGCCTCCACCTCCGTTATTTAGATATCCTCCACCTCCACCTCCACCACCATTATTTAGATATCCTCCACCTCCACCTCCATTATTGAGATATCCTCCACCTCCACCTCCATTATTGAGATATCCTCCACCTCCACCTCCATTATTTAGATATCCTCCACCTCCACCTCCACCATTTCCATTATTAAAATATCCTCCACCTCCACCATTTCCATTATTTAGATATCCTCCACCTCCACCGTTTCCATTATTAAGATATCCTCCACCTCCCCCTCCATTATTTAGATTATTTAGAAATCCTCCACCGCCATTATTTCCATTATTCAAATATCCTCCACCTCCACCATTTCCATTATTTCCATTTCCTGTATTTTGATTTCCTTGTCCACTGTTGCCACTGTTTTGGTTACTACTACTATAATCAGAAGTTTCACCAGATTCACCATTCGAATCTTCGTTTGTATAGTGTTGTGGCCGGTGAGGCTTATGAGGTTTATGGTGGGGGTAATATCCGCCGCCAAATCCAAACGGATGATAATGGAAATGAGGACCAAGCCCAGACGAGTCATATTGATGATTATATCCACCATATCCAGCATGACCATGTCCATGACCAGGATATACATTCAAAACAGTCGTATCCCACAGGACCTTACCTTGGCCCCTGTTATTCACGTACCTTGGCCGACAAGGACTGCTATACGGTCTGCGCCTTCTGATGATACGTTGTCGTGGACGTCGGAAGAAACGCTTCAATTTGTGAAAGAACTTGCCCTCACCTTCTTCGCCCTCTTCGGCTTTCTTCAAGTCATTTTTATAATCGTTCTCTTCAACCGTGTTCGCTCCTTCCGGAAGTCGATTATAGTGTGACGTCGACCGTTCATCGGACTGTTGTTGTTCATCGTCCTTATCACTACTATACGCCCTTGGGCTATTCTCTCGGTAATCCTCTCCGTTTACATTCTGCAACAATAACAAGCACTGCACAATTAAGCATACTAAGGCCACCTTCATCTGAAAATATCCACAAGTTTACTGAAAGCCAACAATCTTCACTCTAGTCACTAGATTCGACTCACTTTTAACTCAACGATTTTCGATAACTTTTTTCTACTTTACGTTTCTATTTCTACTTTGGATTTTCGTTAACTCTTCGTCTCTCGGTTTTTAGAATACTTCGTCCGATTCTCATGCGGTCCTCACTGAAACTGATCTGCATCCCAAAGACGATCAAAGTTAACACCTCGTCTCTTCGCCGGGTTAACCCCAAACCACCGCTGGGAGAATGTGATGAAAGTGAAATCTCTCCATCTATATGTGATACCAAAAAGGCGATGTTACATAATTTATTCCAAACAAGCGGTTTTTAACCGTTTTTAGAAGCTTTTGAAGCAATTCCGTTGATTGTTGCAAAATTTTGTGGGTTATGCTATAGTGCAAAATCTCTCTATGGACATCCACCGACGGCCCACTTGGTTTTGATTCTGTGTCACGGGGTCTCTTCTGGCATCATCTGGAAAATATATTTTTTGGGTAATTGCGGTCAATCTGGATGCGATGCGAAAAGTTTAACCATCGGAACTTGCTAATGTGCCATTGTTTAAGGGCACAATCGGTGTTCCTGATGAAAGTGAATTTATTGGCGAATTTGTTTTTTGGCAAAATTTTGAAATTTCGTGTTAATTAATTTGCGAAAAAACAAGATTATTTTGCATGCGTTTTGGTAGAACTCGCAGTTCCCTTCCATCTTGGTATTATATTTTCGTTCGTAATATTTATATTTTGCCTTGGAAATGAGGAAATAGTTTGGGGATGCTCGTTGGTTAATAAAAATATCGAGACTCCTGGATATGGTTCACGCCATAATTTTTATATTTCATCATTTCTTCTTTTGTTAAGTAATTGCACACCACTAGTGTTTGCGAAATTTTTTTGTGTTCTTGCACACTCTTCTCCACTCACATCAACTATATCTCTTCCAGAGGTAGTTTAGTCTTGGGTTTTATAAAAAGGTGGTCCAAGGAATTTAATAACCCGTTGGTTACTAAACACTTATATATTTCTCTTGTCAGACCATTACTTGAATATGCCTCCCAGGTTTGGTCTCCTCACTATTCTTCGCATGTTAGAACTATTGAATCGGTTCAACGAAGGTTCGTTCGATTCGCACTGAATCATCTTCCTTGGGAAAACCCAATAGTTCTTCCATCATATGAATCCCGGCTTAAGTTACTCAACTTAAGCTCTCTTCAAAAGCGTCGAGAGGTGGCCGATGTTGTATTTGTTCATCAGCTACTTAATGGAAAGGTCGACTCAGGTTTTTTAGGTCGCCGTGCGTCGTTTAGAGAGAGTCGTTATAATCTGAGAGGTCCACCTCTTTTACAAATCAACTCCTCTAATACTAATTACGGTAGATTTGAACCTGTAAACCGCATGTTCATTAATGTTAACAATAATATTAATGTCTTTAGCGTGAGCATTAGTAAAGATGTCCTTAAAAGGAGTCTTTTTAATCTCACGTGACCATCTTTGTTTCCTATTGCTTGCGTGGGTTATATGTTAATTTGGATTTGTGTTTTTATTTAATAATTTTTATGTTACTAATATTTTATGTTTGCATGTCTCAGCTGAGCCACGGCAGTGGTAAATATTTCTCAGCCCTGCTGGGAAGTGCGCCTTCTGCGTTAGAAGGGAAACTCTATATATGTATATATATATATACATATATATATTTATATATGTATGTGTGTGTATGTATATATAGATTTTCATGCTTAGCTGAAAAGTGCGCCTTCTGTGCTAGAAGGGTTAACTCTTGCTGAATAATAACAGATTTTCGCAAAAGGTTATGGGGCGAAAAAGGGTGTTTTGGGAAAAGAATGTACTTTATTAATTTTATAGCTAAGCAAAAAGACTTAAACTGATTAGAATGTTTGCAGTAGTACAACTAGCGGTGATTTGAGTTTTTTTTTGTATTACTCATTGTGTGCCGGGTGCCTCAGGTTAGGTGCTCGAATAGGCCAACCTCACAACAAACTACAAATTTTGACAATAGCTGGTCTAAAAGTGAGACTGAACTCTATCCGGTATAACAATCTAACCAAACCCAAACCAAAAACGAAATCATCCTTTAACGAGGATAATTCAATTACAATATTTCTTCATACAACAGCCAAAACTTGTGTTATGACAATACTAACATTACCGTGAACCTACAGATGTGGAAAATGAACAGTGTCTACCTCTACCAACGTTATACAACTCAATAGAAGAACAAACGAAAATAAAACCGCCCTGGTACCATGATGCTTTTATTTGTATATGCATTTGGCATCATTCACGTTATCAAACGAAAAATTGAGTAATTAATACCTAGGTTCTCAGGATGCTTGTATCCAGGGACGGCGCTTTCATAGGTGCGAATGGTGCACTTACACCGGGCGCAATTTGTTGAAGGCGCAATTTCAAAAATCAAGTATTCTCACGGGTGCAAAATGAAAAGTATTCTCACGGGTGCATAAAATTACACAAATTTACCCAATTTCTGTCCTTGTACTTTCTCATGCAAGAAAAACCGGGGAAATTTTACTTCTAATCGTGCAGGAACTTATCAGAGATTTTAGCTGCAAGATTTTCATAAAATTTTACTCAAGAAATATTACCCAAAATTTTACTCAAAAAGTAAAGGAACAGACCTTCGTCTTCGAGAATCAGAAGCAAAAATTCGGGAACAAAATCTCCCAAGTGAGGGAAAAATCTCTCATTTATTTATACTACGCTGGAGTACTTTTTGAAAATTCTGTAAAACCCCACAAGGAAAAGGAAACATACAATCATGAATGCTGGAAACCTTCCGAGGAAGTTTGGAAGCATTCTCTTCCGTGCTCTAGTTCATATTCTTTTTATCCATCCATGTCATTGGATGGAAGACTAAGAATGAAGCTTTTGCGGAAATAAAATTCAAAAAATTTTCTATACCTTCTCTGGGCAACGAACAGGAAGGCTTCCTTATTCCTACCAATAGGAAGCATTCTCAATTTTCCTTGTGGGACCATATCCACTCACACAAAGAAAAAATTGGTCCGATGGTTCTGTATTGTGTATTGCTTTTTACTGGGATGGATATAAACTTCAGGGCAACAACACTTGTAAATTCTGTTCCAAGAATCGTTAAAAGAAGTAAGTTAGCGAAATGAGAACAAAATTCCTTATGGCGAGTCTATTTTGTTTGTTCCTTTACTGCCTAACAAATTAATATGGCCTGTTTTAAACGAGCTCACGCTGTGAGAAAAATCAGCTTAGCTCGAGCCGGGCTGAGATGAACCACAGCAACGGTTTGTCGCACTCTTCATGCAATGTGGCCAACTTTGGACGCAAAGCGTTCAAAATCTCTGGTTCAGTTGAACAAAAAGGAGATAAGCCACGTGGTAAGGGTGCTGACTGGTCACTGTCCCTTCGGCCCACACGCCGAAAGATTAGGACTCCCCCACAACGACTTATGTAGAAGTTGTGGTAATGAAGAAGAGGAAGAAACTGTCTCCCATCTTCTCTGTACATGTCCCGCCCTAGCAAGGAAAAGAGGGACTCTACTTGGCTCACCTTTCCTTGACGGATTGAGCGAGCTGCAAAATATTGGTGTCTCTAGACTCTGTCGCTTTATTAAAAGCTCGAAATGGCTTGAAATGGCCTGAACTATGTCCCAATACCAGAATGGCATCACAATGGGCCCAATGGCGTGCCTAAGTGGGCTCCCTGGTGGGGGCAGCCATTTCAACCTAACCTAACCTAAACGAGCTCACCAACAAAAATTGGCTGTTATCGTCCATTCCCTTTTGAAATTCGATGCAGAGTCGCACGAGTTTTCATAAGAGCCAACTTTTCCAACAAACGATTCTTTAGAATACTTTAGCTTGTTGTTGTTAATCTTAATCCTCCCTTCTGCTATTCCTTTTCTTTTCTCTTCTTAGTAAAAGGCACACAAAAAATAACGACAACAACAAAGTTGTTAAAAAGTCTTTTCAAAAATTCAGTGAAAGAATTCAGAGGTTCAAAAAATCGAATCATCCCATCGTTCTCTCCTACAATTTTCTCCGCAAACGACGTTTTCAGCTGAGTTTTTTTGGTTGGATGTTGACCCATCTATATGACAATTATTTCTAACATCGAGCGAGTGTTTATGTCTGTTTCCTTTGTCCTTTACAGCGTTAAAAATGAACAGCTTATGGGGCGCAATATGGCATAGTGCACCGGGCGCAAAATTTCCAAGCGCCAGCCCTGCTTGTACCTACTCCGTACTCGAGCAGGGCATGGACAAAAATGGGTAGCGTATGTTTGAGACTGTCGATACAGTAAATGACCAAAAAGACAAGGCGATAACATGGGTTGCTTCCCTGGGAGTCCTAATCTCCTGGAGCCGTGCAACAGCCAGTATACCAGGATGCTAATCCAAACCTCTTGCACTCGGGGAGTTCTTGTGTGGGTTTTTTTTGTCTCAGTGCCACCGCCTGTTCTCCAGCCAAGTAACCATTAAAAGGGGTCTTATCCGCCCTACCACATCGAGGTTGGGGCTCCCACCGGTTCTTTTCCGGGCCTCTGGTTGCAACTCTTCAAATTACTAAACTACAATAACTTTTACCTTTGTTCTTCCTCAGCAGGAACCTCTATCTCCACAGTCGAGCTATATACCTATTAAGTAGCTTCATTCTTACTCTAAGGGGGGGGGGGGGGGGTTCTTTCCCGGTTCTCTAGCACCATAATATCCTCCATTTCGGAACTGCCTCCAGCAATAAGCTGCCTTGTAACAACAACTATGTCGCAGCCACCACACACGATTTGTAAATCGCAGCGCCACACAAACTCTCCAAGTGCCTGTTTAGACGGGTCGCGCTCACCACCTTTCAGCACGAAATTTGAGGATGCGGGGAGTGTTTGGGTGGGAGGGAAGTGCGTCTCCATTTTAAAGCGACTCACGTTCGCCTTTTGTGATTAGCGGCTTGTTCTAATTCCATTTTGTATCACTTTAGTGTTCCATTTTATTTTTGTTTCAGCTGCCGTGTTGAGCAGGCGTGTTTTAATGAGGAAGGAGAATCTTTTAACTTATGTTCTCTAGGGGTGGCCAAAAAAGCAATTGTTAAAATAAAAGTAAACACATAAAAAAGTATGTGGAAATAATTATTAAATCGGATGAGCTAAAGCAAGATATTAAATTAAAAAATTAATTTAACAATTATTATAAGGAAATTCAATAAAATGGTAGTCAAAATAAAGTAATAAAATCAACATTTTTATGAATAGGTATATTTTGACATCTTTGGTGGAAAGCATGATTTTTTTTTAGAAATGAATTCTGAATGCGTATAAACTATTGAATTTAGCGAAATCATTATAATATGGACTGTTAGACTAATAAAACTGTTATGAAGACATCTTCGTTTTCTCTATGTATTGACAGTGTATTCTTGATTTATAGTTTTGTTATAACATATTAGCATTGCTTTTTAATTTAACTAATTGTCAGTCACTAAAATATTTTTGTTTCAATTGGGTGTTATAAAATATAATTTTCTTTATACAAGAATAAAAGATATTTATTTAATTTGAAATCCTTGGAGCTAACCAACTCTTGCTGCCAAACTCCTTCTAATACTATGTTGCTCTTATGAAAAATTTAAATGCTCTCCAAATTTATTTTTTCTATTGTTGTAAGTATTTTTTTAGAAAACACTCTCGAGTATCACTTAAAAAGAAATATTGCTCTTTTGTCCAGCTCTAGTTCTCATTCCGTTTGTTCCAGCTGTCTTAAAAGCGACTGGACTCAAAGCGAGCCGTCTAAACAATATTTCGCTTTGAGGCGCCCCAAAATGAGAGACAAAGCGAACCGTCTAAACAGGCACCAGCTCTAACCAACTGCGGCACCACAAAACCATAAAAATCCTCGACAAATTTGCCAGTGCAACACAATTTTTCTTTCTGATGCTTTTCTCGCCGACCCGACTATACTTTCGACCCTATAAAACTTTAACAAAATCGCAAATAAAAATTAATGTGTTCGGACCCTTATCTCGCTAACCCAGCACTAGCTAACCCTCTCCATTTTTTTCGATCCCTTTGATTTTTCCCATTTTGTCCGCCTACCCCGTTCTAAATTCCAAAAAAAAATTAGAAGCATTTTTCCAAGTGGTAGCAAAGTCGTTGCAAGGTGGATTTTGAGAAGAAGATAAGCCCGCCGTTACAATTGCTAAAATTATATCCTCGGATTGGCAAAATCGTACCGTCTCATCTGGACGAACATATGTATCTAATGTATAGCTCTATCCAAGGGGGTGATATCAAAGGTTTTGTCTCTTCCGGACAGAGAGGTTAACTACCTTTAGCTCAGAGCCGGCGCTTGGGGTTTTTGCGCCCGGTGCACTATGCCACATTGCGCCCATATATGCTGTTCATTTTTGAAGGACAATGGAAAAGGCACAAACTCCTCGCTGAATAGGAGAAATAATTTTCATAGTTTGCACAAAATTTAAGATTGAACCATAATAATATGTATAACATAAAAAAAATATTACATAGATAGGAAGTTGCACATGGGTCAACATCCAACCAACAAAAATTTGCTGAAAATGTCGTTTGCGGAGAAGAGAGTAAGCGAAACGATGGGGCGGCAGATTTTTTGAACCTCTGAATGCCTTTACGGAATTTTTGAATCAACTTTTTGACAGCTGAGTAGTTATTGTGGTTTTGCTAGGAAAAAATAAAAGCGATGGCAGAAGGGAGAATTAATATCTTAAAGCAAAAACAACAAGCTAAAGCATTCTAACGTATAGTTTGTTGGAAAAGTTGGAATTTCAGAAGGGAATGGACGACAACAGCCAATTTTTATGGGTTTCACCTACCGAACTGCGCAGATTCGAGCAAATTGATGTACCGAGCTTGAATTTTTCCCTGAGTTAACATACAGTTTCACATATTGAATTCAGACAGAAATAAAGTCTGAGTTCGTCCAACAGAACATGAAATTGAGATTGAAAGTAAAAGCTCGCTAAAAAGACAGTAATTAACTGGAACAATGAAATATCATTCCAGTGAGCTTTTGCATTTCTAACATCAGGCGAGAAAGCAACAACAGTTTCATGCATTAACTGAACATGCCAGCCAGTGAAGCCACTTATACAGATTGAATTGAACTTTATTGAACTGAGGACCGTGAAAAAATGGCAATTAAAGGCAAGTTCTCGCCACAAGGATTTTTTCTCTTCTCATTTCGTTCATTAACGTCTTTTAACAATTATCGAATTTAAAAGTGCAGCAACAGCGCCCTCAAATTTATATCAATCACGATATTGACCAATAAACAATTTAAAGCCATCGGAAAAAAATTTCCTTTGTGTGAGTGAATATTGTACTTTTTACAGAATTTTCAAAAGGTGCTCCAAATAAATGAGAGATATTTCTCTCACTTGGATATCTGGAAACTTCCTGCACGAGGAGAAGTGAGATTTCCCCGTTTTATCTTGCATGAGAAAGTGCAGGGACATAAATTGGGAAAATTTGTTTAATTTCTTGAACCTGTGGGAATTCTTTTCAATTTTTTTTTGTTTTAATTTTTAATTAATTTTAATTAATTTTTTATTTAATTAATTTTTGCGCCTCTGACAAACTGCGCCCGGTGCAAGTGCACCATTCGCACCTATGAAAGCGCCGCCCCTGCTTTAGCTAACTACCTGTCCCCTAAATACAGAGATCAGTTGGATAAGATAAGAGATAATAGATCCAAGCAAATAAGTGAATAATTATGTTCAATGTAACTTCAAAATAAATTCTCCATTCTATATGAATCATAAATCCACAAAGTAGCAAGAAATAGAACACGGCCTTTTTTATTATGCAAACGATCTGGCCTCTTCGGGTGACATCACATTTGTGATAGGAGAATTGAATTGCTAAAATTGGAAGAAAGAATAGCTGGCACAGATCGAGGACTGGTAACAAAAGTCTTCTTAAAACATATCAAACAATAACGGATGAGGTATTAAAGAGCCAAAATGACGAGTTCACTGAACTGAACTGTAAGGGAATAAGAATAAAAGGAGAAACCCAAATTTTATATAATAATTTTATTACAGCTTTTTAACCAAACAAAACGTGAGAAACATATAATGAAGTAAAATTCTTCAAAAATTAGTTTTAATCCTACTTTCGTGTATGTAGAATAGCAGAAGGCATTTTTCTCCCCGGCAACAAAAACTTTAAAGAATTCTTGAGAAAGCTGTGTTATGCGAATGAATGAACTTAGCGATGTTCATCCATACATTAACAAATTGGGTAAATAAGGCTGTTCCAGAAGACAATTGGCAAAATTAGGGCGCCATATCATCATTGTTCGACACAACGCGTTTCGGGAATTTGCGCTGCAAGAGCTTCATCGTAGCGGCTCAGATATGGCAAGGTGCGCTGTCTTATTGAAAATGGAAGTTCGTCAGACCTTTTTAACGTATTCTCGGACACACACTTAACCATAACAGCTCGAAGGTTTGAAAGTCGAAGATAAATGGTCCGATGACGGTTTTAGGGCCCACTAAAGCTCCAACAGTGACCTTTATGTCGTGCAGTGGTGTTTCGTGAATGACGTGTGGGTTATTTGTTCCCCGAATTCGACGGTTTTGTTTATGGAGAGTGAGAGTGAGTGTTAAGTCGTTTGCTCAAGGTCATTTGCTCAAGGTCGTTTGCTCAAGGTCATTTGCTCAAGGTCATTTGCTGAAGGTCGTTTGCTCAAGGTCATTGGCTCAAGGTCGTTTGCTCAAGGTCATTTGCTCAAGGTCATTTGCTGAAGGTCATTTGCTCAAGGTCATTTGCTCAAGGTCATTCGCTCAAGGTCACTTGCTCAAGGTCATTTGCTCAAGGTCGTTTGCTCAAGGTCATTTGCTCAAGGTTGATTGTTCAAGGTCGTTTGCTCAAGGTCATTTGTTCAAGATCATTTGCTCAAGGTCATTTGCTCAAGGTCGTTTTTTTCAAGGTCGTATGCTCAAGGTCGATTGCTCAATGTCATTTGCTCAAGGTCAGGCTTAAATCCTACACAAAAATTTCTCCGCGGTTATGCGAACGCCAGAAAGTAGTATAGAAGCCCTTCCCTTGAGATTTTTACACCCCGAATTCCAATTGACTGATGACATTTCATCTTAATATAAAGAAAGCAGATGTATAATTTGACGTTAGTTGACTGCCAATTCATATTCGACTGACCCAGATTTCACTACGGTTACGCACACGGATTTTATACCCCAGGGTGTTTCCTGCAGTCCTATATTCTAAGGAAAAGACTGACTTGCCCGTAAATACGTATTTTAAGTATAAATATGCACTAGAGTTTTTTTTGAAATTTCAAAAATCTCACGTTAGATTAGGGAAGGGGTCGCGCCAAATCCCACGTCATCTCACCAAGGGGTGAGGGTGGTTGAAAAAACTCAAAAATAACCTCACGTAATTTATAAATCCTATTCAAAAACGAAGAGCGAAAACTTCTACCCAGTTTCCAAAGAAGCAAAAATGAAAGCTTTGCAGCTTGCGAAACTTAAACCTTCAAAATAGCTTCTCAGAAAGCTAATTAGAAGAAAATCGAACAAACTACTTCTTCCTAATGACATGCAATGCTAAAAAAGATACTGATAGGCCCATTTTACACGATGAGACACGAAACAAAAAGTTTCCTGTTGCTCTCACCACTTTTTGTTTTCTGTTTCATCGTGTAAAATAGGGGTACGGAAGAAAATCACTTCCAAACAATCTAAGCATAGCTTCTTCATGCATTATTGAATGCTTCTATTTCCCACTGGGTTTCTATAATCATACAATCTCAGCTAACTAATAATCTCATTCTAGCATTTTTCCTCTTTCATTCCGATTAACTCAGTTAATGTGGTTTTGTATCAATGATATTAAACTTGCAAATTGTCTGGATAGGTCAGATGCTGACCCATTAAATTTTTACCTGAAATTTTATAAATCGTTTTGGAATGATTCTTGCCAAAAGATTTCATTCCTGGTTAGCATAAAATTTGAGTAAAATTTTTTTAATGGCAAACTTCTTCACATGGCATACGCCAGAATGGAATTTTTATGCTTTTCATCAGATTTTATTATTTACCTATATGTAAAAAATGTATTTACGTTTTGTTAAGCATTCACGGTTCTTTGGTGTGTGTGCCAATACTAATCATGGTGGTTAAATTCGCTGAGCAGAATTAAAGTTTTATGATCTTTTAAATTAGGTTAAGCTTAAATTAGTATAGTAGTAAAACTACTACTATAATTAGAATTTCAGGTAAAAAAAATTGGCGTAAAATAAGCGTTCTCACGAAGGTATTCAGGAAGATAAAATTATTTTTTGAATATTGCTTGAATTTCGAAATTTAATATAAATCTGTACCAAATTTTTACTCCGATTAAAAAGTTAAATGGAGAAAATGAAAAAACAAACTTCCGACGAATATTTTTTTCCTGAGTAAAGTTCAATGTCAAGAGATCCCTCAAATTACCATAACTGCTTCATTTTGGTTTTGTGTTCATTTAAAAATTTAATTCTTTTTTTATTTAAATGTTTTAGAATATTTTGTATTAAGAGATTAAAAGAATGAAAAGAAAAGTTTCTAGTGTTAATTAAGACCTTTCAGAATCCTCTTCTTTTTATCATTGATAGAAAATAGAAATTGGTGCATAAGGCAAAGTCTATGGGAATGGAAACTGATTTAAATCCGATGAAGAAATCAATAAAAGATCAGAAATAAATAAACAATGACAAATAACCATATAACCATATATAACCATATGAGAATGGTTTATTTGTGCTCTAGTCGAAAAGATAGTAGAGAGAAGAGTTAAAGGAAGGATTCGAACCACCGACCTCTTGCATGGTAGTCACTTAACCTCTAGGCTGCCGAAGCTGATTTGATGAGCAATTTAAGGCGCCTATTAAACGTTCATGTAAGCGTCAATCAATTCCATCAGGCATGATTGATGGACATCAAAATATTTAGAAAATTACATCTAGTCCAGGCGCTAGAGCAGTAAAACCTATAAATTTTGGTTTTGGCGTGATGTAAAGAACTTTTTTGGTGGAATCGGTCAGAAATTCAATTTCAATTCTGAAATTAACTCCTTGATTATTGAGCGGGAATATCTTTATCGACGATTTGTAAAAATAAAAACTGAAAGCGCTAAAAACTCCTATAAACGCCTTCGCAATATCACAACGGCTAAAATTAAAGAAGCCAAGAGAAACTTTTACGCACACCGACTCAATCCATCTTTGCCACCGAACAAACTATGGAAGAACTTAAGTAAACTAGGGGTTAAATCAAGAAATGAGCCTTTCTCTTGTGACTTTGATGCCGAAAGTCTAAACTCGCACTTTACTTCAAGTAAATCTACCCGTACTACTCATATTCCTCTGTCGTCACCTAGTGGATTTAGTTTCCGTTGCGTAAATCACTCTGAAGTTCTATGTGCCTTTAATCACATTCAATCTAATGCTATAGGTAGTGACAACATATCGCCAAAATTTCTTAAATTATTGTTACCTTGCCTTTTACCTGTTATAACTCATTTGATTAATTCATGCCTCACTAGCTCCAAATTTCCCATTTATTGGAAACATGCCCTTGTACTGCCTGTTGCTAAATGTTCTTCCCCTGTGCGCCCTGCTGACTTCCGTCTTATTAGTATCTTGCCGTTTTTAGCAAAAGTTCTTGAGAAACTGATTGCATTGCAAATTATTGAGCACTGTGAACGTTATCAGCTTATTAATCCCTGCCAATCGGGATTTCGAAAATCCCATAGCTGTGATACTGCACTTCTTAAAATTACAACCAACATCAGGAATTATCTAAATGGGAACCAAGTCTGCTATCTTACACTGCTTGACTTTTCCAAGGCTTTTGATAATGTTGACCACTCTCTACTCCTTGGAAAACTCCATACACAGTTTAGTTTCTCCTCATCTGCTCTCAAGCTTATGCATAGTTTCTTGAGTGACCGTTCGCAACAGGTAATGTTGCATAATCGTGCTTCAACCTCAACAATCCTTTGCTGTGGTGTTCCGCAAGGTTCAATTCTCGGTCCTCTTTTATTCAGTATTTTCATTAATGACCTTCCTGCAGTAGTAAACAACTCCAAAATCCACATGTACGCCGATGATGTACAGCTGTATCTCTCTATGCCTAGGGATCAATTGTTGTCAGGAGTGCGGAAACTTTCTGAGGACTTACAAAATGTTTTTCACTGGGCTTCGATCAATCGCCTTACACTTAATCCAGACAAGTCACAATATCTAGTTTTCGCTCACTCTGTAAACTCCAGTGTTGTTTTTCCCAAAATAATATTAAATGGCAATCCTATTCAACGTGTCGTTCGTGCTAAAAATCTTGGAGTAATCCTGAGCCACGATATGACTTGCTGTGACCACATTCGTTATATAGTGAATAAAACTTATTGTCTTCTCAGGAAACTCCGTCTGTATGGAAACTTGATGACTTGTGCCCTTCGTTTGCGCTTGGTAAAAGCGCTACTCTTGCCTCATCTAATGCATGGCTACTTAGTCTTTCCCTCGTTGGATGCTTCTTGTGCTCGGATAATTGAAGTGGCATACAATGATTGCATACGCTTTATTTATAATCTACGTTGGTATGACCACATTACGCCTTTCGTGAACAATGTCTTGGGGTGTTCTTTAAAAACGTATAAAGACTTGAGGTTGCTGAGATTCTTTCATGACATACTTAGAAGGCGAAAACCTTCCTACCTCTCTGAATTCATCCAGCTCTCGCAATCCCGTAGAAATAACAATGAAATTATTCCACGGTTTCGTTCTTTGTTAGGCCAACGTTCATACTTTGTTTATGCAGCTCTGCTTTGGAATTCTCTCCCATATAGTCTGCAATTTATCGAATCAAGCAGTGTTTTCAAAAGGCGTCTCTCTGAATACCTCACGGGCAGTACCTCTTAGATTGTGGATACCACCTCAATTTGCTTGCACTCATATAATAACTCTCTTAATTGTCATTCTCCTCTCAAAATTCAAAATTCAAACTTAATTTTTTTCTTCGTTTCCCCCTCCCCCTTCTTTTGTTATTTATTTTTTTTCTCTTCTTCTTATTTAGTATCTTATTTTATAATTCATTCACGTTATAAGACATTTTTTTTTGTTTATTTATATATTTTTTTTTCTCTTTTTTTTCTCACTCTAATTTTACTTCTTTATTTTAAGTATATTTTGTTTGTTATACCACCTTTTTATTGTACTAATTTAAGATTTATTCTTGTGTACAATGATTGGCCAATAAATAATAATAATAATAATAGTAAATGACATCCCCAACAATATCTAGGGGGTGCTAGGCCCGTTTCAAATTCGCTCAAATTCGGACTCAGTTTCTACTGCACCAATTTAGCGTTTTTTTTTTAAATTTGGGTAGCGAGCCGCACCGCGCCGCAGCTAGTAACAAAAAAAAATTCAAACAAAATTCGGCAATTTTTCTAATTTGTTTAAGAAATTATGTTTAACAATATTTTATTGAAAGTTGTGCTCAATAGAAACTGAGTCCTTTTTCGAGCGAATTTGAAACGAGCTTAGAATTCCTGGCGACGCCGAGTTAGCAATTTTTCTGAAAAAAACGCCTTAGTTGCAGTGTTTTGCCAAAAATCATAAAAAATTTAAAAACCATAAAACAATTTAAAAACCAGAATTTTTATGATTGGATATTGTATTAGAGCGTACGTAAAAAAATCAGAACCAACATGGGAGATTTTATTTTGGCGCAGTAACAAATTTAATTTTTTAAATTCACTTAATTGCAAAATGCATTATGCAACAACTATTTGACCGACAGTGATCGGGTTTTGGATATAAGTTAAACATGCCTTAAACTATCTAATTCCAGCATTACACTGAAAAATATAGGTCTCTTCTTGCCTTGGGATAACTTTAAAGTGAGGTATGTACTTTTTTCGCAGTTTTCGGTTCTTTAGCAATGCAAAAATTCAAATTTTAAAAATCCACCTTAGGGTAAGTTTTAGCAAATCCAATAACAAACAAAACATGCTCAACAAATTTTTCGCCTAGAGGCCTTCGTTAAGAGATATTTAACAAGAACAGTAAAAAAACAGGGAATTTTTAATGAACTTTTTGGGCTACCACAAATTTTCCAGGTAGTTTCATGCTTGCGCACCCCCTAGATATTGTTTGGGATGTCATTTCTGACCGATTCCACCAAAAAAGTCCGTTACATCAAGCCAAAACCACTTGAAATGCTCCAGTGCCCGGACTAATCACCTTAGACACTAGGTAGGTTTTCCGTCAAGGCTGTATCAGAACCTCAAAATTGGCAGCGTGCAGCAAATTAGGACATGAGATGAACATGTAGCACGCTGCTCTGGTGCTGCTTTGCTTGTCATTTTAGCAGTCTCAGCCAATAGAAACACTTGTGATTGCAGCGCTGCATGAGGTTCTGAATGAGCCTTCAGTCATAGCATCAGACTTGGCAAAACTGACAACAAAACCTAAGGTTAGTGGGCGCCTAAGAGAAGCATCAAAATTAAAAACCAGTCAAGGCACGTGTAGGTACTTAAGAAGAAAGAAAACAGAGAACCGTAAATGGTTTCTTTTATTTTAAAATTAATAAAAAACTAATTAGTATTTTTGAATATAAAGTTTTTATTATTTCAGCTAATAAATCTCCCATTAATGGGCACAGAATACCTTTCGAAATTAATTTAATAATGGAAATGAATGTTATGGGTAAAAATGTGAAATTTAATTTAATTAAATGTTAAATGCAGATAAATAACTGCCAACTTGGGTTAACTTTCCACCAATGCCCAAGCTATTAAGGGATGCCCACAAGGAAGGGTGCTTTCTCATTCTTATGGTCCATCACCCGAGTAAAAATATTTGAGTTGGTTGATTTATTTAAAAAATATATATGCACGTTTCCGTAACTTGCACGGATTGCTAATAAATGCGCCTACCCGTGTGATGTACGCTCCCGCAACAGGCACGGAAATCTAAAAATACAACCTTTAGCAATACACACCTCTGCTTACAGAGCGACTGTCGTTTTACCAAGCGGTCCTCCTACTAAGTACTAACCACCTCCAATGCTGCTTTACCTACGTAATCGTAAGGGAGCCGTTCTACTAAGTATGCTAATTTAACCCTTTATGGTCATCAAGATAACTCGCTCTCCTTAGTCTAAAAAAGTGTAAGCGTAAGCTTTCTCAATACTAAGGGAATTGAACATCTTACGGTAGCATATACTTAGGTAGCTTATATACTTAGGTAGCTTAGACAGAACATGACAAGATTGCGTTTCAAGTTTGACGAGATCTATATTCACTGGGGTTACGCCTTCAAGCTAATATACTCCTGGGATAAAAAATCTACCTCTACATTTTCTCGCCCACGACGATAGGCGATTTCATAGTCATATATGAACAAATGTATGAGCCACCTTTGAAGTCGAGCCACCGAAACCGAAGACGTTCCTTTTTAGGACTAAAAACTTCCTTCAGCGCTTGATGACTGTACTTTTGTAATTTTGGTGCTGACTGTACTTACATATGTACTTCTGGTCTTGATTGTATTTATGTAATTTGGGCTCGAAGTAAAGTCAGGACCAAAATTACTAAAGTATAGACAGGAACAAAATTACATTACCATTTTTGGTCCTGATTGTTCTCTTGTAGTTTTGGCTCTGACTGTACTTATGAAATTTTGGTCCTGACTGAAAATATGTAAAAGCTGGAAGCACAGTCAGGACCAGAAATACATAAGTGCTATCGGGGCAAAAATTGCAAAAGTACAGTCAGGACCAAAAGTACATCGATGGAGCATTTGCTGTGCAGTGCCGAGGCGGCTACGAAGAGAAGAGTTAAAAGCCTCTACCGTTACATGTCCTTTCTTGAAGTGAAACTTTTTTAGTCACGATTGAGTAACTTTCTGTCATGAAAAATATAAGGAATTGAGGGGGATTGACATAGTACGGGAAAGTATGCCCAATCCACTTTGGAATTTTACTTAGGGCAAAAGCTCTGTAGGAAAAATTTGCTTATGGCGGAGGGGAACAAATAGTTTTCTGCTGTCTGATTTAAGTAAGAAGAAGTTAATGATGGTTTAACCTCGTCGAAGTTGGTAGAATCTACATAAAAAAAACTCTCCTGGTAGACGAATTACTTGACCATAGACCGACCTTCTCTGCTATGGATGCGTTAAGGTTCTCTTTAAAAGCTGCCCCAAAGACCGAAGACCGAGTCTATAGTGGGGGTCAAATGGTAGACGCAATCAGGAACCTTTGGTGGTACCGGCACACCAAAGAGTTAAATGGTTACGATCTAAAATCCTCGTCTTCAAAGATCTATTTAAGTTTGAGCATAAATACGGAGGAAAGAATCGCTAAATTAGGTCAAAATTTCGAGAGAAATTAAAGTGTTTTGATCAAATTGAAATTTATTCAATACAGCATTTGTATGGGTTCAAATTAAGAATTCTCGGGTGAATCACTTTCAATAAACATCAATAAGCTAACCGACTGAACTGGTCATTGATAAAGATGAATATTAAAAATCGTGAAAACGAGTTGAACGTAATTTGATGGGCTCTACTCGTATGTCCCATTAATATTATTGGTCCCTGTCTCAAATTTCAGTTTCGTTTTCTTTATAACAATCGTGAATATGATTATTGATTTATTTCACTTAAACCAATAATATTAATAGGATATAAAACGAAAAACGTTAAGCATTTTCGTTTTCATTATTAACATGCTAGTGTTAAGTTGATCAGATAATCGTGTGAACAGCCATTGAAAGTGAAGCGCAAAAAAAAACAGTTTAAAAATCAATTTGTTTATTTGTGCAGAATTTGAATAATTTGAATAAAATCGATGATTGATCGATTCGTCAAAATGTTGTTGTTAAAACTAAAGCAAATCTTTTAATAACCCAATTTTGAAGCTAGTTTCTACTACGGTAAACATTTTTTCCATCCTTTCCCAAGAGATAGAAGTATGCTAATTAATATTCATCAGACGAACGAACTTTTATTACAAAAAAATAAAAAATAAAACATAAAACCCTAAAAATTTCGCCAGTTAGAGAGTTGTTGTAACCTAATTACATAAAACTATATTTATTTACCACGTGCGAAAGATAATCCTAAATCGCGGTTCTATGCATATATGCAGGGATTCTCACCAGGTGAAAGTATTTTTTAAAATGCTAATCACTTTTTAGAAGTTTTTTATATGAATGCGCAAAACTTGATCACGCTCCACCGGAGTCCAGTTCGGATTTGTTTGAATTTTTAAATGATACTTTCGCATAGTAAAATTCCGCATAGAATTTCGCCTGAATTCACGAAAAATCAGTCAAGAAGCTTTTGTCGAGGTGAATGGCTTCAGGTACGATTTATTGAAAGGTGGAGCCCGGTCACTGGTACAAATGGCGATCGATTTACACCTACATGGATTGGAATAAATTTAGCGATTTTTGTAACCTTCGAACGGCGCTGAATGCTTTTGAACAGAAGTTGTCTGTTATGCAATGGATGGAAATGATTTATAGAATGGTCAGATAGACATCCCCTTTCTCTGATAATGTCTACCTGGTTTAGGTTTTAAAAATTCAAATTATTTTATATCAAATTGAATTTCTAGATCTCAAAAATGTGATCGAATCTTTCGCTTATATTCTGAAATCATTATCCATGTTTGGTTTCAAACCAATTTTGGTAATTCCGGTGAAGTGTATATGATGAATCTCTTATTTTCAAATGCGCTTTCGCTCCCTGAATGTTATCAAAAGTAGGACATACATCCTTTTTAATTTATATGACTGAATTGACCTACTATATGATGTCTATGTACAAAAAACCGTAAACTTTCAGATTTTTTACAAATAGACAATATTCAGATGACGACTTTCGTATCATGGTGCCATATTTCTAATCATGTTAATTTTGAGCCAACACATTTAATTTTTTTAAAATTACACTCTATTTTAGGAATAAGTCGCAGGAATCGAAGCTGGCGAATGATATGAAGGCAACTACCTGCCGCCAACGACAATTTCCCCTCAACGAACGGTGAGGGTATTTCCAGTGATACCGACACCCGCACCGTAAATTATTATAGACAGAGATCATTGTGTATTTTTTTTTATTATTTAAGCAAAATTAGATTGTTGAATAAGTGTGAGTAATGAACGACGGTGACATCAACAATACTTTAACCTAAAAAATTAAAATAAAGTAAATACAACAAAAAACATAAGAAAGCATAAAAAACTACAAAAACCATAAGAAAGCACAACTCAACTACAAATCGACAACTAGGTGGCAGATAGGTAGAAAATTGAGCGAAAAAAGAAGAGAGAGCTTTTTCTCATGGAGGGGTTATACCGACAAAATAAAAATAAAACTAATTCACCACCAACTTCAGAACAACAACAATTTATATGGAAACGATTGGTGACTGGCAGATCAACCGGTTTAGAAACGACAAGGCATCGGGTGTAGATGGCATCCCTGAGGCATTTTTTTTTTAAATATGAACGGCAGGCGATTCATGAATTAATTTTGCTAGTATGGGAGGTGGAAGCGATGCCAGAAGACTAGAAAAGTCATCTCGTTCCGGGTTAATAAGGTAGGAGATATCACAACGTGCAATAATTATGGCGGTATAACGTTGCTGAATACCGCGTATGTGATATTCTCGGTAAAGATATTCGGAAAACTTTCGGTTTGCTGGGGATGGTCTGGCCGGTCTCTTTTTCAACTTGGTATTGAATAAAGATTCGAGATCCAAGATTCAGCGATGGCTGCTAGAGGCACTCTACAAGTCCACCCAATTACTTCGGCCTTTTCTCGTCGGGGTTATGTTTACCTACAGCTGGAGAAAAATAAGTGGCCACGAATATTCAGATCAGCTCTTGATTTAAACGAAGCCATCTGAACTGAACTCACGCCTGTTTGCATAATTTCAACTCAACCCAGATAGCAGAGCTGAGTCGAGGTTAGTCGACTCTAACTCAACTCTACTACCGTCCGGTTTAACCAGATTTCAGCTCATCATGTGTACATACTAAGTGCAATATGACCATTTTGTAAAGAAATCAAGAAGACGGGAACAAAATGGCGGCCGATTCTTGCGATTGTATTCCACCGAGCGTACGACATGGGTATCAAATGAAAGAGTACGAGAGGTAGAATAGAGTAAGCCGTGTGACGTCATTTTAAATCTAAGACTAAAAGTAGAAAATAACAATAAATAGTTTAAAAACCTCAAAAATTCGCTTTTTTTTAAATGAACAAAAAATAAAAAATAATTTTGAATGTATAGTTTTTATTGTTGCAGCCACTTACTTAAACGTAAAAACGTGGGGACTTAACGATGATTTGAGCAGTATTTTCCATTGGACTGCCACCAATAAACTCCTACCAGAAAACTAAATATAATTATAATTAGACAATTAGAGGACGTCAGTTGCCTCAACACAATTAATGTAAACTCAAAAAAATTATCTATTCCACTCTAAAAAAATTAGGAAAAAGCCAAAATGCTAAATTTAAATATTGTGACATAAAAACAAACTATATATGAAAAACTAATTTAAACCAGGTGTAAATATAGAACGTTCAGGATATGTCCAGCGGGATAATAACTTAGAATAGGGATTACTGGATCCGGCTCCCAAACTTACTCTGAGTTCTTTAGGCTGTCAGTTACCTACCAAAGTGGAAAGGTTAGCGTGATGTTGGTTTTTCTTGAAATAGGCTGTTATTTGACACAATTTTGTATATTTGTTTGATTCTTTCAAAATTATTTAACGCGACGGACTAGGGCCACCATTACACGACAACATAATAAAATTTCAAAAAAACTTAAGGACTAATAGTATCCTCAAAAAGATACTTTCTAACTCTAATGAGATGAGTTTTCTGTCGCTCTTTTTCCCGGGCTGGGAAACAACCATCTTCCTTCTTCGATAAAGCAAGATTTCTTATCCAGAATTTCCTCTTCTTGGTTTATGGTTATTTTTCTTTTTATGGGGTTAAACAACTCCCAATAGTCCAAGTTAAACTGCCATCAGAAGAATCCTGTGTTGTTGAACCAAAAATCCCAGAATTTTTACATTAATACTGAAACACAAAAATTAAAAAAAAAAAAATTAAAAAATCATAGATAGACTTTAACAAATATAACAAAAATCAAAAATTTTTTAAATTCCTCTGAAAAAATATAATATAATAAAAATATAATAATACTTCACTTAATTTGAATAATTTGCATAGATATATGTAGATCTTTCGTATTCATTGTATTGCGTGGCTTTTTATTGCAGTTTGGGCCTTATTAAAGCGGTAATTTACTTTTTGAGTAACACCACAATAACTAAAGCCATTACGGACTATAGTCAGAGTAAAAACGGTCAGAGATCTCTTAAGAACTAGACACAACATTTTGTTACTTAAAGAAATACTAATAGGTTAAACCAGGACTTAATTGCTTCCATTACTTGTGTTTTGGCACATAGAGATTTTCTTTAGTATATGACAAACAAATACCACAATAGCAATAAAATAAATTTAAGCGCCAGATATGCGACACCTTAACTGCCCATCATGGGCGAACACATGGTTACCACTGAAAAGATAAAGAAAAAACGAATCCAATGTAGGACTTTTGTATAATTTATTAACCCTAGGATGTCGTTTCCATTTCATCCACGTATTAGCATCATTCTTCAAAGTCCTCGCGTGATTTACGTCAATAAAACCATAACAACTAACCTTGGTTAAACTCCTTAAGCGCTGCTTTAAACTCAGCTTCTGGCTTAAACTAAAGCACGGTGGAGCCCAGTAAAACAATTTACACTCGTCTGGCTAGCGGATTTGAATTTAAATTTAGATACGCCAAAAACTATGCAATAATACGAAGCGATCTTTCTCAAACTGTTTTTTGGCTTCAGTTACATTTAAATAACGATCTTCAGTTTCTTAACTAGAAGGATATGAATTCAATTTGGGTCGAATCACGAGAAGTGTGCGGCGTGGCATCGTCCTTTCGGAATAACATATCCTGTAGGCCCAAATGATGCAATTTGACCACAAGAAAGTTTTTCAACAATATTGTTAGTGAAAATACTGAGCCTTGGGGACTCCAGCGTGGAGTATGGCACTTGAGGAGCTTTAGCCCCATTTTTTAACCTCTTGAGAGCGATTAGATACAAAAACTTTGCAAAAGCTTAAAAGCCGAAAGAACAAAATGTACTTGTGAGGCCAGTCTCGCAGAAGCAGAAACGATGGAAAAGAAGAAATAACCAGACGAATACTACTGGCTAATAGAATCTTTTATGCCCAAAAACAAATCCTGCACTCAAGAAACTCTCACTCTACAAAACAGTAATACGTCCAGTACGGTGTTATGGTAGCAAGACTTGGACTATGACCCAGGAACGAATCAACATGTTTGGGAGGAAAATTCTCAGATGCATAAAAGGCCCAACCAGAGAGGATGGAATATGGCGAAGAAGATACAACAACGAGTTGTATGAAATTTTTGACGAACTCCAACTCTCAACTTTAATAAAAATCAACAGACTAAGACTAGCCGGCCACGTAATCAGGATGGAGGACAATCGTATCCCAAAACGGATTATAGCAACAGAAATTTCGGGAAGTAGGCCAGCAGGTAGACCCAGGAGGAGATGGATAGACTCTGTGACGGCTGACGCAGAGTCAATGCTCAACATCCGGAACTGGAGACATGCTGCAAGGGAGAAATGCCCTAGAGGAGGCCAAGGCTCGATTTGGGCTGTAGCGCCATTGGATGGATGGATGGATGGATGGAGGACGTAAATGAAGATTGTGTTGTTTACGAAAGCCAGATTGCCTTATTTATATTTATAAGTTTGAGACGCTCACAATATGCAATTATTTGAGTGTCAATCAGCTTTTCAATTAGCTTTCCCAGAAATGGAAGAATATTGATCGGCCGGACTGGTAGGAGAAGGGCACTTGGGAATGGGTATGATTGCAACATGCTTCTAAGTCGAGGAAATCTTTGGTACCGTGAGACAGGATTTGAGAATATGAGTTAAAATAGGCAATAGACGAGGTATGAGCATTTTTAAGAAACTAGGTGAAATTTAATGTAATTGGTGGTGTAAGTTTTCGTCAGACAAGGTGGCGTGATATTTATTTTCGTAAACTCAATTTTCGAAAAGAAACGATTCGCAATTGAAAATTAAACCAACTTTTTTGTCGAACATATCACAAATTACAAAACTTACAGCTTCAATGTTAAGGCAATTCTTTTGTATGTTTGCGAAACATGGAAAAGTCGCCCACAATTCATCACAAGGCGCCTTCAACTTTTCATCCTAAAAATCTGCTGGCAAGATAAAATTACAAATGAAGAACTATTGTGACGAGCCGGTCAAGAAGGGATAGATGATCACGCCAAGGCAATGGAATTGGAATGGCCGTACCTTGTAAGGTGCAAGCGAGAATCTAGCCAAACAGGCCCTTGACTGGAATCCTCAAGGATCCCGTCGAGTCGGAAGACCTAGAGCAACGTGGCCTGGCGGGATTAAAGGAGCAGAGGTAAAAGAATCCTGCACTTATAGCACACTAGCTCGATGCTGACCAAAGAAGTGTGCTTGCTTGTAAATATGCGAGTGGGAGTTCGATACGACGGCAAAAACTTCATAACCGACTTGATGCTCGCAACGGACATCTTATACGACATTTTCCGCATCGCCCAGTCACACGGGTTAAAAATCAATATGGAAGAGACCATAGTGCTGACAACGGAAGGATCGAATCGAGGGCCACTGTTCACCTCGATGGAACCCAAATCGAACAGGCTCCGATGGTCAAATATTTGGGATCATTGGTTGAGGAAACGATAGTGGCATCGACGATCACCGTTCACAGCCACACCGGCCAGGCAGCAGCAACATTCGCTTCGCTCAAGAATGTATATGGAAACGTACAAATATTACCATCAAGTCGAAAGTACGCCTTTACCGAACGTTGATCCTTCCGATTCTTCTTTATGGATCGGAAACGTGGATAGTGCTCAAATCAGACGTCAAGAAACTTCAGGTCTTCCAAATGCGATGTTTGAGGAAGATTCTCGGTGTCTCACTACGCGATCGCCTTCGATACGAGACAGTTAGACAAAGATGAGATCAGCAGACACTGATCGAAGAAGAAATACAGAAACGTCGACTGCGATGGTTTGGACATGTTTGCCGAATGGATGATAGCCGTTTGCAACGTAAACTTCTGTAGCGAGATCTTCCGGTAGACTGGAGAATTCAGCGATGGCCACCGAAGAAAACCTGGCTAAAGAATATCGAGGGTGACTTAAAAAATGAACGATTATCAGTTGTCGAGGCTCGAGATATCGTAAAAAATCTTCAAGTATGAAACGAATCGTGGATGGAGTTCGAGACCCAGTGGCACCGACAGCAGAGTATCTGTTGCAGCGGATCAAAAAAGAAGAAGCTCGAGTTGAGAATATATCCAAATTTGTAAAATTTTAATACTTCAATAAAAACATAATTTATGCCTCGTCTTATGTGATAAACTGTATAAAATAGTTTTCCCCTTTCCGGTACTATCTTTCAAAAGTTTTGTAAATACGCACCTTTGAAACTGAATAATTGGTAAAATATTTGTTAAAACATGATAAAAGTAACCTTGAGCCTATTACACCTTAGCAACTCATTTTTAAATTGCTCTTAATCAGTAATTAGAATTCCGCTCGTGCACGCTCCTAATTTTTTGTTAAGGACGACAAGCCCATATTTTTGTAGTTTAACTAAGATTATGCTTATAATGACTACAACAATTAAACAGGTTTTCACTTAACATAAAAGTTCAAAAACAGCCGAAATTTCCCTGCCAAAATAAGCAATGAGTAATTTTATCTTTTGTTTTATCTAAAAAGTGCGTCAATGTTCAAAACAGTTCACAAATTACGTCTTATATATTTTCTTTTTGTTTTTGTCTTATTTGCTCAACTGGTATAAATTTTTTTTAGAATCACAAGTTTACACAGAAACACGATCGAAATTTATGATGAACACGATAGAAAAGTTGAAAAAATTAGAAAAATAAATAAAATAAAAATTAACTTCATTCACTTCCATCAAGTGATAATAATTTATTAAATTTTCTTTAATAAACAATTCTTAAAAAATTAATAACGTAAAATTAAAAAAAATTTAGAATTATGTTTTAGATTTTGAGATCACAAATAAAGATGGTAACAATTGAACAGATTAGAATTAAAATCAGATCTCTGAAATGAAAATAATTAAGAAGATTTCAAAAATTAAAGCTAGCCAATGTGTTTTTTTGATGCATTTACTTTTTACCACTGTATGCGGTATTGCGATAGCCCGGTCTGTATGTTGCATAGTTACCATAGTAAACACCTTTGCCTACTTGAATACCTGGATTGGGATTATATCCTGGCTGATATCCGGGATTATAGCCTGCATTATAGGCTGGCCGGTTTCCTTGATTATAGCCTGGATTGTAACCTGGCTGATACCCGGGGTTATATCCTGGGTTATATCCTGGATTATATCCGGGATTATATGCTGGGGCATATCCTTGGTTATAGGCGGGATAATATCCAATATTGTAGGCTGGATTATAACCTGGGTTATAGGCCGGCTGTATTCCATATTGACTAGCGGCCAAGTAGGTCTTAACCATAAGGCAAGTCACAAAAAAGCACTAAGAAAAAATACGAGATTACTTTCCTTCTGTGCCAAAGAGTCTAAGATAACTCTAAGATAACTCTAAAATAAACTCACAAATATTAGCCTCATTATTACAGCAATTCGTCACTGTCGTGTCTCTTTGTCGTCTGAATATAAAAATTTAACTGAATTAATTTAGTTAGGCGTAACTACTTTTATACACCTGTCGCAATCGTGTTTGACAAATGACTCAGGTTTGCTCTTATTCCACAGATATCACACAGATCCCAGATAATGAGAATTTAAGAAAAGCTGGAGATTTGGTCTGTCGATCACTTACTGCTTACGACGAGGCTTACGGGACAAGATAAAGACGTGTGTGGGACATACTACAGACAATATTCCTTGGCGCATTGGCAGCTCTACAACAACTCTTTTGTGCGGCAGGTCATGGTAAAGAAGAATTAATACACCTCGATCATTATCATCTGGGAATTTCCACAAATATAATTAGCACAATTTCGATGGAAAAGCAAGCCTCGGTCAAGTCAGTTTTCATGCAAAACCTTTTTCGAGGCAACTGACCGACGGCGACATGCATTTCAGCCGGCTAGCCAAGGTGTAAATAAAGTGCACGGGAAATTCGTAAACAACTTTATAATTTTTACCACAGGTATTTTGTTTGGGGGGATATATTATTACGAAATCGCTTGGCGAGAATTGTCTGTCGGTGAATGACGTGTGTCGCTTATCCCAAAACTTTGTGAATGAGTAATCAAAAATAAAGCCAGACCTTCATATGTCAGTATGGGTTTATATGAAGATAACGATCACCGGTGCGAGAGATAACGATCGGAGAGAGAGCTACTTTTCCATTTTGGTGGTTGTTGATGATTAGATTTTGTTTTCTTTCGGTATGATCTCATCTGAATGTGGAACAATGCTGCTAGTACACCTGTAAAAACAAATTGATCGAAGATGAAGACATGGGATTGTTACGGAAATGATAGAATGAAATCCTTCGTGGAAAAACGTTTACTAAAATTTATTTAGTTTTTCATTTTTATAAAACAAGCAAGCAAACAACTATAAACGTCAAGCGGCGCAATTAATTCGACATTTTAAACCTTTCAACACATTTTGTTCTTTTAATGAATTTTAGTGAAATTAGTGAAATTTAAATTGCTCTCTATTTTATTTGATATGGTGTAGATTTGATACTCATAATATTGCAAACATTTTAATTTTTTTGATCCTGAAAAATTTATCTCTTCTGAAGTGTTTCTGTAACCAGAACTCATTCTTGATAGCAAGTAAAAATATTTAGTTAAATTTTATTTTATTTCGCAAATAAATAGTTTAAAGAAAACTAAAAAAATACGCTTTTATTTGAAAATTAACCAAAAAGTAAAAAATAATTTTGAATGTAAAGTTTTTATTGCTGCAGCCATTTTTTACATTGTGTAAAAAAAATCCAGATGGCAGTTCCAAAATGTCGGCTGATATTTGCATTGTCAAACTAAACGTGTGTGCAAAATTTCAGCTCAATCGAAAGCCGGGAAGTGGGTCAAATTTAACTTCCAAGTTTTTATTACATAGTTACAAGTGAAGCTATACGATTCCCTAAAATATTTTTTTTTCACTTGTTTAATTCGAACGAAGTAATACCATTCATCAAATCTAGCTGAAGAGGAAATTTAGACGCATATGATGAAACTTTCATCCAAAAATGAAAATGAATTTTCATGGTGAAAATTAGAATTTCCTTCTTGTTTGGTATATGGGCCGTGCTGTACAAACACTTGAAAGTTAGTGTTGGGTAGGAGACGATTTTAAAATGAGTTTGTAAGATCTTTAGAGCCAGTACAATGTCATACTTCAAATGAGACGAGGTGCTATTGTAATGTTAAAATGACAAAACCAACCAATTGAAAAAATCCAATGAAGAGCTTTTTTACAAGGTTAATTATAATATGCATTAAACGGCCTACGAGTATGTAGGTGTGCGGATGTAAGAAATGTCTCTCCAGTATAAAATTTCACTCCTTCGAATAATGTTTGAAACATCACTCGTTTAAATTGGATATTTTACCTCCACAAAAACGTAAGAAATGCATCTCCACTACACGCTCATATATCAGTAGGACATTATTTTTGAACCGGGACATTTAAAAAAATTGAGGCCTCAGTACAATATACCATCGTGTAAGGGACAAACGTACTGCCACGTGTGAGTCCAGCTCAACTCTACTTGAAAGCATAATAAATATACGAAAAAGAATTATTTTAATGAAGCATCTCCCTTGTGCAGCACTGCAACTGAAACCTGTTTAATATCAACTTCTCGTAGCTTTGTGTAACATTGCCCAACATTGCATTGGCTATAATGATTATCCTTTAACTCTCCCGAGTAAAAATAAAACTCGCCCGCTGCTAGCATGCCTCGCTGCACCCATAAGCCAATAAAATGGCATGTGCCAAAACAATTGGGAATCCCCCAAAATCGCTTTTTCCATCGGTAGTAAGAGCCTCAAATCCCGCCAAGAAAGCATATTCGAAAAGAAAAGTGTCACTCCGTTATTTAAAAGCCCAAATCACCCGCTCATTTATATCCCCAATAACAATTTAACGGTCTCACTGACACTGTTGTCGTACAAAGTCTATGTCTTGAACAGCATTTATGCTGATATTTGATTTATGTTGATATTGAAATTTGTTGTTGATCGATATTCATAGGTCTTCTATCAGTATTAAAGCTTCAGTGAAATATGAAATATAAAATATGTCCCATGAGAAATTATTGTATGTTGAAAACTCAAGCACTTTGAAATCTAGGTAAATTACCAGATACCACAGCTCAAAAATTAAAAGCGATGAACATCCGATTATTGAAGTTGTTGTCTTTTTGGCTATGAGACCTTTTATTTAAGCCATAGATAGGGCACATACAGCCGAAGTTACTTCAAATCACTAAGTTATTTTTAATCGGGCTTCCATGTCCTGTAAACGCTTCCTTTTTGCCTGAACTACATTGAAAAGCAGTGCAGCGCAGCACAGCGCGGTGAAATTTAGACAGTTGGCTCATAGAGAACAAAAAGTGTCATAGTAGGCTAAATTCGGTGAGTCTTTTTTTTATGTGGAAAACTAAGCTTAGGAATCAACCTTTTTAACACCAGTAACCCATGTCGCTCTTCTACTTTCTTTCTTTTTTTCTTCTTTAAGTTAAAAGGTATCGCGGTCGCGGCCGCCACTTTGATCTTTATACAAGTAAACAGCCTATAGATTTGTCTAAGATTTTTAACCCAGTCTAAGTCTACTTAGAGATTTGTCACTCAGGCTTGACCTTACTAGCCAGATAGCGTTGCTTTACACAACGGTAACCTATAATGTTGCCACCCTGTTGCTGGGTGCATTTTTATCCTGCTAAGTTCGTTATTTAGAGGGCAGTTTTCAATAGTCAAGCTAGTTAGTATCTTAGATATCTTTCAAATTGTACCTCAACAATTATCTCGCGAGTCCGAGGCGACACAGGAAGAAACTGCTGGGAGAAGATCAAACGAAGTGTGGAAACCAATCCGATCACCAAGGGCTTTCTTCATCAAACTTGTAGGTATGTATGTACTCCAATAGGTTCAGGCCCGAAGAATACAGAACCAGGTTCTCTTGATCTGACAATGAAACCAGCTTAATCCCATGGGGAAATCTAAAACATCAAGGCAGTCCAAACGTGTCTTCTTAAGTTCTCTAGATAAAGGCTATTATAGCATACCTCAGGGGCCTCGGTAGTCTAGGGGTAACGCGCCTGAATGCTATCCCAGAGGTCCCGGGTTCGAATCCCGGTCAGCCTCACGGTCCTTCGCCTTTTCCACTTTCCCACCCACTTAACTTTCCTTCTTTCTTCTCCCCTCTTTACATTCCTGATTCCTCCTGTCATAGCCTTCGCTAGTCCTTCCCCGCTCCACCAAACGCATGTCATCGGTTGGCTGATGAGATTCAACTCGTTTCAGAAGGCATAACACTCCAGCGAGTTGTTTCTTAAAATGCCCCGATGCCAGAGTCGCGAAGTGGTTGGAAGTAGGTGGAATAAAATATCGCGGCTAGGTTGTGGCAGCTCCTTCCTACTTCTATCTCTTTCTACTCTCTATCTTCCGGCTAGAGCTGCTGTTCGACATTCTATACAACAAAATAGATTGTCGAACAGTACAAAGGGGCTTTCCCTAAGCCTCTAGTCTATCACATAAAAAAAAATACACATATGCTTCAAAGGCAGGTAGGGTGCCAAAAATGAGCATCCCAGATCCTGGTAGCAACACCTACCTCAAGCTTAAAACTGTTCGTGTTCCAAAGGAGTCGACCCAGCAATATCTAAGGGAACATCCAGAATAGTTTAACCTCTCTTTCCAGCGTCCAGCGTTCTTGCGCCAAGTCTCTTCTTGCGGGAGGTGTAGTGTCAGAACCGTATACGTGATGACCTAAATAAGGGGGCCTAGAACGAAGCCTTGGCGGACTCAACAATCTGTCCTGTACTCCCACTGCGTGGTCTGACTCACAGTATAGTATCCTACCTACAACAAATTTTGTCGGAACGTCCACTAGATACTTCGGTGCATACAGGTTTATCAACGAACTTGCTCCACTTCGCGGTGTTGAAATCATTTTTCACTTTAAGGTTTATAAATGCGTAACTCTTATTCAAAACCCTTGGCGTCCTTGCTAGGCGAACATTTCTGAAACCGAATTGTCTTTCCAATTAGGGATACTGTGAATACTTGGGTGAGCCCAGCTGGTGCCAGTTTCACCTATCGAGATCTAAAAACGACATCATATCCGATAAGTTTGATAGCGCGGTTTTTTACCTGGTACAACCACGCTAAGGCGGTTTTCGAGATGACAGTCTTACGGCGGGCCGAATATATGATTTGTAAATTGTAGCTAGGGCGGCTGGCTGGAGGAGGAACTTGCATCTCTTAAGAAATTATACCCAATATATCAGTTGATAGATTCACACTGTCCACTGAGACCAAAGGAAGATCGGTGCAGATTTATTAATTATGAGACAGAACGACACGATTCTTCAGCCTTATTCAAGAATGAGTTCAATGATCCTACTGGTGGACATGAGTTCAAATCAAACGATCAAACAGACAAGGTCTGGCACCTGCTTTTCTCATATTGTCGCAGGCGTAAGAGCTACGTAGAATACCATAATTAAAGAAGCTGTGAATGTTTGAACGATTTGTGGTATTTTCGTTTTTGAAAGATTCATTAGATTTCCTTCTTCAGCTTCGGAGTTGACATTTGATTTTTTTTCATATTTTTCAAGCGCTCCAAACTTAGGCCTATAAATTTATTTTTTTATTTTTGGTAAAAGCTTGATTTAAAATTGTGTCAATTGACAAATCGACAGCACATAATTATGTGTAACATATACCAAAAAGTTTAAGTGAGTTCAATAACACAAAAAAATCAGTATTTTTGGATTTTCCACCCGATCCCAGCTTTAATTATCCCAAAAGACAAAACACTTCCTTATGAAAACTCCAAACTGGACAAGAGCTTCTGCTGTGGAACGAATGCAAATATTTCAGTTTTATTAGGAAAAACCATTTTTTGTGTTAAGCTAATATTCATTCAATCGCCTGCGGATGCACGGTAAACGCACAGCTTGACCTTACGCCGTCGACTCATCCAAAAGTAAGGGCAGTTAACCAAAATGCCAGCCTCCGCACTGTTTACCTGGCTTCACCTTAGCCAGTCTAGCACCGTCGCGATCGGTTTTTTAAGCGATCTCAGGGCCAAAGCGCATTTTGTTAATAGCGGAGACATGTTGCCCGACGACGACGACGATCGCGTTCACTTTCGTTACCGCCAGCCAGAAATGTGGCTGCATTGTAATCTGGTCTTGCTGCGCCTATATAAGTTACCACCTACTTTGTAATGCCAGCAGTTGCTCAAGAACTTTGTCAGGTCGAAAAGGAAAATGGGTCAATCGGGAATGAAGTTTTCAGCGGTAAATAAACTCTTTTGATTTTCGCGCTTTCGCGAGAGTGTTGCATAATAAACTTGATTTGTTCTTTAGCTCTTTGCAGTTGTCTGCGTCGCATTGGTCAGTGCAGTACAGAGCCAGAAGAGCGAAGGAAGGACTTTTGGATTACTTGGAAAAGGACTGGTTGATCCAGACTATCCGGGTTATCCGGGATATCCTGGACATGGTGGATACCCAAGTTATCCGGGATATGGACCGGGATATGGTCACTACCCTCGTTATCCGCCGTATCCACAGATACCTCCACATGGATACCCTGGTCATGGATATCCTGGAGTAGGACAGGGTTATCCAGGAGTAGGTTATCCAGGTACAGGCTATCCCGGCGTTGGCTATCCTGGAGGTGGTTATCCTGGTGTTGGCTATCCTGGTGCTGGTTACCCAGGCGGTGGTTACCCTGGAGTCGGATACCCCGGAGGTGGATACCCCGGAGGTGGTTATCCTGGAGGTGGATACCCTGGAGGCGGATACCCTGGAGGTGGATATCCCGGTTATCCAGGAGCAGGCATTGGAGGATATGGACTTCGTAGTGCTAAAGGTGTGAAAAAATAACTGTTTTTAAGTGAATCCAAAATCATTATTGTTAATATTTAAGTGAGTGAGAATTAAGTGTGCGAATTATGTTGATAATTTTTTTATGAAATAAATTTTTTTTATATATTTGAAATTGTTCAGTATTGTGAAATTTAGTATAAAGCATTGTGTTGGTGGTTTGTGGTTTTGAAAAAAAAAAAAAAAACTTGGGTGTTTGCATCAAATTTTAGGAAACTTCTACTCTCTTCAGTTTTTCATGGACTAATGTTTATCTTAGCAAGAAACATTGAACCCACATTCGATGTTTTTAGTGTTTAGCTAAAGAAAGTAAAATATTTTTAACAAAAAGAGTAAACAGCACGTGTGAAAGTGGATTTAAAAAGCATAAGGAATAATTTTGCTTAGATGTGAACTGATTCTTCACTTAAAAATAGAATTACATCTTCGAAAGTTAAAATGTTTGTGAATTTCAACTAAAAGGATGTTTCTAAAATTTAGTTTTAAAGTAAAGAAAATAAATAAAATAAATATAGAATAGAATATTTCACAAAGATTCGCTACTAGGGTATCATGGGAAAAACGTCCATCACAGCCCATGATTATTTTCGCGATATTATGACAACAGTCCCAATAGATTTCAAATATATGTGTCACTGGGCTATAGATAAAAACTGAACGTTGTAGTCCTTAGGTCACATATGTATATGTGACACATAAAATCTCCGAAACCGCCCAACCGATTTATATGAAATTTGGTGAATGTGTATGGTTGGTTCTAGCTTGAAAGATAGTTTTGAACCCGATAAATGGCGGTGTTTTCCAGAACTAAAAAAATACAGTCAGTAATTTTGGTGTGGGAAATAAGAATGTTGTTTATTTTATGCTTAAATTTATTATAGTACCAAAAATTAAAATTTGTATACCATAACTAACGATTCGAACGACATATTAGGTTAATTCTTGTTTTGTTTTGTTCGTTATGTCCCCGGGATGGAAATAACTAAATTTTCATTTGAAAAATAAACGCATTCCAGCCTAAATGAAAATGAAACTACATTGTTCCTTTTGTGCTGTTTCGTGATCTGTACAAAAAATGTAATTGTTTTATTTCTATTCCAATTTATTTCGTTAGATGCGAAAATGTCGATAGGCAAATTGTGAATCAAGCCAATCGTGACGAAAAATTGACTCAGTTATTTATTTTCAGTTGAGTTGTGATTCTGTTGTATGTTTAATCGTTCCATAATAATGAACTTAGTCCTTCTAACAAATTTACCTACGAAATGCGGTGATTTCTGAAGGACAAGTTATACCGTAACAATAGAGTGAATCAATTGTCTTTTTTAGTTGATTTGTTATTGTTCGCATCGTAAATTGTATCTGTGGAGGCATTAGAAAGACAAATGTAAGATCTACGAAACAATCAAAAGCGGTTTGGCGGTGTGATTCTATTGGCAAGCGAGCCCCAGTGATTCTACGGTCAACGCCAGCCGATTTAATACATCTTTCAAGTCATATCTTTTTGTGGAAACACGTCCAGGCAATCAAATTAAGTATGAACATGCGTGTCAAATTGCAGAACTACCAATCTGGAGAAGTATTTTCAAAACAATTGCTGGACAATAGCAATGACAAAATCCTTGTTGACAATTTGATTGGCTGCATAACATTCCCCGTCGGCTTTTGCCAGTTCGCCGATTCAAAGGCCGAAAGGTGTTCCTAAATATTGCTAAAAATTACATGTTTGGTTGAGTGGACATGCTATATGAAATTGCCGGAGTCAATAAGCAAAACTGTCGAATTTGGGGAACAGAGAACCCACACGTCGTTAATGACATGAAACACCACTGCACCATTAGAAAGTTACTGTTTGGGCCGAAGTGTGCTCAGAAGCCATCATTGGACAATTTTTCTCTAAAATTCGAAAACCGAAGTCGATGGTACAGACTATCGTTGTATTTTGGTACATTTTGTGGGTCCGAAAACGGCTGAAAAAGGTCTGACGAACCTTTTTTATTGAAAAAACCGCCGCCACTACGATGAAGTTCTGTTTATGACAACAATACCATTGACGAACTCAAAGCTAACATACCAGCCAAAGTAGCTGCTATAACGCCCGAAAACAATTGCTATTTGCGTATCGAATGGAGGTCATTTAATCGACATATGTAAATGGTAGAGAATATACTAAATAAATCTTGTTCGTTTGTCAAAAACGGCTGAAAAATGTCGGAGTTCTTCAATGTTGAAATACCGAAGGTTTAGATAGCGCACCTCATCTAGCATGAAAATTTACATATTTTATTGGGGGCGCCAAGGGTTTTTTATGTAACATGGGGTCCGCAGTATCATAAAGTTTGGAAACCACTGCTCTAGGGTCAGCTAGTATTTTTATATATTTATAAAGGGTTCATTTTCCCCAGGGTTTAGGGTTCATTTTGGCTTGGGTGTCATTTGTTGGTATATAACAGTTTTAGATAGTAGTTGTTAACAATAACTTTGTTTTGTTGTTTTTTGTCCTTTGTTTCATGTAAACAGTTCAGTTTACATAGCCACGAAAACTCAGTCTTGTTGTATATAAGTACTTAAAACATATAAATTATTTTTAAACTTTTATTCAATTTTTAGAAAAAATAATTTTCTTAAATAAAAAACTTCAAACTATCGACAATTATATTTTATGAGCAAAATTTGCGTTATTTTGTGACCTTCATCTTTAGATATAATCTGCAAACATATTATTATTTGCCATTAAATCATTCTGATTAATCCGGTTTTTGCAAAAATATAAAAATAAATATAAACATAGATAGATACAAAAAAAAAACATTCAAACTATACAAAAATGTTAAAAATTTTACACCTCTCTACTGGAATGATGATGAGACGTCGTAAAGACAATTTTAGCAATTTTCTCTAGGTCGACGACACCTTAAAATTTGATGCGAATTTCTATATGCCAATAGCCAATTTATTGTTTTCAAGGTTAGTTTTATCTAGTTAACTTTTTACAGCTTAAAATTTTGTATTAATTTAAAAAAAAGCTTAGTTTTATCGTTCTTTATCTAATCATAGACATCAAAAGAATTTCCGAAGGACACAAGCAGATGAAATGACATCAAAGTATAGAGGAAATGCTATCTCAAGGAATGAATACATTAGAACGTGATCTTAACACCAAATTGGTTGGCAAACAAACTTTATGAAAATATTTAGAATAATGGTATTCGATATACAGTTAGCGAAATTGATATAAAGGCATCCTTGTTGCGGTACTTTGGCAACATGTAGCTCTGGTATTTGTTGCAGTCTACAGACTTAAAAATTTTTTTGTTTACAAAAATTGGTAAGTTAATTGTTTTATAATGGATTTGTTGATTTAAGCGATTGTGCATTGTATTCATTAAATTTTGTAAAATTGTAATGTCAATGCTATCCCAAACGACCTTCAGGCTTATGTTTGCTGTTGCCGAAAACCCTTCGAAATGGAACTCCCCAAAGATTTTCAATTAGGTTCACGTCTTTGCTTTGGGCTGGCCATCAAATAGTCGGTGTTTCGGTGTTCCGGAAGCATTCTTTAGCTATTCTTGCCCGATGAGCAGTAGCATTGTATTGCTGAAAAATGAAGTTGGGGACTCCGAGCTCGCCCTGGAAATCAATCTGGGTGTGCCTGGGCGGAAAAGTTACACAAGTTTGGAATGTGCATTTTCCGGAAATTTTTCAGCACCGGGACAGATTTTAACGACAACCCGCGTACCTTTACCTATGTTCTTATTTTATTAACTCCGCAACTTTTCGTTAGCGCCCCAAGCTTTTTTACTTTTCGTCGGGTACGTTGTTTCCATATAGTGGCTGGAGCAATACAAACTTCACAATCAAAATAATCTTTTTTACTTTTTAGTTCATTTTAAAGTAAAGGTATATTTTTTAGTTTTTTTTAAGCTATATTTTTTATTTTATACTTTTTAGTCTATTATATGGTTTCCACCATTATGATTGATCGTCTTAATAGATTTAAAATGACCTCAGGCAGCTTACTATACTATTTGTCATACACTTCCATTTGATACCTATACCGGGTGGGTTGTAAAGAAAAAGTAGCCGCCATTTTGTATTGGCCACCATTTTGAATTTTGAATGACGCCATATAGCTAATTGTATTCTACTTGTCATACGCTTTCATTTAATACCCATTTCGAAGGTGGGGGATCACAATTGCAAAATTCGGCCGCCATTTTGGAACCGCCATCTTGATTGTTTTACAAAATGGTTAGATTGGTTAGATCGAGCCAACTATTCATGTCTGATATGGAAGTGGGTCAAAATCCAATTGTAAAAGAATTGGATTCCATAAGGCGGCTCTCACACTGAGGCAATAAGCAATATCGGTCGCTTTTCAATATGCACTAGGTATCGTCAGAAATAATGTTGCCGCAACCAGTAACATTTTTCGTTCGAGTTGCTCTAACGAAATGTAAAATAGGCGCTACCGATAATATTGTCTGTTGCTTATTGCCAGTTGCCTATTGGTTGTTGTCTCAGCGTGACACCCGCCTAAGGCTAAGAGCAACTTCTGCTGGTTGTAGCTACTAGGAAGTACTTTTGGAAACTGCTTTTTCAAGAGAGATATTGTAGATGGTAAGTATGCATTTTCTCAGGAATCTAATTTTTGTTTTCTAAAGCTTTTAATTACTTTTATGCCCGGTTTCACAGTGTCGGTTTAAGCTTTCGCTTAGCTGAACCTGAACAGTTAGTTTAAGCTTTAGCTCTATTCGAAATCGTTTCACAGTTTGTTTTTGTGCTCAGTTCAGCTAAACTTAGTTCATTGAATTTTGTAGGCCACTGTGGTCGAGTCAGTTGTCATATTTTGTGAAATTTTTGCCGGAATAGAATCAAACAACCAAAGCAATCACTTCTCACACAAAATTGACATTTCTCAACGATAAGCCTCACGGCTTAAAGTTAAGCGCTCAAATTTGGCGGCTTAAGCTAACGCGATATTTGAGCTCAGTTTAAGAGAAAAACCTCCTCTGTGGAACACCAAAAACATTTAAGCGGAAGCTTAACTCAATTTCGAGGTTTAAGCTTTCACTGTGGAATCGGGCATTATTGGTTTTAATGATTAAATCTAAATCAATACAATAATAGTAAAAAGTTATGGATACGTGAAATTGATGAACAGTAGAAGTAAACAACAAATCAAGTAAATGAATGTTAATAATTTCGTTCAGAGCAAAAGATTATTATAAAGTCGAAAGTGAGTCAGAAAATCTGCTCTCCTTTTATTGCTTCCGCATAATGTTTTTATTCTGAAAATTTATTGGGTGTGATCAGCATTTCATTAATGAAACATATTAAATTATGTTATTCTATTGGATGAAGAAAACATGTAAACCTCGCAATAAATAACAAATTAAAATCCATTAAACAAATCCTACAGAAATAAACATAAAATATCATAAACACAATTAATTGATTTACGGCTAGAAAATAGTCCACTTAAAGCCATCAAACACGCAATATTACTACTAAAGACAGTTGCGTGTTCAATTAATTCAACGTCAAGCAGCCAGACAAAATTGCGACTAGTAGTTTCAAAATTTCCCTTTTGTGAGGTCTCAACTACCTGTGGACTTCCTTCCAGTTTGCCGATTAAGGCTGACTACTTTATTGCCGGTAAGCCTTAAATTTACACATGTTTGCCGTGAAACTTGGCAGGAAATCGGCACCCAATTGAGTCTTTATGAACGGCAAGTAGAGAAGAATGTCTATCTTTGGCCAATGGTCTTCGGTCTATGACCAATTCCAATTAGGCTTCACCTTTAGAACGAATTATGAGAGAGCAGCAACGAATTTTCGTTTCGAATAAAATTTAGAGCACGACAGCTCCTCACGATTTATAATTCTTTGGAGTTGCAGCTATGATCCGGATTGTAGAAAGTGAATCACTAACTTCGTTTATTTGGAGAGCTGCAGATGGCAGTTTTGTGTGCATTGGCTTTGTTTATATCGGTTTAATTGTTTGAGGAATCGAGGGAGATATTCACTATTGAATTTTCTGATGGAGATTGTGACTTGTAGGGGTACCAAGTAGCATACATCGAAACTTGTTTCTAACCAGGCAACTGCAAATGTGAATCTAGTTCTAGTAGAGTGAATAAAAGTGTGACTACGTTTTTGATTAATTTTTAAATAAATACCTAAACATAATAAACCTCCGAACAGATTCTTCCTCAACGGCAGGATACGTCTAATTATGGACAATAAGACTAGGCAACTTTCCACAGCGAGCTAGACAGCGAATTGAAGAGTTCCTTGTAGTCTATTAAATCTGCGATCGAGGCTTATTTCGGAGGTGATTATTTCGCCTTATAGGATAACTTCGCTGTTCTAATAAGGATGCAGAAATGGTGGAATAATGAACTATTCAAGCTAGATCCACAGAATAAAAGTTGTTGACAATTGAGAGACCTACAGGATCCCGTTAGCCATCTATAACAAGGCAGTTAGAAGAGCAAAGTTCGAGGCATTCTAGGAGAGCGTCAACGACATTCAAGGTTCGCCAAAACTCCATAAAAAATTAGCGAAAGGGAGGTTCAAAGATTCTTCTTCTATCACATCCTGGGCTTGGGATCCCTTAAAAAGCCAAGCGGCCGTGATTCGCCCGCCGTAAGCCTAATTTTTAACTTCCCAGTATAGGAAGTTATTGTAATCGGTCCGAAAATCGAAATCGAAAATTTCAACGTATTTTCATCTTTCAAGGTCCCAGGAGCATTTTAAGCAAAAAATTGGGAGGAAGTATGTGTGTGTGTATGTGCGTACGGATGTGGTCATTTTTTCCTGCACGATATCGCGCGAACCAAAACTGATATCGACTTCGTTGAGGTGTCGTTCGAAGCGTATTAACCGAAATATGATCTGAAAAGATTTTCATGAAATTCGGTCCAGCCGTTTTTTTGTTTAAGCGACGTAAGTGATTTTTGCACCTGCATGATATCGCCCGAACCACGAAAGATATTGACTTACTTGAGGTGCCGTTTGAAGCGTATTAGCGACAATATAATCTGAAAAGATTTTTATAATATTCGGTCCAGCGGTTTTTTGGTTTAAATGACTTAAGTGATTTTTGTACCTGCACGATATCGCGCGAACTATAAAAGATATAGACTTAGTTGACGTGCCGTTCGAAAAGTATTAACCAAAATATGATCTGAAAAGATTTTCATAAAATTCGGTCCAGCCGTTTTTTTGTTTAAGCGGCGTAAGTGATTTTTGTACCTGCACGATACCGCTCGAACTAAAAACTATATCGACTTCATTGAGGTGCCGAAAAACATTAATACATCAATTTTATATACATTTTCGCCATCCTAATCTTGTAAGTGCGCACATTTAGTTTGACATTTTAGCGAAAATATTGATAACAATTGTGACAAATTCTCGGTATTATAGATATATTCTATATTGCCTATTGTTCATTTATTATAAAATATCCAATCATATATTCAACATCCATTATACTGGGAAGTTGATCGTGTGGACCGAAAGGGTCGAACCCACTTCCCAACTAGTTTATTTTTACTCGGGATGGCATGAATTTTCCATAAGATACCACAGGTGCAAGGGCGCTCTTACAGAAAAGATAGATATGAGTGCCAATGTCTGAAGCAAAAGTCTCGGGTTTTATAAGAGCTCCCATCTTTCGACGACAGAATATCCGCTGGAAAAACCAAGCGATAAAATCATATGTGAAGTAAAAGGATATCTTGACACTGCATCCTAAAAAAACACTCAAGGAGTATAAAAACTGCCTTTCACGGTTTCGGTCACTTTTCCGCAAGTTTCATCGTTTGGCGGGTTCTTGCCCGAAAATGCAGGTCTGAGCGACGGACTGTTCAAGCGATCTGGGCACAAATCTGAAATTCAGGGTCTATCAAAATACCAACATAAAGACAGAAGCAACTACTCTAAATATTTATACTCAGTTAAAGAGTCAATTCTTTTATTTTCCATCATAATATCTTTTTTTTTGCAGTTTATCATTATTATTGTTTTCTTTTATTTTCAGCCCCACTCTTTTAGTTTGATTTCTTTTTCTAGGCCATTGATCATTTCCTAAAAAAATCACATTTACTGTTAAAAGGTTATCTAGTCGATATCGACCCATTTGAACTTTATTTGTTCAAATTTCTAAAGATTCAATACCGTTCGAGATTTTTATACATTTAATTATCCAAATTGAAATTAGAAACAGTTCCGGCAGTCATAGAATTAAAATTTCAAAAGTAACAGATGTGTAGTTGTGGAAGTACAACTCCAGGAAGAACTTAAAATAATATCAAATCGTATGTCACATCTTACAATTTCCTTTTTGATAATAAAATATAAACTTAGCGTGTTTTTCACTAATCGGCAAATCTTTTAAGATTTTATTTTGGAAAAAATTGTTCTCGAGAGGAAAGGTATCGGTATAGTGCCTACAAGGTACAGTGTGCTTCCGAAAATGAAAAAAAAAAAAAAAAACAATTTTACTTAAATTTTAATAACTTGTATACTGATTTCCAAACGTCGTACGTTGCTCCACTTTATTGGATAGACTGATCTTTAATTAGGTTCATTCTACAAAAACTAGGTACTAGGTACCAGGTCAAACTATTATAAAACGAACAGGCAAAAGTAGCATTGATCATAAGATTTATAGCATTATACTCAGTGGTGTTGTCGAGCCGGAACGCTCCGGGACGTCGTTCCGGTACTTCCTTTTTGGACAGGAACGCGTTCCGGTACTAAAGATGATTTCTGATAACGAGAATTGGCTGACGTATTGAAAAATTAAAAAGAATTGTTGATTTTTTTTCTAATTTTTGACGAATTTTTATATGTATTATCATAGACAAATAAAAGGAAAGATGTTCCATTTCAAATAAGAAAAGTGTGCACTTTCCTGATGAAAGAGCTTTCCTATTGCTGAGAGAGCTGCACTATTAATTGAGAATATCCATTAATAACCATAAAGTATAATTTCCACTTCATATTTTTAAATTTGTTACTATTTTACATCTTGAAATCTTGCAAATCTGAATCTTTACGAAAATTAAACATTTCCCAATCTGAAAAATAAACATATTGCGGAAATGTTTTTTGTAAATCAAAACGAAATCAAAATTCGCACAAAACAAACGGTTTTACTTACTTTTGCAAAGTAGTAAAAACCGAAAAGTCTGACCTGAAAAAACAGTAACTGCCTCCAAATGTGCAATTGATTTTTGTCATTCAAACAAAAATCAAACAGCTGTTTTCTTATTCAAATAGATTCCTGTTCGCGTTCCGGTACGCGTTCCGGTAAAAAAAAAATTAGCACAACAACACTGATTATACTATAGATATAACATTACAGACTATGTTGTTTAAACTGTTTTACTATTCAGTAGATCTTCCTCAACAGAGCAAAGCTTTAGTTAGCTTATATTAATTGCTTTAAAGAAGTTTGCAATAGTTTTTTATTCACTAACTTTGAGTAAATCTCTTACATTGATTATAGAGTAAGTAGATATGGACAAACATCTTTCAGGTTGTCTTGTTAGATGGCGTTAGTTACACTGAATTAAGTTTTAGGGCTGCGAATTTCTGTTGTAAACCTCTAAAATTAATGGGAATGGGTTTACAACATTAGTTTAATAATATTAATTTTTTATTAGTGCATAATAATCATAAAATAGAAAATTTTTTTAATTTTGCTATTTGTTAGTAAAACATAAAAAAGCGGGTTTGCGCCTGAATTTAAAAAAGCATTTCAAAGCCCTTGACGCATGTTGGAAGAAAAAACAAAAGTTTCGGATCTAAAAATAGATTCCTGTGCGGGCATTCCTTTTGTTTTGATTTGGAAGAGGGTGGGTGGGCTGAAACTACGATGATTTCTTGGCCGGAGGCTGAAATTTATGAATGAAGAAATTAATGAATGGGAAGAGAGATTTAATGGGAAATTTAGCATCGTGTTTTTTTTTATTTTGAGAAAAATTAAATAAGTTTGTTTTTAACAAAATTCTAGTTTTTTTGTATTGTTTATTATTGCTTAGAGCAAATTGAGCAAACTATTTGAAAATGTGAATATATGTATACATATGTATTTGCGTGCAATAATAGAAAACAATAAAAAAAACTTTCGTTTAAAACCCTACTTCATATTTCTCAAGAGTGGTAGTCGTCAATGAAAAAAGAAGAGTTCCGATTTTGAAAGATTTTTTAAAATGTGTGTATTAAGGGTAATTGTTTACTTTATCAGACGCAAAAGTTCGCGCAATACTCCAAAAATGCGGTGAGTTTTTGGTGGGAAAATTAAACTGCTATTTTTTATAAAAATTACTTTTACAAAATTTTAACCCTGAATAACCAACCGGTGACCAACGGCTAATTACAAAAGCAACATGCTCTGGTCAACCCCTTACAAAGCCTACCTCCTGCGGGTGTGCCGTGATAAAGTAAATAACTATCCAAAACTCTAAGAATTTTTGTATATATGTACAGGTATATGAATATCCCACTCCACCACCCGTTCATTTAATAATGGTAGCTTCAAGCCAAACCAGCAAACTGGCAGCCAGCAAACTGGTAGCAAACCAGTCTGGAATCGTTATTCAACTGGAAGCCTGCCATGAAAACCCATAATTAGTGGCGGGGCCGTCGATACAAATACTCACTTGTTTTGTGGTGACAAAAAGATTGCAAGCAAGTTAGAACTCTTGTTGTTCAGGTTGCAACGACAGCCAAATTTCAAGAAGAAAAATGTAGACATATTGTGTAGCTATAAGAATAATGAGAGATCACAGGCTCTTGCTTGGGACGACCTGCACAGACGAAGAGAAATCTAGAATAGAAAACTCTAGTATGTCTCTAGTATAAACCGGTAGTTGAAAGGTCTTCGTGATATTCAATATTCATCCTACTGGGTAGTTGGGCATGTGAGCTTTATGGCCCGCGTACATAACACAAACCTTGTTCGCGCAAACACTTTTCCCATGGATTTTTATCCATGAAACAAAGAATGCTGGTGGAAATGTGCGCACAAACATTCCGTCGACTTTGTCCGCACAGGCATCCTGCCGCCCATATCATTCAAACATCAAAGTTTCACCTGATCTCTTTCTAATATTGATTAATGATTTGCTCTCAATCCCCTCCAACCCACTTCATAGTTTTGGCAATGACACCCTGCGTTACTCCTACGCCTTCGTCAATATAAAGCAAGCACGGGCCAGACCTTGTCTCCTAGAGCTGAGCTCTTATCTCTACGAAAACTTGCACCATCCTTCTCTTTATCTCAGTGGGGAAAAAGAATCTCATAGCTGACTCTTCTCTTGATGGGTCTACGTCATTTTGACATCATAATCTGGAATAAGGATGCTAGTCTGTCTACGGTAACAGGCGTGAGTTTACCAAAGGAAAACGAACATTTGCTCGCGGGCAAAATGACGTCACCAAGAAAGTGCATATCACAGCTATGCACATCTGAAACATATCCTTTTAACGTCATTATAACGTCAGTCAAAAGCCTGCGTGCAAATGCCTTGGCGGATTCGTACCTTTAAGGACGAAATACACGAGCACTCCATCCATTGATGTTTTGGCGTGCATGGAGCGCTCGTGCATTGGGCCCTTAAGACATAATTTTATCTTCAGGGGCCCTGTTCTCTATTACAATATTTTTAAATCCAATCTGAAAACAAAACAGTAAAATCTTGCTAATATTATTAAACTTTCATGTAAAATAAATTCCGATATTGTAATAGAGAATACGGTTTCGGCCAGTTTCGTCAAAAAATATAACAATTTTAAGGCCCGAGATACATAGATACGTGATGGAGTAATCACATTCCAAATCGTCAAACAAGCTAATCAATGCTTGAGATTAATCCAGAGATTAAAATCCCTCCTTCAGCCAGCTGTCCAGGCTACAATCTACAAGTAATACATTCCGCCTTGAATATAACTCGTATATCTGGACGGACTCAGCCAAAACAAGCTTGGCTAAGCTGAATAAGGTGCCAAACGAAGAAGGTACATTGGCGGTAGCACCCGTTTGGTCCTCTATATACCCTTCAAACCAGTAGGAATGTAGCACCTAAGTTTAACAGCTTTCACCTACACGCACCTCTTTTTCCAAGATTAGCCAACTCAGGACTTCCGCGGTCCACTACATACCCCCCCTTTGTTAATAAATAGAACACATAGTTGTTAACAGAGAACTGATCAAACGTACGGTTCATTGACATCTACTCACGCACCATCCAGACTAACCTAAACTTACTAGTACATCCTTACTTGAAGGCATAACGTGGTAACGGTACAAGGGGTTGGACTTGGCCATGCCACATAAATAACGATAAATAAAATCAAAAACAAAAATTATTTTATTTATCTCAACAGTAATTAAATTATCCGTAAAAATTTCAAATTTCTACGAACTTATAAAATACCTGAGAACAAATCTAAAAATTTGTCACATTTTCGCTAAGAAAAAGGAAATAATCCCTTCATTTTTCTAAAGATAATAAAAACATGCTTGTAGCCAAATTTCCCATTAAAGTTATCTCGCCCATTCATTTATTCCCTCATTGTCAAATTTCACCCATCGGCTACGAAATCATCATCATTTTATCACCCTCTTTGCCCTTCCCGAACAAAACAATAGGAATAAGCGCATAGGAATCTGTTTTTAGATCCACCGCCTCTAAAATTAAAGCCGCAGCTTCTGATTTTGTTTTCAAATGCGCAAAGGGCTTTCACGCAAACAAGAAAAGTTTATTTCGGAAACTAACCATATATAGCGGAGCATAAAACCCTGCGATATTAGCGCCCCCAGCTCGTGGTGCCGTAACCTGAAGTTAATTTGACTCGCGTTTGTCCATATCTACTTAGTATATAATCAATGTCTCTTATCGCGTTCTTTTTGCATACTTTTAGGAAATTAATATATTCTTACACCGAAATTCTTATATTGAAATGCGAGTTTTCGACCTTATATTACACAGGAGTTTGTGAACGACTAAAGTTCTTCATAGTTAAATATAGTAAGAGTTTTGAACGTGCTCCGTGTTGTTTTCGATCCACGTCGCATTGCTTGAACTAGCCGGTACTATTGGATAGTGAAGTTTTACTTTGTGGACGGTACGGATTGTTTATTGCAATAATAAACGCAACCTTTAAACACTAGAATTTAGTTTTATTTTAACTATTAAAATTTATAATGGTGAGCCAACCTACACTTTATTAAATAAATAAAAAGAAAACCCGAATAATATACTTTAATTCATTAATTAACAGATCAGCGCGATGGTCTAAGGTGGACTACTGAGGTGATCCATCATCGGGCCTGTTGGGGGTTGAACTCCTGGCCTTAGCGATAGATGGTACATATGCAGGTGCTTTCCGGCCTGTGGTTAATTGGAGGGTTAGATTACCTTATTCCCAAATGCACCGGAGCCACGACCTGCTGATGGTTGATGTTGATTCTTGAAGTACAGGTGATCTTTGATCAATGGAACAACATGCAGCCTTCTTTGAATCAATAGGGATTCCAAATAAGATGAAGTTGAATCTTGCAGCTCGTACATTGATGATTAAATCGACCACAAACTTGACCAATTTGATTATCGCCTACACCAGTGTTATCGAAGATGTTTGCACGGTTGCAGATTATCCTCAATCATCTTCCAACCAGTATCATGTCCCATAACGACGGAGTAACGTTATACTCCCTGGGTTCTGAAGAATACATTAGCTGGTGGCGTAAATTATCGAATGACGAGCTCGAGTATAGGCCTGCTTCTATGATTTATCCTTCGTATTTCCAATCAGTCTTCGTAGCTCCGCCGTGGCCTGGTCCCAAGCCCAGGTTGTGAAAGGAGAAGGATGGTCGATCTGCCGAATTGACCAGAATCGGCAAACCGAAAAAATAGGCAAGAAACCGCATTTTTCAAAGCGGCACCGACAGCAGCTTCTGCACACAGCATTGACATCATTGGTAGAACATCAACAACTGTACAGGACGTGTTAACCCATATTGAGTGGGCGGCATGAAAGCTGGGACTGATTGAATTCGGCAGTAAAATCATTTTCCTAGCTTGGGTCAATAGCAACAGCCAACAACTGCATGGAACCCGAAATACGCGCTCGGCCGATAAAAACGAACAAAACCTGCAGTAATCATGATTACGTGACGAAGGATAATTCCGGAGACTCTCTACAACAACGAGATCTACTAGCGCAATGCGTCTAGATGTCGTGAAGAAAATAAAGCTCGTAGTCTAAAGTAGACAGGACATCTAGCTTGTATGAGCGACGGATCACCCGGGAAAGTTTGTTTCGATAAGATCTATGGGGTGAGACAGAGTGCGAAACCTCCATTGGAAGAATGGCGTAGACTAGGACGGTGAGAGGTTAGTGATGCCAAACTGGATGACATTGGCTCAGAATCGGGAGAGAACAGTTGCAAGATAACAGGGTCGGATCCTGGTTTTTGAGTGGTTCAAGTAAGACCGTAGACGAATGAAGTAAGATAATTATTGCGGTAAAGAGGGAAGAGCCTATTAAGAAATAATCTTAAACAGAAAACTGAAAAGCCGAAACTTCGTCAATCTGAGTGGGACCCGAACTCAGGACACTGAGATGGCAGCCGAACACCTAGGATTTTTATGTGTAGGTCTAAGCCCAAATGTCACTCTTTGTACTACAGTGGCCAATAATCCAGGAAAGACCTGTATTAAGTAAGCACGGCACTTTTTCTAGATAACACTTTCGAAAGTAAAAGGCTACTTTTACATAGTTAAAAGTCTCCAGTTATAGTTAAAAGTTTACGTTAATCCTAACAAAGCGATGTTTCTTCAAAATGATGATATTTAATCTAGAATTACTAAGTGGGTTCAAAATTTAATTTCGATGTAATATCTTGATTATAAAATGAAGAACGGTTTTGTATTCTATATTTGACGAATTAAATCGTTGCAAAAGTATTTGGAAACATTTTAAAATTCAAACTTTGTGTTTTTTTATTTTAATTATTAAAAAAATAAATTTCTGCTAAAATAAAATGATATAAAAATAAAAACATACATATATGTAAAAAAATAACTTTATTAAATCAGTAAAATCACTGCATTCGTTGAACCATTAGTCAGTTCCATATTTTGTACTATAAGCATCAGATTGCACTTATTTCTCATATATTTCCCTTTCCGCAAAGCGCGGCAATGAAAATGCGGCCGCATGTACATCGCTAGTGTAATACCGCAATCCCATTTTATCAATTTCCTCTCTAGTAAAAATCCTACTAGGCACCTTCAAGTCGATAGATTTATCCAAGCTGGCCATGAAAAATCCAATTTGACCGCATGGATACGATGGAACACTAGCCAAGGCATAAGCCACAACTGGAAACTGCTGGTGACAGCTATCCAAGGTGGTTTTAACATGCTCAATATCAGTCCAATAAGTCCCACCTTGGGAACATATGATTCCACCTGGTTTTAGTGCAATTTTCATTAGAGCAAAGTAGCTCTCTTGGAAAAGGGAGGTAGCGGGACCGATCGGGTCTGAGCTGTCAGTGATGATCACGTCAAATTCTTCTTTGTGGTTTTTCATATACTCAAATCCATCACCAATGGTCAGCTGCACTTTTGGGTGATCAAATCCGCACGCCATTTGTGGCAGATACTTCTTCGACAGCTCAACAACGCGATCATCGATTTCGACTTGGTGTACCTCCTCTACGGTGGGATGTTTGACAACTTCCCGTGCCACGCCGCCATCTCCGCCGCCAACGATAAGCACTTTCTTGGGATTCGGATGACTGCACAGAGGAAGGAAAGATATCATTTCCTGATACGAAAATTCATCTCGCAGCGTACACTGTATAATCCCGTCTAGAATCAGGCACGTACCATAGTGTGTTCTGTCCAGACGAATAGATAAGAAATGATAAGCAATCCGGTCAACTAAACGTGTCAACTTTTTACTACTTACGTTTCAATGATTTTGATATCTTGATACTTGGATCTCTCCTCATGCAGAACCCTTTTTACTTTTAGCGAGAAGCACTGTCCCGGCCAGAGATCGTCTTGAATTTCACTGAACCAACCATTTCTTACGGCATCCATATTTGAATGTTAAATGAAGTTTAAGAAAACGAAATTAATCCGATAAGAAACTCTCGACACAGCCACAGCCAATGCATGCGATTCGATCTGAGTGCGGTAAGCAACTGAGCGGACGCCGATCAACTGTCGATCAACTTTGGCTCTGTTGAGACTTCGCTCTTCCATTATCGGGCCGCGTATATGTTTGCTCCCTTTGAGTTCGATAACGATTATTATTCCGTTGCAAGTTAATCTCTCTTCTTATGGTGGCTAAGTCTAATTACGCTTAAAGATATTTCTGACTCGTTCCTAGCGATATGCGGGGCTAGCTCATAGATGGAAGAAAGCTCGGTGTCGAACTCATTGCCGGTGTTAGCAGCACATGTGTTGCTATACCATTCCACGCTTAACAATTTAGGTCCTAGGAGAGATAAGTTCTAGTTAGGGCTTTTTTGATGATAGTCTTATCTGTGAGTTTTATCTCATTGAAAATATTCCCTTATAATTTTTGTTGGTTCAGTAATCGACTAGCTTACTTAATCTACAGACAACATTCTTAATTTAAGTTTATATTTTTGGAATACACTTGGAGTTTGAGTTTATTTACTCTGGGCAAACTTAGTTTTGTTTGAAAGAAATTATTCTCAGTTTATGAAATTTCGCGGAGGTAGACTAGGGGTTAAGGCACCCAACTATTATCGCGGCGGTCAGGAGTTCAATTCTATTGCTCGTCTTTCGTATTTCTTCTTGTCTTACCTAGGATATCTTTTTTCTTTGTTGTGTTAATTGCTTACAGCATTTATTATTTTCCTTATTTCCTTTTCGACTAAAGCTTGCTATTCGACATTGAGCTCCTAGTATGGAGAGCACTCCAAAGAGTAGTCGACAGTGCAAAGGGGCTTACATCTCAGTTAAAGTTTTTCACATAAGACTACTACATGATTCTACAAAACTGCTGTGCTGTCCCCTGAGTATAGCACTAACGAAATGGTCGGAGTTTTCTTCAGGACTCACGAGGTATGCGAATGTCTCAAAGATTTTGACGCATTTTTGATGACATTGAATCTAAATCCCACACCATATCGACTACGGTGGTTTGGACATGTTTGCCGAATGGATGATAACCGATTGCCATGTAAACTTCTCTGGCGAGACCATCCCGCGGAGACTGAAGAATTCAACGATCGGCACCGAAGAAAACCTGGCTAAAGAATATCGAGGGCGACCTAAAGAATCAATGATAATCAGTTACCGAGGCCCGAGACGTCGTCGCCGAAAATCGTTAGTAATGGGGGTCGTGAATGGAGCACGAGACCCAGCGGCAGAAGAAGACATCACTTTGACTCCTATTAAGCAAACCCTGAAACCATCAATGCGGAAAAATTTGGAAGTAGACTAACTATATGTGTGTCGGTAGACTATCAGAATATGGCTTATGCTGTTCGATCTCCCTAGTCAATATTCTGTTCTGGAAATTTTGTGCTGGAGACGGTAGTTTTTTTATTCTTCTTTCTATTGTCACAAGAGTAAGCGGTCAGACATTGCAGCCTACAATAACAGAATTGTCGACATTAAGTACTAGATAGTTGAGTGACATGTGGTTTCGACACGCTTACTATAGTGAAGCTCACTATAATTATATTCTTGAGTATACTTACTGCAAAATTTGAAAGCTTCCTATTCATCCTCCCACAGTGGTATGTACTCACTGAAGTTCATCGTTCATATAGGTATACGTTTTCACCCTCAGCGCAGCGCTTATGGTGGATTTTTCTATATTAAGGGGAATAGACTCCAAGTTGATCCATAGTTTCGCATCTCACTTCACCCCGAAGTATTGGGCTTGTTATAAGAAGCCTAAAGATCTGCCTGCAAGGATCGGTTCTGTGAATTACTATATTGTTTGTTTCCTGGTGATTTGCTCCAAAACCATATTATCGGGATTTATATTAACTCCTACGCCTACTGCACGAAATAGCGAACAAATGAAGTGCGTTGTTTACGTATTGCCGTGGTAGGTCCTGTTTCAACATCATCTGTGTATAAGCCTCTAGTGTGTCACATAAAAAAAGGGTCTTGGCCACTGAGTACCTTTAGTTCATCCGCAAGAAGGCACTTCGGGGCTTGTCGTATAACTCTTCTTTCTTTTACTTCCAGGAACCCCCAGCTTTAATATCGAAAGATATGTTGCCGAATGTTTCAACCCAATGAAGCCTGGCAGTTCTTTTCTTTAAGATTGTTTTTTTCTAGCTTAACGCCAGTTCGTCGCAGTGATCCCACTTGGTAGCGTTGCAGAATGTAAGTTGACAATGTCTTCCATTGCTTTAAACGAAACAAGAAAAGCTAAGGCGGGGAGAAACTTTTAAACAAGAGGAGGGAGCTTAAAACAATAACAGAGCTCTAGACGGGACACTTTTCTGCTCAGTTATCATCTACGCAGAATAGGGCTGGTAGTTGATTGTAGCTGTCTGTTTTGCAGAGCAGCTCTCGAAACTGCGGAGCACTTGCGGTGCGACTGTTAGGCTAGAGCGACGAAGAGATTGAGTCTCCTCCACCGCGACTTCTCTGCTTCCAGGGAGATTTGGAATATGAGCCCTAAATCCATTTTATGCTATATTAAAAGCTTTAACCTTGAAGGTTTTTAACGACGGGTTTGAAACAATAGACCAAATGAAATAAGTCACAGTGCCAAGGCGCCCCTTAACCAGAATAGAATCCAATAAATTAAGTGATACTGTTAAGATCGAATGTGATCGCAAGAATTACTGAAGGATCAGTTTTTATATCAACCTCGGCTATTTCGTTGAGTTTGACAAGGAATTTGCGATTGGGCGGTTTTTGACAGTTAAAGACTGTGGACAGGTCCGGCGCTAGAGTTTTTTGCGCCCGGTGCCGTATACACTATATTGCGCCCCATCAGCTCTTAATTTTTTTATCACAGTAAAGGACAATGGAAAAAGACACAATTCCTTTAATAGATGAAATTGAAGTCACGAGAAAACTTTTTCAATTTTTATTAAAAATTTCCTGAAGTTTATTGCGCCCTCGTCCAATTGCGCCCAGTTCAAGTGCACCATTCGCACCTATGAAAGCACCGCCCCTGACTGTAGACATTTGATGAATATAAAAAGAACATACAATTGTTTATTTTTTGGACCTACAAAACAAGAATGTACCATAGTTTAAATCCTCCGCAAAACACTCAGCAACTACAAAGTCAAGTGCTGTGGTCCAGTGGAGTAGGAACGGGGGGGGGGGGGGGGTTTGGGGACCAAACCCACCCCGAAACGATTTTTGTATGAAGAAAATTCAACTTGAATATTTATAATATCATTTTGTAATTTTGGTGGTACATTCAGTTCTAGAAATATCACTTATTGTGCCTCGAACGCGGATCGCAAGTGGCTCATAGGTTAGGTTAAGTTGAAATGGCTGCACTTAGGCACACCTTGTGTTATCATTCTAGTGTTGGGACCAAATTCAGGCCATTTCAAGCCATTTGGACCCTTTGATAAGATGACAAAGGTCAGGAACCCCAGTATTTTGCAGCTCGCTCAATCCGTTAAAGAAAGGTGAGCCGAGGAAGATCTCTCGTTTCTTTGCAAGGGCGGGACATGTATAGAGAAGATGGGAGACAGTTTCTTCCGTATATTCATTACCATAACTTCTGCATAATCGGGAAGTCCCAATGTTTCGGCGTGCGGGCCAAAGGGACAATAACCGGTCAGCACATTCTGAACAAGGGGTTTAAAATGCTTTGTGCTGTAAACATGCTAAGGGCGACGGCGACGGTGCACACAAATTAAAAAGCACACACAAGAATAATCATCTTCGACATCCGAATGCTACACACGCGCACAGGAACATACGAGAATAGCAACACAATCCCATGTCACACCGCCCAGGCAACTTTGAGGGGCGACGGCTACGAAATAGAACTTGGATTGATTGAGTCGCCACTCTCGGCGACCTCGTCGTCGAGCGGTCTGCATATTGTGCTGCACCCTTCATACTCATAGAAAAGCTGTGTGTTCTATTCGTTTTTGCCAGTCGCTGTGGAAACTATTTTCGCCCTTAGCATGTTTACAGCATTACGTCCAAAGTCCGCCATATTATGGGAAGAGTGCGACACACTGTTGCTATGGTCCATCTCAGCGCAGCTCGGGCTAAGCTGCTTTTTTTCCCAGCCAGTTTATAGGTGGTGGATAGCATTCCCAGACATGCGGCCGTTCAGACCAGTCGTAGATGTTGTGACGACAGAATTAAGAGCCTTGAGGGCCTCGATAGAACACATATATTCTTATGAGGCATATTATTTATCTTTAGCTATTCGAGAGCCTCCCAGATTTCAGTGACTTCCGCTAGGAAGACGCTGCAGTGGTCAGTTAGACGAAGAGAGGTGTTTATATTCAATGCATCGGAAAAAATAACAGAGTCCACTCTGTTTCAATTTTTGAGCCATCTCTATAGATACATAATGACCAAGAAGCTCAGGAAGTAATCAACAAATTTGCTGAAAAGCGCAGGAACATAGAACTATGACTTTTATCATATATGTCAATAGTGAACAAACTGAATTCCTCTAAAAGACTTCTTCTAGTTTTATTCCTATTAAAGCATAACTAAAAATTATATCAATTTTGAAAGATAATGTTTGGAGTTCAGGACTCGACCTACAACTATTTAACCCCCCCCCCCCCCCCCTGAAAATATTTCTTGCTACGCCACTGCTGTGGTCATCTCATTGCTTTACTATTAACCGCATTATCTTAAGACGAACAGCTTTAGATGCTGACCAAGAAATGGAATTTAGTTTCGCCATCCAATTCGTCTAGATAAAAATCCTGAAACTCCATTTAAACTCTGATCAAATTCCCGATTTTATCATTCGTCATAATGTTTAAATTGTTGATCCTTTAATGGAAGTCTAATCCATTCACTTTATCCTTACCCTAGCCTACAGCCTGACATTTGCATAGCTATTCTCTGTACTTGATGCAAATCTCCAATACCAAGCAGGATGCATTCTAGATTCTACTACTTAACTTCAATTTAATTTTTGCCATTTGCAGTGTTTGGCGCCACTAGAAAGTATCGAGCAAATTGTAATCAACTCATTCAATACGTGATCAAATAAAAATGTCACTTGTCATGTCACCTGTCACGCTGGCTAATAGGAGATTCCGTTCCTCTGTTTTGTGTTGGTCGTTCCTCTGATTTTATATATTGGACAAATCTTGATTTATTCGATTGACTCGGCCACCGACCGTCAGGAACGCATTCCATAATGCAAGCGCAACCTCCAATCTTTCGTCGTTCGAGTCTGGGGCATCTTGGGCTCAGACCAGTATAGTGTAGTAGGCCTTCAATGAGAACAGAGATTGACGGCGCTTCCTCTGATGCATGTCAATTACGCGCGTTATTTGTTGTCCCTGTCCGTTTCAATGTCCGTGATTGATCCATTGTCCAAATTGTTTACCTTGAATGCTATGTCCACAACATCATAATGTCCGCCCCGTGAAGCATCATTATCGCGCGTATTCTCGTGTATGACCGAAATTTCTGTAGAATCTTGAGCTTCATAAAAAAACAAAATGAATTCTTTTATGTATTTATGAAAAAAATATTCTGATTTCACACGACTCCTTTTACTGAGGTGCATTCAATTGTGAAATGTGCATGTGCAAGCAAAAAAAAATGCGCAATTTGCAAAGTAGACAGTTGTTGATGTGTGGCTGGTGTGAACGATTCGCAGATAAAAATCCCCGTGACTAATGGGATTTTTTACCTAGTAAATGTGAAGAAATTAATTTTAACTCTGAAATTTATGGGGTATTCATTATTTGAACGTAAATAAGAATAAGACCCAGACTATCTGATATTGTAAGCTTTCCAATTAAAATTCTGTAGACAGGCATTGCTGCGTACTTAGTCTTGAGTAGAAACAGTGGCGGCTCTTGCCTTCGGGGCCTGAAACAAATATTGGTAATACTTGTTTACATGCAGGTTTTCTTATAGTAAATGAAAGTAAATTGATATTGTGGATACTGCTTTGTTAGAGTAAAATATTTGTAATGCTTCAAAAAATCTCATATCCTTATAAATAATCATTATCAACATTTAAGCTGTATTAAATTGTTAAGGTTAAATTTACTTTCTAGTAAGAAATTCAGACATTTAGTATTGATAGTATAGAAATTTCTTTAAAATTTAAAATTTGGTATTAAAAATTGAGTAAATTAATTATAGTCAGAGTTGTAGTAATCACATATTCCAAATAGGTAAACAAAGCATCACAATGCTTGGCATTCCTTAAAACATGCAATTTCCTCCATTAGCCGTCGGCTAGAGCTATAATGTACAAATCCTGCATTCGCCCGCGCCTCGAATTCAACTCATATCTCTGCGCAGTGGTACCGAGTACCATCTTAGCGTGGCTGGACAAGGTGTATCATAACCACCATAACGACTATTCCACAGAAATATATAACCTCCTGCCTCCACGGCAATGTTTTTTCCGCAACACAAGACTATCGCTTTCGGCTCATCCTCACTGTCTGAAGCCCTTATTTTCGCGCATACATCAGTTTAGAAATTCGTTCTTTTCGAGAACAGCACGACTCTGGAACAACCTCATCCATGAGTTCAAACGTAAGGTTCATCTCCATGTCCTCATGCACCCCCAGACTCCCTCTAATCTATCTTATCCTTTCTCTATCCTTCGAGCTAAGCTTACTGCCAGATACCTGACCTGACGTGCACGACATGATGGACTGGTAGTACAAAGGGTGACACCTAAGCTTACACTTTCACATAAAAACGAGGTCTGAACTCTGTTGGAATCGATTTCAAATGAAGAAAAACGTTATTTATGATTTATAGTATTTAGTTCATCAAGGGGACGTTGGCATAGACCTAGTCATATGGGACTTCATCTCTAAGAATGCCACTTGGCTGTCAGATAGGATAGATCTGTTTGTTAGTTTAGACTCTTCTTAAAATTTCATGCCAATATAGTAGAGGTATCTGGCTTGAGAGACAGTAGCTAGGCTGGACTACTAAACGTTGGATTTTCGGGGCAAATCCCAACTCTCATACTTGGCTGTGCCTTGAACCCATTTATGTACCATAAGGGCTTACTCTGTGGTATCTTTAGGGAAATCTAACAATGAGATACTCGCAGAACTGTCTGCCATAACGCTAACAATTGTATAATATTCCCACTGAAGACCATCGCTTGGGTGGACATTCGATTCCAGCCTTATTGCACGGTTCATAGCGGATTTCTTTTCCTCAAGAGTATCATGAGCTCACGTTATCACACAGTCCTTCGAAAGATGTGCAGATGAGGGAGCAATGGAGTTTCAACTTGTTTTTTTTTTTTGAGTCACTTGATAACAATAAAATTGAAATCTTAGTCGTACTCGATTTCTCTAAAGCATTTGACTCAGGTGATTATTTATGATCTTACCTACTGCAGTCAAACGTTTTGAAGGCTATCTTCACGAGCGTTCCCAAATTGTTAAGGTACAAGAATCTTACTCCGAACCTGTGCTTCTTGATTGTGGAGTTTGAGCCTTTATATAACCGACCTTTCAAATGTAGTCAAATGTTCATTTATATGCCGATGACGTGCAGATCTATTTAAGCAGTTTTGAACGTTTTGAACTTATCGAAGATTTTACTGTTCAGCTAAACAGTGATCTGAAACGCGTAACTGAATTGTTAATTCAGTATAAATTACTGCTGACCCCTACCAAGTTGTCCTGCCTTGTCGTCAGCAGAACTCCTATTGATTTCGAAAAAATTTTCCCAATTAAAATTAACGGTAATATTTTACCCTATGTTGACTCTGTAAGAAATCTGGGAGTCGAGCTAGACTCCAAATGCAGCTGCTGTAACCAAACCAAAATTGTGCTTCGAAAGGTTTATGCCTGCCTTCGCCAACTTTGGGTATCCTCTAATCCATCGTTTCTCAACCTTTTTAGTGTTGCGACCCCCGAAAAGCCAAAAACTGAAGCAATTTGCAGCAATTTCTCAATAAGTAACCAAAAATTGAGTCGATAAAAAACAAACTAGTTTGGTCGGGTTCCATCTTCTTCCTTCATGTCGGTCGTAATATTGAGTTATTAAGGCCGATCCACACATGTCCGTGACCGCACGGCACCGACGCTTCCGAGATGAATGATGAATTTTTCACTTTCACGCAGCACCACCTTTTCCATATCAGTGCTCAATGTTCAATGGCAACTGTATTACTTTTTAGTTATGAAATTGGGACAGTGATGTCAAAGTGCATCATGGAATTTTGCGTTTAGATCTTGCTGCAACAGCATTAATCTTAGGCGAGGAGGAAAAGAATAAAAAAGCGAGTGGGTTAATCTCATATGGACTTTTCGGGAAGTGGAAGGAGACTTCGCAACTTTACATTTGGCCCTATTCTGATTCTCACTTTCACGGCGAGTGACAATCCAAGACACATTTTCAAATAAAAAGTGTAATGTAAAATTATGTCTTGGGTAGTCACTCGCCGTGAAAGTGAGAATCAGAATAGGGCCCATTATATATAGAGGATTGTTGGACCATGAAACTAAAATCTACAAACAATTTAGAATGTGCCAAAACGCAGTTAGTGATATGTTAATTACAATGTGTCGATATTTTTTTTCCACTGATGTGCCGGTACTGCACTAAAGACGCCGTCAGGTCACGATTATGTGGATAGCCTTATCACGATGTGAAATCGTGGCCAATTTTTTTGATTTTATACGGTTGTTATTACATGGTTATACAGGGTGTGTTTGCTAAGTTACAAAGCGGCCGGCTAGTGATTCATTATACGATCAAAAAACGTATGGTTGGGACGGGTAAGTCGTAACGGTTTAGCCGGTAGGGCACATTGACTTTTTTTTGTTCGAATTATGTATATAACCCTGTATTTATGAAACCGGTATAATTTTTGTTCGTCTAGCCAAAATCTATCAACAGTCCGCCGCTTTGTACCAAATACACTCTGTATATGTAACACTTGATTATAATTTAAAATACATTAGCTGCGTTCCTTTTCTACTATTTAGTACTTGTGAGCAGAGCAGAAAAGGAACGCAAAATTTTCTGATTTGAGTAAAATCTCGCGACGTTACTTTAAACTTTACAAATAAAAAAATCTTAAAAGAAGAATTGGTGACTCAATGGAGAAATTAATGCGATATTTTCTAAAGTAAAACGAAAGATAATAATTTTTGATAATTATACGACTGAAGTTTTATTTATGGACGTTTTTATATGAGCTCGACACAAATAAAAGCCATCTAGCGGGTAATGGCGTAAGTGAAAATAATTCACAATAGACTCGAAATGGCAGCTTTCCCCTAGCGGATTTCAATTGTGTAATTGCAACTGCTATCTACTCGTTTATAAGAGCAAGTGTAGTTGCTAGTACGCAAGTGTAAAAATAGTAAAAATTAGCAGAAAAGGAACGCAGCTAGTGTTTATTAAAATATTACTTTGTTGACAGATTGCGAACCCTAATATCTTAACCTCCTTGAGGGTCGCGACCGTTAGGTTGAGAAACATCGCTCTAATCATTGCCTCTTGCCTTACGTATACCATTGGCCAAGGCCCTGGTAGTGCCTTCACTTATTGCATCCAAATTTTTTCAAAATTTGATGCTGATTGTTCAAGAAAAATACAAGTCGCGTTCAACGATTCCCTTCGATTTGTTTTAAATTGCGACGTTTTGATCACACGTCACAACAAGAGTCGGATGCAAAAGTGTTTTATAGGGAAAAGTGTGAAAAACGGCGATGAAAATTGTGTTCCTTTCCGATACACGGTTTTTTGTCTACTTTCTTCAGTCTCGCAGCAGTGAGAATTCTGTTCTTTTGTACAATGGCAAATAAATTATTATTACTATTACATTTTCTGCTTCAGCAATACCGTACTGATGTGCATGAGCGTCTTTAAAAGCATTTAAGAGTCATTGGTCTTCTGCAGGACTTTTTTGGGTTTCCTGATTAAATGGTGGTGTTACAACCACTCATTATATCCAAGAACAATATATGGTGTGGTAGAGTTTTCTCAACGGCAAGATAAGGATTGTAGAGGAGTTGAGACCACTTTCCTTTTTGCTAGTTTCAGAAAGAAGACCTTCTTTATATCAAGGCTACACAGGCCGACCAAAATCACCAAAATATTGATATACTCCCCAACCAATGTCAATGTCAACATAAAAGCTGTGTTGTGATTAATAGGATATTTCAGTACTGTACAGCTTGCTGTGAATCAATGTTGCATCATCAAATCTTCAATAACAATCGAGTTCGGCTACCAAAACCCCTCTTGGCTACACCCCTGGTTCAAAGTAAAAATGGCCCTAAAGTTCTACAATAATTTCAATAAGCCACCGAAGTATTAATTTCAGCGATAAAAGAATATCTACAATATGTAGGTCAGCTGCTATCACCTTATTTGTTTTTCATTACTTGATTTCCTTCCTGCACAAGTCCAGCTCCAGTTACGAGAAAACCTTAAACCGTGGTGTAGAAAGGAAATTCCGTGGCACAGATCCAGACTTAGTGGTAAATATGAAATAAAATGCAATTTTATCATAATTAAAGTTACAAAGTAATAATGTATACAATTTGCTGTACTCATAAATCATAATTATTACATAAAACTGAAATCCTTATATTAACAAAATTTCAAAATTCTAAATGTCCAAAAGAAATATAACCCACTAGAAGACACTTCTGCCATCCGGAATTATTGCTGATGTCTACGTCTAGCGCAGATAAAAATCCTTCAGTTAATGTCACTATCGCATAACACCGGATAAAATCGCCGTAAGCAAGTTTTTGCAAAATATTATCACCAATATGATCAGGTATCCAGCAGAATGCCACCATTAAGTTTTAGAAGCCTTTCAATCCGTTGGAACTCATTTCAGTAGTCGCTCAATTTTAAACGTGGTCAGTTCGCGTGCGAAAGTTACAAAAATGAAATTTGTTTTATTTGAAATCATTCTGTTAACAATTGTTATTTCAAGGGTGAAAAGTGATTGTTCCTTTGGAAATTTCACCAATAATTATCGACCATTATTTTATCAAAAAATCTATACGCAAACAATTTTCGTGCCTGCAATAAATAAGTCAGTCTCCATCCCTGATGGCGGATCTGTTGAGGCGTACTGCTCGGGAGGATTTCGGTAGTTAAAATATTAAATTTTAATAAAAGATTGTTTTTGTTAAATTTCTTTTTCTTTTCTTGTGATTAGGAGTTTTAAAATTGGCGGTGAATATAATGCGAAAACAGTTGGCGATAAAAAAAACTACATTACAATTGAGTGCAGGAATTCGACAATTTTTATGAAAATTCAGGATGAAACCTATAGTCAAGGTGTTAGTTTGCAATGCAGGAAACCAACTATTTCCCTTCATTCGGTTCGTTCTGAAACATGCGGAGAGGATAAGGAATCATTTATTATGGGACTGGAATATAATTCGGAAAAGCTTGCACTTGCCGAAATATGCTATGATTTTGATAATATGCAGCTGAAGTATATTTATCATAAGGCAGTTCGTAGGACTCCAATATTGACTCAAGAGGTTAGTAATTTTTTAATAATATTAGTGATTAAAAATAGTGATTTTTAAAGTTTATGTAAATAAGAGCCACAAACTTTTTTTTAACTATTCCGAATTCTGAGCCGAAGTCATCCAATTCGGAATAACTAAATTCTGGATGTCGCGATCTTTTAGTTTGCTCTACTTTGTTGTGGAATCGCATTAATTTTCCCGCAAAGATGAAGGATTCTTTTGATTCACGCATGTTGCTATATGTCCACCACATAATTGCTTTGGCCAAATATCATTATACCCTGGCTTCACCCGCCGAACTGCTCAATATCGAGCAAATTGGTAACCTGAAATTTAAAATACCCTCAGTTCGCAAAAATTTTCACATATTTAACTGAGAATAAAACAGACTCCCAATTGGACTCGAACTGAAGTTAAACCTAAAATCTCGCTCAAAAGAAAATAATCAACTGGAATAATGGAATGCCACTTCAATGAGCGTTTGCATTTCTAACTTCTGAAGCAACAACCATTTCAAGCACGAACTAGACTTTAGCCGGTGAATCTACTTATGTGGATTGAACTGAACATTATTGAACTGAGATAGGTGAAGCCGGGGGCATTAGTTGGCATTCTAAAGGTATACACGGCTCTGATAAGGCATCCGGGGTACCAAAGCTCCACTTAGGTTGGGTCTTTACCTAACGAGCGACACACCTCCTTGTTTTGCCTGGTAGTATGGCACTACTAGCGTCACAGCCCTTGTCAGCTGGTTAGCGGGTTCCACCATTTTCAGGAGGCGTAAGACTCCAATGAGAATATCTTCCGCTAGCAAAGACGGTTGCCTCAAAACTTATACCACCTCAAGAGTTCAAACTCGAGGTTCAACGCCACCTGCTCATGCATCCCTAGACTTCTTTTCCTATTAGGCCAGGCACCCTGATATAAACGATATAAACGGTGACACCTGAGGTTAGACTTTCAGATATTCAGAAATAGTACCATGAATTTTGTTTGATTGATTTCTGATGCCGAAATGAAAATATACTCCACACAAAACATCAATCAATCCGCCTTTAAAATAGCTAGCTAGCTTCTTCAAAACATTGTCGCAAAGGTCTATTTTTTACATACCAATCTTTCAATTGATAACGATTTTTGGTATACGAGGTTAACGAGGATAACGATTTTTGGCTAAATAAAACCATTAAAAAATAATTGAAATCAAAATAAATTTAATTTCGGAACTGCCGTTTTAATTTAAAAAATGTTTGATGTAAAATTGCAAAATATGTGACGTCACACTAGGGCGGGGAAGTGGTACAAATGTGACCAGCTGTGATAAGGACGGGGGAGGGGTAACAAAGTCATGAAATTCGTGTGACGTAATTTATAGATGGCTCTTTATCTGGTTTCAGAAAAAATGAGATAATATATTTTTACTTACCCCAATTAAATTTCTTTTTCTTGTTCACTTTTAACTGAAAATACATTAAGAAAATATTAAAAGTGAAAATTTACAAATTACGCACATTGCCAAGCTGCCGCCTTCGAACAACCAAAATAAAATGATAACTCTTCACCGAAATGCAAAACAAAATTGAAGCAAAGAGCGAAATTTATGCTCTCTGTTCCCGAAACTGCAAAACAACACCGTTTTTAGCAAGAAATGTGTCATATGCCTTTTGAGGTTTTTTAATAATTTTAAGGTATTCTTTAGAAATGGTTCCAAATTTTGGAACTAGTAATAGAACTAGTCTTATTTCAACCAGTAATATAACTAATTCTTTTCATAACTAGCTCCCCTTTTCCGACTGGGTAATTTTACGTCATTCATCCATCACACTTACAAATTTCTTTCTTTCTGATATTTAAATACAGACGAGAATTGTTGCTTGTTTGGTTGTTTTATTCTTGTGTGAGTGAAGATCGACCCAGTCGGGAAAGGAAGAACTTCTTCATTAATGCTGAATGCCTGATTTTGTAAATGGTATACACTACTCTTATTACCAGCTGGATTATTTTGTTAATTACAATTAACATAGAAATGTCATAGCCATGGAAGGCCTTACATAGGTCATTACTGGTAAAAAGGAGAAAGAATCAAAAGAACGAAGAAATAACAGAACAGAACAAATAAATGACAAGCATAGAGGCATTACCCTCTGCATTACCAGATAATGCAAAATGTAAGTAGTACTTTGGCTGTGGACGTTGTGGATTCTGTATTAATTACATTGCAACCGATTACCTTTGCAGTGTCAAATCAGGACTGAAATAATCAAATACATAAGTAAGGGCTTCCAATATTCCCGACTGGTGAGTTTTAGTTATTGGGGGATCCCCCTGGGATTCCCGCAACCAGTAGCAGTGCTGCCATTATAAAATTTTTACTGACTGAAATTCGTTTTAGGGGTCGTTCATAAATTACGTGAGGCGATTTTTGCGATTTTTCGACCCCACCGCCTTGCTGAAATGTCGTGAGATTCGGCTCGAACCCCTTCCCCTTCCTCCTAATCTCACGTGACATTTTACAGATTTTAAAAAATCTCTAGTATTTAACTCTAAATATACTAATTTAACCCCGTGTCTGCACTTGCTATATGTTATTGAAAAGTAGCTGCCAGTTATTGCCAACGATTTATTGCTTATTTTGAATAGTGGGCAAATTATGTCGGAAATTTCAGTTGAAAAAATGGCGTTAAGGAGAAACCAACAAAGGGTTGTACCTAGGGCTGCCTACATTGCCGAGGCCGTACAAAAACACCGGACATTTGCGTGAAATTGAATTTTTTCCCCGCACACTCATTTTTTTTAAATTCAACGAATAGGTTTTTTTGGCGAGCTCCAACCGTCTTATCGAATCGATAACCAACAATATATTCGGCTATCAGCGAAGGGCTGGCAACTCTTTCTGGCATTAAGTTCTTGCTATGAAACCTACGACACAACCTTGGATAGGGCAGAAACTCGGGAGATTTAGGTCAAAGATATCTAGAATTGCCCCGTTGAAAAGCTGAGTCGAGGTTTAATTGAAATTTCGACCACCATTATGAGGTCGAGTTAAGTTCACTTTGGGTTGAAATAGAGTTGACCGGAAATTAAAACATAACTTCAAATTTTTGTGCGAAATTCTCAGAACAAAATATTTTTTATTCCTGTGCGAGCAAAAACACCGAAGACAAAACTAACGCCAAAGGCGAACTTCACGGATGGTAAACAAACAAAACTAAAAATCACTTCAACCCAATTGCAACTCAGCTAGCGTACATATATGAGGCGAAAAATGAAAAAAGAAAAAAATGAATCTACTCGACCCAAGTAGAAGAGCTGAGTTGGGTTGAGTGGACCCAGTTTCAACTAGACCTCCGTTTTTGATTGGGTTGAATCTGGGTTGAATATGACTAGGTTTAAAAAAACATGACGGGTAAATAAAAACAAGAAGAGGAAACAGAGACCGAAAATAAATGTGACAGAATTAAAAGAGGAGCAAATTGGGGTGAATATGAGAACCTACTGGACATAAAGCCTGTATTCCACTACTTGTGAAGTATCTTCGGCGAAGTACTCCACGAGGTTGATTGAAGTGCGATATACAGAAACAAGGCAATGCGCGAAAACCATCCAAACACGCATTCGCGCTTGTTCGCGGGTGTTCACGGCGTGATTCTGGAGCCGCCTTAAGGCACAAACATATTGGCGCGGAGGCGGTGACGGCGGTCACCTGCGAGAGTTACCCATATATTTAATTTCTCCGCCTGCCTATTGTGTCAGCAAATCAGTTGGTCAGTGTATTTTAAAGGTTTTTCCAGTCACCAAACTGTTTGTATCTTGAAAGTTTTCGTTGACGCCATCAACATTTTTGCACATGAATTAACAACCTCCTATGCTCCTATTGTCTTCGTCTGGGTGTCTGTGTGTCAGACGGATACCTGAAGTCCTCATCCTCAGTCAGACTGAGTATTGTGTGACCTTCATCGGGCCGTGCTTGCTGACCTGGCCTGCCGGCGGCCTTTAAGTGAATGGGGGTCTTTTGTGGAGAAACAAGTTTTACTTAATTTAACCCAGTTTTCTAGAAATTTTACACTGTTTCTTGAGGAAAAATAGTATATGATATTTTCCGAGACCCCCTCTCCGCCACTGAGTGAGATTGATTGGGTAAGATTCGACGCGACCCCCTCCCCCCACTGAATGCCTCACGTAAATAATGGACGACCCCTTAAGTATATGATGAAATATTTACAGCAACGTAATTTATAACGGTAATACGGTGATATATATTACACGTTAATACATTATTACCTTACCTTGTTTGTTGGTCGGTTTCTATTCGATGGGGTGATGTTACATATCCCTCTTGGTGACGCCCTGGCTATTGATCTATCATATTGATCAAATATATTAACAATCACTGGCGTAGGAACGGGGGGTGGGGGTTTGGGGACAAATATAGAGCTTGCGCTTGTGCAGATACAGATCTTTGATTTCACGCTAACTTTCCCTCCCGATCCTTGGATTGAAAAGTGCATTTGCTAATCCGTTCAAATTTTTTTGATTAATTTCATTTCAAGACTCACAAATTATATGAAATCTTTTCAAAACTACCTGGAGCTCTCATTATCACCGTAGGCGTGCTTTAACAGGAAGCGCCTACTGCTGATATTCCTTACAATAGTAAAAAATCTGCGGCTTCATAATTATTCGTATGATTTATTCTACTGTGCATATCAAATAATTTGGTCCATTTTTGTCTAGATGAAAGTTCCTCCAATTCTCAAAACCTCCTCAAATCGCTGTCGAGGATTATTTGTGTAAACAATGTTTCTACTCTTGAATCTCTTTGTGCCGCTGGAGCTGTTTGTCAAGAAATGATCCCCATTCAAACACTCTATTCTGTCCTACTGAAGTTCCATCGTTGCTCTTTCTTAATCCGTGCATGATAATATTGGAAATTATCGGAACGTCGGATCTGCTAATTGGAGTCCTTCCAGGTGGGTCCAATCCCTGATAAAGTATTCGCTATGTGGTTATTGGTTTGCGATTTTGGTGATCACAAACGCCTGTGCTTGAATGGTCTCGGGTGGTTGACCCTGTGTTTTCATCTGTAGTATGACTCTATTGGTTATCTTACCGGCTGGCATGGTCCGAAGTACTAATACCTCGCCGTGTATGGACTCCCGTTTGAGTCGCAAGTTCTGGACCACTGACTCTTGCATAAATGAGGATTGCGGTCCAGGAACTGGTAGTCCTTTCATCAATGTTTGTTCAGTCCATCGTCTAACGCATCTGTTTTCATCGATCCTTTAATCTATAATCGCACCTTTTCTCCGCAAGTCGCTAGCTGTCTGAACATGGGATCTGCCTTAGGCTAGCAACGACAAAGTTTTACAAATTTAAGGCGTTTAAAGGATTCTCAAAGTATCGAAGAACAGCGGATGTTTTTTTGAGTATTCACAGGGAAACCGACGTAACGGCTAAGGAAGTAATCAACAAATTTTCTGAGAAGCGTTGAAACATAGAACTGTTACTTTTCCAAGCATTGCTCTAGAACCATTGATCATGTATGTCAATAGCTAATAAACTGAATTCCTTTAAAACACTTCTTCTGGTCTTTTTCCTATTAAAACATAACTAAAAGTTATGACAATTTTGATAAAGTTTAAAGTTCAGGACTCGACTTATAACTATTCCAGGTCAAGGTGCCCATCTCCTTGACCTCTTTCTTACTTCTCATCTGACGCGGTACTCCATCAAGGTTAGCTCACCCCTTGGCAACTCGGACCATAAACTAATTAGAGCTTATTTCCCATATCCATCCTCGACCACAACCACCACAGCTCCTAAAAGAACTGTGTGGCACTATGGGAAAGCCAACCGGTTGGGTCTTATTCGCTTCTTCCAGGCCACTGACTGGGATTTGTGTTTCCGTTTCCAAAATTATTCGAGCGGGTATTACCCGATGCTGCTATGTGACCCCCCACTCTCGAGAATACCACCCACTCAATGGACGGAGTTCACTTCAGGACTCGCGAGGTGTTTAGGTGTCTTAAAGAACTCGACGTCAATAAATCCACTGGTCCCGACAAAATCCCCCCTATGGTACTTAAAAAATGTGCCTCACCTTTAGCTAAACCCCTGCCTAAACTTTTTGCCCTGACTTACTTCTCCGGAGTGTATCCCGACTCTTGAAAACTACCTCATGTTCAGCCAATCCCAAAAAAAGGTGAATCCAGCGACCCTTTAAACTACCGCCCAATAGCAATTACTTCTGTTCTCTCCAAAATCATGGAGACAACAATCAATAAAAGGCCGATGAAATATCTAGAATCCAACCAAATTATACACGACTGGCAATACGGCTTCAGACCTAAATGGTCTACTGGCGGTCTGCTTGTATGTTTAACCGAGCGTATCAACCAAAGCATTCACAGCTTTGGCGAGTCTGGTCTGGTTGCTCTAGATATATCAAAGGCTTTTGACAGAGTATGGCACCCAGCTCTGTTGAATAAACTCCAAGCTATTGGTATACACTTAGTTCTAAGGAACTGGATTAAGAGCTTTCTTTCAGGCCGTTCAATCAAGGTAGTATTGGACGGCGTCGAATCCAACCCACATGTCATTTCGGCCGGAGTTCCCCAGGGGTCAATTCTCTCACCCGTACTTTTTCTAATCTTCATTAATGATCTGCTCTCAATCCCCTCTAACCCTAACTATTTAACCCCCTCCTGAAAATATTTCTTGCTACGCCACTGTTAACAATATCTATTATGTTTTGCAGCAAAACAGATCGGTGATTAAGGACGAATATTACAATCCAGTAGAGCAAATATCCAGCAGTTTAATAGTTTCGTATGTATTACATTATATATTTTATGAATTTTGCACTTTAATTAACAATTAAACATTTTCCAGCGAGGAAGAAATAAAATCCCAGACAAAAGTACTATTTGGATCCATAGCTGGTGCAGTAGAATACGTCTATGATTACTTGGTTCCGCTTGATAGTTTCGATCCATATGCTACCCCCGACTCGATGGAAACCACAAACTACTTAACAAAAATTTTATGGTGGAAGCCATTAAAGGAGGGAAATTGGAGGCTATTCCTGGATTTATTAAAGGAGCAATCTGCCCAATTTGGATATGATATTGTAACAGGTGTATCAGGTGCAGTCACTTACAACAAGAAAAATTGTGCAGAACTTCAGAAACTAAAATTTGAAGTAAATTTTAATTTAATATTTAAAAATTAAAAAAAAAATATTTTATTAAATAATATTTTTAGGTTAATGGCTTGACAAAAACGGCACCAAAATTGATTTGGAGTTATATAAGATGGAATCATCAAGATTCCAAAAACTCAAGTTATTTCCGAAATGAATACGACAGATCTTTTGTTGTAGTTGGGTACAATACACCATTTTTTGATGTAAGGATGAATATCTTATATTATGTGTTTTTTTTTTTCATAGTAAAATGCATTTTTATTATGTTTCAGATAACAACCGTAGAAGAAATGTGCCAAATCGATATATGCGATCAAATTTCGTGGCTAAAGAGTTTATTAGAATCGCAAAGAAGAGTTACTTTTGGCATTATAGGATGCTGTTGGGTTTCAGATGCACAAACTATTATTCCTGAATTGCCAAGAAATATAGACTATTTGGGAAAATTAATAATTAAGACTAAGACTACTGATGCTGATGCTGATTCTGATTCTACTGAAACGAAAGATTCAAAAAGTGAGGAAAATAATGGAAATGAAGAAGAGGCCTGGAAATGAATAGGAGGAAAAGAACTCTTTCTTTTGATTAATGTATACCCCTAAGTTTTGTTGTAGTATGACTTAATAATAAATGATTTCAATTTTTCAATTATAATTGCATTGTAAATTTTAACATACTTAATCTTTATCAATAGATCCATCCGTCCATTTAGCGTTTGCCGTCACGGAGTCTATCCATCTCATTTTGGGTCTGCCTAGTGGTTTATTTCCCTAAATATTTGCTACCAGCTTTGAGGAGATCCCTAATTCGGATTAGATATTGTCCCGGCTTTCTCCACAATTTGTTTTAAGGTCAGCACTTGCTTCGATGTTGAATTGTTTGTCCTAAAACCTGCTAAATATTCTTCTGTGCGGCTTACCGCATCAGGTTCTAATCTTTGTTTCACAAGAATTGTGAAGGTTTCCGATTCCATCGACGCCTGTCGCTTGGGGAGTTTTGTTCCTTTTTTGCCTTGTTATAGCTTCACGCACCTCATTCGGTGTCGGTGCTTTCTAGTGAAGTATTGTCTTGAGGAATTCCAAATCTCTTCATCGGTGGATCTTCGTTTACTATGCGGATCGGATGCAATAAGTTTTGAAAATACTCTCTCTACATTTCGTAGGACGTCTCCTTTTCTTCACTCTCGTCTCGATGGTAGTTCGACGGAGAAGTCCTTCCTAAAGGTCAATGTAGGGGGTAGGTAGTCTGTGCTTGTACCTACTAGATTCAAAATATTGCTATGTCCGTAGGGTTTTGAGACACAGGCCGAAGATTCCCGCAGTCTGAGGGCACTACACGATGCTAGATGTTTAATGTGAAGGTCGCGGAGTAGGTGCACGAGTACTTCGAGGACTTTCATGGGGCAGGTTCTCATGACTCCGGCTGCTTCTACGGTTGCCGTTATCTGCATCCTTTTCAACTTTATGACGTTACAGATCCTGCTAAGCTCTTGCCACTACACTAGCGACCCATACGTGTATCACAGCTGTGTATATCCACAGGACCATCTTTGGCTTAAGACCTCATCTTTTTCCAAAAGTTTTTTACAGGGGTACAAAGCTATACAGGCTTTATTTACCCTTTCCTCGATGTTCGACTTCCAGTTTAGTTTAGGATCCAGTATTAGACCCACAGCATAGCTGCTAGCCAATGCCTGAGGCTTGCTTCTACGTTTAGGTCTATGATAGCTTTTCGAATCGATTGGGTACGCAAGTTGTCGCAGGCGCGTATTATATCTAAGAAAGCACATTTTTTGTAATACAGGGTCTTTACTACAGTTCCCATCACCTTGTGCAGAGCTGTCTCGGTGGATCTACCACTGGTATAGGCATGTTGAGCTAGGTGATAAAGTTACATCAACTGCAAGTCGATGACCCTTTCTAGTGTCTTAAGCACGAAGGATGGCAGTCTAATCGACCTATAATCTTTCGGGGATTCCTGACGTTTTCTTCATATCTTTAGGATGAAGATGACCAACACCCGTCTCCAACTCATAGGGATAAAGCTGAACACCACGCAGCTCTTGAACATGACCACTAGCCATGGCACTGCCAACTCAGGTAGTTTCTGTAACATGACTGGCAGTATACCATCCGGACTGCGAGTGCTCTGAAGGGGAGGAAGCTATTAATCGCCCAGAAAACCTTTTCCTTTGTAATAACAGCGGAAATTTTCTCCCAAGAGTGCCTCTGTCCGTTCCTTGATGCTTCGACCTCTTTTTCGTTCTTGCAGCCGGAGAAGTGTGTTCTCATTAATAGCTCTATAGACTCCAAGCTCCGTTCGGTTTTTTATGAAGGATGGACTGAAGTGTCCTTTGGAGAGCATCTTGTATAATCTGGCAGAGTCTCGTAGCCTCTCTATAGATTGGCGCAATATCCCTGCCAGCTATCTCTCTTGGATGTGGCAATGGCTCTCTAGAACAGAGTTAGGCAGTCTTTGTAGGGCTGCCAAATGCCTTGTTTGTAACAGCTATTACTATTAAATAGTACTCCAAACTCTCTTCTTCTATTCAATGATTCCTTGGAGAGTACCGTGAAGGTTTTTAAATTCATTATACCACTTTGAATTTATATATCCGACATTTTTTTGTTGCACCGCGATTTTAAAGGTCTTAAAGAAACTATCAATCCGACGTTAGCAAAAAGGAACGGGCGCAGTATCCACGATCAACGATCAGATAACCACGGTGTACAGGTCGACAATTTTCTTTTTATAAATGGCGCTACAGCGCTTGTAGGAGTCAGGCTTCTTGAAGTCGTCCCTGTAATTATCATATAGTTAATTTATATCAACTTATTTGTTAGTCTGTTGTACCATTTTTACTTTTCTTGTTAGATGCTGCCTGTCGGTGCTGCTTTAAAAAAAGCGGTTTCATGCCTAGTTTTTTCGGTTGATTCGGCAGGTCGACCACGGGTTCACTACACCTTTTGAACTTCAAATTGGGACTAATCAATTTCAAATTGGGAACAAACAATTTAGATATTTAATGCATCGGGTATGAGTGTTTGAACGATGAGCGATATATTTTGTACAGTTCACAACTGTTTGATTTCTTATATCATTAATTAAGATGGTTGGTAACCTTTGTAAACGATATTCGGCTTGAGTCGAACCTGTTTAAATTTGTGGCATTTGAATTGCTGATTCTCTTTTAACGTTAACTTTTTAGCTTGACTAAACTAGACTTGACTAGCTAGAGTGCTCGATAACATAAAACATATGGTTCAAGTCTATCGATGACCAACAAATTCATTTTCCTGAAACATTTCTTCGATTGAGGCATGAAAAGGCATGTCAAGGCGCATTATTAATAACTAATAAAACATTTGTCAGATACATTTTTTGAGCATTTCTTAGACAATCGCGAACAAAGTTGATGGCCTCTGGCTTCTTAAAAACCCTCTTCGTAATTTCATGATAAACTAAACCCATAAATTCCAATTTGAAATTGTTTAATCTCAATTTGAAATTGTTTAATCTCAATTTGAAATTGTTTAATCCCAATTTGAAATTGTTTAATCCCAATTTGAAATTGTTTAATCCCAATTTGAAATTGTTTAATCCCAATTTGAAGTTGAAAAGGTATAGTTTAAACTTTGGCAGGATTGAAGCCTCTAGAAGAACAATAGATTAGTCTATCTCATTGCCTTAGGCAGGAGCCTTATCTATTCTTCGAAGCAACTATCTGATCACTTTTTTCGTCAGCTGCTTTTTTCTGGTACACTTATTATTATCATTGCAGGTTTTATAGCAGCCATTGAAAGGTTATATCTTAATAATTACTTAGTGTAACTGGCCTTTCTTATCTAAAGGAATACAAAGTCATTTTCAACAAACATCGTAATTTTTCCATGATGCTAATGACATTATGAAAAACAATTTCAAGATTGCACTGTGATATGCTAAATTGCATTACTTACAATGTTTCAAAATTGCACTATTAATAAATTTGAAAATATCAGTCTATCAGAAAACTATCACAAATTGGGAATCCCCGATGCTGATGTTGCTGATGTTTACAGAATCTTATCACATTATGATCCTATATAAGCATAGGTGTACTACCCTTAAACATCAGTAGTCTTTACAATAACCAGCCGGTCAGTCGCTCAGTTGCTATCAGTGAAGTTAGCTGCAAGTTACAAACATGAAAGTTGTGTTAGTTGAAATTATTTTCCTTGCAATTGCGGTTTCGAGAGTGAAAAGTGCGTGCCAATTTCAAAATTTTACAAACAATTTTCAGCCGGCCTTCTATCAAAAAATTCATACTCAAACCTTTTTTGTTCCTGCCGCAAACAACACCATTTCTATCCCTGATGGAGGGTCTGTTGTAGCGTACTGCTCAGGTGAATTTAGGTAAATAATTAGTAAAAATAAATTTAGTAAAAATAATTTCGTCAAAATAAAAATATTTTTTAAAAATTCATTTTTCTTTTCCTGATTAGGAGCTTTAAAGTTGGCGGTGAATATAAGGCAAAGGAAGTTGGCGATGGTATAAAAGACATTACAATTCATTGCAAAAACTCTACAATTTCCGCGAAAATCCAGGAAGAGTTCTATAGTAAGGATATAAGTTTGCAGTGTAACAAACCCATTATTTCGCTGCATTCTCTTCGTACTATGATGTGCGGAGCTGATAAAAGTTCGTTTATTATGGGACTCGAATATAACTCAGAGAAGATCGCACTGGCTGAAATTTGCTATGATTTCGCTAACATGCAACTGAAGTATATTTACCATAAGGCAGCGCGAAGGATACCAATTTTATCGCAAGAGGTCAGTAATTTTTTGATATTAGTGATTAAATATTAATTTTTAAAAGTACATTTGCAAAACTTTTTTTAAAGAATGAATGCCTGGTAGGGTTGTTCTAAATGCCATTCACTTACTTTACTAGTTGGCCGACAAGCAAGGTCTGGTCCTGGCCTCTCAAAACTGCTCCTTCTAGAGATCGTGATTCTGAGACTTTGTCTTATAGTTTTGTAAGCCTAACATCTGATTTACAAAAATGAAAATTCTTCTATACTGTCGGAGAGAACTCATAGATTAACCAACCCACTATTTGTTATTATCGCACCAACACGTTCTTCTTCTTTAACGACTCTACAACCGGGATCCGGACCTAGCTTTCGCAACTGTTCTCTCCACCGATCCCGATTCTGAGCCGATGTCATGGAGTTTGGCATCCCCAAGCTCTGAGGGTCCTGGTCTACGCCATCCTTTCAGCGAAAGTTGAGTCTCCCTCGCTGTCGCGCCCCTTAGGACCTTTACAAGCAGCCTCATCTCCACTAATACGAGCTAGCCGCCCTGCCCACCGAGGCCTTTTTCTTCTTTCTTCTTTCATCCGTTAGCTGGTGGTCCGAGCCGGACATCCACGCAACGGATACGCTGCTGTCGGTGCCGCAGAGTCTTGAACTCTATTAACGATTCGTTTCCATTCTTTCCGGTTTTTGGCGACGTCTCGAACTTCGGTGACTGATAATTGTTGATTCTTTAGGTCACCCTCGATATTCTCCAGCCTGCAGGACGGTCTCGCCAGAGAAGTTCACGTAGCAAGCGGTTATCATCCATTCGGCAAACATTTCCAAACCACCGTACTCATCGTTTTTGCATTTCTTCTTCGATCAGTGTCTGCTGATAACATCTTTGTCGAACTGTGTCTTTTCGAGGGCGATCGCGGAGTGAGACACCGAGGATCGGCCTCAAGCATCGCATTTGGAAGACCTCGAGCATCTTAACGTCCGGTTTGAGCAATGTCCACTTTTCAGATCCATAAAGAAGAATCGAAGTATCAACGTTCGGTAAAGGCGTACTTTTGGAAATATTTGTTCGTTTCCATATGCACCACTTGAGCGAGGCGAATGTTGCTGTTGCCTGGCCGATGCGGCTGTGAACGTCGGTCGTCGATGCTACTTTCGTTTCCTCAACCAATGATCCCAAATATTTGAACCTTGGAACCTGTTCGATTTGGGTTCCATCGAGGTGAACACTGGCCCTCGATCTATCCGTTGTGAACACTGTGGTCTTTTCCGCATTGATTTTTAACACGTATGACTGGGCGATGCGGGAAATGTCATATAAGATGTCCGTTGCTTCGGCATCCGTGTCGGCGAAGACTATTGTCGGCGAATATTAAGTCGGTTACGAAGTTGTTGTCATCGTATCGAACTCCGAGTCGTCCATCGAATGCCTCAAGCATAATCGCGTCGATCACAACGTTGAAGAGAAGTAGCGAAGCGACGTCTCCCTGTTGGACACCCTTTTGAATCGGGAATTCCTCGGATAAGTCCCTTCGAATATGAACCCTGCTGGTTGAGCCATCGTACGCCGCTTGGAGAAGTTGGATGATTTGCAATGGCACGTGTTCGTTTTCCAAGGCTCTCCACAAGCTGTTCCAATCGATGCAATTAAAAGCAAATTTGAAATTGATGAAAACGACGCCAATTCGTTTACCCCAACTTCTTCCATTAGCTGACGGAGTGCGAATATTTGATCAAAATATCCTCGATATGGTCTAAACCCAGCTGGTTCGTTCCGACTCGTTTGCTCTCGATGTTTCTGGAGCCTCGATTGTATGATTTTCGTAAATACTTTGCCGTCGATCGAAAGGAGGCTAATACCGCGATAGTTCTTGCATTCGCGACTGTCGCCTTTCTTCAAAATTACAACAATCGCTTTCTTAAACGCCGAAGGGACACGATCCGAATGCCATATGTGTGTTATGAGGACATGAAGTCGTTCTGATAAGACATTACCCCGGCTTTGATCATCGCGGCGGTTACTTGGTCTATTCCCGGGGCTTTTCCATTTTTCAGCGATTTTATTGCCGTTTTCACCTCCATAATTTTCGGTTCGGTATCGAAAAATTGATTCGTCGGCTGTTCGATAGTTGGCAGTTCGGGTGCTGGACCTTGTGTCGGATCGTGATTGTGCAGCTGGTTGAAGAATTCTCTCCGCCGCTGCAGGCGCTCATGTGGAGAGGTTACGAAAGTTCCATCCGATTTCTTGATGTCGTTTGTTGCTGTTGTTTTGTCGCTTAACTGCCGGATGGTCTGGTACAGCCTCCGGTACTCGTGCCTCGATGACGCTTCTTCCATGTCGGCCGCAACGTTATTTCAGTACGCTTCTCATTCCGATTTCATTTTCTGTCGAACTTCTTTGTTCAATCGTCGGTATTGCTCAAAGTCGACGTGTTTCATTCGATTCCGCTGATCGACGAGGTCCAGACAGCTGTGGGAGATCCATGGCTGCATCCGTTTATGGATAGTTGGACACAACATTGCACACTTCACAAAAGATTTCGACAATTGTCTTTCTTCTACATCGACATCGTCCGGTATTGCGAGTGCCGCGAATTTGCTGGTTAGTGCCATTTGAAACTCTCGCCCGATGACCGGGTTCTGTAGGCACGCCCAATTCTTCTTCTTGGCGCACGCATTGCACGTACGTCTTTGAGCGTCGATCGAAATCTTGCGTTGATCAAAACGTAGTCTAACATCACCGAGTCTTTGCCGGATGAATTTCGCCAGGTGAGTTGATGTTTGAGCGGATGGCGGAAAATGTTGTTGCCAACGATCAACTTGTTTGACGCTGCGAATGAAAGCAGGCCTAAGCCGTTGTCGTTAACTACTCCGTGTCCGAATTTGTCCATCGTTCCTTCCCAGCCGGTTGGATCTGCTCCTGAATGTGCGTTGAATCCCCGGCGAGTATTATTAATTCGGTTCCAGGTATGTTATCCAGCGTCTGTTGAAGCTGATCGTAAAATTCGTCCTAGTTCACGTCCATTCTCGGTTGGGGCATAAACGGATACCATATGGGTCTTTATTGTTCCACCGATGGTTACAACCGCCAAACACTCGGATATCGTTTGAAATGCGATAACGCTTCTGGCAGCCATAAAGTCGACGCCCGCCGGCCTCTCGTCTCCCACCGCCGGAATAGTAAAGCGTCAGCGTGTCCTCGATTGTTGGCGGGACGATCGTCAATATCCCGGATCCGGTAAGTCGTAGCTCCGTTGCGCAGCAGCTTACGTTCAGTTTCCAGCTTGGATATATTATCGAATCAGTCGTTCCAATCTCTACGGCTTCTTCCTAAGATGGAGTCAGCAGTCAGCAGCAATGACAATATTTTTAAGGCAGGTCCAGCACTGTCCGAAGCCCCATGTACCTCATGTACCTCGGTACGTTCGTGCCGTCATCAGACCTCATCTCCTGACACTTTCGTAATTCGTAAATCGTTTTGCCTTTTTCTTTGCTGTGGTCGTCGTCGTTTATTCCAGTTCTAGTATCCGAAGCAATTTGCTTGTTTCGTAATAATTACAATCCATATTTATCAAATATGATAACAAGTCCTATTATATTTTTCAGAAAAAACATTCGGTTGTTAGTGAGGAATATCACAATCCCGTGGAAGAAATCTCGAACAGCTTAACAATTTCGTATGTATTATACACTTTACTAATTTTATACTTTAATTTATGATCTAACATTTTTTAGTGAGGATGAAATCAAATCCCAAACAAAAGTATTATTTGGATCCGTTGCTGGTGCAGTAGAATACGTCTACGACCACTTGGTTCCGCTTGATAGTTTCGATCCATATGTTACCGACTCGATGGAAACAACCAACTACTTAACCAAAATTCTGTGGTGGAAGCCTTTAAAAGACGGAAATTGGAGGCTGTTCTTGGATTTACTGAAAAAACATGTTCCCCAAAATGAATATAATGTAATAACAGGTGTGTCAGGTGTTGTTACTTATTACCAAAGAAACTGGGGAGATTTTCAAGACCTCAAGTTCGAAGTATGTAAATTTTAATTTTCTTTATATTTCAAATATTATTTTTACTAATATTATTTAGTTCAATGGCTTAACAAAAACAGCACCAAAATTAATTTGGAGTTATCTAAGCTTAAGTTCTCCAGTATATCACAATAATTATAATAGCTCACGTTATTTTAAAAGAGATGAAGCATCCTTTGTTGTAGTTGGATACAATACTCCATTCTTCGATGTAAGTATATTCGATAAGAGCATAATTTTTTTATAGTAAAAGAAAATTTGTATTTAACAGAAAGTAACGTCATTCGACTTTTGTAAAAGGGATATATGCGAAAGAATTCCTTGGCTAAAGCATCTGTTAGAATCACAAAAAAGGGTTACCTTTGGGTATATTGTTTGCTGTACTCCCGAAGAAGCGAAACAGTTTATACCTGAGCTACCGACAAATATAGATTATTTGGGACAGTTAATTCCTGATGTCCTTGACAAAAGTAGTGATGTAGAGGAACCTTTTTAATATATTGTTTTAATTTGTAGTAATGATATAATAAATTTTGTTTGCTTAGTTCAATAATATTGTATTGTAATATCTTGCTGATAATCCTTGTATTTATCTATTTAGGATTAAGGTTTTTTTTAAATAACACCGTACTACTTACTATCATTATTAAACCTTGAGGTTAGGGACAAAAGCCATTCTAGAGGTCTGTGGTTCGAATCCACCCGCGTCATGGTGCTTCACTTTTCCATACCTCCGACCTACACGCATAATCTTTCCTTCTTTCTGGTCTTGACTCTGCAAAAATTACCTGATCTATCTCTTGCCTTTAGCTCTAAGTATAATATGCAAAAAAACCTATCTCCTAATCGATCGCCAAAGTCAGCGTTCTGTCGCGGTAGTATTGGATAGAAGTTGGTGGAATAAAACTCTTTGGCAGTGTTTTCTTTCCTCTCTCTACTATCTTTCTGACTAAATGAGAGTGAGTTTTTTCTCTGAAATTTAGTCTAGCCGAAAACACTATTGACGCTTTTGGAAATTATGTTTTTTATGTGTAAAAACCAAGCTTTGGAATCGTCTTTTTTACTACCAGACTGTCATATTGTTCAGGTCGTGGGTGCAATGTCTAGTAGTAGAAATAGTAGTAGTAGAAGCGATTTTGTATCTTGCAACGGAAAGTTAAGGCGGTTTTCGTGGCGCTATCACAGATAAAAAAGTTTGTGTTCAAGGAGGGGCCAAAAGTAAGACTTATAGAACGTAGCTCCGGCTGCTGGTGGAAGGAGAAATTTGCACCTCTTGAGAAATCCTAGGCATTGAGAAGCTTGTTCGGCAAATTCATTCATTATGTGATCATCCATTGCAGATCCTCAGATCAAGTTTTACCTAAGAAGTAATGGGTTAGCCGCTACATTCACATTGTTCATGATGACGCCCTAGTCAAGAATGAGTCCAATGTTCCTTGATAGAGGTGAACATAAGTACCCGAGCAAAGAGACAAGGTCTTGCACGTGCGTGTCGAAGGCGTAAGAGTAACTTAGAGAAATATCGTTTTTTAGATTTAAAAGTTGTCCAATACTACCTTACTCCATTAAACAGCGGGACAGCACCGATTGACGTGAAATTTGGACAGTACGTCAGAAGAAGCTCAAGGAAAACAAGTTATATTGTGTTGATGTGTGCTTTTTCTCTGGGGGGGAGGGAATAGTACCCTTTCTAGGGGGTGGAAATCGGTACACTCAAAATAAATTCAGAAATCGATAGAGGGATGGATTGAAAGTTAAACTAGTTGGGATGTGGGTTCGACCCCTTTGGTCCATACGATCAACTTCCCAGTATGATGAACGCAGACGGAATAAACTGACTTCTTACAAAATAGTAATACGTTTAGCACTAGAATTGGAATTTGACTAGTATCAGAACTAGTGACAGAATAATCCTGAGAGAAGCTAGTTCAAATCACTATAATAGTGGTAAGTCCATAAGATTTTCTAAACGTTAGCAAACAAACATTTCCTTCATACTTTGTTCGTTACACTAAAGCGGATGTTCGAATTTGTATTGAGCGTGTTGAAGTGTCACTGATAAACTGGGAAGCGAATGCCTTCATTTGGAAATTGCACAGCTTTCCAGAAATTTTAGCAAAACTAATCAATACCCGTGTTTTTTTAATGAACTGTATAGTTCTTCCCCATACAAATCTCAAAACCCAGGTTTTATCGGGGTCTCTGTCGAGGTTTTGGGAAATTTCCAAATTTCTTTTTCTTTTCGGAATGTTGCATACTTTTCGGAGTCGGAAAAACGTCATTTCAAAATAAAACCAACAGGGAAGTGTCGGGAGCAAATTTATAATAAATAATTGATTTTTTGGAAATTTATTTATTATTTTCTAGAGGGGATTTCGTGTAACAGTTGTCAACTGTCACTTCAGTTGTCAACAACTCAACTTCAGCTTAATTTTGAAATTTTTACGCACTGAAGATGGCGCTTCATAACCAGGCTCGTTCCGGAGAGGTCACCTTCTCCGGTCCTATACCGTGTCGTGGTGTATGATCTAGTACGGTTCCCAGCGGGAAAACTAGCGAGGGGTTACCCTGGTAACCCACGAATTCTTCAATGATTTGTGTAAGCGCCTACCTGGTAATCGAAAAATTCTACTGGAAATTTAGGAAAATGGAGGTCTTTACGTTGTAATGAGTAGGTAAGCGACTAGGTAATGCCTTGTGAAATACTTTCGTTGGAAATGTGATGTGCTTTTGTTATTTGTCTTTGGCTTGTCGAAACCTCTCTTCTTGAGTTTATTCCTTCATCAATTTTATAAGATTAATTTATACCACTAACAATGAGCAACAAAATCAAAAAGATGTCTTGTTAGAAAAATCCTTACCAAATGTAGCAAAAATGGAATGGTACTTTCGGAAAGCATTGTTTTTATTGCTAAAAAGGGTAGCCAGTAATTTATTCTGCATGCCTTACATGGTAATCTACATATGTATTCACCTAATACATTTCGCCTCTGAAATAAGTCCTCGTCTGTAATGCCTACTGTAAGTGCTTACCGCCCTAGGACATCCCTATGTAAAAGTAACCTATGATTTCATCAGAAAGGTAATGGGTCCATCTCATTACCACCTCGCTTACCTACCCATTACATTTCCCGCTGGGTTAGACCACAGACATATCTCATACACAGCACATATACCGACCGAATATCTGAGGAGTGTTTCCCGGACCAGTGTCGTGTTGTATGATCCGACGCTTTTTCCGGCAGAATTTCCTACACCATTGTCGCGGTATGACCAGATACAAGACCGACCACATACCGAACACCGTATTATACACATATCCTCCTAGACCGCACCAGTATAATACCACTGACCCTAACTTACGCACATGTGTAGAGTATAGTAATGACCCAGCAGGAAATGCAGTCATTACCGAAGTAGATATGTAATTCATTACAGTAAGCTCGGACGGATACTTTTAGCATTACAGAATAGCTTACTTTTACACAGACATGTCATAGGCGGTAATCAGTATATTACTTTCCTCATTACTAAAGAAGGCCTTTTGTAATACGTATGAATATGTCATAGGCATTACATATAGCATTACAGGGTAATGTAAAGTGTAATGACTTTGGAATAATGCACTCATTCGTGAATTATTTCATATATTACATGACAATTTATTACTTTTCTCCAAATGTCATCATAGAAATAATGCATTACGACAGTAATGACATCCAAAATTTCCTGCTGGGGAGTAGATAGCTGCTTAGCAATACATCAGTAAGAGGCATGTATCTAGAGATAATCCGTAGTTAGTTACTTAGATATACCTACAAGAAACATGTATCCAGAGATTATAAGAGACCAAAGTTGTTAGTGTTTAAGGACTTTTTTGAAGGAATAAAGAAATGTTATTTTGTAAGAAGGTGTTTGATCTCGCATGACCTTGGGCAACACAAGAGCTCCCGGCAACCATCCCTTAAAAAAGAGGGTTAGAGAACTACCGGACGAAACACCATTACAAAGCTTTTCCGTACAGCAAACATTCGGAAAACTAAGGAATTGCTTATTATGCCCGATGTGCGGAGATATGGCCGAATGTTATTTAGATGGGAGAAATGAAAAGACAAGGCTCATGCCGCAGAGTGTATGTGAATCAAGAAACCTTGGGATAGTAACCCCCATTCAGTATATCGTGGGTAACCTCTACGCCTAGAGTCTACCAAGGCCGGCCAGCGCCTTCATCGAAACTTACATAGTTTCATAGATGAAAGGGGGTCACAGACGAGCAGAGCCCTTATATAATTTTTTTTTCATGGAAAAGACTAAAATGAAGCCCTAAGTTCTTTGGAATGATCATAGATGCTGGGAAATTTAATAAATAATTAATTGAAAGGATTAAGATTTTAGTTCTTTAGAGTGATGAAAAGTAGCTTTCAAACTAGCAATACGTCACTGGGTTAAGTCCATCAAGTTGATGCATAGCAACTACTTAACGAGGTACAATAGCAACGAGGTAATGCCACACCCAGTGATATCATTAGTATGACAAATAAATTTTTGAAAAACATAAGATTTTGCCTATCTATTAATGTGGGAATGTGTATGTGTACCTATGCACTTCTAAAAAATCAAAATCAAAACTTTAAGCTCGATCCTTGCATTCATGTTGTTCTCATCTGTATATTGAGGAGATATTTTGTTGATGGTTTGAACAGACACAAGATTAAATCAATTTTTTGTTGTCTCTCTATTTTTTCCACTGTTGCAATTCTCTTTCCTTTTTCAAATAGAATAAATTAAAGATAAGAAATATTATAGACATTTGTGCGGAAGTATTTTTTTTTTAATTAGGTTAACTTGATCTAGATTTTTTCCCCAAGTTGCCTCGATACTTTATCGCATAAAGAAAAATATTTTTTACTGCAAACTTTCCTATAAATATATGTACGTACACACACTTTAATACTTTATAAGATTTATGCATTATTACACTACATTATCTCTCATTTGACACAAGAATGATTTTTATTTAGAAATGTTTAATTTTATTGATAAATTTGAAAGAAAAAGAAAAATACAAAAATTTAAACCTCCATACTCTGTTTTAAGCTTATCAAAAAGCAGAGATTCACAAGAGTTTTATTTTTTATTCCATTGCCGTCGAATATTTTCTAATTTTTAGTCTCATACTTCCTCGTCCGTTTGTTCAGTTCGGTTCTGGTTGCTATAATAATGCGATTTATCCTAATTAGTTTTAGCCTATTTTTAATTTATTTTAAATTAACAAATAGTGATTGTGTATTTGATAGATTCTCAACCGATTTTCAACCATTGTTCTTTCAAAAGTTCGGATATGAAAAATTATTTATACCAGTTCGAAATTCTCGAATTACAATACCAGAAGCTGGATCTGTCGAAGTGTATTGTCCATATGGATATCGGTATTTTGTTCAATTAAAAAATAAATCAATTCTTTAAATTTATTTTAATTAGGAAGCTGAACAATGAATTAAAAGATGGAAAGAAGGTGAAAATTAGGTGCATTCATAATACTTATAGTATGACATACGATGATGAATCATATAGTTTGGATGAAGATGAGAAGTTTCAATGCAAGAAGCCAACAACTGTACTGCAATCTATTAAGACGTATACATGTGGCGATAGCGATGCATTCATATTGAGCTTTGAGTACGATTCGATTAATATAGCATTGGCCGAAATATGCTATGATTTCGCTAGTCTAAAGTTTCAATATGTTTATTATGTTTCTGCTAAACGGACTACTGCATTGTCGGCATTGGTAAGTTTATTTTTGGGTGCTAAAGTTTCTAATAGTTTGTTGCTTGTTTAAGTGTATCAACCTAATCTACTATGCACGGTATAAAAGTGTCCGGAATTTATTATTTAACAAAATTTTTCTTGTGGAAGTTGGTAAAGCATGCTGTACCGAGATACCACGCGAAGTTTGAGCTCCATTAATCAATCAGTGCGTTCTCAGCAGTTGTCTATGTAAATCTTACTCCGCAATGAAAAAATTAGTAGAACAAAGCATTCGCCTTAAAATTTGGTTTAAATAAAATTACGTAGGAGATCTACGGCGAATCGTGCATTTTAAAAACCATAATTATGTGAATGGTGCAATGTAAATTATTCAAAGGGGGCCATAAAGGGGTAATTGAGTTGACTAAAGGTCGACCCACACATATACGTGACTATACGGCGACTTCAGTGCAGTACCGTGAGCATCAGTAAATAAAAATATCGGCACGATGTAATTCCATGGAAATAAATTTGGAATGGCGCACCATGCAGGGCCAGGACTTGGCGCCCGGTGCAGTATGCCATATTGCACCCCGTTAGCTGTACATTTTTTTATAGCAGTGAAGGGCAATGGAAAAAGACACAAACACTTTATAAAGTTCTTTTAATATACGTATGAAAATGAATTTCAATTTATTTTTTCGTAATTTTAATTTTTTTAAGTCTTAATTTCGGAAATTGCGCCCGGTGCAAGTGTACAATTTGCACCTATGACAGCCTTTGTCCAATTTGCTTCGAGATTTTACTTTTGTGCTGGGTTTACTCGCGCTTTAACTTCACAAAACTCTCTCGCTAATGCTATTTCTTTAAGTTTCGTACTGCTTAAGTTTCTGGTAGATGGCCTTCGGCGCCATTGTTCACACAACTACACAAACACAATTCTGAGCTCCACCAATCTATAGACCATAATAAAGGTACCTATGTCGTTCTCCAAGCCTTCATATTTCAAGGGATAATCGGTAGTCACTGAACCGCATGTATTAGTTTCCACTGTAGAATCTTGCATAAAATAAAAACAGTTCGACTTGGCAGCCCTTCTGGACAAAGAAGACGCTTTCAACAACTTCAGCGCTTTAAACAACTTCAGAACAGAAGCGATCCAGGTGTCTTTCGCCGAATTATTGATTTATAATAGTACGACTAATACGAACTGCAAATCAAGAATTAACGACGACGAAAACAGGCGAACGAAATGGAATTGATAGGCCACACCTTGCAACGGATCATGGAAAAAGACATAAACACTCTGTACAGTACCTTTTGTTTTATTTTTTTTCGAATTGCCCCATTCAATTGAGCCCGGTGCAAGTGAACTATTTACATCTATGCAGGGGCGGCGCTTGGTTTTTTTGCGCCCGGTGTCCTATGCCGTATTGCGCCCCATAAGATGTTCGCTTTTTAACGCACTGAAGGACAATTCAAAGAGACACAAAAACTCGCTGTATGTGTGGGAGAAATAATTTTAATAATTTGCACAAAATTTAGAATTGCATCATAACAATGCATATAACAAAAAGAAAATATTACATAGGGAGTTTCATATGGGTCAACATCCAACAACAAAAATCTGCTGAAAACGTCGTTTGCGCGGAGTTGGAGAAGACGATGGGCTGAGTAGATTTTGTGGACATCTGAATTCTACTTTTTGACAGCGTGGTTGTTGTTATTTCTTGCCTCTTTTTTGCTAGGAAAAGAAAAAGAATGGCAGGGAGAATTAAGATTAAAAACAACAACAACAAGCTAAAGCATTCTGAAGCATAGTTCGTTGGAAAAGTTGGCTCTTGTGAAAACCCATGCGACTCTTCAACACTTTTTAAAAGAGAATGAACGATTACAGTCGATTTGTGTTGTCTGGAACTACGCCCCTGACCAATTGCGCCCGGTGCAAGTGCACCATTCGCATCTATGAAAGCGCCGCCCCCTCATCTATGAAGGCGCCGCCCCTGGCGCCATGTTCCCACACATTCGTGCAGAGTGGCACCGACGTTCTCAGTACCCTTCAGGTGTCAGTAAAAACACATTAAAATACGATGACCCCGATATTTTTTAATTTATCCCAGATGTGAAACAAATGCTTTTAAGATTCAAAGGAAAATTTTATAAGAATTCAACAGAAATTTAGGTACAGTTTATTTGCAATACACTGAAACATATTTCTGTGCTGTTTCTTTTGCCCCACGTTTTTTCGTTTAAAATCTTACAAACATTTTCAAAGCTATTACAAATTCACAATCACACATTTTCAGAACTATCTGTTCTATTAGGAATATGTTTGAGGTTCTAAATCTGTATGGGGCTAGGAGAAATTATTTTAAACTTTTTTTTGTTCGTTTCAAAACGTGGCATATTAAAAAGTATTTTCTATCTAAATAATCATTTTCAGCCATGGATGTAACGGCTAATTAAGTATACTATATAGCTTAATGTATTCTTTTTATGATACCAATTGTTTACAACGACAAAATTGGGAATTCCACAACAAATTTACGACAAAAAAACGACAAATTTTAGTTGGATTCCCCCCCCCCTCCCCCTTTTTCGAGCACTTTGCACGGCTAACTTGAGAGACCTACTTCATTTGATACCCATGCCGAGATGGTTGTGAAGAAAACGGTAATCCGAGCTCTTGAGATGGCCGCCATGGGCATAACGATATATTGAGTATACTATATTGCTTGTGGTATTCTACTTATCATACCCTTTCATTTGATACCCATGTCGAAGGGGTTGTGAAGAATATATTAATCCGCCCTCCGAAGACTGCCGCCTTGGATCTAACGGTATATTGAGTATACCATATTGCATTGTCATCGAAGCTGGAGCTGTGTGAAAATTTTTACCATACTCCAATGCTGAGGAGTATTTCAGTAATCTACGTGTCCACCCTCTCTCATTTAGTCCTACGTACGGAGGTGAAAGTGCTTTTTAAGTCTTGTAAAAACCTTGCTTTTGGGGATGGTATGGTGCCGTATATTTTTTGACGCTTCATTCGCTAATCTTAGTTATTTCGTTCTTCTTTGAACGGCCAAAGAACTGCTCTGCAGCCAACTGATGTTCTGCTGCCTGTGGAATGAAACGGCGAAAGAAGTTGTACATGTACACCCTTACGAAATTCTTTGCTTGCGTACTTTTATTGGTCTGGCAACGATCTTTTTCGATCAGGCCAGACATTAGATAAAGGACGGATTGCACGCAAGAAGATTTTATTCAATTCTGGAAGAAATCACTACCGGAGGTCTTTTGCGGCCCGTATCGTCCATATCCCGAGCATTGTTCGACCCGTGTGGCCCGTGAGACCCATATTTTTGGTCCGACTTTTTCAGAACTAATGTGTGAACTGTGTAAAGTTGTTTTGGTTTGTCAACATTAGTGTTAAATGAAATTGTAGATTTTATTCAATAAATTTAACATTTCCCATTTTCTATATCCATTTCAGAGTAAACTATCAGTGGTGGATAATACTACATTTAATAATCCAATTGATTCAGTCTCAAACAGCTTATACGTTCCGTAAGTGAATACTAATTATGGTAGTTAAGTATAAGTTCAAATAAAGATAATCTTTTAAGTTAAATTATTTATTAAAAATACAATAATTTTTATTTTGTTCCTTACTCTAAAGACCCGATGAAATAAAAATTCAAACAAAACTCTTGATGGGTTCACTCGCTGGCGCTGTGGAATACATATTCAAGCCTCTAGTGCCATTGGATGTTTTCAATCCATTTGTAACAGATTCACTGGAGGTTTCGAATCAACTAACGAACATTCTGTGGTGGAAGCCCTTACGAGAAGGCAATTGGAAAATATATCAACGAACTCTCAAATCATTCACTGATAAGAATGCTTACGATGTCATTGCTGGTGTGTCGGGAATTGCACCTGCTTACAACTCAAATTTCCGCAACAAAAAAGAAATAAAAATTGAAGTAAGTAAATTTTTTGAATAAGAATTGTAATATTTATTAATATTTCTCAAAGGTAAATGGATTAACACAAGACGCCCCGAAATTCATTTGGAATTACTTAATACCAAGAAATAAAAACGTTTCTAGAGACTATCGGCAGGAATTTGTCGTTATCGGCTACAACAGTCCGTTCATTGATGTTTGCAATATTTTTTTAGCAGCAAAAATTGTTTTTATTATTAATAATTTCATTACAGGGAAATTTTACAAATGACTTGAATCGATATAGTGATGTTTGTGGCGATATTATTTGGTTGGAGCCGTTGAATGACTTCCGGAAGCAGTACCCTCTTGGGTATATATTTTGCCTTCAGCCGGTAGTGGCTAGGTTTTTCTTAGATGGATTCCCGTCGGCTGATGCCATAAGCTATCGCGGGAGAGTTACAAAAGCTACAAATATTTCACCAGAAGAGCCATCAGAGAAGCAGAACGCGACATGTCCACTACTAAATAATTAAAATTCGTTTTTTGGGGGTAAATGTTTTAACTTTTTTCTTAGACTCAATTGTGTAATGAGAAGGAGCTAATTGGGATCGTGGGCTGAAAAATAATAACGATTTTAGTCGAATTTGTCGATAGCTTTTAAATAAATGCGTAAATTATTATTTAGCGCTGAATTTAAATTTTTAAATAAATTCACAAAAGATTTCTCGAAGAAGTTTATTTATTTTGTTGTGCAAGCGTGGCATCAGTTCTTGTGTGTGTTAGTAAGTGGAAGGCAGTAGGTGGACGTCAATTGAGGAATAGCGTTCACTTCTCGAGCAATATTTTCTTTTAATTCCGATATATTAGTAGGGGTTGTTATCGTACACTTTTGCCAAGCCTAAAGAAAAAAATACATAGGTTTGAGATACGGCGATGTTAGTGGATTCACGATGTGCCTCAATCGACTAGTCAGGTTTCTGGGGAATTTTTCCTGGAGGGGGCTTATTGTGACTCTTGATGCATGAGTAGTGGCGCCATCTTGCTGGAATCACATATATGAAATGTACGATCGATGTTTTCACAGATCCTTATTAAATTTCCATGCCAAGGCCCTGTCTAATTTACTAACTCCGAGGGTATGGGGGTTGGGGGTTGCTGTGTGCTGGCTCGAGAATACAAAATTCAGCAACGAACGAAGCCAAAATACGTAAACACGTGTACGGAGTGTTTCAAAAACGGAACAGGTTCTGTTTTCAAAGTCTTTCACTATCGAATAATAGCTGGTGAGGGAACAGTCGACAACGCCCAATAATAAACAAAAACACAAAAAAACCCAAATTCTGCCGGTGCGTGTTTTAAGCGTGGGGGCCTCGGTAGTCTAGTGGTAAGGCGCCTGACTGCTATCCCAGAGGTCCCTGGTTCGAATCCCGGCCAGCCCCGCGGTCCTTCGCCTTTTCCACTTTCCCACCTACATAACTTTCCTTCTTTCTTCTTCCCTCTTTACATTCCTGATTCCTCGTGTCATAGCCTTCCTTAGCCCTTCCCCGCTCCACCAAAGCGCATGTCATCGGTTGGTTGATGAGACTCAACTCGTTTCAGGAGGCATAACACTCCAGCGAGTTGTTTCTCGATGCCCCGATGTCAGAGTCGCGATAGTAATGTTTGGGAGTAGGTGGACTGAAAACTATCGCTTGAAGGTTGGGGCGGTTCCTTCCTCCCCGACTAGAGCTACTGTTCGACATTGCACTCTATACGAAGAAAATAGATTGTCAACAGTATAAAGGACCTTTCCTGAGACTTAGTCTTTCACATAAAAAAAAAGGCCGTCGGCAGAACTTAAACAATGCCAGGAATATTGTGCGATCGTACACCTCAACAAAGCCTGGGCAGCATTCCACATCGTACACCTCGACAGGGTATAGGACCGGATCGGATGACTTCTCTGGAACGAGTCTCGTGAAAGAATGAATTTGGCCTGGTGAAGCGGTTGCTTTTATAGCTGGAAAGCTTGTCGGGGTAGAAAGCTTTAAAGCTTCGAAGGGAAGCTTTTAAAGAGAGAATCGCCTGGCCTGCTGGCTGAATATTTATGTTTCTAAAGCTTTTTTGGGAGAGGAATTATTATTAATGATTAATGAATCGCGGTTCGTTACATCGCTCTCTTTCTTCGGGAAGACGAAAAAGAAGTTTTTTTTTTTATTTAAATGTAACTACCTTCTTGCAAAAATCACAAAAATAAATTCTACGGTTTATCTAATTTTTTCTTCTTCTTTTTAATATTTAAAACTTCGATCATTCTTATACCAAATATTATTGCCTACAAAATATAATTTTCGAAAAAAAATTTCCGACTTTTGACCAAAAAGTGAGTTTTGCAAAATTTAACCTTGGCTAACTTTAAGTTTTCAAAAAACACAACAGATCCACTTTTAAGTTAAGTTTTCAAAAAAATGACAAAAGGACTTTTTGTAAGCAATAACGTTTCGTATTGACTGATTGAAATTTTTTCGAAAATATCGGTTTTTGAGTGAAATTTTGGGCGAAAAGTGATTTTCGAAAACTTTGACCTTGAATAACTTTCAAAGGGTTAATCGGGTCAACGTTTTTGTAAGAACTAAGGTTGTAGAGAATTTTATTGTCAACTCTTGGTTGTATGGCCTATAGAAACCAAGATATATGGAAAACTCGGGAAAAACGCGATATCTCCGGCGGCCATGTTTTATTTTTTTGGATTCCGAAATTGCTTATATTCTTAAAATGTCACAAGGAAGCTGTGTACCAATTTTCAGCCGTTTTGAAATTTTGTCTCTTTAAATGCTAATTTTCCCGGACTATTTGCGTCAACATTAATCTGCGGATTTATATAAGGTGATTGTTTGTATAAGGTTGGGAAATATTATGGAGGCTAGTCGTAAATACTTTGTTGTAATTGTTTGGTTTTTTCTTTTGTTTCCAAGATCACAACTACTAGTTTAGATTATACAAACAGCTATAACTAAAAATCAACCCTAACGCGTGAAAAGAATAAAATTATAATTATTATTCAAAAGAAAACGTTTTTTTTTTACAAAAAAAGAAAAATATTGTTTAATTCAAAATATTATAATAAAATGTTCAATCATTTTTAGATGATTTTTATGCCAATAAAAATCACTTTTAAATTGATCTGTTAGACGAGTTCAATTTCTTGATATTCTTGACATTTTTTTTATTTCTTCAAGCATTAATTTAAATGTGATAAAATCATATAAAGTGAATATAAAATGGAAATTTGATTGAATATTAATGAAAACATCTCATTGTGATCTATCAAGAGATCATTTTAATTCATGTTATTGTTAGCTCATAAAATATAATGGATCGGTTGCTGTTTATTGTTATTTCTTAATTTATGAGAATTTATATGGACTTAAGTAGTACTATTATCGTTAAAATTGTTGTAGAGAGATATTAATAGATTTGTGCAGAAATAAATGGGTTTTTTCTCTCCACTTTGATTCTATTTTGAACATAGTAAATTTTCATATTTGGAACTATACATATAAGCTGCGAAAGCAAATTAAATGACAATGGATATCATATCCAAGACAGCATGCAGAATACTGAGTAGATCAAAATTAATTTTGCAGTAGATTTTGTAGTATGTTTAAGGGCTTTTATGTATAAGGGCCTAGCCAAAACACCACCTTAATTTTTTTCTGGAACAAGACTTGTCATCTATTTTATGAATAAAACTTGGTATGTCAGCAAAAAAGCTGTTTTTTAAAGAAAACCCCCGTGTCACGGCGCTTAAAAATTATATCTGACATGGTAAAAAACATTTTTTCAATGACAGGCTTATTTTTATGGATAAAGGACATCTTAAACTTCAGTTGTTTTCTTTTTGGACAAGGTGTTCTGAAATACCAGTGGTTGATCTTAATGCATTGATGCTGCGCATTCAAAATTCAGTCTGACAAATTTATTAACAAAAATTGTCAGCCAGACAAGCTTTAATGGACAGTAGAAATCTTGAACTTTATGTAAAACAAAATTCAAGGAGGTGTTATGAAGTTCATTTTTATAAAGAAAAAGAATTTATAACATAAGGTCTGTCAGAAGCTAATTAACAAAAATTGTCAGACAGACAAATTTTTTCAAAAATGGTTCATTATTTACTGCAAATTGTATAAATTTCAGACAGGTGTTTTGGAAAGTAAAATCATTGTTTTTTAACAAAATTCAAAAATTCTTAAAAAATAGCAATTAACAAATTTTTACTAGTCTGGCGGGCTTTACATGTTTTTTACATGTTTTTCAGCCAATCTCACTTTATTGTTTTGAGGTGTTCGATGGGGTACCTTTTTTGCTGTGGGAGCTTAGACTATTACATTTTAGCCTCAAAACTGCTGACACACAACAACAAGCACTGACGTCTAAACGAAGACGATTACAAATATGCCATCGTCTGTTTAGACGAAAACGAGACGATATCGTGTTGCCAGGTAGCATTTTGACAAATCGTTTCGTTTTCGTCTCGTTTCGTCTTCGGGAGTACAGGCCCTGATCATTTTGCAAAAACATCCAGATGGCGGTTCCAAAATGGCCGCCGATTTTTGTAATTGTGCTTCGCGGCCCCCTGATATGGGACTCAAAATAAAGGATATTACAAGTAGAATACAATTAGTTGTGAGGCGTCATTTTTACATTAAAATTGCTTATAGCTTCAACACTATAGGCCGTATCATAAAAGTTGTCTAACATTATTCATAGGAAATTGTCCAAGCTTTCCAATTTAGCAAAAAAAATTAACTACGTATTTTTTGGAGAAAAAAGAGGTTGAAGTTAAAATTTTAGTGAAGAAAAAGACAAAATTTTGACTTGGACGACACATAACTCTGGTAGTTGGTGGGTTGAAGCCTTAAATTTTACCGTTTCACAAAAGCGGGAGTATTCTGCGTAGATTGCTGAAATATCTGATAGAGTTACAAAAATACAGGGTTATATGTAAACCCCTAGCAAAAAAATGTCAAACTGAAATTTTTGATATTTGACAGTAATTTTAACAGTTTTCCCCAACTAAATCAAAAATTCATTAGACAGATTAAAAGGTGACTAAAAAAAACCTGACTAAATTTTGTTAAAATTAGACTTTTTATTAAAAATCAAATTTCAAATGCGGTGGAACAATGGCATGTCTCGCAACCGTGCGGCAGTTGGCTGAAGAAGGAGCTTATATCTCTTGAAAAATACCAAGCCTTGGAAAGCTTGTTTGGCGTTTTGGAATATGCGATTACTCCATCGGAAATCTGAAGATCAGGTTAAGCCTAGGATATAGGGAGATGCGTCAGCCATTAAATTCTTAATGTCCACTGAGATTGAGGGACGAATAGTGCAGTGCAGATTCAACTATTCGTGTCTTTATGCATAATTTCAACTAAACCCAGGTGGCAGAGCTAAATCGACTTTCTAACTCAACTCGACTCGCGTCTAGTTGTAGTTGGACTCTGCTTCAACCTGAGTTAAACTCATCAAGTACTAACCGGGATGCTGTTTGGCGATTTGGAATATGTGATCATTCCATCACAAGTCTTTGGATAATGTCAAGCCTAAGATGTTTAGGGAGGGACGACCATTGGTTCAACCTTACCTACTATCATGGATGGAGAGATGGAGAGGGTATTTTTTATTAGAAACAAGACAGTACTTGGTTTTGGTGGGGTTGAATTCGACACGATTCTTGCTTCCCCACTCTAGAATGAGTTTAATGTCGTTATTAATAGAGTTGGACATTAGTTAACGGTCATCAAGACAGGGTCTGGCACGTGACGGTCTTGTATCGAAGTCGTAAGAGTAACACAGGCTACCGTCGTCAGCAAAGTTGAGAAGTGGGTTGGAGGGGATTGAAAGCAGGTCATTTATAAAAATAAGAAATAGGGCAGATGATAAGATTGACTCATGTGGGACCTCCGCAGAGATCAGGTGGGATGCGGATTTGACGCCATCCAATACTACTTTGATTGAACGGTCGGAAAGAAAACTCTCGATCCACTTCTGTAGAAGTGAGTCGACTCCAAAAACTTTGCGTTTATCTGACAGGGCTGAGTGCCAGACTCTATCGAAAGCCTTGGAAATATCCAAAGTAGCCTGACTAGACTCATCCATGCAGACTTCGGCTGAGGCGCTCCGTAAGGCAAACTAAAAGATCGTCAGATCTGTTGTGTCGGAAACCATACTATCTGTCGTTTATGAGTAGCTTGGATTCGAGATATCCCATAAGCTTTATATTAATTATCGTCTCCATGGTTTGGAGAAAATAGGAGTAATTGCTGTTGGACGATAGTTGGAGAGAGATCTGGAGTCATCTTTTTCGGTATGGGCTGAACATGGGCAAGTTTCCAAGAGTCTGGGTAAACTCCGGAGGGTATAATAGGGCAAAAAGTTTACGCAGAGGTTTAGCCAAAGGTGAGGCGCATTGCTTAAAGACGATATTATCGAGTCCAGTGGATTTGTTGGCATCGAGCTCCTTGAGGAACATGTCTATCTCGCGAGTCCTGAAGAAAGCCCTTTCCATTAAATGAGCGTTGTGCTGGAGAACCGGGGGTAGCGTATCAGTTTCTGGTAAAGAAGAATTTGATGCAAACAGAAATGTTAATAAGTCGGCCTTGGATTTGCTTGATACTTACATATGCCATGTTATATTATGAATGGTCCTTCAAATAAAACAGAAAGGTGAAACAAAATTTGTTGTGGTTAAATTTATTTTTTAATATCCTATCATAACAATTGGATAACTCTTTTAAATTATTGAATTTACAATTGGCAATTGTATTTTTTATTTTGAAATAAGAATCGATTAACAAAAGTGCACGCTGTTTGCAGTGGTTGTGTTTATTTTAAGTATCACAAATAATTATGTCATTTTAAGAAAAACACTCGTAAAAATTGTATTATCACTTTGTTAAATTTAGCATATCAGAAGGTCAAATTCGCAAATCTTCTAACGTGGGTTATCAATGACACTCTCAAAGTTAGATTACATCCACCTATATAAGAGAAATTCAATTTGCCTAAGCCCAGTTTGATGTAAAAATTCTAAACTAGTTCCGAAATGAAAATTGCATCAACAATTTTCGTATTTGTTATTTTTTGTGTATTGTTGAATAATGCCAGTACCGAAAATGCCTCAGAGGACGAAATTGATGAGGTTGAGGCATATCGCATTCTGTACACAACACTAATGGATGCATACAAGGACCCTACTGTTGATCCTTGCGATGATTTCTATCAGTACGCATGTGGAAACTTTGAGGATGTCGTAAAGCGGAAGAGAGGAGCTCATGAGATTGGAGCTGGAATTCGAGGAATGGGTAGCGAAATTGAGGAGTCGCTTCAGGAGATATTCAATGTTTATGCCGACACTGACAATAACCTTGAGCGAAAGGTCAAGGATTTCTATCACTCGTGTACAAGTGCGGATTTGTTTGATTATAAAAAGAGCGAAGTGTTTGTGCAGTTCTTAAGTACTCTCGGCGGATTCCCGGCTATAAATCCAGATTGGTCTGAACGTGGTTTTAATTGGTGGACATTAAATGCTCGATTGAATTCTTTTGGCGTTCCGGCTATACTGGAAGCTCGCTTACCTGGTGGATTGGATATTGATTTGAGGAGGTTTGAGCTGCATGAACCAATTGATTTCGATAATGTATACTCGCTGGGATATGTTACAAATTACAAGATTATGGAAAAAATACTGGACATGTACGGTGTAAGTGAAGAGGCTGCTCCCAGTGTTATTGGAGATGTCATGGAATTTCTAAAAAGTGCTAACAATCTCGAAGTAAGTTATACTAGACCAGAAGACGCTGGTCGTCCTTACGTCATGCTCGAAGAACTAATGGGCAACTGTGATGGTGAAGTAAAATGGTGTGATTATTTTAAAATTTTATTCGAGCGGGAAATTAAGGAGAATGTTCATGTCCGAACAAACGAAAAAGCCATCAGCAAAGTCTTGGAGTTTCTGAATCAATATCCAAATAAAAAGGCCATGGCGAACTTTATTATGATAAAAGTCCTGTTTGAATTGCATGTAGAATTGACGAAATCCAAATACGTTCAACAATTTTGCATTGATCAAACTAAAGAATACTTCGAAGGCATTCCAAGTCGCATGTTCATACAAAGCAGCTACTACGATGAAGGTGTTGAAAAGGATGTTCTAAACATGCTCGAAAATATTCGGTCATCATTTATAGGTGTTATCAAATCAAAAGATTGGCTAGATCAGGAGACAAAAAAATTAGCTATGGAAAAAATTCGGGAAATGACACTTTCTATTGGTGCATCGTCTTTCAAAACAACATGGGATGATCTACAGAGCTGGTATGCCGATGTAGAGATTGCAAAAGACAACTATCACAAAAACTTACTCAACCTCAAGCACAATGCAAAGAAACTAATCTTACTAGAAGTCAGCGGTCAAATTCGACGCGACATTTTCTCTCAAATTGATGCAAATGCAGCCTATGCCGTCAACTACAATCAGATTCTAATAAACGGCGGGTCTCTAACACGACCACTTTACTTCCCAGAAATGCCAAAAGCCTACAATTATGCCACACTCGGGACGATAATCGGACACGAATTTACACACGCTTTAGACAGCACTGGATACAAGTACGACAAGAATGGCGACGAATTCGATTGGTGGACGCCGGATTCAGTCAAAAAGTTTGGGTATCGTTTGGAATGCGTGAAAGATTACTTCAATAACTTCACAATGGAATCGATTCATGTGAAAATTGATGGTGAACAAACTCTGGGCGAAAATGTCGCCGATAGTGGGGGTATGCAAATTTGTTTTGATGCTTTGGAAAAGGATGTGAAAAGAAATGGTGTTCAGAAATTTGAGGAGGAAATACTGTCGTGGATGGAAATGACTAATGAACAGTTCTTTTTCTTGTCTTTCGCCCAGGGTTGGTGCAATTCATTCAGCAAATATCGAACTTTACACTTTCAGTCGGATGAGCACACACATGACAAGTATCGTGTTATAGGAACATTGGCAAATAATTTTGATTTTGCAAAGGCTTTTAATTGCCCTGTAGGGTCACCTATGAATCCGAGCGAGAAATGTGTTGTATGGTAAATAAATAATTAACTGATTGAATAATGGAGTTTTAAATTCAAGAATTGTTGAGGTAAAGTATTCCACTGGTTTGTTCCTTTTAAGATCTGTAGTAGATCTATTACAATTGGAGTAAAGTGACAGCACTGGTTCTTACCGTGTCGTATCAAACACCTCGAAACGGTATAGGACCGGAGATGATGACCTCTCCGGACCGAGCCTGTTGAAAGACTAATTTTGGCCTTGTGAAGCGGTTTATTTTATAGCTAAAAAGCTCGTCAGGTAGGAAGCTTTAAAGCTTCGAAGTGAAGCTTTCAAAGGAGAATATTCTACAGTACACAGCCAGAAGTGCTTAAGTGCATTTTTGACCTTTTTGAGTTTATTGCATTTTTATATTCAGTATTTTATTCTTAATCATTGTTATAATTCTTGTCTCAAACTGAGCTGTGGTTGCTGAGTTATCGGACCGGCAAAAGTGGTTTTATGCACAATTCTGTATCTAAAAAAATCTTTGAAGGCGATTTTCTCGAAACACATATTTTGCACTTAGACTCTTTTGGCTGTGTACTGTAGTATTTATTTGAATAATTTGCTGGGTGAATATTTATTTCATAAAGCTTTGTTGGAAGAGGAATTATTAGTAACGTATCGTGGTTCGTTACAATAGGAACGATAATTCTTTGTTTTATATGACAGTTGTATACACAAGTATCACCTTTTGGACTATATTAATTTCTTTCAATGATCTTGACGCTTTGTCTCTTAATATTTTTTCCAGTTTGTGCAGTATCTTCTTATTACTCCAGCTTACTTTAGTGAAAAATAGGGAGGAAACCGTTGCCCTTCAGCGGACTCTGTTTCTGCGACTGCTCTTAGCACTGTCCAGGATCTCCTAGTTTGTTGCAGCTTCTGCTAATAGGGTTTTTATCCATATTGTTCTAGGTCAGTGGTCGCCAAACTTATTAATATCAACAGCACAATGATTAAAATTGATTTTGAGAGCCAAATTTTTTAAATATTAACTACATAGACAGGTACATTGTTATTAACTTCCACTTATTAAATTCCCCAATTTTGTAATTGGGGTATGTTCACTAAGGTCGAACCAATCACATGTATGTTCACAATCTCAAAATATCTTTCATAATTCACGAAACTACATCTTCGTTCAGTACACTATGCGAATACCTGTAGTCAAGTCGCGACTTTTAAGCCAATGTTTAAATGTACCGAGCCGAAGGCTGAAGGGCCATCCAGCGGGTATAAACAGGCAGGTAGCAAACGGTCCCCACCGATGCGCGGGCAAGGTTGGTGTGTACAAGTGCCTTAAGGCCAAACTTTAATGAAAAGGAACGTAGAAGTGAAGTAAACGAAGTAGCTGTAACTTCCACTGAAGTAGATGTAACTTCCACTTACTTCCATTTTGGTCACTCTCATACATTCATTTGCAATGGTACCTTACTCCACTTTACTTCACTTCCCATTTAGGTTTTGGCCATTTAGGTCTGGCCTCTGGACTCTGGCATATGGCACTGCTAAGGCGAACTTCATTACTGGGTTTACTCCTGCGAACATAATAAACAAAAATAGTAGTGAAAAGAAACCAGTATAAACAGATGCACAGACAACCCGACAGCTGCCAGCCACCCAAAAGAGGACAGCACTGTAGACCATAGTACAATACAATAATACAAGGTTAGATCATAAGGAAAGGCTCTGGTTCCATCTTTAAAAGCTTTCACCCTTTTTACATTAGAGAAGACCTGAGTGTCGTCACGAGAAGGCTTTTTCCCTTGTAAGCTAAGATCTGAGTGACGTCGCGGGACCCTGTGAGCTTCTTCTTCTTTAACGGCTCTACAACCGGGATCCGGTCCTGGCCTCGCGCAACTATTCTCTCCACCGGTCCCGATTCTGAGCCGATGTCATCCAGTTTGGCATCCCTAAACTCTGAGCGTCCTGGTCCACGCCATCCTTCCAGCGAAGGTTGGGCCTCCCTCGCTGTCGCACCCCATAGGTCTTACCACCCTATGAGCTTACCTTGTAATTATTGTACCATGCTGTAAACCTTCATTATTTCTAGGGCGGCTTGGCTTACTTACAACAAAGAAAAAACAATGGGCCTCCTAAGCAGACGCCTATGAAATATTGCCAGAATCTTCACGGAACACTGGTCCAGAGGATACCACGTTACCAGGCTGGATACAACGAGTGTTGCCGCAGACGAACGAGAGATAATCACTAGTGCACTTCCATGGTCAAGTTCATGATTAGGTTCTTGTAGACTTAAAACAGATCTCCGGATACGCCAAAGCGCTAATTGAATTTGCATGGGCCTATAACCAGCTTATGAAATATTGTATACCCACACTGATGGTCCACACTTAGCCTAGTGAACGGCGGGGATTATTCTTGAGCCGTCTCACAAGGAGGCCCTCGCATTACTAGGGTACAGCAGAAAGAATGTCACGCGATTCTGCGCCTTGAAATACCACCTATGTTTCAACCGAAGACGAGAAACCCCATCTGTAGGGCATACCTCGAACGGGACGAGTCCACACTTCACTTTCCCTTTTACTGGTCTGGTTTTTCGGCGAAACATTGCTTGACAAACTAAGTCTGAGCAGCTAATGTTTAGGCAGATCGCTGTGCCTCTTAAACCAGTCTAGCCTACAAATATGAGATAAAGGAGCTGCTAAGAGTAGGACTGGAGAAAAAGAAGAAGAAAATAAATCAAGGAGTCAAACTTTTGCGAGAAGCACGTCTGGTACCAGGGCGGGTTTTTCTTCCTCACATGTTCTTTTAGTGAGTTAACCATAGGTTGGAATTGGCATTGATTCGATTGCAATGGATTGAATTAATATGGATATTTTTGATTTGAATATTGATGAAGTTATATAGAATGTTATTCTTATTTATTGGAGTATATTGATTGATTATATTAATTTAATTCTATTAAATTTTAGCCACCTGTGAGTTAATTTGTGTGAAGGGAAAATGTTGTGGCATTGGTGAAAAGAATTACATAGAACTGTTGTAAATCATAAGTGAGTGGGTACCGTGTGGTGGTTTGACTATAGATATATTTTCAGCATGAAATACTAAAAGGAAAGACCAGATGGCATAGCAACTAACGAGGGCATCCGCCCAGGAGTTGAGTTAATATGGACACCCTCCTCGTTCTCATAAGTATTCCCCGTCCGCTCCGAATGGGGTGCTTATGTTCAGATAAGTGGTGGTGCGCGGTGTTAAGGTAGTACTTCCGGAGTGTCACCGTCGAGCTGAGACAGGCCAAATTTTGAGGGCCGGGATACTGCCTACTAGATTTTTGACGGCGTTGCGTTAACGTCCGAGAGATATTCCATATTTTAGTTTTTGGATGGGAATCTGCGGTTGGGCTCAAAGGTTCTCATTACACCTTTCCTACTCTCCTATATTCCTCAAATCACGCTTACTACTACATATTACACCACGACCTTAACGGAATGACAGGCCTGGTACTGCAAACTGTGACTACTAATCTTGTTTTTTTTTTCCAGATATAAAAAAAGCCAGAAGCACTTAAAATTCAACCGACAGTCGACCTGCTGCTGTATAAGACGATGGTCCCATAGTTGAACTCATATATGAATCTAACTCATTGGTTGAGAGTGGAACAGTGGAAGAAGCAGTTACTGACAATTAGGCCAGAAGTGGATCCCGGTTGTAGGGACGAATAAGTCGCTGGTAGGGGTGCCAGCCTGACATACATATTTCTTCTAGCTCCCAGCAGCCCTACACTTAACCGATCGGCTTATATACACAGCCTGCAGACGAACTTTTTTAAAAATTCATTTCTGACCCCAGACTCCACCTAACATATTTCATACTTTGAACTCTATCATTCCTGTGGGAAAATCACCAATTGTATGGTGCATGTATAGTGCATGAGGCTGTCTACTGAGCTTAATCTTTCACATAATAAGTCAAACGGTCTCATTGGCTGTGCTTCATGTACTTTTTCGCCGTGATACACTTTTCTCAGTAAATTAAGCTTTACTCCTTTGAAAACACGAAACACAACCATAAGATCTAAAAATTTACCTTGAGATCATTGGGGTTAGGCGCCTTCATTTCATGGACTATTTTTAAGTTTGTTTGTTTATACCTAGTGAATCGTTTGCATTTGGTTTAATTAGATAATTTTGCTAAATTCAGGACTCATCAATGTGAACCGACCACAGTCGATGAAGCAGTCTCGAGCGATAATGACTGCACCAATGAACATACGAACAACACTAGCCAACTTAAAGCTTCGAAAAGTTGCACCCTTCAGTATCTCTGTCGAACCTCGTAAAGCTTCAGGTCTCACAACAGGTTTGACTTCACCTTCAAACCAAGAACTAACTTAAAAGAGGCCCCAGCGCCAAGCGAAGCCCCAGCTCCATCTGCGAATCTCACTTTGGCGCTCTTTGTTTCTTCACTCCCGGAGTCCGGATCTTGGCAATTTCTCCTGAGCATATCTCGATCGCGATCTTTTGAGCCAAGTTTAGCTCTTGAGGCGGTCTCAGGGTCTGACCATTAAAAACCAAGTGATCTCGACGCGACGCATCAGTCGGTTTTTAGCGGCGTTGCGGACAGCAATTTGCAAAGTAAACATAGACGATCGGAGGCAGCACGAGACTTGCGATCGTAATTTCTTCACATCGAAGAATACCGGTGAATAAGTGATAAGGTGACGATCAATAAATATTCATAGTGCACCGATTTGGAGGTGGGTCGTTGAATTTCGTCTTCTGTCGTTTGGTTGTTTGTTTGGTTTTTTTGGTGATAATGTGACAGTGTTGAATTTTTATTACTTTGCAACTTTGTGGAAAAAATGTCGTAAATAGTTGAAACTGTTGCAATTTGGTGGTTTTATTTTTTTGTATAAGAACGACATCAAGAAATTTCGCAGGTATTTAATAGCGAAATACCTTTCGACTGCATCGCGCGATCAGCTTAGTTGGAAACAATGTTTTATTGACTCCGGCAGTATTTTCAACATCAGCCACAAATACTACTGTTCAGTAAGTGTCTTTTGTTATTTACTTAAACCTTCACTATTTTTTTGGGAATGAGCATACATTTTTTGGCAAACATATTTCCCGTCCACAAAAAAGAATTGCATCACGTAAATAGCTCAAGGCTAAGTCTAAAACTATAGTGGAAGAGCTACCTGTGCATGAAACGAACAACACAAACAATATTTCAACTGCGTAGTCCGCGAGTGCATATACAATATTATTTATTATTATTTTTATTTTCATCATTTTTTTTTTATATTTTACCACACTGCGCCGCCGACAGAGGGCAGAGACTTTGTTATCGATGCGCGCGCGGTTATTGCGGTTTTTACTACAAACATAAATAAATGCCCTGATTACTCCTACTTAAGTAGGACTTAAGATTAAGGATATCTTATTCTAGTAAGCCCAGTCATGGCTGTCTTGCAAGGTAATATGCAAATTGATTTCAGATCTTATATCTGGTACTGTGTGTGGATTTTGTTTGGCTCGTAATCTGATCTTGTTTTTGTATATATAGTTGACGAAACCGTGAACCAAGACTTGTTGATGCTGGAGGCAGCAGCACTGCAGCTCGCGCGTATTGAAGTGCAGTGCGCCTTAAATGTAGACTCTATATACATCTGTTGATGTACTTAGAATTTTGTTGAACTCTTTTTTTTATATTAATTTAATATGTATTCTTAAATGTGCATTGCATATATGTATATATTTGCATGTTTGAAAAATGAGTTGAAACAGAATTAAAATGAAACCGAATCATGAACGTGGCTGCGGTTTAGAATTGCGTTCTTTTTTCCCAAGTGCAAGTCTATTACTGTGTTTGGAATATGTCACTTTGTATTTATTAATTAGCAAAAAAAAATATAATAAATTTTGTGTTTTTGTTGTTTGAGTGTAGTAAATTGTGTCAATGTAATATTGTCTGATTCTACTCAATCTTTCACATTGGAATTGGTGCAAGCTTCTTTCGAAACGATTTTGAATTGGAGTACCCTCTAAAAAAATCTATTTTGGTTTGGTATTTTAAATTTGGCGCAATGTATAGATTTAATATGAGCCCATTTTTTCCAATTTTTTATTGAGTCAATAACTTTTGGCTTGAGTAGAAACATTTCTTTATTAATGCAAAAAATAGCATGGTGCCACAAAGGTCTCTTTTCAATTGACATATCAATCTAGAAGTTCTCTTCGGCTAGCCGTTGTTTTAACGGGTAAACAACGCCGAAAATCTCCTCCAAGGGCAATAACCTTCCTCAAATGTTAAATTGGGATTAGCTAAACGTCTCAGCAACAGATTCATAGTCCATATTTTGGAAGCATATGAGCTTTCTCTATTAGAAAAATATAAAACTATGCAAGTTCTCGAGCTTTAGCTGACCCCGGTTTATCATTGGAACACTGGCGTAGCGTGGGTCTCAGACGCCCGGGGCGGAAGAAAATTAGACCACCCTATTATTTAGGCATTTCATGTATAACATACAATTATAACATACAGTAATTCTAAAGAACTTTTTGGCAAGAACAAGCATCATTATTGGGTGGAGTGACCAAAAACTAAGTGTACACTTAAAGTGAATACTCGTAAGTGGAGTGATACGCTAAAAGTGAACACTCGATTTGATGTGAATAAAAATTCCCTCATTCAAATACAATTCACTCATGGGAAATATTGATTCAATCATGGGATTAAAAGGAAATTAATTTTTTTTGTAAAATGCAACAACCAATGCAGAACAAAAGTACAACAACTTACATACTCGTGAAAGAATTATTATGCAATGGTTACTTGGATAATTAAATAGAAGATTTCCAATACTGAGTTCTCGAGTAAGATTGTCCATCGAAAGGGTTCTAATGTAACAAAATATCAAAACGACTCAGATTGCCCGCACGTGAAATGCTGTAAATTTACACAATTCATTGATACCAGTTTAAATATTTAAAGTCAATATGTATAATATAATTTTAAAATAGTTAATACACATTTAATTTTATCATAAACCTGAGTTATTTTGCAATGAAACTCTTCTTGAATATATCACTGCTAAAGAAAAAAATTATTTTTCACTTTTTAGTGCATTTAATATATAAAAGCTATTTATTTTAAAATAAAAGTCTTTTTTTCTTCATAAAAATGAATGGAAAAAGTCCTTGCAACCAGCTTCAAATTTTACAAGGGTTCACTCATATGACAACGTTAAAACTTTCAAACTTAAGTATTCACTCTATATGGAGCAATGGCAGAATGAAGTATACAGAACGAAACCTAACGAAGGTTATTTTTATTCACGTCAAACTAAGCATTCACTCAAAAAATGGACAGAACACTTACACTAAATTTTTATTCACTCCACCAATTGTATATTGTACAGATTACAAATAAAAAAGTCATCGTATGGGTGTGGGGGCCCAAATTTCCGCTTCAAATACCCTTTTCTCCAAAAAATACATAGTTAATCAGTATTTTTTTTAATAATTGGAAGCTTGGACAATTTCCTATAAGTTTTACGACCTTAAGGTAATAGTATGGATGCAATACCAGTAAAAGCCATACCCTTGACTTTAAAAATGTTTCCTGAAAAATATAGTTTAAACTTTTATAGATAAAAGTTAAAAAAAAAAAACATTTATATTCTGAGTTATTATTGAGTGCATTTAAGATAGATGCAACAATTTAAACCTTTATATCATTTATATTAAATCGATCCACCCACTATAGAAAATCCCTGCCTCCACTCGATGCAGTATTAAGTTTAAGTGCGATAATTCGATTAGCACTTTTAATAGCTTGTCATTGCTCTTGGTATTTCCGATATTGCTAATTCTCGTACACAATTGTCGTCGATCATCAAACGCTAAGTTGCATTTTCTAAAAATAAAAAAATAAATCTATTAAAGCGATAGTAGAATATTTCATAGGCGTTATTATTAAAATAAGTGAATCTTTTTCAAAACTTTTTAAAAATGTAGGATAACTTGCAGAAAACAGATTTTCCTAGAAAATTTTACTAAGCCCAACGGACTCTTTGGGTAAAAATACCTTTCAATATCATTTTTGGTGAAAATTGTTAGAACAGTTGGTCACTTAATAATATTAGATACCCATGTAAAAATTGTTAAGTTTATAGTATACATGTGTATGTGCTATTAAATACACTTTGTTGCAAAATTTATAAATCGACTCAATAAATGGATGGCTGGTGAATGGATTTCTGAGATCCTTTTTTCTGTGAAAATTTCTCAGTTGCCAATAAAGACCGTATATCAGGATGAGGAATCAATAGCGGTAAAAATTTTAAACATTATCTGAGAATTTAAAATTTTATACTGTTTCATAATTATAAATCCACCAGTCTATGTGAAGATTTTGAAGAGTTAACACTAGTTGTACTAAAATTAGTCTAGTGTTTTTAAAATAAAACTTTTGAAAATACCAAGGAGAAAAAGTTTATAATGCCCCGGCTTCACCGACCTCAGTTTCAGTAATGTTCAGTTCTATCCACATAAGTGGTTTCACGGGCTAAAGTCCAGTTCATGTGCAGTTCTTCCTTAGAATTGTTGTCGCTTTTTTCGCCAAAAGTCATCAGAAATGCAAGTTCTGAATTCTGGCGAAAAAGCAACAACAATTTCAAGGAAGAACTGCGCATGAACTGGGCTTTAGCCCGTGAAATCACTTATGCGGATGACCCCATTGGAATGGCATTCCACTATTACAGTTGATTACTTTTTTTTGAGCGAGCTTTTACATTCAACTTCAGTTCGAGCCCAGTTGATTTGTTTTATCATCAGTTGAATATGTGGAAATTATATGCGAACTGAGTTTATTTCATAGTTCAGTTCGCCAATTTGATCGAACTTGCGGAGTTTGGCCCATAAAGCCGGGGTATTTGAAAAAGGTCAGATTATTAGTTTGACATCTGAAAGAATTGGTGTTAGCGAAATCGATCCGAAATTTCGTCGAACTAATGGAGTGGTATTCACTTTCTAGCGTAATTCTGCTCAGCACGATTGCGCAAAATTACGAGGAAAATCCGCTCCTGAATAGATAAAAGCCACAATTTTTTTTAAATGGGTGTTTCTCTGTAAACTGGTAAATTTTTGCAAGAAATCTGTCCCAGTAACTTTTTTACGTGAATATGAAAAAAAATATACAATTAAATAGATATCTATCTGGTGGATAATAAACAGTAAGGGACCCAAATATATTTGTTTTATTTTAGGACTTATTGAGTAAATTTAAAAAATTCATATGTCAGAGGACTGTTGCATATGTCAGAGGACTGTATATATAAGTGAAATGAGCATTTATTAGTAGTATATATACTTTAAAAACATTCCTCATGACGCATATATATAAAAATAAAACAGTCTTCTTTGGTAGTTCCAAGTTCTCTGTGTAGTTCCAAGTAAACTTGTGAACTTTTATTTCTTCCTTAGACACTTTCTTCTTTCTCGCGCCATGATTAAAAGATGGTTATAGACCTAAAACAAAGGCAAAAGTACAATAACAGTCTCCTAATAAATGAAACAGTCCCCTGTTTTTGTATGTAGCAGGGGACTGTTGACAGGGGACTGTGGCAGGGGACTGTTTAATTTGTGTAATTGTTACGGTACCATAAAATTCCTTCATTATGACTTTATTTTGTTATATAGAAACAATATAAGCCATCTTATTTAAAACTATGCACAATAGAGAAAACTGGAACACTTTAAAAAAAGAAAAATAACACTTAGCAGGGGACTGTCGAATGTTGCGTACCGATACGCGCATGTGCCCCTCTAACTCTTGTAACACTAAACAAAATGAGGTATAGCTACTTTTGGGGGTAACAAAGCTAATTTCATGTCGTTCACGTTTCGTTACGCCCATTAACAAGTCTGTCTTTACTGTAGATGGCCTGAGGCGTAACTCGAAACTTTGGCAGGGGACTGTTCATGAAATTCGGGGACCAACTTTAGGTTAAATTAAACTAATCAAAAAATAGTTTAAATAAATTGATATTAGAGTCTAATAGCATATCATTTCATATTGATTAAATTGTGTTATATAAGTTAATTGTTTTTAAAATATTAGTTCAATTAATGAACTCAATAGAAAATATTTTGGTTTGGGGACCGGCTAGGGGACTGTTTTTAGACCTAAAAAATACGTTATTGAAACCATATAGGTTTTTAAGTGAGATATTTTCTATATTGTATACTATAGTTTAGATAGTTATAAATTGAAATTTGCAGAAATATAAATATTTCTCGCCATAGTTTACGTAATATTTGCCAAGGACAGCGATTTTACCACACCCAACCAAACACCCAAATATAATGAATGGGTCACAATGAACGAACGTTTTTCACAAGGAAATGTTTTTTGTCTCGTATAAAAAGGCAGTGGCGTAGAAAATCTTATAAAATTGACCAAATTTGCGACTTTTCAAAAATACCAACGGGACATCATTTTACATTGTTTCTTAAGATTTCTAAATGAATTTCCCAGTTATAAACCGATCTATCAAAAAATGGCACCATTGTTAATTAATGTTTAAAAAAAATCGTTAATTACTCAAAAAGTAAAGAACCGATCTTGTTGAAATTACATTGCCGGAACTACATAAACACCATCTTCAAGAAATCTTCCTCTATGAGCAGTTGTTTTCGAGTTATTGAGCGAGCGAGTACACACGACACGACAAGAATCGGTTGCAAAGGACGTTTATGGAGAAGAGGGTGTCTTCCCATTTCAAACTATATGTCATGAAACTTTTCGGAAACTGCAAATAGAATCCAAGAATTACAAATGTACATTGAAAAGAAAAGGGTTAAAGGATTTTTGTTTGCCTCTTCATTGCAAACTAATTACTTTGTAATAAATTCGGAATTCATTCATATAGAGTCAATTCGGGGTTTTCCCACTGGGTTTAAGCCACTTCCACTACTATCAAAAAGTTATAAAGTTCATGATTGGTTTACGAGCGGAAAATATCGAAGCACGAATCCTACTCATTTCACTTCCCTCACTAAATAACAAAACACCAATACACTTATATTTAGTAAACACCCAAAAAATGCAGGATTACACATCTTTAAAAAAAATTCATTACCCGACTTTCATGCAGTTCATTTTACTCAAATTTCCACTTGAAAAATTGCTTCACAACTACACCCATTTACATGCACCTCAACAATAATTAACCACAGACCTTAAAACTTCCGTTTATATTATAATTAAAAACAAAAATATCTCAAGATTGTTAATCTTATAAAAGGCGACTTTTCATAAAGTAAAAAATTATATTTTTATGGGCCCCCAGTAAACCAAGAAGAATCCGCGCGCAATATTCTCATCAAGCAATAAAATATGCCCGCGATTACCTTTAAATTGGCCATAAACGATCCATAAAAATTGACCAGCAGGCAATTAACACATTTTGACGAATGTATCACGCAAGAACAAAGTGAAAGTCAGTAACTCATTGACTGGAGTCAGGTGAGTCAGTGGGTCTGGATTTCCTTAGTTACGTACTAGCAGAAATGCTTCCTGGGGATGGTTTTGGAAGGTCTCTTAATATATGACCATCATCCTGAATTGGCTACCTTCTTTGTACGCAGTTTTCAGAACTGGGTTAAGACGGAAAGTGTTATGTCATCTTCGTTCAGTAGTCGAGCCATTGACATACTCCATACTCGCATATGAGGCAAATTAACCCGTCGGCCTGTCCATCAGTCAGGTTTAAACTGGCCAAATTTACCAGGAAGTAAAACTCCCAATCGTTTGATGAATTTTCTTTCATTCACTTTCTTCGTGGGCCAACACAGCCTCAACAAAATATAGTGACACTAATTGGATCTGACCATGCTATCAACAAGAAGGGCCCAACGGGGTACGTAACAGAAAGACACTGGCTATGTGACAGGTTGAGATTAATTTGTCATATAAAAAACCCGAGAGAGACCAGCCAAAAAAAAGGAACATCAAGTTGCAGTAAAAAAATTGTTCCGTGACACAAAATGCCCTGCGAACCGATTAAAACCTGAGTGGGCAAGGGTCTCTGCAGTGGGTCTTCACTCGAATGATTAATCGCTGACCACTGGCCATCGACCAGGGAAATACATATCTCTCTCCAAGGGACCAAAAAATCTCTTAAAATTTTACTACAAACATTTTTGCAGAAACTTCAAATTTATTCGTGAATAATAATTTTTATGTAATTTATTTCTTGCATCTCATAAAATGCGTGCTGCAAATAATAAGTGGTCCGAGGTTGCGCAATACAAGAAGTGGGCAGCCCGAAAATGCGTCGACTTTCGGTCAAGTACGCATTTACGGTCGTTTATTGACACACAGAAAAATAAAAAATAAAGTTTTACAAACACTTCAGATGGATTTGCAACGTTTGCTGTTTTTTTCCAGCCACAGGTAAAACAAGGTTCGACCAAAGACCAACCAGACCATAGTAGATGCAAACCTGGTGTATAAGCGAATTTTTCTTTTCTTTCAAAACCTTTGAATATACAACAAACTCTCGCACTCTAGACGAAACGCCGTGTCATGCACTACACGTGCTTCAGGTGACCGCAGGAATGCGTATTCTAATACCTGGGGTGCATTTATAACCATAATTTCTGTATTTGCGCATGCATAGTTAGCACTGAAAGGGAAAATTCTTATCCTCCACTTACGAGAGAAGATGAGAGATTTTCTTTCCTTTCTTGCCAGATGATGTGGATGTGATGCGAATGCGATGATGGGGATTGCACAACAATCTTGACACTTCCTGGAATATGACCAGAACTAGAAAACCACTTCACCATTTGAAATTTGAGACACGACTATTACAGGCATCGTGAGAATTTATGATTTGCAAATATTTGGATAAATTCTTAGCGGCGGCGTCTGGATGTTTGTTTTAGAGAAGTGCCATCGAAGGTGTGAAGAGCTGGATACGTGCAACTGGTTCCTTGTGATAACATAACATGCTACTCCTACTAGTAAGTTCTTACTGATTTTCTACTGGATGCAAATTGTGATCAAAGATTATTCAAATTTTGGTTTGCTATTTGAAGAAGATAGACTCTTATTATGGACACATGGTGTATATATATTTGTATTTCATTATGTAGTATCAACGGTTACATGTCTGCCACAGGCTGCTTTGAAAATGCATACAATATCTAAATGCGACATCCAGGAGTTCGGACCTGAGGTTAACATATCCTATCCTTTTTATATCCTGCGAGCTAATCTTGCTAGAGCCCGCACCATAAAAGAAAGGAAATGAGCGCGCATGTTGACGAGAATAGATTTTCGTTTTAAGTAAACAGAGTGACTTTGCTCGCTTGCGGTGACTTGAGATTCTCACTGGGAAACATGGATTCTCAGATTTCCTTCTTTTATGGTGCGGCCTTTACTTGTCATTGCACCATTTCGTGAGCAATATGACGGGCTGGTAGTATGAAAGGTGACACAGCTGAACTTCAACGTTCACATAAATGTTTTTCGCCTTCAAAGTAGGGTCCATTGAGTACTATACAACTATGCCAGAGAGTGACAGAATCCTCCGTACATAGGCAAGTATGACCTCCGACTTCTACAACGAATTTTATTTTCTGCGCATTTTGTCCTCGAGGGCGAAAGCAGTTGCTCTCCAAAGGACTCTGTTTTGCGCAATAGGACCAGGAGCTTCCAGTTTTGCGGACTCTGCTAATAGGGCTCTCCTTCACGTTTTTTTTGTGGCAAGAAGAAGCTTAGGAGTCACCCTTTGTACTACTAGTCCGTCATGTCTTACAAGTCATGGCGCAGCGTATAGTAGTAAGCTTGATCTGAAGGAAAGATAATAGGATAGGTTAGGAGCCTGGAGGGTGCATGAGTAGATGTCGATGAACCTTGCGTTTGAACTATGAGATGTTATATGAGCTCGGAAACACCGACTGCGGAAGAGAATTCCACAGGTTTTAGTGGAGAATAGACAGTACTTGGTTTTGGTTTCATTGAACTCGACACGATTCTTGAGGCCCCAATCAAGAATGAGTTTAATGTCCGCGTTAAGAGAGTTGGACATGAGTTCACGTTCTAAGAAACAAGGTCTGGCACTAGCTTGTCCTGTGTTGTCGGAGGGGTATGAGTAACGCAAAGTACCGTCATCGGCAAAACTATGAAGTGGATTGGAGGGGATTGAGAGCAGATCATTAATAAATATAAGAAAGAGAGTAGGTGAGAGAATCGCTCCTTGGGGAACGCCGGCCGAAATGGAATGAGGCTTGGATTCGACTCCATCCAATACTACCTTGATTGAACGGCCAGAAAGAAAGCTCTCAATCCAGTTCCTTAGAACTGAGTCGATACCAATAGCTTGGAGTTTCGACAGCAGAGCGGGATGCCATACTCTGTCGAAGGCCTTGGAGATATCTAGAGCAACCAGACCAGACTCACCGAAGCCATGGATGCTTTGGTTGATGTGTTCGGTCAGGCACACAAGAAGGTCGCCAGTAGACCGTTTTGGTCTAAAGCCGTACTGCCTGTCGTGAATAATTTGGTTAGACTCTAGATATTTCATCAACCTTTTATTGATTATTGTCTCCAAAACTTTGGGGAGAACAGAAGTTAATGCTATTGGGCGGTAGTTTAAAGGGTCACTGGCTGCACCTTTTTTGGGAATGGGCTGAACATGAGCTAGTTTCCAAGAGTTGGGATAAACTCCGGAGAAAAATGACAAGGCAAAGAGTTTGCGCAGAGGTTTAGCCAAGGGTGAGGCACACTTTTTGAGTACCATAGGGGGAATATTATCAAGGGTGCTTGCATTAATCTGCAAGAATAATTGCACTTGACTAATCTTCGTTGGAGCAGGGAACTTATCGACGCATTCCGTTCGGGGGTCCAGCAGGATTCTATTTTGCTCTATTTAGAGAAGCATTCGAGATTTTGTAGCTTGTGAGGACATAGTACATTCGACATTAGAACGGCTTGGGTAGGTCTTGTGGATCCATTAGTTCTTGATGGCCGATGATGTTCTTGATGGTTCTACTAGCCAAGTCGAGGGGTATGAATTATCTAGCGTGACGGAGTTGGTCTAGGATGTCATCGATTCTAGCCAAACTGTAGGCACCACCTATCGTCTTTCTGGAAGTTTTATTAACTTTCTGGAAGTCGACAGCTTTGCCCAACTTCTTCTCACCATTGGTGCCTGCCTTTTTGGAAACCACTAGTAGGGGTAAAATCCATGAGCTCCTTCTATTTCTTCTGTCTGCTCATTGATAATCTGTTTTTGTGCTTCGGGTAATCTATTCATTTTTTGGTCATCGACGCAGGGCGGCGCCTGAGTATATAGCAGTCTGTGTGCCAGTGTATGTGGCCCTCTCGTCGATTCGTATCAAAAATACGAGTCACACGGATTGTTCGGCCTACACGGGCCACACGGGTTGAACAATACTACTATTAGACTTTTTTGTTAAAAAAAATACAAAGTGTTTGCTGGTGGTGTCAGTACTTCCCTTTCCGATGTGATCATTACTCCCTGAACCTAACAGGATTGACTATTTTCCATGTCCGTGTTGTTTGATAACTTTGTAGTTCTTCTGACGACGGCTGTGGTTCCTTTATCATGTACATAAGCGAGTTAGAGCCGATCGATAAATATGACGACTTCTTTACGCATTTGCTGTTGGGAAGAAAGCCTCATCAAAGGAATTGATCATAGACCATCGACATTTTGTAAGATAAGGTCCCCTGTTAAATGGGATAGGTCGATACATGACAGAGTTCTTTTATTAACCGCTTCTCTTTGCCGGCCGAATATGATCAAAGCTTAAATCCTCCTCCAATTTTTTTTGCGGTGCATATTACGCCTCTTGTTCCTCAAATTCCTATTGTAGTCCAGGAATAGGAGATTTACGTGGTGCAGGGTTGTGACTGGTTGATTATTGGTAATACCTCAACGTTTTGCTTTGGCCCCAGATTTTTTAAGTCACTTGTGGCTCGTTTTGGGCGATCCAGATTTCTTCTGCTAGTCGTAGGTTCCCGCACTGGTCGCTGTCTTGCTTGACAGATAGCCGTGGGTTATTATTTGCCGGGCTCGCAAGAAAGGGGTACTAGTTTGGTGCTGACATTGACGAGGCCAACCAACACTTGTTTTTCCCGGATGTTAGCAGACGAGGAATAATCCTTCGCATGACTCTGTATTTCCCAGGGCATATCCTCCACTTATTTAAATGGAATTGCGACCACCATCTGAGACCGGCTTGGTAGGCAGATAGGTTTTCTCAGGATTGCCTCTTGTCTTCCATATTTACTAGTCCCAGAGTATCGAAGGTTCGAAGATATTTTGCCACAAACTTGCTAATTGTTCATCAGTTTTTCTTCCATAAATCTGATAGTTTTCAGCGAATATTCTTACGCTGATGACATGCAAGTAGTATTCCTCATTTACTGTTTGCTCCTTTGAAAGGAAATCAGAGAGTACCAAGCTAATGTAATACACTGAAAAACTGTCAGCATAACCTTGATTTTGGAGTGAATTCAACAAGTTTTTATGGTTTCAATTCATTCTCCAAACTCCACTCGTTTCGTCGCCAGTTGTGATTTTTATGAAGATGGTATACGTAGAATCTTGCGAAATCATATGTTCAGCAACTGATAATATTATGAATAAACTTAAAATATACATATATTCACCCCTTCAGCCAACTCTCTAAGACTCTTACGATAATTTTTGAGGACCAGAGCTCCATGATTTTGTCGATGTCTTCATCGGTAGTAGCCGTTGAAGGTCGAGTTGGCCAAGTGGAAAATTAACTACCACTTCTTGGGCCTCTTTAAATGCCATATGGACATACTTAAAAATCGAACAAGTATCGGCCCAAATTACGAAAATGCTTGCTGAAAGTTAAAATTACCTACATAAAAAAACGACTCATAACGGAGCAAAAGTCGTACAGAAAAATGAATTATATTAAAAAAAATATTATGCAAAATTTAACGAAACACCCTTTAACTTCTAATTTTATACAAAATACATTTTAAATGCAAAATTATTTTATCTATTCGATAAATTTTGTATTATATGATTTTACCCTTAGAAATTACCTCTACACCATATTTAGTCGTTTTAGCATTACCATACCAAACAAATTTTATAGAAATGTAATTACATATTTTACTATCGTCTGTATCCAATCATCAACCTACAGACTCAACATCTCAAATAAATTAAAAATAAATATATTTGTTATTTTTTAGTTTGAATGTGAATGAAAGTGAATTTAAGTTGGGGCAAGACTTTTCTTCTTCTCTTTTATTTTTATCTTTTGGACCAATTGCAAAATTTGAGTCATCGATTAGAAAGCAAAACACTATCAATTGCGAATATTTTTATGTTGGATAGATTCCTTAGATAATTTGGACCACACTCATAGCTTACAGGACAATTATAATTAATGGTCGAGACTACGGAGTTCAGAACTGAACACGCTGTTACAGATACTAAATTATCTACTTCTACACTTGTTACTGTGTTTTTCTCTTTGAAAAATATATAAAATTAAAAAAACCTAGTTAACAAACTATAATCCCTGTTTACATGTAATAGCTGTCCCATTCCACAACAACAACAACACCAAACAACATCAAAAAATATGCACGATGTCAAAAGCAGAAATACCTGTGATAGCCCGGAAATATTTTAATCAACAACCAAAAGAAAAGTTTCGTGAAATTTTTACCTTTGCTCGGTCATGTGTTAACAACGAAAGTTAATGCGTAGGCGTGGATCGCATGGTCAAAACAACCTGACCAGGTTTAGCTGGATCAACATAAGCATGCATACCAACAACAACACTACATGGCATCCTCTCGACCCACCTCCGATTTCCGCACTAACTTAGGGCAAAGCCGAAATCTTCGGAGTCGATCTTGTTTGCAAAAAGACAGAAATAAAAAAATTCACGGTTTTTTCTGAACTCTTCCAAAGTTACGCCAACGAAAGGCAAATGTACAAAATTTCGACTCGGCTTTGGCTTAGGCTTTTTGCCCTTAAGCCCGGGCTTAAACTCCTTAAGTTTTTTGCTAATTTCCTTTGTATTAAGTAATCGACAATGCACGATCGGAGGCTGCGGATCAAAACTGGTCCGCGTGATCGATTTTCCCCCGGAGCCGATTGTGCCGCGATAAGAATCGGAAGTGTGATCGAGAATAATTAATAACAATAGTGGCGAGTAACGCCTTTGATTTGTCCGATTTTTTGCACTTGCTTTATTGATTCACCTGAATGACTGCTGGCTTTTGTTGTTGTGATTGAGCCGCGCAAGATCGTATCTGGGGACTGTTCGGAAATTTCAAACAAACTTTGCTGCTTAGCAAGCGATCTTGTCTCGATCGTTTTAAGACGCCGCCGCGCGATCCAAGGTTAATATGTCACTTTGGTGCTCCTACGTCTTGCGATATTTCTACTAGATCACTTAAGTTGGTGCCTGTCGATTCCCAAATTTTCATGCAAATCTTTTTCAGCAATTGCGTAAATTTGATGAGGTGTAAAAATGATGGCGATCTTTCATTTTTTTGTGGAGTGCCGATTTGTGCTAATATGGCTGGGAACCGCATTGTTTTGTAAGAAAAGTGTTTAAAAAAAGTGGAAACGTCGCTGAATTTGTCGTTAACAATTTCACAAAATCGCAGTATAGTATTGTATTAGGAATCAGTAATAATTTTATTGAAAAATTTGTAAACTGCGTAAAATTAGTCGTAGGCACTCTTTCGCAAGGTTATCAAGCTTACAAAATTTGGACGAGTTATTTTACGAATTGGCACAACCTACGTTATGATCTCGCAAAAATTTGAACTTCTTTTGTCGTGAAAGTAAGAAATTTTTACACAAGATTTGTTTCTTCTTAAATTCGGGCCTCTTGAAGTCACCTCTCCTAGTGGTCTCTACCGTTTTCTAGTTATTTCAATATCTGATATGAAGTTTTCGTTATCTTCCAGTATCTCTTATCTGGGAGGAAGAAAATGTAAAGACGAAGGATTTGACAGAGGAGTGAACTCGAACCAAGAATATCTGTGATGGTAGTTGAGCCTCTTAGTCGCAGGCTGACCACTCAATAGCAAGTGAATGTTAAGAGAATATAAGCAAGAAATAATACAGACGAAGGAATTCTGTCGAGAGACAGCTATATTAGACTAGTGAATGCAGTGGCGGTTCGTAAGGTTCAGGATAAGGGAAGCAATGCATAAGGTGAACGATAAAAGTATCTAAGCCTTTAACTAAAAAAACTGAAAAATACCATATATTGGAGTCAGATAAGCAAAACATAAAGAATTGTTTGCAGTCTAAAAAATCTTGTTTGGAACATGTTAGTTACATCGAATACTATACGAAATGGCTAATTTTTAGCTCTAGCAACCAAGTTATCGACCATTTTGTGAAAATTTTATAATTTTGGTCGTTTTTTCTAATTATAGATGCGTATATCTCGACCTGTGTAGGTCCGGAAAAAGCAAAAGAAATAGAGGCGTTCGTTATGATATTGGCTATCAGCGATTACAATATGAAATTTTATCTGTACCTACACAACCTCAAGAAAAAAAAAAAAAACTTAAAAAACTTTTAGTGTTTTGGTTCCAAAGTTATGTTTTCAAGAAAATTTGTTTAAACTTCCAAAAAGTAAAAAAAATCTAATCGCATTTTTTCGTTATTTTTTTCGAAATATTTTCGCTGGTAGTGGGCGTTTTGCGCCTTTTTTCAGATTCTGTGGATAATTAAAGCCTCCAAAGAAAAAGCCATTGACAAACTGCAAATACTACTTTCATCTTATTTAATTTTTCATACAAATCCATAATTTTGGGTCAAAATCTAAATAAAAGTAGTACTGATAACACCCTGCATACCTCGCATACACCCCCTACACCCACGCTTACAATCAATACATTCTTCTTGCAAAAAAAAACTCTCAGGCAACCCGTGCTCATAAAATTCATAAAAATATTCTCTATCCCTTTAAATCATCTTTAAAGAAAGTCATCAAAAATATAATGGAAGCTACAAAATTATCAGCTTATATTCAACACAACCCTCTGTTTTCCAATTAGAATCAACAAGATATAAAGAGAAACTTCACCTATCCTAGATCTCTTTTTTCTTGACTCAATATACAAACGAAAATTCATATTTTAAGAAGAGTCAAAAACAAAAGTCTCGAAGCAAAATTTTAAGAGCAAATGTAATATTGCTCGAAGCCAGAACCGATTAGCAGAAAACAAAGAGAATATAGTGTATACAGAAAATTTCTCTTGTTTTATCCCGCTGTTGGGTTCCGAAGAAGCTGCGTTTAGCTCAGCTTCTGAGGGTACTGTATCAACGCAAACCTTTGCGTGAGTGTTAGTTCAATTAAAGTGAATGTGTTGGAGGTTTCACATTGATTTTCTGGGAAAAATAAGCTGGAGATATTACAGCTTCTCCATGTTGTGTAAGGCTTCGGCCACGAAAAGAGCGGCACCAGAAAAATTTAAAATTTCGAATTAGCAGAGAGCGGCACTTTAGTATTGTCACTCTGCCGCTCACCGCTCATATCATGACCGTGGGTGGCTTTGGCTTTAGTGTTTCCATAGCAGGAAATATATTAAGATTTTTCTTGTGATTAATCTTGATATAAGTATTTAAATTTATTTTTTTACGAAGTTGCCTATTTGGTCAAAGGAAGCAGTGCTTCCTTTGCTTCCAAAGAGGAACCGCCACTGAGTGAATGGCTCTTGCTCTCAACATCTGCCCTTGTGAACAGAGAGAATAAAACTGGAAGGAACAGAAAATCTTAGGCGAGAGCTGGACCAACTATCGTTTGTTTGTTGATGCTATGATAAATTTGGCTTATGTTTCTAGCTTTATGGAGCTTAACGCCGAAATAAAATCGACGGTACAATGTGGCACCAGGTGGATTTCCTGAGAAATCCAACCCTAAACAGATCGTGCTCATCCGGATACGTCCCCTGGAAAATCGTTTGTTTACAGGGCGATATGTCTTCAAACACAAAAGTCTAGATCGACGACGAATGCGGTCAACATGGGACTAGCTTAGAAAGGGCAGCAATGGATGTGAATAAGAGTTCATTACATTGATAGTTGTTGACGTGAAAAATGGTTTCGACGCCGCGGATTGGAGGAATGCCGTCGAGGCGTTGATAAAGGTGGATTCACCGAAGTATCAGCTGGCAGTGATATAACTGCTTGTGAATATAGCTAATCCAGCCCAGTGACGTGATTGCATCGTAAGCCAGTCAAGCGAGGTGAATGATAGTTAAGAAGGAGGTGGTAGACTGAGCTAGAAACAAACAGAACCAAGAGGCATGAGCTTCTCGGTAGAGCACTGCCCCTGCATTTTATGTAGTTATTGAATTGAGTAGTGAACTTCGTCTAAGTTCTCTTTTTCACAAAGAAGGTATAAATGGTAGGTCGCTGATCCGTAAGCTTCCCTCTTCCGGCTCTGATTACCACATTCGAAGGATTATTTTTTAAATGTCACGCCTGTACGGCTGGTACCGATCTGGACTCAAACCTCATGCAAGAGGGTTAGTGAATTTAGTCAGTAGAAATGTAACACTGTCGTCTGGGTGTGGACCCCCAGCGGTGTCTTCTGTTAGACAGGCGGTCGCAAACATTCCCTGCTGATAGGCAGATGTATGACTCTCACCAAGCCAAGATCGTGTCGTTTGCCAAGAGATCGTGTCGAGGACAGCATGGTAGGCTGTAGTTTTTTCACTGTCGTCGGCTCACTCAATAATAAAATGCGGATATAAAGGCTGGACCTTCCCCTTCTTACCATAGTCATACAATTTTTAAATTAATTTAACTTGAGATCGCAAAGGCAAGGAGAACCGGAGGAATTAGTGAGCCCCACGGAGCATACACGCACTGCGCTTTCGCAAAATCTTTCCGGGGCGATTGCACGACTTCGTTTGGGAACACAGTAAAGCAAGAAGCGGACCCAGACAGCACTTCAGCATTTTTTCTTCTTTAATAACTTATTCAAGCGTACTTTTCAATATTTTCTCTTATCCGTCTTTTTAAATACACTTGACTTAGTTCTTCATTTTAATTCTTGTCTTATGCCGGATCCACACTTTTGTCAAGGTTTGACAAGGGTTCGCAAACTGAAAACCCTCTTTTAGAGTAGTGACGCAGATTACCGTCATCACCAAAGCTGTTAAATGGGAATTAAAATCGTGATATTTAAAATAACTAGATAGGTGATCGAACTGACCCCTGAGGAACACCGGCATATACGATAACTTGATGGAATGGACAGAAATAAAACTGTTAATCCAGAGTCTATAGCAATAGCTTGAATTTTATTAAATGGACCATGCCATACAATCCAACGACTTTAATTACGCTGAAAGTTAGTAGATCTTTAACTGATTGTCGTCTTATAACACTTCACTCAATAAGTTCGTAGGGCGAAATACATCTTCCGCCACACCGAGTAAAAATTAAGAATAGCTTTAAAACCGGCGAACGCCAACCCCTTGGGGTTTTAAGGCACATATATGATGACCGTAGAGTTTTTAACCATTTTTAACAGAAGCACCTACGGTCCCAAGACGGCCAAATTTGGCCAAAATACTTAAATGGCCAAGTACTAAACTGTACACGGGCATATAAAGGCCAAGTGGATAACACTATCGTTTTGTACAATTGTTCTTTGGATTATCATACCTAAAGACTACCGATGCACAAGAGAAGCCAATCAGCCATAGGTTTATTTGTGTTTGTGAGTGCGGGTGTGTGTATGTGCATGTGTGTGTGGTATATGGTCGTGCAGTCCTGCAAACAACTTTCCGACTTCTGGCACATGACCGACGACTATGTTTCAATCGCGGCTAGTATTCGCCCGCTGTAAGGCCAATTTTTTATTTTTTACTAGGGACAATCGATCGTTTAGGAAGACGGTAACGTGAAGATGGATGAGATAGTTGACACCTTAAAGATATCAGAAGGCAGTGTATTCACTTATTTTGAATTTGTCTGTTAAAAATCTTTGTTCGTAAGCTTACTTTTGGTAATTTTGTATACTCTTTTATGTTATCTGGAACAACCCCCGAATTTGAGCCGCATTTAAAATCAGCATGCCACTTTTGTGTTGCAGTGTTTAAAAAAACATTCTTTCCTTGTTCTGGTTTTTCTTCTATAAGCGAATATATCATGATTAAATCTGTAATCCTACAGTCGCAACTCAATCATTAACCAGGACGAAAGCTATGACTTTACGCCCATCTCGCCAGATGACCGAGTTCTCAACAAATGGGTTAACAATCAATATTTCTCAAAAAATAGGTAACCTGGTTTAATGCAAATTACTCTCATTATTCATTTCATAACACAAAATTACCTCCTTGAAGATGATGTTCAACAAACTCAAAATAAAACATAAATAAAGAAGAAAAAAAACTCCATCCAAAAGTTAATTATCCTTTATTCATTTTTACCTTTTCAGAAATGCAAATTCCCAACAAAAACGACGACAGCACAAAATGTAGCCGCCGCCATTCACCAGGTAAATGAAATGACAAAAACAAAAAACATCATCATCATCCTCGAACTTCATCATCACAGCAAAACTGCTACTGCAAAGTCATTGGCGCATGTGCGTATTGCGCGCGCATCTTAAGTCACCCGAAAACGGCCGGCCGCGACTGACGTTACGAAGTTATTAATTCGCCGCGGTTCGTTAAGTTTCTGCTTTTTCCTTTCTACAAAACTCGAATAAATTAAATTCGATTTCTTAATCGTTCCAATCGGTTGTGACTAGTGGAAAAAATAAATATAATTTTTTTTTTTTTGAAAAACAACCTGGAAGCGATAAAAACGGATTTGCACTTTTTTTACCTGAAATATTTTGAGATTTTGTTAAATTTTTAAAGTAGGTGGGAAAGTGATAAAAATTAAAAGTTTTCTTTATGTTTTTCATTTTTTTTACAATGAAGGGAAATTTTCCTTGTGGATTTGTGCTTAGTTTTGGAGAAATAAAAAATAACTATAAAAATTTTGATTTTAAGACGGGCGCAGGTGATTGCAGTGTGAAAAAACATAATTTTGTTTGTTAATGTGTGTGTGCGTTGTCGTGTCTTTATTAATATGGACGGAAACTTTTTTTATGATGATGCATCAATGTTATTCTACACCTACAGCTGTTATGTTAGCAATATATCAGAGGCGATAATATGACGCATTTGAATCGAATTAAGGTGGTTGTACTTGGTGGCTCCAAAGTTGGAAAGTCAGGTAAATAATATTATGATTATTTTTTTCATTTATTTTATAAGTTTAAGCGCCATAAACTCAACATGGAATTTCCATTAATACTTGGTTTGCTTTAAATCAGGAAAAATTCCGAACTAAATATCTTAGTTATAGTAGTAGTTTAAAAAACAGGAAATTAATGCGATATATTTCTTTGAGATAAATAGTTTTGCCACTGTATAAACATGTGAGCTGTACTCAACCAATTTTCAATTTTTCCTTTTGTTAAATTCTTGGTATTTACTGGCGGGTCAAAGATGGAGCATGGTGCAAGGGCTGGTCTCGTGTGATCCAACTCCAAGATCATTCTAAGGGTAGGTGGTTTCAGACAGAAATACATGCTACTTCGTCACTAGGCTCAACCTTGAGAAAGGTTTGAAAGCCGCCAACATTTAAATCATTAAGGGACAGTTAAACTACCATCAAGGTAGTTTCAAGGTGATAAGCTTCCACCCATATATAGTTGCAGAGTGCTTCAGGAACTCCAGATTCACATAGCAATATATTCAGTCTGCTGAGTCCACGGAGCATGGGGCAATGGGGCTGTGGACAAACTCATGAGGGAGGGGTCTGAGACACTACTCCAGGGCCCAGGGAGCGTCCATGACTCTGCACAGTAAGATATCACTCTTCTGTAAAGAGTTTTATACACCTTTTTAAAACGTTTTTATAAGCTCGCTTTTTTGTCTGTCTGTTTGTCCGGTACAAATTTTGTAATCGATTTTTTGAATACTTCCGGTTATCCGATCACCCTGAAATTTTGCACGCAGCTTCAGCTCCGATGACAATGCAATATGGTATACCGTTAGATCCAAGGCGGCCGTCTCAAGAGGACGGATTACTGTTTTCCTCACGGAACAAATTTTGGAATCGATTTTTCAAATACTTCCGGATATCCTATCATGTTCAAATTTTGCACACAGCTTTAGCTCCGATGACAATGCCATATAGTACACTCAATATATCGTTAGATCCATGGCGGCCGTCTCAGGAGGGCGGATTAAAATATTCTTCACCACCTTCGACATGGGTATCAAATGAAAGGGTATGATAAGTAGAACACCATATAGTATACTCAATATGTATATCGTTAGGTCCATGGCGGCTATCTCAAGAGGGCGGATTACCATTGTCTTCACAACCCCTTCAACATGAGTATTAAATGAAAAGGTATGATAAGTAGAACACCATAAGGAATATAGTATACTCAATATATCGTTAGGTCCATGGCGGCCATCTCAAAAGTTCGGATTCCGTTTTCTTTACAACTTTCTTTTCGACATGAGTATCAAATGAAAGGGCATCATAAGTAGAATGCAATAAGCTATGTCGTTAGAACTATGGCGGCCGTCTCAAGAGGACGACGAATTACTATTGTCTTCACAATTCCGAATGTATCTGTCATAATGTTATCAAGATGTTCAAAATCGATTGCAAAATATCACATACAAAACTAAAAAGCTGAAAATAATTATTTAAATAAAAAAACACATTTTAATATACCACGATTTTAAAACGAACTAAAAAATATAAAATAATTTCTCCTAGCCCCATACAGATTTAGAACCTCAAACATTTTCCCAACACCTTACAGAAAGTCTTGAAAATTTGTGATTGTGAATTTGTAATAACTATGAAAATATTTGTAAGATTTTAAACGAAAAAAACGTGGGACGCCCTCATAAAACCAGACGTACGTCCACTCCCCTCTCACTAAGCTACCGGGCACCTACGTGCAGAAATTCGCACGTAACATATATTATACCCCGGCTTCACCGGCCGAACTACGCCAGTTCGAACAAATTGGAGTATTGAACTGTAATTTTTGCCGGAGTTCCCATACATTTTTACATATTGAACTCAGGAAAAAGAAAGCCGGACTTCACCCAACAGAAAATGTAATCGAAAGTAAAAGCTCGCTCAAAAGGGAGTAAGCAACTGGAATAATGGAATGCCATTCCAGTGAGCTTCAAGGACGAATTTCAAGCACGAACTGAACATGCCAGCCGCTGAAGCCACTTAGGCGGATTGAAATGAACTTTATTAAACTGAGTCCGGTGAAGCCGGGGTATTACTTTTTCTGTATGATGGGACTACCCATTATGGTGTATGTACAGTATCATGACTCAAAATTGCCCACCGCAGTAAAAAAAATTCCGAACTAAATATCTTAGTAATAGTAGTAGAGGTTAGATCCACCTCAGTCCAAACACTATGCCTTATGATCCTTTCGTCAACTTCCAAGTGTCATTCCAAGTAGACGCCCACTTACTTGCTCAACCCAGTCGTGTCGATCTCCGATCCGAAGAACTCCAACGATTGAGATACCAGACGTCTACTCTTTGGCATACCCAACTGACGGCAGTTAACTTAGTCCAAATGGATAAAAAATGGCAAAGAACAAAAGATCAGGGATTGATGAAAAGTAAGCTGATAATTTGGAACACATATCCAAAGGTTGGCAGAAAGTACCAACCAGAGTAGATCAAGTCACCGACAAGTGAATAAGAAATTTTATATACCACTACCGTGTTATATCTCTTCTGCATAAAACAACATTTTCCTTATAATTAGCTCATTTGCACTGCCAACAGTTCTATCTATAATGCAATGTCAATCCGAAAGCTTTATTTAGAAAAATAGTAAGGAGAACGAAAGAACTACGAACTCCAACTTCTCATCTAATACTACTACCATGTCAAAAGGCTGACTTTCCCCAGCGAAAAAAATATTCTTAGAAAGGGCAAGGAGTGGCTTGATAAGAGATAAGTTAAGATAAAAAGAATTGCGAAATGTAGAAAGAAAAACATCATGCTTGGGCGTGAAATCGAACCACAAGTCTAGTACCGTGTCGGCGGATGGTGTTGGTCCCGGGTAGGTAGTCAGCGGCCCTAGACTGAGTTATCGTCTCCTAATGGCAAGGATGGTTAGCTTAGTCCTGCTATACGCAGCACCAGTGAGGGAGAGATAAGGACGTCTAACAGCAGAAAGTGGAGCGCCGCATACAGACTAAGCCCCCTTAATGCGTTCTGCGCATACATGACCACGTTCAATGATGTGCGTGATAGCGGGGATGACCACCGTAAACATTCTGGTGAGAGAGGCATACATCTCTATTACCGAGTTTCAATGGGAGTCGAGCACTTACGGGCCGCCGGCAGGCAATGGGCTGAAGTTTTCTTGCCTTGAGGCCAAGTATCACCAAAAACTCACCGGCCGCCAACTAGATGGCGCCTGCAGCCCAAGAAAACTGCCTTAATGTCTGTGGGTACTTATCGTCAGTCCGGGTCTGTGGATCTGAACTTCAATCTGAAGTTTTCGTTGAAGCCACGAAGATTTCTTCTTTTGAATTAACAACCTGCCCCGCTAAACTATGGTTTCGCCTGAATCATGAAGTCCCCTGCAGTCCACCGCCTGCCAGGCGGATGCCCCAAGTTGTCATCCCTAAGTCAGACTAAGTAATGTATGGTCTTAATCTGGCCACATCTGTATGTGAATTGGGGCCTCTAAGTTGCTTCGTGAAATGTTTTTACTACACAAATAAAATTATCTTCATAAATAATGTTTTTTTTTGGAGGTTCTTAATGTGCATTAGTTTTAATTTTTTTTTGTGGGACGTCAATGTATTTGGCTTGCCGATCGCTGCCCTACGCCACTTTTCTGTCCCGAGTAAAAATAAAAATGGCCTTACAACGGGCGAACATCGTCCGCTTGGCTTTTTAAGAGGCATATGATGGCCATAGAGTTTCTAGCTATTTTTAATGGGGGCACATACGGTCGCACGATGCGATGGCCAAACTTGACCAAAAGATTTAATTGGCCAAGTAATGAGCTGTACAGGGGCTGGGCATAGAAGGGCCAATTTCAGCCAAGAAAAGAATCTGCACCAAATGTATAGTGGAAGTGTTTTATGGTAACTTGATCATTTTCGTTATGTACAATTGTCCTTTGGTATTTTCTAACTAAAAGATAATTGGTGATTGGTGAAATTTTCTTATTTAACCGCTCGAACCAAAAAAATTTAATATGTTCGACTACGAATATTTTTTATGTTAAGTATACCTTCTCCAAGCACGCCCCAACAAAGCCTGGAAAAACCAGATCGAATAAGACCACTCCAATATTCCGTGTTAAATTAAAGGGAACCCAGATAGGATTAAAACTCCATCAAAGCTTAGGATGTAACACAAAATACTTTACGCATGGCTTTGACATCTTCTTACGCAACAATCATTTCACCATTGAAGCGCATTAATGCAATCCAAAAAAAACGATACAGTAAGAAAGAAGTTCGCATAATAAAACGTTTAAATTGAAAATCTTTTAGACAGACTCTCGTTATGGTTAAATATGATAAAACTTCGTCCAATCCTTAAATTATCATAAAAACTGCGCATTTTTATCCGCATGAAAGTTTTTCGATCATCTTATGTAATCAAGAGAATTAAAAGTGACAAACAAACAAACAGAAAAAAATACAGTGAAATTCCGTTGTTGGACAATACTGTATATATCCGGACTAACATGACACTTGTGGTACTACAGCGCCGAATAAAATATGACTTAATCCGATTAAGTTGTTTCCGAAGACATCTCTGGATGAATGGACGTCCATTCCTGGTTGGACGTTGTGTATTTGTGCACATAAATCGTCGAAGTAATCAATAAAAATTTACAAGCCCTGACATTTTTCATGTAACAGTGTTGTGAGACACTGTTACAAATTTTGTAATTTTCTTTCTCCTTTCGCCGTGTCCCTTGGTTGATGCTAGATTGTTGCAAGTTGCTAATTGAATTGTGGAACCCAAGACGACAGTCTAAACTAGATTAATTTTTCCTCATTATAAATCGCTGCAAAGTGGCGCTGTGTTGTTGTGTTAGCTCACAAATGATGGGGTATGACAACTTTCACTATTTCTTAAGAGAGAACTGTTTGTGTCGAAGTCGAACTGTTGTGTCGAAGTCAGAGTCGAAAAACGTTTCAATGTTATTGTTTGTGATGCGATATAATGAAAGTCTGTGACAAAAGTTTCACGAATAAAGCAAAAACAAAGTTTTCCTTGATGGAGATCGCCAGGTGTTTGGTCACATCTCGCGATGCATAAAGTACACGTCACAGTATAAGGGCAGCAAGTCAATGACGGTCGAATGACATTACGTTTTGTAATTTTCATTCATGGGACATTCTGCGTAGGCTGGAAGCGAATGTGGAAAGTCATTCACTTCACAGGCTTTTATGCGCCCCAGAGATACTTGTATGAAAAACGGTCTTGAAACCAGAGCTGTGGCCTCCTGTACTGTGTGACATTTTCACGCCTTCTTAAAATTTCGTAACAGAACACGTACATGTCACTCTCTAGAGGGAAGAGACGACAACGACTACGACGACAATCCTTTCGTTTAGTGTCCTCACGTCTTCGCCCTCATATCTTTCTCTCATTTGAACCTGTCGACGTTTATCATAAATGGTAATCACCAGCCCAAGAGATGTCTCCTCCATATCTTGGCCGCAGCCATAGCAACTGAGAAGTCAGAGAAGAGACGACAGCAGCACTGCACTCGTTCCTTATGTGTGTGCAGCTACTGCACTTTAGAAGATGATATTTAAGTCAAGGAGAAAGGTAAAACCCCAAAGTCTTCAGCCTAGAAGTGTCTTATTGCTGGTGCACTTTGTTTCACCAAACAAATTGCATTTACACCTCACCGCAACTAACTACGCGAGAAAACGAACCAGCAACGGACCAAGACCCGACCGACCGACCGACCAGCAACCTACACCTTTAGCGGCATATTAAATGTAAGTAACGTTCGCTCGCGCGCCTTTTGACTTAAGATGCAGCTTCAGCTTCAGGTACAGAACAAAAAAAATAAGTGCTCGTCATTCATCTGCATGATAAAGCTGCGCTTTTGCAGGTACACTACTTGGTGGTAAACAGCGCGACTTTTATTTTTTTTTTTTGGTGGGCCTTTATCTTCAATTTATCCAAGTGCGAAACCCGTTTTTAGAACGTCGTCGCGTAGTAAACCTGTGTCTTCGTCGCATTGTTTGTCAGTCGGTTTTCGGGGTATCAATTACCCCGTCTCCTAGACATTTATGGTTGTCCTATGTTTGTCGCCAGCCACCGGGTGAGCACCTTCTTCATATACAGAGCTGCTTACTTTATTTATATTTATTTATTTTATTTATTTTTCTGACACCTAATATCATGGGAATTGAATTTCGAAATAAAATGATAAATACCAACACCATAAATGGCGAAAATTATACACGAAACAAATTTCAACCCAACTAAAAACGAGCCAATGGGACAGGTATGAATGGGGGAGCAGCACAGCACAGCGCTCGCCGGGGCGATATATCCACATAGGAGAGGACGTGTCTTAGTATAGTAGTGTCACGTCTCAAGGTACGTCTAGGCTGATTATGGGATGCAGTGCACGTGGTGCATAGGTGATGGAGTCGTTAAAGCAGTTGAAGTTAATCAGAGCGTGTATTACTTGGAGAAAGTAAACGGTTCATTTTACCAAGCTGGCTTTGTCTATCTCCAGTATTTTTCTTCTTCTTCTTTTTTTTTCATTTTGAAAAATCCAGATACACACAGCAAGGCAGGCGAACTCATGGAAGTTATCTATCCGCGCAAGAGCATACTACCTGTATGGGGCCAGATAAGTATCGTATGTACCATGGGTTGTAGGTGCCGTGAAAGATTAATTTTTAACGTCAACTTGAACTTGAACTTGAGAAAAATCTTCAGGCAAAGTTATTTTTCCTTTTGTTTATTAAAAATTTTACAAGCATGAAAGTCTTGTACTTTACCATCATTTTATGTTTCCTTGAAAAATTAGCAACATTAGTAAAATTAGTAAAGTACAATTTAAAAAAATAACATACTTACAAAAGTACATAATTCGGACACATAAATACCGAATAAATATGACCAGTTTCATCATTGTCATGATTTATATTTTTGAGAAAGAACTTGGGAAGTTTCGTAATATAGACGCATAAAGTGTAGATAATGTCTCGCGAACACAAGGTGCACTCTGAAATTTCAATTAATTTTATGAGAATTTTGTGGTTTGTATTCAGGGATTTGATAGATCATAAAGCGAGGGTTCTTCATGGACGCTTGCATCATTTGCCATTATTAATAATTGTGATAAAACCTCAAGAGGGATTGCGTTGTGTTAATAACCAGTAATCTGGTGAATTCCCATATATTTAAATACTTTATTTTAACGTTAATTTAGTAACAATATGATGTAATTTTTTAGATAATTTTCTTTCATTAAAATATACTCTATGGGAAAACATCCGCGATTTCTCAAGGGTTAATCAAGTTGACACTTGATTTCTATCTAAAATAAAAAAAAATTTAAAAACCGACTTCAGAAAAAAGCCGCGCAAAATGCACAAAAAAGGATGAAATAATTGTTTGTAATTCTTAACAACATTAATCCAATCAGAATGGATCTAGAAAGAAGAATCACTTTTGAAGACGGTGCTAAGGGCATAAGCCAAACAAAGAAATGAAAACAATTCCCGAAGCAAGAGTTAGTGCAATCAAAGTCAACTACTACCTGGCACTCAGTTTATTTACACAATTCGACTTGCGCCAGACAATTTAAAAAACTAAATCGATGCGTATGAACCTACCTTTACGATAAGTATGACACGCTGCCGTAGTATCGTTTAACCGACGATGCAGCATACGTATTGCAAGCCTAATTCTTCTTTTAAAATCCATTTTGAGATGTATAACACGCCGCCGCGCCATCGAAAAAAATCTAAGCAGTAGGTAAATAGTTTTTGCAGTAATGTATGTATGTATTTGCATATTTTACGACGAATTTAAAAAAAAACTTATTTAATATGAAACAAAATTCTCCGGGGGAAATTAAAAGAAATATTTATTGTGAAGTCGATAGCTTACTGTACTATACTCCTCATACACTTTCATTTGATACCCATAACAAGGACGTTGTAAAGAAAAAGTAAGCCGCCATTTTGTGTTGGCCGCCATTTTGGGTTTTGAATGACGCCACATAGCGAAGTGTGTTCTACTTGTCACACCCTTCCATTTGATAACCATTTCGGAGGTCGGGGAGCCCAATTGCAAAATTCGACTGCCATCTTGGAACCGCCATCTTGATTTTTTTTACAAAATGATCAGATTGTACCCAGTAGGGAATGGAAGCCTTCCAGATTCGAATCTGTACACTTTCCTTCGAATGCATAATGTCTACTTTCTAGATCGAATCATCCCTTCTTTTAACATTGGGATGTCCTAGGGTCGAAGGCATAACGGCCACCTTTTGCATTACCATACCTTCCAATATGAAGGCATAAGAGCTAAAGCTGCAGAATGTCTAGTGATTTCGTTATTCCCCTTGAAATATGCTGTCCGTCCGTTTCGCATCTATTATTACTAAAAAAACATCCTTTATTAATCACAAGTCCAAAATATGATATTAATTTTCCATCTGTAATATAAGTAAACTTTATATCGCTACAGGTGGTTACATTAATAGACTGAAAAACAATGAATGCATTTAAGAAAATCGTAAGAAGACCGATTTTATGAAGGAGAGGGTGAGACAGGACGAATGTTCGGCTGCGGCTTCAGTATTTTTCCTCGATAATGAACAAAGGGAAATGCGATCATGTTCCTTATGCATGACACTTTGCAATACCATTCCTTCCAATAGCCATCGATTCACATTGCTTCCAATGTCTACCTAGATATACTGCGTTCCGATTTCATGACTTCGTAAATTCCCTACTGGGAAGTTCAAAAGTTTGTTTACAGTACACACACATACAAATCAAGGAAATATAAGCTTAATTGCCATTGATAGCGGGGAAATCAAATGTAAACAATAAAATTCTTTGATTCTTCACCCACGTCATGGTATATTTCTTTATTCAATATAAACAATAGTTTTTGAGCTGCAAATCAAAACTATATGCCATAATTTCGTTCTCATCGGCTTTTGTTCTGGAAGCAAATTTACAGACGTATTCAGGTCGAAAACTTGTTTAATATGGAACAAAATTCCCCGAAGGAAATTAAAAAATAATTATTTTGTCGATATATAGAAAAAAAGCACCGCGAGCCCAAGGATCGAACTCGCACCCCACAGATCCCACAGACAAGAATACTTCCTTTGCGCTATGTCAAGTGCTATAGGCTGCTGACCAATATGTTATTAAATCATTTCAGAAAGAAGAAAAAGAGAAAAAGAAAACAACCGGCCTGCCCGACCAGGGATCGAACCTGCAAAAGCCACACTAGGCTGAATCGAGGATCCGACGCTCTACCCACTCCCCCATCGGCCTGCTGCCAGATTTAGAACAAGAAAGTAATTTGTTCGGTGCCTATGAAATGTTTAGGTTGAACCAATTTTAACAGTTTTTTATGCCTAACTTCGAACTCCGTTATCAGAATTTTAACCGTTATAACGGGACCACCGTGGGAAGCTCCCCCTTCAAATGAACCAAAAAAAAAGCAAAAAAGTTATTGGGTTACAAAGTTATGCGTGAACAGGACCACAAAATACCTACACGTTGAATTGAGTAACCTCCTCTTTTTTTGAAGTCGGTTAAAAAATGAGGAGCTACGTGCAAGCCTATCGCTGCTTCTGGGTTTACCTAAAACAACTTTATCATAATCTGATCTATAATCATTTATTATATGTCGAAACGTAAAAGACCCAATATATTTGTGAAAATGTATAATACATAAGGCGGGTGTTATCAAGCGGATCCCCAACTAAGTAAAAACCTCACCCAATGCTGCTGGGCTTTGGTGATCGAACCAGTACTGGTCAACTAAGTAATGGTGATGATGTAAAAAGCACTTAACAATAATATCGATTAAAATCTGAAAAATATGGACAATCTTATTGTACAGATGATGTACAAAACCATACCGAGTATAAAGAAGAAGAACAGTACAAGATCGACACACTACAAAAGGACAAAAGTCAAGTGCTGGCGAGATTGGAAGCCCTTAACCGTCAGTTTCAGAATAGACGGAATGCGGAGATTACGGGCTTTACTTTAAGCGGATTTATTCGGTGAATCCTAGTGCTCGTATGAATTTTGACCTTGAGATAGGGCCTTACTGAACCACTTTATACTATCATCCAATGAAATCGAAGCTAGGAAAATTGAGAACAGAGCACCATTGAGTTCAGTGAAGGCTACATAGCAAGTGATATTATCAAGGCCCAAGTAAATTTTACGTTCATTGGAAAAAAAGGATCTCCTAGTAATATTTCGTCGTCTGAATATTACGCTCGACACGTGGTAACGTCATTACGACGAATGCTATTTTAAAGAATGACACTCGGTAAAATTTATCATGTTTTGAACTTGAAATAATTGGATGTGTAGTGAAGAATGTTAGATTTCGTTGGTACGTTGTTGTTCACCTGCCGGGCTCTCAATCGGTTAATCGGGATTATTTTATTACGGCGTGCCTATTCGCACCAAAAATACGGGTCACACGGGCTATACGGGCGGGTTGAACAAGGTTCGAAATCCGGGCTATAACAGCCGCCGAGGACCCAGGACGTAATTGCTTCCGGAATTGGAGAACGATGCTGTCTTCATTGGGGGTCTATTTGTACATGAGCCGAGACACACGTCGCAAGAACCACAGCTACAATTTAAGCCCTGAAACAAGATTCTACCATAATTACAGTCCTTATAATTAAATGTCAAAAAATGGCCATATTTCACGGTTTTTTATTATTTTTCGCAAAAACCTGTGGACCGATTTTAACTGTAAAAACTCATAATTTTCGCCTTTCCAAAACGCCATTATCAGGGGCGGCGCTTTAATAGGTGCAATTGGTGCACTTGAACCGGACGCAACTTGAAAATTGAAAAAATGTTTTCATGACTCATATATTAACGATATTCACTATTATTACCTCGATTTATTTTTTCAATATATTTTCTCGATAAAATATTCTGTACGTCTGTTTCCGAACTCGTATGGAGCGGGTCCCGGGCCCCAGAAATTTCAAATTTGCCAAATTTCTGTCCCTATACTTTGTCATGTCAGAAAATATAGGAAAAATGTACTTCGCTTGTGCACAAACTTACCCGAGATTTTAATAAAATTTCTGCCCATGAAAATTTTTACTCTAAAAGTGAAGAAACAGACATTCGTCTTGGTAAATCAGAAGTTAAAATTGAGGAGAAAAATCCGCTGAGTGAAAATTCTTAAAAAAGCGCTATATCAATACTCACACAAAACGAAACAGTTATTTCGATGGGTCTGTATTGTGAACTGCTGTTTAAGAAATGAGAAGCACAAGAGTTCTTGTAATGAGAATCAGTGGATGGGGCGCAATATGGCATACTGCACCGGGCTCAAAAAAAACAAAGCGCCGGCTCTGGCTATCACGTATTATTTTTTAGTTTCTAAAACATTTTTTGCGCCCCTAAAACGTAAAAAACGTGTTTTCGTTACTATTATTAGCTCTTTTCCACCTGTTCCGCTGGACCGATTTTATCCTACGATTCCTACGATTTTTCGCTCACTATCTTGGACTAATACCCTTAGGTGATGTTAAGCGATTGCTAATATTTCATGGATGAGACCAGGATTTGCTGTGAAGAACTTAGCGATTTCCACTTTGTTCTTTCCATGCATCGCCGAGATGGTGTCGCATCCGAAGAGGCTATGTGAAGGAGGATCGTCTTGGCGAATGGAAACTGCTGAAGTTGTGGCATCGAAAACAATTTGGTCTAAACCAATGGTGGTGCCAATCCAATGAGAAGAACTATCAAGTCCAGATCCCCCAACTATTGCTATCGTTGGATGTACAGCAGCTTTATCCAAACCGCACCTCACAATAATGCCATCATCATCCCCTGTAGCAATAGTATTTTCAATCTCTGCTGCTGTCATTTTCTCGCTGAGCAAGTGGATCATTCATGTTTTGTTCTTGTCATTAGCAAGAAAATGCTCTTTCTTATTGAACTGTAATTATCGTGCTTTCACTAAAGTTGATTTCAACCGCTTCTGATCTGCTCGTTTTGTGCTGTTCACATCATAAATCATAAACAAAATAAATAGTTAAAAAAAACTAAAGAACACCCTTTTATTTTAAAATGGCCCAAAAAGTAAAAAAATAATTTTGAATGTATAGTTTTAATTGCGAACCAATGGCGAAGCTTTCTGAAGCCGAATTGCAATTTTCAGTTTGAGAAATTGGCCTTTAAGCCAGTTTGACTGCGTTCTGTGGTTGACCAAATGATCTGCGAATAGGCCAAAATTCCGGACCAAACAAAATATTAGATCAAAATCAGTACATAGTGTTTTCTAAAATTTCCAGTTAAGTATTAGGAAATCTCACAGGCTGTACCAAATTGTTCAAATTTATATGTAGGTTTAGGCATGTTTGTTCACTATTAACTATTTTTATTGAAACCTTAAGTCAACTGGAGTCTATGCTATCTCTTCCGAACTCTACTTCTACAGGAGGAGACCCAATGAAAGCTACGTCGGCTTCGGTGCACCGATTTTTCCGATATTTTAAGTGGAAGCTCATAACTCACCATACTTCAAAATTTTTTTTGGATATAATATTGCACTTCACTAGGACCTTGCCTCAAGCGTAAACAGATTCAAAAAAGCGCAACAACAAGATTTTTCTAGATTCACCAAGGAAATGTTGTTATCTCTTGAATACGAAAGCAATTCAAAACTCATTAAAAGAACTCAACTCCAGTCGAGAACTAATCCAATAAATATTCCCACCCATTAACATTGGATCTCGCATTTATGAGATAATCAAAACGGCGCTAACTGAGGCCATTCCACAGCAACGATAGCATTAATAACGATAATTCATCACCGACAACGACTGTCCCCAAATGGCCGGAAAGGACATAAATCTAATCAACTGCTAGCATATACCGCATCGCATCTAGCCGGACAGTCTAGGCACTGAGGTCTATGCAATTCTAGAAGGAGACGTCAGCAATCCCAGATAGAGAGCTGCGATCTGTTAGTAACTCATAAAGGCCAGTAAAATATGAGTTCAGATCTCCGCCGAAGTGCAATAGACGTCCCGGCTGGATGACATCAAAATCGCGCGATGAAAGTGAACTGCAGTGCGGCACGTACGCGGTACATTTGGCGTGCTGTCGGAAGAGGCATATATTTGCAGATGTCGCCGAACCCTCTCTCTCCGTGGTCGTCGTCGTCGTCGCGTTGGGGGGATTTCCCCCATAGCCGCGGGCTCAATTAATATGCGTGAGTGGTCGCATAAATCAAAATCGATTTGCGTTAATGAATGGCGTCCCTGAGCTCAGTTTGGTCTTCTGCATTTGAACGGGTTTTGCTGAGGCGAAATCTTCCAGAAAACGCTGCATTCTGGATTTATGTTGAAACGGTTTTGATTTGAGTAATGTTCTATTAATTGAATTCAATCATCTCATATCCACTTTCGATTTTATCGCTATTAAAAAATGCTTCTTTCTGCTTCTCTTTCAGCTGTCACTGTCAGATACTTAACTAAGAGATATATTGGAGAGTACAGTTCAACAAGTGGTAAGTTTATTCTTTTTTTCGATTTCGTATTGTAGTAAATGAGTAAAATGAGTTTGAGTCTATGTCTCCTAGTGAATAGTCACAATCAGTCCGGTCTGTCATTTTTCTCGCGCCTCCACTTGTTTTTTACCATAATAGTTTTTTAATTCGTGTGGTTTCGCTATTTTTTGTTTTTTTCTTTCTCGCCAGTGTTTCCTTTTTCGTGTGCTTATTTAGCTATGGGAAAATTGCATGGATCCACTAAATTATCTGGAGCATCCTCCTCGGGTGCAACGACTCAACCCAGCCCGGTATGCACGAGATTGGCTGCAAAAAATCAGCAGAGCGATAGGCAGGCTAATACTACGAAACTGAGACGTTCCTGTTCTATCTGCTCCACTGACAGTTTTGAACTTCTTGAGAAGAAGCTGGAACGTAGTATTATAAACATACTTTCAGAGAAATTCTCAGAGTTTGAAGAACGTTTTATGGCAAGATTTGATCAAACGATCAACTCCATGAACGCTGATATATGTCAGATGAAAGGTGAAATTGAAGACCTACAGCTGAAGCTGCAAGTTGCCCACCAAGAGGTCAATGACTTGCAGAGGCAATCACGTCTGACTGATGCTGTTATCACCGGGATTCCCTCTACTCCGGATGAAAAGCCGCATGATTTAATAGCGTCTGTCTGTGCAGCTATAGGGCATGATTTATCGCCTTATGCCAATGTATTTCGTCCACGCTCTGGCAGGAAGAAACCGCTCATTGTCAAATTCTCATCTGCAGCTGAGCAGCGCATTTTCTTGGACAAATTCAGGAGGCATGGAAAGCTCAAGTTGAGCCAAATTTCGCCTGGGTGGTCTTCGGAGCTGAGACTAAATGCTTTTGAAAGTCTCGCTGCTGCTCACCAGAGTATTCTGGGAAAAGCTCTGAGGCTTCGTAAGGAGAATTTGCTGCAATCCGTATTCACCAGGAGAGGTTTTGTCCATATTTGTGTGAAGCCTGGCGATCCGCCGATGAAAATTATCACGATGGAGGAGCTGGATGCGGTGACTGGTGCCGGGATTGATGCTGACGACAGGGTAGAAGCTTTTTAGTTTTATTCTTCCTACATACTTATATATTTTTATTTTCGTTTTTTGTTTTATCTTCCTTGATTTGATTTTTATTTTTATTTTCATTTTCATTTTCATTTTATGTTATTTGTCTTTCTTATAGAATTCTAGTTTTTGCTTTCTCTTTATGTGTTATAATTTTTAATTTTTAGTTTTAATTTTTTAATTTATTATTATCTATATATTTTTTTTTTTTTAATTTTAATTTTTTAATTTTTTTTTTTTTTTATTAACTTAATCTATGATGCCTACTCTATGTCCTTTCTTCTCTTCGTCTCTACTATTATTTCTTTTCTTCTATTATGCTTCCTTATTTCTAAAGCTTTCACTTCTCTTGCCTGCTTGTTGTCATGTTGATCTGTGCTATCTATGTATACTCGTTTCGTATGTGCGCGTCTCCTAGTCGTATGCACAATGAAGGAACACTCCTCAATATCCTCGCATCTTGTTCTTCTGGGCTGAATATTGTTGTTTTTAATGCCAGGAGCTTGAAAAATAAAATGGATGAGCTGAGAAACTTGCTCAATTGCCCCAAAAGTCATGTTGTAAGTGTAAGTGAAACGTGGTTAAATTCGGAAATTCCCTCCTCTTATGTCTCCCTTTCCGGCTTTACTATCCACAGAAATGACCGTGTTGGTCGCTGTGGAGGTGGTGTTGCTGTGTATGTCTCGTCTGTGCTTTCCTCTAGAGTGATTTGTAAATCTAGTGATTCCCCACTTGAATTTATTGCCGTGGAATTAAAATCTTCTGTTGATAAATGTGCTGTCATAAGTGTATACTGTCCTCCCACTATTTTTGATCCTGTGGTTGCTGCTGAATTCCATACTGCTGTCGCTAATCTCTCTCGCCAGTATGAGAATCTAGTTGTTGCTGGTGATTTCAATGTTAACTTGTTAAAACCAAATGGTCAGGTGAAATCGCTTAATTATATGTTCGAGTCTCTGGACCTTCATGTTTTAAATAAACTCCCAACCTTTATGAATTGTCGTAATCCGTCGTTGCTTGATGTTCTCGCTGTTACGTCCGTCGACTCAGTGGTGAGGCACAGTCAAATTTCTAATCCGAGTTTTCTTGACCATGACATCCTTTTTCTCTCTATCTCTTTCTTATTCCTACCTTCTTCTTCGCCTTCTTCCCTCTCTTATCGTGATTATAGCAACATCAATCCTGAGCGGCTTCTAACTGCTGTTTCTTCTCTACCTTGGTATGACATCTATATCTCTACCTCTGTCGACGATAAGGTAGCTATCTTGTCTTCCTTCATCCAATCAGTGTTCGAACAATGTGTACCGCTTGTTACCCGTAGACTTAAAACTCCTTCCCGTTGTCCGTGGTTTTCACGAGAGATTCGGGATTTGATAATCCAGCGCGAGTATATGTACCGGCGTTACCGTAGAACTAAAATTCGCAGCTACCTAATTGAGTACAAAGTGCTTCGCAATCGCATCAACCTCAAAGTTAAAGCTGCCAAACGTGTGTTCTATGCTCGCAAGCTTAATCCTAACCTAGATTCGAAACGACTTTGGTCTAACCTTCGCTCGCTTGGTGTTCATTCTTCTGCATCTGACCCTTTTGATGTTGATGTTGAGCTCATAAACTCATCATTTATCCTCTCTCCCCCGAGATATGATGGTATCTCTTTCACTAATTCCTCCTCCTCTGACTCACTCAGTCCTGGTAGCTTTTACTTCCGCTGTGTTGATTCGTTAGAAGTTCTTGAATCTCTACTGTCTATCTCCTCGAACAGTATCGGCTTTGATGGAATCTCTCCACGCTTTCTCAAAATCCTTTCTCCCCTAATTGCTGATCCTATCACTCATGTTTTCAACTATTGTCTTACTGCATCTGAATTCCCTTCGCTCTGGAAAAAGGCCATTGTGATTCCTTTACCCAAAAGACCGTCTCCATCTGATATATCTGATTTTCGTCCTATTAGCATCCTTCCCTTTCTTGCTAAAGCTTTTGAAAAAATTATTTTTACTCAAGTGATTAGCCATCTTGAACGTAACAATTTTCTTTCTATCTTTCAATCTGGCTTTCGTAAATCGCACAGTTGTGAGACTGCTATGTTAAGGGTTACAACTGATCTAAGGGCTACCATTGATCAGGGTAATATTGCATTTCTAGCTCTGCTCGACTTTTCTAAGGCTTTTGACTCGGTGGTCCATCCGCTCCTGTTGTCCAAACTTAATCAACTCTATCAGTTCTCTTCCTCTGCCACGCGTCTTTTCTCCTCTCTTCTTTCTGATAGATTTCAATGTGTTCGGCACAACGGCAGAATATCATCTCTTCTGCCGGTGCGTCTGGGTGTCCCTCAAGGCTCGATACTGGGTCCTCTTCTTTTCTCCCTGTATATTAATGATCTTCCCTCTGTCATTGACGGCTGTTCTTTTCATATGTATGCTGATGATCTTCAGCTGTACAATTCTTTTCCTCCTAGTGATATTGTTTCCGGTACAGCAGTTATGAATAATATTTTATATCGTATCAGTGAATGGAGCTCTAATAATTTCCTCAAACTTAATCCAATTAAATCCCAAGTACTGCTTATCAGCCAGCGTCCTATGTCCTCCGAATATACTCCTAATTTATTTGTAGGTGGTGTTCCTATTCCTGTCGTTGATTGTGTCAAGAGCCTTGGGATATTTATTAATTGGAAGCTTTCCTGTTGCAATCATGTTTCCTTCATGCTGTCTAAGATATATGGTACCCTGCGAAGACTGTGGCTGTTCGCGGATCTGCTATCACCCTCTATCCGTGTCAAGCTTGTGAAATCCCTAATTCTGCCGCATTTTCTCTATGGCGCCCTTGTGTATATATCTCTTGATTCGTCCTGTCATCAACGACTCAGGGTCGCATTCAATGATTGTTTGAGATTTGTTTTTCACCTTCGTAGATCCGATCATATCTCGGGCGTGCAAAATTCACTACTTGGATGTGGGCTCTTTCATTTTCTCAATGTCATGGCACTAACCCTCCTATATAAAATATTTTACTCTAAGCGTCCTTGCTACCTCTCTGATTTCCTTGTCCCGATGCAGTCCTTGAGATCACTTAAGTTGCTTATCCCTTTTCATCGTTCCATGGTTGGCAGTCGTTCTTTCTTTGTGCATGCGATTAGACTTTGGAATAGACTTCCTATATCCATCCAAAAAATTAGCACAGCCACAATGTTCAAAAAGCAGGCTTCTATATTTCTAAGCTCTCTTCCAGCTTCGCAGTAGTACTACTACTCTACTGTTCTTAGCTTACCTAGCTCTATCGTATTTTCTTAATCTCTTACTTCTTTCAAATTCTTCACTTCTCTATATTAAGCTAGTTGTAAGAATTTAGGATTATTTACCGTTTGCTTTTGTACTCTAAAAGATTGTAATCTTGTGTACTTTATCCAATAAATAATAAATAAAATAAATAAAAATAAAATAAATAAATTATTTTTAAGTTTTTATACAAAATGTTTTTTTCTTTCTTTAAAGTGATATGAATTTTGGTCTATTTCCCTTTATATTGTACATATGATTTCCTTGTGTCTATCTAGGATTCAACATAAAATACTTTCTAAGTTTAGCACAAAATTTTACATTATTTTCAGCTACAATATTTTAAGCAGCCTTCCTGTCTGGACATTCACCCTTGTCTATCATCGAATCAAAGCCGCGCCTAGACAATTTGTCGTCCTATGGACATCCGCCAATGCCTTCCTTTAAGAGCAACACTTTTTTGCTTGCGAATTGAAACCGCCCGTCTTTCGAAATTGTTGAAAAAACCGCCCAAACATCCTCACGTTGCACAATAAAAAAGAAAACGAAGTTCGACAATTGTTCATTCTCTTATAGTCGGTTGTGGGTTCGGGTGTGAGCTTTATCCGCGAAAGGAACCTGTATGGCGAGCTTTTTGTGGTGAGCTTAGGACTTCCAGGGAGGGGAGGGAGTCTTGGATAGGAATGGGTCTTGGGTGGGATGTTGTGAAGGCTTTGAGGTTGATGTGTCTTATAAAAGCTAATTCGTTTGTTGTTGTTGTTGTTAGGTTAGGACACCCCTCCTCTTGCTCCTCTCCAAATATTTCCTTAACCTTTAGCTTCTTTTGCTCTAATTATCCATTACCCCATCTGAATCCATAATGGTTGCGTCTGAACCATTCATCTTGTTTCTTTTGAGGAGCTGCATGCCTGAATAGCTGTTTACCTGAAGGCTTTAATGTTTCATAGCTGGATACACCTGGCATGTCAGACCAGTTAGACCAGATAGACTAAATAAACCAGGCAGGCCAGATAGATCAAGTATATCTGTCCACCTGAGGAGCCTAGTCTATCTGGTCTGGCTAGTCGTTCTGGTCTATCTGGTATGTCTGGTCTATCTGGTCTATCTAATTTGATCTGCTTGGTCTATATAACTGTGATGAAAATTTCAGTTCAGATGCCACCCCAGCGAGACACCGGGCTACTCAACCACAATGACGAATGATAGAAAACACTCCTCGGGCCCCAAGTAATTTGTAGCATGTTCGCTGATAGGTTTGGTGAAATTTATAGCCCCTTGTCCAGTGTAACAGACGATTTAACTGGCGCGCACATGTCCAAACCACCGTAGTCGACGTATTTGCATTTCTGCTTCGATCAGTCGTTTCAAAAGCGATCGCGCAGTGAAACACCGAGGATCTGCCTCAAGCATCGCATTTGGAAGACCTTGAGCTTCTTAACATCTGGTTTGCGCAGTGTCCACGTTTCCGAACCATAAAGAAGAATCGGAAGGATCAGCATTCGGTAAAGACTTACTTTCGTTTTGATGGAAATATTTGTTCGTTTCTATATGCACCATTTGAGCGAGGCGAATGTTTCCTGGCCGATGCGGCTATGAGCTTCGGCCGTCGTGGCATCGTTTCTTAAACCAGTGATCTCAAATATTTAAACATCAGCTCCATCGAGGTGAACATTGGCCCTCTTCCGTGTTCCATTGAGCACTTTGGTCTTTTCCGCATTGATTTTTAACCCGTATGACTGGGCGATGCGGGAAATGTCGTATAAGATGTCCGTTGCTTCGGCATCCGTGTCGGCGAAGACGGCGCTATAGTCGGCGAACACTAAGTCGGTTACGAAGTTGTTGTCGTCGTATTGAACTCCGAGTCGTTCATCGAATGCTTCACGCATAATCTTGTCGATCGCATCGTCACGACATACAGCATCGACAAAGTGCGGTTGATAAGTTTCTGAGAAACCCTAAGATGATGGAGTATGTTGTGTGTTGAGAGTCGAGTCGTGTTTCTTGACAAGTCGTTTGAACTGAAGAAAATGACGTTTCAGTGGAATTGCGACTTTCAGCATAGGGACCTACAGTGGAAATGCTAAGTTGAATCTAGGCTCCTGTACTGAAGTCGCGATTCGACTGAAACGTCATTTTCTTCAACTCAAACAAATTGTCGTGCTGTGACGATTCGACTTTCAACACAGGGGCCATAGCTTAATATCGAATTAACACAACCCACTAGACTATATAGCCAAATAGCCTGGACGAACTCATCACAATTAATCAGTGGATCAAGATAAGCAAAACACAAGGTTCAACTTCTTCTAAAACTTTTGATTCTACTAGAATCAAAACAAACAAAATGCGTCTAATTCGATCTTTTCAGTTCAATCGCATTAAAGCCCAAATCGAGCCTTGGCCTACTTCAATTTTCTCCTGCAACCTTGTCGCTCATTGGCTAGAGTCCTCCAACTTCGTACGCCCAACAAGTGTGCAGCGTCTGTTTCTACAGCTTCAAATCATCTTTTCCTCGGTCGCTTATTCGATCTTCTTGTATATCAATCAAGGGACACAGATGCTGTCGATCCATTCGAGATCAGATCTATATTTAGGATTCAATCGCTTCTATTTTGATTTGGCTGATTTTACAAGTAATATATCTGAAATAAAAGAAGACGCAAAATAAAAAATATTAAAATATTGAAGCGTTTTCTTCGTTTGCAATAAGAAATCTTGATGGCATTATTCTCATAAATGTACGGCTCATGAATACTAAATGTAACTTGAATTTTAATAAAATAAATTTGTCAGTAAACAGGATTCATCATAATCTAAATCCAATTTGACAATCATTTGCTGATGTCGAACGTGCCTTGAATTCGGTTCGCTCCCGACTTTCTGTGGAAACACCAAAGGTCCTCTCAGATTACACTTTATGATAAATATAAACTCGACAAAATTTTTATATTATTTTCATTTTTTCGAACCACAAATGCGTTCACGATTCTGAATGGGAATTCGGTGCCATGACACAAAAAAACTTCCCCAATAAACATTGAAATGTCGCCAATACATCACACTATCACCGCCCAATTTAAGCACTAATAGACTACCTTCGAGGAATCATCATTATGATGAAGAAGAAAAGCATAAAAACACCTGAAATAAGTCTATAAAAAACACACAGAATACCCAGACTGGTCGACATGGACTTCCGCTACGAGAGGCGAAATGCTCAATCTGTCAATGTTAAACAAATTTTTGCATACCTACACAAAGTGAACATGGAATACCGCAGGAATTGCAAAATTCGTTGCAGTCTGGGCGATAAATCAAAAAATTTTAAATGCAAGACAAATCGATGAGCAGCAGCAGCTCGGCACAGAGTGCACCATGCATGATTACAACCTGGACTTTGTTCACGTTTCAGATGAGTAGGCAGGTATGGTGTATGTTCTCCATATCACACAAAACAGGTAACATGAAATCAGAACATATCGGAGACATTAACCTCAATATAAATAATTTGTTTTTGTTTTTTTTTTTCATCATCATTTTCATCATTTTAATCGCGATTGTTTCAGCGGGGGAAATTGTGGCTGTTTTCTTCATTCATTCACTTTTTTTCTTGGTTGACTGCATAAATCCGTCAGAGCAATGTAATTGGATGCAAGTGCATATTGAGATGCAATTTGGTGCGCATTGGTGTAAGGTAAACAAGAGTGCATGTTTTGGATACTGAAGTTGCGATTTCTCAAACTGCTGGGTAAGTGGCGACAGCGACAATTTTTAGATAGTCAGCTGTTGTCTGCTGCCGTGTTTAGAGAATTGTTTGAATATTTTGAAATTTATTATTTCTTAAGTGAAAGTTGGTCTTCCGTTAAATATTCTCCTAAAACATCTTCTACATACAATTTGATGTACCTACATCCATATAGGTTAGGTGTCCTAATTAGCGCTTTGGAGTGCCATTCCAATACTAAGAACTCGCCCAGAGGGAATAGAGGGCTCCAATAGCCATGTTTGAGGACTCCTTAAGAAGCTTACAGCGCTCCCGTTTTATACCAGTTTCATATACCGTTTATTTAGTAATCTAAAGCCACCCTTTATGGTCACGAAGTTAGTCGCCGTTTTCTTCGTTCTATAAAATTTATAAAAACTCCAGTAATGCTTCCCCGCGAGCATATTTACCAGCACTCAAAATAACCACCCTGAGCAGGAATCCCAATTTTTCCGACACTGCCCAGTAGGCCCCTTAAGGAAGTCTTGCCCCGTTTCGTAATGGAGTTCCCAGTTCGCTGGGCAACACCCCAATGGTATTCGGTATGTGGTCGGTCTTGATCGTGCCGTGGTTGGGTCTTACACTTCGACACTGATAAGACTTCTCCAGAACGAGTCCGGGGAAAGACTGAATTTTGCCTGGTGGATTGGTTCTTTTATAGCCGGAAAGCTCTGCTAGGTTGAAAGCTTTAAAGCTTCGGAGTTAAGCTTTGCAGGAGATCACAGAACACCATGGTATAGATTTTTTCAATCGTCGTGACATTCCGCGCATCTACCCCAGCAAAGCTCTTAAAAATATTTGAAAGCTCGGACCAAGCTTTATTTAGCTCCTCCCATCAAATCACTTGCTGCCATTTAATCAGTCGCGACTGCGTATTGCTAGAGGGCGGTGTATTTTTCTGGGGCTTCAGTGATTATGAATGAAAAACGTCAAATTATGAATGAAAAACGTCCATTTTTATATATTTTTTTTTATTTTAACGTTTTTGTATTTTACACATTTGCTACAGAAATAATTTGTAGCATTTCTACTAAATAAATACGAAATTTCAGTTTTTATCACTTTGATTACTAGATTGTTGACGTTTCCTGCCAGTCGCAGGCGCGCTTCTGCCCGGGGAGGGTGTGTTGCTTGCGACTGCGGGGAACTGTCGTTTTATGAATGAAAATGCTCATTTATTCAAAAGAATTTTTTTCAGCATTTTTTTTTTAAATTATTTTAAATTTAGGGATGAGCAATATTTTGCTTAATTATAGTAAAATTATGCTTATTATTATGAATAAACTGGCTTGGTTGAGCAAGGGCTTTACATTTATTTAAAAGCTCTGCTCAACACATATAAAGATAAATTGACTTTATTCATTCGACATGCGCGCATCCCTTCCCAAATTATTTTGTTGAGTTTTTTCTGCGTTTTAACTAAAAAGAGGGGAAATGATAGAACAATATTTATAAAATTTGGCAACGAGGTGCGCAGAACTGCTCAAATTTTTTGTGTCACGGAGTTTGAAAAAATCTATACAATAATTACAAGGTAAGCTCATAAGGGCCTCGTGACGTCACTCAGATCTTAGTTCACAAAGGAAAAAAGCTTTCGCGTGACGTCACTCAGATCTTTTCTCATATAAAAATGGTAGAAAAGGAGGACTGCAGATTGTGGGCCAAGCTAAGCAATGGTCCCATTTCAAATAAACGAGTACTATTTATTTCGAGCGCGAAAGTACATATTAAATATTGAAAAGCTGTGAATAGTTTTAGAAGGGATCAAGAAGTAGACAGGTCATTTATAAATAATAGGAATTGGAGTAGGCTGAATGATAGGTACCAGTCGAGATAGTGCCGTAGCCAAATTCGAAGCCATTCAATAATACCCTACTTAAAAAGCCATAAAGGGAATCTCAATCCAGTTCAGTTCAGTTTATCATATGTGCAGAAAGTCATAGTCTATCAAATGCTTTTCATATATCTAGACTATGAGGAACCAGACCGTCTCACCAGCAGATCTTCTCAGTGTAAAGCCATACTGTTTATTTTCTCAAGCCCGCTACCCACTATCGTCGTTTTACTCCGTATTCGTCGAACAGCATTGTCCGAACGACGAACGACGTATGCCTTAATTCTATACACATTACTCGTCGTTTAGTTCGCGTAGGTTCATGGACGAAGATAATTTGTTGCTAGCAGCTTGCTGGAAAGTTGAATAAATTCTAAAAAAAATTTTGGAGCAATAGCTGAGATCGGCCATTATTTCAAATTTTTATTAACAACACTGCTTAACGACGAACGACGTCTCATATTTTTCATACACACTATCGTCGTACAGCGAACGCGGCGGCGCTGTCATCCAGACTATCGTCGTTCGTCTTGCAGACAACGTTGCTTGACGAACGCGGAGTGAAACGACGATAGCGCTGCTTCAGATGAAGTCAACAGTATTAAGTTATGTTCAACTCTCGTTAACGCCCGACATCTGATCTCCAGGACTCATTCCTCCTTGATAATGCGAGCTCTAACGTATGGCAATAGGTGTTTTTGGCAACTTCAGGGTGCAAGGTTCAGCTTTGATACATTGTAAAGTGCTTTTGGAACACCGTATCCACAAAATAGTGTCCCACTTCGACAGTAGGTTTGTTCAAGGTGATGGTTGATCGTGATATTCACATTTAGTTGCGATTTCCGAGTAAAAATATAAAAACTGGCTTGACAACGGGCGAACACCGGCCCCTTGGCTTTTTAACGGGCATATAATGGCCGTAGAATTTTTAAATATTTTTAATTGCAGCAAATACGGCCTTACGGCCAAACTTGACCAAAATATATAAATGGCCAAGTATTGAGCTGTACAAGCGGGCATATGACGGTAGATTTGAGCCAAAGAGAGAATGAGCTGAATGATCTTTATGGGAAATTGGACATTTTCGTTGTGTACAATGGTCCTTTCGATTTATCCCAGTCCTTTCGATGCATAAGAGAAACGAGCTTGCCAGTCGTCGGTTTGCTAAACGTGAAGTGTGTGGTGTGTGTTGATTTAGAGTTCACTTTAAAGCCGCTACAAGAGGTTTCATCTATTTGCTGGCTACAAAAATTCACCGAGCGCAAGTTTCTTGTATGACAACTGAAATGCACGTCGTAATCCGGTTTTTCGAAGATACCATTTCCAGTTTTACGCATCTTTTGAATGGGTTTTTACCGACGCGCCACTTATTTACACAGGGTATGGACCTATGCGACTGTGTAACTGAACCTTTGTACAGAATGCGAGCGTATTATCAGATAATAAGCCTATTTAGTTGTCGTGATTGTCAGAGTTTATTACGAAAGCGATTCTAAAAGGCGTCCGTAAAACCAGTAAAAATAACATTTAGTGCAAGATTCGATACCTTCTAGCACAATAATATAGTAATGTCGAGCATTGATCGACCTACAAGGCCAACAGTTTACATCGAGGAAGCCATTTTTAAAAGATCTAAGAATTGAACAACACTCAAAGCCTTATATAAATTCAAATTAACATTCGAAACAGTCATGCTTGAAATCTCGTTCCGAGTTCATTCGCTAATTTGATTTTCTCTCCGTTTTGTTTTTGTTTTTGTTGTTTTTGTCTTTTGATCTTCCTTTCGCTGCGATTACAGAAATTTCATAATTGAGATGTCACCAGAGCAACGGTCTTGCGGACAGGTTTTAAATTAATTCACCTTGCGGTTAATGATATCCCGCCCAGGTTCACACTGAAACGCAACACCTCCATATCACCTGTATGTTCTTTATACATATGAGGGCAGATAGCTGTTCTCTGCTTTTATCAATGATATGACGCTGCGCATTCGATGTGTGCGCTGCAAAGGTATCAAGATTGTGGGCAATATTCATTTTTTTTTTGTTTTTGAAAAAGTAGATCACGCATCTCTACGTCAATTGAGTCAGAGTCGCAATCTTTCTGCATGTTACCACAAAACATAACGTTAAAAGTTACTCATGTTAATGTTTATGACATGATTACCCTGATTTTTTCTGTTTTTTTTTTTTACTTTGCGCTTTGAGATATGACATAAATGATGCTGTGGAATCTGTGAGATGTTTTCCTTTAATGAGTGTGTTCCTTCTGCATTTCAGATTTTCTGTACCGGCATAGTGTTACATTTGACAACGTTACCACCGAGGTCGAGATCATGGACACATCAAAATGTGCGGTGAGTAATAACAGTTATAATTATTTTAGTGAATTTTTTTATGTAAGTTTTAATTTGAAATGTTAAAAATAAAATTTTGGGGAATACGAAAGTTCCTTTACTGACCTCTTTAGGTGGAAGACTCGGAACATGTCAATATTTGTCAATCCAAAAAGGTAGTCTTAAAAACGCATACTTCATTCTCTGGACCAAACGATCCACAAAATGTACATGTAATTTCTTGCTCAACGCGATTGCTGTTTATGTTAAATGTCACAGGTTAGATGGCAAGACTTCTCCAAAATGCAGACTTCTTCATAATTATTATACCTCGCAAAGAGTTTTTATACGTTCATTGCACTTTTCGAAAAAGAACGCATTAAAATCGAGCCCTTAAAGGCCGATTTACATCCAAAGAGAAAAGCATACAAATTTCTGGGCAATAAAAGAGCTCCAGAGTTGCACCTCCACTTTGACTTTGGGATGTAAATGGGGGCTAAATTCTTTTTTAAATTACTTTTGGATAGTTGACTAGGAGATTTGATGCACTTGCAAGGACTGGAGCGACCAGGAACGCATTGATGCACTTCAGATATTTTTTAGTAGATAGGCTTCACGGTGCTGCCGGTGGTTCTATCATTAAATGCGGATCGGATAACAAGCTCTAGTTGGAAAAATTTCAGAGAGAAAAGTTATAGAGCCAGCAACGCCAACAGACGCTTTTATTGCACCGGCTCCAATTCAATACCACCGCGGCAGATGTTCTATTTCGGAGGTCGAGAACGAGATAACTTCCACGCTTTTTTTGCTTACAGGGGATGGCAGGGAAAGGCCGGGAAGTACTGTAAGGAGTTAAGACAGAAAGCAAGAAATTCCATCTAAGTGGGAAAGACGAATGATTATGCTGCGTACTTACTATACCTATATTCAATGGCTACCAGCATGATCCTGCATGCCGGTTATGTGGGACTTAAACCCTTAATAAAAACAACTTCTGGTCTTCCACATCCCAAACGCAAAGTGGAAACGCACAATAGAACTCTTCTATAGCTACGAAATTTTTATCCGTTTCTATCTGTTGCACAAACAGGCAAAGAAATATACTCGTACAATCAAATTTCTGTGCGATAAAAGAGCTGTATTTTGAGATGTAAACTGGCTTATATAGGCTTGAATTTACATATATCTCATCCCGAGCAAAAATCAGATTAGCCCGTTAAGCAGGCACGGAAGACATCAAAATCCCTGCATGTCACCTACAACAGGAACAGTACGCTTATGTAAAAATTCAAATTTTTGAAATACAGCCCGCTGCGGGCACCGAACTCTCCGAATGAAGCACAGTACTTTTTCTAAACTGAAGGAGCAAAATTAGAGCTTTTAGAAATTATAGAAAACGAAGAAAACGGACAATTATCTTGGTGCCATTAGGAATACTCAGTAGGCCAGTTCTTGTTCGTAGGTCAAGCAGCATTGAACGTTGTCAGTAATTAGTTAGGGGACCGCTTAGTAAAATGACACTTGCGTTTGAAATTGCCGATTGCGAGTACGTTCATGTCTGTAGCAGAGGTGTACATACCTGAAATCTCAGCACTTTATATCGTTGATCAGGCTTTCTTGTATTCAAGAACGCATAGGTGTTAATTGGTTGATGCGTGCGGGAAAGTTAATCCGTCGTTATCTTGTGCCATCGATTGAGTTCTGTAATGGGAAAAACTCTCTATCTTTGCGATCATCCTGGATTTAATTAAATTTAGCGCAAAATGAAATATGCACGCGTTGGCGTACATGAAGGAGTTAAAAATCTCGGTTAGCAAAGTTAGGCTTGGAGACCAAAGTTGGACAGAAGAATAACATATGGACGAGGGAATAAGGATGACCACCCGGACGACTTTTGCCCGTTGTAGCAGACGTCCAAAGTCAACATGAGGACAACGACAGGGAGTTGGAAGACTTGAGACGGTTTCTTTTCAGGAAGAAAAAGTAGCGAACTAATAATAGGGGGATAATAGTTACTTCATAGGTAAATGGCTATTACAGTTTGAAGAATCTGCGGATCTTCTTCGATAGCTGATGCGCAAAGTTTTTCGGCCGTACAACTTCTCCCAACTCGTGGACTGCTTAGAAAAAAATATTCCCAGCCGAAATTCATCGTGTAGTCGACGCTTGAACTACTAAGGCTTAGTTCAGACGGATTTAATCAAATAGAATAGTGGCAATGAAAATTACATTAATATAACCCCCTGCCTAGAAGACGTGAAAAAGTAACGTTTAGTTTTATATAGCGCCGTTAACATGAACCAAATTTTCCCGAATCTGGAACTAGTCTGTAGTTCAAACTCGTGCGTCGAATGTTAATTGTCAGTTAAATCTTTTGATTGATTCGTTAATTTGCCGTATTTGTGGGATAATGACGACTGGGCTTCCGTGGGGAAAACCACATGAAAATATCAAATCAAATAATGCCGTGTGAATGCATCTCGCATTCGTTAAAACCTATAGGTGAAAAACTCGAATGGAATAGGCGCCGTCTGAACGTAGCCTTAATGTCCCATGTCGAGGGTCCAACGCTCATATTTGGACCCATTTGGGCTGATGTCGGTATTGAGTTAATCGTTGGAAGCCAACATTCAGATGAAACGTTCATCGCATCAAAAAAAGAAAAGAATGAAACCTGGCGACAATATGTTTTTACAACGGTAGAAATTGCTGCTTTGGCGGACATTGACGAATGTGACGTCGTCTAAAATATCATTAGAGAGATACTGGATACCATTGCTGTCGTATGAAGCTAAGAAACTTAGCGGAGCTAAAGGAAGCGTTTAGAAAATATGACCTAATGAAGTCGCATACCTCCGTATCCTTTAAAAAAATTGTGCATGTGCAATGTTGTCAATGTAGAAAATTATAACACCAGTGTAATGAATGCCAGGAGCCGAGGCTTGTAAAGATAGTGCGACGAAATGGAGACCAAAAGGAACAAGTTAGTCATAAATATAACTACTAGTCCTTGATAAGATCCCACAAGAAAGGTTTTGCTACAAGCACTGCATCTACAAGGACGCTAACTAAATGTTCGTCCTGAATGCTTCTCTACATTGCTCCACTGCTATGTCACCTCCTGCCCCCAAATTTTCCACACATACAATGTATAGGGTCTTATTTAGGACTATTGAATAGAATATGATGTTTCCAAAAGGCGCTGATTCACTGGATTCGACATTATCGTCTCCTATCGCCCAACAAAATTGCACCCCACGGTTAGCTAAATGTCTGCCTTAGACTTTGTTCTACCATACTTTACCTCAGTTTATCCAGACTCTTGAAAAATATCCCAAAATCGGTTTAAATCAGTGTAATTGCTTTTCCCATGTAGTTTTTGAAGCGTTAACATCTTCCCACCCAAATAAGCGTAGAGGAAGTCCTTTACATTAACAAAACCAGGCAAAAGCAAAAACCCAACGTCCTGAAATTCAATACTGCGAACCTAATCTTCTACTTCATCTCTTTTGGTCATAAAAATTTCGATGCTAATTTCCCACGGATGAAAATATCAAATTTGGCTGAGATTTTAACGTCAGACGGTCCACAACAAAGCCGTATCGGATTACAGGGAACATTCTACTGCCCTAGATCTATGTCCACTACCTTAGGAACCTGTGCAGTGCCCAGTGCCCGTCTTTCGTCCGAATCTTGAGAAAAGGTGGGTTGCTTCGGTTGCAGTAGTTATTAAAGGGACAGATTTTTACTTTTTTGTTTAGTTTTCGAATTTAACAAAATAAAAATAAACAAAATTAACAACTTTCAATTTCGCTGGTTTCCAAATTTCCTAGCAGTCAACGTGCCGTGATATAACGTGGATTCGAGAGATTTATTTCGCCGTAACAATTTTATAGGCAGCGTTCGATAATCAAAGATGTCAACCGATGTCTCTCTCTCGGCAATTTGGTGCTCTTCCTTCCTGGCGGCTTCACCAGGTGATGGGCATAAACCACCCATAAATCTACCGGTAGTCAATTTACATAACTGAAATTATCTGAAGCACTCGACGCGAGTAATTAGTTTTGACGAAGCTGCAGCGGCCATCGCCATGTTGCGAGTTGCATAAGAGGATTGCCCTGAAAGTGATGCTGCCCGTACGAAGACGTCACTCGCGACGTGCATAAGGTTTTCCCATGGACTCCGCGGAATGTCTTGACTCAACTCGATCGCGGCTAAGTCATAACTCGAGTATTTTATAGGTTTGTATCATGGCAGTAAATCTCGGCGGTGTTCCGCCCGCCCCGTCGTCGTTCCGGGCTGCAGTGAATATGCAGTGTGCATCTTGGTTATTGCATTAATTCCCATTGACCCGGCCACGATTGATCCCATCTTCAGATTCGGTCTCGGCCATGAAAACATGTCTCTTCCGTCAGGTTTTGTGTTAGTTTCACATCTTTTGTGATAGCGCACTGCACCTTCGCCAATCCTTGCACCTTGCTGGGGCACTGCAAAGTGCACATGTTGCGATAATATTAGTCGGTTCGTTCTGCACGCAAGGGAAAGCGACAGTGGCCAATTACGCGATTGCCCGGCTCTCGGTGCCGAGTGTGTAGATACGAAAATTATTATTGAAGAAATCAATTGCAGTTGCAGCCAAACAATTATTGCGATTGCAACAAAGAAATGGGTCAGTCCGGTGGTGCGCGCCGGCTGTTTTCTTTTGTTCGACGACTGTGGCTGGTGTGTTTTGAGGTCAGGAAATGCATGAAAGTTGTTTCTCGCATGGACATAATATTTTTAAATCTTTGCTTTTGTTAGTGCGCTATCGAGGAAAGTAAGTTTTCCGATACCTGAGTTAAGGACCAGGATGCCTAATTGTTGCATGTCACACAGCAGTAACGATATGTCAGTAGTATACGTGATCAAAGTTGCTGCAAGTGAATGCATCTGCAGCTTCAGTGTATTTTAAATTGGTTACGACAAATGAATTGGAATACCTAAGGAATTGTATATTGTCGACCTTGATTTTGCGAGTAGTGAATAGGCATCTGAAGAGTTATTGCAATTTGGAAGCTATTCATCCAAATGTAGAAAGCATCTCCTTGTAGTTCCAGTTTTTAGTACATCTTTATATTAATCACCCTTAAAATTCTATTCTTTTTTTATATGGAAGTCCAAGCCCAGTAGTCACTCTTTGTACTGCTGTATTCGCCTTGGTGCAATGTCTAGTAGTAAGCTTGGTACGAGAGAAGGAATAAAGCACCGGATAGGTTAATAGAGAGCTGATGGAGCAGACGATGGACCTTCGTTTGAATTTCTTGTTCTAGGAATTCACACCAAAGAGAAGAAATTTGCATGAAGCCAACGGATATAACAAAAATCCAGACAAACCATTTTTGCAACGGGGTTTTGATTTCCCACAGTCAATATCCTCAATAACAGCCCGAAACAAGTGAAGCCCGTTAACCAGCCGACAAAAGCTGTGACGCAGGCAAACTCACGCCGGTTGTTCAGGAAAAGGGTATAGAAGACTTACTTGACGGTGATCAGTATTTTTGGTGTAATGTTTGATGCGAAAAACAAATTTCCATGAAGGCAAGAGAGCATGAATTGACTATAAAGTGGCTCCTAGACTATCAATAATATTGTGCAATAATATTGAGCAAAATATTGACGGTTTCCTTTTTTGCTCCAGACAATCTTTCAATGTCACCCACAGACCGTCAATAATATTGCGCAAATCGAAATATTGCACAATATTATTGATAGTCTAGAAACCCCTATATGAAGAACAAATAGAACTGGGATCAGTGAGTTTGAAAGCACAGCTTTGCATTTTAGCTGTTCCTGACAAAGTAAAGCAGTTTTAAAAGACTCTGACCAAGTAAATGAGTCGCATTCAATGCAGGAACGAATGTAGGACTATCAACACAAGCCGCTGGTTGAAGGGTAAGAAAACTGCATCTTTTAGGAAATCCCAAGCACTGGAATGCTTCTTTAGCGATTTTGAATATGCGGTCATTCCATTGCTTTTGCTCAGGAAATGTAATGCCTAGTATATGTATTAAGATAAGGATTTGGTGATAGTTCGACACCTTTAGAAGGCAAGAAACGAAGATTAGTGTACGTCTAATTAGAGAGGTAAGACCGTATTTTGATTTAATGGCCTTGAATTCGACCCGATTCTTGCGAAACCTCTCAAGAATGAGCGATTGAATTTCGCCTTTTATATAATCAAGGTCTGGCGGGTGGTTCTCCTACATTATTGCCCCCATAGGATGACGCAGAAACGTCCGACCAAACGTGGACCAATACCGAAAAAAATAAAGTTAAAGCAATTCGAAAATTAGCGTGATGTTCACAGTTTTTTTTTCAATTGCCTTAGTGTGGTACATTATGAATTCCTTCCGCAGGCCATACTGTTAACAAGGATTTTCTTTGGGCTTTATGCTTTGTTTCCACTGCACCTCTTGCACTATTCGCCAGATTGTTCCGCAACCACCCTATTCCCATAATTAGGACTGTCGGACTTTTATCTATACCTAAAACACAAAAAACCATTCCAAGGACATTGTTTTAACTTAATTGAAGAGATAAGCACCTCACAGTTAGTTAGAGATAAGGTGTGATGGACGTCTAAACTCATCCTGTAGAGTTTAGGAAGCTTATCAGTGATTTGATCTCCAGTCTGGAGATGTTGTTTTAGACTTCCAAAACGTAACTGCCTAGTGTGCGCTGCCTGACTTTAGCTAAAGCCGGGCATTTGGAAGTGAACAAGTGTTTCTCTCTCGTTCAACTCTCCGCAGCTACGGCAACAGACGTTGAGCGGGATGCCCAGCTAATGTCCCGTGATTCAGATAATATCTCGTCGTGGTCTGTTTAAAAGGCCCATTGTTTTTTTTTTTTTTGTTGTAAGTCAACCAAGTCACATAGCGAAGGTCTCCAGTGATCTCTACTTTTGGCTCACTAGCAGCAGGTGGTAGTCAAAAATAGCGCTTTTGACTCCGTCTATTGAGCTACCGATCATCTTGGACTCCGAGCCCCTTAGAAAAACTCCCTGTTTGGCTAGGTAGTAGGCTTTCTCGTTCCCATTTATGTATGTTCCTATGGCTAGGAACCAAGTCGTAGTCTGCCTAGTGACTTATTGCTTAGACTTGACTTTTCGAATAGTATCGCCCTTTCTTCTTTTAGGACCGAGCTTTCAGTGACCAGCAAGAGGAGTTATTATCGCACTTCCACCAGTACAAGATACTTACGGCATGCGCGTATTTCCTTACCCGATTCAAAATAAAATGTGGCCTTACAACGGGTGAACATCAACCGTGATTGAAAAATAGTCCTCGGCTATAAGACGGGCATTACAAGGCTGTTTGCAGGACTGTACGGCCGTCGTATGCCCGTGTGTACAACTAAGTACTCGGCCATTTAAACCTTTTATTCAAGTTTGGCCGTCGTGAACCTGTTCGTGCTCCCGGTAGAAATAGTTAAAAACTCCAAGGCCATTATATGCCCATTAAAAAGCCAAGCGGCCGTTGATCGCCCGTTTTAAGGCCATCTTTTATTTTTGCTCGGGTTGAAACGAAAATGACAGAGACTATACTGAATGCACATAATCTTTATGAAATAAAACTTTCTTAAATTTTTAAATAAAAAGCGGTTTTCATTCTAATTAGTGAAATAGGTTGAATTTTTAAAATTTACACACAATGCATTCGGAATTTGGACGAAATTCTATTAAAAACTCAACCTATCTACTCATTCATGATTTCCGCCATCTTCTTATAAAGGCATCTGTCAGTAAAAACACTATTTAACCATAAATTCATATCTGCACTTGTTAATCATTTCTGACAGCTAACATTTGCACTTCTCCTTAAACTACATTCCAACTATACTTGATCCACATGCAAAATCTCTCAAAGTCTTCAACTACTGTCTATATTATGTAAACTTGACATCGGCAGTCTCTTCCTTGTCTGGATCAACCGAGAGAGAGAGACTTCACCGAAATATTACAAATCGACTTTTCGTGAATAGATTGCGCTGCGCGCCTCTGGTTTTCATCCTGGGTAGCACAAAAGAACACATCGACTTGGAAAATCATAGTCATAGTGGATGTCTGCAGAGCACCAAGCCGAAAGGGAAAGCATGGGTGGTTTTCAATTAGACACAATAGCGTTAATCATGTGTAGTAGATGCTGGAACCCAATATCTAGAGTATATGTCATGCTGCATGTAAGTACTACTCAAACAAGCTGACTACAGCGCGCCGAAGTACGCATGAGCAACTTACTATATTGCTTAATCAATGGTTGCGCTTGAGCGGAACAGAACTTGCACTGTTGATTGAGTGCTACACGACGGATAAGTAATTTTTAAGCAAAAAGTCAATTTCGAATGTACAGAGTATACTGTCGGCGGCAGATAAATATATGTTCGCAGGCACCTTCTTTTGAAGTTTTATTGACTATAAGAAGTCGCCGGTGTGGTGACTGGAAGAAAGAAAATCGCGCAGCGCAAGATCGGCAGCTGTTATGGTATGTCCAGGGTTTTAGTGCTGGTAAAACACCTCCATTCAGTTAACGTTGCAAATGGTATTGTTAACGAAGTGTGAACCAATATGGTTCTTGTTTATGGCCAGGGCATAAACTAACGAAATTCGAGATTAGACATAAGCGTATATTGTGCAAAAAGGATTTAACTTTAGCAAATTTATAATTTTCTTTAATACTTTCACTCCTGTGTGTATGATTTAATACACGTGTAATAACATGAAACATAAACGTATTTACTCATAACAAAAAATACAGACTGTTTTTTCATTCTCATTAATTTTTATATATATTATTTGTACAGAAAACCGGTTGCCTTTACGAGCACATACGATGGGGCGATGCATTCGTTGTTGTCTACTCGATTTGTGATAAACACAGCTTTTCAGAAGCTGAAGATTACCTGGAACAGTTAACCAAACTGAAGCTGCCATCATACTACACTACCTTGCTGCTTGGTAATAAGCGGGATTTAGACCATGCCCGGTAAGTAGTGCCTCCGCACTTTATTATAGTAATTCGTATCTTTATGCACTTCCCTTAATCCCTGTCATGTCAATCAATTTGCGCTAAATCACATATGATATAACATTCTGTAATATGAACACTCAAAGTGAATAAAAATAAAACACTCGCGCAAACACTCGAGTGTTTTGTTGTTATCTTTATGTTGTTTATTTTTCTATTATTTTTTTTAATTTGTTGTTTTTGTTTTCATCTTCTTCTTCTTCATTTTGAAAAACAGGAAAGTGTCAGTGAATGATGGTCACGAATTATCACTCAAGTATTCATGTCAATTTTACGAGGTGTCTGCGGCTGAGAGTTTTGCCGGTGTTTCGCTGGCTTTTCAATCATTACTGCGTGAGGCTAGATCTATTCAGCTGTTAAAAGCCTTGCCAATCAGAAGGAAACTTGGAGTTAATAGTGTGTCGAAGGTAAGATATGAATATTGAATATAAAATAAAGCGAAATTTATTTATATTTAACACAACAAAAAAAAACAATAAACAAAAAACAACAACAAACTGGACAGATAAAAAAAAAACATTGTTGCACGTCTTCTATAGAAAGTTTTTCCATCATTAAAATTTCACTAATAATTTTCAAATAATATTTATTATTTTTGGTTTGTTGTAAAATTAAGAATTATTAAAAAAAGGTGAGGGAAAATATGCTTGAACAAAAAAAACAGCGATATTAGATGTTTGTTGGCGATTTCTAATTGTTTGTTTATTTTTAGCGTGCTGTATTCGAAGGTAGTCAGTGTATTATAGAGCTGATAATAGTAATTGATGTTATACAATATTAGAATAGGTAGCGTGAGAAGAATATTTTAGCTAAGCTAATTTGTGAGATAATTCTAAAATAATTATCCCAAAAAAGCATACTTATCCCTGAATGTATTCAAAAACATCAGGCAAACAGATCGCCTAAATTTTGCAGAATATTTAAATTACAACGATCATGCATATTAATAGACAACGAAAGAAATAAAGTGGAAAATTTTAAACTCGGTTTGTGGCCCAAAGTGGGTTTGGGATAAGGAGATGGCCTGGCGTACTTATTATTTAACGTAGGTATGGATTGATACAGACGAAGGAATCAAAACCGTGAGCAGTGTTTTTGAACAAGTCGGTCGGCTTTGAAAAACATGAGGAGCTAGCTGGAACCCGGTGCGCCTCGCTGTACCTATAAGTTAATAGTATGGCGTGCGCCAAAACAATCGGGATTTTCCAAATCACCTTTTTTATGAGCAGTGAGAGTCTCAAATTCTACCACAAAAGTACATTCGAAAATAAAAGTGTCACTCCGTTAAACGAAATCACCCGCTCATATCACAATTCAACGGTCTTACTGTCATCTGACATTTCTGATTCCGAAAAATAAAAATAATAAAATTTCACCATTTCCAACGTTCAAAATTTGTTTTGAAAAAGTTTGAGCAGAGGAATCTTGTAGCAAATGTACACGCATATTCGTTTAAGCGTGATTCTTTTTCAACATTGTTCCATAGATATGATACTTTAACGCATGCGTTAAGCTCATTCGCGAGGCCAGGACCGGATTCCGGTTGTAGAGCCGTTAAAGAAGAAGAAGAAGAAGTTAAGCTCATTTGCAGGCGTTGATCGGAGCATAACGGGCGAAGTTGAGCGAAAATTCCCTGCAAATAGTTTCAGAGCGCCTCGCATCCTTTGGGTTCTCCTCGGAAATCTCGCAAAGCCCTGTCAAGCACCATGGTGCATTCGTCCCAAATTATAATTTTGCACATTTTAAGGACTGTGACAATGCGGGAGTTTTAGCTGATGTGAGATGTTGTTATGACTCAATGGGCGCTTGGGAGCTGAATATGTACATCATCAAGTAGCGTTGATCTAATTCCTGATGTTGTCACTGCATGTGCAATTTCATTCTGCTTTCGAATCGAAGCCAAAATCAAATTGATACGAAATGTTTTGCCTGTTACCGCCTGGAGCATCTAGAAAAAAATCTCTCTATTTCCTTTGGCTACACGTGACATGATTTTGTTGTACATTTTTTCTGATCAGCAACTAATTGTTTGAGTCTCCACGAAAAAAATTAGCTGATTTACTGTGAATTGCTGTTCTCGCACCAAGCTACCATCTTAGAGATCCCAGGTTCAAATCCCGGCAGCTCCACGGTCCTTCGCCTTTTCCACTTTCCCACCTACATAACTTTCCTACTTTCTTCTTCCCTCTTTACATTACTGATTCCTTAGCCCTTCCCCGCTTGATGATATCCAACTCGTTTAAGGAGACATAACGCTCCGGCGAGTTGTTTCTCGATGCCCCGAAGTCCGAGTCGCGATAGTAATGGTTGGGAGTAGGTGGACTAAAAATATCGCGGGTAGGTTGTGGGATTTCCTTCTTCCCCGACTAGAGCTGATGTTCGACATTGCACTCTATACGAAGTAAATAGATTGTCGACAGTATAAAGGACCTTTCCTGAGCCTCTAGTCTTTCACATAAAAAAAAGACTTTTCTAGAGAATTTGTTTTTCCTGAACGTTAGCAAACAAACATTTCCTTTGTGCTTCGTTCGCTACACTAAAGCGGGTGTTCGAATTCGTATTGAGCGTGTTGAAGCGCCGCTGATAAACTGGGAAGCAAATGACTTCATTTGGAAATTTCAAAGTTTTCCGGAGATATCAGCAAAACTAATCAATGTAAAGTACTTGTCAGACTTGACCATAAAGAACAAATTTTTCGGTAACTACTGTAAATTCCGGTATGAACCACAGTTTCCTGAAACTGTACGGGGTAGAAAACAATCCCCCGTCAAAAAAGTACTGATTCAAGGTTTCAAAAACTCGTGATATTTGTAAAGGGTAAAGTAATTTTTTCATGATTTTTAAAGAGTGTCGGATTTTGACAAGTGATGTTACGTTGGAAAGCTATCGCTGTGCAGAATCCAAAAAAGATCACTTCGTTTAGAACGGGACTCATTCCATCGAGTTTATTAGATATTAGATAATTTATCAATTTAAGGTCTTTCTGGCACTTAGTCGAGGTTTTTTCATTTAAACAAAAAAAATGGCCCGGCCGAATGTTATGAAATTTGGTTCAGAGAATTTGTTCGTTAATATTCTTCTTTCGGCACCTTAAAGAAGTCGATAACGTATTACTATTTTATAATAAGTCAGTTCATTCAGAAGCAAGGTACAGAGAAGATCGTAATTCAGTAGACTGCTCCAGTATGATTCGCAAGGTGTTAATATGATCTATGCAGGAACGGCCTTTTCTGAACCCAACCTGCTGTCTTCTAAGCTGTCTTCGGTCTACTGCCTCTTATATCCCTGAAATAATGTGGGACAAGATTTTACCCACAGTAGATAATAGACAAATGCCTCTCCAATTGTCACATATTGTTAGGTCCCCATTTTGGGCATTTTGACTATGATATCTTCCGTCCAATCCTCCGGAAAGGTACAAGTGTTCCATGCTTTTTCCAGGATTGGGTGTAGCGCATCTGCTATGAGGCCTGAGGAATACACTTTTTAAATATTTACACAAAAACTTATTTATTAAAATAGTACAGGAAAAATAGTAAAAATAGCGGAAATGTTTGGGTACAGGCTGAAAATTGGCACGGAGCTTCCTTTTAGGGTTCTTAATAAGGGGTTATAAAGTCTACCGATTTTCTACCCCGGGAACCTTTCTTTCTAGGGGGTTTTAGGGTCAAAATATCTGTTTTTTGCAAATGCATCTGAAACCGTAAGTCCTATCATAAAAAAATGTTCACAAAGTTTGTAGCTCATATAATTTTCTACAAAAAATGTTATTATACATTTTGCCGTACGTATTGCCATTCATGAGATATCACCGTTTTAAAGATTTAAAATATTCATATGAACTCATTCATGACTTGTATAGGTTTTCCGACGTTCAAGTTGGACTACTTTTCTAATTTTTTCAGGGGTCATTCCTGGATGTATTTGGAGGAAAAATGTGTTCTAGATAGGGGGCTAACCACTAAGATACAGGGTGTTCGCGAAAAAACAATGTCTTTTTTTGTCATTTATTTAGAGTTGAATAACTCCTAGACCAATTATCGTAAACCAATATACTTAGACTCATCTTTTAGGTCAAAGTGTATTCTTTTATTTGATATAAAGATCAGGAACTTGAGTTGCTCCGTTTAGAAGATATGTAGGTTCAAAGCATGAGCGAAATGTTTAAAAGCCTAATGATATTTTTTTATTTAATTTAAAGTATATTTTCTGTTTTTTTTACCAAATGGTCCAAATTGGAACAATAATACAAAATTACATCTAAATTATGTCAGATAGTGAGTGTATTGATTTCTGCAGGATTTGTGATAAAATATGTTGCTTGAATTTTGAAGCTGTGAATGTAAAATTGAATAAAAAATATCATTAGGCATTTAAACATTTCGCTCATGCTTTGAACCTACATATCTTCTAAACGGAGCAACTCAAGTTCCTGATCTTTATATCAAATAAAAGAATACACTTTGACCTAAAAGATGAGTCTAAGTATATTGGTTTACGATAATTGGTCTAGGAGTTATTCAACTCTAAATAAATGACAAAAAAAGACATTGTTTTTTCGCGAACACCCTGTATCTTAGTGGTTAGCCCCCTATCTAGAACACATTTTTCCTCCAAATACATCCAGGAATGACCCCTGAAAAAATTAGAAAAGTAGTCCAACTTGAACGTCGGAAAACCTATACAAGTCATGAATGAGTTCATATGAATATTTTAAATCTTTAAAACGGTGATATCTCATGAATGGCAATACGTACGGCAAAATGTATAATAACATTTTTGTAGAAAATTATATGAGCTACAAACTTTGTGAACATTTTTTTATGATAGGACTTACGGTTTCAGATGCATTTGCAAAAAACAGATATTTTGACCCTAAAACCCCCTAGAAAGAAAGGTTCCCGGGGTAGAAAATAGGTAGACTTTATAACCTCTTATTAAGAACCCTAAAAGGAAGCTCTGTGCCAATTTTCAGCCTGTACCCGACCATTTCCGCTATTTCGCTTTTTTCAGCTTAATTTGACTGTACTAAAAACCAAACACAATTCGATAACAAACACAATTCTTTAAGAATTCACTATAATCACTTGCAATTTAATATCTCACACTATTAAATTCTATTTATCGCTTTTCAATTCACTTTTTTCGCTTTAGCTCACTTTTATCACTTTAGAACACTTTTATCGCTTTTCAAATCAAATTAACTTCCCACATTTATATATCCAAGCTCCCCCTTATCTAACTTCTGGAACTTTCGCCCATTTTCTAGTCCGTGGTCGAATATTCTTTCCTTCCGGAAAGTTTGAGAAACTTTGTCTTCAATCATCGTCCGTTCCAAATTTAGTCCATGTTTAGTTTAGTACATAAATCGTTAATTCAAACCGCAACCAAATAACAGTTCATTCAACTTCCAACAGATGGCGCATAAATCTTACAATATAAACGAAGATAGATTTTGCCAGAACTAATCCATTTCTTCGATGGCTTCATTAGTTAATTGCAGAAGGATTAAGACAAGGCCTAAATTTTTTGGGGTCACATTGCTAAAAGCTATTTAGGGTAGCTTATGTTGACTAGACTCTGGAGTAATTACGAAGTAGCAAAAAAACAAGGATTTTTAGTCCGTACTAATAGACAAGTTACGTATTTTTAATAGAAAAAAATAGATAGTTTAAAAAAACTAAAAAATACGCTTTTATTTTAAAATTAACAAGTAAAAAATAATTTTGAATGTAAAGTTTTTATTACTGCAGCCATTTACTTAAATGTAAAAAAGGCTGGGGCGCTCATACCTATTTTCTAATTTTATGGTTAGTAGAACTTTTCGTTAGCGCCCCCCACCAATTGATTTAAAAAAAACTTACTAATCTTGACGGTTTTCTTTTACTTATAATAATTCTATTCTATAATTTCTTCTTTTAATTTCTTTCCAGGTACTAGGTAATATATTTGGCAAAAACAGCAAAGACAGGAAAAAGAGGCCATCACTAAGTATATAAGGTATTTTTTCTACACTACACATTTTAAGTTAACCAAACTTTTGCGAAAGTTGCAAAATACTTTTTTAATAAGTATTTTTCTGTATAAAAGGAAAAAATTATTTTTCAATGTAAAAATTTTATTGTAAAAATTAAATTAAGTATTAAGTTTTAATAATCGATGATACTCGTAACTTAAAGTAATTAAAGTTTTTTGTAAAAATATGAATTTAAATTGGAAAAATATTTGTGATACATTAAAAATTTAAATTATAAGATTTTTATAATTATATTAAAGATAATATACCGTATTTATGTTTTAGTTTAAGTGGAAATTTGATGAAAATTGAGCTCATTTTAGTAAAGCAGAAAAGTATTTATTTGATTTTTTAATAAGGGGTTTTTTTCATAGTAAATTGTAAAAATAAATTAGGAAAAAAAATATAATATTTGTCAATTATTAGATAACAATAAATCACAATTTCGAAGTCATGAACATATTCTGTAAAGGACCGCTCTTATATAGTTAAATATGTACTAGCAAGAATGAATAATCATCGAATCCATTGATTTCAAGAGACAAATTCTATGGAGTCCATATCAAAAAAAAAAATATCTTTGCAATGATAAATTGGATATTTGTTATTTTAAGAAAATTTTTAACATTGCCTGTGCCATAGCCAAATTCGGCGATACAAAATGTCACATCATCTTGAAAAACTTATAAAAATTTCTTTCAGTTAAAAAAAAGTAAACAGCATGATTGTATACAGCTTTCCATAATCAGTAATTCGCAACTCTCACAACATTTAAAGACAAATGGTCTTCAGTATTTCTAGATCTTCCGAACAAAGCCGCATATTACACCATCATATAATAGTTTAAGTAACGCTGCTATATTTGTCAATTCTATTTCCTTGATGAGATTGCATTCTTGTCCAGCCGAAATGCTTTTATATTCTTTCTCTAAGAATAGCGCCCCGTTGCTAGACTGCCGACCTTTGCACCTCACAGGTATTTTCCTGTGGATAGATTCAGAGAAGAGTGAAGAATGTCATAACCATCCTGTATGAGGTATGAGTCATTATCGTCTTCTACTTAACTTTGGTTGGGATTTCCAGTGTTCCACACAATCAAAGGACAGGGTCTTCTTCAGGACTCGCGTGGTATATAGGTTGTTCAAAGAGCTTAAAATCAACAAATCCACTGTATCCAAAATAGTCCTAAAGAAATGCGCTTTACTTTTATCTACATCTCTATGTAAACTCTTTGCCCTAGCATACTTCTCCGAATTTTATCGAGACCCTTGGAAACCGAATCCTGCTAACTACCGTCCAATAGCAGTTAATTTCTTCCAAAATCATAGATACTTGAACTATAGAAGCTTATGGGTTATCAAGAGTTCAAATTAACCCTGAATGACAAACAATACGGCTTTAGACAAAAACGGCCCACTGCCGACATTTTACAGAGCTCCTCAGCCAAAGTATTCATTGATTTGTCGAGTCTAGTTTAGAGTCGCTCTATATGGGTTTTTATAGAGTTTGGCAGCATGCTCTTTTAACTAAACTCCAAGCTATTGGTATTGTCCCAGTTCTAAGAAAATTTTCTTTCTCCCCATTCAATTAAGATAGTATTGCATGGCGTCAAGTCTAAACCCCACATCATTTCTGCCGGTGTTCCTCAGGGATCAATTTTATCACCGATTCTCATTCTCTATTGGGGCCGTAAGTATCAAGTTTAATTCAATGCTTCCAAAAGGAAATTTAATGCTTCCAAAGTACCGTCGTTTTCCAATAAAACTTGGAACCTCTCCCCATCGGTGTCAATAAGGAAAAGCTTGCGATGGAATGACCAAATCTCTCAGTGCTTGGGATTTCTTAAGAAGTTCCTCCTCCAGCCATCATATTTACAAATCCTACATTTGACCTCACCTTAAATACAATTGCTTTATTTGGGGTTAGGTTTGGAAAAACACATTAGTGTAATGAGAAAGAGTGAAAACTCAAACTCGCACTCAAACTTATCGATGGCGATACCATTTCCATCGACCCTGTGAGCCATCATAGGAGTATACCGGCCCTAATAAACCCCTAAAACCCATTCAGAGTTCTATAAGCTAGTATGCGCGCGTAGTAACTAGTTCTATAAGCTAGTATGGTGAGTTTACATGAATGACACGCTTGTCATTTTTTATGTGATTAATTGTCATTATCGTTTACACGGTCATAATTTTTGTCATAATTTTTGTCATTATTTCTGTCAAGTTATGACAAATCGTCATGAAAGAATGAACTTGTTCATGAAATGTCACTGTAAAAAACAGTAACACCTGAAATGAATGGGGGTACATATTTAGCAATTATTTGTTGATTGGGTTTTACCGCGAAATTTGGATTTACGAACATAATTTTTATTTTGTTTCGATTTAGGGGTGGTTTGAAAGAGGGTTTAGAATAAATTTTAGTCCAGTCGTTAGGGGTTTTAACCTCTAACTAAATGTTAACTCACTAATTTAAAAAAAAATACTTCTTAGTCACGGAGTCACTCAAGTTTCTGTCCTTTATATCAAACTAGTATGGCTGTGGGTATGAAAAGCTCAGATTTGCAGCTGTTTGACAATTCTTCTATTAATTAATTCAACACGTGTGATTTTCGCACCTTTGACTAATGTGCGATTGATGACGACACCGCCTGCTCCACCATCGACCCCTTGAGCCACCGTAGGAATGTAGCAGCACTGACAAAATTTGATCGCTACTATCATAGTGACTGTTCCTCCGAGTTAAACGCTCTCCTGCCTCCACGGCAATCTTATACCCGCAACACCAGATTAGCCCACTCGTCTCATTCCCTTCACCTGCAACTCCCCCTTTCACGCACTCAACAAGATATGAATTCGTTTGTTAATAGAACAACTCGACTGTGGAATAATCTCTCGCAGTCAGTATTTTCGAGCTCCTACAACATCCAAGAGTTCAAACGCAGGGTTCATCACCACCTTCTTCAATACCCCCGTACCTTTTAACCCTTAACCTATACCCCCCCCCCATCCCTCCCTCGTACTAAGCTTACTGCTAGACATTGCACCATGACGTGACAAATGACATGACGGACTAGTAGTACAAAGGGTGACTCCTGAGCTTAGCACTGCCACATAAAAAAAAATGTGTTCCATTATGTCTGTTCAATGCACAATTTACAAAACCATCCTTTTGTAAATTACCAGACTATCAAGGGGTGTTATTAAACAAGTTTTTCATGTCACTTTCAATAGTCCTACACCCTTTCAATAGTTCGGCACATTTCAAAATATCAAAGCGCCGCTGAGAAGTTATTGTGTACATTAACGTCACTGCGCATGTTTTTTTTTCTAATTTGGCACAAATGCGCACGTTTTCAAAATTTAAACTTAATCTAGAAAGACATTATTCTGTGAACAAATTTTAGTTTTATATTTTATATCCTTTCAAATATAAATTGGTACGTTTGTACCAATTGGCGGTGTGTCGTTTTACTTTTTCATAGACGATTTTATTCCTTTTACGTCGAAATTGTGTATTTATAGTAACTAATGAGAAAGTCACACTACCAAGCAACATTGTCCCTAATTGAATTTTAAAAAATTTTGATTGGTTCATTTCCGTAAACAACAAACATTTCCCTTTCCCATTATAAATTTTCCTGTTGACTTATTATCAATTTAGCATGCTCCAATAACAGTATATGAAAAAACCGAGAGAGATACAAACCGCAAAGAAAAAAATTATTTATCCATGTCGAAACCATCACAAACCTCGACCCTTCTCATAATTCATGGATCAGATTAAATCGGACATAAGCCACATTATAAGCGAAATCCCCGAAAAAGAGCAAACGTCGAATTTCAATGAAACTCGAAAAATAACCGATTAACGGTACCGCAGCGGCCAAAAACAATTTTCAAAATAAAAATTACCCAAAAGTTAAATGAACTTTCTCTGGCGCTGTGTGTCTCTCATTATACATATATCTCTCTTCTCGCCGCATCAAAACATCAAGATTCAAAATAATAAAGATTAAACAATTTTTTTTGTTGTTGTATTCTGACGACTGTGGAAATGACGGCGTCGTCTCCAAGACAACGAATCTCGCGCCGCCGCCGTCGCAGTAAATTGTGCGAAGAAGTGGCGCGGCTCCACTGGCTAATGATCATCTCCAGTTTGGATGGTAATCGATCAAATTTGTTTGACATTTTGGTCAACAGCCACTGTCCGGCATTAACAATCTGACACAACACACTCTACAACAACAACAACAACATTACAACACACGGTCCAACAACAACCGCGCATGCGGAGAGGAAAAAATATTCTTTTGCATAACATCAAGAAGCTGACCAACTGTCAAGAAGCAATGTTGCTCGCGTCAAAATAACTTAAGTCGTGCGGGCATGCGCGCGAGCGCGCCGACGCATTATTAACCTTAAGCGTGGCAAGAAAAAAACCACCGACAGTCGGCGCGGAATACGTTGAAAGTTGCTTAGACAGCACACCTGAGTGGTTCCGGCCGATCCGTGGAATCTCATAGTGTTTTGTCACTCGGAAAATGTTGCTGTGCGCGCATACCTGTCTCATACACACACATACACCTGAAACTCAGTCATGACTTATGTATATAAACCTGTGTTAACAGCAACAAGTTGACAACACTGAATCCTTTAGCATTTTTCTTATTTTGTATGCATTGTTGCTCTTGTAAACTGTGGGGACAAAAGTTTTTACTTTTATTATTTTTTTTTTATTTTTTTGTTTATTAATTTGCGGTCTGTCGATTTTTGCTAATATCTCAACTCCGGTCATCAAAATAAACTCAGCCTCTATCCCGCCATGGATTACTGCAAAAAAAGTCCATGGATAAAGATAAAAATGGCCGAGATTAGGGTCAGAAAAGTGGAGCAGAAGAGATTAAGTAAGATCATTTTTGGAGTTTTGTTGTTTAATCCGTCAGCCTTCTGCTTTATTTTGTGTGAGCTCAGTTTTTCGTTATGTAACTAAGATATTACGACTAAGCAGATGTAATCGAAAACTTTGTACATATATATCATACATTCCCATCTTTTGTGTGTGTAGATTTGTTCAGAACTCATCTACACAGCTAAGAAGTTCAGTATTGTGCCTTGAAATCCGTTCAGTTTAATGTTAATTCACAATTATTATTAAATAATTAATTTTTTTGTTTTTTTGTAAATATAAAGTAAACATTTTGCTTGAAGCTTTTGTATAAAAAATAAAACACTTTTTTTTTAAAATGTTCCTATCTTTAAGAATCGCTCCTACTTTAAAATTAGTATTAAAATTACTGCAATTGAATTTTTTTGTGAAAAATAAATAAAAACATTGGAAAAGAATAAAGAGTTATTTTTATTTATATTTTTATAAATATGTAATCAAGTCAAGTCCAAGCTAAGAAGACATCCTTCGTACTAGCAGTCCGTCATGTCGTACTCCTCATGCTCATCAGAAATTTGAACGAAGCTCACGGATATAACAAAAATGAAAAGTCTAAACAACCAACTTTGTAACGGGCTTCGATTTCGCAAAATCGATATCCTCAATAGTAACTCGCTGGGTCGAAGGGTTTGTGGGAGTCAATAAGTCCTTAGAAATGGATAGAAAAGTAATTTGTTTTTATAACGTAACGTAATAGACCAAGAGCTGGTTGCATAAAATGTGATCATTCGAGTAAGGGGATGAAATTTTATGAAATGTTAGTACTCACAGTGACCGTGAGACATAACTTGGTCTGTCTGGGCGCAGTTGGTTTCCAAGTTTGGCATGTACGTTTTCCGGAAAATTTTTGGGACCGCAACGAAACCTATTGAGTAAGAATTTCAAACTACAACCAAATTAAATTTTGAACATTTTTATACTAGAAAACACAGGTCTGCCGGATCTGTGCCGGTGCCAAATGCCTGGCAGATCACCTTTTATTGTAGTGTTTACTTACTACATAAACCTCACAATTTCCTAAAAAAACAAGCCAAATTATGTTGCTGTGCAATAATCGGTATAGGAGTCATTACGGTTTATGTACAGTACCTTTTAACACCCCTGTGATCTCAACTATTTCATGCGATTTTGTTCTTCGGTCGCTCAATATGTCGTTTTTATCGATCATTTCGGTTGTACTCACTTTTACAGGTTGATGTGCGGCCACCTTTGAATTAATTTGTTCAATTGTAACTAGTTGCGAACACAGTGGCAACTGCATCCAACTGAGCTTGATTTCTTTCGATGTTAAGCCTTTGAATAGACATGTTTAATTACCACTCGAAATTCACTTTTTTCCATTTTGTTCAATAAACAGAAGCTGTACACTTCAAGTGACGATAAAAACGAGATCACTCTATGAATATCGCTGAAACTTTGACAAATACCTGGTGCACATAGTATACAACAGAAACAATGTAATGTAAACGACTGAATACCGTAAGACGGCACTTTAGTGCTGAAGTCTCTTGGTGACCGCTTTCCATATAAAATCGAAGCTGGTGTTGTTGTTTCTGCTTTAGCGCTAACGTCACTAGGAGACCCTTTTCTATAGTATTCGAAGCTGTCAGTCTTTTTATGTATACCATGCCTAGTGAGGAATGATGCTAGCGACAGCGGGGCTATGAGCACCACCTCTTAGATTTTCTAAGGGATCAATACCCCCAGCTTCTCCGGAGTGTCCTTGCTTAAATTGAGTCGAAGAAAATGGGTGAAGATTGATGATAGAAAATCGACAACTTGGATTTGAAAAGCTAGGAAAACTATGTACCAAAATTTACATATACTACTGCGATCAAGTAATAGTAAGCTTTTTCCCATTAAAGGTCCCCACATAGTGGAGTCAGATGAGCATCAAATTTTAGTGAAAAGGGAATTGTCTCCAGAGTAAAATTTTTTTTTTGGAACATGTTAGTTACATCGAATACTATACGAAATGGACATTTTCTACCTCTAGCAACCGCCGCTACGTAAGTTATCGGCCATTATGTCAAAAATTTACCATTTTGGTCGTTCTTTCTAAATATAAATGCGTATATCTCGGCATGTGTAAGTCCGAAAAAATTGAAAAAAATAGAGGTTGTTCGTTATGATATTGGCTACCAGCGGTTACAATATGAAATCCTTATCTGCACATATAACCTCAAAAAAAATCAAAAAATAAAGAAACTACAGAATTTTGGTTTTTTGGTGATAACTTCGAATATTTTTAGTGAAATTTGATGAAATTTTCAAAAGTTATACTTTATAATGGGAACAATAACTGGTTAAAATTTCAAGTCAAAATATCTAATACAAGGCTCAAAAATTGACTTCAAATTTGAAAATTGATTGCCCTATCAGTTTTGTGCATCGCTTCGTATGAGGTTCTTACTTTTTTTTAAATGTAGCTTCTTTTATGCACTTTTGATGGTGAAAAAGAAAAAAATTTAAACTTGAAGAAAAGTGAAAAAAAATCGAATCGAAAATCAACAATATTTGCATTTTTTCGTCAATTTTTTTAGAAAAAAATCACATTTTTTGGTAAAGTTCAATTTCTATTGAATTATTAGTTCATTTTTGACATATGATGATCGAAAAATTGACCTTTATCAAAAAATGTGATTTTTTTCTAAAAAAATTGACGAAAAAATGCAAATATTGTTGATTTTCGATTCGATTTTTTTTCACTTTTCTTCAAGTTTAAATTTTTTTCTTTTTCACCATCAAAAGTGCATAAAAGAAGCTACATTTAAAAAAAAGTAAGAACCTCATACGAAGCGATGCACAAAACTGATAGGGCAATCAATTTTCAAATTTGAAGTCAATTTTTGAGCCTTGTATTAGATATTTTGACTTGAAATTTTAACCAGTTATTGTTCCCATTATAAAGTATAACTTTTGAAAATTTCATCAAATTTCACTAAAAATATTCGAAGTTATCACCAAAAAACCAAAATTCTGTAGTTTCTTTATTTTTTGATTTTTTTGAGGTTATATGTGCAGATAAGGATTTCATATTGTAACCGCTGGTAGCCAATATCATAACGAACAACCTCTATTTTTTTCAATTTTTTCGGACTTACACATGCCGAGATATACGCATTTATATTTAGAAAGAACGACCAAAATGGTAAATTTTTGACATAATGGCCGATAACTTACGTAGCGGCGGTTGCTAGAGGTAGAAAATGCCCATTTCGTATAGTATTCGATGTAACTAACATGTTCCAAAAAAAAAATTTTACTCTGGAGACAATTCCTTATGTTTTGCTCATCTGACTCCACTAACACACCGGCGCGATTTATTCGCAAGGACAGCGAAGGCGAAAACCTCGCGCTTGTCGCAGGAGCGAATCTTACGTACATCAATATACCAGCGTCATCAATATACAAGCGTCTCTTACACTATCCAAATTCGCGAATTTGTTGGTACTGCCGATTTTTGAAATGTTTATTTTCTCAAAATGTATGTATCATCAGATGAAGAGAGGCCCTTCTGTTGGTAATGTTAGATGAAAAGGAATATCACATACATACCCCGTTTATAGCTAGGTTGAAAAGTTGAGTCGAGATTAAGTTGAAATTTCGACCACCGTATGTGATGTCGAGTTAAGTTCACTTTGGGTTAAAATAGGGTTGAACTGAAAACAAAAGGAAACCTCAAGTTTTTGTGTGAAACTCTCATTTGTGTAAATTCTCATCTGGAATCATTGGGGTTTATGCATTTGGTTTGGAATAAAAGAACAATATTATATTTACTAGTTTCATTCAATTTCTTCCCTGCAGCATCTGACCATTACGTCTACACTGCTACTATGTATATATGACGATGGTCTTAACGGTATTCACATATTCATCTGAAACGTGGGTGCTTAGCAAAAAGCGACAGGGAAATCCTTCGGAGAATTGCTGGTCCCTTCTGTGTGCTAATTTCCCATATCCACCATCTGACTGGGATTTGTGTTTCCGTAGTAAGAACGTAAGCTCTGATGCTTTCTGTATCATGAAAGTCATACGATGCGTTTGCTTATTCACCATTCGACGAAGTATATAGACAGGTAACAACAGACATCTTGCCCCAAGTGCCCTGCCCTGCGCCTTGTAGCATAAGGACTACGGCAGATCTGGAAGGGCATACTCGATAAGACCTGAAATCTAAGGTGTAAACAATCGTACTGTAGGGACGAATGGTACTGCGGTTCCAAAAGCCATCATACAAAAAGTATGGCTGCATTAATGAAGCTTAGAACGGCTCCAAATCGGACCTTTTGCCAAATGTCAGAAAGTGTCAAAATGGGCTTCCTTGCCACTGGTTGTCCGAAGACTTTCTTGATTGCGGAACAACACGTTGCTGTGCTGAAGGCGACAGCTATGTTGAAACAGGGCTTACAGCACCCAAGATTCTAGGGTCACTGGCCTTCATCTACGCTAGTTTGACCACGGTTATATGGTAGAGAAGGGCCGCCTTAAACCCTCAGAACGGACAAGCCTAGTCGCTGTAGACGAGGGTAAGCTGCCGCGCAGCCATGTTGTAGTCAGGTACTTCCGCCTGCGATAGAAGACCCCACCGACCTGATGATAAAGGCCAAAACAGGAGTGCAGGAGTGGAGGGTACTAGACCAAGTAATATAAGTCGCTGTAGCATTAAGCCATTTGGATGGGATTAAAAGCCTGATGGTTGCTTCATTGTGCGTTTACCAAAACAACTCACCAAAAGTACACATGGCTTTATTGAGTTCGGCCTAGTTGCTCTTCAAGATACTGCTCTGCTGACTAGAAACTAGAGGGTTGAGAGTTTCGTTTTTGGCCGCACAATGAAAATAGTATTATATGAGGTCTAATTTGAACCCCACATCATCTCTGCCGGTGTTCCCCAGGGGTCAATTCTACCATCCACTTTTTTTCTTAATCATTATTCGGTCCACAAAAACCGCATCGATTCAAACATCTCCAAAACGAAATACAATCTGATCTCTAATGAAACCTGCATCGACCTTCGTTCTAGGCATAATACGATGGAATTGCCAAACAAGCAATATCCTGGGGTATCAAGGGTCACCTCAGCGTGGCTTGTCAGGGTGTATTAGCATGTAAGCATAAGAGAAGCAAAAAGTCTCGGTGGTTCACAAGGAATTGGTTCAGATGGTTGTAGCTGCATTAAGACTAGTCTATGCAAATGTCAACGAAAGATAAGTGATGTTGGAGTGTACTTCATAACGGATCAACACCTACTTCAGTTCCTAATTTTACTTATTACAATTTTCCTGCGCACAATTGACAAAAATAAACCTAATCCTAAGTGCAAGTTTCCCAAAACACGCACCCAAAAACCATCAAATCGGAAAAGATACCCGATCTTCACCTACATCATCTGTCAGAGCAGAGCTCCGAAATCTCGGTGCACGATCGCTAAACCAACACTGGTTAACGTCAATTAAATAAGCACCAGAAGTGTCAAGGTCCACTCTTATACGGCGAAGACAGGAAACAAGGTATACACCTTGTAAAAATGGTCCGCATTCGTTGCCATCAAAACGCAGCCACATCTGCAGCAGCAGGGCCACGGCCGGGGCAATAATGTTGCGACTGCATCCCAATAGTACTCCAGTTTCCCGGCCAACAATCGGGGGACATGATCTCTCAATTAGTTGAGAAAAGTCTGTTCATTGCATGCAAATTTATGTAAAACGCAAGGAGCCTTCAGGGCCAGCCTCCCGGGATCCAGGATAGCTTCTAGATCTCGGCAGAAATCGCAGAAACTGTTTTTATCTCACGTGGACATGACAAGTTGCATGCGTCATGAATCCGCGCGGACTAGGAATATATACCTGACTGAGGCGCATATGTGCGACCGTGACGTGTACACACTTGACCGCGCGTGTACCGCTCACAACATCTGATGGCGAATAGCATGTGACTGAATGAACGCAGAAGACAGTTGGAAAGTGCCCACTGTCCAGGTAAGAAGTGTGGGCGGCTGTACTGTTAGGTAATGTTGTCCAGTTCGGTAATTGATTCTTATAGCTGCACGGCCTAGACCTAGCCATCTAGCCTAGAGTCGCTTACGTGTTCACTGGCAGTTTGGGTGCATATCTGCCAAGATATACCGATTTATTCGTTGTTGATTTATTTCAGGTGAGTCTGCTACGTTCCCGGTATTCCGGTGTATACCTTGCGTAACAGTCGTGCTTATCGCGATGAAGGTATTAAGATATCAGATACAACAGAATGTTGGAGGCTCTGCTATTTATTTGAAATGTGAAATAGGGAAAAGTCTCTGCCGCGATGCCATCAGTCATTTTTCTAGGGAACCGCTTCGCGTTCTTGAACTTACTCAGAAATAGCAAAGAATGTGGCAAGTCGCGGTGCCGGCACAATGCACAACCGGTGAAGGTTGCACTGCCATTTGACGTTTCAATCATTCCCCGGCACCCATCTGCATTGATTAATGTGATTGCATCTTGTCATTTATAGTCACAACGGTGCATTCTATTCTCATTAATGTCAAATGAAGTCTATTTATAAAATCGGTCATAGGACATGAGACTATGCGCGGGACTCGAATCAGTGTTCTTGACACAGGTAGCCATCGGGAATTTTGATTCGAATCAGAAAGTTATGGGAAAAGTGGGTTGGAAAAAATATGGGAAATTTGTGCATAGGTACCTAATAAAAATTAGAATGCAGGTCTGCGTTTTGACATGGCATGCATAACTCTGCTAGTTGATGGGTTTCTAGTTCAAATCAGTTATGTCGAATAGTTGAGAATACGAATCAGAATGGCTATTTTGCATAGTACAAAAGAAAGTCGGGATTTTTTTTACATAGTATTCAATTTAACAAAAAAAAAAACAGATATCTTTCACCTTGTCGACTCAGATGCACTTGCATTACTTAAGAGATTAATCAGTGAAGAATCTGTCAAAATAGTTTTTTTGATAAAGATCATACTTTAAGCGAGACGTGAAGCAGTGCTCATCTCAAATATCACGGAAGTGTCTGCGCAGAATGGCTTATAAAAATTATTATTCATTCCTCTTGTATGCGCGAAGGGCCAGCAAGTATCTGGGTGCGCCTTGGGATATTTTTTCATGGAAGTGCTACAGGTGCTAATCTATTTCAGAAAAATGAAATGAGAAGTTGTTGAGGCAAAATGTGAAAATGAAAATGAAAGTTGAGACCGATTTGAATGGATTATTCGGAAATTTGATACATTTCCGCTTTTTACGATTCAGTTAAGTTGGCAGAGAAAGAGATTAGACTACAATGTAATAATTTAATAGATTTTAGGCCTTAAGTTAGGCAGCAGCAGTGAGTATATTGAAAGGCTACGTGAACACTGAGCTGGCTTTATCTAATAACATTTTATAACAGGTCGACCTAAGTATGACACTGCGGAAATATTATTTATTTTTGTTGAGCATTTCTTGGATACTTTTTACCATACTGCAAAATTCACTAACTCTTTCAGGGTGGCCTCTATACCGATAGAGGCTAAGGCACCTGGTCTGCCATCACACAGGTTCGTGATTCGATTCCACTCCTCAGGACGTTTGTTCATCTTCCTCTTATTCCACCTAGATCGATTTTCTCCTTTTTTGTATGTATTCCCCGAGCGTTCTTCTGCCAGTAGTATTGAGAAAAAATGGTCATGTTCTTGTAATCTTGTCTTGTTCTTGCACATTCAGCAAGAACAAGACCAAGACTTAGTTATGCTTGCAAGAACAAGAACAAGACAGACTGAACAAGAACAAGACTATATTAGTCCTGTCCTGTTCTTGCGTTTGCTCATCACTACCTGCCAGGGTGTGTAAGCATAATAAGCGAGGAAATCATCTCCTGTACGTCATAAAATGAGCGTTCTGTCGCGGCAGCATTGGTATGGTGGAATAAAACCGGGTGCTTGGTTTAGCAGCTTTTTCACTCTTTTCTCTACTATCTTTCCGACTGGACAAATCTGTCATTGCATCCAGAGCCGGCACCATAAAATAAGGGAATCTCAAAATCGCCGAATTCCATGCGCAGAGTTTCGAGCGAGGAATCCGAACTTTTTAGCTTCACTGATACTCGCGACATAAATCCAGTAGTAGGGCACGACCTGATCTCCTGAAATCGGAGATCTTTTCGTCTGAGTATTGGATGTTCCACCGCGAAGTTCTGGACCGATATACGAGATGTAGATAACCTTTTTAGCTTGATGATCTGATTACTGTTAAGAGCCAGCAAAGCCTACTAAAAGCAAAGGTACTACAGCGGGCAGTGAATATATTGCAGATATTGTGGCCAGAAGAAGATCCAGAGTGTCGTCTTATTAAGAAAATCGTTAGGCCGCAGCATCTACACGGGAGTAACCAGCTTCCATAAGTCGCCTGAAACATTTCTCGGCTCCGCCACCCCGTCTTCTCAAAGCAGTCGGTATTTTGGGTTGCCTCCCGATGGAGCAGTATGTGCATGCACTTCCGAAGGTGGGCACCTAAGGACATTCTTCCTTTGAGGGAGTGATCGTAGTGTATCTCACCGAGGTTTGCGTGCTCAGATTGTCCTCCTTGAAGAGGGTATCGAAAATTCTTCGGCACTGGGGTCATATTAGGCACTCTGCTGCATGGGTTCAGAAATATACATCTGGCCTTGTAGGTCGTGCTATTGGGAGGCTACGAAAGCTCCTATTACCATGGGAAGGTTAATTTAAGCCAAACCGTCGCCTGGTATACGAAGTTCATCCGTTAGTATTACACTCACGCAGTACCTTTCATCACTTCAGCACGATTGCTTACACCTTGGGATTGCGGTTTTTATCGAGTTTGTTCTCTCTAAGTCCGCCGTATTCAGCCTGCTCCATGGACAGTCAGGGGTAGCTTGATGGCCTGCTCTCACCCAGGGGCAGCGCTTGGGTTTTTTGCGCCCGGTGCACTATGCCATTGCGCCCCATAGGCTGTTCGCTTTTTAACGCAGTGAAGGACAATGGGAAGAGTCACAAAGACTCGGGTGGGAGAAATAATTTTCATAGTTTGCATAATAATGCATATAACATAAAGAAAAGATTACATAGGATTACATAGGGAGTTTCATAATTGTCAACATCCAACAACAAAAATCTGCTGAAAACGACGTTTGCGTGGAGTTGGAGAGGACGATGGGCCGAGCAGATTTTTTGGCTCTGAATTCAACTTTTTGGCACAGTGGTTGTTATTTCTTGTCTACTTTTTGCTAGGAAAAGAAAATTCTAACGTATAGTTCGTTGGAAAAGCTGGTTCGTTGGAAAACTCATGCGTCTCTTCATCGCATTTCAAAAGGGAATCAACGATTACAGCCCATTTTTGTTGTCTGAAACTACGCCCCCGACCAATTACGCCCGGTGCAAGTGCACCATTCGCACCTATGAAAGTGCCGCCCCTGCTCTCACCGTTCCATGGAGCAGTGCAAGGATACCTCGAGCAGGATGAGTTAGGAGTCAAAACTTTGTTTGTTTGTTTTTATTATAATTTCAAGTTTAAACACCTTTTTCTCCAAAAAAATACGCAGGTAATCATTTTTTTGTTTTTTTTTTCACAATTGGAAAGCTTGGAAAATTTCCTATGAATAATGTTTGGCAATTTTTATGCTATGGCCTTTAGTTTTGAAGTTATAAGCAATTTTAAGGCTAAAATTGGCCCTATTTCGGCCCTTTTTCAGTACTTTTCCATGTGAGGTTATATAGAAAAGTACGAAATAAGATACTTAAAGGGTTACAAAAATACGGTTTGAGAGAAGGTGTTGAAAGAGATGGTTATGGTCCCCAGGTTTGAGCTATTAGATGTTGTAGGTGTTCGAAAATGTGTACTGTGAAAGGTTATTCCAGTCGAATTGTTCTATTTAGAAACAAATTCTTAGTTTACAGAGTGCTCCAAAAAAAGGGCGGTAGTAGCTGTAGGTCAAGGGTGTGAGTCTTAGCCCGCTCAGCTGGGCGTGTTGCGAGAATAGGTGGAGGCAGGAAACCTTTATTTCAATAGAATATTCGCTATTGTATTCCATTTTTTGTACTTTATCTAGCCAAGCTTAGACAGTAGACAGTTTCCGAATTCCCCCAAGTGCCTTCCTTGCATTATAGAAGGCGTAAGATTAACGCAGAGTACTGTCATCACCAAAGCTCTGAAGTGGATGCAATAAATTGAGAGTAGGTCATTAATTAAGATGAGAAATAGAGTAGGTGACAGAACTGATCTTTGGGGGAACCCAGCAGAGATGGGGTGTCGTTTGGATTTCATACCATGCAGTATTTCCTGGATTAAACGGCCGGCAAGAAAACCTTCATTCTGTAGTTCTGTAGAAATGAATTGACACCTAGATTGGAAGTTGAATGACATACCGATCGAAAGACTTTAAGATATCTAGAGCAGCCAGACCTCACCCACCAAATTGATTCAAACTTTGGTTTAAGTGTTCTGTCAAACACCGTAAAAGTCCCCAATTGTTGCTACCCTCTTTCTACTACGATTCAGAGATGGTGTTGTCCAAAGCACCTTTAATATCTATGAATGCGCAGAGAACAGCCTCTTTAACTTCTAGAGATCTCTTAGTTTGACTGGTAAGGCTATTCATGATTATTTCGCTACATTTGACTTTTATATATACATACATATCTAGGGTAGCGGCTCTAGACTTAACAAAACATTATGACAGTTTTACGTACATACATACCAACATAAGGGTGGTCCAAAAGTCATATTTTGTCGGTGGATAGCTTGAAAGACACAAAACAAGGCATTTTGTTATAGGTAACATTAAACATGGAATAGAAAATACGTAATACAGGTAAGTCTGAATAAAACTCGATACTTTTCTCTTTTATGACGCAAATTAATATCAAATCCCTAACCAACTTGCAACAAATTTCCCAGCTAAGCTATCATTACCCTCAGTCGGTTAACTATACTTAATCCTGTCAAAAACAATCCTTTTTTGTATAAATATCAAGAACGAATTTTCCTCAACAAATAACTTTGGAAAATCGGTACTTTCCGCATCGCTAAACACCCCGAGAATAGCGAACAATCGATCAAAGTCTGCTAAAATTCACTTTCAGTTGGACAAGTTTATGGCGCAGGTGATCACGATCGATTACGCCAAGATCGGAGACTAGATACCAAAGATATAAAAGACCGGCGCTGCCTATGAAAGCCGAGCCGAGATAATAAGTTGCAGCTTAATTTTTTTTTTTCGTAAGCTCTCCGAGACCAGCAACTATAATTGCCGCGTTCAGCTCTTCATTATTCTCGGAGAGCTCGGCACAAATTAAAGTGTCTAAAAGCAAACGAAAACTGACAATCGATAAACGGGCGGGCGGCGGGGCCGGCAGAGAAAGGAAGTCTGCAGTTTTCGGCCTGCCGGTCAGGATTTATGGGTGGCTGTGAGCAGGTTAATGTGACCTTTCTCGATGGAGATTTCCCTCCGTAGGGAAAAATACTGATGGGCAAGATGGATGGCAGACCTGGAGCGCAGCACAACGACTGAGTTAGTTGTGAAGAAAATCAATTAAGAAGATGACTTAACCCTCGGAGGTCACCAGCGCAGGCTATTGATTGTTGATCGTGAGTGCAGCGATCATTATGGCCACCAGTGAACCGCGCTTGATGGATGACTTCTTAAATGCGGAAAGTATCGTTATCGAAGAAGGGACTCGCAATTTTAGGCCCCAATCATCTGCTTTATTAGCTTTCACCGGCGAGCAGTAGTTGGGCGGAAGAGTCTTAGATTTACCTGATGCTTTTTATTGGTAATTGCCAATATCTAAGCGAGGACTGCTATGAATTTGATTGCTGAGCTAAGAGGTAAATTTTATGTTAAATTGAACAATCGAGAGTGGCTTAGGGAGTGCTAATAATGTAGGAATAGTACGACACGATCTCCACAAATTATTTTAATTGTGATTTGCCTTCAGACATTTCCACTATTCCCATTGAAAATAACAATACGAGTAATAAAAATAAATTTAAAGTTTCCATGGGATTGCCACTTCACTTTTCATAAAAGATAGCAAAAAGTGGATTTTGTTTGTAAATTTGGCTGCTTTTGATCAAGCTCATATTTAGATGGCAGCAAAAGAAATCCAAGACCTTAATGTTGATTAACACCAAGTCGTGAATACACCCAAATATCAAACGACAAACAATACGGCTTTAGATCGAAAAGATCTAACGACGACCTCCTTCTTTGCCTAACGGAGCACCTCAGGCGAAGTATACACCGATTTGGTGAATCTGGCCTGTTTGATCTGGATATCTCCAAGTCTTTTGACAGAGTATGGCATCCCGCTCTGTTGGCTAAACTCCAAGCTATTGGTATTGACTCTGTTCTGAAGAACTGGATTGAGAGCTTCCTTTCTGGCCGTTCAATCAAAGGTAGTATTGGTTGGCGTCGAATCCGACCCCCACCCCATCACCGCAGGTGTTCCCCAGGGCTCAATTCTATCACCAGCTCTCTTCCTAGTTTTTATAAATGATTTGCTCTCAGTCCCCTCCAATTCACTCCACAGCTTTGCTGACGACGGTACTCTACGTTACTCTTATGGTTTTGATAATGTAACACAAGCGCGTGCCAGACCTTGTCTACATCATCGCCAACTCTTGCCCAATTCAATCAACAGGGACATCGTACGAATTCTTGATTGGGGCCACAAGAACCGTGTCGAATTTAATGCATTAAAAACGTACTGTCTCATCTCCAACAAAACTTTCAATTTTCAACTTTCTCAATTTCAGTGGATAACAAGACCGTAACGGCATCCTCTAAGCATCCTAGGCGTAACATTAGCAATAACCACATATTCCAAAGTGCAAATTCCTCCTTCAGCCGTCTGCCAGGGCTATAATTTACAAGTCCTACATTCGCCACCGTCTCGAACTGGTCACCAGTCTGGTCACTGGTGACTGGTGACTGGTGTGACTGGTGACTGGTGTGACTGGTGACTGGTGTGACTGGTGACTGGTGTGACTGGTGACTGGTGTGACTGGTGTGACTGGTGTGACTGATGACTGGTGACAGGTGACAGGTGATAGGTGACTGGTGACTGGTGACTGGTGTGACTGGTGTGACTGGTGTGACTGGTGTGACTGGTGTGACTGGTGTGACTGGTGTGACTGGTGTGACTGGTGACTGGTGTGACTGGTGACTGGTGACAGGTGACAGGTGACTGGTGACAGGTGACTGGTGACTGGTGTGACTGGTGACTGGTGACTGGTGACAGGTGACAGGTGACAGGTGACTGGTGACTGGTGACTGGTGACTGGTGACTGTTGACTGGTGACTGTTGACTGGTGACTGGTGACTGGTGACTGGTGACTGGTGACTGGTCAACAAAGGTCACTGCGGCCGTTACTACCATTTAACGCCCAATGGCAATAACGGCCTCAGGAACCTTTGTTGGTGCCGGTTACATCAAAGAGATAAATCCTGAGTAACGTTTTTCAACTACCCTGGGAAATAGGTTGAAACTTGTGAAACTATGTGGGGCCTAGAGCTTGTTATTCGTATTTACGTTATGTTTTATTTTTATTTGGAACGTATCAAAATTGACCAACAAAAGTACCTTGAAAAAATGTTTATTATGGGTGGAGATTTCGCTCTTCTTTATTGGAAGCCTTTTTTAAGTATTAAAGACCTCACCTGAAGTGTAACTATTGCCTTTGACAACCAATTTCTTCTTTGAAACGATATTGCATGCTGTGTACACTGATGCTCTGGGAAATCAAAACATTGGAACCAAAGTACTCAACAGAGGCTTCACTTAACATAATATCAACTGAGTCTGATCATGATCGTTATACCACTAAACACTTAGACTGCATATACAAATATTATCTAAGAAATCACTGCCTAACAAATCACGTAAAACAAACAAACAAAAGACTTAAGGCACGAACCTTATCAGCAACATGTCAATTTGCAAACAGATTATCACATTCTTCACATGACCCTCAGCGTAGCTTTGCGCCTCACTTAATTACAACTCATTTACATAAATTGTTTCAAATTTACAATTATCCTATAACTCGGGTGTCTCGCTGCGGCAATATGTAATCGCTCACGCAGTATGATGCCCATTCCATTGCGACCGTCAAACGTTCGCCGTACTTGAATTGGTTTTATTTGGTCTATTGGAGCCGCATTGACCGCAAAGGAAATGAGTAATGATAATGCGACCAGGCGCCATTAACTCCACTAAGTTCAGCAATGATAATGAGGGGCGGCTGCTCAAGGGGGCTACGATGACCGCATATATGCTCAGTGCACCCCAATCCCCCGCGCTTGCGGTTTTCTACTTCAGATATTATCCAGGGGGGACGACTTTGACTCAACAGGTAAAAAGCACCACCAGCAGCAGCTTAGAACCAACTATCGTAACTCTCTCGGATAGTAGTTTTAATTACATCGGAATAGGGACGATGAGGGATACCTCCGATAGCAAAATGGCTATTAAATTCCTCATGGGCGTGGACGATAAATGATTCCCTATAAACTTCCATTTGTCATAGGCTAGTTCTGTGCCCATTTTACGATCGTTACGTTCCCTACAGATGACGACTTTAAGCGTTTCTGACTGTTTCCGATTCGATTGCTGAAAGATTTGTAAGGATCACACCAGGAGATCGGAGATCATACTCTTAACGATGCTAATGTGGGCCGTTAATATTCCTCAATTGCCGCATAAATCCGCTTCAATAAATCGGTGTGGTCCGTTTTTGCGCAGAATCAACAGACAAATAATTTATAATTAAAATTGTTAACGGCAGAGGTAAAAATTAATGATGAAAACTGGCAGAAAGGGAAACTTTGAGACATTGTCTACTACATACATATGCATGTCTCCTGCCGTAGACAGACAACAAATATTTAATGAAGTGCAAACATTTATGGTTTGTTGTACATCTACAAATTTTATGCATCCGCAGGCGCCTGCAGAGCTGGCAATCGCCGAAGTGCTTATCGCTTTGCAATTGCTGTTTGCGAATAAAGTTTGCACATTGCTCTAAAGCTTAGAGGAGATAATGTAATGTCAAAATATTTACGCGCGATTGCATTTGGAAAATATTTGCAATTTACTTATTTGTGAAATATTTACACAAAATTGATGGCGATATTTTTAATTTGAAATAGGAAAATATTGATTTTTGCATGGTGGAGGAGAGAGTAGTAGCTTTCGTTTCTGTGGATTCTATGATGGTCAAGGCTGATGATTAGTCCTAATCGTTGTTCTCTGTTTGATTCAATCATGTGCACTTTGTTTTTGTGTCATTTACTCTTAGATTGAACTTTGTTGAACTATCTAGAATTCTTGAAAAAGTTTCCTTTACGCCTTGCGCTTTGCGTCATAGTCACAGTCAAATAGGGAAAGCTAATATAGTGTCTCAATGATTCTTTTGAAGATGCTATTTGCTCCATTAAATTGCGTTGTTCTCGTTATTACTTTCAGAGAAATGTTAAAAAGTATTGGTGATATTGCATCTCCTTGTCGCAGAGTATTGAACTCCACCCATACATCCCAAATCGAGCCTTCTCCACCTCTAGGGCATTTCTCAAAATTTGACGGTCCCTTGAAACATGTCTCCAGCTCTGGATGTTCAGCAAAGCCTCTTCGTCAGCCGTCACAGAGCCAGCATCTCTTCCTCGATCTGCTTACTGGCCTATTTCCCGAAATTCTTGGCTGAAATTTATTACTGGTCTGCCGAGTTCTTTGGACGCTTCTTTCATTACCCTTCATCGACGTTTTCCTATATCTGTAGGATCCCCATGTTTAGATATTATCTAGATCTTCTATTGTTCCTTCTGAACAGCTTGTCTGAAGTCCTTCTTTTTACATTGAAGACTTTCACCAGTAATCTTGATGTGAAGCCTTGAGATGTACTCCAAGCGGCTTTGGTTTATTTGTTCAATCTTCTCTTGTCCTTTCTACTATACCCCTTATGCTGCTTCTAAGTTTTCTCATTTGTTGTTGATGTTGGGCTGTTCCTCTGCTCCATCTCTCCGGTTTTGTGCGACAGCATTTTGGTAGGCATCTCCTCTTCCTTCAACTTTTAGATAACTACGTCGTATTTTGGTTATGTTTGCGCTGTAGTCGTGTGCAGACCCTAGACTGGGTGTCTCAAAACCTCGGGTTGGCCTTTCCCAGCTTCGGATTTGCCCTTGACAAAAAAATCAAAATTCGCTGCCCTACAAACGAGTCGTCCCAGAAGCTGCAAGGCAATACTCCGGGACGTGTGCTGGCTCACCGGGTGGTCTGGAGGTCTTACCTTAAATTCATGCATCACCACTTACCTGAACCGCTGAGCCTTTCCACTGGAAGAGGACTCAGAAGCCTTGGAGAGAACGATGAGGGTACCTAAAAACGAAAGTTCAGCTGCTATGCAATCTTGTCGTTCTTTTATCTGCTTATTCAATTACCAATATCGAGCAAGCAGAACGCCACAGGCTCAACAGGTACATCTGTTTCCCGCAAAAGATTCTAACCAACAGTTATTTTAATTCATTACACCAAAACATTTAACAGTTACAAACTCCAATTACAGATGATTAAGCTAATGGTAAATAACTTAAATGTACTTCAACCAACGGTACACACATGTAATGTACTCAAAACAAATACAATCTGAAAGAGAATCAACAATTTTCAAAATTCTTATGAAAAATATATCAACTGAAAGGAGAGCTAGGGGTCGTCCATATATTACGTGAGGTGATTTTTGCGATTTTTCGACCCCCCTCCTCCCTTGGTGAGATATCGTGAGATATCGTGAGATTTGTCCCGACCCCCTCCCCCCCTTTAACCTTACGTGAGATTTTTCAAATTTTATAAAATCCTATTTACATTGAAAATACGAAATTACCGTCGTAACCACAGAGTTTGAATATAGAACTGCAGGAAAGGCCCTCGCGTATAAAATCCGTGTACGTAACCGTAGTGAAATCTAGTGAAAGGTGTGTAAAAAGTTCATCTGTATGAATGGGGGGGGGGGGGTTGGGTGCAAGATTTTATTTGAGATAACTGATAATTCGGACTGCTTGCCCTCCTCGCTTTTCCGCTTGTGGTGAGCACACAACTACCAAAACGTGAACACTCACCCAACATTTCATTACGCTAAAATTCGCCATGTGCTTTCTTGTAGCACTAAATTCTAATGGCCTTTTCGCGGTTCAGTGTTACTTGGTTCGTACTCTGCAGCATTCGACGAGTCGCGCGTTTGACTAGCTTATAGAGACTAAACAATCGAGTAATTTTTTTTGTGTAGGACTTACCCACATCTTAAGGGCCCAATTTACACACAGTTCGCCGGCAGGCCTCGGCCTGAAAGTTTTAGCCTTGAGGCCAAGTATTACCACACACACAGGCCGCCAACTGTATGGCCTGAAAATTCAAGAAGCCTACAGCTCAAGAAAGCTGACAAAAATCGGATTTATCGTCAGTTCGGGCCTGAAGATTTGAGCTTCTATTCACTCTCGAGTCGTGAATTGACGGGAAGAATTCACGCTGTATCCACTCGTAACAGAAAGCAAGACGCGAGCTAAGCGTGAAAATCATCCACACTCGCGTTCGCGCTTGTTTGGGGGTGTTCACGGCGCGGCGTGAGGCTGGAGCCGCCTTGAAGCTTTCGTTGAGGCCATGAACATTTTTGCGTTTGAATTAATTAATAACCTGCTATGATAAGCAGTCGTTTTAACCTGTGTGTCTGTAGAGAATCATGATTTCATCTGCATGCCACGGCCTGTCTGGCGGGTACCTGAAGTATCATCCCTCAGTTAGACTGAGTCAAGCTTCGTCGGGCTGGTCGACCTGGGGCCGGTTCGTGTATGGCGAACGACGATAATCGTATGAAAATAAATTGAAGCCGAAAAATTTTGTCGACGAAAATTTTAGCGTTCGCATAGGTCGAAAGAAAATTGTTCGTACAAAAACTCGATAACCCAAGACCTTTCGTCGGCTTGAGACGAAATTTTTCAATTTTTTTGTCTTACGCGAACCCGAGACGAAAAAGAATTTTCGTTTTCGACATACACGAACCGGCCCCTGGTCTGACAGGCCACTGCCTACCGGCGGCCTGTAAGTGAATGGATGTCTTTAGTGGAGAAACATGTTTTACTTAATTTAACCCAGTTTTCTCGGCACTTTACACTGTTTCTTTAAAAAAAAAAAAACGTGATATTTGCCGAGACCCCCCTCTCCCCCACTTGAGATTTGGTGAGATTCGGCTCGACCCCCTCCCTCCCCTAAACGCCTCACGTAATTTATGGCTAAAGTGTGCTAAGTGAGAGCAGCATGACAATCGGAAAAAAAATTAAATAAAAATTGGTCTGGAAAAAACCCGCCCTGGTACCACGACGTTTTTTTTCTTACATATAGAGCAAGATGAAAGATCATTGATGTACACGGAAAAAAGAAGAGGACCTAGAATCGAGCTTTGAGGAAACCCCAAACGCACAGACAGAAGAGATGATCTGATGCCACTGTGACGAAAACATTGAAATTTATCAGAAAGAAGAGAGACAGAAGAAGAAAAATGGTAAAGTTAATGAAGTTAGGTTAATGGAGTCAAAAGCCTTAGAGAAGTCGAGTAGAACCAATAATGCCAGATTACCCTGATCAATCGCAGTTTTAAGATCAGTTGTAGCCCTTAACACAGCAGAAGGGTCAACACAGCGGAAATAAAATCCATCGTGGCTGAGAAAATCCAACGGAGAGAGAATTAGAGAAAGAGCGGCCATCATAACTCGGGAGAGAGAGGATGAATGATGAGTTGAGGAGCTCAACATCAATATTAGAGGGCTCAGATAAGGATGTACACCAAGTGATCGAAGGTAAGACCAAAGTCGTTTCGAATCTAAGTGAGGATTAAGCTTGCGAACATAGAATTCACGTTTAGCAGCTTTGACTTTGAGGTTGATGCGATTACGAAGCATTTTGTAGTCAATTAAGTACATAACTGCAAATTTTAGTTATACGGTAACGCTGGTACATAGACTCACGTTGGATTATCAGATCCCGGATCCTGCGAGAGAGCCATGGACAAAGAGAATAAGTTTGGAGTCTGCACATGACTAGCGGTACACTTTGGTCATAAAATGACTGAATGAAGGAGGATCTTATCATCGACAGAGGTAGAGATATAGATGTCGTACCAGGGTAAAGACGCTTAGGATTGATGTTGCTGAAGTCACGGTAGGAGAGTGAAGAAGAAGAAGAAGGTAGGAATGAAAAATAAATAGAAATAAAAAAGATGCCATGGTGAGAAAAACTTGGAGGAGACATTTGATTGTGCCTCACCACTGAGCCGACAGACTTAACAGTAACAACATCAAGCAACCATGGATTTCGGCAGCCACAAACGTTACAGCAGCTCTAACGGACGATAGAGAGAAATGAAGCAAGAAGTTGCCACAACCAAGCCGCGATATTTTATTCCACCTACTTCCAACAAATACTATCACGTCGAGGCAACGAGAAACGACTCGCTGGAGTATAATGCCTCTTGAAACGAGTTTGAATCTCATCAAGCAACCGATGAAATGTGCTTTGGTGGAGCGGGGAAGGGCTAGGGAAGGCTATGACAGGAGGAATTTTCAGGAATTTAAAAAGGGAAGTAGAGAAAAGGAAAGTTATGTAGATTGGGAAACTGGGAAAGGCATGCACCAACATGCACTTGGATGGTAGCCATGCACCAAAATGACACAAACAAATAAATTTAAGAAAGAAGGAAAATAAATACCAATTAAGAGCTTCTCTGACGAGTTTGTAGGTATTATTCTATTTCTATTTCTTGAATGGGGGCACCTTGGCAGGCACTGCGACCTATTTTGTTTGGTCTATTGTGCCATCCCCGTCTTTAAAAACCATAAAGGTTAAGGCTTCTTACATAGCCTAAAACTGATTTAGGGTTACTATCCCAAATCTCCCTGGGAGTAGGGAAGTCACGCTGGAGGAGGCTCAGTCTCTTCCTCGCTGTAGCCTCACAGTCGCACAGCAAGTGCTCCGCGGTTTCGGGATCTGTCCCGCAGAACCGACAGCCAGAGTCGGCCTATTTTGTTTAGATGAGATGAGATTTGTTTAGTTAAGCGAACAGTGGCCAGTCAGGAGCTCTGTTATTATTTTTAGCTCCCACCTCTTGAGATTTAAAAGTTTGCCCGCCTTAGCTTTATCGATTTGGATGAATCTTTTAGCTTGACGAGCACCCTGGGTCCTTGACCAGCTATGAAGGAACATCTGGTCAACCCAATTCTTTAAGTCCATTTTTACGTGGCAGCTTGCTAAGCTACAGAAAGGTTCCGGACCAATAGGTAATGAGTTTGCGCCTGCTCTAGCCAGGCTATCGGCAATTTCATTACCAATGTGACCTTCGTGGCCCGGAATCCACATCAGCGTGACACTATTGTTCCTGCTGAGGAATTTCAGAGATTGGAGACAATCCAGGACAGTCTTTAATGACACTCTGTGCGATTTAATGGCCAGTAGTGCAGCTTGACTGTCCGAGAAAATAACAACGTTAGAGCTATTTGGAGCTCTATTAATACAGGTCTGAGCACACACCTGGATGGCGAGTACCTCAGCCTGAAAAACAGTGGGGGTAATGCCCAGAGCCATGGATATTTTGCTCCTTGGGCCATAAACACCCAGCCCTACCCCTTTATCGGTTTTGGAACCGTCCTTGTACCAAAAGACCGTGCTTCCTCTAAAGAGAGGCCTGCCATGTTGCCACTCTGACCTACTTCGAATGATCGTCGTAAACGGTTTGTCAAAGTCAAGAGTATCAGGAATGGTATCGGACAGAGATATCATTGGCTCCAGATTCAGCTCATTGAGGATCGATAAATGATCCAGCAGGTCTCCTGGCTTAAAGGAGAATAGCTCCCGTAGACGCAGTGCCCCTGCCAGAGCCTCTTTTTTCACCACCAAGTGTAGCGGAGGGAGGTTCAGTAGGGCCTCCATAGCCGCAGTCGGACAGGTGCTTTTGGCCCCTGTGATACCAAGACAGGCCAGTCTTTGCACCCTGGCCAGCTTAATCATAGCACTCTATTGTTTGGTCTTAGCCCACCATGCGATGGATGCATATGTGACCATGGGCCTTACGACCGTCGTGTATAGCCAAAACATTAACCTAGGTTTTTCCTACAAATTGGCGAAAAACATGAAGAGATGTAATTGCCTTGGCAGTTACTCTCTCAATTTGAGATTTCCATGAGAGCTTTTGATCCAGGATTATACCTAGATATTTAGCCTCCTTTGAGAAAACTATTTCTTTGCCGTCCAAAGAGAGAGCTTTTAAATTTAGCTTCCTTCTATAAGTGTAAATGGTACGATGACAGTTTTTTGTGGGTTAATACCAAGGTTCTTGCTACGGCACCAACTATACACGTTTGTAGGTAAGAAATCTATACCTCCACAGTGAATATTTATATTATTTATATTTTACAAAATCACTTGACCTAATTTCAAGTTGGAAATTAGCTGCCGCGAACGAAGAAAGAAAGAACAGCCCCTTATCTCTCCACTAAGTATTTGCAATCACATCTCCCCCCCATTTATCTAGATACACCAGTAGGATATTATTTTTGAGCCGGGATATTTAAAAAAAATTTAGCCCTCAGTATGGTAAATGTAAGGGACAAATGTACTGACTGCTGTAAGTCCGAAAACGTAAAATTTGCACATGTTATAAAAAGATTGCCCGCCTTTGCTGGAGAATATACTGGCATCTCTTCATTCTATAAAGCTTTTACTACTGCATATTGTCTAAGTTCATCTATCATGTACGCATAGCGCCGCCAGATGCATGCATGCCCCTTTTACAGATATAAATGTATTTTTAATCGACCATTCCAAAAGAGAGTGTGGTTTTACCAAGCAGTCCCCCAACGAAGTACTGACCACGTCTAACGCTGCTTACCTATGCAATCGGACAAAAACCGGTTTACTGAGTATGATAATGGTACCCTTTATGGTCAAGAAGATAATTGACTGTTTTCCTCGTCCTAGACAATTTTCTAAAGCTCCAATTTTGCTCTTTTTAGTATAAAAAACTTTGAGCGTACTGTGCTTCGTTTGGCAAAAAACAATTTTATTGAGGGACAAACAGAAAATAAACGTTATGCCGATATCTATGAATGGAATTCTGTTCTCTTTAAGGACTGTTATCACACAGGTGATTTTATTTTTTAACATCGTTTAGCCTTACGTAAGGGCAATATCATAAAACCAAATCAGGGCATGCTTTCTTCAACTCCAGGCTGATCGGTCATTATTTAACTAAATGAAAATGCAAGCAAAACCTCCTCTCGGGCGAAATAAGAAAAAAATAAAAAATATATTGATCTTAAGTTGAAAAAGATCAAGAGATCAACTACAAATTCCGCATGTAAATCAGCTGCCATTCGTTCGAACTCATTTCGAATGCAGCTGTAGAGCGCAATTAGAAACCGATAAAGGTCTTATTAAAAATTCATTAGTCAAGAAAGGTGCTACTGTACGTCTGTTTGGCCCTACCATGGCTGCTACTATGTACAAGTATCTTGTCGTTATATCCACAATCCAATCATACATACGGGAAAAAAAACGTACCTAAAGGTACCCCAGCCGGGCACCGTAAGCCAGTCCCAGCACACTGGCACTAGCACTGGCTTAGAGACGCCACGCGGAATCCGACTAAGAATCAGAAAATAAAAAATTTTCCACCTCGAATCGGTGATCGTATTTCTTTTGGAACGGTGCTAGTGCCACTTTAAGAAAATCGTGATCGACCCAGGTATGTGGCATTAATTACTTGTTAGCACAGTGTTCGGTTATCAAATTGAAGTATCATAGGAATGAAGTCGCGCAGATGCTCTAGGTCTGCACGTCTGTGCACCACGCTTATATGCGCTACCCATTGAGAATTGCGCAGTGTCGTCACAGCGTCTCTTTGTAACGTCGTCGTCGTCTCTAGTTTTCTGGTTTGGTTTCCTATAAGTGTCAGGAGATAATCATGCAAAACGGTAGCTTTGGCAAACATTTAATTAGACACGATTTTAACTGCTATAAGACGAAAAACCATAACCAGATTCCATATCCCATGCGCACGGCAATTTGCACGGCAAGAAATATTATTAACCGTTTTAACACCATGCAATTTTCATTGTGTACACGCCCAGAGACACAAGGTCCGTGTGTGTACGTAAGAAAGTGCGCCGCGGCGAGATTGTTGCCTTGAATTACATATTGATAAATTAGACCTGGCGAGATCCGATCGTATAAATAATTTCACCGGGAACAACAATACACTCGGGGAGCACTTTCTTAAGGCTACACTTGAACTTGCACAGTACCACCTGAAGTCAGTCTTCCATTATACATCTTCGGTTCGTTATTGACCAAAGGATCTTGATACAACAACAACAAAACACCGCTGCGTTTTTAACGAGCTTCAGCACTATCTCAGACGTTTTTGAGATCTTTTATCTCTGATCTAGCAAATACCACGATGTCTGGGCTGCAGCACAAATAAGGGATAAAATTAAGGCAAATATTAACAAAAATCGCAGTGCACACCCGAAGGGCTGAAAATCTTCAAGATCTTCGCTAAATATTTGCACGCAACATATATACCCGGAATAGAAGAGACGTTGGTCGAGGGACTTACTGGAAACCAACGCGTAATGGCCACTAAGTGTTAAAGATAATATTTAACGAGCCATAAGCAATCGAATTTTTAGACAATTAACTTTGGTTCCAATCAGTGGACAGAAAAAGTTGCTGATATTAGGATAACCTTTCGTTAGTTTAGAGCAAAGTAGTACCGTTTTGTGACGTGAGCAATCATTAAACTCATTGTTTCCTCGAATTTTACTTTGTAATGATCGTTGGTTAGTTACTCTTATCTAGAAAGAAAACGCAGATGTAGATCTGTTAGACCTACAACAACTTGAAGGAGAACCCTACTCCCAGAGGCCGCAATAAATGGAAAACTCGGAAAAAACACCATATCTCCGGCGGCCATGTTTTTTTTGGATTCCAAAAATGTTTTCTTAAAAAGTCACAAGCAAGCTGTGGACTAATTTTCAGCCATTTTGGAGTTTGGTCTATCGAACACCGATGTTGAAAGGCTTTAGCAGCATGAACACTGTCTAGAATTAGTAAAAGTATAACCTCATGTGTCACCCTTTAAATTAACATCCTTCATGTCATGGTGCAATGCCTAGTAGAAAACTTAGTTCGAAGAATAGAAAAAGGATAGGATAAGGACAAAGGAAGTCTAGCGGTGAGGAGGTGGCGGTGAACCTTGAGTTTGACTTTTTGGATGTTATATGAGTTCACAAGGAACAGCAAGGCGGGCGCTTGACTTTTTTGCGCCCGGTGTAGTATGCCATATTGCGCCCCATCAGTTCTTCATTTTTGATCGCAGTGAAGGAAAATGGAAAAGACACAATTCCTTTAATAGATAAAAATGAAGTCATGGGAAATTTTTTTCTATTTTTTTTTTTTTCAAAGTTTTAATTTTCTGAAATTGTGCCCGGTGCATGTGCACCATTTGCAACTATGAAAGCGCCGCTCCTAGGCAAAAATCTGGGTTAGTGTAATATATTCCCGTTGGAGTCTTACGCCCCTTGAAAATGATGGTTCCCGCTAACCAGCTGACAAGTGCGGTGGCGATGACAGTGCCAGACTACCAGGCGGAACAAGGAGGTATGTCATCCGCTAGGTAAAGACCCAACCTTAATGGAACTTTGTTACCCCGATTAACCAGATAAGCCGACCAGATGCGTTATTAGAACCGTGTATACCTTTAGAGTGCCGGCTAATGACCCTGGCTTCATTTAGCTCAGTTCACCGGTTAAAGTCCAGTTCATGTTCAGTTCGTGCTTGAAATGGTTGTTGCTTTTTCGCAAAAAGTCGAAATGCAAAAGCTCACTGGAAGCTCACTGGCATTCCATTATTCCAATTGAGTACCTTCTTTTGACCGAGTTTTAACATTTAACTTAAGTCCAAGTCCAGCTGTGAGAACTGAGGTCTGTTATATTCGCAGTTGAATATGTACAAATTGTATGCGCAGTTGAATATGTACAAATTGAAATGAGGTTATTTTAAAGTTCAATTCACCAATTTGCACTAGCTTGCGTAGTTTGATCAGGGTATAATGATAATTGGTCAAAACAATAATGCTGATAATTGGTCAAAACAATAATGTAATTGAATAGGTGCGCAATGGCAGAATTTCCGCAATTTGCAGAATATATCGGAAAGTCTCAAAGTTCATGAAACAATGAGAAAGACGGCAGAGAAGCTGGATAGAACCATTTTTTCCATTCAAGAAATCCGAGAAATGCGACAAGAAGGCCTTTGCACTTAAACAGGGGCAACGCTTTCATATTGGCAAATGGTGCACTTGCACCGGGCACAGTTCGACTGGGACGCAATTTTTCCATTGTCCTTCAGTTCGATCAAAAAATGAGAAGCATACTGGCATACTGCACCGGGCGCATAAAACCCAAGCGCCAGCCCTGCTTATATGATCTATATGCAATGTCTAAAAATCGTCTTTATCAATGGGTGTTATTAGGCCTTCCTGTTTCTCGACCTTGCCTTCTGCCATTGTGCATTTTATGCATCTTCACTAACTAATACTTCACGGACTAATATTTGCCGGTCACAAATGAGGATGGAGGGCAATTGCGGGAAATAGACCAGTAGGTAGACTTTGTGACGATTGACGCAGATACAGTGCTTAACATCCGAAACTGAAGAAATGCTGCAAGGGACCATTGAACTTGATGGTCCTAAAGGAAGCCAAGGCTCTATTTGGGCTGTATTTCCATTGGACGGATGGAGGCTTCACTTCAGGAATAAATTAAGTTTTCCTGATTAAAGTTTCGGTAGCAGCTGAAAAAGGTCCTTGCCTGTGAGCAGATTTAGTGATCTCCTACTCCATTGATGTGGGAATGACAATTACTTCTTCCCCTGAATTCTTAAATAAAAAATCATGTATAAGATGAAAATGCTCATGATCGGAGGTCCTTAATATATCTCTTATAGCTCTTAAATATAGGTCTTTCTTCTGCGCTTGTTTAATTCGGTAATAGTATCGCCAATTGGTAATGCAATTCTACTCAACGCCTCTACGGCCCTCATTTTAGTACCTAAACGATGTCCATCTAGTAATTAAAGTCTTTTAGAAACATGGCCTATCTAGCCACCCAAGATGTCCCACCTTCTTTTTTCATTGTCGTGGCGAAGGCACTGCAGTCGTTGACTTCCTTCCCGGAACTGAAACTTTTAGCTCGTAAGGAGTCATCCATAAACTACCTGAGGCGATTTTTGCGATTTTTCAACAAGAATTCACACCGTATCCACTTGGAATGGAAAGCAAGGCGCGAGATAGGAGCGAAAACCATCCACACTCGTGTTCGCGCTTGTTCGCGGGTGTTCACGGCGTGAGCGTGGAGTTGACTTGAATTTTTCGTTGAGGCCATGAACATTTTTGTACTTGAATTAACAACCTGCTATGCTACGCTGTCCTCTTCACCTATATGCCATGGACAGTCAGGCGAATACTTGAAGTATCATCCCTCAGTCAGACTAAGCAATCTGTGGCGTTCATCGGGCCGCGCCGGCCGACCTGGTCTGAAAGGCCACTACCTACCGGCCGCTGGCCAGTAAATGAATGGGGACTTTAGTGGAGAAACATGTTTTACTTAATTTAACCTAGTTTTCTCGCAATTATACACTGTTTCTTTAAAAAAATACGTGATATTTGCCGTAAATGCATTTTTACATATAAACATGTGCCTCGCTACTATGCCAAAGTTAAACTAAAAGTCGTGTCTTAAATTGATACACTACAGTTCAAATACTAATTCCTGTCTTGTTACAGTCAAGATAGAAGTCTGGCTAACTCAATCTAGATCTAAAAAAGGAACAATCATACCCAGACAATGAAACCCAATTCAAGAGGAGAGGAAGAAATGCAGATTGAAACCCCAATTCCAACTAAACGAAAGATTACAAAATTGAAATACTTGTCTTATCTGCGGAAAGCCCATACTGTGCCAGACCGAATTTGTTGTGCGATTATACAATTTCGCAGCCATTACTAGTCCCTAAGAAGTGCACTGCAGAACCAGCGTCTCGACGAAGGCCTGCTTCGAAATTTATGCACGAATTTCTTGTACACAAGAAAAACAAAGTCTTGACCTGTTTGATAATCGTCATCATAAAGTTCGTCCCGGAAAATGATTTTTTCTTTCTTTTATTTTAATCCGATTTTTTTTTTGTTTTTGGTTTTAATTTCTCTGCCTAGGCTTAAGGTTAGAGGATCAGGAAAAGGTGAACCTGCACAGTCTCTCTCCTCAAGTGGAAGCGGAGTACGTGCCCAGTTATAGATACATAATTATGTGAGTAGGTATGTCTCCGGCGAGACCTTTGTGATATAATTTCATGCTCTCGAGAGGCATAATCGCATAATCTTAAGCTAATGTGGCCGCGGCTATAACTCAATCAAAAACTAGGAAATTTATTAACTTTTATTTATTTTTTTTATTTGTTGTTTTTTTATTGAGATTAAATCGCATCCAATTCGATCGTGGTTTCAAATGTGTTCGCTGGGCAAAAGGTGGTTGTTATGAGATATTTTGCGATGAACTTTTGATCTCATTACGTGAGTGTTATTATATCATTGTTACAAACGGGAAGTTGAAAGAAGTATTAAGGTGACTTAGGATTCTTACAGTAGTTGGTTTTTTGTGTGGATTGATTATGATAAATTAATTGGTTTAATTGCTGCCTTCTGCTGTTTAAAAGTGGTTCAATACACTAGTGACATACCTTCTTTTTATCGTGTTTTTTCATATCAAAGGTCATTGAGAATTAGAGAAAAATTTATGATGTGGAATTGCTACATTCTCCGTGCATGAGAAATACGACATTCATGGACCTCCTTCTAATTTAAAACATCCACAAGTATTCAACTTGTTTCCTACCGTTGCTTTTAAATTAAATATTTTGCCGAAAAAAAAGCTAAACTATGCCAAAAATACGTTTTCAAACGAATTTGGATGATTGCAAATAGTGTAAGTTCAGTGGAGCCTTTCACTGTTCGGTGATTAGAGCTGAATCGATCTGTTATATCTTAAGAATAAAGCTTGTTAATTTTGCTGATAAAGTTAATATCCGCATGTTAAAATTGTCGTCTCGGAGAATTGAAAAGGTTTGACCAGTTTTGATTGTTAGCTAATATCTAGTACTAGCTGGGACCCGGTACACCTCGCTGCACCCATAAGCCTAGTAGAAGCCATTAAATACCATTCATTGACTTGGTATTTTTCAGGATATGAATTTTACACAGATGATGTGCCTCAAGGTCCTGAGACGGCCGCCATGGATCTAACGGTATATTGATGGTATTCTGGTTATTATACCTACCCTTTCATTTGATACCCATGTTGAGGGGGTTGTAAAGAAAGTGGAAAACCTTCCTCTTGAAATGGCCGCCATGGATCTAACGGTATATTGACTATACTATATTGCTTATAGTATTCTAATTATCATACCCTTTCATTTGATACCCATATCGAGGTGGTCGTGAAGAAAGTGGTAATCCGCCCTCTTTTGACGGCCGCCATGGATCTAACGGTATATTGAGTGTACTTTATTGTTTATTGTATTCTACTTATCATACCCTTTTATTTAATACCCATGGGTTATGAAGAAAAAGTTGATCCGACTTCTTGAGACTTCCGCCATGGATCTAACTTATATTCAGTATACTATATTGCTTGTTGTATTTCAGTTTATTTTCAATATCGTCATGGCCTACCTATTGTTTAACAGTTGCGTAAATTTGAAATTTTCATTAAATGTAATGACAATTTTACATTTACGAAGCTGTCAAACAATAGGTAGGCCATGAAGCTATTGGCCTCGATTCTCAGATCCGTTTCAATGGCCTAGATCAGTGGCTCCCAAACTTTATTTCGTACGGAACCTTTCTACGATGTATAAAATTTGGCGGACCCCAACGATGAAAAAATACAATAATATATGATATATGTATATATTTATCCTTTAATATATTTTAAAACGTTTTTATTAGCTCGCTTTCTTGTCTGTCTGTTTGTCCGGTGCATATCTTGCAATCGATTTTTTGAATACTTCCGGTTCCCCGATCACCCCGAAATGTTGCGTGCAACTTCAGCTGTCCGATGACAATGCAATATGGTATACTCATTATACCGTTAGATCCATGGCGGCCGTCTCAAGAGGACGAATTACTGTTTTCTTCACGGAACAAATTTTGCAATCAATTTTTCAAATACTTCCGCATATCCTATCATGCTGAAATGCAAACAGCTTTAGCTCCGATGACAATGCAATATGGTATACTCAATATACCTGTAAATCCATGGCGGCAGTCTCAGCAGGGCGGATTGAAATATTCTTCACAACCCCTTCGACATGGGTATCAAATGAAAGGGTATGATAAGTAGAACACCATAAGCAATATACATAGTATACTCAATATATTGATTGGTCCATGGCGGCCATCTCAAGAGGGCGGATTACCATTATCTTCACAACCCCCTCGACATGGGAATATGGAATGGCATGTTACGCGGCATGACATAGACCAAATTTCAAGGAAAAAGGGCCACTCGCACTTTCTGATTAGCAAGAACGCGGAACCCACTTTGGGAATCACTGGCCTAGATACCCAGATCCGGCGGATCGAAAGTGAGTGCGGATTTGACACTTTGCGATTCTCAAATCCGCAACCGCGAATCTCACTTTGACATTTTCCGCGCTGTGAAAGTGTGATCCGCACCGAATTTCCTGCGGATTTGAATGACAAATGCGCCTAAGATAATCCGACATCGCGTATTTCATTATCGCGTGAGTCCTCCCTCCGAATTTTTTGATTTAATTGAATCCGTGACTGCGGATTTGAGAATCGCAAAGTGTCAAATCCGCACTCACTTTCGATCCGCCGGATCTGGGAATCGAGTCCATTAAAACTAAAATGAAGTGAAAATTCCTAACATTACCAATTTTTTAGCCTACGACCAATTCTCAGGCCTACCAAATATACACAACAAATTTCATACAAATCGGTCAACCCGTTTCGAAAGAGTTCGGCAACAAACCCTGTGACACGAGATTTTTATAGATATAGATTAACCACAAGCACGTTCTTTCTCTATGGGGTCGGTTATTAGCGGGTGCATTAGGTGGATTTTATTCATTTGAAAATAGCAAAACGCTATAAGAACGTCATGGTTACAAATACGCAAATACTATGCAAAAGGATGCCATGCTATCCAAAGTGAGTACGTTAATATACATACGCATGTTAAGTTCAGTAATTAGGATGAAGTGCACAGCCTTGACGATCATAGTGTGGAAATTTCAGACAATTTTATCTAGTTAAGGATAATGCTTACTGCAGAAAATAAGATAAAGGATGACATTCAAAGACGCACCCACCGTAGCAGCAAATAGAACCTTCTTCGCCCGGTCCTAAAAAAACTGAAATCTCACGACATTGCAAAGTGAGAATACATAGCCTAGTCCTACGCTACGGGTCTGAGGCTTGGAGATGGACCAAACACAAATAAACTCAAAATCTACGAAAGAAGAATATCTGGTCCTGCAAGAGTTAACCGGAACGAATTGCGCATTTGGACAAACGAAGAGCTTAAAGAAATATATGACGAAATAAATATAGCACACAAATTACAAATACACATACACAAGATCAACGTCTACCAGCGACATATTGTCAAACTAGATTTCGATTTTTAGTTAACTTTACATTATTTTAAATTTGCGGTGAAGAAGTTTATATAGTTGGGTTCCTTAAACGATCACCGAAACCAAGCAATATCTTTTGTTCTGCTCTGTTCTGATTTTTTGTTATTTCCTTTGACTTTATACTCATCTTCCTCACTGGTGCTACAGATCTTTGGGAGCCTTGGTGTCCTCAAGAATCTTCTTCCATATATGCACTGCTACTACTACGCTGAGCAATGTATGCTAAACTGGACCCCCGAAAGAGTGAGGTAGGAACGGAATACCCCCACCTGGAAGAACCAATATTCATCGGTGCCAACCAACCTGCAAATTTTCAAAATATATTTTTGGGACCCTCTGTGTGTATCCATCGAATTTGTACCTCGATCATTCTCAACTTATTTTAAAATATGCAAATTGTGTAGTTCAAAGTCAACACATGCTAATTGACAGAAAAAATATAATCAATTTGCATAAATATATGGTCATAAACTTGGCCTGGACACTGTGTTATGAAATGCATTAAGAATTATGTTACACGTACCATCAGCACCATATCCAGTTATTAAGTAGAGTCTCTAATTGACCTAGATAAATATTTTACACTTTCAACATAAAACGGTACCTGAATTTCCTGCCATAAAACATTCCATTCCGCAGCATACTGTCATTTCCTTCATCGCTGTTTCAAAGTAGTTAGAACTCTACATAGAAAATTGTGGCCTAACTTCCTAAGGAAAAATTGTGTGGCGCAACTCTAAAGTGAGAACGGACTAGCCCCCACGAGTTATTAGCAGAACTCTTTAACATGCATTACAAGACGACATTAAAAACAGACGAACTGACAACAATTATACACAAGATGGTCAAGAAATCTAGTGTAGAACGCGCAGAATCTAAAGCTTTGCACGCAGTTGTTGTGTAAGCAGCACCCCTAAAGGAAATGACGTTCCTAGACAACGATCGGATCACATACGGATATAGGTATGGATATATGCAGTCCCCCGGCTGTGGATCCTATGTGCCTATATGAAGCCTAACTGTTCCATCTGGTTGAGCTGATCGAACAATTTATTTGCATATGCTACACGAGCCTAACATTGCACTTGCAATGAAATAAATTCAACCTGTGCGCGCACTAGCACGGCATCGCGGCAACCAGGGCACGTCTAAGTGAGCCACAGCAGCCAGCCAGCGTCATGGCATCACACGGGCAGATTCACTCCTGCCTCTGGGGCCCCATTTATCCGCGATCAAAACAAAATCGAACGTTATAGGCACTTGTGCAACACGCAAAGGCATTCAAGGAATGGCCAAGATCACGAGCTACGTATATACGTCTAACCACCAAAAAAACGACCGCGACCATTTGCTGCTCCAATAGCTCGAGCTCGAGGATCGGTCATTCGGGCAAGTATGCACCACCAGATCGCGCAAGCGTGTGTGTGTATGTGTGTATAGAGACGTAGTTTAAGTGCAATATTGAATGCATCGGGGCACTATCAGGAACTGAATCGAGTGCAATATGCACTTATGCAGCGCGTGCTCTTGATGCACGCTTTGCTTTTTTAGATCACTTCGCGCAACAACGGCGTTGCGCGAACAACTTGTTACCTCAAATATTTGATCTGCTTTAGGTGAGGGGTAATCGGATTTCAGCAAGGTGCTTAGAGTACTGTTCGTATGCCTACGCTAATGGATGAATCCTGGCCTGGATATAAACACTTGCTGGGGCCACGTCTTAAGTCTGGGGCTAGGATCGCTTAGTTAAGGGCGAACTGCTTATTAACGCTAACTTTTAACACTTTCTCGGCGTGCAGAACCAAATTATGTGAGAAGAACTGTCTAGACAGACGAACTAGCCTAAGTTAATAGCTCTGCAGGAGCCACTGTTTCTTCATATTCCTCAATCAATAAAGAAGGCGTGAAGAATGTTCAGGTTGTTTTGCTCTAGACGCAGGCGCAGAAAAAAACCGACTCAACAGCGTTCCTTTAATCTGCGCCCGGTAACCATTGAGTTTTATAGGGGTCTTAATTCACGGCTAATCAGTGATTACCCGGCCAACGGATAGAGTGAAATCGAAAGCCCGCGCAATTGGATTAGGTGTTAACGTAGTCCCGAAGGGAAGATTCGTGGCTGCAAAATGCAATTTCAGTTAGAGCTGATGCACTTTATGCAAATCCTGCATCATTATCGCTCTCTGGATGTGTTCATTTTGTGTTATTGTTGCTGGCTGCCCTGGCTCCAACAAACAGACAGACATACAGACGCATTCTCGATCTCCCGGAGACTCGTGCTAGCGCTGAGAAACGACGGGGATCAAGTCCATCTTTAACTAGTAAACTAGATGCAATTCTTGTGTTTTAACGGCCGGCCCTAGTTATATATGACTGGCATTGTCCAATTAAGGTGTGCTTTAAGGTGCCTAGGTACTAGGACCGTTGCTGGTTGCTAATTTAAAAGAACGACACATCTCTGCTGTTGTGGTTTTTATGCTTCTTGTTTAGTTTCCGGGTGATCGATTTAAATGGACCTCAAACAATTTATGTTACGGCCTTCAGTGTAAACATTCGCCCAGGGAATGGAAGTCCGCTGTTTTCTCGGTTCTATAAAACGTTTAATGAGAGAGATCTCGTAGGAAATTCTATTTCCTCTCTCACGATCATTCTTGTGCATAGTTAGACCACTATTGACAACCCCGTAGTATGTTCGCTGGCCGGCATTAAGAGCTCCACCTTTCTAGATGCACTTAATAAATTTCACAATCTCCCCAGAGCTCTCAATAGAAGGTGCCTCGCTGCATAAATCAGATACGTATCTGGAGCATTTGCATATATGGGAAATAAGAGATGAAAATTGCTGTCGCAGACGTGTCTAGCATTGATCGGGCGATCTCTAAATAGATAGGAGTTTCCCCGTGTATAAGCTATTTGCGCCAAGGGTACGTGTGCTGCTGCTGCAGGTCGGGGGAGAAGTCATAACTCTTTTTCGCCTTTTCTACCAGCAGCCTTTGCTCTGTCGGAATGGGAATGCGGAGTTATCTTTTGAAGGTTACCCGAATAATTTAATGGTCTGCGATTACTTTGTCTACTTCAAGGGTATGTTGGCTGCTTGATCGAGCTAATGGGGGCTTAAATAAAATTGAAAATATTCTTCGGGGATTTCTTGCATAAATATGCCGCTTACAAGGGAAATTCTGTGCGTGATTATTACCGTGAATTGTTGCAGGCAGGATGTGCATTTTTATGAAGGATAATACCATTTTGTGCTGTTATTACGGAATTTATTGGCGCTCATGAATCATTACTTCTCAAGGATGAAATCATTTCCTTGGGTTCTTGTAAGAATGCACATTAATAACGATCCGAGACAGGATAAGGTCTGGCACATGGGGATCTACTTATTGAATTTGTACTGTTCAGATCTTGCTTGTTTCTCCGAAAGGCAAGAGATATTACATTATTATCTGACAGATCGTTTTGTCGCACGTAACAGATTGTCATGCAAAAACAAAGTTATATGTACATTCAGAAAGAAGTACGAATTAAATGGAACTCGTTGCTCTAGCTGACAGCTGACATACAAGTACAAAGTGCTAATCGGGTTGTCTAAGATTCTGACTGACTGACGAGCTCTGCCCGTGAGTTTAGCAATTTGGTTTTAATTGCCTAATAAGACGAAGAGCAAACTTTTCACTCCAATGAATATGTAGTGTTGCCCCTTACCATAAAGGCAGCTTTGGAAGAAAACTTCCACGTTGAGAGTGCCTTGGTGGCAGCTTGGCTGTAGGAAAAGATTTTAATGTTGATGCTTTTCAAACCTTACTGAAGTTTGAGCTTAGCACAGGTCGTAATGGCGTGTATTTCAGTCTGGAAAACAGAGGGTCATTTACCCATTGCAATCGAAACCTTGGAGATGAGTCATGCGATACCAGCCCCTATGAGATGTTCCAACTTAGACCCGTCGGTAAAGCAGTGGAGATGTTTTGGATGTATTGGAAGAATAAGTCCTTCCCACCCAGAACGATCCGCGATAACCGCCCTGAGTTTCCTTTGGAACCGCAGTTCACCAACCATATGGTCGGATACGCGGCAAATAGAAATTTTTAGGATATGGTTAAGGATATTCATGTGTCCTTTGGCTGTATAGGACCATCCATCCATCCAATGGCACTACAGCCCAAATCGAGCCTTGGCCTCCTCTAGGGCATTTCTCCAAGTCTGACGGTTCCTTGCAGCAGTTCTCCAGTTCCGAATGTTCAGCATTGTCTCTGCGTCAGCCGTCACAGAGTCTATCCATCTCCTCCTGGGTCTACCTACTGGCCTACTTCCCGAAATTTCTGATGCCATAAGCCGTTTTGGGATGCGATTGTCCTCCATCCTGATCACGTGGCCGGCTAGTCTCAATCTGTTAATTTTTATTAAAGTTGAGAGTTGTGGGTCGTCAAAAATTTCATACAACTCGTTGTTGTATCTTCTTCGCCATATTCCATCCTCTCTGATTGGGCCTATTATGCATCTGAGAATTTTCCTCTCGAACCTGTTGACCCGTTCCTCTATGTCCTGGGTCATAGTCCAAGTCTCGCTACCATAACACAGTACAGGCCGTATTACTGTTTTGTAGAGTGAGAGTTTCGTTTTCCTGTGCACAAATCTTGAGTGCAGGATTTGTTTTTGGGCATAAAAGGCTCTATTAGCCAGTAGTATTCGTCTGGTTATTTCTTCTTTTTCTTCGTTTCTTTTTGTGACAGTAGACCCAAGGTAGACTGTTTTATCGACTACTTCTAGGGTATGTTCGTCGATGGTTATATTTCTTCCCATTCTAAATCGTCCTGCTCTGGATTGTTGCATCACCTTCGTTTTTTCTTCGTTAATCTTCAGGCCTATGTCCTTTGCCGCCTCTTTTAATTCGACATAGACTTCTTTTGCTGCCAAAAAGGACCTTCCCACGATGTTTACGTCATCCGCATATCCAAGTAATTGTACCGATTGATGCACTTCGCTGGACTGACGTTTTCCTTATCACCCATTCTAGGGCCAGGTTGAAAAGCATGGGGCCAGTCCATCTCCTTGTCTAAGCCCTTGACGTACTTCGAACTCCTCTGTTACAACATTTTGGATCCTTACTTTCGCCAGTGAGCTATTAGTGGCGCATTTGATTAGTTGTACCAACTTTGAGGGGACTCCTATTTCCGATAAGATCTCGTATAGCCTCTCTCTGTCTATTGAGTCATATGCCTGTTGAAAGTCGACAAATATCTGGTATACATCTACATTCCTTTCCCAGGTTTTCTCCAGAATTTGCCTTAAGGTCAGCAGTTGGTCCGATGTTGACCTGTTTGTCCTAAAACCAGCTTGATATTCTCCTATAAGGCTTTCCGCCATAGGTTCCAGTTTTTGTTTCACAAGGATTGTGAAGATTTTGTAGCTGGTGCTGAGGAGTGAGATGCCTCTGTAGTTTCTGCAGTTTAATTTATCTCCTTTCTTGTATATTGGACATATAATCGCTTTCTTCCAGTCCTCTGGTATAACTTCTTCCTCCCAGATGGTGCATATGAGTTCGTCTAATGTTCGTAATAGTTGGGATCCTCCTTCCTTTAGCAGCTCAGCTGCTATTTCATCGGCGCCAGGCGATTTGTTGCTGCTCTGCCTTTTTACAGCTTCCCGCACCTCATCCAGTGTTGGTGGTTCTATTGAGATGTTATCTTGGGGAATTACAAATGCCTCTGTCTCTGCATGATATGGAGATAGGATTCAATAGGTTCTGAAAATACTCTCTCCACTTTTCCTTTATCCTATCAGGATCTGCCAACAAGTTCCCATCTATGTCCTTGCAGATGTCCGTTCTTGGCTGGAACTTATTGGTGATCTGGCGAGTTCCTTTGTACGCTTGTCTAATTCTCCCTTCATTGAAGTCTTCCTGTATCTGTAAGATTTTCCTAATTAGATATTCCCTCTTCTTCTTTCTGCACAGCTTGTCTGCGATTTTTCTTTTTCCTTGAAGACTTCCATCCTTGCTCTTGTTGGCCTTGCGATGTACTCTCGGTGGCTCTGGTTTCTTTCTTCAATTGCGGTTCTACAGTCTTGGTCAAACCAATCAATTCTAGTCTGTCTGGGGGCCCAGCCTAGTGCCTCTTCTGCTGCCCCCTTTATGCTGCTTTTGACCTGTTCCCATTTGTCGTTGATGCTGGGCTGCTCATCTACCTCTCTCAAGTTTTGTACGACAGCATGTTGGTAGGCATCTCTTATTTCTTCTCGTTTTAGCTTATCTATATCGTATTTTGGTTGAGTTTGCCTCTATGCGTTTTAGTTGCTATCCGGGTTCTCAATTTCACTTTGACTAGATAGTGCTTATGCATGCCTGTCCCACATATGGAGATCAACGGTGATTTCCACTAACACCAAATTGCGGCTGTTCAACTCCAACGTTAAGGCAGTTCTTTTGTATGGTTGCGAAACATGGAAAGTCACCCAATTCATCACAGGGCGCCTACAAGTCTTCATCAACAGATGCCTTCGTCGTATCCTAAAAATCCGCTGGCAAGATAGAATTTCAAACGAAGAACTATGGCGCCGTGCCGGCCAAGAAAGGATAGACGATCAAATCAGGCGAAGGAAATGGAATTGGGTTGGCCACACCTTGCGACGCGAAAACGAAAATCTAGCCAAACAGGCCCTTGACTGGAATCCGCAAGGTTCCCGTCGAGTAGGAAGACCTAGAACAACGTGGAGGAGAACCCTACTAGAAGAAGCCGCAACAACTGGGAGATCCTGGTCGGAGCTAAGAGCTGTCGCGCAAAACAGAGTCCGCTGGAGGGCAACTGTTTCCGCCCTATGTCCCATGAGGGATTAAAGGAGTTTAAAGAAGAAGAAGAAGATAGTGGTCGGAGCCACAGCATGCTCCTCTCATTGTTCTTACGTCCAGTATACTCGTGGCCCCTCTTCTTTCAATTAGGACGTGGTCAATTTGATTATTAGTTACTCCGTCTGGTCATGTAGGACTGCGGTACCACCTCCACAACCTAGGACTGTCTCAAGAGACAGAATGCCGACTCTGCTTGGAAGGCGATGAAACTTCCACACATATTCTTTGTGAATGTCCTGCTCTGATCTGGCTTAGAAGAAGAACGTTTATCAGAGAGTTCTTGAGCCCTGCCCAAGTCCGGTCTTCATCAACTAAAGACCTTCTTGCCTTCATTCAGAAGGCCGATAGTCTGTTCCGCTAGTGGGGTACGTACACAATAGGCCTAACTTGGCCGCAGTGTTCACCATATGGGTTGCCCCCTCATTCCTTATAATAATAATAATACTCCGTCTGGTGATTGCCACGTCATCTTATGTATATCTTTGTGCGGGAACACTGTTGAACTTACTACCATTGCGTTTGAGCTTGCGAAATCGATCAATCGACTACCATTGTCATTGGTAACGTTGTGTAGGCTATGCTTTCCTATGACTCCTAGGAACTCCTCTTCTTTTCCTACTTTGGCTTTCATATCTCCAAGCACCATTTTAATATCGTTTGACGGTATTAACCTGATGGTGTTTGTTAGCTCTTGGTAGAATTCCTCTTTCTCCTCATCTGTTTTCTCTTCTGTGGGCGCATGGACGTTTATAAGACTAATGTTATGTAGCCTTGTTTTAATGCGAAGTGTGCATATTCTATTGCTGACTGGTTTGAAGTCCAGAATCAGAGATTTCATTTCCTTCTCTATGATGAATGCTACTCCGAACTCTCTTCTTCCATTTGATGATCCGCTGGAGAGTACCGTGTGGCTTTTTAGATCCATTATACCACTGTGGGTCCATTTTGTTTCTTGAAGGGCTGTGATCTTTATGTTATATTTTTTTAGAAGTAATAAAAGTGAACGCAGAGCGCCCGTTCTGTTGAGCGTCCTGACGTTCCATGTTCCAAAATCGAATTCCATATTTCGTTGCCTGAGTCGTTGCCGTTGAGTCCGTCCTGTCCGAGGCCTGCCTTGAGGATTCGTGACGGGTGGGTTTTTACGATGGAAGCTTGTCAACCTGCCGCCAAATCCCCAACCTGGAGGACAAGTCCGGTATTTGCTTCGTTTTGAGGCGCGAAGCACTCGCCTTTCACCCTCCTCAGTCTGTTACTCTTGTGATTTAGGATTTATCTCTTTGATGTACCGGCACCATCAAAGGTCCCTGAGGCCATTGCTACCATTTGATCCCCACCTCTGTTGATTTACCCTTCTAGTAAGTGAACTGGGAACTCTTTAGAGTATGGGAAAGCTCCAGCTTGCACTTAATATGAAGTTCTAGCAGCCTTTCCATAAATAAAACGGACCCTGGAAAGTACTCGCTGAGCAGGTACCACAAGGTTTCTTCATAGTTAAAGGTGCAGGAGCCATCCCTCTTTTTGAGAAGGCGACCGCAAAGGAGACTTTGGAAAGTAGCTTTTGGAGTCTAGACGCCTCTGGTAGAGTCTAAAGGCTCTCACAGTATTACCTCCAGGCAATTCTTTTGGAACGTGTCAACTCCTTGTTATAGGCGGTTAGCAGTTAAGCTGTCGTTCCACCAGAGCACTTTACGCGACGACTGAAAGGAAGAGTCGATAAAGAAATTCATTAAAGCTTTCAAAACAATTAAACAAGCATGACAAGTATCCAAAAAAAAACTTCTTGCCACAAAAATATAATGTGAAATGAACAAAATGGTTTAACTGGTATATGTATGGATGTATTTACAGATATTTATTATTTACATTACTTTTCACATAATACATAGCAACTGGTCATATAACATTAAATTATGTTTGTAAAATATCCTTATTATGAGAAAAAATGTTTGTTTACAATTTCATACAATCTTGCTTATAAGCTTTAACCTCAAATTGCGCTATCCTATCCTTAACGGAAGTCTCCAAACTAATTTTATCACAACATGAAAATCGCATTTGATTATTGCTGTTCTTGGTACGAGTAGCTTGTGGCGAAGTCCTTTTTTTACACCTAAATGAATTCGTCTTTCGCAGGCTGTTTTGAGCTGGCTTATCACTTGGTTTTTTTGGCTCCACCGATTGGTTCTTCTTTTGTGTTGCTAGTCGGTTAAAAAACAGTATTCGATCCTTTACGGAGAATTCGCCAACTTCCTGTTGAAAGTCCTTTGTAGGCTCCGCTGCAGTATTTTTATAATCAAAGGTCCTTGCCAATCTTTTGCGCGGATTACCCATTGTGTTGGATTTTGCATTTTGTTCAATGCGATGCAACTGGTTTTCAGTCAATTTAAATTTGCGAGTGTATTCAGGTTCGTATTTGACATGTTGCTTTCTTTCTAGTGACACTATTCGTGGACTTGAATCTATCGAGCTAGTTGGGCGTTGTGCTTGCTTCTGATGATGAATATATGTTTTTTTGATGACACCACTTTTTAGACGATCACTGCATATCACTTCTTCGTCAATATATTGAAACAAATTCTCGTCACTTTGTACTTTGAAATTATGTTTATCTTTTGAAGCTTTATTGAATTCATTTCCTTGTTCGGCACTGAGTTCATACTTTTCACTCATCACAAATTTTGATTTCTTTGCACGTCGCATGCTTTTGCTGCTCCCAAATTTCGGATATTCACTAACATATTCCAAATATAAGAAAAATTCCCGATTGACAGAAGAGTCATTTTGAAAGTTTGGTGGAATTCTTGCTTCCATTTTATTTTGATATAATCTAATACACTTGCACTTAATATTTTATTTTCTGAACTTCACTTTTCGCTCTTCGCTGTTTGCAAACGATGTAATGTCACAGGAGCACTGATGAGAACTAATCACTCAGTGTTCACTTTTATATAGGGTTCCTGACAGTTGTGGGCCATCTACTACCTAGTTACTGTCGGAAATTAGTAAATTCCAGGAACTCCGTGGAACGCCTGTGCGGAATTTAACTTTTTACCTGCTTTGGTGCCATATTGACGACCGATTTTATGACTCCAAAACCCGGAAATTCAGAGAAGGTACTGATAACCCCAGGCTAATACAAGGTGTTTTATCAAATTGGCCAGACACGTCTTTCCCAAATTCCGGAAAAGGCCGTAGGGTAAATATTTTATGACCTGTGAAATATGTATGATCTGGGGTAGAAACACACGTAAGTTGTTTCAATCGACCTCTTCATAGAAAAATTGTTGTAACAACTGAATTTTTGTATGATGAGATCGATTGAAGTGACTTACGTGTTACCATCCCAGAATTTGACTTCTCAGATTTTATGAAAATATGCGTTTTAAAGAATCTTAAAGATTCTGCTGAAAATTTTTAGCAAAAAATAAAAGTTTTTCCAGTGTGCAACAAAAATAATAGTATAGTAAAGTAGTAAAAATTTGACTAAAATCTGACACTAAAACTAATAAATATGGTTTTTGGAACACGAGCAGATTTGAAGAGTACTTTAAGAAAAAAAATGTTCTGTACGCGAACACCTATGGAAAGTGGGGAAAATTCCCGGGAAAACTAGGAAAATTTATATTCCATCAATAACATGGAAGTAGTTGAAAATTTCGATATAATGTACAAGAACAACCTGTATAACGTGAAAATCTTCAGAAAAAACGTCTTCACATGTTTTATTTTTTCGAAAATTGCTTAGATACCACATTCATTCCCAATTTATATTGGGCCTAATTGAATCAAGTTTTTTTGTACCTGTTTGTTTTTTAGTTCGCTCATTACAAAAAAACTTCATTCAATAACCTGTGACCTAGGTCTAGACGGGCATTCCTTCATCACGAGTAGCTTCGCAGCAGGGAATTGAAGCGCTTTTGAACAGATTCTGAATCTCTGAAAAGAAAAGTCCTTTTAACACAAGCATGTCATCAGAGCGAAGAGCTTATATTTTGTTATTGAAGAAGCGCAATTCTAGCAAATTGAAGCTCTTGCGGCCTAGTTTCTTTGGTCAATTCGGCAGGTCGACAACCCCCTTCTTTCACACCCTGGACTTGGGACCAGGCAATAGCGGCGTGAAGAAATTAGTGAAGTCTACGCAAAAATCGATATTTGAAAAAGGATGTTTTTGGTTTTTCGAATTTTTATCGATGTTTTTCCATTATGACACTATCATTTTTTTACGCCATCTAAAAGTAGAGGATACAACGAAAAAAAATCCGTCTTCAAAATTTTAAAAATCAAAAATTCGTTCGCCAACTTTTTTGATTGAAAATGGGGCCTTTTTTTTAAATTAAGGTCATAAAAACAAAACTACACAACCAATCGTTTTGAAAAAAATTGGGCCTTTTCGAAACATGAAAATCTACATTTTCCTCAAATTTCATTAAAATTGGATCTTTTTTGTGAAAGATAAAAATGATAAACGAAAAACTCGGTTTTTGACGTTTTTCTCCTTTTTTTGAGGTTATGTCGAAAAATGATTTGAAGAAAAGCTCTATATCTTTTAATAATCTACAACGTTTACATTTAACGTTTTTCGATAGGAGGTCTACTTTTCTCAGAAATGATAAAAAAAACACGTTTAACCCCCCAAAACCCACATTTTGGCTCGCCCGCCCCCTTTCCGGTCATCTGCTGCGGTGCTCTCGATTTTTCCTTGTTTATGTAGCATTTCTCCTAAATTTTCCCGCCTTCCATATACTACTAAGAATTTTTCTAGTTTTTGGCTTTGCAAAAGCGTATTTGCACTGGTCTATAATGAAATTTCACTTATTGTTTTCACCAGAAATAGTATTTCACAATTTCGGGTTTACAAAAACCACAAATATCCAAAATAAGAAAAAACTTGAGAAAATCAAAGCAAAAAATTGGAATATAAAGTGAATGCTTCCAGAGAGCTTCCATAACATATGAATTGGAAGCGCTACATTCTTGCTTCTTTTAGCAGCGCTTGTTGTAGAACTCTTTTTATTCAAGCCAATTGTATCACATTAAATTGTGATAAAAAACTCAAAATTGGTTAAAAATTATACAAAGAAAAATTAGATTCATTATGAAAATGCCCTGCAGAATTGAAAAATGTATTCAGTTCAGTTCAATGGGACTACAGGTCAAATGGAGGCTTGGCCTCCTGCAGTTTCCCCTCCAACGTTCTCGCTCACTGGCTAGAGTCCTCCAATTTCGTATGCCCAACAAACGTGCAGCGCCTGTATCTACGGCTTCAAATCATCTTTTCCTCGGTCGTCCTGGTGGCCTGTCACCGATTATGATTCTCTTATAATATCTTCTTCACAGCTCTGTTTTCCGGCATTCGCGCCTATCGTAGTCTAGTTATTTTGATATAGTTGACGATGTTTATCTCTTTATAGATTTGGTACAGTTCGTCATTGTATGGGATTCTCCAGATACCGTTTACGTTTAATGGGCCAATAATACTTCTTAAGATTTTTCCTTTAAAAGTGCCTCGTCTTTTTGGGTCATGGTGCATACCTCCGAGCCACAACAGGCTTTATAAGAGAGGTGTATAGTTCAAATTTAGTTTTCTTGTGTAGCGCTCTTGATTGAAGTACTTTACGCAGTGAATAGAAACTTCGATTGTCCTGTAGTATTCTACTTTTAACTTCCTCCAGCTCTTCATTTGTTGACGTCACTATTGTTCCAAGGTATTTAAAGTTCTTCGCTACCTCTATATTGTAGCTATCTATCGCGAAGTTGGTCCTTAGGCGTGTCCTTTCTGATCTAGCCTGCAGCATTGCTTTAATTTTGCCTTGATTAATTGTTAAGCCTATGTTTTTAGCGGCGTTGTTTAGACTTATATAGCATTCCTTTTTTCTCCCCACACTACTCTAAAAGCTTTTTTACGTAGAATAATTGGTCTGTCGTAGACATTTTCTTACGGAAACCCGCTTGGTATTCACCCAGTATTTCCTCAGCAATAGTTTCTATCCTATCTTTCAGCATATTGGTGAAAACTTTGTAACCTGACCTCAGTGGTGATATACCCCTGTAGTCTCTGCAGCAAATGGAGATTCTTCTTCGCGTCAATCCTTATATCTCGTTGGTGTTTCTTCCAATTTTAAATTGCCGTGCAGAGTTTACCCTGAATTAACTCATAGTAAGCGCCTACGAACCTGGGGTTTAGTAAAGTTTCATTAAATTCAAGTTAACTCCACGAAATCAGTCAGGTCAAGACGGGTTTGCAAATGTGTACGTTTGAGTATTCTGCACTTATACTAACGATGACACAAAATTATTTATCTGTTACTCTAACCCAAAACCGTCTTAAAAACGGAATCGACTTGAAGGAAAAATCTTTTTGTTTACTCAACGAAAACCCCGGGTCATGGAAAAACAGTAAATGTGGAGTTCTACACAGAGACTAAAGAAACACGCAAGACCCGGTTTTATAGAAAAGAAACGAGAGAAAGAAGAACACACAAGAAAAGCTTAAACGAAAGAATTTTCATCCAAAAAATGTCCGTTTGAGAACTAAAACATATGCACATTTATTTTCCTTCTATAAAATTTCATATACGATACAGAATTACTCTAAGGGCCGTATACATCAATGAAGGTAATTGTAAGTTTTAACATAAACATCAATCTATGTTACCCCGCATAAAATCCAAGATTGGGGGTAATTTCATAACCTTATACGGTATTCGCCATGTGTAAAATCTTCGAATGAGTCTGGTCTGAGAGCGTTTTTGTTAAATTAAAATTGAAATCGAAGTATGGGCAAGAGATCCATAGGACATTCCTACACCTACACGAAATACAGGTTCTGGTAGCACAAGCTTTTTTTGAGCAAGCGAGGTTTGTGAAGTATTCGAAAACGTGGACACAAAATCCCAGTGATTTTCGAAAATATTAGAAAAGAATTACAAAACCTAAAAATTCTTCTGTGATATCTACTGTATCTCACAATTAAGGATTTTAAACATACCATCGACTGTGGATAAAGGTAATCCTTGATTCTGTGTTAAAGGTATCCCTCGATGATGTTCACGGCCCCAAGAAGGTGACTACTTCGTATAGCATTAAATGACGAGATGCAAATCTGTTTGCGACCGACTTCATGAGTCTTCTCATGTAGCAACGCTCAATGGTAGTACTGTCGTCAGTCCAAAGAGGCTTTACCTCTAAGCTCTACTCTTGTACATAAAATTTTTTTTTTGTTTAAATCATCATTTTTTTTCATCATCATTTTTTTTTTCTTTTGTTTAAATAAAGGAAAGAATCTCCCAAAACTGTGTTTATTTTTTCAGTTCGTTTACCCTTTCCAAATTCCAATCCACAATTTGTCCTCAACATTAACGAAAAACAAACCCGAAGTAAAGTCCTACATAGAAGCTAACAAAAGTCTCGTAATTTGTTCGACCTACCACCTGCATAGTCGCAAATTGCAGTTTGGTGCATCAGTTCAGCTCGTTCCCTCCGGCTTTGTTTGCAGTGCAGTGCCTCTGCACACTCACAGCAGCATTCTGCTTCGCGGCCTCCTCATCTCTGGGATACCGTGGAAAACCACCTCGGCGCCATCTATAGCCACTGGGAGCACATTTCACCTGTCTACTAGCTTCAAGTGATTTTTCTCTGATGCTACACAATCATTGGGAGCATTGTTTACATGCATTGGTGGCCCCACCATGCCTTCTCTGCTTTCCTGGGTGTCTTCCGTCTCTCTAATCTGAAATCAATATTCAGAGAAGCCCCGCGGCTCCCGAAAAATTTCTTTGAGGAGTGTACGAAAAAAATGCACTTTTTTTTCGTTGCGTGTCCAAAACTGAATTCTTTTATCCAGAAACTTAATCTGATTGTGTGCGGTGAGGACTAAGTACACCACATCCAGTATCCAAATGGGAATCGTCTTTATCAGGCTTAAGATGGCTGGATTTGTACTTATTTTCTGGCAGGTAGAGATATGGTGTGTAATCTTATCTTCAGCCGAGTTCATCCTGGACATCGCTGCGGTTTGTTCGGGGTTTGAGTTGATTCCGTCGCGTGCTGATGCATTTATACTTGCAAGCTTCTTCGGTTTGTTGTGGCAACTCCAGGACTCTATAATCCGCAAGTCCCTTCTGCAAGTCCCGCAAGTCTTCTGTTAAGACGGACAAAAAGTTGTTACCATGAATCAGGAAATTCCAACAATAGAATGGTATGCGCAGGTTTTTTGTCATTTCACTGTGCAGAAGACTCTCGGCTGGCTCGAGAGTTGGCTAGAGAATATGGCCAAGGTACACTCCTCTTATAAAACGGCACAAACACACCTGTCCCAGGGCATAAAGGTATCTCTGCTAGTCTGTCATTTATAATTTCTAACGCGAACCATCGATTCAGATTTGCATTTATCTAGCAGTAATTAATGTCCCATTACTGAGGTGGATGTTAACATGTCCCTTCCGCTTGATATTGGCCCCAAGATTCTGTACCGATAGCAATCTTGACATCTTGTACCAGTCATTAAGATCTTCTGGGAAGATAGCACGTCTATTAATTTAGTATGAAGTTTTTCTAGTGTTGTAATATACCGCGCATGTTTAGATAAATGTATCTGCGGCGTATTTATTTTTTTCCTACTTCTATACTTTCCATCTAGCAGCAGAGTTCCATGGAATCTGCATTTATAAGAAGTATATATAGAAATGTGCAATTTGCTTGTGCTTCTCCAGATGACAGCCCAGTTACTACTATACACGTCTGATGAGAAAGTTTGTAAACGAAATTGTACATTACTTCTATGCCGTGGCAGAAGGAAGGCTTTTACTTTGTATATGGAGAAATTAAATGGTTGTAATAATGTTACGCGGATGAAACTGTTTTTCAAGGATTACTTAATTAGTTACGATGGAAAACCAATTTACCATTTCCTTGATCTTGCTATTTTCATTTATTTGTTTATTGGCTAAAGTTGGCTGCGGGAACAGTTTATGGTTTGCTTTAATAAAATCATTTGCTTTATATGACAACTTGACCCTAATGACGTCGGTTAAACGTGGACGCACTAACTTAAAACAAATGGGTCAATTGCAGTAATTATGATTAATTGTTTAACAAGGGTTTTCCAGGATAGAGGAAAACTACTTGGGAACCAGCTGCTAGCCTGATTGCAAGCAGTTTATACTCCGCCTATTTATACCAACAGCAACTCCAATTGATGACTCATTTAACCTCTGTACTCAGTCCTTTCCAAAAGATATAACATTAATGGCACCACCACTATTTTAACGCATCATATTGTGATGTTAGAAGTTTAAAAGAACTTCTATTTGTAACGAATTAGTTAGAATTTCAATTAACGATTTGTAACGATTTATGCATTAAGCGAACATCGCGCCATCTGTTAGTTAGAATTAGAACGAACGGTAATGAAACGCATTAAGCTTTTTAAAGTTTGTAGAGGTAGGGCATCTTTCCAGACAGCGGTGGAAAAAACTAGAACTTGGATAAGGGAGGAACTTGTATATTTGAATGCATTGACAACGGCATTTAGAGTCAGTTTGATTTGAAAAGCGATTAGGTCGATTCGCATTTTACGGAATGTGAACGTCACGTCGCGTACCGGCAACGTTCCGTAAATTTTGCTGTCGATTCGCTCTTAAACGTGACGTCAACATTCCATGAATTTCGCCGTTCAGTCTTAAGGGTGGAGATTTTAGTGGGCTCCGGGTCAAAAAATAAAAGATTTTTATTTTGTTCGCGACGTTTCGGGCATGAATACACCCTTCATCAGGCCTTTAATTAAAAAGAAAAAACGTCAATATACAAAATAAATATAAAGATATCTACACACTTACAATACAAGTAAAACATAAAATAAAGTAAAAACATAAAAACAGCACTAACACATTTATAACGCGGCGGAACTAGCAGATGCACGAACACGAAGCTTGTTGTCAATAATCTGTCCTTGCCCCAATCAGCTGTTTATATGCATAGCTGAGGTTGTCACAATCAGAACGCCGGTTAACTGCATCTCTCATTTTGTTTATGTGGAGCATCTCTAGCAGCATTCTCTTACTGTAGTGTCTCTCAACTTCCAAAATTGTGACGTTGTTGAGGTCAGGTTTGTGGTTGTTCTCTATGCAATGGAGAGCTAGAGCAGTTTTCTGGGAGCCCCCATTGTTGATGTCAGATCGATGATCTGACAGGCGTTTACGCAATTTTTGTTTGGAGGTTCCCACGTATACAGCTGGGCAGGTTGTCCCTCCTCCCCCTAAACAAGCGATCTTGTAGACTGTGTCCGACTTGTCCATTTTATCCAGCTTCCCTTTGGTATTGGTAAACAACAAAGACTTTAGTGTATTTACCGATCTAAATGCAATCCTAGTGGTCTCTCGATTGCGTATTGGTGCTGCCTTCATACGGTTGGAGAGCCAAGGAATGTATAGGGCACTTCGGTAAGTTACCGGTGAGGGCGGTGGAGCATCTTGATGGCGACGGTCGGTGCTTCTTCGATAGTTTTTGATCATATTATTTATGACATTAGTGGGGAAGGAATTGGAGTACAGGGTTTGTTTGATAATATTCACATTTTTGTGGTGGAAATTAATGTGACTATTATCAAGTACTCTATTGACAAAATTCTGCGCAGTGTTGAATATTACCATCCTCGGCTGTTTTGAATGAAAGTTAATAAGCCGTCCCGAGGATGTTGGCTTTTTGTACCAATCAAAAATTATTGTGCCATTATCTCTAATAGCTTTCACGTCAAGGTACGGTAGCTCTCCTTCTTTCTCAACCTCAACAGTAAATTGTATTTTTTGGTGAAAAGAGTTCAACGCGGTAAGAGTTCTTTCAACTTCGCTTGATTTCACAATAGTAAATAAGTCGTCGACATACTTGGTGACTATCTTTGGTTTAGGTGTTAACTTCCCAATAACAACCTCCAATAACGCTTCCATTACTATGTCCGCCACTATTGGTGAGGCCGGGCTACCCATAGGTACACCTTGTTTCTGTTGGTATATTCTGGTTTCAAACTCCAAATAATTGTTTTCAATTATACAAAACCTAAGTATGTCCATAAACAAGGATTTCTTAATTTTCGTATGTTGTTTAAGGTCATTCCACTTCTTGTCAATAATCTCCAGTATCATACGTACAGGAACATTGGTAAAAAGAGAAAAAACATCAAAAGACACCATAACTTCATCATCTCCCAGGTTAAAAGGCGAGACCACTTCGATAAAATGTTTGGAGTTCTGGACATTAAACTTGGAGTTTTCAGTCAGCTTTTTCAAGATCGTGACCAAATATTTGGACAACTCATAGCATGGTACAGTAGTTGAGGCGCATATAGGTCTTAAAGGCACGGTCTCTTTATGAACCTTCGGGAGACCATAGATCCGAGGACTACTAGCTGTATATGTAGTCATGCGTTTTTTCTCAAATTCACCAATAATGTTTTGATCAAACAAAGCCTTAATAAAATTATTATTCTCACTTTGGAGTTTAAGTGTTGGGTTGACCCTGAGAATCCTATACGTACTCCTATCTGACATCAAATCTCTCATCTTACTGATATAATCGTTTTTGTAAATGGCAACTGTGACATTTCCTTTATCAGCGGGAACAATGTAAATGTCTTTATGTGCCTTTAAAAACTTTTTTGCATCACTTGAAATTTTGGTGATAAATTTGTCAAAAGATGACGTTGCAGAGGTACGAATATGATTCTGCAAAATTTGTGTAAAATTTGCTCGAGCAGTTTCTTGATCACCCTGTTCCAACGTTCTTATCATTTCTTCTCCATCAGTTATGACTTTGAAGAGAGGGAAGTTCCGTTTTGCAACGGGCAAGGCAAATTTGTGTCCAATGACAGCAACCATCGGATGTCTGCTGGAAATTCGACTTCAGTCTTATTGATGAACCATGCATGGTTGAAATTAAGTTTTAGTTTATGTTTAAATGTTTCTGTTAATTTCAATAATTTATTCTTGTGGTTGTTTTTCGTTTGAATGTTAATCTTTTTTTGTGTATTGTTTTGGGAAATGAAAAATCACCGAAATTGACCCGCAGCCCACTAAAATCTCCACCATTAAGAAACCCAGGGGTCACATCAGAAATTCCTACTGTTCAGTCTTAAGAAAATTTAGATAGAGCATTGTTTTATTCCGCATTGCCAATTTAAATTGTTATTTCGAACGCCAAAATTGAATAAAAAAAGTTTACAATGATTACATTAATTTTGGATGAGGAAGAAGAAAATTTGCGACATATCATACAGCTCGTTATATCGCCGACACTTTTTAATCAATTTTTTACCAACCATAATAAATAAGTTTAATAAAAAAAAGTTAACTACCTGGAAAATTAGAAATCCCTCCATTACTACTTTCACATTCAACAGTCAGTCTCGTCAAGGCACGTCACGTCAAAATATAGTTTCAAACTAATCTTGACGTGCCGTTACGTTGACGGTCCGTGACGTTGCCCTTATATGTATGTGAACGCGTATTGTAAAACTCTTTGAGGAATATATTGACGTGCCGTTGTCGTTCCGTGACGTGACGTTGATGTTCCGTGAAGTGCGAATTGACCTTCTAGTGTTCTAAATGATTAAAGTGACCTAAAGCGAAAAGTGATGATTAAATAGTGAATTAAATAGCGATAAATAGAAATTAGTAGTGAGAGATATGTTTTCAAGTTATTAACAAAAATCTGAAAAAAGGGGCCTTTCAAAAAAGGGGTCTCTTATGATTCTTTTGAACCCCTTTCTATGGATTCATAGGACAATATTCTTATGTGCAAGACTAGAGCCAGGAGATAAGTCGTTTGAAATTTCGACGATGCTATCTAGGATACAGTGTAGAATAGCAACGTCGTGCTGGACAGATAGTAGAGAAGAAGAACTATCAACACTGAATTTGAATTTATGGGGTCCCTAGACTATTAATAATATTGAGCAAAATTCAGTTTTACTCAATACTATTGACGGTCTGCGGGTGATATTGAAAGATTGTCTGGTGCAAAATAGGAGACCGTCAATATTTTGCTCAATAATATTGTCAATATTATTGATAGTCTAAGAGCCTCTTTAGACTTTGTTATTTCGCCATAAAGTTGTTCTATTTTTCCTTCCCCTTCAGAACAGAACAGTTATTTCTTAATCATCAAACCCCCAAATGAATGGAACTTCCAATGCACTGGCCAGTTCGAGTATTTAGGATTTCTACATAATATTTTTTAAAGTGAGAGTTGAAGCTCAGGTGTGTAGGCCGCTAGATTTCAAGGATTTCTGTCAAAAGAAATCTAAGTAACTTCCGGAGCCCCTCAGGGTAGTCATTTTGGTCCACTTTTATTTAATATGTTCATCTCAGACCTGTCTGAAAATCTAAGGAATACAGCTTTTTTAACTTTCCTTTAGTTGAAACTGAATACGTTACAAGACTGGTGATCCACCAATACACTGCAACTAAATACCAGTAAATACCACATAATTACCTTCTCTCGTAAAAAAGCATACAGTTACAATACTATCTCAACGACAAGGCACTAGACCGTGTTGATCAAATTATAGATCTAGGTGTTGTCCTGGACAAAAAATTAAATTTCCATTTGCACCACGATAATAGCATTGCAAGAGCTAGCAAACTTCTAATCTTTATAAAGAGAAGAGCGCAGAAACGCTCGAGTTACAAATCCCATTTTCAGTTCTATAGTTCGCCCAATTTTAGAATACGCATGTCCGATCTGGAATCCTATTTACCAGGTAATCAGTAGTAGGTTTGAGTTAGCGCAGACGAAATTTATACTCTTTGCTCTGAAAAATATATACGACTCGCATGATATCCTTAGCCTACCGCCCTACATGGACATGCTCAAAATGTTGGATCTCATGCCGCTGCTTAATAATCGTAAACTGCTTATTTCATGCCTTACTTTGGACGGCTTGAACGATAAGATCAAAGTTCAGTTTCTGTCAGACAGCATCAAAGTTAACGACGAGGTCCGACAAAATAAGCATCGGACCGAGTATGGAAAGAACGAGCCCATCAACATATGTGGTATGATTTTTAATGGCCACAGTTCCTGTTTCTCCTCTGGAATCAACAAATTATCCTACAAGAAAAAACTGATATCCTCCCTGTCATCCGAAATACCTTGAACTAACACTATAATGCTATATGTTATAAAGATATTCTCTGTAACAGAGGCGGCGGAGCGCGTGGGGATAGAAGAAAAAATGCACACACATTTTCGTTTTTGGTGGGGAAATCCACACCATGTACACCTGATAACCCAAAATGTTGAGGAGGGCTATCTCGGCGACGAAGGAACGTGTGGACGAAAGGATGCACCCAAGCAAAGCGTTTTCATATGAAAACCAAATATATTATTATAAGCTGTTAAGACCTTATAACTGTATAGCCTAAGCTTTTTAAACCAGACCAAAGGAATTGACTCAGGGCATACCAAAAGAGGAATTCCCCGGTAGGTTCTGCATGAAAACCCCATGTAGCAAATGAGAAGCATGACGAAAGAGTTTCCTCGTGAGCACCGCTCAAAAAAGGTATGAGATGAGGCATGCCTTATCAGTTTTTCATATCGGCCCTAGTAGGCAAACCTTATTTCAAATCAAATGGGGCAATATTTGCCTTATGTATTCGGAAACCTTTTTGATAATCTTCACCGAACTACGAAAGTTCAAGCAAATTGGCGAACTGAACTTTAAAATAACCTCAAATCGCATACAAATTACACATAGTCAACTGAGCATAAACAAGCCTCAGTTCGTCCAACTGAAGTTGAACGCAAAAGCTTGCTCAAAAGAGCACAATCAATTGGAATAGTGGAATGCCATGTGCCATTTTGCACATCTGACTTCTGGCGAAAAAGCAACAACAAGCACGCAATAACATGAACTGGACTTTAGCCGGTGAAGTCACTTAAGTGGATTGAACTGAACAATATTGAACTGAGGTCGGTGAAGCCGGGGTATTAGGCTTTAGTTTAACTTATACAAAGCTTTAGTTTTTCTTGTTGCATTGCTTCATATTTCAGGCTATTATGTTGGTCACCAAGAATGGTATCATTAAGAATACTCAAGAGGTCGGTTTTGGTTCGATTGCAGATGTTAAGCAGCTTTGGACATGATTAGTACGCAGTTGGGGGACCGTATTCGTAAAACGACACTCGCGTTAAAAAGGAACAAGTATGGAAAGATATTCTGATAGACTGAATATGATAATTTATACAACTTGGTACGTTCGGTGGACAGAGAATATCGCAATGGAATGGTCCTGGTATACTATAAGTACTGCTAAGTAGCCCTCATTTATAACTTGACTTGGTATACGTTTAAGGGTGTGCTTCCCTTCGCCCATCATATTAATTGGTTACCAATATGGAGCAGCTACCAATGTCCCCCTCACGGAGGCCATAATTCCACTCCACCAGATTGTCAGTTTGCAGCAGCTCATGACTGATCAACCCCAGATTTTTTACAACGATAGTATACTTGTTCTACTAGAAAATGAACTGCTTCAGAAATGGTATATTAAAATCCGATAATAAAGTCTTCGGCTGATTCCTTTCTAGAATACGAATTCAAAATTTGATTTTATTTTAAGAGAACGCCCCTCAAAACCACAAAATCATTTCCTGAAGTTAATCCTGTCTTAAAACTGTAAATCCAAAAACTGGTTTGAGGTTGATTTAAAGTTCTTGCTGTTAAAAAAAAAAACAAATCTCCAAAAAACGTCCTGTGCCTTAATTTTTCACCAGTAATCGGTAGTCACGGTCCACAACATAAACCAGAGCCCACATTCTTATTTATCACCTTAAAACTCAGCTTCTAGAACGGATCTTATCAAAAAATCCCCCCAAAAAAAACGTCCGAAAAAAAATAAAAACACAGAAAAGAATTTCTCTCTCCACATCGCGCTCCATTTTTCACACCATAAAACTCGTGTCGAAAAGTGGCCAGAATTAATTCCAAAACCCGTGATAATTCATTTAAACGAAAATTAATTGCGAATCAGTTCTGGACATTCTGCTGCAGCTGCAGCAGCGGAGAGAGTGCCCGCGATGTGATCATGACACCTTAAAGCGGCTAAAGAGCTGCAAACAGGGGTCCTGTCGCGGCGGTGTCCACCTTGCACTCCATCCAATCATCATCGTCGTCGGAAACAAGATCTCCTCCGAAACTGGAGCAAGAGGCCCGACTTTGAAATAAAGATCTTATAAATCAGCGAGCAATTCAGCACCCATCCACTATCTCTGTACCTGATGAGATTTTTAATTTGCTTTCATGTTTTTGAGAATTTGTGTTTTTTTGTTTTTGTTTTTGATTTATTAATTTTGTTTGAAAATGCTGCTCAGTCAAGAAAACCGTAATCCTTATAGAGTGGATTATGCACACAGGTGATGCACCCATGCACCCAGGTATGTATGAAAAGGAACTTCACACAAGGTGTTGTTCGATGGGAGTAGAGCTGCGCCGGGGAAGACCCACGATCTACCACACGAGCCGGAGTGAGTATCTATGGGTCGAGAGGATTTATAGCCTTGCAATTTGTTAATTTAACATTTCGCACGACTGAGCACAAAATTTTAATTTCCCAAAACGAGGGCAGCACTTTGTCGAGTTTTACTCTTAAATGGACATGCGCTAAGTGTGGTGCGCAGCTCTCTTGGAAAAAATTGGATTACTTACTACAAAAACAAAACCGAAGCGGCGGAAAAAAATAATGGAATGCTGCAGAATCAGAAAACGCCCGTGAATCTGTTGACGCATGCTCAGATAACATTTTGCTTTATGATCTTGTTGGCTGTTTCCTGTCGACATAAATCAACTACGTTCAGATCAGATAAGGTCTAAAGACGACTTAAATGCGAACCTCTTGATCTTGTGATATCGAACAGCGCGGATATTTAATTAAATTAAAAAAAAGAGAAATTTTCTCGCGCTCTTGATTATTTCTGGTATGCGCCTGATAAGTGCGCTTCTCTCCCGAGTCATTTTATCATCTATCGAATGGATATTGGGGCGACATGTTCGATATATAGACAGAAAAAAACGAACGATACCGCCAGCCATACGAGCTTGTTCTAGACCAACCATGCAAATTCTGCACACACACGTTTTATCTCTAACGGACGAACATAGATCAAACTTTAATCATTTCTATTTTCATTAGCCTATCATGATTTGTGTAGGCGGATTATTAGATCTGCGAAACTTTGTAAAGGGAATCGCCGTACACGAATTCATGACTTATGAAATGGCAACAGTCAATCATACATAACATAGGTGCGATTTTTGTATCAAGTCACGAAAAACCGCTGAAGATGAACTCGTTGGATAAAATTTGCCAATGACGACACGAGTTTGGACGCGAGAATGGAGGAGTAGGTACCGCGTGAGCCGTCTCTTCTGTGGATATTTTTTCTGCTCTAGCAGAACTATTAATCCATATACAGAATGCTTGAGCTAGATGCCTAGTTTTGATTAAGAACAATCAGATTAAGATGAAATATTAAGGAGTCATTTTGCTACTGACAGAACTTGGCCACCGCGGTTTTATTTTTGGGGTCCGAAATTTTTTTATTTGGGTTAGAGGAAATATTTTGAAAAATTTCTTTTTGGTGATTTGGTTTTGGTTATTTAATATTTTTTCTTAATATTACGCTTCGTTAATTATGTTTATTTAGAATTGTTTAAGTGGACTTAGATTTTAGGTTATATAGTTTATAAAAAATTCTTCTTCTGCTTTCGTCTATGCTGGCAGCGCGACCTATTAGGCCTATTGTGACAGACCCAGGGGCGGCGCTTTCATAGGTACAAATGATGCACTTGCACCGGGCTCAATTGGAAAGGGGCGCAATTTCAGAAATTAAATTTAAAAAAAAAATTTAAACTTTAAAAAAAAATCCTGTGACTTAATTTTCATCTATTCATTCAGAATTAATTTTTATTACCACGATTTATTTTTCCAATTTACTATCTCGATAAAATAATCTGTTGAGGGGACAACTCATGTGAATCGGGGCGGAAGAAGTTACATGATATAATTTTATCAGAGCATTTACGTTTGATATCAAATAAAATGAATATTTAAGTGTTTGTGTCTTTGTCCATCACTGCGACCAAAAAATGAACGCGCAATATGGCATACAGCACCGTTTGCAAAAAAACCAAACCGGCCCTGCCTCCTATGCCAGTAGAGAACCGCAATCATACACTCTGGCAGTGCGGAAGAAAGAAGGGTCTTAGATTAGGTAACAACTCATAGTTGGCGACAACTTATCTGCCTGGGAGAACTCCAAGGCCAAAAAAAAAAATTAAATGGAAAAACTATACGTGGAGGAAGAAGAATATCATCATCGGGAAAATTCCGCAAAATACAGAATATATCGTCATGAAACAATGAGTAGAATGGAAGAAAGGTTGGAGGAAACTAGTAAAATCATGTCGGAAGTTCTCTCTTCAGGAAGCTTCTTCTCATGCAGGCATTGCGATTATTCGAAATCAAATGAAAACGAGGTTAAACTGAGACTAGGTTGATAGGATCGTGACAGAAGAGGGATTGAAACCTGCTATAGAAACATTTTTCCCATTCAAGAAATCGCGGCTTGGCGAAATATTCTCCGCTTTCTTCAATGCGACAAGAAGGTCATTGCAACAAGGGCGGCGCTTTCATATTGGCAAATTGTGCACTTGCACCGGGCGCAATTCTATTGAGATGCAATTTTTCCATTGTCGTTCATTGCAATCAAAAAATGAGGAACATACTAGCATACTGCACCGGGCGTATAAAATCTAAGCGCCGGCCCTGGCCAATCCATTGTTAATTACCTTCCAAGTTATGGCTTAAAATCGATAAACCTGGAATCCGCCAATTCTTGAAGGCCGATCTTACTTGGCAGCTAGCTACGGTGCAGGAAGGTTCCGAACCAACAAGTGGTGAGCTTCCCTTTACTCTAGCAAGACCATCGGCAATTTCATCACTAATATGACCTTCGTGTCCTGGAATCCACAGCAGCGAAAAAGTTTTGTTTCTGCTGAGAGATTTCAGAAATAGAAGACAATCCCGGACTGATCCATGTGATAACACTTTGGAATAAAACCGCCAACAGAGCAACTCGACTCAGATGTGTGGAGAATGGTGAATGACATTCTCCTATAGCATCTGACCACAGTCGTAGTGAGACTGACTGAATTGCGATTGAGAATATAAATGAGCGGGTGATCGAACCGAGTGACGGTGCGCACTTTTCTTTTCGAATGGGGTCTTTAGCCTTCTAAATTGTCAACGTCTTCGATAAGAACCGAAAAGTGAGAATATTATTAGATTGCATGCTTGCAAATATCTCAAAGTTTAAGTCCAGGCTACCTTGAAGTAGTCTGGTGAGGCCATGTCGCAAATCTGGCAAACAATTACTATCGGAAGGACAGTTAATCTTACCTGCAGGCTCTACATCAAGGAACACCTTTCTACTAAGCGATAGCTTGAAGCAGGTATCATTGATCAACGCGATTTTGCAAGTCCAAGTGACAAGTCTTTATACAGACTAATGAACCTGTTCAAGCGATGTGCCCTACAAATTTGACGATTGGGGCCTGCTAAGAGTGCAAAAGGTGTAATTTTCAGCCCCGCTACTCCTCGGAATAGATACCTCACCAAAAAGGAAGAACTAAATAAGCAAAGATAAGAGCTCGTATCGAACTAGCTCATGTTCATTCCATGCTAAAAAAAAATAAAAATCAACAACTAACAACCCCACAACTCCGCCGTCCTCTAGTTCCAAGTCCGGGGTGTGAAAGGAGGAGAGTTGTCGACCTGCCGAACTGACCAGAATCGGGAAAACCAAGAAACTAGGCAAGAAACCGGCAGCAGCGTATCCGTTGCGGGAACGTCCCGCTCGGAGCGCCAGCTAACGGATAGAAGAAGAAGAAGAAACAACCCCACACGCTCTTTATCGGCCATAGATAGATTCACTTAGGAATGTTTTGACCCTAACTAAAATTTAGTGCAACTATCATAGCAGCTGTTCCACCGAAATCCGCACCCTATTGTCTATGTTTCTTCTGCAACACGCTGTTGTACGCTGGCAGCACTCACACACTCATTCCCTTTTGGTAAACTGTAATAATCTACTAGACTGTGGAACAATCTCCCACAATCAGAATTTTCGTACTCCTACAAAATTGAATAGTTCAAATGCATAGCTCATCTGCTACTCTTCCAGCATCCTCTCTTAACCTACTTTATCCTCTAGTCCTTCCTTCGAACTAAACTTACTACACCAGCTGTACCAACTGGACATCTAAGATGGGCTCGTCACTTGATGAGAGGAGAAGATATTCTTCCATCACGAGGTCCAGAAGGCCAAGGAAAATTAAAGAGTAGGCCACCAAAAATTACGTTGGCTGGATGATGTAGAACGAGATGTCAATGTGGCAGGGATAAGGTACTGGATAACAGTTGAACGAGATCAATAAACAAGGAGGAAGAAACTATCGCAGGCACAGATCCAAACCGCGCTGTTTCCCTAGTGATGATGGCATTTTTCATATAAAAGAAAGTATATACTCGTAGACACCTTATTCTAGCTCCTCAGTCGTGAAGCCACTAAAATTATGTTGGTTTATTAAAACTCGATGAAAAGGCTCCCAGTTTTATTTCCATTGCCATATTCGATTTGAACTGAGATCGCTGATCGATCCATTTGCATTTAGATAACCACATTTTGAAAACAGATACCAAATCACAAACTATCGAAATAAAAAAACAAGAAAAAAAACGATAAATAACCCAACAGCAGTATGTAATCCCAACTCATAAATGATTTATAAGACAGTCCCAGTCACATAAACCAACCTGAAGTTATCTGGCAGAGTTAGCGTCTGCGTCAACGTGCTGGCTTAAAACTTCTTTAACTATAAACTATCTACATAACGCCGTCAACAATTTGTCGATGTCAATTTTCATTCATTGCATTTTTTCCGTCTGTCAATGAGGGAAAATATTGCGAAAAATTCTGCATCTCACCTCCATTGCCACACATCACCGCGCAGCGCAGGCGCAAAATAGAGGTGCGCGAAATTTTCACTCGCAGCAGCCCATTGTACCCCGAACGCAATGTGATGACGGTGTGAACACGGTGTCTAAGTCAAGTTTTGATTAATCGTGGAGGACTCCGCGGATCGATTCAAGACGGAAATAATCACCTGGATTTTCTTTTACCTAGAAACTTATTTGTGTACTTTGTTACTTGCGCAGCTCTTCCCTCTGCGCGCCGCTCGGGGTATCCTGAAGCTGGCCGCTTCGCGATGAAGGTGTGAGAATCGAATGGAAATGCGCAGTATCCACGCTATCTTGATTAATTGACTACGGTGACAACCGTTGAGTTATGAAATTCGAGTGTGCCAATGGTGGCTGCAGAGTCGTGCTCAATGGACCAGAGGCATGCAGATTAGACGATTCGCAAAGCGTTGAATTGTGCTAGTTGAAAACCGGGGCTGGTGGTTAAATTTTATGCGAAAATCTCTGCGGACATTGTCAGGATCTTAGTTAATAGTTCTTTACTGTGGCTGCTCGTTCAATGCAGACGTACAATTCCACGTGCATGCCGACTATAAATCGTTGAAAAAATCGCTATTCCGGTCGCAAAAGTAAAATGTTTCGTATAAAGAAGTGCTCGTTGCAAACCCAACATTTAACTCTTCAAAAGTACCCGAAACGCCCGCCCAGTTCCGTCGTAGCATCACTGAGCCAACAACGCTGCTATCTGTGGTGAATCAGAGACTTCCTAAGAAGTTGAAACGAGCGATCCTCGGCCGTTCAATAAACTACTGTTCTCTTAGCAAACAGCTCTTATAAACGGTATATTTACACGGTAATCAGTAATTTTATATTTCCCCTGCGGGGCCTACAGCAGGAGCCTAGCCACATGGTACAGTTACCAATATTGAGGAACCCCCTGGCAACAATATAACCATTCGTAGTTATCGCTGTCCATGCCGAACTGCGGCCGCATGATTCCATCTTTTCATCACTCTTGGATAATTCTGCACTGTAAGATGTCAGTCTTCGATGGCCGCGAGCCATCTGTGATTTTGCAGACGCGATTTTTAGTAATGCACCGCAGATGGGGAAGCATGGCTGATCAGCACTGGTCAATGTTGCCCAGACCGACGACGGCCATATTTACGGCCGATTAATGGCCAGTTCTGATTGTTCCAAATTGAGTTGACCTTGAACTTGTATGACAAAAAAGGAAATTACTGTTGTATGAAAACAACAAGGAAAGGAAGTACTGTGTTGATGGTCGAATCCCAACAACACAGTAAAGATTAATATCTTTGTTGATGGTCGAATCCCAACAACAAAGAAAGGTTAGTAGTTTGTTATGGTCGAAACCCAAAACAAACGAAATTAATAAGCCTTGTTGATGGTCGAATCCCAACAACAAGGAAAATTAGTAAACCTGTTAATGGTCGAAGCCCAAAAACAGGAAAAGGTTAGTAAACCTTGTTGATGGTCGAATCCCAACAACAAGGAAAATTAATAAATCTGTTGTTGGTAGAAACCCAACAACAGAGGAAAGTTAGAAATGGGGAAAAAAAAAAAGAATAAGGAGGAAAAAGGGAACAAGTCCAGGATCAACTTACCTCGGTGAAGCTCCGGTGCAGAGAGAGCGAGCGTTTCGTTCGCAACAATATTTAATCGTTTGCTTGAATTTCAAGTTCAAGTGGGGATACAAAAGAAAACCGGAACGTTTGAAGTGATCTTTGCTTCGATAATAAAAGTGGGAATGCGATTTTATACGTACGCATGTATTGAGGTGATGGGGTTACCAGAGTAAATTTTGAATGAATATCGTAAGTTCAAAATTAATTGTAATAAACTTAAATTATTTTAATGTTGATGTAATATGATGATGGTTAATCTGGCGATCTTGGCCAAATATGATGATGTTTATGTTTTGATGGATGTCCATTAGTAGCCAAATGACCAAGCTTCCTTATCCAGTGGTTCCGAAAGTGTGTAATTAAACCTGTTCCTCATCAATAAATGTTATTCATCTGTAATAATAAAAAATTAAATGCCCTAAAGGTGATTCGGTGATTGGATTTTAATCCGACAGAATTCAAAGGATAACGAAGAAATTCCTCGCTGTGAAAGTATTTGAACATACTCCCCCCCGTTGAAACATTTTGGTATGTTTCAAAACAGTAAATTAACAAATCACCTTAAGGTGTTGAAACTAAATGGGAGAAGAGGAAGGGGAGAAACAATAGATGAACTGAAACAATGGCGCTAGACTCAGTAACGTTTATTAGCCCAAGTCGACCTTGATGAATTGAGAAAAAAAAATAAATAAAATAAGAGAAGAGGGAATAGAGAAGCTATAAATAAATAAACCATAACTTCGATCGAGTAACTTTTACTAATCCATTTTGCAACACCTTGAGTTTAATAGTGTCTCCATTACTAAAATGAAGACCCATTTTACGTCGGGATGTTTATAACAAATATTTAAACGAAAATGTTTGTGTTTCTGCATAATTGTCCTCATCGTTTCAAAACTAAGTAGCAAATAAACAATCACCATGATTCTAGCATTGAATAGGTAAATGATCAATGGGATTGGCTAAAGGGAAGCAAAACAATACAAACTAATTATGAATATTTTTGTTAATCCATCCAGCTAGAAATGTATCTTCATTAGGATACGCATGAAATTGACATTTTATCATCTCCAAGTAATTGGTTTCGATATAATACATATGTAGTCCATCTAATTTTCACTAAGGCCTTGAAAAACAAAGCGAGTGGCCCAAAATATGAATTTTAATTCTCTCAATGAAGGTAATTCCCTGAATTTATTTTTATTTCATTATTGATCTCGGTTACGTCTTTGTAAGAGACGATGATCCTATGACTTGACTGTTTTGAACTTTGTACCATATTATTTGTTTGCGTTTTCGTATATAGTATATGCAATGATCGGTATGAGTTGTTCAAAGATAGCGGTGACAAATAATTAATTGATAACAAAGGGAATTGAGAGAGTGAATCTTTTATGATAACAAAATTGTTAATATTCAACTGTTAGAAAAATTTTATTACAAGGAATTTAGTTACAGCTGACTTAATTTCAAGTTCAAGGTTAAGTGACTATTGAGGCTGTTAATGAAGAGATTTGTACAACTAAATTTGAAAATGAAGCAGAGTGGATGGACTGAAATTAAATGCGATTTGTTCAACTGATATTAGGTTAGATTAGGTTTATCAGGAATCAATTTTCAGACTTGGAATGTGTAATCCTTAGTACAGGGCTTGTAATTAGTTTTATACCTGTTGAAAGTATCAATTATGTCAAAGGAAATAATATTTTTTTTTTTTTTTTCAGATTTTATATGTGTGGGATTTATATGATTGTGTTAAGAAAGTTAACGGCGGTAAAGAAAGTTGAATTATTTTATGTGGACACAGAATCTCAAGACATAAATTATAGCCAGTTGTTATGTAGGTTGATCATGATTGTTCTGATTAAAAAAGGGGATATGAAATCTTCCCCTGAGATTGCGTAGTGCGCAGTTGTGCAGGTTGTTGTATTAATTTACCTGCAATTCGAGGACTATTGAATTTGAAAGGGATAATAGTTATTTTATGAAGTGGTTAAAGTTGAATTGTTTGAGTTACTGGCATTTATTGACTGGGTAGAATATTGTTAGGAAAGTTAGAATATGAGGGTTATTTTGAAGAATAAATAAAATACGAAGAAACGCTTGATTTTGGTTTCATTATGCGACGTTTATTGTTATTAGGGGCTACTGGTGTTGCGTTGGACGTTGGACATCGTTCCTTGCATTGAGACGCTTGTGATGTTTTAACTGCTAACTGTTTGTCCGCAGCAGTTGAGTACATTAAAATATCCTTGTGTCTTGTAGGTAACATATTATTTGTAAAATTTAATGAATTAACAGTGATTAATGAATTACTTGTGTAGCAAATTGGTTTAGATGAGCTAAGAAAGACGTTACAATTATTGGGAGATGAAATTAATTTTAATTTAGGTAAGGTTTCTGTAGATGTAATCGGAAAGGGATCTGTTTTCAAATTTGCATTTCTTTTACTTGATAAGTTAGTTTTGCCATTAATTCTATTGCTGAATTCTTTACATGTAACAGTTTTCGAGGACGTCATCGTCTTCTTATCAGCTGTTAAAGATATGAATAAGGGTTTGTTAAGACTAGTATTTGAAATATTTTCAGAATCTGTAACAACTGGTAGTAGCTTGGGAATGTGTGCCAATGGACGAGGTGTGCACACAGGAGCTGTTGATCGTGATGAGTGCGATCCACTTAAATATGGTTGACGCGTTTTTTGGGAGTTGAACTTTGTAAAGAATTTTTGTGTAGTAAAGTATGATGAGTTTTACCGCATTTTCTGCATCTAAACTTACTGGAGCAATTTAAAGTGGAGTGGGACTTTGAAAGACAGTTAAAACACAATTGGTTTGCCTTTACAATGCCATACTTTTGTTGATGGGAGAGATTTGAAAATTTAGAACATGTTGACAATGTATGAGATTTTTACAACACGGACAAGTAGTCGCTGTGGTGTAAGAGAATGGGTGAGAAATTTGGAATTTGATCCAATAGATGGGCATATATGTAAGAACTAAACTCTTATAAACACTTGATGTGGAAGAAGTTGATATTGATGAGAACTCGCCTCGAGAGTGTAATAAATTAGGTTGGTATGAAAACCTTCCAATTGATTTGATTACAAATGAGGGACTTGCCTCGGAGAATGGTATAATTGAGACTAGGCTCATGTAAATTTAGCTTGGTGCTTAAGACCTTGCAACAGGTGAGGGACTTGCCTCGAGAGTGTACTAAATTAGGTTGGTATGAAAACCTTCCAATTTATTTGATCTCAAATGAGGGACTTTCCTCGGAAAATACTATAGTTGAGGACTAGGCTCATGTAAATGTAGCTTGGTGCTTAAGACCTTGCAACTGGTGAGGGACTTGCCTCGAGAGTGTAATAAATTGGGTTGGTATGAAAACCTTCCAATTTATTTGATCTCAAATGAGGGACTTTCCTCGGAAAATACTATAGTTGAGGACTAGGCTCATGTAAATGTAGCTTGGTGCTTAAGACCTTGCAACAGGTGAGGGACTTGCCTCGAGAGTGTAATAAATTGGGTTGGTATGAAAACCTTCCAATTTATTTGATCTCAAGTGAGGGACTATCCTCGGAAAATACTATAGTATTACTACTAGGCTCATGTAAATTTGCTGGGTGCTTAAGACCTTGCTATGGGTGAGGGGCTTGCCTCAAGAAAATTATAAATTTTAAGACCAGGCTTGAAATAAAAATAACTTGGTGTGTAAGACCTTGCTATGGGTGAGGGACTTGCCGTGAAAATAATAAATTGAAACACTGGTCTTAAAAATAGAAAGTCACTGAGCACTAGGTTCACATAGATGTTTGATATTAAGATCTTATAAAATGATAACTTTAATTTCACTTGACTCCTTTTAAACACTATGCACTGCACTTAGAAACACATCCGGCTCGAAGGACCATATGTTTTTTATACAAAAACTTTAAACGAATAGCATAATTTCTCGGACGCCTCTAACTGCAGTACACCTGTGTAAAAAAGGTAAAGAAACAAAAAAAACCAAATAAAAAGAAGAAGAAGTAGGATTCAGTTATAACAGTTCAAATTTATTCATGATAATTCAAATATCAGTAATTCAATAAAATTCAAGTTCATATAAATTAGTTCAAATTTAGTTATTTAGTTTTAGTTAATTAGTTTAGTTAGTAAGTTTATTAATTCAAATTTCAATAAAGAACAAAACTTCTGATAAATTAGACGTTTGTCAAATTATTTAGTCAAATGACGATTTGATCAAAGTTTACTTAATTCACCCTCAACAATGTTGGAAACTATAATTCAATTCCTTAATAAATTCAAGATACAAAAGGGATAAAATTTTTGACAATTCATAAGTTTAACAAAGTATTAATTCAAGTGAAGACTCACTCAAAATTTATTTGGATCACCCTCGACAATGTTGAAAACTATAAATTCAATCTCATCACCTCGTCAACGATGTAAGCTATGAATTAATTATCGAATTGCAAAAATCACCTCTACAACGTTGTTCACTAAATCGCGAAGTTCAAAATTTCGAAGAAATAATAAATTCAATCACCGAATCACAAAAGAAATAAAAGAGAAAAGAAAAAAATATATATATAGAATTTTATCAGCATATAAAATGAGGTACTCACCTGTTTTTTAGAGTTGACCTTGAACTTGTATGACAAAAAAGGAAATTACTGTTGTATGAAAACAACAAGGAAAGGAAGTACTGTGTTGATGGTCGAATCCCAACAACACAGTAAAGATTAATATCTTTGTTGATGGTCGAATCCCAACAACAAAGAAAGGTTAGTAGTTTGTTATGGTCGAAACCCAAAACAAACGAAATTAATAAGCCTTGTTGATGGTCGAATCCCAACAACAAGGAAAATTAGTAAACCTGTTAATGGTCGAAGCCCAAAAACAGGAAAAGGTTAGTAAACCTTGTTGATGGTCGAATCCCAACAACAAGGAAAATTAATAAATCTGTTGTTGGTAGAAACCCAACAACAGAGGAAAGTTAGAAATGGGGAAAAAAAAAAAGAATAAGGAGGAAAAAGGGAACAAGTCCAGGATCAACTTACCTCGGTGAAGCTCCGGTGCAGAGAGAGCGAGCGTTTCGTTCGCAACAATATTTAATCGTTTGCTTGAATTTCAAGTTCAAGTGGGGATACAAAAGAAAACCGGAACGTTTGAAGTGATCTTTGCTTCGATAATAAAAGTGGGAATGCGATTTTATACGTACGCATGTATTGAGGTGATGGGGTTACCAGAGTAAATTTTGAATGAATATCGTAAGTTCAAAATTAATTGTAATAAACTTAAATTATTTTAATGTTGATGTAATATGATGATGGTTAATCTGGCGATCTTGGCCAAATATGATGATGTTTATGTTTTGATGGATGTCCATTAGTAGCCAAATGACCAAGCTTCCTTATCCAGTGGTTCCGAAAGTGTGTAATTAAACCTGTTCCTCATCAATAAATGTTATTCATCTGTAATAATAAAAAATTAAATGCCCTAAAGGTGATTCGGTGATTGGATTTTAATCCGACAGAATTCAAAGGATAACGAAGAAATTCCTCGCTGTGAAAGTATTTGAACAGCGGACGTTGATGACTTGTGGTTAATCGTAGTGGCGCTCTCTGTGGCCATTCATGCGTGTTAATTGTGGTACGATCGATTGCCAATTATTTCATACGCTCAGGTCGCTAGTATGTTGCAAGTTGTGCATAATTTTGTTTGAAATATGCATGCAACAAATGTCAGTGAGGCGACGCGGTTTTTCAGATAAGTGGGAAATATTTTTAGATTCTAGCGTGATCCTTTCTATTAGAATGGCCAATAAATTTATGCGGTTTTGACGGGTAAGTCACTGCAGGCGTTTCGAAATGTAATTAACTTCAGATCAATACTAGATTTGCCCAGTCATATTTCAAGGTTACTACTTCAAAAATTTGGGGTCAAATTGATGTGAAACAAATATTTAGTTTCAAAACGAAAGATCGTACAATTTTTTTAAGTGCGTAAAGTATTGGTACATGACGAGTTGAACTCAGATTGAACCCAAGTCTAAACTACATGTAGGCGCGAGTCGAGTTGAGTTAGGGTTGATTGAACTCAATTCAACTCTGCTACCTGTAGTTTAGTAGTTGCCGTATTGCGTACCGCCAATCGCACCCATAACATATGGTATTCACTTTTCTCTTGGAATCAACTCAACTATTCAACTCGACATGTATACGTAGTAGTGGTGAGCACCGCATCCAAGTTAGGCCTACTGTGTACCTACCTCACTAAAAATAAGATGTCCGTTGCTTCGGCATCCGTGTCGGCAAAGACGGCGCTATCGTCGTCGAACATTAAGCCAGCTGCGAAATTGTTGTCGTCGTATCGAACTTCGAGTCGTCCATCGAATGCTTCACGCATAATAGTGTCGATTACAACCGTTGAAAAGAAATGGCGAAGCCCTGACACCTTTTTCAATCGAGAATTCCTCGGATAAGTCGCTTGGACTACGAACGCTGCTGGTTGAGCCATCGTACGACGCTTAAAGAAGTTAGATGATTTTCAATGGCACGTGTTCGGTTTCCAAGACTCTCCACAAGCGGTTCCAATTAATGTAATCGAAAGTAGATTTGAAATCGAAACCGACGATAGTCGTCTTTCTTCCATAGCTGCCGGAGAGCGAATATTTGGTCTATGCATCCTCGATGTGGTCTAAATCCCGCTTGTTCTTTCCGGCTTGTTTGATCTGGATATTTCTGTAGACTCAATTGTATGATTTTCGTAAATACTTTGCCGGCGACCAAAAGCAAGCTAATACTGCGATAATTCTTGCATTCCCGACTGTCGCCTTTCTTCAAAATTGGCACAACGATGGTTTTCTTCCACGCCCACGGGACACGATCCGAATGTCAAATGTGTATTATGAGGACGTGGGGTTGTTGTGATAAGAAATCTCCTTCGGCTTTGTTCGTCTCGGTGGTCAATTGATCAGTTCAAGGCGCATTTCCATTTTCAGCGATTTTATTGCCGTCTTCACCTCGATAATTGTCGGTTAGGTATCAAGAAACTGATTCGTCTACTGTTCGATAATCGGCGATTCGGGTGCTGGATATTGTGGTGGATCGTCGTTGTACAGCTGGTGGAAGAATTCTCGACACCGCTGCATGAGGAGAAGTCCATTTAATTTTTTCGTGTTGTCGTTTGCTGATGTTGTTTTGCCGCCTAACCGGCGGATTGTCTGGTACGGCGTCCGGTACTCATACCTCGTGTGTCATGTTTTCCGTGTGCCGCAACGTTATTCCAGTATGCTTCTCGTTCCGATTTCATTTTCTGTCGAACTTTTTTGTTCAATCTTCGGTATTGCTCAAAGTCGACATGTTTCATTCGCTTCGACGAGGTTCAGACTGCTGTCCCAGATCCATGGCTGCGTCCGTTTACGTATAGGTGAACACAACTCAATTATACATCTCACAATGGACTCCGACAATGGCCTTTCTTCTATATCGATAACGTCCGGTATTGATCGTAAAAATCGACCTAGTTTGCGTTCAGTATGGTCTCGGTTGACGCACAAACGAATACGATATGGGTCTTCGACCACCGCCAAATGCTTGGATATCGATTGCAATGAGTTCACCTTGCTGGTAGGTCATCGATCGACTATAAACTCGACGTCGACCCCTCGTTTCAGATCATCGGAATAGTAAAGCGTCATCGTTTCATCGTTTGTTGGCGGGACGAACGTCAATGTCCCAGATCCAGTAAGTCGTTGTCCCAATAGCGAAGCGACTGATATTTTGCATTTCGATAATTCCGTTGCTATTAAGTAGCATTAGTTCGTAAATAATTAGTTCGTGTATCCATTCAGTTTCTTGCCTCGATTCTGGTTAATTCGGCAGGCAACCACCCTCTTCCTTTCACACCTTGGACTTGGGACTGGACACCGGCGGAGTTCTATTAATAAACCCATTTTCAATTGATTATCTTATTACGATAAATTGCTCGGAGTGCCTACAATTTTCCCATAAAAAGTCTCCAATTCCCTGCAGTAAATAAATTCCCGCAAAAACTCCGCCAAATAAAGTTGTACATTACCAGACCGAAGAGACTCTGAACTCTTTCATCGTTTAATCCGCCGTTTCCAGCCAATTTGAATATAAACGACGTAACTCCTACCATTCTGGCATCCACTTGCAAATTGCATGCGCCTCGTGCTTAGCAGCTAGCTCCCATATCTGCAAATTATTTGCGCTGATAATCATTGCAATCAAAATGAGATTCTGTGGGCGTTCAGGCATCAGTCAGCGCAAATAATGGCTTCAGCCGGGCAAACAACGCCGTTCCAAAGTGTGCACCACAGTCTACGAAAAAGTCCATTTCCCATCACCGGTGGTAGGTATATACCTGAGCGAGCTTAGAGATGAAGCCCTGCTTCGCAGATCGTGTCGGCATGTGGGTGCTACCTTAAGTTCATGATGCTCCTCCAATCTCTCTATGGCAGTGCGCTGCATGGACGCAGTGGATGCGGTGCGAGATGCATCCAACGAGGTAAAATTACCATATCGACAAATTGCATGCCGCTAAACTACAAAGACTACAAGAAGTTAGTCACTTTCAATTCTAGCGTCTACCAGTTGATGACTATCGGAAGAGATCACAACTCGTCGCCGACCCGTGATGGATGAAAGTGTTTTCACCTGGGCGTTTTCCGCAAGGTTGTTAATGCATTTTCCGATTTAGAACGGCAAACGAAAGGTGCTCGGGTGAGTGATGAAGGTAGTGACATAACGCTCGGCAGTATTTATTATTGTGCATTTGGCGCATGGATGTGGCGCGGCCATTAGCCGCCATCGTTTGCCCTAAAACAGAGTTTGCCCAACCTGCCGAGTGAAAATTATGTTGCTCTCCCAACAATGCCAGCCGAATGTAGGGCAATTCTCTTTCATTTTCCATAACCGTCGGTAACGGCGGCAGGATGGAGGCGTTAAATATTGAAATCGGACGTCGTCTGTTTCTGTGCAAAAGTGTTTATCGAGGCCTGTTACCAGGTGCCAATTTAACTGTTAATCAGAGTGTATATAGGTGACTGGCTGCTACCACTTACTCCGGTAGGACGACGCGAAAACAGACGCGTATATTTAGTGGCGTTGTTAGTCGCTTGTTTTCCTTAATGTTTCTGCCGCACTTAAGCTGGTGACATATCCAAGCCGTACATGCATTGCATTCGTTGACAGATAATGTAGAAGTGTGTGTATTCAAATGCGAGCTGACGGAATATCCCGTGAGTGGAAGGCATGCCACGCAAAGGTCGGGCTACTTTCAACTTTTTCTGCATTGCCGCATTCGAGATAGCTCACACAAGCATAAGCACACAAACACATGAACACGTTACTTAGATTTTCGGGCTATGTGTGACAGCCGGCACGGAACGCAAACCATGTAATTATATGTCAGACGAAATTCGCCGGATTTCATGGAGCCTCTGAATGCAATGCATGTACGGCTGGGATATGTCACCAGCTTTATCCTCGAGCATTAACGTGCTAACACCGCGGTCGTGAGCTTATTAGGACTTCGCGGGGCCATAATTCAGCATCTTTCTTTCTTTCGGTGCGATGCCATTCAAATCGCTTTTACTTCTTAAAGTAGGCGCAAACTAAATCAAACAAGATTGGTGCCTGGACGCTGCGGCCGCTGCAGTGGCCAGTTAAGTTGTATCATAAAATAGGATTAGAAATTGTATAAATATGCACTTAATTTCCCGAGGATTACGCTCGGCTTGTCTTCGGGAAAATATGGCTTAATAGGAATTTGCGGACTTCAAACTGAATCGCGATTGATGTAATCGACGTTATCTGGTGTAAAAACATCACCAAAATAAACAGATCAAAATCTGGTTTCGTAATTCCGTGGATTCTGGAGGCAACTGAGTGGCTATGATCCTCTGCAAAGCTGCCAGTTCACAAGGAGATTATCTCTCTGTGTTTTTAAATAAACGTGACATGATTATACTCCGTCTGAACCAGTGGATTCTAGTTGTTAAAAGCTATTCTATAACAAAGCAACACCACAGTCCATATTGATATTGATGCCATATAGTTGGGGAATCATTTCTTTCAATTATTTATTAACCACGTTCTAAGTTCTTTAAAGAATAAGCAACAAATTTAAAAATAATGTTTTTAGCAGTGAAAATCAACGCTTTTAGCACGCTGGTTCAACTGGTTTTCATTGGATCATCGAAGTCAATTAGCGTTGGTTAGATCCCAATGGGAAAATTTGGGAGCGCTGCCCAAGGGAGCTTACTTTGAACGCTGTTTAATATGCTTCCGAAGGAGCATTACTGGAGTTTTTATAAATTGTATATAACGTAAAAAACGGGCGATTATCTTCGTGAAGATAAAGGCCCAGTGGGAAAAATTGGGAGCGCTGTGCAAGGGAGGTTATTTGGAGCGCTGTTAAATATGCTCTCGAGGGAGCCTTACTGGAGTTTTCATAAATTTTATCGAAAAAAGAAGACGGGCATTTATCTTCGTGACCATAAAATGTGTCATTGGCATACTCAATAGCACGGCTTTCGTTCGATACGGAGGGCAAGCAGCTTTGGAAGTGGTTAGAATTTAGTTGGGGGACTGCTTTTGTAAAGCCCCGCTCGCTCTTGGAAAGCAAAAAGGCATTTGAAAAGATGAACAAAATGAAAGCTTTTTGATACCGGATGATCACATATCCACAGGCGTACATGAATATTTCCTTTTTAAAAAGCTTTTTTATAATGCTTCTAGAACGCTTTTAAGGAGCATAAACACGTATGCTCCCCTGCAAGGACATGCAAAGGTATATGGAACTGGTATGGGAGCGGAAGCGCTCCAAGCTTTTAAAGGAGTGCTCCAACATGGTTATTGGAGCACTCCATTTCCTGCTGGGGTGACAATAGCACACTCAATGGACCGGCTCTCGTTTAATACATAGAGCAAGAAGATTTGGAAGTGATTAAAATTTAGTTGGGGATCTACTTTGTTAAAACCAAAAGATGAACAAAATAAAAGCTTTTCGATACCGGATCACATATCCATAGGCGCCCATGGAAATTTTTTTTTAAAAAGCTTTTTTATAATGCTCCTAGAACGCTTTTGAGGATCATAAAATCGTATGCTTCCCTGCAATGACATGTAATGTTAAAAAGTATATGGAACTGGTATGGGAACGAGAGCGGTGTAAGCTCCTTTTGGAATGCTCAAAGATGGCTATTGGAGCACTCCATTTCCCGCTGGGAGATCATCAATCATCGTATGTTTTTACGTATTTAAGCTCGCAATAGGCTCTTACACCGTGCAACCGATTTTAATGAAAATTTAATCATGTGATATTTACATTACCAGGAAGAACAGAGGCTATTCTATTATGTACTTACCAAAGCCACTCCTAGATGGCGCTGTCATTAGGAGCTTCGCTGAAAATCATCGCAGAGCTTCGAAATTTTGCATGAAGATCCGTGGACGTCACCCATGATGCACTTCGAAGTTCGCATGTGAGTACGAGGATCACCTTTCCCGAACTATTTAAATTTTAAAATCTCAAAAAATAAAGGTTCAAGATATTTCCCTACCAATTGAATTTTATAGGGATTGAAAATCTTCAAAATTTGTAACGAACCACGTTTCGTTACTAAAAATCCTCTCCACGAATACTAAAGTACCACGTTTCAACTCTAGAATTCTCTCCTACCAAAGCTTTAGGGAAATAAATTTCTAATTTCTCCTTTGAAAGCTTCACTTGGAAGCTTTAAAGCTTCCTACGCCGACGAGCTTTCTAGCTATAAAATAAACCGCTTCGGTTACACTACACATTACACGCATTACCTGAAGAATTCTGCGTAGGCCTTGTCGTGGTGTACGATCCGACCTTGTGCCGAAGTAGCAATTCCTATACCGTGTCGTGGTGTATAATCAGGCACGGTTAGTCCGCAGACATAACACATACACAATACCTACGGACCGCATACCGACCGACTACTGAATACCTTAGGAGTGTTTCCTGGACCAGTGTCGTGGTGTACGATCCAACGCGGTTCCCGACAGCATTTCCTATACCTGTGTCGCGGTATGACCAGATACAAAACCGACCACATACCGAAAACCGCATTACATATCCTTCTAGACCGCACCAGTGATACCATTGACCCCAGCTTTTTTTTTTGTTTTTTTAAGAAGTGAGGGGGCAACCCACATGGTGAACACTGCGGCCAAGTTAGGCCTATTGTGTACGTACCCCACTAGCGGAACAGACTATCCGCCTTCCGAATGAAAGCAAGAAGGTCTTTAATTGACAAAGACCGGACTTGAGCAGGACTCAAAAACTCTCTGATAAACGTTCTTCGTCTAAGCCAGATCAGAGCAGGATATTCACAAAGGATATGTGTGGAAGTCTCATCGCCTTCCATGCAGAGTCGGCATTCTGTCTCTTGAGACAATCCTAGGTTATGGAGGTGATACCGCAGTCCCACATGGCCAGTCAGATAACCCACCAGCAGCCTTAGGTCCGCTCTGTTTAGAGTAATAGTGCCTCTTAGGGCAAAGGTCTTATAAGATCTTTAGCCTGTCTAAGGCCTGGGACTGTCTCCCAGTAGGCTAGGTTTAGTCCCTTAATCCACTCCTCTACCAGGGACTTGGAGGTGGACCAAGAGATGCCACAGAAGGGTTCGGGGCCCTGGATCAACGTCTCAGACCCTTCCCTCGCGAGGCGGTCTGCAGCCTCATTCCCCTCGATACCCCGGTGTCCGGGGACCCAGCAGAGCGAGACCTCAGCTTGCGCACATGTAGAATATAGTAATGACTAAATAGCTGCTTCGCAATACATTAGTAAGAAGCATGTACCTAGAGATAACCCGTAGTTAGTTAGATATAACTATAAGAAACATTTCAACATGTATCCCGTATTAACTTGGATTTAAGAGACCGAAATTGTTAGTGTATAAGAATTTTTTGAATGAATAAACAAATGCTATTTTGTTAGAAATTGTTTGTTCTCACACGACCTTGGACAACTCGAGAGAGAGAGGTTAGAGTACACCCGTACGAAATACCATTACAAATTGAGGAAGTTATCGTTAAAAAATCAATCGCATTTTTCAATGAAATTATCGAATGATGTAAATTGTATTAATCTCAACAATTTTAGAGCATTCAGAAACACAGATAGGCCCGCATGTATTTATGTCTAAGAGTATCCTCATAGACGGCACACTTGTATAAACTACTACTTCTAAACATAGTATTACATATATCATTGGAGACCCAATTCCCCCGCCACAAGTGGTGATAAGAAAAATATGTGCCCCCGCTATGAATATCTCAAAAGCATTTTAAAGAAAGTTTGGCCTGAAGCCCTAATTGACACCCACCACACCACACCTAAAAATATGCCTCTTCCGCCATGAAACTGATATTGGGGCACTCAAAAATCACCCTAAATATCTGAAATTTTGTTTGGAGCGATTTTACTCTTGAACTTTACTCACATACTCACACTGAAATTGTCTACTTTTTGGGCCTCTTTTTTCCACTCGGGATCGGGTAGCAATCATTTTTGCTTGCGGGGCTATAGACGGCATTCCTAATGATACCCGAATAAAGCAAGGCATTAAATTCCCTCGTTGGAGAAAGTCGCAATACAAAATCCTGGTGATTTGCAAAATCTAAAAATTCTCAAGTTTTACATGATTTGGTGTTGAAGCATTTTCAATATATCACTGATTGTTGGTAAAAGTATTCCTTGACTTTCGGTTAAAGGTATACCTAGATGCTGTTTACGGCCTTAACAGTATATGTAATATTTCTTCTGCTTATATTGGCTTCTGGGAAGTAATTGCTTCTTTTATCCTCGCCCGTACTAGAAAGTACTCTTTAAGAGCCTATCAACAGCTTAGAAGAGTTATATCAACTTTAAACGATTTTGTGCAAGCAAATTACATCCAATGCCAACTTTGATGGATATACCCTACACCTTCACCACCTACTGGAACTAAACTTCTGAGTTGTACCAAATTATTCTATATTTTCAATTACTTTCCCAGTTATGATGAATAGAGTCGTTTATAACCCTTACAAAGTATACTTGCTGCCACAACATTGAACGGTATCGGTTTTTACGACGCAGAGTGTCACTTCAAGTAGTAAATGACTTTAATATTCTGGAAGATAAACGTTATTTATTAAATGGTAAAAAATCCATAAATTTGCAAAATTTTCATAAATCTAAAAATAATTTTTAGTCAAACCGAATACGGTTGACACAAGGAGCATTTCGATCACTATAATAAAAAGTGTCTGGCTCTTCCATGGTAGGCACCTAAAAATAATCCATCAGAGACCAGAGGAGACAATTTAATGGCTCCTGAATGCCAAGGGAAAATAAATTTAAACTTTTAACTTACAGCCGAGAGTAATTTATGAAAATTCCTTCCATTTGCCCAATAAAAATCATTTGGAGATTTATTGATTTTAAGCAAAAAAAACATTATCGATAAGGACAAGGCTCAGCCGGCGAGAAACCGGGCTTCATTTTAAAAATTTCTGACATTTTTATGTTGACTTGGAACAGATAACCGAAATCCAACCACCTTACCCAAAAACGAGCTACTTTCATTACAAAGCAGCCTTGCCTTGGCGATAGCAGCACCTCTTGGGGCGCCCTCGGTGCCTCCTGCCGCAAGAGGGCCCTGCCGAGGTGTAGTGTGTCGGGTGTTCAATTCACATGCCCAAATGCAGGTGATGCAGCAGGACATAACATAACAAGATGTAAGGCACGAAATGATTTAAGGGCGCTAAATTACTACACCTTCACCGGTGGAAGGAAAGCTCAAAAAAGGTAATGGCGAAAAGTCGGCGCAAAAGAATCGGATCCGTTTGGACGTTAGTCTCTTGTATGGCGGCGGCGGCGATGGCGGCTTGAGTTTCTGTGTTGAGTTGTTGTGCAAATATGTCTCCACCTTTCGTTAATGCAATTAAATCAAGCGGCGGAGACTCTGATTTACCGCATGTTCCCTGTCAGGAGGATTTATGTCCCTTTAACGGAATAATATCGGTATGTAAATTCACAAGCAGGAAGATAACTGTGCGCCCATATAACACTGACCAACTGCCCATATACCAGCGGTTTTTTTCGGGCCAACTTCCCTGCCTTCGGCCGGGCCTTTGCCTTTGCCTTATAACTTAGAATTAAACTTTCGTTTTTAAGTCGGCAATTTATGCTTGCAACGAAATTGCATGACTTAAAGGCATTTGCCTCTCGGACCGCCATGCACTTCACACAAGTCTCCCGAGAGACTTCTGCGGCGGCGCATATGGCATCTTCCTTGTACGCTGCCCGCCGCTCAAGATTTACGCCTCACAGCTAATTAATTAGGGAACGATCGTGCATGTCCTTCCCACAGATACGATCGTAAATTAATCGCTAAGGAATTGGAATTATTTTTTTATCCACGCGGAAATTAATTGATGACACACATATATTTTTTTGGCGGGGCGAATCTCCCCAGAAGAAATCAATTTCAACTGAAGTAATTGCAGTTAATCCCGCCAGTAAGTGCTGCACATCAATCAATGATCATCTTCGAAGTTTTGGGTGTTATTAAAAAGGATTTCTTTTAAATTAAATTCTTGCGGGATTTGATGATTTGTTGTTAAGGCCAGGTTCCTCTAAACAATTTTCAAAAAATCGAAAAAAAAATTTTTCCTAAATTGCTAGAAAATACTCTTAGAAATGATATAAAATTAGTTCCGAGAATATAGCCTCTTTTGCAGTTTCAGAAAATTGCGTAGTTGTACGTAGTATACGGTAGTACAGTCACGATTTTTCACGAATAAAAACTTTAATCGGCTTTTTCTCGAAACCACATTTTTTGAACTGGGTGTCACTCGTATTTCAAAACTATTACACTTATCAACATGAACCAAAGGGCATTTTACTCTTTAGATGTCTCTCTATGGTCCGTACTACAATAAAAAATATTCATTGTTATTTAAAAAAGTTATAAACAATTAAAAGTGCAAAAAAAGGGTCGAAAATGAAAAAGTCCGCCATTTTGTTTTTTTCTCGGTGGAAATGTTTCATTGTAGTACCGACCATAGCCAGTTCAATACAGAATGTGAAACTGTTTTGCTTTTTGCTTTCAGATGAATCGTTTCCAAGAAATGGTCACACCCACCAACAAAACGGACGAGTTTAAGCAGCTCTTTTCAGAGCCGCCATAATAAAAAAAAAAAAATAAAAAAATTTTTTTTTAAGTAGTTTAATATATATACTTTCATCTGTAAAAAGTTTAATTTTGAAATATTTTTTGAACCATAAATGAATTTTTTTTAAAAAAAACACGTTTTTTAGAGGAACCTGGCCTTAAGATATGGTATGCTGAAAAAATTCTGGGTCTTCTGGTATCGGTTTTCGAAAGTATGTTGATAGAAAATATTCCTTTACGAGAGATTTCATTAATACCACTTTTCATTCGAAAGTAAACATAATTGAACAGCAATATTAGCTTTTTGGTCTTTTTTTGGTTTAATTTGTAAAGAGTAGTATCAGCTTTTGGAAAAGTCAAAAAGTATGTATAGATGTTTGCAAACTCCGTGCCATAAAAAAAATTTAACAGCTCTGCGCACCACGTTGCCAAATTTTATAAATTGCGCGAACTGGACGGCACTAGCGTGACAGATGAATTTTTAAAACACTGTGAATGTAAAGACTACCACAAAATATACGCGCTGGCCAGGAAAAAAGCAAACTTACAGCGCCCAAATTGACGTGCAGCCAGTAGGAGGTTCAGGCGATCAAGCAGCAAATCTCATTCCGGAACTCGTTCCAGCTCACTGACATGCTGGTACCATCGTAAATTCAACAGTAAGGCAAAAAAAAATGCCAACAACGGTGTAAATTCCAAAGAGCGAGAAATGAAGTGGCACGTCAGTAGAAGCGGCAGTTGACGTGACCAATAAAAATATCGCCTATTCGTTACCGACCCCATCCCAAATGTACAATTTCTCATAGCAGTCATTTCAGTCCTACCACCAACTCAACAAGAGAAACGCAAACAACCTCACTTAGAGCAACTACATATATGCAGCTATCAACACACCAATCGACAATTACGGTGAAAAACTCATGTGTATACGTTTGGGTTTAAGAAGGACCTTTAAGTGGACATTTATAGCAGCGAACGTCGCACGCCCCATTTTAGGAGCAGATTTCCTAAAACATTTTGGAATACTCGTTGACTTAAAACACAGTAAGCTAATAGGCAGCACAACTTCTTTAGAAGTAAATGGAATAAAAACAACCTGTCCTTCAACACAACTAAAGGCAATAACAACAAATTTGTTGTCATTGCAAATGAGTACAAAGATATTACCTTTTTCGCACCTGAGGAAAAACCCATCAAGCATAACATTACCCACGGCATCAACACAACAGGACCGACAGTTTCTTCTCGCCCCCGTCGCCTCCCGCAAGACAATCTCCAACAGGCCAAAATGGAATTCCAACATCTACTCAATCTAGGAATCTGCAGACCTTCGAACAGCCCATGGACCAGCCCCTCACAAGTTGGCGCCCTTCTGGTGATTATAAAAAAAGAAACAGCGTAGCGACTCGAGACAAGTACTCGATACCACACCAACATGACTTTGCTAACATTCTGGAAGGAAAAACCGTATTCTCAACAATTTATTTGGAAAAGGCTTATCATCAAATCCCTGTAGTTTACAATTTTCACGGATCACAAACCTTTGATTTACGCCTTCGCACAGAGCACAGAAAAGGCTTCACCCAGACAGTTCCGACAATTGGATTTTATCGGCCAGTATTCTACGGATATAAGATACATAAAGGGGAAAGATAACATCATGGCAGACGCCTTGTCCAGGTTAGACACAATTATAATGGACAACATTATCAACTATGAAGACATCGCAAAAGCACAATTAAAGAATATGGAACTAAAAGAATGCATCAAGAAAGAAACTGCAAAATTTTCCAGTACCAACAAACACCTCGTTGACAATCTACTGCGACACGTCCACCAAGAGAGTACGACCATTTCTTCCTAAGGCAACTAGCTAACTAGCATTCGACATGCTACACAACATATCACACGCTGGAACAAGAGCTTCAACTAGGATGATTTCAGAATGTTTTGTATGACCAGGTTTTAAATGCGACTGCCGGTTATTGCCATGTTTAGAATGCCAGAAATAAAAATTCTGTATACCGTGGTGATTTGATAGGAGGAGTTACATGAAGCTTTCTCAAGCTTTTAACATTTTTAAGAGCTTTGCACCCCAGCCTGCGCCAAATATCAAGGGGTTGAAAACATCTATACAACATTTTTTTTTAAAGTTGAATCTGCTCCAATTTCAAAAGATCGAAGAAATGGCTTGCGCAAATGTCTTTAAGTTTAAAAAAAGGAGTGAATTCGTGCAATTTTTAAAAGGGCAACACTTTCCAATCGAGATATCACAAAATTGGTGAAATTTTCTATCCCTATGTTAGGCTAAAGAATCGGTCAGAACTGGTTGTGATAGGCAGAGTCATCCAAAAAAGCACTAAAAGGGCTGACTTTACCAAGAAGAGATCGGAAACTCTCTACCGCCTTCTAATATCGCAGAGCATCAGCCAGTGCCCTCCCCAAGGTCCTGGAAGAGGCGGGAGTAAACCTACGAAGGTTAATAGTGTGGCGAAGGTGAAGGGAAACCGAATTGTGCCTATATGTGTTGTAAAGAATCCCAGACTGGCTACTAGAATGAAAAAAGGCGGTTTAATTGGGCCAGGATGCAACAACATTTTGCAGGTGGTGATTTAAAGCAGGTACAGTGCTTTTATCTTTCTTACATAAAATTGCATAATATTGTTTTCATAAGTGATCTTTAAAGCTGCTTAGATGCGATCGTTTCCTTGTACTTGAAATGACTGCAATCTTGTAGAAATTCTCGATTAAGACATTAAGGATGTACCAGCAGCCAATGTAAGCCGCAAGCGCAGATTTTACAAACCCACCATGATCATATTATGGATCTAAGACAAAAAACTTAAATTCAGGTAGAAGAAACTTTATGCAAAAGATTTACTTTCACGCACAAGATAATTGTCTTTATTACACCTCGCTAGCTGGGACGCTGCATAATACGCATGTCAGGCATCTTCCGCATTATCATATGGCCCAGCGCAGCATATGAGCAGATATTTGCATACGGTCCAAGAAGAAGCAGGAAGCCGCAAGAACAAGACACCGGCGAAGACAATTTTCGCACCAAACAGAAAAAATTCCATCTTGTCGACTTGTCACTAAATACACCAGAAGATCTCTTGTCTTCAGTCAGCCCACAGCTTGATGATGTGCTTAGGCACAAAGTGTAATTTAAGAAATTACAAAGGGTCGCCCCGAGCTCTTGCTGACACCAGCACCTTCTTGTCTGCAGCGAAGAGGTGTTTTCTTCCTTTTGCACGGCCCGTCGGAGATCCAGGAAATTGTGATAAACAACGCTATCAACAGCAACACGACACGATTCGCTTTCTTTGGTCCGGCCACGTAATTCACCTGAAGCGTCTCGAAAAGGTGTCAAGATCTGGCCGGGCCAGGAGGGGTAGAAATGCACAGTGCCGGCTGAATGAGTGAGCAGTGAATGAGCGACTGACTAACTGACAGACAGTCACTGGGGCGCCCCCATTCGACGTCCTAAGGACAAGGTGAGGGCCTGGGGGCTAAAAACTGTCGATCAGTCACCGACACCACGCGGTCAGTCCGTCAGAGCCTCCCAAATACGGCGATAATCCCATGGCCGCGAAATGCAAATCGTTTTCCGCGATGAATTATTGTGTCCATCTTCAGAGGAGCTCGCACACAGTTCGGTTAGCTGTGAGTGGAGGAGCTAAGTGCGTCTCAATGCTCAACTTGACAAGTGAATATTGGCGCCATGCTGAACAAGTTCAAGGTAGGTTGCGGCTCTTTCTTTTTTGGGGCCACCGTCAATAATTTCACATCCCCCACGGGAATGCAATCGAATCAGGAAACGCAAATCAGCTCGCGCAGTCTCAAGCGCATGCGCAGATTGCGCAGTTGGAATTTTTATCGCTTTGCTTCTGCGCTTTTGTTATAGTTCTGTTCATATTCATATTTATTGATGTTTTGAGCGCAAGATTTATTGCACGTACAAGCAATAAATATGATAATTTTCAAATCGAGTGAATCACTAGGTGAAAATGGGTAAAATGTCTGGGATTGTTGCTTTATGCGCGCATAAATTTTATTGACGAGTTGATGTGTGTTTTATATAAGATCGTCGTATTCCTTGACTATGGCAAATGCATCACCACTAAAACAATTCGGTGGGTTCACATCTAATCATAGTACCATAAAATATTTTATACATGAGGGTGTTCCTTGTCAACCCACAGCTTCCAGACGGCAACAAAGTATATCCACAAAATGGCACACAAACATTTTTGAAAGTGAGTTAAAAGTCAAAAACCAGTTCCCGAGCGAATCGTCTTATCTTCGTCAACTTAAAAGCCATTAAAAAACGAAAGATTATCGCCAATTTATTCACAGCTAACGGCATTGTTTTATACCTGAAAAAGGATGATTGCTTGCTGCTGCGCGCCTGGCTTAAAGTTAAAAGGCCAAGTCAAAAATTTAATTGCTTAGCACGATTTCTCTCTCTCTAGCCTTTTTGAATGCATCTCGCAGATTTTCTTTGGTCCATATTTAGAGGCTAGAAAATTGCATATATATACGTCGCAATATCATAAGCACGAAAAATTAATTGCAATACATCTTCCCACCTGTCATCATGTCACTCACGGTAGAAAACAAGACTCCTACGCATCACATGAGGCGCCTTTTCTGTAATTTACCTGTCGCCTCTTATAGAACATATCAGACGTGCACCGGTGGTACTAAAAGGAGTAAAAAACCGTCATAAATGATTGTAAGAAACAGGCCAACAGGCTGAGAGTGTTGGTGCATGGAAAATTCAATTTTAGAAAAATAAAAATTCTTTCGCTTAATCACACCTGCGATTTCGTACGGTTGCAGCGAGGTGATGGATAGTGGCTCATAATGCGATGGAAGGATTAACGGCGGACAAATTGAAATTAACTTTTGTTGGGTGAGAGAGAGAATAGTAAGTTACAAAGTTGTTGTGGGTTAAAGTTTGTGATTGGATGTACTGGGCATGTCCTTGTGTAAGAGATATAGCAGATATTCTTTTGAGTGTTCATAGCAAAATCCACTCTACAGGACTTCTTTGTTGTAGAACATCATAAAAACTTCAGCCATTGCATATGCCAAAAAAAGATATTGCATTTCAGGTTAAGAGCAGATCGTGTTACAGTTCAGTTCAGTTCCTTCAGCTTCTCTTCCTCTTCCCTCTATCTTCCGACTAGAGCTGCTGTTCAATATTGCACTCTATACGAAAAAATAGATTGTCGACAGTACAAAGGGCCTTTCCCTAAGCCTCTAGTAAATCACATAAAAAAACGACATCCTTGTCAGTGCACTAGATAGAAGAACAGGCGACATACCAATGGGGATTGCTAACCATCTTAACGATCTCGACTTCGCTGGCAAGATAGAATTTCAAATGAAGAACTATGGCGTCGTGTCGTCCAGGAAAGGACCAAGGACGACCAAATCAGATGAAGTAAATGGAATTGGATTGGCCACACCTTGCGACGCGAAAAAGAAAATCAGACCCTGACTGGAACCCGTAAGGAACCCGTCGAACTTGAAAATCGAGAAGACGTTAAGGAGAAATAAATTAGCCAAGTCTGCAACAGCTGGGAGATCCTGGATGGAGCTTAGAATTGTCGTACAAAACAGACTCCGCTGAGAGGCATCTGTTTCCGCCCATAAAGCGAGAAAATTTATCAAGGTTGCTTCATTCCTGCGGTTAGTCAAACAGTCTATGGTGAAGTAAAAGTTGCCAAACAGACAAGTTCTGGCACGTGTTTGTCTTATATTTTCGACAGCATATATTGTTACGTTTTTACGGCTTAACGGATTCGTAGGATTAATTAAGGAATACACTTGTTAATTATCCACACAAAATTTATTTATTACAAACCAAAACACAATTTAACAACAAACACAATTCTCACAGTTCACTATAATCACTTCTAATTTACTATCTCGCACTATTAAATTCTATCTATCGCTTTATAGTTCACTTTTATATCACTACTTTTCACTATTCTCACTTTAAAACACTTTTATCGCCTTTTAAATCAAAACTGACTCTTTCAGCGCCTGTAAGCCGTTTTTATATCCAAGCTCCACCTTTATCTAACTTCTGGAACCTTCGTCCCTTTTCTCGAGCCTAGTGGTCTGTTCTTTTCTTTTCGTCCAGAAGCTTGAAGTTGTCTTCACTTATCGCGCGTTCCAATTTTAGTTTAGTACATAAATCATTAGTTCAGACAACAACCACAGTCGTTAACGACAATCGTTGATTCAGCATTTTAACGGACAGATGGCGCATGAATCATCACAATATGTATGTAGTATCAAGAGTATCTATCTGTGAGTTGTGTAGAGAGTCGGCTAGGCGTCATAAGTTAGGAAAAGAGCGGGTAACAGAATTGACCCCTGAGGGACACCGGCCGAAATGGTATGGGGTTTGGGGTATGGGGTCCAATGCAGTCCAATACTACAGAAAAAAAACTTTCAACCCAGTTCTTGAGAATAGTCGTCGAATAGCTTCGAGTATTGTCAGCAGAACAGTGTGCGATACTCTGTCAAAACCTAGAGCAACCAGACCAACCTTACAAAAGCAGTGACGTTTTGCTCGATGCACAAGGAGGTCGTTAGTAAATATTTTTGATCTAAAGCCGTATTGTTTGTCATGTAAAATTCGATTGGATTCAAGATTTTATAAGCTTCTTTTTATTGTTACCTTTATGACTTTGGTGAGAATATAAGTAACTGCAGTTTCATAAAGTTTATGCTTGATCGTTCAAGAAGGAGTCTGATTTGTGCTGAAGATTTAAAGAGATTACCATTACACATCAGTTATGATTATCGTAATATATTTTTGTAAGAGTAGTTTACAATGAGACCAACCATATTTATTTTTGAGAAAATGGAATCAAAATATTAGCTTGAGTCAGTTTTGAAGTTCGATATGGAAATAATGGAAAGGAACTTCTTCGAAAATGAAGAATAGACGCCTCAACAGAGTTCTGGTCCAGGCCGCAATGCTAAATTTACGCATGCCTGTATTTATCAGATTGGATCACTTAAACCTTATCCACTGCAAACAGTTTCTTTTGGAGCGAATGGTTTTCTCTAAAAGACACCCAACACCTTAACTACGTAGTCCTTAATTGGCAAACTTTCACTTCTTTTGTCTCAGAGGCAAGGTGCCCCTGTGTATTATTAATGATTCTATCATTGAGTACAATGTCGGACAACAAGCTATAGTCGGAAAGATAGATGGAGAGAAAACTGACAGGGCAAACACACGGTTTCCTTCCATCCAGCTCTCCATTCAATGTGCCAGTTCACACGATGCCATAAATGGGTTGGGTAAATCCGGTTTTGTTCGTAAGTGTTTCTCGTTCCCTCTCTCGTCTATAAAACCGGTTTTACTCAACATACTTATGGCATGGTGTCAACTGGCCCAATGACACCACGACAGAACTCTGACTTTGGCGATCTAAGAGCTTCCACCGTTAAGACATAAACAGATTGGCACGCAGGCGACGCGAGGAAATAAATGCTATAAACATGCTAAGGGCGACCGACGAATCGCTTTGCTCAGCGAAATAGAACACACCGCTTTTGTATGAAGCTTCACAATCTTCAGACCACTGCGATAACTACGCCGCCGAGCTCAGCCACCGAACACAATCCAAGTTCTATTTTGTAGCCGTCGCCTGTCAAAGTTGCATGTGCTTTGTGGCATGGGTTTGTGCTGCTATTATATCGTGTGCTCCTGTGTGCGTGTGCAGCATACTCGGCTGTGAAAGATGGTTATTCCGGTGAGTGTTTTTTAATTCATGTCGCCGTCGCTCTTAGTGTGTGCTCACAACAAATTTCGCCGGGCCATTCCCCGTGGCCGAGGAAAATAGTTTCGCCGTCGCCCTTAGCATGTTTACAGCATAAATGTATGTGAAACTCTCTCGCAGGCAGCCACCGCTACGACCTCCGCGCCAATCTGTTTGTGCCTTTATTGTGCTTATACGCGAGGACAACAGAATTGCTGTAAAGAGGAAAGACAGCAGAACTTGTTTCACTTTTAGTTAATGCATGTTTCGAATAGTATTGATAAGGCAAACTAGTCTTTATGCTAAAGGCTCTCATAGAAATTATGAATAAATTTGCTTTCGATGCCGAGCCTTGAGGTTTTTCCAAAGTAGCAGATGGCAGCCATCATCGCCAGATAAGTTCACATTTTCCGCTAATTTTATTTGTTGCAGTTGAAATCGAAAGCGAAGAAAATTTCACCATAAAACTACCGGCATTTCTTTCCTATAGAAATCACCTGGATAAATTTTGTGACTTTGATTATAAATCAGCCTTAATATCTTTTCAATAAATTCAGTACGAACTAATTTTTGTCCCTCTTCTGCGCGTATTTTTGCTTTCGCTATCTTTCGATATCATAAATGACTCAATAAACTTTTATTGCAACCAGTTGATAAAATTCCGATGGAGCTGCGCCAGCCATCTTGGCTCTATGCAGACGAAATGCACACATCTCAAAACATACCAGCGAATAAATTACCTGATTAACAGCTTAATTAAAATCTCACCTTCGCCTCGCGATAAGCATCTTCATAAAATTGGTTTAAAATTGGTTAACAGTTACTCAACCTCCCCTAAGGAAGCGATTTTCCTTTCGGCCATATCTAATCTTATCGCCTGTACCGTTTGCCAGACTTTTATCTAAAATGTGATCCCGGTGTCCAGGTGGCGCGGATTGACCGGTTTCAAAAGCAAACAACTTTGCGCAGTTGTCAACAAGAAGTGAAAATTTACGCGTTCACCGCGCGGCTGCGCGAATGGAGCGATCTGCCCCGGTGCGGGCGGGTGTCGCGGCAACAATTTCATTGCTACCGCCGCGAGCCGTGTGGGTGGACATAGTGTCATTGCGGCTAGAAGCGATCCACAGAATCGGTAACTGGCGAAAGGACCGCGCGCAGATAGCTTATGGGCGCTGTTAATGCCCGTGCGATTCGCACTTAGACGTAAATTAACAACTTAATCTGAGATTTATGTGCTAACAAGATAACAATTACTGAGCGCACTTTAATGGCGGCCTGAGTGTTCTAATCTGTTGTTAGCACGGTCTACCGCGGGGCTAACATCGGCCGGCGTGAGTGGGTGGCTTTCTGATTTCTACTTTAGGTGTTAAAAAGCAAATTTCTTTGCCTTCGGCTGGAATCGCAACAGATAAATTAAGAAATCGAAATGTCTTTATTATTGCTTCCTGATGGCTGAGATGCGACTGCGAGACGTTTTATGGGAGGAAATGTGGCTTTCGTTTCAAGATCTTAAAGGGACAGTAAGAAACGGTTCATTTCTACATGGCAGTAGTTTGATTTGCTCTCTACTTCTTAACTCTTAAAACAAGTTTTAAATAACTGTTCAACACATTTGCATCAGAATTTACTAATCCACAAGAAAGGATCTTCAAAATAAAACTAAAAAATTTCATTCCCACTAATTTTAACATCTTTTTGGTCTCGGAAATCAATCATCGGGTTTCGGTAGCCGTTGGGATTCGGTTAAGAAGTCAGACTACCATCCAAACGGTCCATGGTTCGAGATCCCAATTTGCGTCTCTTGACTTTTTAGGCTCGAAAAAGACGAGAAATTGTCATTCCAATCCGATTATTAGTTCCGACTATCGTGTCCGACTATCGGATTGGACCGAAAATTTAAGCCAATAGTCGAAGGAAACCGAGTGAACACTTTTTTATCGTTCCAATTGTAGACTTCGAAGAGCTCTATCTAAATATTTAGGTTCGCCAAAGTAAATCTTGATCATACTATATGAAGCCTTTTCTTTTAAGCCCGATTTTTGTGGTTAGAGTTGCTTAGCCCGATCAATATTTGGTTAACAGCAACAATGGATATTTAAAACATGATATCAAAACCATATCAAGAATTTCGCGGGATGATTCAGTATTTTCATAAGATACTTTTTCACTCTGACCCGACTATCGGATCAGATCGAAAACATGACTCAAACCTGAAGAAACTCGAATTACATGCAGCCAATGCCAGATATTGTTCTTTCAATTGAAATACTGTGGATAAATAATTATGGTTTGCCATCTTCGCAAATAATCGATGGGTCTGATGATAACTCATATAGATAATATATCGAAAAACATAATGAGCCTAAGCTAAGTCATTAACAATGTCAATACAGGTGAATTTTAACGCCCAACAAGCGGCACTGACATGACTTTCTTAACTAATCTCATAATAGCCAAAATGCGTGCAGATAAAAGGATTGCCATAGCAGGGTCATCAGCAGAGATTGTTGCAACTTTTCCCACAAAACGAAAAAACAGCTCATTCTAGGTTTAAGATAGTGATCGAAGAAGATCATAAGGAAAATCCTGCGTGCAACAACCCTAAAAACGGTAAAAAGCTACAGTTTTACATGACAGGAATAGAGTGGGCGCTAACGAAAAGTTTCAGTATTAATAGAATAAGAATATAGGTATAGAGCGCTCACGCTTTTTAACCTTTAAGTAAGTGGCTGCAGCAATGAAAACTTTACATTCAAAATTATTTTTTACTTTTTTTTTTAGTTTTTTGAAACTATTAATTTTTTTTAGAAAATGTTAAGGTCGCCATGTGCAAGTTCTGTACAGGGTGAGAAACGTATTTTGAATATGATAGCCTAGGTGTCTGTTGCGCACGTAATACCAAATTTTTCCGATAAGTGGCGCTTTTTTTTTAGATGTATGTAACCATAATCATGTTTTGCAGATTTGTTCTTTTTTTTCATTATACATAACTTTTACTTCTCTCGGACTGTGCATCCTTATTAATAGGCCTTGCATCGTACAGGAGACCGGAAAATTCCACCCACCCCCCCGGAATTTGTGAGTAACCAAGCGTGTGATGATCTTTTTATTTTTGAAATTGTACAATTATAGAACAACTCACTTCAAGTTGCACTTTACTCAAATATATAAATGATGGCTAAGATTCTTTCCCTATTTTAAAATTGTGACCAGTCATAAGTCACAAGCTTTGGCGACTCGCTTATTTCTTACTTATGTTTCTATTACTTTACGTAGTTACGTTTACTTCACTTCTACTGAGACTCACCAAACACTTGTGATTGCGTTGTAACTTGTGACTGCTTTTAGAATACGAGGTTATCCCCGCCGAGTAATGCATGCCAGGCACAGCTGTGAGTACTAGAAACGATGAAGGTATTTGCTATATCCCTTCATGTCCACTCAAGAACTGTGTGAAATCATAATTCTCTTTCCCACGCTCCATTGTAACCCATCTCTCCATCTTCGGGTTAAGTATATGACCCCCAACGACCCTAAACAGACTCGCTCCACTATCCTTATCAGACCGTTACTCAACCGCCGTGCGTCATCTGCCGCCGCAATGTATTTGGCTACCCTCTAACATATTCTGAATCATAGATGCACATACCTTCTCTCTATAGTAAGGTATTGGGATCATCCGCAATATCATGCACGCTACATTGTTACACGGAGTCCTGTAGGCGCAAAACGCGCAAAGGTTGCTTAGTGTGCATGCGGCCCTCTATTTTGTACTGTTGTCCTGTTCAATGCTATTGCTAACACCGCCGCTGCAGGACTGAGCTAATCAACTTCGGCATCAGGAAGCCACGACTGAGTCTAGAGCCCCCGTTAAGGCTGTATCAGATCCAACTTTTTGAGCAGCGGCAGAAGCAGAGGAAATAGCAGAATTCTGCTTGCTGAATCAGATCCACGTAAAGCAGCAGCGGCAGACTTTTAATTTTTTATCAAGATATTTAAAAAATAACAAAAAATAACATTTTTTCTAATTCATAACTGTGTATATACATAAATAGATACAAAAAACCACCCTAAAATATCCATTTGCCATTTAAAAACAACTGGCCAAGTAACAAATGTTTGAAATGTCAAAAAATTCTGCTTTGCAAAGCAGCAAAATTAGGATTTGAGATGAAAAAGCAGCGGCAGAACTCTCTGCTGCTTTTCTTGTCACGTGACCAGTGTAAGCCAATAGAAACAATTCTCTGCCGACGCTTCTGCTTCTCTGCTTTGGATCTGATACAGCCTTTAGACAGGAATCTTGAGAGTGCTGCACAACTAGCGGACGTTTTATTTTAGTGTGTGGCCAATCATCATTCCAAGGTCTCCTAGGGCGGGTTGCGTCTAAATTCTGATTCCATACCTTGATCCTTGCGGATACTAGTTTTCTCCATTATCACAGCTTCAGTTTTCTGCTCAGCAAACCACGCAATTATGTGTCGGTAGAAACCTGCCGCATATCACGGAACCGCTGAATGCAACGCACGCAAGCAAACTTTATAGACTACTGGAAAAGAGACTTCAACTAGACCGGGTCCTGTAAGGATTGTAGCACCATTTTAGAAGAAGGATAAACTAACTAACTAAGAAGCTTCTTCTGGTATGCGTTATAATGATCACTTTCATAAAATTTCCCCCATTGAAAATACCAAGACATATTTTTCTAATAAATTATTTTCCTAAACAAATTTTATTTGTTGATATTTCTAATTTTCAATTTCGCTACAAAATTCCCAAAGATTCTTAATACGAAAATCCGCTTTGAGTAATAGAAAACGAAAGCAGCTCGCTCGCTGCAGTCCCGGCAACAAATTATTGCCGCTGATCCTCTTAGGTGAATTGAAAGTCGATTTGGTCAAGAGATACCTATGCGCAAACATACATCCGTACAGAAAGTGGTGTAATTTACAAACGATAAAGAGACGAAAAGCGCGATACCAGCCCGGTCTGGGCATCCTCCAGAGGGGCTTCCAGCCGATCAAGCTCTTACGCATTACTACCAGAACCGCATAACTCTTTAATTTATTGCTGAAATATATCAAGGTGTACGGAATCTGTTGGGCCGGAGGAGCAGGCGTCTTATCCCAGGTAGGGTTTCTTGTTTTCGCGAGAAATATGCGTTCTGTGAAAGGAATAAATCCGCGACACTCAGGCCTTATGGGGTCTTTGACTCTTGAACTCTTTTCGGCAGCACCCCCTCTTGCGCGTAGGACGCGGACGAGCGGACGCACGAGCGGACATCTCGGGATCATATGACTCAAAGATGCGCGCAACAACTAACTGAATGATGAATGTGGTCCGGACCATTTTGTCATGCGCCGTTGCAGCGCGGAACAGCATTAAGAATGCCCAGGTAATAACGCAATTAAATTCTGGTGCCATTGATCATCGTTTCGGAGCGCTCTCGGTTGGTAAGGTAAGGTTCGGTCCTCTACCGTTATCTGCTTCCTAACATAAATTTCAATTTGTCTAGAGGAGTGAGCTGCCCAACAGGCAGATATATTGCAGGATGGCGGCGTTACTGGACATTGGGCCACATGCAGGCCAGTTCGGCCTAACTCCAGACGCTTGAAGTCCGTTCGTTTTGCTTTGTACGGCGGGCATTAGTGGTCGTATGCAGTCGGCTGCGGCGGCGGCTGCACTTTTGGCTGCGGCTCGGCTGTGAGTGATGCTGATGATGTGTTCATAAGACGAATTATTCCACCTTAATCAAGTCGATTGGGAGACGTAAATTCTGCCTCAAAGTTGTCAGATATAAACGAGTTTTAACGGTCGACTTAAAAGGTTCGTAATTAGCCCAGGATTGCTACCGGGCAACTCTGCCAGGCTGCTCCCCGATGATTTGCCGACGAACAACAGTCGTGTGATCCTTTTTCCTATCTCTCGGCGTATAAAGTAGATCTTAAGGCTAGACCTGTGTGCGCATTGTACTAGTCTAGACAATGCGTCCATAAATAATACGCAGCCCATAGTGGCTGTCTCCTGCGTATATGCAAGTACCCGAGACCGCTTCTAGCCAACGTAAATTTGAGCATAATCGGGCTTGTTGAACAGCGCGCGTTTACAATATTTATCTCTAGCTAAGATCAGGGTCCCGCTGCAAGTTATCTTCCTTTATCTGCTGCAAGTGGAAGCCATACGGAAACTTTTTCTTTTCACGTTAACTCTGCGCCTTTTAGCAGCATAGTCGCATTTAGTCCACGGCTCATGCGCTCTGAGGTTTACACGAAAGACGACATTATTTATGTTTGGTTATTGCCTACAAGCGCGGTGTTTAATGACAATAAACCGCGCGGTAATTAGGAGGCGGATTGGTGGCGCTTATAAAGTTCGCAGTCGCAAAACTGTAGATCCACATATTAACTGACTTGTCTCGGGGTTTATACGCGTCCGATAAAATCTCTGACAAGCCTCAATGGTGGTGAATGTCCCATTTCATGTGGCGATAATTATTCTGGCCGATTGCCGTATCGGGCGCCTTCCTTTTCGTTTATTAACACCTGCCGATTATGATATTAAGTTGGATTCAGATGAGTATCGCGTTCGAGGGAGATTATTGATGACCCATAATTGTTTAATAGGCCTTGCGGAGGTGTCCGCAGAACATTTATGATAATTGATCTACAATTACTACTGCTTTAGTGTTGCGATTTAATACAATTATTCACTAAATAATGCTACTGCATCCGGGTCAGCCGATGCCCCAGCACTGGGGACCAGGGATGCTGGTGAAAAGTGGGTCACTGCCAGAACACCCAAATTAGTCACATCAAAAATGGAAATTCACGTCGCCGCGTTGAATGTACGAACAGGATATCACGTCGGTCAAAATGAAATGTTTTGTCGCACTGAAAATATCATTTGCTGCACTATCGGAACTACGACTTACTGGATCCAGGACATTGACGATAGTCCCGCCAATAATCGACGAAACGATGACGCTTTACTATTTCAGTGGTTATAGACGAGGCCGGTGTCGGCTTTATGGTCGATCGACGAGCTGCCAACAGCGTTATCGCGTTCCAACCGATATCCGAGCGTATGGCAGTTATACCCATCAGTGGAACGATCAAGACCCCATATCCGTTTAGTGCCAACCGAGACCAGCACGGATGCGAACAAGAACGAATTTTACGACCAGATTCAACAGACGCTGGATATGATACCTAGACCCGAATTTATCATACTCGCGGGGGACTCCAAGACACATTCAGGAGCAGATCGACCCTGCTGGGAAAGAACGATGGGCAAATTCGGAGACGGAGTAATTAACGTCAACGGCTTACGCCTGCTTTCATTTGCAGCGTCAAACAACTTGATCGGTGGCAACAGCATTTTTCGCCATTCCTTCAAACACCAACTTGCCTGGCCTAATCCATCCGGCAAAGACTCGGCGTTGTTAGTCTACTTTTTGATCGACCCAAGACTCCGATCGACGCTCAAAGACGTACGTGCAATGCGTGGGCCCGGTTGCGGAGTTGTGTCCACCTATCCGTAAACGGACGTAACTATGGATCTCAGACAGCTGTCTGGACCTCGTTGATCAGCGGCAGCGAATGAAATATGTCGACTTTGAGCAATACAGACGATTGAACAAACAAGTTCGACAGAAAATGAAGTCGGAACGAGAAGCTTACTGGAATAACGTGGCGGGCGAGATGGAAGAAGCGGCGTTAAGTCACGAGTACCGGACGCTGTACCAGATAGTCCGGCGGTTGGGCCGCAAAACAACATCAATAATCAACAACATCAAAAATTTGGATGGACCTTTTCTTGACTTCTCCCCATGAGCGCCTGCATTGGTGGAGAGAATTCTTCCACCAGCTGTACAACCACGATCCATTACAATGTCCAGCACTCGCACCGCCGATTATTATCGAACAGCCGACGAACCAATTTATCGATACCGAACTGACAATTATTCTCCTCGACGGCAATAAAATCGTTGAAAAATGGAAAAGCGCAGGGAATAGACCAAGTATCCGCCGTTATGATCGAAGCCGTGGGTTATGTTTTATCACAACGACTTCATGTCCTCATAACACACATATGGCTTCGGATCGTGTCCCCTCGGTGTGGAAGAAAGCGATCGTCGTCTCAATTTTGAAGAAAGGCGACAATCGGGAATGCAAGAATTATCGCGGTTTTAGCCTAATTTCGATCGTCGGCAAAGTATTTACTAAAATCCTACAATCGTGGCTCGAGAAACATAGAGATTACATAGAGAGTAAACGAGCGCGAAATAACAAGCGGGATTTAGACCAGGATGCATTGATCAAATATTCACACTCCGTCAGCTAATGGAAGAAAGAATTAGTTGCGGCCGTCGTTTTCATCGATTTCAAATCCGCTTTCAATTGCATCGATTGAAACAGCTTGTGGAGAGCCATGGAAACCGAACACGTGCCATTGAAAATCATCTAACTTTTCCAAGCGTTGTATGATGGCTCATCCAGCAGCTTTCGTATTCGAAGCCGCTTATTCGAGGAGTTTCCGATTCGAACAGGCGTCCGACAGGGAGACGTCACTTCGGCAATTTTCTTCAACGTCGTGATCGTGATCGACGCGATTATGCGTGAAGCATTTGATGGACGACTGGGAGTTACGACGACAAAAACTTCGCAGCCGAATTAATGTTCGCCGTCCTCGCCGACACGGATGCCTAAGCAACGGACATCTTATGCGAGATTTCCCGCATCGCTTAGTCATACGGGTTAAAAATCAATGCGGAAGAGACCTAAGTGCTCACAACGGACGGGTCGAGGGCCAGTGTTCACCTCGACGGAACCCGAATCTAACAGGTTCCCATGTTCAAATATTGGGGATCATTGGTTGAGGGAAATAAAGTGACATTGACGGCAGATGTTCACAGCCGCATCGGCCAGCCAACAGCAGCATTCGCCTCACTCAAGTGGTTCATATGGAAACGAACAAATATTTCCATCAAAACAAAAGTACGCCTTTACCGAACGTTGATCTTTCCGATTCTGCCTTATGGATCTGAAACGTGGACACTGCTCAAACCGGACGTTAAGAAGCTCGAAGTATTCCAAGTGCAATGCTTGAGGCAGATCCTCTATATTTCACTCCGCGGTCACCTTCGAAACGAGACCGTTAGCTAAAGATGCGATCAGCAGAAACTGATCGAAGAACAAATACCAAAACGTCGACTACCGTTGTCGTAGACATGCCGAATCAGACGATCAGAATCAACGATTATCAGCTATCGAGGCTCGAGACGCCGCCAAATCTCGACGAGAATGGAAACGAATAGTGAATGAAGCTCGAGACCCAACGCCACCGGCAGCAGCGTATCCATTGCGGGGACGTCCCGCTCGTACCGTCAGCTAACGGATCAAAGAAGAAGATGAAGAGACTATTTAGAACTGCATTTTAATGTAAGAATCTTCGTATTCCTCACATTTCTCCTAAACTTATACAATATATTTAATTTTAATTCTAATTCCAAAGTTTCGGGTACTTGTTAAGAATTACCTTTTTACATGGCGTCTCACCAGTCTTGCAAGTCATGCCTTTCGGAGATTGCCCGAGATTCGCTTCATTGCGATGGTGGAGTCTTCCATCTCACTTGCCTCAACGCTGGAGTCAATTCCAGCTCTTCGGCCCCAAGAGGGTCAACTTGTAGAGAATGTTCGGATATCGAGCCCTGGCATATCCTCAGACTGGTGAAGGACATTTCTAATGCTTTTCTCGACGGCCAAGAATTAGTTATGGGTCGTCTCAATTCCTTCTCCGGCAACATCTCGCATCTTCAGATGTTGTCGGACGACATTCAATCTATCAACGTCCGACTCGGCTCATTGTCCAACACCCTAGATCTTTCTGTTACCAACGCGGGCTCCTTATTGAGCAGATTTCATGAAATCTCTTCCCGGGTTGCAAAGGCCTTAGACTCGATTGACGACATGCAGTCTGTAATCTTGAATCCTGTCGCCACTTCTTCATGCACTTCTAGCTCCTCGGCGTCTCTTCATCCTGTATTGGATCACATCAAAAGGAATACGAAGCGTGTTCGCGCTGACATTGAAACGCTGTCTTCAACAGTGGTTCAAAATCATAACTCCCTGAGCTCTGGCTTCAAAATTCGAAAGCTTCTTCAATAGCACTATATCCTGTTGGCGCCCAGCAGGTAGGGGTGCAGCCTCCTTCTTCAAGTAGCCCCACGGTTGCTCCTGGTTTGGATAATGTCATTCCCAATCAGGATGCCATTAAACCATCCAAGCCAGGTAGTAAGGCGCGTTGCAGAAGTCGAAATAATAATAGTCGAAATCGCCAAGCCACCATTGGCAATAGTGTCCGCTTGAGTTCCTCGATCTGTGTTCCAGCAACAGAGCTTACCTCCAAGCCGGTCTCGGTATCATCCTCCTCGCCACTATTAGTGGATGCTCTCTCGGTCGCTGAAGTACCAGGGACTGAGTCGACCTCTATGCCGGTCTTGGTAGCAACCCGTCCGCCTCTAATAGTGGATGGTCCACCGGTCCAAAGGAGATATAGGATTTAAGAAATCTAAGGTCCTGGTGAAGTTGGAGTCAATGGTGATAAATATGAGCAAATCTTCTGCGGTTAAGTTTTCTGAAGTTTTGCGCTATAAAGATTAAACAAAATTGGTCTAAGAGCACTGCCCTGAGGGATACTTCTAGCGCCTTTCTTGTTTTATCACTCAAGGACAGCACTCTGTTGTTGAAGAATTTCAAGATGCAATTAATGCACTGCAGAGGTATGGCATATCTAAAAAGAGTCGTATTAAGGAGACCTACTACAGGACTTACACAAACAGGATCAGTAACCAGCATTTTCTATACTTTTTCAGTCCTTTAGGGCGTCGAGCTTGTTTTTGCATTACACTATTTCTGCGCAATCTCATACTTGATATAATTTTACACTGAACTAAAACTACTAACGTTTCTTGTTTCTTCTATGTTAAACATTGCTACAATGTTAATAAATTACTCTGCACCGAAGCAAATATGCCCGATAATTTTATAGGCCTGTTAAAAATCATAGGCGCACTTAAACCGCAATAAAATTCTATCATCGAGCGACTGACAAACTATTAAATCATTAAAATACTTCTCATCGCAATCAATAATTCCCAATCTGAGATTCCGAAAAGGTCTATCGGCACACGATGGCTGAACATCGATAAATAAATTGGATCTGACTCTAATTAAGATAAACCTCCTGAAAAGCATTTGTCGATTCAATTAGTGACTCGAATCAGAGGAGAGTTTAACTAATTGCAGAAGGAACAAGCCTTCAGACCATCCACTGTACCTGGGCCACAGCCGTCTTACATACACAGTCAGTATCTATGCATCTCGGCGATAGAAGCGCCTATACGCGCAGTAGATGCTATAGATTGGCATGCAGCAGATGCAAGTGCACTACACTATGTCCGGCCATGGCAATGTTGACCAATTATAATGCCACGATCCTCCGAGCATTATTAATGTCGTCGGAAGTTGTATAGCCACTCTTTATTTGGCGTCTTTGCAGACGTGGATGCCTGCCTCGGAACATCGTATATGGTAGATTAGAGGACGGGTACGAGTATATCCCAGCCACGGAAGCAATCGCTTAATTAGACCTTTTGATGTAGGTATCCCAGGTATCCTATAACGGTGAAAAGCGAGAGTAAATTTTTTATTTATCGTTTGTCAAAAAGCGAAATTTAAAGACTTGAAGCCTTTAAAAATGGAAAGTGAACGATCGGGTGATGGGACTTTTAATCTCCTACAAGAATTCAATGCACGGCCGAGCACACGGTCTGCACCAAGGCCTTCTTTAATTATCGCGGGGCAACATTTAGGTTAAAGATTTTTAAGAGTGTTTCACGGGAATATTGAACACGTCCAGTAACAATTCGGTTAAGTGCTGCTAATTTTACTAAATGATGTTTTATACAACTCGATGTGGAGTGAACGTGTCCAGTAAATCAGGATCGAGAGCAGAGTTGCTTTAAGATTTATGTGGGGGCAGAGGGTATGCCGGCGAACAGCTATTTAGAAGGAGTTGACGCGCCCAACATGACATTCGCGATGTTTAACATGAAAATTACATCAATTTGTGGAAATTGAATTTAGGATGAAAGTTCGAAGGAGGGAGTTTATAATTGTACCTAGGAATTGGGCTGCGGACGAACTACGGCAATATTGATTCTTGGAGAAAAGGTGGAATGGATTTGTTGCCAATAGTTCGTTCCTAAAAAAGTAACTGCCACAAAGTAACAACAACTCGCATCGCGCGGCTGAACCAAGCCAATTCGGTGCTCTTCTTGAGGGCGCCACTAGTATACATACTGTTTTTTTTCGTTTGGGCAATTGTCATCCTTAGGAAAACATCCCCAAACTCCGGCGTGTTATACGTATTAACATTATGTTCTGCTTCCTGAGAAATCGTGCTGGACGAAAATACGCTACAATCGCGAATTGAACGAGCTATGCAAAGAGTGTAAACTATACATATGCCAAACTGCGTTTACGTTGGGCCAGATGGCAAAAGACCAGTTGGCCAACTACGGCCAAGGTGGGAAGACAATGTTAAGGCTGTTGCAACAAAGCTCCTCAACATCAGAAACTAGCGGCAAGTTGTGGAACATAGAGATATCTGTGAAGAAGCAGCTGAATTGAGCTGTAGAACCATCGAAAAAGAAGAAGAAGGAGAGCTACAAATATGCCACTGCGCTACGACCCCATAAGCTAACATGGGCCTTATGATAGTCTTCTTCTTCTTTAATAGCTCTACAACCGGGATCCGGTCCTGGCCTCTCGCAACTGTTCTCTCTCGCCGATGTTATCCAGTTTGGCCTCCCTAAGCTCTGAGCGTCCTGGTCTACCCCATCTTTCCAGCGAAGGTTGCGTCTCCCTCGCTGTCGCACCCCATAGGTCTTACCGCTTTATGATAGTGGTCCCCAAAAAAAACTACAACTCGCCCGCTCTTAGCATGACTTAGACACGGTGCGCAGGAGTAAAAACTCTATTTTTCCAAATGCAGTCAGATACAGGCAAGTACCACATACCGACGAAGCGCGGTACGCTTACATGGACCAAAGGAAGCCAAATTAGAGCTTTAAAAAATTGTATAGTACGAAGAAAACGGGCAAATAACTTGGGGACCGTAAAGGGTTATATTAGCATACTCAGTAGACCGGTTGTTGTACGATTGCGTAGGTTAAGCAGCATTCGACGTGGTTAGTACTTAGTTGGGGGACCACTTGATAAAACGACACTTCCGTTTGGAATGGTCTATTCTGATGCATTTATAGATTTTCATGTCTGTAGCGGGGTCGTGCATACCTCTGGTGGACACATTTTTAGATTTTCATGCTTGTAGCAGAGTTGTTCATGTCAGTATTGCAGCCGCATTTGCTCGCTCTGGATAGATAGCGGCGTGTATATGCTTTTAAAAAAATTAATGACCTAATTTTTTAAACATCTTCCACAAAGATCTTCACATCTTCTTGGGCCTCGGTAGCCTAGGGAGTAAGGCGTCTGGCTACTATCCCAGAGGTCCCGGGTTCGAATCCCGACCAGCCCCACGGTCCTTCGCCTTTTCCACTTTCCTACCTACATAAATTTCCTTCTTTCTTCTTCCCTCTTTACATTCCTGATTCCTCGTGTCGTAGGCTTCCTTAGCCCCTCCTGCTCCACCAAAGCGCATGTCATCGGTTGGTTGATGAGATTCAACTCGTTTCAGGAGGCATAACACTCCAGCGAGTTGTTTCTCGATGCCCCGATGACAAAGTCGCCAGTAATGGTTGGGAGTAGGTGGACTGCAAAATATCGCTGGTAGGTTGTGACAGTTCCTATCTTCCCCGACTAGGGCTGCTGTTCGACATTGCACTCTATATGAAGAAAATAGATTGTCGACACAGTATAAAGGGCGTTTCCTGTGACTCTAGTCTTTCACATAAAAAAAAAAAAAAAAAAAAAAAACATTCTACTTATCAGGTTATCCGTGAATTGGTTTCAGTGGAGTTTGGCACCATATTATATCACTAAGCATTACTTTGTTATTAAAAGCCGAGAGCTCTGCTTGCAAGAATCAGTTATGTTCATCCTGGCCACATACATTTCTTGGCATAAAGAACCAGAACCGTTTTGTCAGGATTGACTCTAGCTAAATGAAGTAGGTGTTGCATTGATATGATTCCTGTTTCTATGATTTTCATGATGACATCATCGTCGACGTAACACCGGACTTGGAGTTTTTAACTATTGGGCATTTGTAGGAGTTCATTTACTACTACTATTTCCTGGGGGCGTCCTTTTGCGATAGTACCTTCCAGAGTGCCGTTTCGGAGTCATGAAAAATGCTGCTCAGACCTCGTCTACCTAGAGCCCTAAATAAGCTTCGACAATACCGCCGAAGACCACAATCTCAGTTCCATTTTTAGCATTGCACTTTCCGGTTTGAGCACCAAATTTTTAAGGACCATCTCATCTGGCTTCGATGCCTGGTACGCTTGTTAAAAATAGCGGATTAGTTGGCAACTGGCAAAAAATTAACTGCTGCCAAAACGACTTGTGAATAGGGAATCCAAATGCGGGATCTCGCATAATTTTTGCGGGATAAGTAATGCGAGACTAGTCATGGGGGATCTGCGCGGTTCGCAAGATTTGGGCAATAGAATCACCTGTCATAAAAAGCGGGGCTTAATAGAGATATACTAACAATATTTCGAAGTATTAATAATAATAGATTTAGTCGACTGATTTGCAATTCCAGTTGTACCCGCTATTGTTTCGTAATCTGGGCCGTGTACGGAAGTGGGAATTCATACACGGGTTGACAGAAACGAAATCGATTTGAAACTAGTCTGAACGGCTCGCGTGCGACTGTGTATGCGGGTCCGAAGCGATTTTAGTGGTTCATCTGAACTACTTGACATTTTGTCAAAACCTCGTGACTAAAATCTATATGAACAGAGCACTGATCGATCCGACCTGTTTCCGCCCTCTGTCCTATGAGAGATTAAAGGAGCGCAATGATGATGACTGATTGATCCAAAATCATTTGTGCTCGTGTATGGACAAAGGTTTAATTTTGATTGTAAGCTGGTTGTGCGCATCTTTATTGTGAAAAGCCAGTTTGAGATTAGGTTTGCAAATCTGTCGACTCGTGTGCGAAGGGCCTTGAGCTCCACAAAATATTTAAATTCGTTAGTTGAAAATATCTGCCTACTAAGCAATACAGTAAGAGCACAAGATCGTCTAAGTATACTTGTGTGCGTGTATCTGAACGTGATCAATTACTGAGTTTTGAATGCAGAGTTTAACCTGGGTTAACTCAGAGTAAGCGCCCATGAAACGCGAGTTGAATAAGGTTTCGTTAAGTCTAAGGTAACTCCACGAAACAAGATGGATTAAGCTGTGTTTTGCATACGTGTTTGTTTAAGTGTGTTTACTGCACATATACCAACGAAGATACGATGTAAAATTATGCATCTGTCACTTCAATCCAAAATTGTCTTGGAAACAGCATCGGGTTAACTTGAGGGAAAAAGCGTTCTGTAAACTCAACTGGCTCATGGAGACAAAGTAAATGTCAAGTTACCTACGCCTACGACAGGGAATTCCCCACTTACATATGATCGTACGGGGATTACCCTAGCTGCAAACAAAGTATTCACTCAGTCAAACAAAGTAGTCAGTTAAACTGCGCTAGAATTGATTAAGCTGGAATTAACTCCGCTGGAACTTTTTATATCGCATAGACTCTACTGTGACGGAGAGTGATTTTGAAACTAAAATGTATGCTACTATGTAAGAAAATTCCAGCAGAATCGATTCCAGCGTAGTTCAGAACTGGCCTGAATACTTTGTTTGTACTGACTCAGTAGTTTGTTACGCTCTCATCTCATATAATACTTCATAAATTCATGAACATAGCTACTTAGAGAAACTTTTATGAGATTGGAGAGAGGGATTGTAGACCTTAGATTTAGATTTTGATGGATTGGATTCTCACCATTCTTCTTCTTCTTTGGTCCGTTAAATGGCGTCCGAGCGGGCCGTCCCCACAACGGATACGCTGCAGTCGGTGCCGCTTTTAAAAATGCGGTCTCTTGCCTAGTTTCTTCAGTTTCCCGACTCTGGTCAATTCGGCAGGTCGATCACCCTCCTCCTTTCACACCCTGGACTTGGAACAGGGGTCGGCGGAGTTGGATCTCAACATAGAGTATAAGTATTTGTTTATAAGAAGGAGACTGAGTGACTACATATAAGGATAACTACACAACGAACACAATATAATTTTCCGGCCTAAGGATTAGGGCGTCCGACTACTACCAACCTAGAGGTCCGTAGTTCGAATCCAGCCCACGGCATTATCCTTCACGTGAACTGAAGTGCAGTATTGATTAATCTGCAAAAAAAACTTGAAGGACTTTGAAGTCAAAATTTTGCAAAATAAACAGAAATCCTCCAAATATAAAAATTTTCTAAACAAAATCCTGTTCGCATTAATTCTTTCGCAACTTCATTTTAAAGATGCCGACTAAAGGCGTATAATTTACAGCTTCTACACTATTCTGGGTCCGCAAATTAACTCGACACTGCATGTACTCAAAGGTAATCAAATCATTTAAGAGGTCTTTTCGCGAACTAGCCGCAATTAATTATAGACTGGGTACCAACTCAGTAGACGTGTAAAGCGGTGCACTATCTAAGCCACCGCGCGACCGCACAAACAGCATTTCGCCAATTCTCTCAGGCTGTGGCAACGGCGACAACGGATCTAATAAAATTAATCACGAACACTTGAACCAGCGAAAAATTACCAGAGGTAAAACTACAGAAAACGAAGCAAGGAGTGAAAATATTTCTCTCAATGTAGGTACATCGTCGTGCAACTGTGCTAATTAGTGGGAATCTTCAGGGTATTAAATTGCAGCTTGCAAACGACATTTGGGCTTGGAACTGATGGGGGGAAAACGACACACAATTTGAAAACAGGAATTTCCACTCAATATTTTTAGGGTGACAATGGACACCGTACAGTAGATTTCGAGTTGATATTCGGAGACAGGTTGTAAGCTTTGAATGGAAATCCATTTCATCTCAGTGAAATTCCAGCTGGAGATTGTTCTTCTTGCCGTAAATAGGTGTGTTCGATGACTGCAGAAAAAACAGCAATTTGCGTTCATTGAGACTTTTTGACAGTTTTTTCTGCTCACAATTGCTCTGCTCTGTGCAGTGCTGTCACTTTACTCCAATTGTAGTAGATCAACTCCACATTATTTGTTTTGTGAATTAAATTCTACTAAAAGCCTAAATTCGAATCAACGTCAAGGTACCACGCTGTCTTTCACATGCAATTGGAAGTGTGTTCAAGTTGTTGTCCGGCATGGTCTAGAGCAGCAGTCGGCAACCCAAATGCATTGGCGTGCCATAAAACACATTAATAAAACTACTGCAACTTTAAGACCCCTATTCAAATACAGGCCGCCGGCAGGCCGTGACCTTTCAGACCAGGTCGGCAAGTACGGCCCGATCAAGGCCACATATTACTCAGTTTGACAAAAGAATAGGCGACCTCATGATTCCCTACATACACACAGGCGAACACGATAGTTTAGGGTGGCCTCAACGGAAATTCCCGACGTAATAGAAGTTCAGATCTCCAGGCCCAGACTGACGATAAATACCCACAACAGACAGATTTTTTTCCTTTTCCTGGACTGCAGAAGCCAGGTGAGTGTGTGGTGATATTCGGCCTTAAAGTGACATTCACGCCACGGCCTGCCGGCGGCCTGTATGTGAATGACTAGATGGAGAATCTTTATATCAAGGTTATTGTCACAAGTTTTTGAGCGAGCTATGTGCTTATCATTGAGAGTCTGATTCATTTGCCTGGAAGTTGTTTTGGTATACTAAGCACCCCGTTTGTGAATTGTCGAAATTGTGACTGCAAAATTTGAATACCAAAGTTCCTCAAGTATGCGATGAGTATACTTGTGATTCCGTTGTGAGTTGTGACTGCTTTTAGAATACAGGTATTAATCTCAACAAAATTTCGAAACGCATAAAAATGATACAGTAATGAAATATTACACTACGCTCAAATAGACACGTTTAAGTCAACTCATGCTTCTTCCTCCACTTGCCATTCACCTCACCGTAAAATTACCAATGAGCATAACCATCGAACGTAGGTGAACACATCTAATGGCTTCGTTAATTTTATATATTCAAAGATCAAGCCGTGCAACATATCCAGCCGCAGAAAAACATTTACGAGAACCTATGCAATTTTTTTTGCCTATGAATCTAAATTGCATAGAAGTCAGCGGCCGCCTTTTAAGTATTTATCCCCCATTTTGCAAGAAACAGTCTCTAACTTGTTATTTTCGCTATTATGTTTAAAATTCTGCAGGATTCGTTCGTTTCTAGCCTATAAATAGCTTGAGCTCTTCAGAGCCTTGAAGTTTTTATGGCTGCAAAGACTTTTAATTATCCTCCATGGAAGATTCCGAGGAACCCACCTTGAAAATTGCGAAGAATGCGCCTCCCCAAAGTTGTTAAGAATAGCAATAAAACCTTAATTAGGTGCCCATTGTGGTGATCGCTGTACCCATAAAAGTGGGATAAAGCATCCCTATTTTTTGCTCTTGGCCCTTTATGAAGTCGGCAGACGCTAGCTTATAATTGTCCAGGTGAGACTCCGATAAAAACTTACACAAAAGCCAGAAAATCTGTTCACGGTTTCTCAGATTGGGCGGTGGAAAATTCAGTTTGCTCACAAATTGCACATCAAATGATCGTGACGATGTGGAGAGAGAGAGAGAAAATCGATTTCACATCTTGTCACTTAAGCTAGGCTAGTCTGACAGTGCAAGACAAATTGCGTAAATGAAGAGAGAAGATCTTAAAGACTGCGCCGCGCTCGCTGTAGTACGGCTGCGCGCCATCATGCCGCGATGAGTTTACATATTACGGCCCTTGTACGCGTAAATAGCTTAGATGTTACCCCGGCCAAGTTTGATCATTTCCCAGCGATGACAGTTCAATTCTTAAAGAATCCATTTCCGACCAATCAACTTTTACTTTCATCATGCACAAATGCATCTATCTGCGCGCGCATGATCGCACGGCCGAGCTGTTGCTGAGCAGTGATTTCAACACCTTTCAAAGCCTTTTATCACATAAGGAAGCCATTACGCACGCCAGGATAACCTGAAAGACGTCGGGTCACATCGTAAATAATTTTCTACATGATCATGACAAATAGCAGCCAGATTTTGTTTGCTACCGAATTGAACCTGCTGATCCTATAGCGTTCGACTCATGCGCATAGCTGGCCACTATGCTGGTCCGATCGCGACGCTGCTGTACAGAGTAACCCTCGTCTGTTTAGTCAAATGACCGATCATTAGCAATTTTTCACACGATTATAAGAATCTGCTTGACGGTGAGTGACTGCCTGCTTGCGTAACATTGTGCACCTTAAAGGTACATATCAGGTACGCACGCTCGGTTAGCTACGCTAAGACTACTGGTGCAATGGGGTATCGCTGTACCTACATAACGATTCAGGTATTGTAAACAAAAGCGTAGCGTGAACGTAATGTGATATCGCGTGTTTGATCGCGCCTGGCAATTTGTCAAAATGACTAATTGTTCACATCTTGCCAGTTATTATGATCGACCGCTGACTGTTTGCCGCTGTTGTGTGCTTATTCCGCTTCATGTCAAACAAATTGAACTCGCAGAGCTATTTAGATACTGGCGGATTATGCAATTTTGATTTGCGATTGGCAGAGGCAATTAGAAGTTTTTCGTTTTTTTTTTGTCATTTACTTGATATGTGAAAATTGCGGATCGCCAAGTAATTGGAGCATCGAATGTACCTTGACTCAATTCAGTAGTTTACAGAGATTGAAGCTTGCAAGATGTAATCATAAAAATTAATGCAATTTTTATAAATTTGTTTAATTGAGAAGCGTTTGGTTAGAAAATGATTTGAATATGACATTGCCACAATAATATATCGGAGTCTCTACCTCAAGGATACCAATATCAATGACAGAGAGTTATAGGATTAACTAACCTAGTTCTTGCGGCAAAGTTTCAGGCTTTTGATAACAAGCCAAGATGCCAAACTACATTGGTACTACATATGGCATGCTGGTGAGAGGTACCGTAACCGAGAGAATTCCAGAAGCGACTGTGCTATCATACCATGTGCTCGTGAGAATCTCAAAGTAAAAGCTACGTTCTGAGAGCATACAAGATACAGTAGTAACGCTAGAGGATTCCGGCACTCGCTTTTGCTAAGCTCCAACCGCTTGCCTTCCGGGGGGTTTGTGTTCATGGTGCGGGGTTCATGGCCACGGGGTTCAGTTGCGTTGGAATGCGCACCTATGGGTATGCAATTAAGTGCTTCCGGTGATTGTTTTTTCTGCCGTTGTGGAATCTTAATAATTTTCCAGGATCAACAATTATCCCCACCAGGATGAATCATCGCCAGCGGGCTCATGGTTTTGCGAACGTTAGCAATATCATGTTCGAAGTACTTCAGGATGAGTAACCGTTGTTGCAAAATCTGATCAGATTTTAGCTGTTGTGAAATCTTAGGAAATTTTCAGGGTCGCCAATTATCCCCGCCAACCGCAACTTTGCAATTTTGTGAGATCAGCAACTAGCCCCCACCACTTTTATTGGTTATAAGTGATATGATGAAGCAGATCAAGCTCCTTTCAGTTCCATATTATTCTACATACTGAAATAGTCTATAGTTAAATTAATAACTCTAAAAATTCTTCTGCGGCCGACATGGAAGAAACGGCGTCGAGGCACGAGTACCGGACGCTGTACCACACGATCCTGCGGTTAGGCGGCAAAACAAAATCAACAAACGACAAAGTCAACAAATCGGATGGAACTTTTGGTGATCTCTCCCCATGGGCGGTTGCAGCGGTGCAGAGAATTCTTCCACAAGCTGTACAACCACAAGGTCCAGCACCCGAACCATCAAATGTCGAACAGCCGACAAATCAGTATGTCGATACCGAACCGACAATTACCGAGGTGAAGACGGCTGAAATCGTTAAAAATAGAAAAGTGCCAAGAGTAGATCAAGCAACCGCCGAAATGATCAAAGCCGGAGGTCATTCGGATCGTTTCCCTTCGGCGTGGAAGAAAGCGATCGTTGTCCCAATTTTGAAGAAAGGCGACAGTCGGGAATGCAAGAATTATCTCAGTATTGGCCTTCTTTGGATCGTCGGCAAAGTATTGACGAAAATCACACAATCGAGGCTACAGAAACATCGAGAGCAAACGAGCCGGAAAGAACAAGCTGGATTTAGGCCACATCGAGGAAGCATTGATCAAATATTCGCACTCCGTCAGTTAATAGAAGAAAGAATTCGTTGCGACAAACGAACTATCGTCGTTTTCATCGATTTCAAATCCGCTTTCGATTGCATCGATTGGAACAGCTTGTGGATAGTCGTGGAAACCGAACACGTGCCACTGAGGATCATTCAACTTCTCCAAGCGTCGCACGATGTCTCAACCAGCAGCGTTCGTATTCGATGCGACTTATCCGAGGAGTTCCAGATTCAAACGGGTGTCCGACAAGGAGACGTCGCTTCGCCACCTTTCTTCAACGCCGTGATTATGCGTGAACAATTCAACGGAGTTCGATAGGGCGACAACAACTTCGTTACTGACTTGTTGCTCACCGATGGTCGCGCCGTCTTCGCTGACAGGGATGCTTAAGCAACGCATATCTTATACGACATTTCCCCCAGAATCAACGATTATCAGTTATCCGCGGCTCGAAACGTCGCCAAAAATCGACAAGAATGGAAACGAATCGTGAATGGAGTTCGAGTTCCAGAGGCACAGACAGCAGCGGGTCCGTTGCGGGGACGTCCCGCTTGGCCTGCCTGCTATGATCAGCGAAGAAGACGAATATGCCCTCAGAGCCCTCATACCCTCCTTCTCATGCAGCCCCCACGGTCCCCTTCAACTATCTTATCCGTGTTCTATCCTTTTAGCTAAGCTTACATCTAGAGATTCCACCATGACATGAAAGTCATGACGGACTGGTAAAATAAATACTGAGACTTGAGCGGAGACTTTCACATAAAAACCAATTTATGGGAGATCAAAAGGGTTTGGAGCCTTCTTTTTCTCTATCACTGATCTCCTATAGCGATCAGCAGGGTCTCGTTGTTTGGTGGGACCTTACTTATATAAACAAGTCTTAATGGTACACACTGCTCAACCGTCTAATTTCCAAATCTGAGGGATTGGAACTTCTTGTGATACAATAGGTCTACGCCATGGCAGCGGAACTCCTCGAACCCAAAACCTGACAATTTTACTGTGCCATTTGCTGACAAAATCCTTGGATGCTCTTAAAATTTCCTTTTTGCAATCCTCAAAATTACGTCAAGCATTTTAAAGCCCTAAAAAGTACTGAATATCACATCTCCATTTATTACAAATAAAAACGCAGACTCCATCTCACGAAAGCATCTCATCTGAAATCTTCACCATCCTCATCTCCTTTTGAAAGAAAGCAATTACTATCGCATGATGTTGAAGATGATCTCCTCGCGGCGTCTTCCACAAACCTCTTGTTCGGCTGCAATTTCTTCGCTGTCATTGGTGTGCAGATTGCCACCGCATATATACTGGCACTAAGCCTCCCATCACGTACCTACGTGAAACATATGCACAGGTCAAAATATTCACCCATAACGATGCCGACCGGAATCTAACGCGCCGCGCATTTAATTCATTGATTGAGACCTCGGCGGAGGAGGGGGGACGGTCTGGCAGCAAGATATCCGCCACCCAATAACAGTAGTGTTTCTAGCCCAGCACAGAATGTGGGAACAGCCATTTTCTAATCATCGCTTTTAAATTAGCAGGGATCTCATAGATTATAAGCTGCTGCTCATACCGAATGGGCTTAAGTATGAAAGTGCAGGTTGTAACCCTCTTTTTGAGGCTGGCAAATCTCTCTAATGCATCTTGCACTCTATCATCAAGTCTGGAGCTAGCGCCTATCATGATAGCATCGCGATCCAAAACACAATTAGATTTTCGCGAAGGGGGCACTCTATTCGCCGGAGTGGCATGCCGAAGATCTGGCGTTACAGATTTCTCTTTGCTCCTCTTTTAAAATGTGGTTGACGGGTCTGGTCTCCGGCATGGCATGGGATATATAAAGAGGATAGTCCGCCGGAGATTATAGGCTACACAGGTGATTGGTTTTAATGAGCTCACGAATTTCATGTTCGAACCGAAGTTCATACACTTTGATTGTCGTCAAAGTAGGTACATTATGGATAGACCAGGGGATAGTCAATGGGTAGGCAACCAGCTTGACACCTGTTTTATTATTAATGGCTTTCTCAGAGCCATCATTAAATGCTCACCAATTTCGCTTCTTCTGCTTTTGGTCAGGATATTTTCAATATGAAATGACGATACTATCTGGCAACGCGAAAAAAACGTTGTAGCCTATCTTATCATAAAATCTAAGAAGAATTTCGTGAGCTTTTCTCTCAAATGCCGAAGTCGATTGCAGCAATGCGCTTTTGTTTGTGTTCACGATGATATTTTATGCATTTATTACCACTTTATTACAACATTTTACATCCTAAGAAAAGTTGTTTATTACCTGGATTAAATGCATGCTAATAAATCGCCAGTGTAAATTGGTGTTAGTTTTCAAGCCAAGGGAGTGCAGCTGAATTGTTTAATTGGCGAATTCGACGCGTTTGAAAAGTTGCAAACATATTAAGCACTTTCATAACTTTTAATTAAAGTAACGAGGAGGAACATGATCTGTTGTCAATATCTGTAAACAAGTATATAGTTACTTATAACTGGGGATTATAACCTTAATTTTCCAATATTTTTTATATTAACTGCTAGTTAAAAATTGTATAACATTTACTATTCACCAAACCACATAGTTTCCGACTGACCTATTGTAGAGGACGTGCTCATTTTAAATTGCCTGTTGGTATTAAAGTTTGATCTGCTCAGTTTAACAATGGTAATGGGCATCTATCATCCTTAAGTGGTTTGACTCTCTTATAAGTTGTATGTAAGTTAGTTATAAGTGTAGTACTGGGTGCGTTTTATGCATTATGTCGATTCTATTTGGCCGCCATTTTTTTGGCTCTCATTTGTCAGTTCATATTTGACAGAAGTCGTTGACAATTTGTTATGGAAATAAAGTCCCAACAACAGGTTTTAAAGCTCCATAAACACGATCAAAATTTTTGGCAACAAATCATAGTGACTGACGCGGCTGACTTCTCAGCCTCAACTTAAATCCTCGTAGACAGGGGCGGCGCTTTCATAGGTGCGAATGGTACACTTGCACCGGGCGGAATAAGTCGGTGGCACAATTTCAGAAATTAAGATTTACAAAAATTTAAAACTTTTAAAAGTAAAAATATTCTCACGGTTGCTAGAAATCACACAAATTTACCCAATTTTTGTCCCTGTACTTTCTCATGTAAAAAAAAAGACGGGAAATTTCACTTCTCCTCCTGCAGGAAGTTTCCAGATATTTTAGCTACGAAAAATTCGGAAAAAAATCAAAGAAAAATCTCTTATTTATTCGGGGCACTTTATGAAAATTCTGTAAAAAGCACCATATCCACTGACACAAAACAAAAATTGTTCCGATGGCTCTGTATTTGTGTATTGCTGCTTACCATGATTGGTATAAACTTGACGGCGCTGTTGCTGCACTTTTACACTCTGTTTCAATAATTAGTAAAAGAGGTAAATGAACGAAATGAGGAATAAAACTCCTTGTGGCGAGAACTCCTCTTTATTTGCTCTTTTTGTTTCCTTTAGACCACAACTTCACTAGCCCCAGTTCAATAAAGTTCAATTCAATCCGTATAAGTGGCTTCACCGGCAGGCATGAACAGTTTATGCTTGGAGGCATTGTTGTTGCTTTTTCGCAAAAGCTCACTGGAATGATATTTCATTATTCCAGTTGACTTTTGAGCACTTTTTTGAGCAGGTTTTACGTTCAATTTCAATTTCATGTTCTTAAGTTCACCTTTATTTTTCCTAAGTTCAATATGTGAAAATGTATGGGAGTTGAGGCAAAAATTGAAGTTCAGAACACCATTGGCTGAATTCATCAATACGCTTTGAATTTCGATGGAGAAACGAAAGGGTTTTAACAAGAGCCAGCATTACTTAGTTTGTTGTTGTTAATATTAATTCTCCCTTCCGCCATTTATTTTCTTCACTTTTCCTAGTAAAAGGGAGGCAAAAAGCATCAAGAACTACACAGCTGTCAAAAATTCCGTGAAATAATTCAGAGATTCAAAAAATCTGCCCGCCCCATGATGACGCCAAGCGCCGGCCGTGCTCGTAGAGTGACTGATTTGTGCACTATTTGTTCCGACGTCATCATAAGACTATTCTTCGAAGAACCTAGAGGCAATGCTGTAAGGCTAAGGGTCTGTTTATGTTGGAGCTGCGATAAACGAGTAGAGAGCTGCGACAAGAGCTGTGACAAAAGCTGTGAGGAGTGCTGTGCAGATGGGGTGTTCACGTTGGAGCTGAGAATAATCAGTAATAAGCAGTATCTGACCAAAGCGCAAACAGAAAGGTGAAAATATGAGTGATTCCGACGAAGAAGTCTTACTTTATTCAAGTGCTACAAATTATCATTTGCTTGAAATTGGGGAGCGCGAATACAGTGTCCATCCTATCAATAAAGAAAGAAATATATTCGGTGAATACCACCACCTTTATAAAGATTTAAGACAGCATCCCACAAAATTTGCACAATATATGTGCCCATAATTATGAAAGTGGTCTAAGTCAAAATTTAAAAAAAATGAGTTTATCAGTTATTTCATACCACATTAGTTTAAACAGGTATTCTCAAGTGACACATCACAGATGCATCTTAGGGCCTAAAAGTTTCATGTCTCGATAATAATGCATCCCGGTATTATGACCGGGAATCTAGGCGGAAGGGGTACAGAATTTTTTCTGCACTTTCAGCTAACGTGAATCGGCCTGTTCGCGCTTGCGTTCTCGAAGTAATTTTAAAGTGAGTCGTTGTCTAAAGAAGACGTATTTTTAAAAGTTATTAAATATTGAATTATTTTAAATAAAAAGTGCTGTGTTACTTAATTAAAACAAAATATTCAATAAAATATTCAAGGTAAGTTTTATCAATATTTTTTTTGCTTAAATTTAGTGGTGATGATTAAATTTTTGTTCTAAACTTAAAACATGTTCAAACGTCATTTAAGATGCTCAACAACCACGCATCAACAGTTTATTAAAGCCTTATGCAATTTAAAAAATTTAAAATTATTTAACACATACCTTTTTAGTAAGTTACATTCTATTTCAAAATAGTTTTATTCTAATTTTATCTTTTGTTCAGAGGCTGTAAAGAATGACCAATTCGGCTTCCGCCAATTTGAAGAAAAAATGAGAAAAGGGTTTAAATTGGCCAAAGGCCGATTTTACAAGCAAAATTTTCGACAAAAAAATAATAAAGAGACAAGCGCAATGTAATTGCAATTTGATTTTTTTATTTATTTAAGTTAAATGGAATATTTATGTTTTTTTAAAATGAATTAGTTTGAAATAAAATTTTTATTTTTTTTTATATATTTGTCATTTTTTAATAAAATTTTTTATATTTTAGACATTAAAAAAGTTTTGGATTTTTTAAAATGCCATGTTTTTAAATAGAAGAACCTTTATTCCATTAGCAACATAAAGAAGCGATCTTTGTTCCATCTTTCTTACATTCCCCGTAAGGTATAAAAAGCTCTTTTAAGAGACGCAATCGTACCCAATCATACATTCTAGACTGCTTCATGGTCCTCTTTGAGGAAGCACATGAAAAAGCTTTATATGCCTCCCTCCTGCGGACATGCTAATGTTAAAAAGAAATGGAGGTGGATACGAAGGGTCATGCATCGCACCTTCCAAGGGAGTGATCTAAGATTCATTATTGTATGATTCCATTTCCCGCTGGGTCGTGGGGTGAATTGATCCTTTAAAAAAAGAGCTTTTTGAAGTGGCTCCATTCACCTTTGTAGTCACTGACTTTTGCAGCATCACCAGATTTATGCTTTGGAAGAGATGCTAAGGTAGTCCTAAATTTGTCTCGTAAATTTTTCCATTTACTCCGCACTATACTTGCTGGAAAAATTAAAATAAATGAAAATACCCTGTACCACACACACAATAAAATATCTAGAGACTTGGCCAAAATTATTAGAGAAATAACAACATCCATTATAAAATTTATGCCTTTTCCAACAATAAATAAAAAGTTTTATTACTTATAATCTTACGTTTGCTTTCAAATTGTTGTGCTACTTCAATCCATAGCTTGTCCAACACATATCTGTTATGATGGTTGTTGTCGAGTTTGTCCTACAATGAGGGCCTCAAAAAACTTGACTTATTAACAAGTCAACATCCATCTTAAATCTTGCTTGCATACTAACGATACTAGCGGAGAAAATTGACCAAAGCTTTATCGCAGCTTTGGTCGTTGGTCGCGACCAAAGCGTGAGTCACCGCTTTGCTCCAATATAAACAGCCCTATTGAAAACCTTTTTCGCATTATCTCCGCTCCGCTAGTATCGCCGCTCTACTCGTTTATCGCAGCTCCAACATAAACAGACCCTTAGCCTAAAAGTAGCTAGTGATCGCTGCCATGACATCTTGCAAACCTTTCTTGTGCCCGAATTGACTCATTCGGGCCTACTGCACATGTGGATCCAAAAGGTCAATGCCACATAACAGACAACTCTTGCTACAAAGCAAATTTTGAGAGAAATTTGTCCCAGGCGAATTATGTCGAAAAACGGCGGTATCCACTAGATTTGGATGCTCCTTTAGGAGTACTTTAAAGGAAAAATATACACCAGCAAATCAACCAGAATTGGCAAAATAACACAGTTGCTATTATATGCCAGAAAAATATTTTGCGGAAATTTTTCCAGTATGTACGTTTTGGCTAAATCTCCGTAATAGCGCGAATACGATCCAATAGGTAGCGCCCAAGAAAAATGGAAGACAGTTCCGAGGATGATGATGTTCCAAGTATCGTGGCAATATCTGTCCTCGAAACAGAAATGGTAACCAGATGATGGGACTTCGCATAGGATGCAAGTTCTGGTACCCAAGAGTACAATTATGGATGTTCTTCGGAATTTTCATGATGGAAGATCCGGCAGTCATCTAGAAATCAACACAGCCCTAGCGAAAGTAAGAGAACTTTTTTACTGGCTCCATAGGAAGGGAAGGGAACTGGCTTCGAGGGAAGGATCCACAAATGCAACCAAAAGACGTCGAGGTGCAATGTTGGCGCACTATTCGAAAGAAGATAGGAGCAACCGTTATGTTTGGACTCATGGGTGGCCAGAAGTGTATGCCATCCATCCAGGAATCTTTTACTGTAGAGCAGTGTTTTCCAAAGTGTGGTACGCGTAAAAACAGCTTTTGGCGCAGCAATCTCAATATCCGAAGGCGAAAGGAAGGCTCCCATTTTGCCTAAGTAATCGGCTTTCTCATTCCCGTCTATGTTTCTTATTCCGATAACCTAGGCGAAAGTCACGTTATGCCATTAGCACCGAGCCTAGAACTTGGTAAGCTATACAAAATCTAATGCCTTGTCACATTATATGGCAGGCATTCAGGGTAGCTCAAAGAACAATTAAATGGTGCCCTCCTCTGGACCCTAACCGTACCGTAAGTATCAAGGCTGCGTACATCCACATCATCTTTGGTTTGAGACCCATTCCTTGCCGAAGGTCCTTTTACGTAGAAGGTTTACGTAGAAGGCTCTCTTTACGCTTATCTCGACGTTCAACTCAGTTTTACGGGAGTCGAATGCTATCAGGAGACACCCGGGAGAGTGGTGACTAGCCTTGGATCAAGCTCTTACTGTCGCTTTCACCGGGAACTCTTCTGTAGGAACTTGTAAATACGGGCGTACCCCTGCCTCCGTCATTATTTAAGATATTTGTGGAGTCTTAAAGTGGAAGTCGTCATTGGAATTTCAAGTAGAAGTAGAAATACTGACGTTCTTTAAGGTAAATCTGCCTACAACATTTCTGCAGTAATTCAAAAATTACCTGAAATTGAACAAATTTTGAACAGTCCGTAAAATTCTCGAAACTCTATTAAAAATTCTTATCGAACACACTCTGGTGTCACTCACACACAACCCAAAACCCAAAGAAAACCCCGACATTTTTGAGAGCAAAACCAACGCAGCATTCTGCTCCAATTCGATATCGCCTGGGATCAAGCAACTTTCCCAGCCAGATACCAACCGATATCAGCCAATAATTACTAAACATTTACAAAGCGGCCAAGTAGCGCGCGCATACACCCGGCGCCAGATCAGCACACTTTAAGCGAGCATTAATCAACCGGAGGTGGTTGAAGCGTTTTAATTGATCAACTTTTTTGCAGTTGACGCTGTTGTTGTAATCGATAAGAGAGCTTCTCGTATTACGAGGGATTAATCAAGAAGGCGTTATTAGCGCTGGCGGCTGTGTTTTATTTGGGCTTTTTCCATGTTTTACTTCGATCGTATCGCGGGGTGCTTAACTGGAAAATCGTCAGATCACTTGTACCAGAAGAGACTATGGCTACCGTGCTCGGTGCGCGCGGCTCCAAGGCAAGTTTCGTTCTACAATTAAACCACTCTGTGCGAGAGGCGTTAATTATATTGTTCATTAGCAGTTTTTCTTACCTTAACCTTTAACTTGCGATCGACTGTGCTGATGCAGCTGATAGTGCTGCAAACGATGCTGTCTGGTCATATGCCGGAGTATTGACTCGACCAAGTGACAATGACCGTGTGAAAAACTGGCGCCAGTATAACTCAGTTCTGACCTTAGGGAGCGCAGTGATGCATCCCTGAATGGCCATAAATAAGCGTAACTGATTTACCGCATTCAGTCTTGCATCGCCCTCTTCGAAAATTGCAGCGATTCTCCCTCCTCACAGCAGAGAGGCTAATAACGAAATCTCATTCCTGGTGCGCCGCGGCGTTTGTGGATAATAAAAATAGAATGCAATAGGCTCAGAGTCAGCTCATGTTTTTAGACCACCATATGCCGGCTAAACTGAGCCAACCGACTCTAGACTAGACAAGCAAACGCTTAATGGCTCTCGCTGCGGCTAAAGTGCAACGTAATGCGGCTAACATCAATTCGAAAAAATCACCGCAATTTGATTATCGTGATACGTGGTGATGGCTTTTGGGACGTCCACATTTTAAAGGGCAGACGATTGATGAGATTCGCTCTAGGTTTGATATTGATCGATGATCGGTGGGGATTATTGGCATTTATCAAGTCATCATTGGATCTATGGATTTAGAATTTTCTTTTAAAAGTTATTTATAGAAGTTTGAAAATGAACGGACGGACGTATAAAAGTGTGCACCAAGCTATCGTTTGCTTGATGATTGAACCTGTCTGCGGGTGTATTTACGAAAATGATTTATTTCATACATAATGGGGGGAGCAGGATGATGCAAATAAACTAGGTAAAGGATTAGTGGATGTTTTCCTTTTGCATTTAATGAAGGTATGCACGTACACGTTCGAGAAGACTTCATTACAGTGTCTTACTTCTAGTTTTTCTTCATTCCAAAAGATTTACACCATCGCAGCTAAGGATTCCATTTTTATGAGTGGTGGTGGAATACACATTCTGCGATATTTTTCACAATACTATATTGGCTCGTCAAAAATCGTTTGTTTACATCTACCTGATAGAGAAATCCTGATTGATGATTGATCGATGATCGTAACAATACTAGATTTTAAAGGATCAACAGTAAAATTAGTGGCTTCACCAGCTAAAGTCCAGTTCAATTCGTGCTTTTTCTCCAGAAGTCAGAAATGCAAAAGCCCACTGGTATGGCATTCCATTGTTCCAGTTGATTACTCCCTTTTGAGCGAGTTTTTACGGTAAACTTAACTTTGAGACCAGTTAGGCGAACTGAGGTTTGCTTATCCTCAGTTTAATATGTGGAAATTGTATTCGAACTGATATTCAATTTGCTCGAACTTGCACAGTTGGGCCGGTGAAGCCGGGGTATTAGGGTATTTCTTTAAAAGTTTTCAAAAAGTTTTCCGAATACTTAAAGCAGATACTGACCCATTTCATTTGAAATAAAGTTTGCTTACTAGGGCCATTAAGAAAAACTGGATAAGGTATACCTCACTTCCGAGATTGTGTTCCAACGTTTTGGGTTATCAGGTGTACATGAAATATTTAGGGTGTGGATTTCCCAACCTACCCCACATTTAACAAGACCAAGACAAGACTGCAAGACTTTTTCCAAGACTTTTTGCACAATACTGCAAAACTTTTGGTACTTATTGATGAGTAAAAATTCTTGCTATCTTGATCTTGTAGTCTTGTCTTGTCCTCTCTTATCTTGGTTCTGCTGTGGTCTTACTTAGAGTGCAAGACCAGGCAAAACTGCAAGACCAGTCTCGCTCATCACTTGCCAATGCCGAAATCGTTGGAAGCTTGGGAGCTCCATCACTGATACATTGCGAAAAGAAGAACCAAGCCCGTCCATACGACACCAGCATATTTGGCGAATCTTGCTTTCTAATGGAAAAAATCAATTTTACGACTGCTTTTGGTGACGTCATTATACTTGCGCCTCAGAAAAATTTCAAAAAATTCTTATGGGACAAGTTTTGCTCAAATCTGCCTGTGCCGTGTGGACGGGCCATTAGGCGCTAATCACATCAATGGCCGAAGTACATCATTCCCTCATACTAAAACCATCGTTTCATCAGTGTCACTTCTGCTGGGGCTGTATAGCCAATTTAAAAATCGATGGGTTTTATGGAGGTGGTATCCAAAAAAGTACCTTAGCAAACGACATTCATAGAGTGCCAAATATTTATAAATGCTCTCGGGGAATACGACACGAAGTTAAAAAGTGATACTTGTTGGGCCAGCGTATAACTTTCGTCTCGTTCGATCAACCTCTGCACCCTAGAGCGCGAGATGTGAGACGTGTGGGAAACCCTGAGCTACTCTACGCAATCAACAGCTCTCATGCCTGCGCTACATTGAAAAGCAGTACAGTGCATCATTGTGCAGTGTGCTGCAGTGACAATGACAACTTCATATGAAGTTTTTTAGAAATTGGCATGCAGTGCGAAGCAGTTTTTTAGAAATAAGACTAAGGCAAGGCAGCTTAGCGCAGTACAGTACAAGGCAGTGAACTTAATGTGAGTTGCTACATTCAGTTACTGCTTTTCAATGTAGTTCAGGCTACAGCTCTGACTAGGATCTCCCAGTGGTTGCGATCTCTACTAATACGGTTCTGCTTCACGCTGTTCTAGGTCTTCCGAGTCGACGTAATCCTTGCGGTTTCCAGTCAAGGGCGTGTTGTTCATTTGCTTGCCTGCAGATTCATTGTGAACATGGTTTAAATGTGTAGTCTTTCATTTACGGCTTTAAAGCCGATAACGGTAGGATTCACCCATTGCTAACTATAAAATCTATCCTGATGATAACTTTTTTGATAACTAGAATATATGACATAATCCTACCATTCCCTGTACCCATTATCTTTTGGATGGCTGTGATGTCCGCATTACACTAATAAAATTGCTACCCAAACGGGATTTAAAGCGTTACAATAATCTTGAAAAATAATCCGTTGTAATAATCTTTTTTGTCTTATCACTTATATGTAAAAAGTATGTATCTTTAAAATCTCCATCTTAGTACAGTCAATATGCAATTTGCGCTCCGAAAAATGACAAACCGACATTTGACCTTGAAAGTCGTTAGGGGGGCGTGTCAGGAGCCTACTGCAAAATTATGAAAGTCGCGGTGCATGCAGATTTTGAGAAATTCAAAAATTTAATAAAAAAATTTTGAAACGCGTTTTTCTCAGAAAGTATAGGTTTTAGCGAAAAGTTTTTTAAACAAAAAATGTAGAGGTCATTGCGAACTACATTTTTTGTCATTGGAGTGACGTCATCCGACTTGAAATACAAAAAGTAGATGGCGCTAAAGGATCAAAAAAGTGTTTCTTTGCCATTTTCACTAGGAAAAATTAATTTTTTTACAATAATGTAAATGAGAAAGTTGTTTGTCATAAAATTATCTACAACTTTTGTTTAAACAAAATTTTTATAAAACTTACCGTTTTCGAGCTAGAACTTGTCGAAGTGTTCATTTTATTTCTGTATTTTTTATTGAACAATTTTATTTTATTGTAAGTGTATTGGAGGTTCCTAATCATTTTGTCGTACGTCGTGCCCTTTTTCTCCGTGGTTGTTGGTCCGGGGAATCACTTCTTATTTGTTCGGTGGATGTTATTCTCTGTAATTCTGCGTCTCTTCGTTCTCTGTGGTCGAACTCGGTGCTGGTTCTCTTCGGTTGCCAGTGAACGACTTGAGAAGGAAAATCCAAATCATCATCGTCGATAAAAATTTCATCTTCTTCGATGTCAGGTGTGTTACTACAACTTTCTCCGCTGCAGTGTTTACAAGCAATGGAGCAGTGTAGTCCAGCCTTCCTACATCCACAAGCTTTTCCACAATTGCTCGAATCACAACTACAGGAAATAAGCTTCATAAGTTCTTCTGGTGCTGGGTCCTTCACTGTCCTTATTGGAGCCAGTCCTTGAGAAGTTGCCTTCCATCCCCAATTTTGAGGTTCATGATCGTTGCCCCACCACGCTTGGACTTGAAGGTATTATATAAAAATAGTTGAACGTCAAAAATAAAAGTATTTAAATACTTTGAGAAAATCACGTATTAGACCATCGTTTATTGTGAGTAAGGTGAAAGTGAAAGAAGGGGCTGCGCAGGTATGAACATCAGCGTCGTTTCAAATTTTGTCCCGTTAGTAATTTTGTACACGTGCAGTGTATGCCGAATATATATTTTTTTAAACGATTGTTCATTATTGTTTTAATAAAAAACAATACTATATAGAAATACCTTCTCGAGTTATTCGCTTCCCCATCAGCAGGAACCGTAGTACAGCGTCCATCTAAATAATCCTCCTGGCACTCGTTGTGATGTTCGACAGGCATGATTGTATTTTGGAGCAATTTTCCGATGCGATTATCACGATGTTCTTATCATTCACAAGTCACTTTTCTCACAAGCAAAACAGAAACTCATTTTCAGAGAGCACAATTCTGACGCCCTTACTCTCCAAAACTAGCATAGCAACTGAAAACGCACGCTTCTTAGAGAATTAGGCAGATGTTAGAAACCGGTCCTTTGTCGAAACTATGCCGACTCGCCCGGCGAAAGTAACAAAAGAACCGTTAACTATGCTCCATTGCACTTTTTCGCCTACAGCTCGAAAACGGTAAGTTTTATAAAAATTTTGTTTAAACAAAAGTTGTAGATAATTTTGTAACAAACAACTTTCTCATTTACATTATTGTAAAAAAATTAATTTTTCCTAGTGCTATGTACTTTTTGTATTTCAAGTCGGATGACGTCACTCCAATGACAAAAAATGTAGTTCGCAATGACCTCTACATTTTTTGTTTAAAAAACTTTTCGCTAAAACCTATACTTTCTGAGAAAAACGCGTTTCAAAATTTTTTTATTAAATTTTTGAATTTCTCAAAATCTGCATGCACCGCCGACTTTCATAATTTTTCAGTAGGCTCCTGACACGCCCCCCTAACGACTTTCAAGGTCAAATGTCGGTTTGTCATTTTTCGGAGCGCAAGCCTCTTTTCGTTGCATATTGACTGTACTATCTGACTAGACGACATTAAAGCCTTCTGTGACAGATATCTTTAAATCTGAATCCTTAAAATGGTGTTGCAAAAAGATTTTGGACTCACAACAATCTAAGAACAATTTTAATAACAACTTTTCTTTGTCTTGTTTTTGGCTACATCCTCAACATTATACCATGTTTCCATCGCACTTGAAATCCGCAGGTTTTGATAAAACGATTTGGCGAAATCCAAATGTGTTTCCATCGCACCAGGCAGTTTTCGCTTGTCATAACAAACTTGCACATCAAATTTTAAAAACCTAATTATGTCAACAAAACTCAGGAATTTGGAAAGAATAGGCTGTAAAATAAGGAAAAAATATAAACATTCATTTAAGCTCCATTTTAAACGTTAAAGATAGAAAATTTAAAAATAACAAATTCGTACTGTCAAAATTTTTTACTCTGAGAAATTTCCCCAAGCTGAGTACACTTGCTGAATAGGCTGAATAGTCATTAGCAAGATTTCTATCGAGATTTCATTGAAATCTCCTCCGAAAGGCGATTTCATTTTATATGCTAAAACATGAGATTTCAAACGAGATTTCGTCCGAAATCCTCATTTTCGCCGAAATCGGAAGATTTCGAGTGCGATGGAAACATGGTATTACTTGAATTGGACAAAATATTATATTATTTCGTAGTCCCCGAACGAAGCTTGAAATCCGCAAGTCGCAGTGTGCACATCAACATCATTATCGAATGGCTATTGACCTGTGTCATATCAACAAATCTACCAGGAATGCAAAACCCGAGTATTTACGGCTATCCTGAAGCTTACACAGTATTTTTCCTGCAGCTCGATTGTTTTCCTTTTGCACAGCCAACAAGGTTCTATATCGCATTGAATTGTGGTGTCAGTAACCTGCGATATACGAAATCAATAACCACAGCCGAAGGAGACAGAGGAGAATCATAAGTCGGGGTGCCTTTTGGTCTTCAAACGATGATTCTATCGCTCCGAAAGTACATTAAAGATGAATCAAGGGTCACCGGGTCGCTTGCAACTCTCTGTTCGTGCTCTGGATTTCATGGGTAGGAAACATCGGGCAAGGTACAACGCTGCCACAGTATCTCATAAGGGGAATTACGGGATGGTATAGAACTGTTTGGATGTGAGCAGCGAGCACCCATCTCGGTACCTTGCCTACACCGCTATCTGCGCCCAGATAGATATTCGTTGTCGTGCGAAAGACTGATGTGAAAGCTATTGCCTCTATATTTAAGCATTTCCTGAACAGGAAGCACGTACACAATAATTTTATATGAAACAATGCAATCATACTTTACCCTAATGATCCCCGATAGATGGTTCAATGGAGGAGATAAGGTGACGGTCCGACCAGCCTTAACGAGGTCTTGCCGAGCCGGGGCTATTAAACAATTAGTTTCTTTTGTGAAGACTCAGTTTTTTCCGAACGGGGCCCGTACTCCATCACAAGAAACAATCCGGCGAGAAAGAAGACCACGCAAACTTTCTCCTTTCTTGTGACTACACCCCCGAGACACACGGGCAAAAAAAGAAATATATTTAATAATAATTTAAAACCCACCTGGATCACTTAGGCCCTGTGCCGGCGTTTAAGCCGATCACCAACATCGGGGAATTATCCGAAATTGCGTTTTAATGTCGGAATATTTTTGGCAACTTTCAACACTACCGTCACATAATTTGCGCTGCGTGCATACGGGGCACATCCGCAATCCGCATCCGCACAATTTATGGATCACCTCTTGACTGTCACTGGGGCCGGAGCAAAAGACAAGGGGCCACGAAATGCCCCAACAAGAGTGCAGCAGCAGCGCGGTGGTCAACGATGTTGCATCACGGTGGAGCCTGGAGTTCATCGCAGAACGCTGCACGAGAGCAGAACTGCTGGGATGCGTTGTAAACAAAAAATAATGCAAAGAAATGAAATTGCTTAATGGCAGATGGCCGGGACAAAAAGGTGAGATTTATGTCATGTTCGGCTGTCAAGGCAGCTTAATGCTTAAGGAAGCAAGAATTTCGGGAGGTTCAAGAAGTTTATAGCGTGGCATGGGGTTGTGCATGTTCCAGATTGCTTCGGACAAAGGGGAATGGTAATTTGCGTGGAAAAATTTATTTATATAGATTTTGGATGAGCAAGAACAGACTTAACTCTTTCCCCAGAAATAAATTACTATCGGTAAAAGGAGGAATGAGGACACGCATTAAAGCGGATTTGGTATGTTTGAATTCGGAATCCACAAAAAATGCAGAACGAACATATCTAAGGAGCTCTGCAGGATCAATCCATAAATAACGGGGTCTGTTCCAAATATGTATATGTACTGAAGGTCGCCTGGGGAGGGTTTTTTAAACTAACTCCATCAACTTGATATAAAAACAGGCAGCAATCCTTACCTGATTTGTTTGCAAAGTTTGAAGTGTGTAGGGCAGGTCTAGCTCACATAGCATCACCTTACATTGGTTGAAGACCTGCGTTAGCCTCTTTACCTACTCAGAGGTACGTGAGATTCAGAGGTTCGTGAGACGTGACTCACTTACACTATACGAGCAATTAGACTCCGAAAGTTGGTAAAGAGCCAGCTTCCAGACTTTGCCTACGGCATAAAGGTGTCGATCAACGCTTGAATGACCAAATCCAGCTACTCCGGTAGTGCGTCTTCTTCTTTTTTTTAATGAGGTGTAGGGTCCAAAATTACGGCAACCTCTCACTTAGCCTATTGAAATTTCTCGCATCTCGCAAATCTAACAAAATAACACTTGCATAAGCTTAACGGAGACGCAAACCAAAACTCATTCAGTCGAAGCTAATACACCGACCCCCATTGGAATCTGAACGCGCCCAAGACCCTCAAAACTACAGATTGGGTCCCCCACGCAACTCGAGCTAATCCGGGTCATAGCAAAGTTCAATAAAATTCTCCAAGCTCAGCCAAGACATTACGAAGTTCGAAAGCTCAGTAATTAATCTCACATAAATTGTTAACACCCAAGACCACATCCATATCTAAGACAACAACCGATGACGCCACTGTGCCAGAAACCTCATAGCCCTGCTACTATTGTACATCGATTTATATCACATTTGTAAAACAGACCGTTTGAATCGGCGCAGCAGGTTTACCCCCTTGTCGCTTAGATTTGACTGGGGTCCTTCCTCCTATTACCCATCGGTTAATCCCGTAATGAAGCCAATAAGTGCCTTGACGTCAAGCCAAAAAGTATTAAGCTCAACATTTTTTCTAGGACGACGCTCATATTCGTTTCTTCAGTTTCAAGTGGCATTATCCAACAGGTTCGCGGCACTCGCAATACCGAACTATTTCGATGTAGAAGAAAGGCTATTGTCGGAGTCCATTGTGGGGTGTGCAATGAAGTTCTATCCACCTATACTTAAACGGTCACAGCCATGGATCTCGGACAGGTGTCTGGACCTCATCGATCGACACTCGAGGCGTCGCCAAAAATCGTGAAGAATGGTACCGAATCGTGAATGGAGTTCGAGCGGACCCAGCGGCACCGGCAGCAACTTATTCGTCAGCTAACGGATCAAAGAAGAAGAGGAAAGGGTGGGTCCATGCTGACAGAAAGGACTAAAATGATCGAGTCTAGATGTCAAGATGTGAAGTTATTATGTCAAGAGCTGCATGATAGTGGGTAGTGTTTGCACCTTTATTTAACGATCTCTTCTGGAGGCACCCAGTTGTACAATACCTTATCTTCATATGGGGACAAATTAGAGCTCCTTAAGTTGCCATGATGGTGGTGTATATCCAGTACATGATTTTAGGTTGTGAACCCCATGTGGAAAAACAAGCTTTGCGGCAAGCCAATAAGGATCTGCGCGTCCTGCTCAGCAGAATGTCCATGTGCTGGTTTAAGTTGAGTTTGGCATCTAGCGTCACTCCTAAATTTTAGTTGTTGTTAAAAGCCTATAGTTCTGCCTGCGAGTTTAGGTTCCGAAAATCCCGGTAGTGTTCGTTTTCTGGTGAAAGAAACCAAAAACGTTTTGTCGGGATTGACTTTTAGTCCTACGCTGGCGCACCAGCTAGACCCCAGATCTAGTGTCTGCTGCAGACGCCTTGACATGGCTCATACAGTTTCAACTGTAAGTACTATGACGACATCGTCAGCGTAACTTCGGGGGAAAAAGTTTAGGCCGTTGAGCAGCTTTAGCAGTTCATCTACAACAAGGCTCCAGAGTCATTAGTTTGCGAGTTCTCAGCATAGAACGAATCCAGTTGCAGAAAGTGCTACTTAGGGTACGTCTACTTAGAGCTACAGTATCAAAGGATGTATTGTCAAAGGTCCCTCGATATCGAGAAATAAGTCAGCGCTACTCCTTTGTTTAGTTTAGTCTAGCATGAGTACCAGATTGGGCAGTGTTGACCTACCATACTCATGGAAGTATTATGGACCAACTAAGCTGGAGAATCTAGCCAAGGAGGACTGGAATGGAATTGGTGAGCCCAACTGATCGCAGCCAAGGCCCGCTTTCCCAACAGACCGAAGGCTGGACTGCGTTCAGGAACGTGGAAAGCCCCAGTTGGCCGGATCCCGTGACCGTGGTACGTTGTTCAACTAGGCCCTAGGCTCAAATTTAAGGGACAAGTTACTAGGCTGACTGCTGAACCTGTTCAAGCGATCTGATCTGCAAATAAGAGGTAAAGCGGTGTAGTACAAAAGGACAAGCGAGTGGCCGCGATACTTTTGGACCCAATACCTCACCAAAAGAATAAGAGAAAAAGAAATTATGTTTGTTCGCAGAGATTCATTTAGGTTTTATCCAACGATGCTTTTTTGTGATGATGCATTGTTCTCTCTTTAAGGGAAAGCTAGAAAGCTCAAAGTCGACCAACTATGAAAAGCAATGACCACTTCTTGGCCCCACGTGTTAATTCGGTTTTAGTGCGACCCGCTTACAAAATAAAATTAGCAAAAACGTTTACGGGCGTCTATAACTATTTCCGAGTACTTTTAATACAGACGAAGAATGAACGTAGCTTATATGAAGTTACATAACTACAATAGACTTCTATTGAAGCATTAAAAACAGCACTAATAGTCATTGCAATAAAATATTACACAAACTCTTATTCATATTCAGGTAGAGTTACTTTTGTAACCAACTAGCGCACTTCATCCCAAAAAAACAATTTTCCAAAACTAGTACAACATTCACTAGGCTTACAATAGTCCATTATCACACTTTCGAGTCTAGACATTTGAGTTACCTAAAAATAAATGGACAAAATAAAAAAACCGTGGTCATCTTAGAAAATAGTCCTCCACGTCTAGGTCGGCGATAAAATTTATCACTGGGCATTTATCAAAAAGTCGCTCCAAGTGCTTGTATGAAATGGAAACCGCTTAGCTGAGCTTGCCAGTCTGTCTGCATCGGTCCGTGCACTTCGTCATACGTGCACCCAAAGTGCTTCATACGAAATAATGAATTATAGCAAGAGTGATGTGCAATCAACCTAGGATTAGTGGACGCTGGATAATATTTGCACGCGTGCATCCGCAAATTGCTTTTACCACCTGCAACGCGTGAAAATTGATCTCTGCGCTTCATTCGGGCCTCAGGTGAAGAATCCACAAGTTAATGAGTATTTATTGATTCTTTTTTTTTGCGAGTGTGTGCTAAAGGCTAGCGAAAAGGGCGCTTGCTGCTACCTCATTGCTTCATCACACTGCGGCATGGAAATCCGTTTTCCATTCCATTTTGGCTGATGTCTAGCTGATCGTGAATAATGGCGGTGCCATCTGTTACTTTGACTCTTCTCTGACAGGCACGGATTCTTGCATTGATCCCGGAATCGATTATTGAGGAGTATATGAGTGTGTGCTGGTGGCTAGTGCAAAAACGTCTACTTGCATCTTTATGCAAATTTCACTTTTTGAATTAACTGTCAGTTCTGACTTTGAAGTAAAAAAAAGTGTCAGTAACTTTCTCCAGCTACAAATCTTCACGTGTACTTAAATGCATTTGCTAACAGTTCGGTGAGGATGATTTGTGGATGGGTTTTTTCGTAAGGATAATATAACCTTTTTCAGAACGCGAAAAAATATAGTAGAATGTCGAGCTGAATGCCGTATAATAAAAAATTTGCGTTTTCTTACTTTCTCGAGATCGAAAAGAGGGGAAATTTTTGCTTCCCTCGTGCAAATAAATTCCCGATGTCTCGGTTCGCAGCGACTGTGAATTGCTGTCAAAGCGAGCTGTAGTAATAATTGCAATTGTCAAAAGCAAATTCCACTTGTCATGTCAAACCAAAATAATTAATTTATGTATTTATGTTCGCAATAGGCTCCTACACCGTGCAACCGATCTTAACATTAAAACTTAGAATATAGGCTATTCTATTACTTTCTAAAAGCCACTACTAGATGGCGCTATCATGGAAAGCTTCGTTGAAAATTTTCTACAAAGCGCAAATTGTATTCCGATTCTAATAGAAATCGGTATATAGGGGCTTTTAAGGTCACAAATAAAGGATTTATGATCAAAACCTATAAATTCAAAATGGCCGCTCCAATATGGCGGACGGGTTCGCCAATTGTTTTCCTATTCCGATGAAAATCGGGATAGATATAAACTAAAAATTGCGGGGCAAATATGGCGGACTAATTTTGTCAGTTGTGTTCCAATTCCAATGAAAATCGGTAACTGGGAGTTTTTAAGGGCGCAAATAACGAATATCTGATCAAAACTTATAAATTCAAAATGGCGACTCAATATGGCGGACGTATTTGCCAATTGTTTCCCGATTCCAGTGAAAATCAGTAGAGGGGGTTTTTAAGGTAGCAAATAAGGGGTCGTCCATAAATTACGTGAGGCGATTTTTGCGATTTTTCGACCCCCCTTCTCTTTGGTAAAATGTCGTGAGATTTGGCTCGACTCCCTCCCCCCCCCCTAATCTCTCGTGAGACTTTTCAAAATTTAAAAAATCTCTAGTGTCAGAATATTTACAAAAAGTAGATGGGCTGATAGTGAGTGTTTTTTTATTTGTTCTCTCTCCCCTTTAAGCCAGGGAATTTGGTGAAACAGGAGTAGAAAACCTTGAATTTTTTAACATAAACATTTGTAAATTGAAAGCAAATGATCAAAATTTTATTTCTTATTTCTATTTACAAAAGTGAACATATCAGTTAAAACATGTTTGCCACTTATAAAACGAATTGCACCATTGTAAGATCTGCTGAGAGGCAGTCCATTCTACATGTCTGTGGTAAAGTGTCTAGGATAATCGGAGAGGCCCAGATATTTCTCTCTAAGCAACTCTGCCAACCAAATTATACCAAACCTGGAGACGGCAAATAGGCACAGTTCCCAGAGGAAACCCTGGAACTTCTCCTAAAATCCCACTTCCCGGGCTGCTAACATGGGTACAGAGCTACTAGTGCAAACAACAGCAGTGCCGTGGGAAGTCCATGCCGTAATGCTTCTCACAGCATTGGCAACGTCGCAGCAACCGAATCGATCTAATTTTTATTTGGGAGCAGTCGCCTTTTTAAGTTGTATGGTTGCTAAACTATGGGTAGTGTAGTAGTGTGTGTGCACCATGAATTTCGTGCAGCCTATCGCCGCAGCCGTTTCGTTTCGCCGTCGCCCTAAAAAAGGTGCGGTAGGCGGTGTACAGTACTACTCGTACAAGTCGCCAAGCATAGACAACATAAACACAGACCCCTAGGGACACTGCTCTTCAGTCAAAATACCGATAAAACCATGATGTTGCCTTTTACCCAGACGGATCTTAATCCAAGTCGGGTGCAGGAGGTTGAGTCTCTACACAGCTTATTTAACAAAAACGCTACCGCCTGACTAACTTCGCCAGTGTTTTCAAGACAGAACTTTTGGCAATCGCTCAATTCTGTCATTAGACGACCACGCGACGATAAAGATATTAGACTTGGCCCGTATAGCTTCCAAAACGCTCGAAAACGGAACGTGTAGGGTCGCTCTTCATTGAGTACTAGTTCACAGGAAAAACATCGAAAGAAACGAGAAGGCAGATGAATTGTCCCGACAGGGGCAACTCTCGCATAAGTACACTGGTGGAAAATGTACAGAAACCTCAGTGCGTGATAAAGAAAGACATCTCTATCAGCTTTCTCTCAGTAGTTGGCTCCAGATGGAGGAACCTATTGCTGTAAAAATCCTAAAGGCGACCGGCGAGTCGCTTTCCACAGCGACTGTCAAAAACGAATAGAATACACGACTTTTGTATGAAGGTGCACAATCTGAAGACCATTGCGATGGCGACGTCGAATCAATCTACTTGCTATTTCGTAGTCGTCGTCTCTCAAAGTTGCATGGGTCCTGTGGCATGCATTTAATAGATTAGTATAGATAGGACGACTTGGCCTCTTACACCAACCGCAGCGAGACCTCTTGCTACCCAAGGATATCCGCTAGAATCGTGTCGGGACAATGGTCAATTGGGCATTGGAATAAGACAGTTAGACAACAGCGGATGTTCGGCACTGGTCAATATCAGACCCCCTCTGTATTTGGAAACCTCTTCTTAAAAAAGTAACTGCAAGATAGCATGTTGGGCTCAGACACAATTTGAAGCTGTTCAGTAGCAACGCGGCAATATCTCCACAAACCAGAATACCGACTGGCTTTGCACTGGTATTAGATTTTCGGAGCCACAATTGGCACACTCGTCCCAATTTTCTATCATTGCGCGCATTTATTGGCTTTCCCTATACCTTCTGACTCTTCAGATCTCCTCATGATCCTCCTCCTCCTCTTTTCAATGCTATGCATATTATATATTGTTTTCATTCATTTCAAAAAAATTAATTTTTTTTATACTTTAAACTTTATTTTCACTCAGCGTCGTAAATCTAATCGAGATTTATTTCTGCGCAGCGTCCTCCGTGGGATGTGCTACAACACGCCGTCTTTACCACTCTGCTGTTGCCTATGCTAGTGCGGATAATTTTACTTTTTAACATGAAGAGGATGCACTGACTGAATTTAAAATATTCGGAGTGATTTTTGAGTGCTGATAAAAAGAAAGTTTATCAAATCTGTTGTTGCACCAAGGTCAGGCGGCGGCGGGGGCTGTGATTGAAAAATATGTCTCCCCGACCTTGAAATTACTATTAGTGCACTCAAAAATCACTCTGAATACCACAAAAAAAAATTCACTAATTTGGCTGGAGGTCTCATCGAGCCTTCTTTTTTCAGAAATGCCACGAGCCAATCGACTACTGTGGATGACGAACACTACAGAACAATGCTCAACAAATTTATCCTTCCTTATTTGGATGAAGAGGATGGGACAACAACGCATACTGCACGAGCCACCACCACAAAATTCTCTACTGGATACCGTCATTTTTGTATTATCTTTACGCATGTATAATTAATTTCCACCTTAAATTGAGTTATGGCTCTTCTTTCCACGTAGGCATGTCTTTTGTAAAGCTCTCTAATATTATCTCAAATATGCACAACCATTTCTCTTATTCAAATCACAACACGTGCATTAGGGGCGAACTGATTAATTCCGCCAATGACCAGCAATCATATTGAATTTCAGAGGCGTTATGCACAAAGATTACGGAAATAACGCCGGCCACGCGCACTAGCAACTAATTTGAAGAAATTTTTTAATCACAAAAATAAAACACACTGAAGTAAACAGTGAAGTCCGCGCACACAGCCGATTTTTAAGTTGAGCAACTAAGAAAATCCAACACACGTTCTATTTTAATGGTGATCAAATTCTTAAGTGATTTTAATTATTTAATCTGCCATCACAAAAGTTGCGAGTGCGCGGCCCGCCGACTCAATCAAAACGATTTAATAATTTTTGACATTGCAACTCTAGTCTCAGTGTGAAATTTTTCAAGATCAGAAGAAGCATGAAATCGTGGCTTGGTTCTAAAATTTTAGTACTTGTCGTTCTTTTACAGTTTGTTAATTTTTGTGGTAGGAATTTGCGATGATTTTGATCTGATTAGAAACTAGTAATTTTTTCCTGCAGTATCAGTAACTAATTGTGATTCGCCGGCAAAAACTCCAGAAGATCGCCTCAAGAAGCAACTGCTATGCACCAACAACTACGATAAGGATGTTCAGCCGTCATCAGATGCGAACAACGCAACTATTGTGAAATTGTTTATGATTATAAAACATTTCGACTATGTAAGTTGCTATTGCTTTTAACTGACCTGGTTTAACTCGTGGAGAGTTAAGTTGTAGATGGACCAAGTGTTTTTTATTGTGACAGTTTCTGTAATGTTTAGATCAGTTTCGTATATCAAGAGCATAGAGTAATATGATGTAGTGCCTCTTCTAAAAGGTTTCAATGACAATTTTCATATATTTGCGGTCTACTCGGGTGAAAATAAAAGACTGAAAAAGAGCTGAAAAAAGACTGAAAGGTTTTTAAAACTTTAAAACTTGAATTACAATCAATTATTTAATCCTTTTTTGTGTATCACGGGATTGGTTTTTTCCTGAAGTCGGTTTTTAAAACTTTATTTTATCTCATACTTTTTAGTCCATTCATTTTTTCCAGGGGCAATTTTAAAAAAAAAAGTATTTATTAAGGTAGATCCACACGGAACGATTTACTTGTGCAAATTGGCTTGCGCAAGTGAATTGGCACAAATATATCGTTGCTTGTAAACTCAACGGGTTGGCTTGCGCAAGCCAAAATGTTGGCTTCTATAAAATATATCTCGGATATAGCCCTCAGCATGCGTAAGGGTGAACGGTGATGTTCGACCACCTACCCGTCCGACCTTATCATAATCAATGTAACATAATTCAAAGCGTAGATAAGTATACATACATATAATGCGCAATAACTAATGGAGGTAATTTCCACTCATCATTTTGGCTCAGTTTATTTGCACAAATCCACTTGCGCTAGGCAGTTTGCACTAGTTCGTTGCGTGTGAACCAACCTTTACGAGTAGTTTGACACTAGCTTAATAATTATTGCACTAATGTATTTGCGTATTTTTGGCACCCACCGTTCAGCCCATACATAAATGCACAATTTGGTGACCATACAAAAATCTAGTAAATACTTACTCTTTACCTCTCGTATTTTATTAACACTGGAATATTTTTCGTTAGCGCTCCACGCATTTTTACATTTCGAGAGGTAGTTTCTTCCCATATTCTGGCTGGAGCAATGAAAACTTTACCTTCAAAATTATATTTTTTACTTTTGAGTTTATTTTAACGTATTTTATTTTAGCGTATTTTTAGTTTTTTTCTTAAACCATATATTTATTTTCTATTTTTAGTCTATTATATGTCTTCCGCCATTTTGTAGTGGCCGCCATATTTGATTTTAAATGACGTCATACAGCTTACTTTCTTACTGTCGTACACATTCATTTGATAACCATACCGAGAGCGAAGTAAAGGGGAAGGTAAACTGCCTTGCTGGCTGCCATTTTAAATATGGAATGAAGCGACACAGTATTCTACTTGTCTCACTCTTTCATTTGATACCCATATCGAGGGCGTTGTAAAGAGAAAGGGGAAGATAAGGTAAAAGGTAAGGTTTTGTGTTGGCCGCCATTTTGAATTTGGAATGATGCCACCCTGCTAATTGTATTCAACTTATTATATCCTTTCATTTGACACCCATACCAATCGAGTGCCCTGTAACCAAAAATATAATCCGCCATTTTTAATTTGGAGTGACGAAACACAGGTAATATTATTCTACTTGTTATACCCTTTCATTTAATACCCATACCTAGTGGATTGTAAAGAAAAAAGTTATCCCCCGCTTTGTGTTGGCCGCCATTTTGTATTTGCCGCCATTTTGAATTTGGAATGACGCCACACATCTAATAGTATTCTACTTGTCATACCCTTTGATTTGATACCCATGCCGAGTGGCTTCTAAAGAAAGATAATCCGCCATTTTGTATTGGCGACCATTTTGAATTTGGAAGGACGCCACACCAGCTAATTATATTCTATTTATCATACCCTTTCATTTGATACCCATGGCGGGGTATGGGAAACGCAATTGCGAAATTCGGCCGCCATCTTGGAGTCGCCATTTTGATTTTTTAATATGTACCTAGATATTTTGCTTTATTCTCGTACGGAAGTACTTGCTGGTTGATGTATACTGGCTTGTGATTGATAATTTTATTGGTGAAATCAAGGTGTACAGAATAAGTCTCATTAAGTTTAATTCTAGAAATAGATAGAAATATTCAACAAATATTGGTTGCCTTATACTTGTTGCTCTAATGAATGATTTCTTCGTTACCGATTATACTTCTGATTAATTTATGAAAAAAAATTATATATAAGTATTAACTAAAAAATTTTCCAGTACGATTACCGTGATGCCCTTTCCATAACTTCATGGATGTCAATGGTAAATTGTGCATAAATCAAAATCTCATCTTGAATTTTATTAATTTTTTCTAACCCTACACAGAAATGGCGCGATGATAGATTAAAATGGAATGCAAGAGATTTTAATGACATAAAATCTGTGGCGATACACAGCACAGAGATATGGAAGCCGGAATTGACCGTATTTCATACGTAAGTACCTCGAAAAATAGTGCCTAATATAATTATTTTCGAAAATTTCGTAATTTAAAAAAAAAATTTACCTTAGTAATTTATAGTTCATAGATTTAAATTTATTCCAGGCAATCAACGCAACAAGAGGAAGTGTGCAAAAATGTTGACTGCATTGTTGAATCTGACGGGCAAGTAAACTGCATTCCACCTTGCAACCATGAAGGAAAATGCGATTTAAATTACATCAATTGGCCTTATGATGATCATATGTGCGCATTTACTGTAGGCACTTGGATGCAGACAGGTAAGGAAGATTAAACAGTGAGTTATACTATTTTTTATATTACCTTTGAAAAATATATAACCTGCAAAAATAATAAATACTGGAAACCAATAGCTGAATCGAACATCCATTGAAATATGTAATAAGCTTCATAAGAGGATTCAGGGTGATTCCATATTAGAGCCGTTGGTAAAATTCTCTCAATTTCCTCGAATCGTGGTTTACAAGCTCCAAATGAGCACACAAAGGGGATTGAAAGGTTTTGACCACAGAACCAAATATTTTTTGGTGAAGCTCAATTTAATTTCTCTTCACAGACTTCTTTCAATACAATAGCATTTTTATGGCAATATTTTTTTTATGTGGCAAGTTATTGTCAGGGCCGGGGTTTCGATTTTTTGCGCCCGGTGCAGTATGTGACTTTGCGCCCCCATCATTTCAGATCGTTTTTTGATCGCAGTAAACGACAATGGAAAAACTTTATGAAGTTCCAACACTCTTTGGAGTTCCTTAAATATACGAATATGAAGGCACGGAAAATCTTTTTCACTTCTTTCTAAAATTGCGCCCTGTCCAATTGCGCCCGGTGCTAGTACACCAATTGCACCTATGAAAGCGCCACCCCTGGTTAAGGTCATGAATCACCCTTTGTACCACCAGTCCATCAATGTTTTCGCTTACGGCATGGTGTATTATTTTTTGATTGTGTTCAGGTTCGGGTTCACATACTTTAATAAAATCTTGAACCGTAGCGGGTTCATGGTTCGATTCGGGTTCGAAACCCTTCTTCTTCTTCTTTACGCTCCTTTAATCCTTCATGGGACATATGGCGGAAACAGTTGCCCTCCAGCGGAATCTGTTTTTTGCGACAGCTCTCAGCTCCGACCAGGATCTCCCAGTTGTTGCGGCTTCTGCTAGTAGGGTTCTCCTCCACGCTGTTCTAGGTCATCCTACTCGACGGAATCCTTGCGGATTCCAGTCAAGGGCCTGTTTGGCTAGATTTTCGTTTCGCAAGGTGTGGCCAACCCAATTCCATTTCCTTCGCCTGATTTGGTCTTCTATCCTTTCTTGGCCGTCACGGCGTCATAGTTCTTCGCTTGAAATTCTATCTTGCCAGCGTATTTTTAGGATACGACGCAGACATCTGTTGATGAAGACTTGTAGCCGCCCTGTGATGAATTGGGTGACTTTCCATTTCGGCGACATGACTTTCGAAACCCTGCGTAGGATTAATTAAGGAGTACACTTTTTAATTATTCACACAAAAACTTATTTACTAAAAACCAAAAACTATCTAATAACAAACACAATTCTTAGAGTTAACTATTATCACTTTAAATTTATATCTCACACTATTAAAATCTATTTATTACTTTTAAATTCACTTTTCAATCACCACTTTTCGCTTTAGATCACTTTAGAACACTTTCATCGCTTTTCAAATTAAACTGGCTTTCCAAACGCCGTTGCAAGTCTCTTTCATATCTCCAAGTCAAGTTTCAGAGCTTTTCATCCTATACTGGAAACTACTAGAAAATTCTTTAAAATACTTCGAGATAATTCGAAGCTTTTTCCGTTCGTTTTCATTCTACTAGATGGCGTCATGTTAGCATAGTGGATAAATCGTAAATTCAAAACCTAACAAAGTCGTTGAATCGTTGATGCAACTTCTAACAAACAGATGGAGCATAAATCATCACAGAATAAAAAAAGTAAAAAATACGCCTCTATTTTCAAGTGAACCAAAAGTAAAAATAATGTGATGATTTATGCGCCATCTGTTTGTCAAAAAGCATAATCAACGATTGTCGGTAACAACTCTGGTTGATGTCTGAACTAATGATTTATGTACTAAGCTAAATTGGAGCGAGCGATAAGTGAAGACAACTTCAAGCTTCTGGACGAAAAGAAACGAACATACCACTAGGCACTAGAAAAGGGACGAAGGTTCCAGAAGCTAGATAAAGGTAGAGCTTGGATATAAAAACGGCTTGCAGGCGCTGAGTCAGTCAGTTTTGATTTGAAAGGCGATAAAAGTGTTATAAAGTGAGAACAGTGAAAAGTGGTGATTTAAAAGTGAACTATAAAGCGATAGATAGAATTTAATAGTGCGAGTTATTAAATTGAAAGTGATTATAGTGAACTGTAAGAATTGTGTTTGCTAAATTGTGTTTTGGTTTGAAATAAATAAATAAGTTTTGTGTGGATAATTAAAAAGTGTATTCCTTAATTAATCCTACGAATCCGTTAAGCCGTAAAAACGTAACAATAATTTTGAGTGTAAAGTTTTTATTGCTGAAGTCACTTACTTAAATGTAAAAGTAAGAAAACGTGGAGTGATAAAGAAAAGTTCCAGTATTAATAAAATAAGAAAATGAGGGTACTCCACGCTTTTTTACATTTAAGTAAGTGGCTGCAGTGTATTTTTATCTCTCTCTCACTCTCCTACTGTTCGTCCTGGCATTTCTGTTATCGCGTTAAATTCGGTTCCTCTTGTTGGAGTTGATAAAGCAAGAAATCTTGGGGTGGTACTGAATACCAGCATGACCTGCTGCGATCACATTAGCTTCATTCTTCGTTAAACATATGGACTCCTTTCCAAAGTTCGTTATTGTGGCTTGCTGAAATGGTACGCGCGTATGAATTTGCCTAAAAGCTTACTACTACCTCTTCTAACGCATGGCTTTTAACTCTATCCCTCTCTCGATTCCTCATGCGCCCATGCGTTTTGACCACATTTCCCCCTACTCGAACTCCGTTTTGAGCCGCTCTCTAAAGGCTCGATTACATTGAACGAGTTTATAAGTTACTAGGAGAATATGGTAGTTGTCATATTGGGGCGTCCGGGAGGAACCTCGTCTTCTTTTGAGTTCGTCCCTGTAAACTGGACACCTGCTACTCCTCATAGAGTGAATGTCGTGTTTGCCCTTTCCCTTGTCTCCTTTACATAGGAGACATTTAGGACTCTTATTGCAGTCCTTTGCAATATGCCCCTCTCTCCGTATCTCCAGCAAAGCTTCTTCATGTCCTGAGCTCTGGTGCATTTCTAAGCGATGTAAATGTAAATGTAAAAATGTAAATGTAAATCTCCCGTATCCCGCAAACAACTCGGCCAATGAGGATCTTCTCCACCGCGAGTGCCTTTTTAACGCTAGCGATTGGAAAGCTTATTGTGGTCTCCGTCCATTGCAGCTTCCCCCGAATGGGGGGATGGGCAGTAAGGACTATATTAAGGATAGGATGGCAGGGTTAGGAAGACGACTGTCTGCCACCTTGTAGAACACATTTCCCGGACCGGCGTGATGGGTAGGTCACGCATACTTAAAGGTCGTCGTCGGTCTCCCTTGATCATATGTATAAATATTTAAAATTTGGGCCGGTCACTACCGAAATGCTCGGGCCGCTAAAGGTCGATTCGCACTATACGGAACGTCAACGTTACGTCACGGAACGGCAACGGCACGTGCATTTTGCTTTCGATTCGCACTTAAACTTCACGTCATCGTTACGTCAATTTTGCCGTTCAGTCTCACTCCTCAGCACCAGCTACAAATCCTTCACAATCCTGTGAAACAAAAACTAGGACCAATAGCGGAAGGCCTTATATGAGAATATCAAGCTGGTTTTAGGACAAACAGGTCAACATCGGTCCATTTGCTGACCTTAAAGCAAATTCTGGAGAAAACCTGGGAAAGGAATGTAGATATACACCAGATATTTGTCGATTTTCAACAGGCATATGGCCCAATAAACTGCGAGAGACTATACGAGATCCTATAGGAATTAGGAGTCCCCTCAAAGCTGGTACTACTGATCAAATGCGCAGCAATTAGCTCACTGGCGAAGGATAGGATCCAAAATGTTATAACAGAAAAGTTTGAAGTACAACAACGACTTATACAAGGAGATGGGCTGGGCCCAATGCTCATAACCTCGCCCTAGAATGGGTGATAAGGAAAACGTCAGTCAAGATAAGTGCATCAATAGCTAAACAGTCGGTACAATTTCTTAGTTATGCGGATCTGACCTTCGTGGCGAGGTCCTTTTCGGCAGCAAAAAAAAGCTTATGTCGAATTAAAAGAGGCGGCGAATTAGATAGCTCTGAAGATAAATGAAGAAAAACGAATGTTAATGCAACAATCCAGAGCTGGAAGATTTAGAATGTGAAAAAATATAACCACCGACGAACATAACCTAGAAATACTCGATAAAACAGTCTACCTTGGGTTTACAATCACAAAAAGAAACGAAGAAAACGAAGAAATAACCAGACGAATACTACTGGCTAATAGAGCCTTTTATGCCCAAAAAAATACTGCACTCATGCACATGACCCACCCAAGAGTCAACAAGTTTGAGAAAAAAGTTCTCAGCCCAAACAGAGAGGATGGAATATGGCGAAGAAGATACAACAACAAGTTGTATGAAATTTTTGACAACCCACAACTCTCAACTTTAATAAAAATGAACAGACTCAGACTAGCTGGCCACGTAATCAGGATGGAGGATAATCGTATCCCAAAATGGCTTTATGGTATCAGAAATTTGGATAGACGAAAGATGGATAGACTCCGTGACGGCTCACATCAATGCTCAACATCCGGAACAGAGACCGTCAAACTTGGAGAAATGCTTTAAAGGAGGCCAAGGCTAGATTCTAGAAGGAGGCCAAGGCTAGGCTGTAGCGCCATAGGATGGATGGAAGGATCGCATTAGTTTTGGATGAGAAAGAAAAAAATTTGTGACAAATCATACAGCTCCTCATATCGCCGAACCTTTTCAATTAAAATTTCATCTTCCATGATAAATTAGTTCAATACAAAAAAGATAAATGCTTGGAAAATTCGAAATGCTTCCGTTACTACGTCCACATTGAACAGAATAGATCAGTCACGTCAAGGCACGTCACGTCAAAATATAGTTTGAAACTAATCTTGACGTGCCGTTACGTTGACGGTCCGTGACGTTGCCTATATATGTGAACGTGTAGTGCAAAACTCATTGAAGAATATTTTGACGTGCCGTTGCCGTTCCGTGACGTGACGTTGACGTTCCGTATAGTGCGAATCGACCTTAAGGGGGGCCAATACGCCCCTGCTGGGCTTATACGCTTATGCAAACATACAAAGATCATACTTGGTTAAAAGAATGGACATTTTGATTGTAAGTTTTGTTGCGGACACAGAAAAGTGAGCAAGAATTTAAGCTAAAAAGATTTACTGTTATTTACTATAAAAATACCAATTTTAAGCGATTAATAGAGCACCAATTATTTTTCTACAGAGCAAGCTGTATTATTAAAAGAACAAAACTGATAACAAATATTGCAAGCTGAAAAGGGATTTAATTATGAATAGAATTCCTTAATATTACATGTATACCTCAAATAAATTGTCTTTAGTTAAAGTGAACAAGTTTAGAATTGAAATTTGTAGATTCTGTCCCACCAGTTGTATGACAAACAATTCAATCTAAAACAATCACCAGATAGCAACAATTTCCATTATAAAATTAATTAACTTTACTTGTCGTCCAAATCTCGTCTGACCATCTTGGTTTAGATAAAAATTTATAGTATCCCTTGTTTTCCCTGATTGCCGAACCACATTGGCGCTACTTTGATACAAGGTCATAATGAAGAAACTTTGAGACATTATGTACACTCCTCTTAAGATGTTTCTGTATTTGCTGTATGGAAGAGCCACCGATTGGGAGTCGTTCATTTCAACATACATTAAAAAAGCGCTTCCAGTTATAAACAATAATTTTGCAGTAATTCCCAATAAGATTTGCATCTGGAAAAAGTTGCCACATTTTTCTGTAAAAGTGGAGAGATTTTTGTAGACCTTCGAGAGATTTACTAATTCACAATTCATCAAATTAATATTTCTTTCTCGCTCTTGTGGATTTTTAATTGTAATTGCTTGATCGATTTTTTCAATTATGGATAAGGTTCTTGAGTTCATCCTTTGAAAGAAAAGTCCGCAACTTATCATAGTCCAGTTGTAGGAGAAAAAAACGTGAAGAAATAATGCTGATGAGGTATATCAAGTGAAGCTGATTAGAAGAACTTTGTGTACTGAATTGGGAAATTGCATTATGTAAGATGGGAAATATTGTAGGCCCCACACAAGCTCCAAAATGTATAAGAAATAAAACAATGTTAGTCTCTTGGTAAAACTATTCATAAGTGTTTGATTATTATTAATTAAGGAAAATTCACTATAGTAGTTCCACATTTCGTTGATAATATTCAGTATTTTTTCTCGATTTTTGATATGAAACAATACGATTATAATGTTTGTTCCCACTGTGGTACAGAAAACTGTATCTAGAAGGAGCCAGTGGATTGTTTGTTGTGTGTAGAGGGTGCTAGTAATATCTGATATAAACGTCATCATAACTACAAACAGAACTGTGTATGTTACATTCCAAAAAATACTATATATTAAGGCGAACTTTGATAGGTGAACTTTGACAGTTTTCGCACTCCACTTAATCGATAGTGTATGTAGACAAAGATTTCTTGTTGTGGTAAAATAAAGGTAAAAGCAAATTTTAAATAAAATACTTTTAAACTTAAATGTTAAATCCATAGTATGAAGATAGAATATCGAAAGACTTTTGATAATGATAAATTAGGACTATTACTACCTCCGTAGCTGCTTTTAGATTAGTAAAGATAAAGTGATTGAAAATCAATCTTGATAAAATTTAACGATAATTGATTTTCGTTTGCTTCATGTTCTGGTGATTGGAGAAAATTGTCATTTCTGGGCGTTCACACTCATATTTGACGTGAATTGTGGCTTAAAGGGTCGATGGAAGAGCAAAGTGCTATCTCCAATGAGTTTGATGATTTTGCACCTTGCCAAGCCAAACCGAGGTGGTTTTTTTTAATAATAATAGAGTTTCCCTTCTTATGCAGAAGGCGCACTTCTCAGCTGGGCTGAGAAACATTTACCACGACCACGTGGACTCGGCTGAGACATGCAAACATATAAAAATAAATAGAAGTACTAAAACACTCTAACAAGAAAGCGTGCTACAACAAAGAGGGAGTGGGTACACCAAGGACTCACGTCACATTAAGAAGACTCTTTTTGAGAGCCTCTTCACTTGTAAGCATGCTAAAAACCTTAATATTACTATTAACGTTAATAAGCATGCGATTAACAGGTTCGTACTTGCCATAATTGGTATTAGAGGAGTTAGTATGCAGGAGAGGTACACCCCTCAAGCTATAATTACTCACTCTGAATGCCACTTGGCTTCGTAAGAAACCTGAGTCTACCTTGTCATTTAGTAGCCGATGAACAAATATGACGTCAGCAACTTCACGACGTTTATGTAGGGAGCTTAAGTTGAGTAGTTTAAGACTGTTTTCATAAGGCGGAAGGATGCGTGAGTCATCCCAAGGGAGATGACTGAGTACGAAACGGACGAATTTTCTTTGAACCGATTCGACTCTTCCAACTTGGGAGGAGTATTGAGGAGACCATACCTGGGAGGCGTATTCGAGTAAAGGCCTCACTAAGGATATGTACAAATGCTTAGTGATGAGGGGGCTGTTGAATTCCTTAGACCACCTTTTTATAAAACCCAGGACTGAACTGCCCTTGGAGGAAATATAATTAATGTGGGTGGAAAAATCCATCTTACTTTCAAACCTGACCCCCAGATCGATCACAGAGTTAACTCGGGAAAGTGTGTTGTTAAGGAAAGTGTAGTCATAAGTTAGTGGACCACGTTTCCTGCAAAAAGTCATGACCTCACACTTACTAATATTGAGTACCAGGTTGTTGTTGGAACACCAAGAATAGAATGTGTTCAGGTCAACTTGTAAAAGTTTGCAATCCTCAACACTTCTTACATAACGGTAGAGTTTAATGTCATCAGCGTAAATAAGGATTTGACAGTTCTTTAACAAGGCAACAATGTCATCAATTGAAAGAATAAAAAGAAGAGGGCCAAGGTGACTACCTTGCGGGACTCCAGATGACGCTTCGATGTTTCTAGATTTAGCCCCGCGGAATAAAACCTGGTAAGTTCTGTCGGCTAAGTACGACTGGAACCATACCATAAGGGCAGGCGGAAAGCCAAATTTTTTCAGTTTGAGAACTATAATAGAGTGGGAGAGCTTGTCAAAAGCCTTACTGAAGTCAGTGTAAACACAGTCGGTTTGGCAGCCGCTAACAAAGCCTCGAACTGTGTGAGAAGAGAACTCAAGTAGATTAGTAGTAGTAGAACGAGCTGCAAGAAAACCATGTTGATTAGTTGAGATAAGTCTCTTTTTGGGCACCCGCCCAGATATACGAGTTGTATTCAAGGCAGGGCCGAATGACTTGTAGATTGTAGCCAGAGCAGTTGGCTGAAGGAGGAACTTGCATCTCTTGAGGAATATCAGGCATTGGGAATCTTGTTTGGCGATTTACAATATGTGATTATTCCATCGCAGATCTGAAGATAAGGTTACGCCTAGGATGTTGGAAGATGGGTCAGCCATTACATTCGTTTTGCCCACTGAGATAGAGGGACGGGCGGTACAGGTTTTCGTAGCGATAAGATAGTACTTTGTTTTGGTTGCGTTGAATTCGACACGATTCTTGAGGCCCCATGCAAGAATGAGTTCAATGTCCCCATTAATAGAATTGGACATGAGTTCACGGTCTACGATACAAGGTCTGGCACGTAGTTGTCTTAACTTATCGAAAGTGTGGGAATAACGTCGGCGAAACTGTGAAGTGGAGGGGATTGAGAGCAGATCATTAATGAATATAAGAAAGAGGGAAGGTGAGAGAATTGAGCCTTGGGGAACGCCGGCTGAGATGGAATGAGGGTTGGATTCGACGCCATCCAACACTACCTTGATTGAACGGCTGGAAAGAAAGCTCTCAATCCAGTTCCTTAGAACTGAGTCGATACCAATAGCATGAAGTTTAGTCAACAGAGCGGGATGCCATACTCTGTCGAAAGCCTTGGAAATATCTAGAGCAACCAAACCAAATTCACCGAAGCGATGGATGCTTTGGTGGAGAGCCTCAGTCAGACACACAAGAAGGTCGCCAGTAGATCTTTTCGCTCTAAAGCCGTACTGCCTGTCGTGTAAAATTTGATGGGTTCCAGATATTTCATCAACCTTCTATTGATTATTATCTCTACTACAACTCTAAAAGCTGGTGGTGTAAACGAGGCCATCATGAACTTCGTTTTGCTTTCGTTAATGTGCAGTCCCAGATTTCCTGCCGCTTGCTCAATCTGAGTGAAAGCTTCTTGTACAGCTGTTGTTGTTCTTCCAATGATGTCAGTGTTGTCTGCATAAACCAGTAATTGGGTGAACTTGTGGAGGATTGTACCCCTTGATGTCACGCCCGAATCTCGGATCACTTTCTCCAACGCCAGGTTGAAAAAGAGGCAAGCCAGACCGTATCCTTGTCGAAGCCCGTTGATTGGTCTGGACAGTGTTCCGGATACCTTTACTTGGCTTGTCACATTGGCCTTGGTCAACATACATAGTCTTGTCTGTTTGTTGGAGATACCGAATTCTCTCATGACTTTGTAGAGTTCTACTCTGGCTATGCTATCATAGGCGGCTTTAAAGACTATGAAGAGGTATTTGGATTAATTTTTGAAACTCTAGACATTTTTCCATAGCTTGCCTCAAGGTGAAAGTCTGATCAGTCGTTGATTTGCCTGGGCTGAAGCCACACTGGAATATTGGCCTATGATGTTTCTGGCGTATGGGGCCATCCTGTTTTCAAGGATAACGGAGAATATCTTATACACGGTAATCAACAACCACGATAATTAGTGCACGCTGTGACATCTCCTTTTTTATGTACCGCATGGCATATGATGCATTTTGTCCAGTCGTCTGGCATCACTTCCTGCTCCCATACTTGAACAATTAATACTGCGGTAAGACCTATGAGGTGCCACAGCGAGGGAGACCCAACCTTCGCTGGAAGGATGGCGTAGACCAGGACGCTCAGAGCTTAGGGATGCCAAAATGGATGACATCGGCTCAGAATCGGGACCGGTGGAGAGAACAATTGCGAGAGGCAAGAACCGGATCCCGGTTGTAGAGACATTTAAAAAGAACAAGATATCGTGCACAAAAAACATTATTGGTTTTTTCCGGTATGGTAAAGACCGCCATGATATTTCTGAATTGGGTTTAATTGTATAAAAATTTCCCGTTAACAGCTCTACAAACAATTCACATTAAATTGGAGTGTGAATGCGCAGAAATGAAAACAATTTTCTCTAATTACTTATAAACAACATGGAGCAAACGAAAATCAATTATCGTAAAATATTATCAAGATTGATTTTGACCACTTCATTGGCACCGGTCAAAAAGCAATTACGGAAGTAGTGTCAGTGAAGTATGAATATTAGGAATTATTATAAAAACTCTTTCAATACTCTATATACTATACTATGGATTCAGCATTTAAGTTTAAGAGTATTTTATTTAAAATTTGCTTTTACCTTTACTTCACCACAACAAGAAATCTCTGCCTACATACACTATCGATTAAGTGGAGTGCGAAAACTGTAACGCTATCGAAGTTCGCCTTAATATACAGTATTTTTTGGAATGTATTACATATAGTTCTGTTTGTGTTGATGATGACTTTTCTAACAGAGATTACTAGTACCCTCTACAAAGAACATCCACTCCATTCACGCTTTTTGGATGCAGTTTTCACTTCGACAGTGATAACAAACATCATTGTAGTATTTTTGCATATTAAAAATCGAGAAGAAATACTGAACATTGTCAAAGAAATGTGGAACTACTATAATGAATTTTCCTTAATTAATCAAACACTTATGAATAGTTTTACCAAGAGACTAACATTGTTTTATTTCTTATACATTTGGGAGCTTGTGTGGGGTCTGGAATATTTCCCATCTTTCATGATGGAATTTCCAATATTTGGACTCAAAATGGTTGTAATTTGTTACACTTGGTATAACTCAGCAGTGGTATTTGCTAACGTTTTTTTCTCCTACAACTGGTTTATGATAAGCTGCGGACTTTTCTTTCAAAGGATGAACTCAAAAATCTTATCCATAATTGAAAAAATCGATCAAACAATTACAATTAAAAATCCACAAGAGCGAGAAAGAAATATTAACTTGATGAATTGTGAATTAGTAAATCTCTCGAAGGTCTACAAAAATCTCTCCAATTTTACAGAAAAATGTGAGACCTTTTTCCAGTTGCAAATATTATTGGGAATCGCTGCAAAATTATTGTTTATAATTTCAAATGCTTTCCTAATACATGCTGAAATAAACGACGCAGAATCGGTGCCTCTGCGATACAATAAATTCAGAAATCTAGGAAGATTAGTGTACATAATGTCTCAAAGTTTCTTCATTATGTCGTTGTATCAAAGTAGCGCCAATGTTGTTGGACAATCGAGGAAAACGAGGGACGTTATAAATATTTATCTAAACCAAGATGGTCAGACGAGATTTGGACGACAAGTAAAGTTAATTAATTTTATAATGGAAATTATTGCTATTTAGTGATTGTTTTAGATTGAATTGTTTGTCATACAACTGGTGGACCAAAATCTCCAAATTTCAATTCTAAACTTGTTCACTTTAACTAAAGATAATTTATTTAAGGTATTGAACTGTTTTGGTTAAAAGAAATCTATTAACTATTAAAATTCCTTTACAGCTTGCAATATTTGTTATCAGTTTTGTTCTTCTGATGATACAACTTGCTCTGTAGAAAAAAATGGCATCGGTTACAGTTTATAGTTTTTTAGTAAATAACAATAAATTTTTTAAAATAAGAATCATGCTTTTTATCCACTTTCTCTATTCATCCAAAACACATCTTACAATCTAAATTTCAACTATTCTTACTACTCACTAAGGGCCTGTGTGAATTGTAACTTAAATTGATGATTAAACTAAATTTTGCAGTTTTTGTCGTTATTGTAGGGAATTCTTGTGTGCATTCTTTTGATGACCAAATTCAATTGACAATAATTTTTACTTTAATAATTTATAGTATATTCTTTGTATACAGCAATCAAATAAATATATGGATGCAAAAGATATCATTATTGACAACAGGCTATTAGTTCTTCACTTTACTTTCCATTCTATTGAACTATTTTGAAACAAATTCACCATCAAGTTAGTGAACTGTCAGAAAATTTAGTTTCCTCGCCAAAAGACTAAATACTGTATTATCGACACTAAATTTTAGTCACTGAATTCACACAGGCCCTAAGTATATAGATATGCTTTGAAAGTTTGTAAACGTGTATAAGCCCCAGTAACAATAACATATACATATGTAGTATTGTAATCCAAAATGGCGGACGCGCTAAAGCTGGAAGTACATAATTGCGTTGATTGCATTGCAATACTTGAGTGGATTTTACTGCGATGCGTTACATTATATGGATGTGACACATTAACGCGTTGCGTGTCGGCACTTAAATGCGTTTTGAAATTTGAATTCATGTTGAATTTATTTATTTATTTATTTACGCCAAACAAGGCATGCTTAAACTATATTACACAGGGAAAGTAACTTATGAATATGAATATATATGTATATATTTGTGTTGTATCCCTCAACTAAATCCATTTTAATATATTACTGAATTAATCCAGGCTAATAATATTTGTACATGGTGGCCTCGTCTGGAAGAACACCTAACATTGGTCCCACAATCAAGGTAGCGGAACACGAGTTTGACGTGGTAAAATCATTTACCTACCTTGGGTCAATAGTAGCAGCCGACAATAGCATGGAACCAGAAATACGCGCACGACTGCTAAAAGCCAACAAAGCCTACTATAGTCTGTCAAGGCTCTTCAAATCCAAATATCTAACCATAACGTCTAAACTTTTACTATATAAGACGATGATCTTACCCGTTCTCACATATGCATCCGAAACGTGGGTGCTTAGCAAAAAGCACTCAAACCTCTTGGGCGTGTTTGAGAGGAAAATACTTCGGAGGATTGTTGGCCCCGTATGTGAGGAAGGACGATTCCGGAGACTCTACAATGACGAGATCTACGAGCCCTATCGCGACATAGATGTTGTGAAGAAAATAAAGCTCGGTAGGCTCCGGTGGGCAGGGCATCTAGCTCGTATGAGTGAAGATGAGCCTGCTCGGAAAGTTCTCTGCGGTAAGACCTATGGGGTGCGACAGCGAGGGAGGCCCAACCTTCGCTAGAAGGATGGCGTGGACCAGGACGCTCAGAGTTTAGGGATGCCAAACTGGATGACATCGGCTCAGAATCGGGACCGGTGGAGATAACAGTTGCGCGAGGCCAGGACCGGATCCCGGTTGTAGAGCCGTTAAAGAAGAAGAAGAGAATAATATTTGTTCAGAAAAACCCAAGACTAAGTTAACAGAATACTGAATGGTTAAATAACTGTTGCATTACATTGCGTTGCATTGAAGGTAGTACCGCATTAATAGGTCTGCCATCATTAAAATATTCAGTGTAAACTTGATCTATCAACGCATTCATGCAACGCAATGCAATTATGTACTTCCAGCTTAAGAAGGCAATTTCCACATTGCTGTAGTCTATTTGTGAAACCAACAACGATTCAGGATCACAAATGAATCTAATCAACAGCAAATCAGTCAAGATATAAACGATAACAGTCTTCACTAGTATTAGTAGTATCTGCGTTAAAAAACCTGGATGTAATGTACAAGAAGTTAAAAAATACGTGAATTTTGAAACTCATGTAAGAGAAGCACGATAACGAATGACTACCGAGCCATGAACAGCAGAGACGGCTTTCTTTCTTTTTGGAACGAAGTTCCTTAACGCGGCTTACGGCTAGAATGAGTTGGGAGAAATCGTCACGTAAGAAAATGCGGTATTCTGTGTATGTATGCGTGCGAGTATCGATCCCAGTAGGCAATTTACAAATTTACGAAATCTTGTAACTTCTGTGTAAACAAATCTTGCAAATTGATTTTGTACCACTTTCATATAACCGATAAACTTCAAATTTTGCACATATGCACAGTTCGCGTGACAATGTAATCTGATCATTTTGTAAAAAAAAATCAAGATGGCGGTTCCAATATGACGGACAATTGTTGTAATTGTGTTCGCCGACATGGATATCAAATGAAAGAGTATGACAAGTATAATATAATTAGCTGTGTGTCGTCATTCCAAATTCAAAATGATCGCCGACACAAAATGACGAAAGACATATCGTCGATAGGATGACATACTCTTGTATCTTGTATGAAGCAAATTGTTCAGGGCAGCATTTTTTAAGTTACATATACATACATACGAAACTTTGTGACAAGGTCAATCATTAGAGTTTATGTATACTGGTGGGTACAGTTCAGTAACGTTAAAATTGTGATATGCCAGTATTTCGTGCATAATAGACTAAAAGGAGAAAATGCAACCGATCAACATCAAATCTTGCTTATAGGCATAGTTCGCGTGAAAAAATCAAGATGACGATACTTGGAGTTACGTTCGCAGTTGTAGAAAAATCGTAAGGAACTGCTAGTTCCTGACGGGAGTCCCATGACCGCACCGCATAAGACCTAGGAATGCCTGTACTAGTTTTACATCACATTCTTGTACCTTTATAAGACGGATAATCGGGTTGTAAAAAAATGCATGTATAATGATTGGATTCGATCAAAACAGTCTTTTCTAATGGATTGTTTGTCGACAACCACCAAATTTAGTTTGTGCGATAAGCATATGTATGTCGTGAGGGTGAATTTCTTTTATAATCGCCTTTTTATATAAAAGCCCAAACTTAGAAATTTCTTTTTGTATTACCAGTTACCACATTGCAAAAATTCCTTATATATGCACAAATATAATTTTCTGTGGTCATCAATTTCCAAATTATTTTTGCACTGTAATTTTCTACTGCAATCAAAAACTATTTCTTTTTATTGTTTTCCAGGATCACAAATCCAAATTACATCAGAAAAAATTACTATGCTAAGGAAATCTCAAAAACACAACAAATGGACTATATATGCTTTAAAGGCGGAGCACCTTATGGCCAACTATACTTGGGCTCTAAATAAAGCGTTCCCAACAATTAAGTACACTTTAGGTGTGCAGAGACATGCCTCCTCTATAGAATCATTTATAGTTGCACCAGCTCTAAGTATATAAATGTTTTATTATATTAAGTAAAAAAATGTTAAACTATTTTATTATTTTTTCAGTACTTGCCTCTTTGAATTTAATCGTCCTTTGGCTCAACCCGGGGTGCCTTGAACGCGTTATTCTGGAAGTAGTAGCGTTGTCTGCACATTTTTCATTTTTACAATTAATGTCATGGTCGGTGCCGAAAAATGGAGATGTGGTTCCAAAAGCTCGTAAAGAATTTAATATTAGAATTAATTTTTAGGGCCGATTCACAATGAAAGTTTCAAGCTGCAAGCTTCATGCTTCAAAAATTAGGAGTATATGATTTATGTACAATTACCCCTTTTATGACTAGGTTCAACTAAGGTTCAACCCAGTCATAAACTGGGGTCGAGTTGAAACTGGGTCCTCTCAACCCAATTCAGGTCTGCTACCTGAGTCGAGTTGATATTTTGCTTCATATACGCGGGTTGAGTTGCAATTGGGTTTGTTTGTTTACCATCCGTGTAGCCCGTGAAGGCTTGTCTTCAGTGTTTTTGTTTGCATAGAAATAAAAAATTATTTCCTTGTGAATTTTTACATATCTATAAATGAAAAAAAAGAAGTAAGGTTATGATTTGATTTAAGTTCAACTCTATTTCAACCCAAAGTGAACTGAACTCAACATCATATACAAAAAATTTCAACTCAACTCAACTTTTCAATCTAGTCATAAACGGGGTAAATGATTCACATTCACAGCTTCAAGCTGCAGGCCTCGAATAAAGCAAAGTTAGCTGAAGCTAGTAGCTTGAAACTTTCATTGTGAATCGGCCCTAAGTTTTGATATTTTATAGGATTGATGATTAGGGTGGGGTAGGACTTCCCATTTCAGCGTTTCTAAGTATGTCTTGACTGGCCTTGCAACATGTGGCCGTGCATTGTCGTGCTGCAAAATAACTTTATCGTGTCTTGCGGCTTGCGACCGTTTCCGGCCGTTTTTCCTTCAATGCTCGGCTCTTTCGGTTGTAGCAGCTGATAATACACCACACCCTGCTGGTCCCACCAAATACACAACATAACCTTCTGGCCGTGAAAATTCGGTGAGCCTGTCGATGATGAAGCATGGCCGCGGTATCCACATGTTGCCCGACGTTTCGGATTATCGTAATGGACCCACTTTTCATCACCAGTCACAATCCAATGCAAAACGATTTCTTTTTATAGCGCTCAAGCAGCATTAGAGACATACAAAAGCGCCTTTTAACGTCCCTTAGCTTCAATTCATACGGTACCGAATGTCCTACCTTTCGGATCATTCCTATTGCTTTTAAACTTGCAATGGTTTGTTGAGCGACTGTATTTGCTTCTCCTTGTGTTTGTGATGGATCTTCATCGATCAATGCCTCCAAATCTTCACCTTCAAACTTTTTGGCTGTCCGGGACGTTCTTCGTCTTCCAAGTCAAAATTTCAAGTGCAAACCACTTCTGACACCTTCGCTCAGCTAGGACATATTAGCTGGTTTTTTTTCATATTGAAATAATGAAGTAAGATTCCCCGCAAAAACACTTTATTTGGCATATTCAGTGAATTAAAAAGTATTGCTGTTTACGCCTCAGCTAAATTACACATATGTACTTATTCTGAAACTATATGACAGAAGCTTTCCAACGAATATTAGGTTAGGTGATTCACTAGAATAATGTGGCAGTCTTTCCCAGCCTCTATTGGAAAATATCAGAAACATCCGCAACTTGACCGGAGCAGAAACAACTACTTGCTGCTACGACGGTTTAGTACTACATTTTCGATAGCTAATTCAATCAAGGTTGCGCTGCGAATGAATTCAATCGATATCGATCAAAATGAAAATAAATGAATTGACAATTAAGAAATAAAAATAAATTAGAAATAAAAGATTAACATTGAAATAAATCAACGAACTTTTATTTCTCTTCCGCTCGCCTATGGTTGTGACACGGAGTAACAACCAGACAGCGACATTGGTGACCCCGACGTGATTTTTAGAGCCCCGAAGACTTTTAGAGCCCCGAAGACTTTTAGAGCCCCGAAGACTTTAAGAGCCCCGAAGACTTTTAGCCCTATTTCTAGGATTCCCACAAAGAAACGGACGCATAAAATGGCGTCAGACAGGAATAAAGAAAACCCAAGAGCTCTTCAGAAATCTGGCAGCGAAAGCGACTGCAATATGAAGAATGTTGGTGGATCGCAAATCAGATTGCCACATTTCTGGAGGAATGACCCTGAACTTTGGTTTGCCCAAGTCGAGGCCAGGTTCCACACGCACCGATTAGTGGACGACGACGAGCGCTACTACATAGTTTTAGCGTCAATCGAGGATCCACAAATCCTCAGCCAAGTCTCCGATATCCTTAGAAAACCCCCACAGACCGCAAAATACCAGTCTTTGAAGGACAAACTGATCACTCGCTTCACCGAATCGAAGGAGAAGTTGTTACAGAAGCTTTTTACCGAGATGGAGCTGAAAAATAAAACACCTTCACAACTTCTCCGAGAGATGTTGAACATTGCCCCCGAAGGCATGAATGAAGAGGTGATGAAGTCCTTGTGGTTACAGCGCATGCCGGTAAGTGTTAAATGTGTCCTTTCAGCTACTGAAGATTTGGAATTGAGCAAATTAGCTGAAATTGCTGACAAAATACTCGAGCACACTAACATGCTTGAGCACCAGGTAGCTGCTGTAAGCGAATCAAACCCGAGTGTGAACGACAGACTGGACAAGATAGAACAACAGCTACAGGTAGTGTTGAAGTCGATGAAGCAACTGACTACGAGGCCCCGTTCACGCAGTCGAACGAGGTTAACGACGCCTGTACGCGACGAAAATAATTGTTATTACCACAACAAGTACGGAAGCAAAGCTACAAAATGCCGTGCACCGTGCAAATTTGTAGAGTTTACCAAGGGAAACTAATTCCTGTGGCGACCACGGAGACAGGCCGTCACGGTGATAACAATCCATGTCTCCAATCTGAAAATAGATTATTTATAAAAGAAACAAAATCTAACAAAAAATTTCTAATTGATTCAGGTTCTATTATTTCGATTATTCCCGTCAACTTTGTCAATGACAGCCCGAAACTCAGCAGCTTCAAATTATATGCAGCGAACTCAACAATCATCGATACGTATGGTGTACATCGCATGGAGTTGAACCTAGGTTTGAGAAGATCATATAAGTGGGTATTTATTATTGCCCAAACCCAGGTACCAATTATTGGAGCTGACTTTTTAACCAATTTTGGACTTCTTGTAGATTTGAAGAACCAGCGACTCGTGGATTGCACCACAGCGCTGTCCAGACAAGGAGAGTTGGGACCGACAACCATCTACGCGATTACAACCGTAGACAACAATTTTGAATATCAAAATATTTTAAATAATTATCGCAGCATCACTTTACCAATGGTTAAAGTTGCTCCGTCGACAAGTAAGGCACCTCCACATAAGATTTTTACAACCGGCCGACCATTAGCAGAACGGCCACGTCGACTATCTGGAGAGAAACTTCTAACGGCCAAAAATGAAATTGAATCCTTGTTAGATGGAGGAGTTATTCGACCATCAAGCAGCTCGTGGTCAAGCCCAATTCATATGGTTCCGAAGAAAACCGGTGGTTGGAGGCTTTGCGGGGATTACAGGAAACTGAATGCCCAAACGATTCCAGACCGTTACCCCATAGCCTACATCACTGACTTCAATGAGAGACTATATGGTAAGGAAATTTTTTCAACAATTGATTTAGTTCGTGCTTACTACCAAATACCAATGGCCGAAGAACATATCCCAAAGACGGCAATTAGCACACCGTTTGGGTTGTTTGAATTTGTAGTAATGCCATTCGGTTTAAGGAACGCAACACAGTCGTTTCAACGCTATATGGACAGCATTTTTCGCGATCTGGATTATGTTTGCTGTTACATCGATGACATCCTGGTCATGTCCGCTGATGCAGTTGAACATGGTCAACACCTGGAGGAAGTTTTCAAGCGCCTTCACGATGCAAACTTGCACATCAACTTGAATAAGTGCATCTTCGGAGCAAGCGAAGTGACCTACTTGGGTTACGTCATAAACAAGGACGGATGTAAACCACCTGCAGAGCGTATCTCGGCGATAAAGAATTATCCTAAGCCGCAAACCGTTGCAGAACTTCGCCGATTCCTAGGCGTTCTAAATTACTTCCGAAGATGTATACCACATGCAGCTCAGTTACAAGCCCCACTTAACGAACTACTTAAGAACTCAAAAAAGAATGATAAACGTCCAGTAGTTTGGTCAGACGAAATTGAAGAAGCCTTCGAAGCTTGTAGGATGAGTTTATGTGATGCAGTCCAACTGGCACATCTGGGTCAGAACAAACCACTCGCACTCACAACCGATGCGTCAGATACAGCAATTGGTGGTGTACTGGAACAACAAGATAAAGGAGAATGGAGACCACTTGGTTATTTTTCACGAAAGATGAGCCCAACAGAACAAAGATATTCTACATATGATAGAGAACTTCTGGCTGTTTTCGCTTCAATAAAATTTTTTCGACATATACTCGAAGCCCGAACTTTCGTGATTAAAACCGACCATTTACCATTAACGCACGCATTCGCGCAGAAACCAGAGAAAGCCTCACCTCGTCAATTGCGACAATTAGATTGGATCTCACAATTTTCCACAGATATTGTTTATATTCCAGGTAAAGACAACACGGTAGCAGACGCACTTTCACGTATAAGCATGATCACTACGCCGACAGTGGTGGAACCGGAAGAACTACAAACCGAACAACAGAGAGACGAAGAGTTGAAGGAATTGTTAAAGGGATCAACCTCATTGAAACTTCAAAAATTATCATTCAAGGAAGACTGTTCAGTTTACTGTGATACAGAAACTGGAACGATACGCCCATATGTTCCTCAATCCTTAAGGTATCGTATATTTAGCTCCATACATGGATTATCACACCCAAACGGAAAAGCCACTTCAAAACAAATACGACAAAAGTACGTTTGGCCACAGATGAGGAGCGATATAATAGAATGGTCACGCAGATGCATTTCCTGTCAAAAGGCAAAGATACAACGACACCAGAAAAATGCCATAACGCCATTTGAATTACCTGACCATCGATTCGACCACGTCCATATGGACATTGTGATTTTACCACTAATCCAGGGATTTCGTTACTGTTTAACTATAATCGACCGTTTCTCAAGATGGCCTGAAGCAGTTCCGCTTAAGGACATAACCGCCGACACGATTGCAACCGCATTTTATTCAAATTGGGTCGCAAGATTTGGAACACCAAAAACTATCACTACAGATCAAGGGACACAATTTGAGTCAGAACTATTTAAATCTCTCACTAATATGCTTGGATCTAGAAGAATTCGCACTTCACCATACCACCCTGCATCGAATGGACTTATTGAGAGGTGGCACCGTTCATTTAAATCCGCTTTGATGTGTCACTCAGGGATTTCGTGGCTGGACCTCCTGCCCACGGTACTTTTAGGACTTCGGACATGCTATAAGGAAGACATAAATGCTTCGGCTGCCGAATTCTTATTTGGATCACCACTTCGAGTTCCAGGAGAATTTTTCACCGATATAGACACCTGCATTGATCCGCAAATATTCATCGAGAAGTTCAGAGAACATATGCGAGCAATCAAACCACTACCAACAGCAAATCACAACAATCGTCGCTTGTTCAAACATAAACATTTAGAAGATTGTACCCATGTTTTCCTGAGAACAGATGCTGTAAAGAAACCATTAGAACCACCATATTCTGGACCCTACAAGGTATTAAAAAGAATTAATGACAATAATTTTATAATTAAAATAGGCGAAAAAGAAACCACAGTCTCAACCGAGAGATTAAAGCCAGCTTATACCGCCATCGAAGATAGCCCAGGACCTTCAACGGACAGCTCATCACGAGAGAAGACACCTACCATAATAGACGAACAAAACCAATGGTTATCCAGCTCCAATACTGGAAAATTGAAGACATATGTCAACAAAAGAAAATCAGTCTCCTTTCAAGAGCCTCCTACGACCTGATTATTAAGAAGGGGGTAGCTGTGGCAGTCTTTCCCAGCCTCTATTGGAAAATATCAGAAACATCCGCAACTTGACCGGATTAGTAGCAGAAACAACTACTTGCTGCTACGACGGTTTAGTACTACATTTTCGATAGCTAATTCAATCAAGGTTGCGCTGCGAATGAATTCAATCGATATCGATCAAAATGAAAATAAATGAATTGACAATTAAGAAATAAAAATAAATTAGAAATAAAAGATTAACATTGAAATAAATCAACGAACTTTTATTTCTCTTCCGCTCGCCTATGGTTGTGACACGGAGTAACAACCAGACAGCGACAATAATAATAAAGTTACGCTATCTGTTGTAAAACCGCACGAATTAACCGATCATAAATTATTAAAAATAACAGTTGGTCCAAACTATCAATAGATGGCGCATAAATCATCACAATATGACGTGAAACTGTCCCCTAGAAATAAAGATTATAAACCTGACTAAAATAATAAAACTTTTCGTCTCTAAAACACTACTTATATTATCTATATCTTTCTTAGTTATGTTCTTCAGGGACTCGCTAATTATATCTGGCTTCCTCATTCTGGATACAGTCATAAAAAAAGCCGTATTAATTACCGAATCTGACACACCATCATGGATTAAGTCAACAACGCAAACTTTACGCGGTAATAAAATCGGTCAACTGGTGTTAACGCATCCATATTTAATGAATACGGTAAACACTTCCATTTTACCCATTAATTTCTAATCAATTTCTTTAAGGATTCCTTTGGACGTGCCATCTTAGTTAATGAAGACGCATCAGGTACTCCAGTAGAGGAGCTGCCACAAAAAACTACCCAAGATAGAGAAAAGCGAGCCTCATGGTCCATATTTGTTCGAGTTTGGGATATTCTAACATTTTTAATCCTGGCAACACTGTACATGTCGATGATTCTTAGTTGGATACCAAATTCCAAGGAACTGCCGAAAACATTTGGAAAGGATGTTGTTATTGAAACTGAGGATTGAGATTGTTTTGAAAGTTAAAAAAAGGATGTGTTTGTAGAAGTTTTTTTTGTTTTGATATTTGTGGAATTAACTTATGTCAATAAAACATATTACTAGAAATTTTATCCAGAAGGTTAGACAGCTAACATCACCAGCTATTAAAGCTATGGTGAGTTTCATGGACCAACGTCCCTGACACCTCCATCACGAGCTTTTCCGTAACCTCATTGGACCCCAGTGTCCGGGGACCTACCAGAACAAGACCCAATTTTTTCAGTCCAGGCTCTGGAGCAGTGCGGGCGGGGCGGATCGTATTGGGCCGTGGTGGGTAGTCAGACAAACACAACCCTTCTCCCCTCCGGAACTGTTATTTGCTATATATTTCACCTGCAAAGGAAAGGCGATAGGCCAGTTAATTGTAAATCGGAAGATGGTTCGATCGTGAACAGCAGAATATCAGGCGGAATGCTCGTAGAAGGACGCCTCGATAAGATCGAATAGTCCACGAACGGCGTGATTTGGGATATGCTTACTTGCTTGTTGACGTTTGCTGGTTACGAAGAAGCATGCAGAAGTGAATTACAACCTCATACAGTTCTTGGGCGAAATCGAGTATATAGGAAATACCTCAACGTTTCGAGCACAATAACATTGCACAGGTATCCAGTAAGTTCGTTAAGTTTACTTAAAATAGACGTTATTTGAAATCTACGTGGGTCTCTCGGATCGGATCTCTCTGCACGCTAAATTCCATGATGCACTTGAGATCACTGCCCAAATTTCAACACTAAAATGTCGGATGTCATTGAACATTGATCATCGATACGAAAAATGGCGGTGGTGTGTGAATGTCAGTGAAAAATTTATCACGAAAGCCACTGACATGAAAAGCATTAACGAGGTACCGTTACGGATATGTGTGAAGCGACCTATATCCGTTTTCGACGGATTGTAGGTACTTGCCTTTTTTGGGAACCTGCGTGCTGCGCACGCAATGAACACTGGCCATGCACGGCCCTGGTGCGAACGAAATGATATGGAGATTAAAACGTGGCCTGAGAGCCGTAGTCTGACTCTTGCTAAGCAGCACAAGACTGAAGTTGTACAAACAGAGAAATCCAGTGTTCAGTGAAAGCGGAGATGATTCCCATAGAAATACTGGCGTGAGAGGGCATATGATCCAAAATGCATTAGCGGGGAGAAAAATAACGTACATCGACAGATGACACACTGAAAGTCCGTAACGCAATGACAAGGGAAGTAGGAGGAGTCGGACAAGGTCGGTAGATCCAAAGACCTATTGCAAAAGTGGAGAAATAGGTGACGAGGGGAAATGAATTGCTACCTCACGCAGTGGACATCGAGGATTAAGGAAATACTTTCAGCGTTTCAAGTGCGTTGACGCACCCTTGTGCCTCCGGCTTGCGAGGTATTCAGGGTAACGCAGAGAACGTCTTCTTTTATTGTGTAAGATGCGGCATATAAAGGGCAGAATTTGAAGCAATGGTTGAGGCGTCACTGACCCCGAAAAACATCCTAGGAGAAAAACGGAACGAGGATGGGCGGAGGAAACTTGAATCGAAGCTCGACTATCCGAAAGGATTATAATCTTGGCACCTTTCCAAAATTTCTTAAAATTGGCCCTGACGCAGATCTCAATGGAGTCTGGAAAACAGAGAACCACTTACCTATTGCGAAAAAGACATTGGAGTTGGATCCTCCGGCACCATCCTCTGAACCGTGATCTACTTTTAACCCATCGGCAAACCAGTGTAGGTTTATTGGGCCTCCAGGAAGGATAAGATTACTCCCACTGAAAAAAATCCGAAATAAACACCCTGAATTTCTTTTGTGATTGCAGTTCATCAACCAATGTTCAGATCTGTGAAAAATTGGAATACATATTTCGGATACCATTGAGGATATACGTCCTTTGACTGTATTAAGCTGGTCCGATGTGAAGACTGGAAGACGGGAAGTACGCCGTAAACCCCCTGCGCCATGACAGATGGGTTGAATAAATATGTTAATAAATCATTTTAGAAAGTCGGTAAAGTAGTTTTCAATTCAAAATACTCGTACAGACTCCATAAATATACGAAATTTCTCACCCGAGAGTTTGTAATTTAAATTTAATCGAGCTGTCCAAACCGGGGTTTGAACCTTAAATGGTATACTACGTTGGCTGCGCTGGATCGGCGCCTTATCCACTGAACCACAGAACCTCTATCAATTTCACGGCAATAAAGTAATTTTTTCGGTGTCTATAAAAGGTTCAAAGTGTACTAATTTTCACAGTTTTTTAAGCCTAACTTAAAACTCCTTTATCAGAATTAAGAAAATTGCACGGGAGCATCGTGGGAAACTACCCTTTCAAACAAACAAAGAAAAAAGATATTGCTTTACAAATTTATGCGTGAACAGGACCAAAAAAATACCTACACGTCGAATAGGGAATCTTACGCAAAGATAAACTCAGATGGCGCCACCGAAGTAAACAAACGACAACAACATAACAGCAACAGCATTAAAAATATAATATCCATATTACTCCAGTCAAAATACGGGTTTGGTTGTACTTAAAGTTGCGAATACCAGATTTGCTCTAGTATAGGTTTTTTGGGTCGCTGAACACGAAAATCGGGGTCATTTGGTTCGGAAATGGGCGGAACACCCCTAAATTTGCAAAAACTACCCCCAAAAGGGGGTATTTTTGATGTATTCGCGTTCTGAGTCTATAGATTTGGCCAAGAATTGGTTTCCAAGGGTTTTTTGGGTCGCTAATTAAGAATCTTGATGATTTTTTTTAGGTTACATTAATATTTAACCCTTAAATTACGTAAAACTACCCCCGAAAAGGGTGTTTTCGCTATTTTCGCACTTTTTGCGACCAGATTAGGTCCATAGGGGTTTTTTGGGTCGCTGATAACGAATTTTAGGGATTTTTTAATGAAAAATTAATATTTCACCCTTAAATTAGCTAAAACTACCCCCAAAAAGGGTGTCTTTGCTATATTCAAACTTTCTGCGTTCAGATTAGGTGCAAAGGGTTTTTTGGGTCGCTAATCAAAATGAGCATTCCATGTTTTGATTCACTATATCAGCATCTTCAGTGCTGTCGATAGTGACAATTGGCTCTAGAATTAAACTTTCCAATTCTGCAATGTTTTCAAAAAGACCACTCTTTAGAACCATACCTTCTATACATAAAAACGCCTATAGCCAAAAGAAGCGGTGACATCAAAGACGGTTTAGCAGCATGAACAATTGCATGGCAAATAGAAGTTATTTTTCTCATTCTTTTGGCATTATATTTTTCATCAAGTTCTGGTTTATGATTATGCTTTCTTAGATCTTTTATTAACAACTCTAGAAAAGATTTTAAAGTAGGAGGAACTGAAGAATTAATATTATCAAAAAAATTTGCGGGACTTGGGTAATAGTCATTGTCAAAATCTATTGAATCTAATTCTTCCAGTATTTTGTTGGCAACAGTACGTAAGATAGTTGAAGTATTATTTGTACTTTCCCACAGAGTATTTAAAGCTGTTTCAATAACTTCCTTTCTTGATAAATATATACCCTCAGTTGTGGTATGATATACAAATGAGTCAAAAAAAAATTGCTTTAAAAATTCTGTAAAACTATAGTTTTTTGAAATGTCTGTATCTTTCATGATGCCCGTTACAAAAAATTGATTTATATCTTTACGATTTAAAATATGCTTGCCAATTATGTATATTTTTTCAGGGACAGATATTCTTTGTTTGTCTTGTGTCCCAGTTTCTGTTTTCAATGCTTTTGCCTGACAAATTTTATGATATCTTACATTACCATTCCCTGTTATATTTTCAAAGCGCTTTAATATTTGTTTATATGTTGAACTATTTTTGTTTGTTAAATGTTTTTTTAAATTCTCTATTTTGTTTGCATCATTTGTTATATAAACTTGATTATTAATTTTCGATTTCTTTTTACCTTTTTTAATGTATCCGTCAGAAGCATCAGTAGCCATCTTCCGAATCGTATGAAAATACCTCGTTTTCAGTTACATCGGAAGAAATTTCTTTGAGATTTTCATTACTTTCTCTATCATGGATTGCTTGTTCCCAGCATAAATAATTCTTTAAACACTGCTCATGGACATCAGCAATTCTACAATTTTCGAACCTTGTGTGTTTTTTGTCTATTTTCACTTTGCTCAAACATATTAGTTTCTCTCTTTCATCTGGTCTTATTCGAAAGAACTTGCACTTTGCAGTCAATGTTGAGTCACATATCAAACACTTACTGGGACCATCCATTGTGAAATAAAAAAAAAATCATCACTAAACTATTAAAGAATTATATTTTCAAAATTTTTTTCAAAATTCAAAACAAACGAAAAAATTAGTAATGTAACAGTCGATGAGGAAAAATAAAAGAAATCTTACTTTCAGAAACAAAACTAACTAACAGAATAATTTTCGGATTATATTTATAGGAAACATTAGATACAAAAAATAAAAATTAAGGGGGGTTAAGAATTGTTATGTACAACCAAGTCAACTGGTTGATGGTTGAAGTCAGTGGTGCTCAACTTTTTCCAGTGACGTCGAAAAGCCAGTGGTGGTGTTACAGTAAGTAAATACTAAATAAATTGGGGGAAATATTAATTTTTTATTAAAAAATCACAAAAATTATTGATTAGCGACCCAAAAAACCCTTTGCACCTAATCTGAACGCAGAAAGTTTGAATATAGCAAAGACATCCTTTTTGGGGGTAGTTTTAGCTAATTTAAGGGTGAAATATTAATTTTTCATTAAAAAATCCCTAAAATTCGTTATCAGCGACCCAAAAAACCCCTATGGACCTAATCTGGTCGCAAAAAGTGCGAAAATAGCGAAAACACCCCTTTTCGGGGGTAGTTTTACGTAATTTAAGGGTTAAATATTAATGTAACCTAAAAAAATCATCAAGATTCTTAATTAGCGACCCAAAAAACCCTTGGAAACCAATTCTTGGCCAAATCTATAGACTCAGAACGCGAATACATCAAAAATACCCTCTTTTGGGGGTAGTTTTTGCAAATTTAGGGGTGTTCCGCCCATTTCCGAACCAAATGACCCCGATTTTCGTGTTCAGCGACCCAAAAAACCTATACTAGAGCAAATCTGGTATTCGCAACTTTAAGTACAACCCCCCCCCCCGTATTTTGACTGGAGTATATACTGACCAGTCTTAAATCCTTTTCTAATATAATCTTCAGACCTAAAGTGATCTGGATAAAGTCTTCAATATTTTGTACCGTTAAACTTTTTGCGACGCACAGGTATTTCCCATAGCTCCCGTATTTTTTATTTTTAGGAAATAAATGAACCGGCAATATTATTTCATCCAAATACACAACACTGATGCATATTTATTAGAATACTAGTTGGGATCCCCGTTACCGAAATTCGGTCACAAAACCAATAAATATATAAAATTCTCGATTTGTTCGAATTTAAATTCAATTTAAATATTTTTATTTAAAAAAAACAATTATTCGCAATGGCGAATTTTTAATTATTATGAGACATTTCCATTGTCGCTCCAGAGCATCTAAAATTTCCCAGGATTTTTTTAATCGCATCCATGACGTCTTGCTTGGCTATGTGGTAAAATGATAAATGCCATTTACAGTGTCATTTGACAAATTACACTCAGAGCTAATCATTGCAAAGGCAGCATTATACGAACGAATATTTGCAAAAAAATTTTAGAACGACTTTTAATACCACTTTCATTCGAAGTTAATCCTTCAAAAAAATTATTGAAAAAGTAATTTTGAGAAAGTGGAGGTAGATTAACTTTGCCTTTATGACAACACAAAGAAAATGCCTCAGTATTACGTAAAGTTACTTCAGTCAGAAAATGTTTGGCACGACAAAAATGACAACTCATATTAAAAGAACCACACGAAAACGAATCAAAATTAACCGGAATAACATTCAAAGCACATTTAAAAGAATCAGTCAAAATTTCTAAAGGTGCAATGAATCAATTAAAATTTCTAAAGGCATTCGCCAAAAAACGAACGGCAGCCCCTTACACAATACAACTCAATAATACTATATACAAAAGAGTATAAAAAAATGCACGCACAAAGTGGCCGAGTTTTTTTATGTCAGTTATGCCGCCAAAAATCCACACAAACGCTTGTTTTTCTCTGTTTCTCATTCGCTTCACTGAAACGGCATTTGTGTCAATCGTAGGCTACTCAGTTCTACGTTGATGCTCCCAAAAAATTCAAATTTTCCAACGGCTTTTTAAAATCCGAAAAATTAAAATCGCTATAACTTTTTTATTCGTGAATCGATTTCGTTGAAATTCCTTATTACAAAACTATGCCATTAAAAGAACATTTTCTGAAAATTTAAACGAAATCGGTCCACGAACAAAAAAGCCTTAGCGTGTACAAAGATTTATCATTGAATAACCGAAAAATCACAATAATCAAGAACTGTCTGACAGGCGGGAGGCAAATGCCACTTCATGTTTACGTTATAATTCATTGGCGCCACTAGCGGGAGAAATTTCCAGCAAGGTTCCCTATTGATAATCTCCTGTTTTTTTTAAATCGGTTAAAAACTAGAACCTTATTTCTATTTTGTGGATGACTCTTACAGTTCTACCAAATTATACATACAAGAAAACACCGCTGTCAACAAATAATAATAATTACAAATAAATGCATTTTTGACAAATTTTGTGGCGTCTGAGGGGGCTTTATTTTAAAAATAAAAAAATGCACGTGTTGCATTCTTTTTACCTCGTATTAATTAGTTTAAATTAGTTTCAATTTAATTTTGAAACTTATTTGACAGCAACAAATTTTTTTCATCGCCTACGGTACCGCTTTGCTCTATTATAATTTTGATAGATGACATAATTAATTTAAAATGATGACATAAAGCTTTCATAGCCCACGGCCTATGGCGAGCATTGTGTTCCTGTTGTATAAGTTTCTTTGACTGCAAAATATTACTTTTAATAAACTTTTTAATTTATTTTATCTTTACCGAAGTTTTAAAAAATTCCAAATTTATATTATCATAAAAATGTAAATCAAATGCACCAATACTATACAAACATTTGATAGAATATTCCATCAGTATCTAAGTTATAACAATATCAAATTTCAGAGGCGTTATTTTTATTCAAAGATTATTTGAAAGCGATTTAAAATATTGCCAAAAAGCAAAGTTTAGTTTCAGTGATATATTTTACAAGATCAGAATGAACATGAAATCGCAATTATGTGTGAATATTTTAGTGTTAACAATATTTTCACAATTTATTAATATTTGTGGTAGAAGTTCCTTGTGGTTTTGTTAAATAGAGCAAAAAGAAACTAATTATTTTTCTACAGAATCAATTTCTTGTACTCCGCCCTCGAACACAGTAGAAGGGCGACTAAAGCAGCGATTACTATGTAACAATTACGATAAGGAAGTTCGGCCGATGACAGATTCGCAAAAGGCAACAATTGTGAATATAGCAGTGATTGTAAATTCTTTCGACACAGTAAGTTTTTTTTAATTTAATACTAACCGTAAATATCGTTTCCAATCTTGTCGGTTTTTGGCGACGTCTCGAGCCTCGGTAACTGAAAATCGTTGATTCTTTAGGTCACCGTTGATATTCTTTAGCCAGGCTTTCTTCGGTACCGATCGCTGGATTCTCCAGCCTGCGGGACGGTCTCGCCAGAGAAGCTTACGTAGCAAGCGGTTATCATCCATTCGGCAAACATGTCCAATCCACCGTAGTCGACGTTTATGCATTTCTTCTTCGATCAATGTCTGCTGATCGCATCTCTGTCTAACTGTCTCGTTTCGAAGGCGATCGCGGAGTGAGACACCGAGGATCTGCCTCAAGCATCACATTTGGAAGACCTCGAGCTTCTTAACATCCGGTTTGAGCAGTGTCCCCGTTTCAGATCCATAAAGAAGAGTCGCAAGTATCAACGCTCGGTAAAGGCGTACATGATGGAAATATTTGTTCGTTTCCATATGCACCACTTGAGAGAGGCGAATGTTGATGTTGTCTGGCCGATTCGGCTGCGAACGTCGGACATCGATGCCACTTGCGTTTCCTCAACTAATAATCCCAAATATTTTAAACTCGGAACCTGTTCGATTTAGGTTCCATCGAGGTGAACACTGGTTCTCGATCCGTCCGTTGTGAGCACTTTGGTCTTTTCTGCATTGAGTTTTAATCCGTATAACTGGGCGAAGCGGAAAATATCAATATCCGTTGCTTCGGCATCCGTGTCGGCGAAAACGGCGCTATCCTCGGCGAACATTAAGTCGGTTACGAAGTTGTTGTCGTCGTATCGAACTCCGAGTCGTCCATCGAATGTTTCACGCATAATCGCGTCGAACACAACGTTGAAGAGAAGTGACGCAGCGACGTCTCCCTGTAGGACACTCGTTTGAATCGGGAACTCCTCGGATAAGTCGCTTCGAATACGAACGCTGCTATTTGAGCCATTGTGCGACGCTTGGAGAAGTTGGATGATTTTCAATGGCACGTGTTCGGTTTCCAAAGCTCTCCACAATCGATGCATTCGAAAGCAGATTTGAAATCGATGAAAACGACGATATTCGGCGGTTCGGGTGCTGGACCTTGCGGCGGATCATGGTTGCACAGCTGGTGGAAGAATTCTCTCCACCGCTGCAGGCGCTCAGGAGGAGAAGTCACGAAAGTTCCATCCGATTTTTTGATGTCGTAGTTTGTTAATGTTGTTTTTCCGCCTAACCGCCGGATTTTCTGGTACAGCGTCCGGAACGCGTGCCTCGACGCCGCTTCTTCCATGTCGGCCGCAACGTAATTCCAGTACGCTTTTCGTTCCGATTTCATTTTCTGCCGAACTTCTTTGTTCAATTGTGGGTATTGCTGAAAGTCGACGTGTTTCATTCGCTTCCGCTGATAGACGAGGTCCAGACAGCTGTCTGAGATCCTTGGCTACGTCCGTTTACGGATAGGTGGATAAAACTCCGGGTGAATTCAAAAACTAATCACTGCCGCATCAATGCAGAATTCAGCTACAGACTTCAAATTGAAGTCTGTAGCTGAATTCTGCAGTGATACGGCAGTGATGAGTTTTTGAATTTACCCTCCATTGCATATTTCGCAATACACTCTGCCAATTGCCTTTCTTCTTGCCTGGTGGAGGTGCCGTTTTCTTCGCTCTTTATAATCTGTATCTGTAATTTCGTTTGAAGGGTTTAGAGGAGAGGTTGAAGAATTGGAGCTGTAACCTCAGTTTGGCAATTCTCCGTTGCCAATATTACCAATTAAAATTTAAAATGAAAATCCGTCACCATTAACTTTAAACTTCGTTTTTTCCAGTATGAATATATAGACGAGCTTAATATGAGGTTATGGATTGCTATGGTATAAAAACTTTATGTAATTTTTAATTTGTAATTTATTGAGATATTTTATTGTAGAAATGGCGCGATGACAAATTAAAATGGAATAAAGGAGAATTTGGTAACACTAGTTCTATAATCGTACCGAGCAGTGATATATGGAATCCAGAACTATTAGTATATTACGAGTAAGTATATTGTTCTTTCATTAATTTTAATATTTCTAGCTGCTCTAGCTCTAGATTTTTAGTTGACTTTGTCAATAGGTTTCCAATGTTTTTTACAGCTCGTAAGTTATGTAGAGCCTTGGCCTCTTTTAGGGCATTTCTTCAAGTCTGACGGTTCCATGCAGCAAATCTCCAGGGCATCCAGGTTTAGCCAGGGCATCCGTATTTTTTCATGGCGGCCATATTTTTTTTGTGATTCTGAAACTGTTTTCATGAAAAGTCACAAGGAAGCTGTGGACCAATTTTCAACTATTTTGGAGTTTTGTCTCCTTTCGTGCGCTTTTTTTGCTAATTTCCCCGGACTATATTGGGTGCGTTGAATAGCTTCCTAGTAACGGATCTAAAGTGGGAAAGCTCAGCAGAACGGACAGTTCTTGTTGTAAGCAGCATTAACTGTCTCCGTAAGGAAGTCCGCGGATATTTCTGCATCCATCATAGATTTGATTGAGTGCATGGAAACTTTCAATACGCTACTGAGTTCGCCCAAAAAGTCTGTCCAGTTCGTATATCTAGGATTCCTATATGCACTCGCTCTTTCCAAAGACTCACCACCCATAAAGTAAATGTGTCTATGGTCTCAGCACGATGGCTCATCTGAGACCCGCCAGTCACTCATGTAAGTGGCAAGATGTTGATTGGCCAGCGTGATGTCTATAACCTTACGTCTCCTACCGGTGTCTAAAGTAGGATCCATGCCGTGATTTAATATGTCCAAGTTAAAAATTAAAGAGCTAATCAAAAAGGTATCCACCCCTCATGTTCAATCCAATACTGCCCCAGGCATCATGATGGGCGTTCGCATCACATCCTACGATGATCTGCAGACCGCTCCTGTTAGAGCGACCCACAATATCCTTAAGTTCTTTGGAAGGTGGTGGTCTCTAGAGTCGTAGGGGAGGTCTGCTGGGCATAAAACAATCATGCTCTTACTGTCCCCCTGCAAATCTGAATCTTCACCACTGTCAGGTCTCTCGACGATTTATCTGTGAGAGGAAAGCAGTTAATGTTTTTATTGTAAACAACATAGGTCCGAGCGGCGCCGTCCACCACTGCATGCAATGTTGTAGCCGGCTGCTCGCAAGCCCTGTATAGCACCATTACTTACCCAAGTTTCCTGTACAAAAGCCTCGTCATCAGTTTGGGTGACCAGTACCGAGGCAGCCCTACTGTGTTGCACTCGCATCCTGAGGTTGCTCCTGCTGCTGGGAGACAGCAGTAGTTTCTTTTTTTAAGCTAATCTTCTTGACTCCGATTCGGGCGAAGGCGTAGAACAGGGATATGCCTTGTCCGCCATCTAAACTATTACTCACAAGATGAAATCCATGAAGCATAATCCCTATATTCTTTGGAAAGTAAACGAAGTCCGATTACAGCAGATGGAAGCAAAAACGTTTCGCTTACCACAAATTGTGTTTTTTTTTACACAAAACTCGAGGCATTCAACGCTCTGAAAAATTTATTGTTTGAATTTTGACCAAACGACGTTTGCTGATTCTTTAAGCCAAATGACAGGACTTTCGTTTAATATTGGTTGTAATTTGAACCAATGTGGTCAGAAGCCCGTAACGCCACCACCTTTAAATCCTTTATAATCTTAGTTGAATGTCTTTTATACCCTTGACACACTATATTTTCATTATTATGGGCGTTTTTTAAATCTAGATCTTAGGGACATTAAAAAACGGCAAATGAAATATTCAATTCATTTGCATAAATTACGGGCTTTGGGCGTTTTCTTCTAATATTCCATAAAGATCGGTCTTATTCATCTTGTCGTTAATTTTTCTCGTTTTTCATTCAACTCAACTCAACTCAACTCAACAGTTTTATTCATAAAATACATGACACTTTTATACAGAGTTATTTTTTTTGATAATACAATACTAGCCAATAGGCAACTGTAAAGTTTGACAGAAAATACTTAAACATTAAGTTTGATTGTGTGTGTGTGTGTGTTTTTTTTTATTGTAAATTTGATGGTTACGCAGCCAGGTGAATAGGCTGGTTGCGAGATTCTTAGTCATATTATCACAATCGGTTATACAATTGCGGACAGAGGCCGTGCCGGCACCAGTCCAGGGTGTGGGTGTTGAAAGAATATAGGTAAACGATGTACATGGCAAGGCCGCTCCGTGTACAGACTAGATGCACTTTGCAGTATACAGGGAGGAGCATTGCCATGACAGGGTACCTTTACATGAATATTATTCTCTTTTTTTTTTTTTTTTTTTTTATTATTTTACATACAATGTATATTATATTAATTAAACAATTTGACATTCATTATGATGAAATTTGTAGAAAAGTAACTTCTCTCCATGAGATCAAATAGAAAAGTAATACAATGGAACTGATAATGAGCTAAGAGCTTATAAAGGTATTAATTATTTAATTCGAACAGGTACCTTGGAACTTAAACTAAGCTTACGAGCTAATACAATAACACTTTGCGAAGGCACTTTGTTTTATAAAGTACTAATTTGTTGGTTCAATTAATTCGTTTTTCATTCAGTAAACAAAACAAATTCATTTTATTTGTCAACTTTATAATATCCCCTTGTTCTGGTCACTGTTCTCGATCATTATCGGGGACAAGAGTTTGCATGAAAGCTGGTCCAGAACAGATTAAAAAACGCAGTGATGGTAACTTTAGAAAAATAAAGGGAACATTCTTAGAAACCGCTGCATAACTAACGTCAAATCAAATTATATTTTATTAAAATGTATTTTCCAGTTTTCCAATAGATGGCACTTAACAATGAAAGGTACTGTCATAATGACTGTACCAAGGATATTTTTATAAAGTCTTAACATTTTGGTATATATTGTCCTAAAACATGTTTTCTTTCATTTTATTCAAATTTCGCTTAACATAAAATTCACTTTTGTTTTAGAGATTCACTAAAAACGGACAAGCCTTGTAAAGATACTCATTGCGTTATTGATTCGGACGGATTAGTAACTTGCATTCCAGCTTGCACACACAGGTCAGATTGTGATGCAGATTACAAGTACTGGCCATATGACATGCAAACGTGCGAGATTAAGATTGGTAATAAGTTGCATAAACGTAAGTTAAATTAAATGCAAAAAAAAACATATTTTATATTTTATTGTAACAGTTGAAGATACCGATTTAAAAAAAAGTGACAGCCAATAGCATCTAAAAATTCAAACGTATCAAGACAGATGGCTCTATAGTCGCTTCTTACTAAATGACAACCGTTTTTTTAACAAACAATATAATACCTGGGACACACATGTGGTATCGATATTATAATTTCGATATCATAATATCCACAATATCATAATATCGTCAGACCCGTGACACACATAAATCTAGTATCGAAGTAGTTTGCTTTGACATTTGTGTTTCCATTTGATTTTGGAGTAGCAAGCGGCAAATAATTAATATTTCAATGTTGTTAAAGTTGATTTGTCAAAATAATCAGAACATAAACAAAGCACGCGACTATAGTGAGAAAACACTGGCTGTGTTCAGTTAGTGGCATAATGTAACATAATGTAAAATCTGGCAAAAGAAAAGAGAAGGGTAGAATGTTGCATTATGTAGCGAAACTTAACTGAACGATATGTGTTGGTTTATGCCACAAATGTCAAATTCAATATGACCAGCTTTCAACTGTCATCATGCAACATTCGAAGAAGCAAAATAGCTTCTTCGGTTTATGTTACATAAACGACATAACATCGTTGCTAACTGAACGACTTTTTGTGCTACAAACGTCAAATATATTTTACATAGAACCTTAACTGAACGACTTTGTGTTACATTAGTCACATAATGTAACATTGTTCTACTAACTGAACACACTCACTATAAACACAAAATCTCACAAGCAACTGACAACTTTTTTGTGAGGAAAATTTTCCGGCAGAGGCGCTGTGCACAGTAAAAATAATGTATATTACCTTAATACCACCTAAATTTAGCAAATCTCATACTACGTATAAATTAGATTGTCAACCTGGTATATTGCTAGTATTGGGTGACACACATGTAGTATAAACGTAATATTTCGAATATTGTAATATCGATACCACATGTGTATCAAGGGTATAACCTGGAGCCATTTCACTCAATTCGATGTTGACTGAAAACCTTACTATGGTTAACCATGGTAATCTTTTGTTGATCAAAAAGTCCGTCGTTAACTACGACATAACCACTAGCATAACGTTCAAAAATCCCGTGGTTAATCATCATAAGGTTTTTTTCAACGCGCTTCGTGACGTTTTTAGTCGACGTCGAATTGCGTGAACAGGCCACTGTTTTCATTTTAAACAAATTATTAAAAATCATAATTTTGATTAACTCTGTGCCAATTAAACCCGTTCACATATTTTTCAGATTCAGACGTTGAATTTAAACCAGAAAAAGCTACAGACTACAGAAACTCTTTTAGAAATAACTATTGGAGTATAATATCGTTCAAAATCAAAAATTTGAAAGGGTCATATTCATGGTCTACACTTGAAACATTCCCAGCTATACAATACACCATTAAAATCCAGAGGAATTTCATTTTAACAGAAACATTCCTCATAGTTCCATCATTAAGTAAATTGCTGCAATTTCTTTTTTACTTACTTACTTTAATGGTTCCTTTTTAGTGTTGTGCTTCTTCAACTTAATGGTTCTGTGGCTTAAACCAGACAGTTTCGATAGAACAATTCTGATAACTATATCGATATATTCACATTTTTTTTACATGACACTAGTTAATTATATGGGACCAGCGAATGGATCCATGACATCAAAAGTTGGTTAGTAAACATTGTTACACCTGATATTTTTGTAGAAGAACAATTGTCTGCGTCGGAGATATTTTAACGAGGATATTATAATAATAGAGTAAACCCTTCCGCAGAAACGCAGAAGGTGCCAACTCAGGTGGACCAAGAAAAATTGACCAACTCGGCACAATCAAGACTCCGTCTCCTACTAAAAGCCATGACTTCGCATTTACTAATATTCAGAACCAGGTAGTTGTTGATACACCAAGAGTGAAAGGTGTCAAGGCTGACTTGCAAAAGTTTGCAATACTCTTAATATGACAGTACAATCAAGATTCTACAATGTCTAAGCAAGTGAACAATGTCATCAATTGATAGAATAAATAGTAGAGGACCAAGATGACTGCCTTGGGGACACCGGATGACGCTTCTATTGTTGCAGATTTGAATCCACGGAAAAGGACTTGGAAGATCCTGTCAGCTAAGTAAGATGAACCATACTAGAAGGGCTTGCGGAAAACCTAATTTTCTTAGTTTGTATGTTAGCGGAAAATATGGGCGTAACACCGTTCTAGTCATTGACTAACACCTTATGAAAACTTGCTGCGGGAGAAATATTTTTCCAGAATGAGCAAATAGCGCTATATCTAATAAGTCTAAGAATGCCGCTATATGCCTTATCTAGACACTAGAACATAGGATTACGATAGATTATAACCCGACCAGTTGTATAAGTATCTTTTGAGAAATCTCGTTCACATGCCAGTCGCAGCATGAAAACAGCATGAAGATAGGGTTGCCATCAGCCCGGACATTTGGGTGAAATTGAGTCTTTTTCCGGACACTCATTTTTAAAAAAAAAATTAACGAAAATGTTTTTTGGCGAATTAAAATCAAACCGTTTAGCTTTACGATTATAACCAGCTATATATTCGTTTACTAATGAAGGGCTAACACTTTCTGGCATTAAGTTCTTGCTATGAAACCTACGGCACAACTTCGGGCAGGACAGAAACTTGGGGAAACTAGGGACAATATCTACTATAAAAACAAGAAGAAACAGAGACGGAAAATGAATGTGCCCAAATATAAAAATGGGGCTGTACTAGGCAATAAGAAGTATAGTTATGCCTTCTAAAACAAGTAATCCCGCTAACCAGCCAACAAAGGCTATGACGCAGGTAATACCAAGCTAGCAGACGAACAAGGTGAAGATCAGACCTAAGCGCAGCTTTTTTTAATAATAATCTGGCTTCATCGGGCGAACTGCGCAAGTTCGACCAAATTGGATAACTGAACTTTAAAATAACCTCAGTTCGCATACAATTTCCACATATTCAACAATTATAACATTATTCATCGTCACCTGCGTCAACACTCTCCCGAACTCTCATAACCCTTAACCTTGCTAAGCTTACTGTTAGACATTGCCCCATGACGTGTCAAACGACATAACGGACTAGTAGTACGATGGGTGACTCCTGAGCTTAGTACTGCCACACAAAAAAAATCTGTGATTAAAAAAGACTTTAGTTAAACGTAAATGCTCACTCAAAAGAGAGTAATCAACTGGAATAATGGAATGTTCTTCCAGTGAGCTTTTGCATTTCTACCTTCTGGCGAAAAAGCAACAACAATTTCAAGCATTAACTGGACTTTAGCCGGTGAAGCCACTTATGTGGATTGCACTGAAAATTATTGAACTGAGGTAGGTAAAGCCGGGGCATTAGTCGGCCTTGGAAACCATGTCTTTTGCGACGTCAACGCGGTCCCTTTTTGGGTGAAATTCCGGTCTTTCGGCATCAGCTTTGTAGCGACACGTCTGCGGTCCAAATCATTAACCAAAATGTCTTGAATGGATCCAAAAGCAATGTCCAGCTCTTCTGCCATCCCTCTATTGGCCAATTTGCAGTCTACGGTCATCCATTCTTTGATTTTGTTGACGTTTTCATCGGTTTTCGATGTCGATGGCCTGCCACTGTGTTCATCATCGTTCACGAACTCACGGCTACTTCTGAAACGTTCGTGCCACTGATAAACGACTGCTTTCTTAAGAGTATCGTTGCCGAAACACTTTTCTATCATTTGCAATGTCGTCGCATCATTGAAACTGTTTTTAACGCAAAATTTAATGCACACTCGTTGTTGCAAATTCAATCCCATTTTTAAAATTGCACAAAATCGAAAACATGCACAATCGCAGATGTACTCAATACAGCGTCACTTTTACAAATGTCAAACTATCAAGATGAAACTTTCATAGAATGTCAATGACAGATGTGGCAACTTAAAAAAAAAGAGAACTCAAATCGGGTGACTGAGAGAGCCACACGGTGGTGGTTCCTTTTTGAACCTTCCTTCTTACGGCACCGTACGTAATATTCAAGAGCTAAACAAACTTTCGGCAAGTGTTTTAAGTCAATTAAGTTGGGTGCCATATGAACACTCATATTCGTATTAGGTTACGTACGGTTACGTTACGGTACGTTATATTAGGATAAGACTTAGGCCCGAGCCAGTTTAGGTAAATGGCACAAACGTATTGCAGAAACAGTTCGCCCAAACCTAATTTTTGTAAATAAACTCATACTTCTATTATTACATTCTTCCTTACCAATAAACCCATTTCTCAGTGTTGTATTTCAGCAATTCCAGCGTCGTGGCTGTAATTCTGCTTTTTGACTTGATGTACAAAAGAGCACTTCTGACGTCCAAATCCAGCATACCAACTTGGATTAAAACTGCAACAACTACAATAACTAGTACCAAAATCTGGCTACTTCTATTCAACCATCCAAATTCCAGTAGTAAGGTAAACATTTTGAAAAATATATTAAACAATAATTTTAATAACAAAATAATATTTCAGAATTCATTGGAACAGGATAATACTAACGAAAAAAACAATTCCTCTGGAGTTCAACAAGACGGAAAAAAGGAGCAAGTTTCGTGGAGTTTAGTAGTTCAAGTTTTGGACGTTGTTATGTTTCTAATCTTGCTTATAGTTTATATGAGCTTGATATTAGGATGGATTCCAATTTCAAGAAAAGCAATCACAGAAACTGAATTGGCCGTAAATTGAGGCTGTTTATGTAAATCATTTCTTTAATGGATTAAAAAGTATTGAAAAAATGTCTTTAAATTGCCTTACCAAATTGAGTAAATTGTACTGTATAAGCTACACAAGTGAAAACTAGCTTAGTAAATGTACAATAAAAATTACCAAGAAAAGGAAGCATTTAAATCAATAATAGCAAATATAATAATTTATTTTTATCAATATATAATATATAATACCTCAAACTTGTCAACCTTGGCCGAAGTCTTTTCTTTTAAACAAAAAAAAATGATTTGACCGAATGTTATAAAAATTTTATCAGATCATATTTTCATGGAGGACAAAATTACTATAGACGTGTGTACGCTAACTGACAGACACCCCCAGACGGAATAAACTTGTGAGAAATTTCCTAGTACCAGAACTGTTGCCGGAGTAATCCTGAGAGAAGCTAATTTAAATAACAGTAACAGTGGCAAATCCACAAGGTGCCTCAACGAAGTCGATATCATTTTTGATTCGTGTGATATCTGGGAGGTAAGAAAATTACGTACATCGTTTAAACAAAAAAAACGGCTCGGCCGAATTCTATGAAAATCTTTTCAGATCATACTTCCGTTAATACGCTTCAATCACAACCTTAACGAAGCCAATATCTTTTTTGGTTTGCGCTGAATCCTATAGGAAAAAATGACCCCGTACATACGCAAAATTTAATCGCTGGTTTTTTACAAATTTCACTTTACTGCCAATTTGATTGTAAAATATTATGATGATTTGTGCACCATCTATTAGGAGTTGAAGCGAACTGTTATTTGTAACGGTTTAGTTAGATTTTGAACGAACGACTTGTAACGGTTTATTAAGTCAGTTGTCATCACGCCAACTATTAGTGAGATATTAAACGAAACGTTTCTCGAAGTTCCTATGAAAAGAATGTTCCAGTAATAGAGAGCCTCCAGACTGGGGTGGAAATATCTGGAACTTGAATAAATTAGGAGCTTGGATAAATAAAATTTGCGCAACTAGTCCGTGTATAAGCCGCATTTGTCTATCCATTTGTGGGCTCAAGGGTTATATCAGACCTCAGGATCTCAGAGCTCTCAGGGCTCTGGAGTTTTAAAAACTGAGTAGTATATACTGAACTAACAACGACAGTTCTGCCAGCTTAGTCCGATTCACCACGCCCACCTAGTAACCCCCGGGCAATGCAATTTAATTGTGGCAGATGTAAAAGGGCGAACGCGAGTGTTCGGCAACGGAACATATTGGTTGGGCTCCAGGCTAACGACCTGGTCCTGGAAAAATCCACTGTTACGAATCCTCTAAGAAGGCCTCGGACCGGATTGATCACACGGCTAAGACTCAAGCGACCAAATATGATCTTTAATTTGGCTACATAGAACGTAACGACAGTGAACAGATCAGGAGCTCTAAGATCACTACTTTTGGCATTAGAAAGTTCGCAGCATTGCAAGAAACAAGGTGGACCAACAAAGACATAAGTCATATTAGAACTCATACCATCTGCTCAAGTGGAAGCACAACAGGGACACGTCAATTCGAAGTAGCTTTTCTAGTCGATAAATCTCTAAAGCCTAAACTCTAATGTGATATCCTATAGTGGTGCCTGCTGCAGCTCTGATCACCACATGGTGAAAGCAAGGTTTAGAGCACGACTATAACTTCAGAGGCTACAAAGAACTCCCAGGGAACCAAAACTTAACATTGATAAGTTAAAAGTCCCAGATACAGAACAACGTTACAGAGAGTTAACACAAACGAGAATGCTCTCTGAAAGTATTTCCAACGGTATTGATGGCATGTGGACATCTATTAAGCATGTCTTGAAAGTGGCTGCTGAGCAGACAGTAGGAGTAGAAGCAAAAAGAGTGAGAAATGATTGGTTTGATGAAGATTGCAGGACAGCTTTAGCAGAGAGAAATTCAAGCCTTTGCGGATGCTTATCGAGACCAATAAAAGCGAAACTAGAAGCATACAGAATAAAAAGACGTATCGCACATAAAGTATGCATCAGGAAAAAGAAAAGAGAGATATCTAATAGGCAAATATAAGATATTCATGACAGCTTCCAGAGCAATAACATCAGGCAGGCCTACCGTGAAGTCAAAACAATCAGTAGTGACTTCAAACCACAGACAAGCGAAGATAATAAGGGCGGCATTATAGCAGGGCCCGCAAATATTACCATCAAAACGAAAGTACGCCTTTACCGAATGTTGATCCTTCCGATTCTTCTTTATGGATCGGAAACGCGGACACTAATCGAAGAAGAAATACAAAAACGTCGACTACGGTGGTTTGGATATATTTTTGGTAAAATGAATGATAACCGCAACCCGGCAGACTGGAGAATTCAACGATCGGCACCAAAGAAAGCCTGGCTAAAGAATATCGAAGGCGACTTAACGAATCAACGATTATCAGTTATCGAGGCTCGAAACGTCACCAAATATTGTCAAGAATAGAAACGAATCGTGAATGGAGTTCGAGACCGAGCGTTACCGACACAGCGTATCCATTGCGGGGATGTCCCGCTCGGACCACCAGCTAACGGATCAAAGAAGAAGAAGAAGACGATGAGACTATGTATTTTTTAAAGATTTAGTTGGGTGTGCCATCTGGACCTAGAGCCTTATGATTTTTCGGTTTAGCTATGGCATTTGCAACTTCTTCTATCGTTTTCTGGGTCATCTTTACTACGTCTGTCTCCCCCTGTGTTAGGTTTATGTTCTCTTTGATGAAGTCTCTAAAGTATTTCTCCCACACCCCGAGTATGCCATCGATACTACCAGCTATAGTACCATCCTTTCTTCTTATCATGGTTTTTATCTACTACTATTATCCACAACTGACAAGACAGCCAAACCAAAATGGCGGTCAATCAAAATTGGCTTGAAACGTAACACGCACCCTGTATTATAATATTTAGCATAACCATTTCAATTGAAATAAATCTCACCATAATTTTCGTCATGAACCGAAAAAAACATATCTTTGCGTCCGGGCGCTAGACTTCATTATGGTACGATAATACTTTCACTTGATAAAGCGACATTTCAAGAAAACAGATCACTATAACAATATTTGGCCCGATTCGGAAGACTGATGGCAAAAAAACCAATTTGTCGGTCTCGTACACCTATAACAAGGCCTATTCTGAACTTCGCTGGAATTTTCTTACAATAACATGTAAATATGCCGAAATATGACAATTCCAACGAAATCAATTCTACCGAAGTTCAGAATAGGCCTGAATGTATGACTTTAAGTTCTTAAGTTTTAAGTAAGTAATTTATAATTTTCCCTATCTACGATATTCCAGATCAATTATGAAAGTATCAAATCTTACACAATCTCATAAACATAATCACAATCATTAAAGGAAATACCTAAAACCCTTCGAAGTCAACAACCTTCCAAAATTTTATGAAAAATCAATTAACAAGGCATAAAGAATCGAATAATATGATTACATCGATCATACTTTGCGAGGTAAAGTAAGGTAACGAAAGGAAAAATTCCCCCTTCGTTATTGGGGCTAATTTATTGAGAGTCCACGGAGCGCGAGTGACCACGACCCACGATAAATATCAGTTCAAGCAAGGGGTGCTGACAACATGCAATTAGCAAATTACAGGGGAAACAGAGATGACCACTAAGCAGCGAGAATATAAGAAACTGAAGAGCGGGCGATGCTGCTAAACAAAATAATTTTGATGACCGTGCCACACATGCTGGAGTGGACGTTGCACTCGGGATCGCGATCCTCCTTAAACACCAAAAAAAGAACTTCAGAAACATCGAAAAGCATCCCGAGCATTTCATCGATCCGCGATAGACGCGCAATGATTCGCGAGAGGTGATGCAGCAAGGTGATTGACGCTTTATGCAATAACTTGCTGCAGTCAACTGCGTGTATTTAGACTTAGGTATATGACGCATGCGTGATATAAAAAATTACACGTGCATGATTTTGATCGAGTGAGGAAACCGCATGAGCATTTTGCTACGGAGTCAGGGTTGAGAATGCATTTCTTTATTTTTTTCTTTTTTCTTAGAGAGAGCGAGAGAAGTGTGGAAGATCTGTTGTGATTACCGACTTTTGTCTTCGCCTGATCTTAAGTATCTTTTCGCTGGAACCTTAGCTGGCAAGCATTTGTTCTCAAGTTACCACGGAACATTAAAGCAGTCTCATTTTTGCAATTTTCTTTTTTTTTGCTTTCGAAAGGCAGCAATTGACCACTATGCAGCCAGCAGCTTTGAAACGTCTGCAAACATGTCTGATGCGCACAAAAACATCACATATTCTTTGTTTTGTCCGCTTTTGACCTTTTTCGGTTGTTTTCGTCTTAAATGCCGTCTTATTTGGCTTCAGTCGTGTGAAAAGTAAGGAATCTGAGGAGATGCCCCGAGGCTGCAAGAGTATTATATCGAAAGAAGTCCAGCCAAATGGGAAACGATAAAAGAAGGAAGATAAAAAAAATATCGGAGAGTTTTTAGATTCCTTTTATTTTTCCCGTCGCAGGTGGATGAATTTCAAGTAAGGATGAGTCATCCTTTGGCATCTTGGTTGTTTATAGCAAGACAAAGTAGGCTGACGTTCAAAACCCAGTTAGTATATTGAGATTTGCAGTAGATTTTGTGGTCAATTTTCTATAGAAGAAATAATTGGGATAGAACAGTCCCAGGTGATGAGTAACGAAAATTCATGGAAGGTAGTTGGACCTCTACGAATTTATTAAAAATCGGTTACGATGAATGTTTCTAGTCTTCTTTCTGTTAATTTTTTTTTCTCGCAGTTCTTTAGCACTGGTGGACCAAGCATTATATGTATACCTGGAGTAGATAGTTTTCTTAGAATACATTCGAGATAGTGATCTGAGAGTGACGCTATAACGTTGAGGGTGGTCTTAGATTAAAGAGGACAATATTAAAATTACTGAAGACGATAGATCTTTCAATCTAGAAATTTGAATTGAGACCGAATTTGGTGATATCATACATTGTTATTATGAGAAAGCAGATAGTAAAAAGAAACCGCCTTCAAAGCGTACAAAAGTTCCCAGGAAAGTTACCTTACGTTACTTTTATATTGCCTTCGATAATGCAATTCAGACATTGTCTTTATGAATCGACTTATATCCAATTCAATCAACAAAAACATTGAACTCATTCTCGATTTTGGACGGTAGAATGGAATTGAATTTAATGCTTCCAAAACGAAGTGCGGCTCGTACCAGTCTGAACTCAAACGTCATACGAAGGGTTGGTAAGTTTAGTCAGTAGGAATCTAACACAACGGTCTAGGTGCGAACCCCTGCAATGTCTACTGCCTTCGGCATGGACCTTAGACCAGAGGGTTACACACAATTCCTGCTGCTAGATCGATGATTCACACTCCTTCTTTGCAAAAAAAAACTCCACCATCGACCCAGCCCTGAAAAAGTTTATCGCTAATATAGCCATTGCTCCAACGATATAAACTCTCACCTGCCTCTGCGGCAATCTTATACCCACAGCGCAAGATTAGTCCGTTCGGCTCATTCTCCCTGCTTACAGCCCCCCTATTATACATCATTTTATCATCACAACATTGCTTTGTAATTCTCCTCGCCCATCGAGCCGTATTGAATAGTATAGCTATGTGGGTCCGGTGCCACATATTGCCCAATCGAGCTATTCGTTCATCTCTTGGGCTGAAGCTTCGGTTTGCGTCTTGGGAAGCGTTTGCGGTTTGGTGAACCTATAATACATAATTCGCATACTAGATTTTGAAGCTAAGCCAAGTAATTTTAATAGTTTTACACACACACGCACAGCGAAAACTTAGCCAGACAGTTTAGAGCAGCAAGAGGCGCTTAGAGCTCAAAGGGGGGCTCACTGTTGAAATGGTAACGCTTTAAAGTAATCGTTCGTAAAAAAAATACGGGAGAAATTAGGAGTATAGGTCTGTAGCTACTCGCCAGCGTCCCATTCGATAGCGTCCGCGACACTCCAATGAAGTTGTTGATAGAGAGTGTTGCCAATAATCAAAATGTGTCATATCACCGCTGATCTCAGGAGTTAAACGTTAGTGAAACGACTTTAAATAGGAACAAAGTACAAATTACTCAATGACTGTTGCCAACGGACAAGCCGCGTCCTTTGTAATATGGAAATGCCATCGCAAAATTATCGGTGCCGAGCCAGATTTTTGGGACAAAATTTTAATGACGCTTTCGTTACGCGCTCTCTGACGGAGTCAATAAGCAAAACTGTCGACAGAGAACCCGCACGTCATTCACGAAACACCACTGTACGACGAGAAAACCACTGTTTGGTTCGAAATGTGCTCGAAAGCCATCATCGGTCTTTAAAGTTCTTCAAAGTCCGAGAAACCTTCGACGACGCACGGTTCTGGTGCACTTCGTGTGTCTGAAAACGCGTGGAAAAGGTATGATGAAGTTCTTGCAAAAGTAAAGTTTATGCCAGCAAGCCGAAGACCATTGACGAACGCAAAGTTAACATACGAGCCGAAGTAGATACTATAGGTCAGGAAAATCTAATTTTAGTGCATTTTGCCAAACTAAAGAAAAATATTTCTGAAGGAAAAATTCTTTAACATAAACAAGAATCGATTCTCATGGAAAAATCGATTAGTATCGAAAATTCTCATTTAGTATCTACGAAATTTTAGGTAAAATTTTTTAAATTATTTTTTCGAATTTCTTACCCGGCGGTTGGAGGCCCCATAGTAATGGGAGACTGAGGCCAGTGGCCACGTAAACCTCGTCCTAAATCCAGCCCGGGAGTACTGCTTCGAAAAACACCTTAGCGTCAAACTTGGGGTGTCGACTCCATTGCTTGGTTGGTCGCTGATCCATAAGCCCCACTGTACAGGCTCTTGTAAGCAGCTTCGAGGGATCTCTCTCTCAAGTGTCGCGTTGATAGCTCCTGGCCCAAGTAATGCCTGGATGCGGACCCCCGAGATATCTCTTGTTTCAGGCATGAATCTTAAACAGGTGGTTGCAAACATTCCCTTCTGCTAGACCGATCTAAGATTCTCACCACTCCTCCCATTCTCCACGCAACCCCCCCCCCCCCCCGCCGAATTTGCTCGCGTCAGCATCGGCCCACTGGGTCATGGTAAATGTTTAGAACTCGTGCTCCAGACCAAAATTGCTCACAAATTGAATGTTTATCCAGTTCGGGAGACGGCGCGTGGAGCAGGGCACTCACTCTGTCAGCACTCAAAAATCACTCCCAATAAAAAAATAGAACGATTTCGGTCTGGTGCCCCAATTCTAAACATTTAACCCCTCCCTTTCGTGCACGATACAAGCAAGGAATTACTTCATAAATATAACAACTCGACTGTGGAACAATCAGTTCCTATCTCTTTTAACATCCTACCTGCTCCTCATAATCCCAAACCTATTCTATCCTCTTACTAAGCTTTCTACTACTAGATATGGCCCGACAATGAGACCAACGAGATGACTTACTCGTAGTACAAAGAACGACTCCTGAGCTTAAATCTGTCATGTAAAGAAAGTTGTCGTAATCGCATTGATGATTACGGGCTAACCATCATCATTGTTGAAGAAGAAAAGTCTGACAATATGTTAGGCCCAAAAACCAACCCAAACAGTAACTTGTTTGGGATGAAGCATTGATTGTCGAATTTTTTGTTGATTTCGCCGCCGGCACGATAATTTTACATTTAATATATTCCGCTTCAATTTTTATCACCATGTACACTACACAATGAAAGACCAATCACAATACATTCCATAAACTAACCAAGAAATACGATATTTCCTTAAAAACTTTTTCCTATATTCTATTCTTACAAATCTAGCAAAATGCGTGATACCTTTTCTGAAGTTCTAACACTAGTGATGAAATCCTTCGATATATATCTACCTTGAAGCAATGATAGCTCTTCCCTTTGCCGTACAAATGAAGGCCTGCTTAGAATAATTCTCAAAGATATAAATTTCCATAGCAGATCTCTGCCTGTTATCTGCCTGCATTATCGTTCGTTATTCGTATACCAAACAATAGTCAAAGGCTTTACCATCTCGAAACTATAGAACTATGCAAACATAAGTCACAAATTCACCATTAATCACGCCATTTACAGGCAAAACACCTGAGACAAGGAAACGCGGCATGCGCAAGTCACGCAAGCTCTTAACTAGCCCCGATCCAGCGAAAAGGAATCAAATGGATCCAGGAACAAAACTATAGTGTATTGCGTTTTCGTTTTCGTTTTCTTTTACTGAAACCTGGAACACCCTGAGGCCTTGGCCTATTCATCTTCCTGACTGAGAAGGCGCCACTCGCAGTAATGCGGTATGTTCTACTTCCTAGAGAAGGCGGAGGTTATTTATAACTCGCGCAGGGATGACTAGATGCGTGATCAATAGTAGACCGGTCAATTCTGGGTATTCTTTACGCGGGTCCCTCTATATGTTTTCACTTTATTTATATCTAGACTGGATTAGAATGACCGTCAGGCAAAAATAACACCTTTCCTGGGTAGCGAGCAGTGATTTATGAGGAATTGTTTTCTGCCATTTGCTTTTTTTTCTTTGTCCAGCTTCTGGCTATGGAGAAGCACTTTCGGTGCACTCCGGCGGACCAGCAGCAGCAGCACACGTATCGGTCATGAGGCGCAATAATTCCTTTTGGCTAAATATTATAATTCATCATAATTACATGCAATTACATCGAAATTATTGTTATTTATTGCGGCCGGTCCGGAATCGGTCGGTATCCGAACTTGGATGCACTGCGCATGATCGGTGTGATTTATGGAAGTGTCGCGGATCCTAAGGCGAATTCTATTTAAAGCGGCCATAATTTTGATATTAATTCCGAAGGACACAGTGGGGATCGCGTATGCAGTCTCCCTTCAGGAACAGATGCAATCGCTGCACAATATCCAAGATCCGACATTTTTTTTTGCTGGTTACCACAATTACTCAACCTTGAACATTTTCATACGAAAGGTCGAAAGAGTCAAGCCCGATATACCGGCAGCAAGAAATTCCTCGCGAAAACGCGCAATTTGTTACCAATCGACACTTTTTTTGTACAGTTATTATTCCATTTACATCGTTGTGGTTCCAGCAACTGCCAGATCGCAAATGAAGTAATTCGGTCACCCGCTGGGCTAACAAATTGATTGTTTACAAACACACCACACGGTGAGTAACCTTTACCTGCGCGCTTAGAGAGGTGCTTAGGTTCCTCCTTGCTCTGCTAGTTACCACCCGACCTGCAAATAAATTAACCTCTGCGCAATTTACTATTTCCTCCCGTGCTATACAACAGGAAGAATCTGTGTTTTAAGGCTATGTAGCTGAGGTGTGCATAATTTCGACGCGATCGTGCCGGATTTTATGCCGTCTAGACTGGACTAGACTGTACGAATATTTTCGTTTTTTAAAATATAACAAAAAGGTGATTAATGTTTCGGAGCATTTTTATGAAAGTTATTACTTTTGACGAGAAGAAATTTCCCCGATTGTTGGAATGAGTTTAATGGAACAACAATGAAATCTCAAATTTAATCCGGCAAAAAGTATTGTTTAAAATTTACAAAAACAATTAAGACCAGGTGTATCAATAAAATATTTCCCATTTTCTTTTTCTTTATATCGTTCAAAGTAAATCCTTTTCGACTGGAGACTTAGGGGTCGTCAATTAATTACGTGAAGCGTTTAGGAGGGGAGGAGGTCGAGCCAAATCTCACACAGTCTCACATGGGGGAGGAGGGTCTCGGCAAATATCACGTAATTTTTTTCCCTCAAGAAACAGTGTAAAATTGCTGAACAAAACTGGGTTGAATTAAGTAAAATATGTTTCTCCACTAAAGAGCCCTCATTCACTTACAAGCCGTCGGCAGGCCAAGACGGCAGGCACGGCCGGATGAACGCCACACAATACTCAGTCTGACTAGGGGATGAGGACTTCAAGTATCTGCCTGACAGGCCGTGGCATGCGGGTGAAGTCATGATTCCCTACATACACACTGGCGAAGACTTTAAAGGCACAAACAGGTTGGTGACTGGAAAAACCTAAAAATACACGGAGCACCATATTTGCTGACGGGCAGGCGGCGCGGAGAAATTAAATGGATGAAAAACTCTCTTGCAGGCGGCCACTGTTACCGCCTCCGCGCCAAGATGTTTGTACCTTAAGGCAGTTCCACACTCATGCCGTGGACACCCGCGAATAAGCGCGAATCCGAGTGTGAATGGTTTTCTCACCTAGTTCGCTCCTTGCTTTCAGGTCGTGCCGTAAATACGCGGCTTGAGACCGAATAGAAGTTATGGGGTGGAAGCACGTAAGTGGTTTCAATCGACCTCTTCATTCAAAAATTGAAGTGTTACAAATTTTGTATGAAGAGGCCAAGAGGCATGAAACAACTTACATACTGCACCTCCATATCTTCAGGCACAAACTGACTACAAATGCCCATACATATTAAGATTTTTATCAGTTTTCTTGGACTGCAGGCTCCATCCAGTTGGCGGCCGGGGAGGTGTGTGATGATACTTGGCTTCAAAGCGAAAACCTTCTGGCCACAGCCTGCCGTCGAAAACGCGCGACTCGACGAATGCTGCATCGTACGAGTCAAGTAAAGCTGCTGACAGAATTTCGCTCAAACGCGGTGCGGACATTGACAGATAGAGTAAAGTGTGTGTATTGCAATGCGAACTAACGAGATGTGGCTTGAGCACTACGCACACACCGCGTAAGTTGCTTTACTTTCTACTTCTGGCGCGTTGCCGCGCGGTCCAGTGTAAAAAAGTTGTTTGTGTGTTGTGTTTTGAGTCGTGTTTTGGTGTTGGTGGGCATTTTGTTTATGTTTTGAATCGTGTGCTGGTGATAGGGATAAGAAATTTGTTGAATTTCATAATTATTTCGAAATTGTGGTGATGAAATTAGTACCTAGAAAAAATACAAGTCCTGTAGGATAGAAAATTAATATGCAAATCATACAGCTTTTTCAATTTATTTCGTATCACGTCCACTTGTCACTTTGATTTTTAGGTTGTGTCAAAGTCTGAACGCGACACCAGCACGGCGACTTTGTGTCAGTGCAAAATCCGCGCACACCGCGAAGCCAATGTCCGCACCGCCTTTGAGCGAAATTCTGTCACCAGCTTAAAGGCATAAACAGATTGCGCAGAGGTCATGGCGGCCGGTCGGTTCTCTGCAGACGGCGCTGTGCTTTAACCCTAACCCGCCAAAAGGCCATTCGAATATAGAACTACAGAAAGGGCCCTCGCCGATTTAGCGTAATGAAAATCTTGCTGATTATGAGTGCTCACGTTTTGATGGTTGCGTGTCCACTACTGGCGAAAAAGGCGATCGGAATAGAAGAGGGCCAAGTAAGAGTTCGAATTATCAGTTATCTACAACTAAGCTTATGGTTACGCACGTAAATACGTATTTTAAGCGTTAAATACTAGAGATTTTTTTTAAATCTGCAAAATCTCACGTGAGAGGGGGTTTGAGCCAGGGGGTGGGGGTAAAAAAATCGCCTCAAGTAATTTATAGACGACCCCTTATAGCTTATAACCTTGGTCAAAAAGAAACCAATTCACGCTTCCACATAAATAAGTTCTGATATAAGTGGGGTTTGGACCATTGTCTATTCGATGTCCTGATAAATTCATCGCTTTAAAGCTTCTACCATCTTTGTTTAATTGCAAATCTGAACTAATTTTTTGAGTTTTTATAAAACTTTTTGCAAGTTTGGAATTTTGGAACTTAACATCATAAAAAACCCATGGAGATCAAAACAAAAACTTAGCTAACGACGAAGGATCAATACTAGCAGCTGAATCATTCCTAATTTTCCAATCAAGAATCCTAACCTCCCGCATCAACATGCGGTGCAAAATTTATTTTAAAACATCAGTCTTCCAATTATCAGGCTTCGACCGACTCGAGTTAGGAAAACATAAGCGTTCAAGGAATTGTTCAATAAGTTTTCCTATTTATATCTAAATTCCTTCCTCAAGTAAAAAGTAGAACCAAATCGTAAACTAATGATACATACAACTCAAGTTTTCTTAAATTCTTGGCATCCAACTATGGAATGCAAAACAACCAGAGCGTAGTATTAACTATGGAGGAATCGCACTGTTTTTTCTCTTTCTGATATCCACGTGCCGCACATCAAAAAAATTTTAAGCATTCGTAATTTATCATTAAGGGCTTGCAGAATGCGAGCCCCGATAGATCATTTTTTGTAAGCCAGGTAGATAAATGTCCGTAGAAAGGTAAACTTTGATAGTCCAGCTATAAGCTCTCCATTATTCTAGCAAAATGACCTCAAATCAACTTGATTATGAAATTTCCGATCCTATCAACAAATGCAAGAATTGTTCTAAGCTGAAGACAGCATTGTGTAGCAATAAATGACAAAATGCGAAGCTGCATTCGACCGACTTTTTGATACAATCATGAGGAACCAAAATGGTTCAGTCCATGTGAAGTATATATGTATTAGCAAGATCAATCTAGGTTTGAATTAACGCATTAACATAAAATAAAAGAAAAAATTCACTACACGACATTATCATGAAAATAAAAAAAAACACATTTGGGCTCGTCCGGGATTTGAACCCGGGACCTCCCGCACCCTAAGCGGAAATCATACCCCTAGACCAACGAGCCAGTTACAAATCTGGAGGCTAATAATCTTCTTAAGCAAACACAATTCTAATTGTCCAATGAAAAAATTAATCTCTCAATTATAGTAAAAGCAAGCACAAACAGCAGAAAAAATAAGGAATGTGAAAAGCTAAATTGAAATCTAAAGTAGGCTTATATTATTTGTTAGTTTCAATTGGAAACTATCTCATAAATATGCGCTCCTGTTGCTTTTAAGTTGATATTTTTTTTTTAAAGATTAATTAACTTACGGAGAGATTGATTTTAGGTTAGTGTAGTCTGTTTTTATAACATTAAACGCGTAACTTAATGAACGTAAGAAACGCAAGTCAGCTGCGTAATATCAAACTTTCGTCAAACGTAAAACCGACTGCAATGTTTTCTGTTTACGGAAAGTTTTAAAATAAGTTTAAAATCATTAAAATGCTTAAGTACTATTCATCGATTATTAAAACTTGGCTATTAATCTCTGCATATTTTAAAAAAATAGTGTTTATTTTGAATTTTAATAAGTTTCTCATCAAACTCGCAACATTTTCCATACTTTTTCTGCCTTAAAACTAGTGTTCGACCGAAGCTTTAGGCCTAACTACAATGATCTTAAGACGACTTAAGATTCCTCGTTAAATTCTCTTAAAATTTCAAACAAAACCAATTCGATCGTCTCATGGAAAGTTTATGTAAATGTTAAATTTCCAATTTTTAAAAACGGACGGAACGGATTGGATCGGTTTGACCCATTAAGATCCCTTATCAAATTCTCTAAGACGAGCTTATTTTGTGTTAAAACTTAATGAATCTTAAGCGTTATAGCTGCGCTTAAGATTCATTAAGTTTAGACAGAAAATTAGCCAGTCTTAAGAGAATTTGATAAGGAATCATAAGTGGTCGACCATTATAGTTAGGCGTTTTGACTTCGGTGGATTTTTACACCTTCGGACGAACATTCGGCTTGGGCTAATCGAGACGAAGGTTTGGCCGAAGCCGAGCATTTCATATACAGCCCTTAGAATAGGGAAGAGCAAGTGAAATTAATTGAAATCGGGGAAGCATTTTGGCAACAAACGCAAAAGAATTTTGGTAGGCCTCTGTTCGCGGTATACAGTGTACATATTTTGTTGTTGCAGTCAAGTTTGTTACATTTCAAATTGTGAAGAAAAACTGCTCTTTTAATTTGTTTTATTGGCGTTAAATATACTCGAACTTTCATCAAAACAACGAGACATTTAATTCTTCAGATTGGAAGGATGAATTCTACACTTGAAAAATCATGAATTAAGAAAAATGACTTACCTATGATAGTTAATGTTCTCAGTTGCCCTCCACGGCGTTTTCTCCTCCGAACAGCCTTTTACGGCGCACTTCACTTTATCCACACTAATGTTTATCACGCACAAGATTGTCACTGAAAAAAAAAACTTTAGCTTTAATTTAGAATTTTATTTCTTTCGAATAGATTTTATAAAATTTTCAAGCACGAAGGAAACTGTCAAAGACAAGCGTTGCTTGAAACATATGAACATATATATTTCTTTTAGAGCAGATGCTTCCCTCGAATCCGTATACATATACACTATGTTCTGTTCCTTAACTTTTATATTCTAAGATCCAGGAACCCCACCGAGCGTAAACGAAAGGAGTTGGAAGTGTGATGAACATGTGCAATTGAAAAGTATTTTCATTGTTCTTACCCACCATGAAAGAGAGATTTAAGACTTAAACAAGCCGCTCCGTTAGTTTTTTCTCTACCATTCCGTCCGCCTGATTGTAGCTACAACTCCGTTCGTCTCATAGAAAGTTTATGAAATGTCATATTTCCAAATTTAAAAACGGACAGAACGGATTGGTTCTGTTTGAGCCTTAAGGAATCCATTTCAAGTGCATGCGTCAATCAATTCAATCAGTCATGTTTGGTGGAAATCATAATATTCAGATAATTACATCAGTTAGATGTACTTTAGATTATCCGTCAGTCATTGCAGTGACTGTGGCAAAACTGGCAGCAATAAAAGGCCGCCATAAAAAGGTTGACTTTCGAGCAACGTGGAGGAAAAGAGCCGCGGTTTCAAGAATTGTCGCAGGAGAAAAAGTGGTAGCTAAGGTGTTCTTAATCCATACAAAAAGTTATAACAAAGTATACATACCTTGTTCTGTTGCGATGTAGATATACCATTTCCCTTTTCTCCATTGCTTTTTAGATTCCTTTATACATTTAGTGTGTACAAAGTTATAGCAGTGCACATGGAGTTGAAACTGCTGTAACTGTCGTTTCGTCCATTTTGTACAAGTGCGTTAACACGAATTTGAACGCAGCGAGTGTAGAGACGTTCGCGCCGCGCGGAGTTCACGCCGCCTTTTTGCTATATTTTAGTCAGGCAAAAAAACCAAATAATTAGAAAACTTCCATTTAACCTTCATATTTATATGAAAAAAAAAACAATGTGTTGATAGTTAAATTAAATTATACCTATAAAACAAATAAAAACGCCGGTTTCTAAAATTTTCTGAAATAATTGTCGTCAAATCAAAACTCTTGTCGCAGTCGTGTAAAATTAAGTTATTGACAACTCCGATAATGCAGTTCTCTGATTGTTTTGCTGTCAACGTCAAAATAAGTTCATATCTTGTAGTTGTCATCTGATTGGGGTACATTGCAAGTTCGATAAATTTGGGAAAAATGCTAATTTCTCGTGGTTTGGTGCTTGGCCGCACATTTCACAAGGTTTTATCTCAATCTGTAGTTAAATCTCCGACTATTACTAGTGTTCGTAATAGTGGACATGCGTAAGTTTGTAGATTTATTAACTAAAATGTTACATGCATTGAGGTTAAGAAATTATATAATGGAGCAGATCCAAGATTTTGTATGATTACTTCGAATGTTACTCTAGTAATACTTTAAAATTTAATCAAATTTATCACTTATTACAGAGTTAATTATCGAGTAGGACCTCCCCCACATTCAAAAGCAACTACAATTGGGGCAGAAGTTGTCGCTGGATTGATGTGGTGGTGGGTGCTGTGGCATTTATATCATGAATATGAACATATAACTGTAAGAAAAACATTATTTTCTAATTGAAATTGTATAAATATTTTTAATTGTAGGGCGAATTCGAATATCCAGACCCATCCTCATGGACCGATCAAGAATTGGGAATTTAAGCTATAATAGATTACATGCAGACAAATAATTGTATATTAATATTTTGCCTGTTAATTAAAATTAGTTATTGACTCCAAAATTATAGGAATTTTAATCTACTAGTTAATCTACAACATTATAATGAATAATAAAATTATAAAGATTCTACTCTTTCACCACGCTAAAGCCCCGTAAATTACTATGGGCCATATTATGGCGGTATATTTTCAGTAATGGCTCCGAACTGGTCTGGACTTTGACTACATAAAAAGGGTTGGTTAGTTAAGTCTGCAAGAACTCACTGAGTGGGGACCCCCAACAGTGTCTGTCGTAGGCATGGAAACCTTAGACAAGCCGTCACCCATTCCCTGCTGCTAAACCGAGCATGCCTGATTGATTTGATCAAAGGCATACGATACAGTATAAATCGAAGGTCTTCTCTACAAAATGGTCAGACTCGGTATGACCGAATCTCAGCTATACATGATTTATAATATATGATTTCAAAGAAGAAGTTCGTCTTGAAAACTAGCAACTTCACATCAAGTGTGCAACAAATACCGTCAACTCGCCGCTCTTATTTAATATTTCAATATTCTCGAACTCATACAACACCCAAGAGTTCAAGCGCAAGGTTCACCACCATCTCCTCCAACACTCACCCGACTCCCCCTAATCTATCCTATCTTTCTCTCTATCCTTCGAGCTAAGCTTACTACTAGACATTGCACCATGACGTGTACGACATGACGGACTAGTAGTACAAAGGATGACACCTAAGCTTAGACTATCATATAATAAAAAGGCCACTCCACCTCGCACTAACGTATGCGGATAACTTGATCGTATACAGAACAGGGCGGATCCTTGTCCGGACTAAAGAACTGGAAAACCCTCAAAATTTTGAATACTGGACAAGCGATAGAAAATAAATTGGCAATGAAATACTTTGGGCTTTGGCTGGACCAATACTTATATTTCGGTAGAACGGTTTGGTCCAACATGTCCCCTTCTTACATGGAAAAGCTTCGGATTTTTAAAAGAAAATGCTTAAGGGCGGGCCTAAGCTTGTATCGAACACCCGGATCTGGCTTCACGAAATTTCACCCCAATAATATCCTGGTGCGGGCTATTAATTAAGGCACGGAGATCCAGGATCTCCCGAGCTTTATCACCCGAATCTGAGAAATAGATGCCTCCAATGACAGTAATTTGCAATGGTGACTAGAGGACCCCAATAGTTGGTATTTGCCCTTTCTAATTATCCATCCATCCAATGGCGCTACAGCCCAAATCGTGCCTTGCCCTCCTCTAGGGCATTTCTCCAAGTTTAACAGTTCCTTGCAGCAGTTAGTTCGCCAGTTCCGAGTGTTAAGCATTGTCTCTGCGACGGCAGACCATCCATCTCCTGGGTCTACCTACTGGTCTATTCCCCGAAATTTCTGCCACCATGAGCTGTTTTGGATACGATTATCTTTCATCCTGATGACGTGACCGGCTAGTCTTAAGCGGCCCGCCCCTAGACTGACAATAATATTGATCAAAAAATTGACGGTTTCCTTTTTTGCTCCAAACAATCTTTCAATATCACCCACAGACCGTCAATAATATTAGGCATCTGAGAACTCTTCTCTCAAACCTCGTTCCTCTATGTCCTGAGTCCTAGTCCAAGAATCGCTGCCATAGCACAGTACTGGTCGTATTACTGTTTTGTAGAGTGAAAGTTTCGTGTTTCTGTGCACAAATCGTGAGTGCAGGATTTGTTTTGGGCAAAAATGGTTCTGTTAGTCAGTGATATTCGACCGGTTATTTCTTCCTTTTCATCGTTTCTTTTTGTAATTTTAGGCCCAAGGTAGACTGTCTTATCGACGACTACTTCTAGATTATGTTTGTCTAAAGTTATATTTCTTCCCATTCTAAATCTTCCACCTCTGGATTGTTGCATCACCTTTGTGCTATGGATGCACTGCTCTGTACTGTCGTTTTCCTTATCCGGTATACATCTACATTCCTTTCCCGGCAAAGGCTAATATTTGCCTGACCTATCAAAGATACACCCTGATGTGTTAATCGATGCATCTCTTACTGCTCTTTCTAGAACCACGTTGAACAACAAGCAGGAGAGTATGTCACCTTGCCTTAATCCTCTATTTTTTCTGAGGCTTCTTTCGTCTATAAGTATATTTATCCCCATTTCATGGCTAATCAAAAATGAATCCCTGAAGCCATAATTCCATATTAATTTGCGTGCAGATTAGTTGTTAAGAGTCAAGCGCGACTAGCTCCACAGAAAGAGCCACCACATGACTGCTTATGAATAATTTACCCCTAAACTTTGCGAATGTATACTTTCCCGCCAAAAAAGTGGATGATGCAAACAAGAGGGGAAATGAAGCAATGTTTAAAGTCGTTTTATTTATACCAGTCATGAAAGCTTTTTTTCAGCAATTTCCTAAAAGAATTTCTAGACTTCACTAATTTTAAAGTAGGAATAAAGAATAAGAAACAGAACAAGCCCCACTACCTAGTCAAATAAGTCACATGCTGGCGGAGTGCCCATTCTTTCTGGTATAATTTCCGAGTCAACAAAATCCCAAACGTCAAACTTTTCTGAATGGGTGATAAGCAATAAACAAATGAGAATCTTACATCAGCACGGGATTACTTAATTTTTTTTGTAAAGTGAACAAGTTAATTTCTGAGTATAATTTATTAATGAAAAATGTCTTCGCATGTATTTTCAAGATCCTTATTCAAATCAAGTCCATTCATTCAAGTAATTAAAACACAAGCACCAAAGAATTTGGGGCTAGGGCTGCGATGGGCCAAGCAACGTCCTGTTGGAGGAGGTGCGAGCTCAGAAGGTGGTTGGGGCCGTGCTGTTTGGAAGAAACTATTCGGAAAGTATTTATTAACAACAAATATTGTAAGTTCGGGAGTCTTGATGATGGCCGGGGACATGATAAGCCAAGAAATTGAGCATAGGCGGGGTTTAAGTGAGATTCGCATGGATGGACTACGAATAGGTAAGGATTAAAGTAGGTTTTTAAATAACAAAATAAGTGGTGAATTGTGCATAGGTCAGATGTTTGCAGTAGGATGTCTACAGGGGCCGTTGCATCACTACTTTTACAAGTGGTTGGATGATATTATGCCCGTTGTAACAATGAAGACAACCGCATATAAAATTCTTTCGGATCAGGTTAAAATTTAAAATCCCTTTTCATGTACATACTTATGTTAATTAATATCCTTTATTACAGTTTCTAATATCGCCCATTTGTATATTATTGTTTTTTTACCCAGCATGTCTATTAGAGAACAAATCGATGCAGGAGGCTACAACGGAGATCAAGTCGAAATTTTTGACTGTTTATATGGTATATGGTTTCTATTCAAATCAATTCATAATATAAAACTTATATTTTTTTAATTTAGGCTGATTGGTGCATTTGGCCCATTGCTCAATTTGTAAATTTTTATTATTTACCGACAAAATATCGTGTTATTTACATCAATGTTGTTACTATGCTTTACAACATATTCTTATCATATGTTAAACATCATGATATTGATCTAAAAGTATTAACAGGTTACTGATTTATTGTTTAGTTTTTAAGATAGCACAATTTAAATCTGTTCGGGGATCTGGTCCAGCTCAACCTAATACACAGCCACAAGAATTGACTCAAGAGAGGGATCAGAGTGAACCTTTCGAAGGAATTGAGTAAACCTTCGCATTGGGACGTACATTATCACCCTTGTGCTCAAGGTTAAGCTGGAGCAGGTTGTCGAACAGACCTTTTGTAAAAAGGAATTTATTGTTTGTAAAAAGTGTACTTATTAGTTTTATTGCTGTTGTGTATATATTTTTTTGTACAATTGTCGGAAAAATAGATCTGTTTAAAGTCGAAAGAACTACTTATGGCTCCTTTCTTTTCTTTCTACCAAAACCGGAGAAGATTCACTGCAGGCAAACACTTAGCATATCTCTTAGCAAGTCCAGATCCCACCTCCCCGCAGTGCCCCCTGGGGTACCTCTTCTGAAGAAGCTAACGGAAGACGGGCGAATGGCGATGTCTTTGCGCCACAAAACAGAGTTTTAAGTCGGTTTGGCTGAGGGTTAGAAACCCACTCCCATAAGAAATAGCATAAATACCATAAGAAATGGCATGCAAGGCCATGAAACCGGATGAACAACACGACGAACAGGGACACGAATCGGATTATGGAATGTGGGAACATTGCTTGCTAATGGACAGCTGGATGAATTACTCAACGAGATGAACCGATATAAAATCAAGATCATGGGACTCAGCGAGACCAGATGGCCCGATGCCGAAGAGCATATCTGCCCAAACGGTGAGTCCTTATATTCTGGGAGAAACGAAACTGAAAGCCGTAGGAATGACGTTGATGTAATACTCACCTAAGCCAGGTCCAGCTTCATTATCTGGTCTGTTATCACCGTGCGTCTGCGTTCCAGACTAAGAAGTACTACGGTAGTCGAACTCGCGATAGGTGGAGCTTAGTTTTGCCACAAGAAGATACACAAAGCGACCTGGGTAGCGCCCGATGATAGAACGAGAAATCAAATAGATCACGTGGCCGTTAGCCACAGATGGAGAACTATTCAGAAGGATGTCAGGAGCTTAAGGGGTGGCCACCATTTGATAGTAGCAACTATTCGCCTTAAAATCGCCGCAATCAGATACGTCCAACGCAATGCCATAAACCGTAGACGGTTTAACGTAGACCTTCTGCGGGAGAGCGTTAAAAAGCGAGAATTCGCTGGAAACCTGCAACAAATATTAAACCAGCAAACCGTTTCTGACGACAATATTGAAGAGATGTGGAGTACGACAAAGGGCGCTATATTGACGGCAGCGGAAACGAGCATCGGTCATGTCCAAAGAAACATGCAATACTGAATCTCGGACACAACCTGGCAAAAAATAGAACGCAGGACCCTCAAAAATATCGTGAACTCTACAAGCTACCCTGAAAGTTGTCACCAAGTTGAACGGGAATACTTCCAATTCCACTGGGGGTAAAGAGAAGATCCATATCGTCACAATTTTATCCATAGCATCTCTTTCTTCATCGGTGAATTCTATGTAATCCTATTATCATGTGCAATGCATTACCTGCATTTTTCACTTTACCCAATTCTTCCCTTCTACTGAGCAAGATTAAAAAGTAAGAGCCGGGTGACATTGCGGCTCAATGCCAAAAATCCAATGCATGCTATCTTCTTTGTCGAAATTATCCCTGAATTACAAGTTAATTATTTTACCTGTTAAAAAATCTTAAAAGAAAATTTGCAGATCAGACAATAAATATTTTATTTCATTGGACTCAATGAATCAACACAATGGAAAATGTAAAAACTATTCATAAAAAGGTATGCAATTACTGATCAAGATGCAAAATATTTTCTAAAAGATTACGTAATATATTCAACTTATCCGATTAGATTAAAATTTTCCTTAAATCCTTAAATAGATAAAAAAAAGTATTGATAAGTAATTAATTTGCACTTTCACAGGCGTCAACCCAATCGTTATAAACATCAATGGGCTCCGACAGAAGATTTATTGTTGTCTGATAATCTTCTAAACAAACTCTGCATGTTATTCGTGCTGTATTGCGACTCTTGTCCCTATAAATGGATTATTATTAGCATACATGTTCAATTATTTCATTTTTCATTATTTAACATTTTAACTTCACAAGATTTTTCGTGGTTACAAAACGGACAATTAAATTGCTGATCTAGTGGCTGAATTGCCTTCCTTTTTGGTGGAGGCTTTCTTTTCGACTTTCTGCGACCCATTTTTATAGTCCTTTAATTCTAGCACTTCTTTTTAGATATTTCAACAAAATCACTTAGAAAAATAACAAAACAACGACAACCTGAGCTTGATGGTCGCTAGTTTGTGCTTCGACAGCTTCGTTCGATTTTGTGATAAACAATTCTCGTAAAACCGCATTTACATTGTAGTAATAAAATTGCCGAAAAATATTACCAAGGCAATGATTGCTTAGATAATGATTCCAGCAATTATTTTGTGCTTTCACACTAGATAGGAAGGAAATCAAAAAAATAAGCCGAGTTTAATGAGCTACTCTAGGTTGAGTTAAGTTGATGATATATAGAAATGTGTTTCATGACCTATTTGTGTCTCATGAGCCTGATCTAAGTTGAACTGGAACAATTTAAGCAAGGTTTTCTGCTCTACCTTTTTTGGCTGAGCACTTCCGCCAAGTTATCATGCTTTATTGTTGTTTTTTAATATACCGACAATTTCCAATAGTAAAAGTTTTGCAATAATGTCATTGTCGGGAAATATTTTAATTAGAGCAATTACCTGAAAAAAGACTTCCTCGAAGAAATTTCATATTATTGCACAATTCACAAACTGCACACTTCATTGTCATGTTTTTGTTACAGAAAACTCACTTGTAAGAACTTTAATTACACTAAAAACAATTCTTTAAACTTTCTTTCCTTTTTTTAAATTAATTTTGAGAAAAACTTTTTGAGCAAACTTTGTAAACAAACTCGTTTCAAAGAAAGTACCGAAAGCGAGGAAACAATCAACATACCCAATTTGACAATTGTCTGACCCCTAGATTTCATTACACTCCACACGGATTTTATACGCGAAGGCCTTAGCCCTAACTATAATGGTCTTAAGATACCTTAAGATTTTTTACGCTCCTATGAAATGTCATAATACCAACTATAATGGCCTTAAGGAATCTTTCGTTAACTTTTCCAATCTTTCGTCAAGTCTTTAATGTACGGTAACGAGCGTACAAATCTTAAGCAATCATAAGAAAAGTGTAATTTTCTTTAGTGTTTCTAGTTGCAGAAAACGTTTTTTTTGCAAAATGAATAATTTGGAGTTATTAAATAATTTGGCGTTATTAGTGAAATTGATAGAAGATGTGAAAAAAAAAACCTAGATCGTGTTGTGTAAGAAAAATAAATAGAGACAATAAAAAAACAGTTTTGAACTAATTCAATCAGTTCTTCATTAAAACTATTGTTAATTTACATTTTTTTTAATTTATTGGACGCTTTCCCAGACTCGATTTGTTTACCTTTTACAAATGTCAAAACGTCTTAAGGCTATTATAGCTGAGCTTAAGATTCGACAGTTAATTAACCAGTCTTAAGAGAATTTGACGAAGAATCTTATGATGTCTTAAGATCATTATAGTTAGGGCTCTTTCCTGTTGGTCTTTATTCTAAGCCTGTGCGTCTTTCTTTTGTGAGGTCAAAATACGAGAGCCCCATCCGAGTACCCCACGTCAAAACAGTAACAATTTGTATCGATTCGAAATATAGAGCACATACAAATTGTTGTTGTTCTTTGGGCGGGGAGTAGTCGGATGGAGCGCTCGTATATGGGGCCCTTTAGAATGAAATGGATTGCAATGGAATTTCTGCCGATAAAAACTTTGACACTCAGCATTTCCATTTACAGGTGCTGACAAATTGATCGTATGACCCCCGGACTATATAAATGAAATGAATTTATTATGTGAATTAAACAGGAAGTGGAATAATTGCACGATCAACGGAGGACTAATTTTAAAAGTCAAGCGCACACCGGTTACCCGGCTGGACAATCCGACAAATTTTTCGGATCTACTTGAGTTGACTTGAATTCGATCCGAGCAAGTCGGCTTCAAGTATACATGTAACCTTACTACAGCGTCCCACAATTTCAGAACTTGCCCCAATAGCCAAATCAGTTGGCCTCTACTGTCAACTAATGTCTGTTTTCTGCAGTGGATTTTAAAGCAATTCAATATAAAGAAAAATGCAAGAAAATATTTGTGACAAAATAGAAAATGACGGTAAATAATAATTATTTTACTTAATCCCAACATAACTAAATATATCACCTTTCAGAATTCTATCAAAACTTCCTTAAGGACAACAAGAATGACAAGTTGGCAGAAACGTTAACAATTTCTGACCAAATTAAAAAATTATCGGAAGGCCTAGATATTCTTTCTCTAGAGCTGCAATCACAAGTTAGGGAACAGCACGGAGCTTTACTGTCACAAGCCAGTCACGCTGGAAGATTGGATGCCGGCTTGAATACAATTAATGCACATATGAGTCGGATACAAAGTGGAGCCAACAAGATACGGACCCACCTAAATGGACAATTCGCTTTGGTAGAAAATCAAACTAAAATATTGGGACGATTGCACGAAGCTTCGCATATATTGAGGTCTTGTGGCAACATGTTGCATCTAACTAATAAGTTGAGGAACAGCAAAGATTTATACAAGCAAGCCCTGCTACTTTTTGAACTGGGTAAAGATTTTAAAATTTAACTTGTTTCTGACTTCTCTGCTACCATGAGATTTTTAGAACCCTTAGCAGAAAATGATGAAATAAGTAAAATAGACTTCATGCAAGATGAACGAGCTTTTGTATTATCAAGTAGACAACGTCTCAACAGCTTAGCTCAGCTTGATCTTATAAACGGATTGAAGGATCGAAAAGAAAATCAAGTTATTAAATCCCTTCAGGTACGAACATTTTTTTTTCTTATCTTTTAAGATTATGTACTTGTAAGCAACAGCTGAAGATGGTCGAGGCTTTGTGCAAAAAGGACGAAGGGTCGAGTGGTTCGATGAAGAATGCGCCCAGGCGACTGAATAGAAATAGGAGAATCGGCAAACCTAAATGATGCAAGAAACTTCTACAAAATCATAAACCAACAACGGAAAGAATTTAAGCCTAGAGTGACAATGTGCAAGAATAAAAGTGAAGAGATATTAAGTAAAAAAGACGAAGGTCAGAGTATTTCGAGGAACTACTAATGCATAGTTGCTACATCCAAATGGTAGTCGCTTCCAGTGTCTGCTCTCTTGAAACTTCTGTCGTCCTCCAGAATAGTTCTCCATCTGCGGCTGACGGCCACGTGATCTATCTGATTTCTCGTTCTACCATCGGGCAGTACCCAGGTCTCTTTGTGTATCTTCTTGTGACAAAAGTAAGTTCCACCTACCATGAGTTGGTACAAAAGTCAACGAAAAGCTTACCATTGTCTAAGTCACCCATTATTACAATGAATAGTACGAAAAACCTCATTCCGTCGCATATAGAACTCGTCTTTGATGTCATCTTCTGCGTCTTCAGTTGGAGCTTAGCATTGGACTACCGTAGTACTTCTTAGTCTGGTATGCAGGCGCACGGTAATAATCCTCTCAGAAACTGGTGACTAGCTAATGAGGCTGGACCTGGCTTATTTGGTGAGTATTCGCCAACCGCCACTCCTACGGCTTTCAGTTTCGTTTCTCCCAGAATTAAGGACTCACCGTTTAGGCAGATATATTCTCCCACATCGGGCCATCTGTTCACGCTTAGTCCCATGATCTTGATTTTATATCGATTCATCTCGTTGGGGACTTCATCCAGCCGTCCATCAACAAGCAGTGTTCTCACATTCCATGGTCCGATTCGTGACCTGGTTCGAAAAGCAAAGATCGACGTCGTGTTTTCCATCCGGTTCCGAGGCATCGTTTACCGATTCGTAGCAAAGGTATTTTTATGGGAGCGGGTTGCTAACCCTCGGTTTAACCGGCGTAAAATTCTGTTTTGTGGCGCAGAGAGCTCGCCACTCGCCCGTCACCTGTTAGCTCCTTCAGAAGAAGTACCCCAGGAAGCACTGCGGCAGGTGGGATTTGGACTTGCTAACAGTTCTGCTGGGTGCCTGCAGGTAATCTTCTCGGGTTTTGACAGAAGTGACAAATCGCGTGTCACCATCTCCCGAGCTCCCTGTTAGCCATTCGCCCCCCATACTGCCCCTACTACAAACCCAATAATTTCACTTTCGTTTCAGATATTCATGAATTTGCAAACGATTGAAAAATGCTTAGAAAACTTGGTGACGACATTTATCAACGAAATAACACATTCCATAAAAGAATGCTTTGCTGGCACTGATGTTTCCGCCCTGTCGTCGCAGAAGCCTCAAGCATTTGAAAACAAGGAAGCAAATAATCGCCCCTCTGGCGGAATGAAAGGACCTGGCAAAACTCCAAACCTTACAACATCGCAGCATTTTCGCGCGAAACTATGGAAGTCACTTCATTGGTTGATTTATGATGAACTGTACGAGTACTGCGAGCAAATTTTACTACTTAGAAAATGTTTGGAGAACACAACGCAAACAAACTACTTAAATCAAACAAAGCCAGAGCGTATCCAGACAGAGTTTTGGGATCGTGTAGAGAGTCTATTTCAAAAGTCCTTCACAGAATGCTCTCCACATATTGCACAATGCTTACAAGAAGGTCTACCGAAGTTACTGGCAGCCGCTCGAGGTCTTCAAGTGAAAATATCTGGAAAATTCACATTCAGTGATAAAATATTTGAATCACTGGAAGCTGGATACTTAACTAAATGTGGATCCAACTTAAAGGCTTGTCTAGCTGCTGTTGATTCTCCGGGAACAGATACTATAGATAATTTAATACGCACAGCCACTTCCGAGTTAAGTTCAGCCATGGTAGACAATAGATTGTCGACGTTAGTTGCTGCAGTTTTGAATGCGTGCAATAAGGATTTCTGGACTAAAATAGAGGCGCAAGTTAAGTTAGGAACAGATTCTAAGCAAGTTGTTGGTAATATATTCTTTATGGAACAAAATATTAGCTCGACTACTTGTTTTCTATTGTAGATATCCCCAACTTATCTCAAATCCAAAACACCAACTTGGCAAACATTGTGTTTTATCATTCCGAAGCTGTGAAAAGAATGATCACGAATTTGGGTGAATCTTTCGCGAAATCATCAGCAGCTGATAGTATTTTAGAAAATTTAAGCCATGGGGAAACTCTTATACTAGCAATTTTACAACAGTTAATAGGTTAACCGTGTTCATTGTGAGAAGATTCCTTAAACATAACAAAATCTTTGTCAATTTCAGATTCAATGACTACTACAGTTGGGATAATTTTGCTAAGCATGCACCGAGAGCCAGGGTTAAATACGGATAAGTTATCTGTAACTGGTCCATCGCTTTACATGAAGGAACTTCAAGATTTTCTTCAGAGGTGTTGGAACTACCACATTTTGCCGTTTGATGATAAAATCAATGCACAGAAATGGTATGAATGTAAAGTCTCAAAACAGTCATAATATTTTTAATTTCTATTAAAAGCGGTGAACAGGTAGCTTGCCGCTGCATAGATTTGTTTGTCAGTAATTTGGCAATTTTGCGACCTCTTTCAAATTCTGGACGAAATCGGCTTAAAAATGATTGCAGTCATCTCGAAACCGCATTGAAACCGATAATTCCGAATTTATCCAGTTTAGGAAGGCCTTTCCGGTAAATCAAACAAAACTAACAAATTTTAAATTCAAATATTGATTTTCTTTAGATTACTTCGTGCGATGTCCTCATTGATAGTTCAATCGCCAGAGACATTGGTGCAGCAAGAAATCGAGAAGGAATCTCCTGTTCCCTGTTACATTATACTTCTAATGCTTTTCTCGCATGCTAGTAGTGATTTTCAAAGTCCACATACGGCAGCGAATTGGTCGAATGAGCGTTTCATTCAGTGGTTAGATGGGCATACTTCAGATAAAGAAAGGTAATTGATGAAAAATAGAGAAAGTAATGCAAGGAAATTTTACTTTTTATAGGCTGGAACTTGTTGCTGGAGCTTTGCAGAGATATAGGGACAGTATTCGACGTAAGAATAGTACACAGTATGATCCTGTTTATCCGCTTTTATCTACTTACTTTGAAAAGGCTTTTAAAACAATTCTTTAGTACTAGTTGTAAAATATAGTTGATATCATTACAAGCTTTGCGCTTAGTTTTTTATTTCGTTTATGTCGTCAGAGCCTAGGGTGGTAGTTCTTGATTGCCGGTGCATGAGGAGATGCCGATGAACCTTGCGCTTGAACTATGAGATGTTATATGAGCTCGGAAACACGGACTGCTTAAGACAGTTCCACAATCGAGTTGTTCTATTTATAAACGAACTGCTAAACCGTAATGTGCGCGAAGAGGAGGGCTGCAGAGTGAAGGGGTGAGCCGAGTTGGCTAGTCTTATGGTGCAGGAAAAAAGTTGCCGTGTAGGCAGAAGGTTCTGCCACTATCAACTATGACCTCGTTTGGATATATCGCACACAAGCTATCTCATGTACATATAAGTGCAGTCCGATAAATACTTAGCGCCACCGCCCGATGGCGCCACAATCGCAAGAGAAATTTCATGTAGTACATTTTCATAAAAACGGTTACCGTCAAAATTTCAGCCGAATCGGACTCGTAGTTTTGTTTCGACCGCGTGTGAAAGCGGGCGTGTCCGCAGAATCGATCGATGATTCGGTTCTTGTTTTTGGAAGGGAACGCACAGCGAAATCAAAGAGCGCTTGGATGCTGAGATGGTAGCACGTAAGTTGTTTCAATCGACCTATTTATACAAAAATTCAAATAAACTCAACGAAACTAGCCCGGTTAAGCTGAGTTATGTATATGTATGTGTGTGTGTGTTTCAGTATCTTTTACTGAGCATATAACAACGGCGACGCAATGTAAAATTAATTATGTGTCACTTTAAACCAAAAGCGGCATGGAAACAGCATAGAATTAACTTGAGAGAAAAAGCTTTTTGTTTAATCAAAGAAAACTCTACCTCGTCTCATGGAAACACATACTTAAGCCTGAAACAGAATCAACGCAGTGTGCAGTATGCAGTGTTTTTTACTGCTTGTCAAAAATTACGGCACTGCGTCTTATAACGAAATCAACGCAGTGCAGTGTTTGTCAAATCAAGTCAAACGTCAAATTTGTTGTTAATTTCGAAACCATGGTACGGAAAATTTAAGAAATATTTAATTATTGGCGGCTTTAACAGTTTATAGAAATAATTTGTTTTTACTGGCACACTGCCACCGTTATGAAAATTTGAAGTTTAATTTTCTAACCTCACACTGCAGAGCAATTTTAGAATTTAGCCTAAACCTGCAGTGCAGTGTTCTGCTGCTTACTGCGCTTAATGCAATTGTGTGCCGAGTAATAGAAAAGCACAAAACCAAACTTTGACAGGCAGTGCAGTATACTGCACTGCATTGATTCTGTTTCAGGCTTGAGTTTCCATTACCGAGTTTCCATGGGAGTCGAGTTGAGTTGAGGTTGAGTTGAAATGACACTTCAACTCAACGACTCAACTCTATGCGTTTCCATGGCTGACTTTTCTGCCTGTGTACAGACAGCTGAATGTGTACTTGTATTAAGCAAGCAGCTGTTTTTAAATTTGACGTAATATTTTTGTTATTATAAAATAGTGATCATGGACCATAAAATTAATTTATTGTGTTCGTTGTATAACAAAAATGTTATAAACAGGCGCGACATTTTGACTTTTTTAACATTTCAAATCCCGTTTGTAATTGTGTGCGTGAACTCTGTTCAATCTACCTATTTTCGTTGAGTTGAGCAGAGTTGAAAATCTTTAACGAAAACTCTTGACTGCGACTGTTTCCATGGAGTTCAACTCGGGTTCAACTCTGGTTGAACTCTCATGGAAACTCAGTACATGAGAGTTGAATCCGAGTTATACGTCATGGGCCGCGTTTATGCCCGAGTTACTTTAACTCTGTTAAACTAGCACTGTTAACTTAGCACCGTTTCTAGCAGGCCATTTGATAATTCACATTTTACAACTAATAACAAGCAAAAATAATAACATTTCTCACTTCACAAATAACAAAAAGCTAAAAAATTAATAATAAAAAGAATGTCTTCTAAATTATTTGCTTACAACAAAAATTTATGTGCAAACATCAATGTTTTTTGACAGTATTGAGCTGTGCTACATTTTAGCTAAGTCAAAAAGCAGAAATAAGTTAGCTAACAGCGCTAAAAAAATTTGTGTTTATGCCCTTGTTAACTTGCCTAACTCAGTTAAATTAACTTGGGCATAAACGCGGCCATGGAAACATACTACGATTACATGCCGGACTGAGGACTTGGCTTGAACTTGAACTGACAGTTAAAGAGGCAAGTTACACGGCGTAACATTTCTTCCATCAACACTTCCAATAATTCCAATAAACCGGTTTTATAGGCAAGGGGTCGCGGGGAAGTTTGTTACTTGTGCATCCCAAAAAATTCTCGACTGCACAGAGCAACACACTAACACAATCATAATTTCATTCTCGGGGTCTACGAAAATGACTTAAAGTTTGTACACAGCTACATAGACAATAGAATTGTTACACGAAAAAATGCAGAACAGTCTTATCGTGAAATTCGTATAACACGCACAAACCGGTTTGTTACAGCAGAAAGTGTTATGCCGTGTAACAAGCCTCAAATGCTCTTGATTTGAAGCCGATCTGAGGTTACATGATTTTCAAGTCTACTTGAAGCCGACTTCAAGTATGCATGTAATCATAGTAACAGACACAGTTAAAAGTTTTCGTTAAACATTTTCAACTCAGCTCAACTTAACGAAAATAGGGTGAACATACACAACTAAAAGCGGCACGCTTGCAAAGGTACAAAAAGTGAGAATGTCGCACCTCGCATGGATGTCAGAAGAGACTCCTTTAATAAATACTTTTAAAGAAAAATCTATAATAAATTTAATTGGTGGAAAAAGATGGCTGAAGATGACAGTCAGAAATGGAAACGCACAGAGTCAAGTCGTTGAGCTGAACTGTCATTTCAACTCAACCCGACTCCCATGGAAACTCGGGAACAGTAAATGGGTAGTGCTACACACGAGACTAAGACGCACTGGTGAAACCGGTTTTTTCCTCCTTTCTTAGTGCTACACACGGTGGTCGCCTTCGTTGAGTAATTCTGTATCTTATATGCAACTTTGTAAATGTGTTAGAAATTTCCGGACCGAAAAAGAAGAAGAGAAAGAAATATGCATATGTGTTAGTTTTCACCCACCAAATTTTTGGATGAAAATTCTTTCGTTAAAGTTTCGTCAGGTGCGTCGTACTTTCCCCTCGCTTACGTTGTTTCTCTCCCATAAAACCGGTTTCACCGTGCGTCTTAGTCCCGTGTGTAGCACTACCCTTTCTCTCCCATAAAACCGGTTTCACCGTGCGTCTTAGTCCCGTGTGTAGCACTACCCAATGAGCCAAGGTAGAGTTTTCGTTAACTAAACAGATAGATTTTTCTCTAAAGATCACTCAATACCGTTTCCATGGCAGCTCTGGGTTGAACTGGGTATAATTTTATATTAACTTAACCGGACTGGCTTCGTTGGGTTTATTTGAATTTAACGAAACTTTAATCATCTCCCGTTTCCATTGGCGCTTAATCTGAGTAAACTCTGCATGGAAACTCAGTAATTATAATCGCAAACAATTTAATTTGACGTTAGCTGTCAAATAAAAATCCTTCCGCAGCTGCTGATTTAAGGCCATATCAGAACCCATGCAGCGCAGCGTTGAGGTTCTGAATCAGACTATAGCCAATCAGTATAGGGAACCTTACTGGAAATTTCTCCCGCTAGGGGCGCCAAAGTTCTATAACGTAAATATGAAGTGACATTTGTCTGACAGTTCTTGATTTTATTGTGATATTCAAAGATAAAATCTTATACTTTCACGTGTACTTTTAAAAAAGAATCTGTGTGCAACTAATTCAGCTGTAGATTATTTTTGAGAACTGTGTTTTACCATACAAAGGCTCTGTTAAAACATGAGTCTATGAGTGCCTTTTTTCTTCCTCTGAGAGTGCACCGCGTTACCGAAGCAAATTTTTTAATTCTGGTATTTTTTAATTGCCGTAATTGCTGTTCATGATTTCACAAAGCACATACAACTCTCAGAAGCACATAAAATTTATCAATTCTTTAAAGCACTCAAAACGTAACATCTTTTTAAGTCGTTAAAATGTTCAGCGCCTTTTGACATTTCCTTTTGTTTACGTTATACTTCGTTGGCGCCATCTGAGATTAACTTTGCGTAAGATTCCCTGTTAGCGTGTAACCACAATTGGGGCGACGGGCGAAACTATCATCGCAGCTACTGTCAAACACATTTATAAAGTACACACGATACTTTTGAAGTTGCCCAAAATTGTACTACGGCGACGAACACGTCTACTTTATTTAAGTCATATAAATTTCTAATTCGCAGCCGTCATCTGTCAAAGTTGTTTTGTGAATTTTGTTATCCAACATAGAAGGACAGTACATTATTATAGCGGCTTATAAATACATGTATGCTGTATATGCTGAATTGAAATCATTTTTATTACCCCGCGAAATGTAAAAAAACGATGGAAAATTTAGTGATTGTAGCTAGCGACATCGCCCTAGTTGTGCTAACATGATTACTTTCGCCGCGACTACCCCCGTGGCAGTGGTCGTCGCCGTAGTTGGCCCTCCAATTGTGGTTATGCAGGGCCTAAACGCGTCCAATTAAAAAGAGAATTATTTAATACATATATAAAATTCTCTTGAATTGATTGTGTATGTTTTATGAAAATGAAAAAAATATATATTTAACAAAAATATAAATATTGCCCGTAATTCAATAAACTTTAAATTAAAATTAGGGTTCAAGCAGAACCAATCCGTTCCGTCCGTTTTTAAAAGTTGGAAATTTGACATTTCCATAAACTTTCCATGAGACGAACGGAACGGTAGCCACAATCAAGCGGACGGAATGTCAAAAAGAACAAAGGAAAAACGTGCGGAGCGGACGGAACGGATTGGTTGTGCTTCAGCCTTTAATCTTTTTTTTTAAATTATTAAAAATTACTATTTAACATTTTTCGTATCGATAAGACGAATTTTCTTTAATTAATTTCAAATTTTTTTTATGCATTTTATTTTTTATAAAATAAAAAAAAATTGTTTTATGATGTACTCACACGCACATATTCAACGCCAGCCTTATTTGCCAGTAACTTGCTCTGTATAAAGCCCACCTTGCTATTGTTTGCTTGGCGTACGTTCATTCCTTCGGTCTCTAATCGAAAATCTTGGGTTCATTTCGTAAATATACTCTTGTGTTTTGTCGAAGGTGGTACTATACTCCAGTTGTGAAGTGAGAAACGAGAAATTGGTTTATTTCATTAAATACTTTTAGTGCTTTTTAAAAGTAAGTTATAATTTTAATCTTTAATTTTTATAAAATAAAAATTCAATATTTACCAATACGAAATTGTGAAATTTAATAAATAAATATGTTACTGAAGCTGTGTTTGCCGGCATAAAGCTTTGCGAAATTTTTCTAATATGGCGAACGCTTGGGTTGATGTTAAAAAAATTTTTTTTAACTTAATTCTAATTTTTTATGTGCCATGAAAATTTATGAAATTTAATCAGAAAATATTTCATAAATTTTGTAGGTTATTGAATAAAATATATAATATAGAAGCCATAATTTTTTGCCGCTGTAATGATTTGTGTAAACAAATTTATTGAAACGAAGCGTCGTCTTCATTTTGCGCTTCGTTTTGTTCCAACCATTCTTCAAGATCAAGAATGTGTAGTGAAAGAAAAAAAAATTGGCGCCAAATTTGTTTTGTTTGTAGCTATTTTTTTGCCGTGTTTTTTATATTTAAAATATTTTCCAAGTAGCTACATTGCTATTTCCGAGAGAGAAAATTTTTTTTAATGGATTTTTTATATTCATATACACATATTTTGACTCATATCTGCGTGTATGTGGGGGTTAATTGTTGAACTGATGCTGGTCGTTATAGGATGCTAACATTTCAAATTTGAAATATCCCACAAGGAAAAGGAAAAATACAATCATGAATGCTGGAAACCTTCCGAGGAAGCATTCTCGAGTTTGGAAGCATTCCCTTCCGTGCTCTAGTTCATATTCTTTTTATCCATCCATGTCATTGGATGGAAGACTAAGAATGAAGCCTTTGCGGAAATAAAATTCAAAAAATTCTCTATACCTTCTCTGGGCAACGAACAGGAAGGCTTCCTTATTCCTACCAATAGGAAGCATTCTCAATTTTCCTTGTGGGATAAGCGAAAATGAAGTTAATTCTTAAGTTTTGTTATTAGATTAAATTTTTTCTTACAACTACAAAAAAATGTATGTATGTATGTATTTTCTAAAACCTTTGGCAATTGTTATTTTAATTTGGTGAAACTAGAAAATCTCTTATGTAAAGTGATCGTTATGTTCAAAACAACTAATATTCCAGGGTATAAGAAAGATAGGTGAAAGGTGTTTGGTTGGGTGCAAGTGAATTAGCTTTGTGCATTTCCTAAAATGTCGCACTTCTAGAAAATTACACCTATGCTACAACATAAATACTGCGATAAAACTGCTGAAAAGGAGTGACAGAACGGACGCACGAGAGAGTTGGAATTTAATAAACAATTCTTTGTTTCATTTTTAAATGTGAAGCGTCTCGGTGAAGATGATAGCCTAGTTGAAAGCTCTATTATTTAGCTCCGATCATTGTACTACTTAAATTCAATTAGGCGAAGATTTTTAGTATGTACATTAAATTGCTGGATCAAAAATTAAAATATTGAAAAAATAAATATTATTAGAAATTTATTATTATTCTTTACTTTAGCTTCTCTGTCGCACTCTGGTTTTTCGATATCTTTCATTACTGTTGCTTCTTTCGGTGTTATCGGGCCATAAACATCTCTTTTGTCTTGCGGAATCCATTCACGTTTTTTTGCCGATGCGTTGTTTTCTTTTTTTAGGGTATGCTCTATCCAAGTTCATTTTCTTGATCTGTTGGCCAAATACCATAATTTCGATAATTTTTCTAGGTCAAAAAATTGTAACATACACGGTTGATTGATGAAAAATTATGTTTGCACTGCCATAGAGTAAAATGGTTCTTATGCTGGAGTTGAAAATATTTAATTGTGGCATTTTCGACATGGGACCTTACTGGAAATTTTTCCCGCTAGGGCCGCCAATGTATTAAGCCCGCTACACACTATCGTCGTTTCACTCCGCGTTCGTCGAACAGCGTTGTCCGAACGACGAACGACGTACGCCTCTATTCTATACACATTGCTCGTCGTTAAGTTCGCGTAGTATAATGGACGCAAATACTTTGTTAGCAGTAGCGGCGGTTCTTGCTGGAAAAAATAGGAGGAAGGAAAAAAAACGTGTATGCCTGGTTACTAAAAAGAAATGAATTTTCGCATGTGAACCTTTTAAATGAACTGTCGTTAGAGCCTGATGATTGTAGGAATTATTTAAGAATGAATGAAGACTGCTATAAGGAACTTTTAGAGGTGGTTACGCTTTGTTTTCAAAAGCAAGATACTACATTGAGGAAATCTATTTCTCCACACGAACGACTCTGAATGAATAAACTCGAAAGAAATTCTCTTGAGCAATATCTCAGGTCCGCCATAATTTAAAATGTCATTGCACAACTACTTCACTGCTTTATGACGAACGACGACGTCCAGTTTTCATACACACTATCGTCGTACAGCGTACAGCGTACAGCGAACGGAGAAAAATCAAAACGGATTTGATTTTTCGCTGTGGCGAAAAACGAGGTGGCGTTGCCATCCACACTGCAATTTTTTATCGTCGTTCGTCGTACGGACAAAGACGTTCGACGTACGCGGAGTAAAACGACGATAGTGTGTAGCGGGCATTATAACGTAAACATGAAGTGACGTTTGTCTCCCGCCTGTCAGACAGTTTTTGATTATTGTGATTTTTCGGCTTTTCAATGATAAAATCTTATATTCTAATAAATATGCATCAGTTGGGTGTATTTAGATGCAATAATATTGCGGGTCCATTTATTTCCAAAAAAAAAACAAAAAGTATGGGAGCTATGGGAAATAGCTGTGCGTCGCAAAAAGTTTAAGGCTACGTTCAGACGGCGATTTTGTTCCCGTATATGAGGCTTGTTACACGGCATAACACTTTCTGCTGTAACAAACCGGTTTGTGCGTGTTATACGAATTTCACGATAAACTGACTGTTCTGCATTTTTTCGTGTATACAATTCTATTGTCTATGTAGCTGTGTACAAACTTTAAGTCATTTTCGTAGACCCCGAGAATGAAATTATGATTGTGTTAGTGTGTTGCTCTGTGCAGTCGAGAATTTTTTGGGATGCACAAGTAACAAACTTCCCCGCGACCCCTTGCCTATAAAACCGGTTTATTGGAATTATTGGAAGTGTTGATGGAAGAAATGTTACGCCGTGTAACTTGCCTCTATCGTATACGGGATTTTATCGAATAGAACAGTGGCAATGTTAATTACATTTACATGTTCACACTAGGTCCATGTGGGAAAATCCCGTATTCGAGAAATTTGTTTTCCCGTATACCGTACGAACCTGCCACTAAGATTCGATAAATCTCGAATGTAGTTTATCGAATGTGTGATCAAGTGGCGTTTCGTTTTATATTGTGTCGTTCACATGAACGAAATTTCCCCGAATCTCGAACTATTTTGTAGGCAGTTCTTCGAACTCGTGCGTTGAATTTTATTTGCCAGTTAAATCGTTTCAAGATGGAAGGACATTTCCCGATATCAACCGAATTATTCATTTCTTTAATTGAAGAAAGGCCTAATTTGTGGGATAAGTCATTGGACATTTATAAAAATAAAGTAGCTACACAAAATTCGTGGAAAGAAATTTACGTGAAAAAATCGAATCAAATAGTCCCGTGTGAATAATCGTCTCGTATTCGATAAAAACGTATACGTGAAAAACTCGAATCGAATACTCGCCGTCTGAACGTAGCCTAAGAGTGCAAAACATTTCTGACTTTGTCCATCACTTTAAGAGCCGGTTTAGACGGTGCGCTTCCTCGCATGTGCCTCACGAACGTTGGTGAAGCGGGGAGAAGTGGGGATAAAGAGAGGTACCACCCCACTTCTCCCCATATGCACAAAGTTCGTTGTTAGGCACATGCGCTGGAGCGCACCGTCTAAACCGGCTCTAAGTCTGAAGATTATATTAAGAAGGGGGCTGCAGGGGAAGCAAAAATTTTCCAACATTTTCTAGCCCGAGAAAGTAAACGAACAGAAATCTGGCGGTTCCGTGTGCTTTCTCGCGCCCAACGGATCCCGCATTCGAGTACGCGAACACACTTAATGTTGTCGCTTGTAGCCTGAAATGTTGAGAAAATTATATTTCAAGCTGTGTGTTTTTTGTATCTAAAATAAAGACTAATATGAATGAAATAGATAAAAGAGGCTTGATATAATCAAAAAATAATTTACACTAATTTTAAATTTCAAATTATCGTTGCTAGTGTTGCGCGACCAAAGTTTAAATGTTGGGAACTTTACGCGACAGCGGCTCGTTAGCGACAAATTAAGTGTTCGCTTACGCCAAATTGGATCCCGCGATCAATAGCTTCATTAATTGGAAGACCCAAGTGATTTCTAGGTTATAGTCTTCTTGATTTGAAAAAAAAAAAAAACTTCCCTGGAAGTGTTTTCTTACTTTCATATTTTTATACCCACTATTCAATTTTACTATCAGAAATCTTGGGATCCCGCGGGATCTAATTTGGAGTAGCCGAACGCTCCTAATGCAATCGGACCATTTTGCAGAAAAATTCAAGATGGCGGTTCCAAGATGGCCGTATTTTGCAAAAATGGTGGGCTAACGATAAGTTCCTGTGATAATAATACAATAATACAGTGCCTTTTTAGGCTGCACACAGCTGGTGTCAAATTTGCAAATGTGCTTACTTTTTTGGCAATTCTTTTGGGAAATACATTTTTTTGTGTGAAAGACTAAGGGCCGGTTTCACAGTGCGAACTTAAGTTTTTCTTAAACTTAAGTAAATTTTTTTACTTAAGTGTAACTTAAGTCAAATTCGGTTTCACAGTGCAATTTTTTCTTCTTCTTACTATTATATTTGTTTCTTAGGGCGGCACAATTGTAAATTATGAACTTGGCATATTGTAAATTATGAACTTACAATAGCCGAACTTTACCTGTAAAATTTCCTTTTAATCGCGTTTTCCTTGAAATATACTGGAATCAACTGACGTTTGAATTTTCTATGCATTCTGATTTAAGAAAAACTTAAGTCTAGAGAAATTATCACTTAGACCCTGTTTAGATGTTGCGCTTTGCCGCGCGCTTTGAGTCGCCTCAAAGCGCACATTTGTTTAGACGATTCGCTTTGAGCCCAGTCGTTCCTTTACAGCTGGAGCAAATGGAATAAAAACAATTTGCATAATTTGCTATCTACGAAGTATTGGCGTATTTTTATAAAGTGTGATAACAATTTTTGCGATATCCAGAATATTTCCGTTTTTTTAAATAAGAAAAGTGATATGGTGTTTTTGTAAATTGCCAAAATAACGTTTTCTCGCACGTGTTTTCACTTAGAAGGCTGAAACGAAAGTGAAATGGAACACGAAACGCCAAAAAAGCGCAAGTGAATCCCTTTCTGATCAAGACTCACTTCCCACCGCCCCGAAACCTCCCCGCGCCCACAAATTTCGTGAGGCACTTGCGCTGAAGCGCACCGTCTAAACAGGGTCTTAAGTTACACTTAGGTAAATTTTAAGTGGCAACTGTGAAACAGCCATCCATACTTAAGTGTAACTTAAGTTAATTTTTATACCTAATGGCTGGTTTACACGTATTAAGTAGTTAAGTGTTCAACTAAATTTTAACTTAATTTTAAGTGACTTAATTTCAAGTAATCGTTTACACGTATTCAACACTTAATTTTAGTGAAGCTCTTTAGTTCGCTAAAGATGGGCGTCAAAATTTAAAAAAATAGAGTCATAAAATTTGTTTTAAATGAGATTTTCGACGAAGTAAAAGATGAAATAGCCAGAAAAGAGAGAATACCTAAAAGATTGTGGGTGAGAAATTGGATAAGCAGGAGAAATGAATACGGCGCTAGTGCAACTTTGTTCCATGAATTAGCTGGAGAAGATAAACAAGAGTATTTCTCTGGGCTACGTATGTCAGAGGAATCCTTTAATTACGCTTGCTGTCTAAAGTTCAACATGAGATACAGAAAAGAGATACTGTAATGCGATGTGTATTAGAACCAAAATTAAAATTGCATATTGTACTATATTTTCTCGCTACTGGAAATAGTTTTCGCAGTTTATCTCAAGCCCTTGTTGTTTCGCTTGTTTATTTCTATAATTGAGGCTTCTTACATTCCACAAACATTCATGCTGCATCGTAGTGTCTTCTGACCACTTCGACATTTTCAAAATACAATATTCACTTACACGAACGTGACGCTATTCAAACAAATTTATGCATCTAACTAAAATGAATCACTAAACCCGCCTACTACACCGAAAAATAGAAAAAATTCTATTCTACTTGCTTACTTACCCCCTAAATTTTAACTTGCAACTTATTACTAAATTCAATGTTTACATGCATTAAGTCACTTAAAATTAAGTTAAAATTTAGTTAAATACTTGACTACTTAATACGTGTAAACCAGCCATAAGTTCCCACTGTGAAACTGGCCCTAAGAGTCTCATGAAGGGCCCTTGATACTGTTGGCAATCTTTTTTCTATGTATAGAGTGCAATGTCGAAGAGCGGCTCTAGTCGGGGAGGAAGGAATTGCCACAACCTACCCGCGATATATTTATTCCACCTAGTCCCAACTATTACTACCGCGACTTTAACATCGGGGCATCGAGAAACAACCCGCTGGAGTGTTATGCCTCCTGAAACGAGTTGAATCTCATCAACCCACCGATGGTGGAGCGGAGAAGGACTAAGGAAGGCTATAACAGGAGGAATCAGGCATGAAAAGAGGGAAGAAAAAAGAAGGAAAGTTATGTAGGTGAAGTGGAAAAGGGAAGGTCCGTGGGGCTGGTCGGGACTCGAACCCGGGACTTCGGAGATGATAGCCAGACGCCTTACAGCCTAGGCCATGCGCGGACTTCTGTACAGGGCGTCTAAACTCCCGCCGTAGCAAAATCTATGCATACGATTCTGAATATGTTTGGCGAGGTCCTGTTGTGCACGTAGTAGTACTCTAAATTCGAAGTATCCAAATTCAATTTTTGCCGATTTGTTCTATTTTCATTATACCTTTTTCCTATCACGGTCTGTGCACACATAATTTTTTTTTATTGAAAGGCGTTGCAACGCTCGCTGGTTTTTGCTAGTAATTAATAAATAAATAATTGGTTAAATAGGTGTTTCATTCTTTTGATATCCGTGCTGTCTATTCAGTGAAAATCGTTGTTGCATCTCTGTAGTTGATATTCTCGTTGGCGAGTGACGTGACTACGAGGGCCGCGGTTCAATTAAACTGTCGATGACTACACACGTATCGAGGAAAATGTCACTTCACACGTCACCTTGCGACAATAAAATACGAATCTAGTCGACTTGTCACGTCACGTTACTCGACAACAAGAATAAGTCTGAATATTTTAGCTGTCAGTTATGATCGTTTAAAAAAAATGAAGTATTAGTAAATAGTTAATCTGTTCTCCCAATTATTCTAATTTAGGTTTTTTTTTTTTCTAATTTTATAGAACTTATTGAAAAATGGCAGATACAGATACCAAGAAAAGAGGTCGCCCAAAAGTTGTTTCCAAGAAAGACAAAGAAGTAGTGGAAGAAGCAGTAAGTATACTAATAATTGTAAATGGTTGATCTCAATTTTTATCTATTTTATTATCATTAGCCTAGCAAAAAACGCGGCGCACCAGCCAAGGACAAAGACAGTGATACAAATGGTGAGGTCCCAGCGAAACGTGGCCGAGGTAGGCCCCCGAAGAAAAATAAGGGAAAAACTCCCATAAAAGTAAAATCAGGAAGGGGAAGGGGCCGACCCGCGAAAGTAGCCGAAAAGAAAAAAAATGAATCGGAGCCCGAGGATGATCCTGAAGATGCTGAAGAAGAGTCTCGTGAAGATGATGATGAAGATGAAGCAGAAGAGGAGGAATCTTCGTAAATTAAAAACAAAAAAAAACATTCATCACTTTTTAAATATTCATTTTCTTCTCTAAGTTTTGCTTTATAACTATTATCGAACAATTTTTTTTTTCTTATCTACAGGTATTCATTAAATTTATGTTAATAGAAATAAGCCAACAGCAAAAAAAAAAATAAAAAATAAATAAATAAATAAAATAAAATAAGTGTAATGAAACGGAATCGAAAAGTTCGATACCATATAAGGTAGGATTAGTAGTATTCTTCCCGAGTGTAGTTTTTTCATTTTATTCATTTTAAATCTTTTACGATGATTGAAAAAATTCAAAAGTCATAGATTAGTCAAAAGTTTCACCCTAAGATTTTTTTGTTTATTAAATCAAAAAGATTTATGTTTTGTATACACAGATGTATTGTCATCTGAAATCGATATCTGTAATCTTTCAAGAGTTTAGTTTTTTACCAATAAAAATCCTCATTAGAAATCTATATACGAAAATTGGGTGTTTGTAAATGTATTACAAAAAAAATTTGCCTCCGAAAGAACTGATTGATTTTGTAATAAAACTAATTGACTGAAAATTTGTTGGAAGTTATGGAAACGGATTAAATTACCTTGAATCATATTTGCGTAAATATATCAATAAAATCGTATCACAAAACAATAAAAACTGAATGGGATAGACGAACTTAAATTAAATAAAGTTGAAATGATTAGTTGAGCGAATACAAGACGAAGCATTTTCAATTCCGAGATGTGTTGGTTCATAAATCCATCTGTTATGAAACCATGTCGTTATGCGGTATTCAAAAATGACGATGAAAGTATGTAAAGGATGTCGGATTTATTTAGTAAGGTAAAAAAAATTGTGGAAACCTTTTGCTGATGTTTGACAGTGAAAATAATGGATGTGTACACGTTATCCTAGTTGAATTTATAAAGCCGCATGTTTTAATTCCTCAAGAGTGAGTAGATTCGATGATTACATAGCACTATATCTTTTCAACTTCAAATTGGAACTAAACAATTTCAAATTGGGAATAGACCATTTCAAATTGGGAACAAACAATTTCAAATTGAGAATAAACAAATTCAAATTAGGAATAAACCATTTCAAATTGGGACCAAACAATTTGAAGTAATAAATGATCAAGTAAGATTAATTATTTTTATTAAGTTTGGAATAAATGTGAGCCGATTCTTGTCTGGTAAAATCTGCTGACATAAACGACAGCTTATTTGGTGTGCTGACAGTCGTTTTTTGTCACTTTTGGTCGGTTTTGGTTTGCGTTAGCGACAAAGTAGGAAAATTTGAAAGAAAATACATATTTGTTATTTTTGAGTGTTGCTAAAGGGCAGAGTTAGGGCCTTTTCGTAAACGTCAAAGCAACAGAGCAACTGAGCAACAACGCATCGGCAACAAAGCAGCGCAAACTTCTTCTCGCATACGTATGCAAACATTCGAAATTGGCTGCGCTGTTGCATTGACTGTTGCGCAACAAACTTGAATCTTGTACGTTTCCGAACGAATGACTTTGGATCATTTGCGTTTACGAACTCGTTGCATCTGTGCAAAACATACGTATGCGTTTACGAAAAGGCCCTTATGCTGACAAATTGCACAAATATTTGGGAAGAAATAACATAAAATTTTTAATTGTTCGTGTTTGCTATATTCGTCTTCCGAACTATTAATCCACAACCTAGCATAATTTACCAACTTTAATCTCAAATTGTTTATAATTTATTAAAATTTTTGCGAAACACAAATTCAAAAATGTTTATTCTTCAAACTAAAAATGTTTATTCCTCACGAAACACAAAAGCTTAGTACATACACTCTCGGACCCCTGTGCTGACAGCCGTAATTTTACTGAAACGACAATTTCTTCAAGTCAAACGACGTCACGTCATCCGACTCTCAGCACACCAACTAAAAAACGAGTCGACAACGACATATACATGCGACTGTCATATGGCTTGACTTTCAGCACAGGGCCTGAGTCATGACAAGGCACATTATCAATAACTAATAAAACATTTGCCTGATACATATTTTGAGTATTTCTGAGCTTCTTAAAAGCACCCTTCCTAATTTCATGTTGAATCAAACCCATAAGTCTCAATTTGAAATTGTTGTCTCAATTTGAAATTGAAAAGGTATAGAACAAATATGGTGAGAGGGAGTCGTGACGAAATATTTATTTGAGGATTAAAATCGTTAAAAGAAGCACACAACAGGAAGATCTAGTAAAGTCTTGAATTCTTGGTAGTTTTTGAGTGAAAATTTTCCTTTGTGGTCGTTTTCACAATATCCACACAAAGTACTTCTAAGTCACTTTATAATTATCGTTAATCGTCAATAAAAATATTTAAAAAAATAGTTACTGGCTTTAATTGCAGTTTTTACAGTTTTTTTTTATTTGAGGATGCTGGCATTATTTGTGATAATATTTGGGTTTGGTTTGTTGAACTCGAGGTCCATTTGTGGAGCCTAGTACGTCGAACAGATTATCTGGAATCTAACTGCCCACCGCTTTGGAGAATCTTGCCTGGTTACTATAGATATGGACTGATTCAATCATCATCATCAAGAAATGTGTATCGCGTTTTCTTGCAAAAACTTGCCGTCTAGTTATGGGCGCTTTCAGTAATGCAGGATGCGTGCGCAAATTATTCAGCAACTGAAAGTGTGAAGCGCCCTATATAAAAAGCGGAAATTTTCCGTAGTATTCAATAAACTCTTAAACGACGTGCCTACGGAAGTTGGCGAAAAACATTTAAAAAAACATGGCGCTGAATAAAAAAAGTTAAATGGCAAGTTGCGAAATTTTTTTAAATATGGATCGAGCTACTAGCCCATCCGGCCTTGCAATATCAATTCTTCTTCTTTAACGTCTTTCCGCGTGTGGACCATGTCAAAAGTAACAATGTTATTATAGCGGTTCCATGGGATTTTGCATACTTTTTGGGGGCAGTTATTTTGTGAAACCGAATTTCGACACATCGACTTACGTGAACCTAAATTCAAACTCGACGAAGCTAATGTCGTTTTCATAAAGCGTCAACGTCGGGTGTAAAATTGCGTGAACTGGCCGCTGGTTTACGCACCCAGATCTTACCGCAGAGAACTTTCCCAGCAGGCACTCATACGAGCTAGATGCCCTGTCCACCGGAGCCTGTAGAGCTTTATTTTCTTCACAACCTCTATGTCGCGATAGCGTTCGTAGCTCGTCGTTGTAGAGTCCGGAATCGCCTCCATCACATAAGGGACCAACAATCCAACAAAGTTTTTTCTTCCCGAATAAGGGTCTGATTATGTTGGAGCTGCGATAAAGTAGTAAAGTAGAGAACTGCGCCTAAAGCTGTGAATAGTGTTCTGTAGACGGGATGTTCGCATCGGGGCTGAGAATAAAACAGTTTTAACCAGTATCTGTCCAAAGCAATATGAATCTTGCTTGATACTAACAATACTAGCGGAGAGATTTGAAAACGAAAATCTAGCTCAACAGGCCCTTTACTGGGATCCGCTAGGATCCCGTCGAGTCGGAAGACCTAGAACAACGTGGAGGAGAACCCTACTAGCAGAAGCCGTAATAGCTGGGAGATCCTGGGGCCTTTTCGGAAACGCAGAACTGCGGTCATTCTGCAATATTCAGCAATTGGAAGTCTGTAGCTGAATATTGCAGAGTGACCGCAGTTCTGCGTTTCTGAAAATGCCCCAGGTTGGAGCTGAGCAAATTCCAGGCGATTTGCCTGTTTTTGGCCTCGATACAGGTGTCAAATGGAACTATATATGAAGAATATAGTTCAGTACTTTTAAATCTAATATGGCGGTCACTACAAAATGGCGGAAAACATTTATAATAGATTAAAGAGTAGAAAATAAATAATGGGGCCTATTCTGTCGCTAATATTTTATCATTTTATGTTATGAAAAATCAAATGAGATCAAAGTAGTGGGTAAAAATTTCTTAAAAAGCGAATTTTAGACTGTCATTTTCATAAAATACCTACAATTGTACAGGTATTTTGTGAAAATGACTGTCTAAAATTCGCTTTTTTAGAAATTTTTACCCACTACTTTGATCTCATTTGATTTTTCATAACATAAAATGATAAAATATTAGCGACAGAATAGGCCCCAATATCGCTAAAAAATACGATTTTATTTTAAAATGAACGAAAAAATAAAAAAACATTTTGAATGTAAAGTTTTTATTGCTCCAGCCAGTATATGGAAATAACCAATCTTTGGAAATGTTCATATGTATATAAAAATGCCGTCACTTTTTCTACAACAGGTGACTACGAAAATTACTTTGTCACATTTTTCAATGGGCGACGTGACTATGGGAGATCAAATGCAAAGAACGAGGAATCTTCGTTACCTATTACTGAGAGTTCGATTGTTGATATTGATTTTTAAGTCAAATTTCTTCGCCAACGCCGCTCAATAGTATTGATTATTTTGAACTAATCGAAACTTCTTTTTCAATAAAGGAACTTAAAGAAATGTATGATTGAAAATGCATACCCATTCGAAAATATAAGAATTTCTATTTATAGTGAATATGAGAACTGAATCAATTTGGATAAAAAGTTTGTACCTTTTTATATGAAGAGATTTGAGACAAATCTGTATTGTTGTTTTCTTATTTTAGAAAAAACCCGATATATATTTTCAAGATAAACTACGGCACTGGGACTTATACCATTTAAATTGCCATGCGCCAATCAATGGATTCTCACGAAAATTTAGCGTCTTCTTTTCCATAGAGAAATTCCACATACCACATATATCTGTAAAGGTGTGAATTATATCGTTTTATTTACATTTATCCCAACAAGTTTCATGCCATGCATTCTTATAAGCAACTTTTACAACAAATTTCATATTGGTATTTGTGTCTCTAAATATTTCTCTTTTCAGACAGAAAACACCTATAAACATGAAAGTCCGCGCGACAGAAATATAAGAAGACTCTGGAGTGGGACAAACATTCTACTAACAAAAACAACCCCTCAAAGGATAAGCTCATATAAGAATACTGAAGATGAAAACAGAAGGAAAACATTCTTGATAGTGTGGGTGTCTTGTAATATATCCTTTCTTATGGATACATCCTTTCTACCTAAAAAATAATATCAACGTAAAATGTAAAGGAATAACACCACAATACAAACATAAAATCTATAAAGGTTTTTCCCATACACACATTTGTGTACGCGTCCTGTTTAATCGTGGTTAAATTCTCTCTGACGGGTGGAAAGGAACACGAATTTCACGCGTATCGTGGATAATTTGGTGAGTTCTAATAGCGAAGAAAAAATTAGTTTTTTTTTAAATATAAAATAAAAGTTTTTGTTATAAAAGAAAATTTAAAAAAATTATTTTGATTTTTTTCGGAATATTTTAAAAATAATTTTGAAATTATTTCTATGTGAAAGTGAGTTAAGTTTTTTTTTTTTTTAAAGAATAAAATAAAACAAAAAATCTCATCTTCTCTTTGGGCATAATTTGTCCTTCGGAGTTAGAATTGTGACGGGAAAGCCCTCCTCAATAAGAAGTGAATGACCTCAAATATGGCGGTCAAAAAATGTATCTTTTTGCTAGATGAAAATATTCGATGAAAAAAATTATTTGTTTAACAAAATCTTTTATAATATCAAAAAATTAAAAATAATTCTTAGTAAATATAAAAATATTAGAAACTCAAGCAAGTATTTAATCAAATAAAAATGTTGTAATCTAATTAAATATAAATATTAATTATCTTTAAAAGCAATTCAACTTAATAAAGTAAACTAAATTTTTAATGTAAACACTATAAGATAATGATTAGGAGCATGAAAAGGACGATAGTATATAAGATGTATATATGGGGCTATATTCATATTGATAGATATGTATATACATACAATATATCCTGTCTTCATCCCTCTGTTACTCTTTTTTATCGTGTGTAAACAAGAGGACGATAAAAACACAAATAGGATAAATTAATTCAGAAATATATTCGTAACGGTAAAGATGCCATGCGCCATGTTCGTTTAATAAACTTTAAAAATAAATGATCATAAATTTTATCTTAAAAAAGAAAGATGCAAAATTTTTGCTTGGTAGTAGGGATGAAAAAAAGGATTTTTTTCGATTAATTATTAATCATAAAAAAAATTAGAACTTAATAAAAAATTATAAATAAAAATTTCAGATTATTCCCCAACAAAATTGTTTGGCTGTAATTGAATAAAATTCATAATAAAATGTCCGACTCGGAAAATGTAGAAACAAAGAAGCGTGGACGGCAAGCAGTTGGCGAAAAGGTAAAGTATAATTTGTAATTAATTTTTATTAAAAAAACTTATATTATTAAATTATAATTAGCGTCAACGTGCTCCAACGCCCCCAGCAAAAAAAGATAAAGACAAGGAAAAGGATGATAAAGTTGCTGCTAGCGATGGTGAAACACCAGCGAAACGTGGTAGGGGGCGTCCAAAGGGCTCAACAAAGAAAAATGGCGGTAACAAACATTCAGCAAAAAAATCTGCAGTTAAAGGACGTGGTAGACCAAGCAAGAAGAAGGACGATTCAACCGAAGATGAAACAGAGGATAATGATGAAACAGAAGAAAATGACGAAGATAACGAAGAATCTGGTTCTGATGAATAAAATTATTATTAATAAAATAATAAATAATAATTAAAATTATAATTATATATATACATACATTTAAAAGTAATATTTAAAAAAAATGAAAAAACTTAATTTTAAGTTTACTCCTGCATTTTTTCAATATTTATAAAATAAGTCAATGGTTCAAAAAAAATAAAAGAAGTGAAAAAATAAGAAAAAAAAGCAAAATAAAGTCATTTTTACGTATTCGAAAATGAAATAGACTAAGAAAAAAAAAACGATTTTTTGTCTGTGTGTGTATAAATAACATAAAAAAAACATACTGTCATGAAATCTTTAAAAAAAATAATAATGATAAAAAAAAGTGTAAAATCATTTTTTTTTTAAATTTTGAACTAAGATGCATATTTAATAGTATCTAATAAATATTATTACGCGATCTGTACAACTTAAACAGTAGAGAGTTAAACAATTTATGATTAAAAAAAAGAAGAAAATTGTTTGTGCAATACAGCAGCAAAAATAAAAGATTTTAATCGGGAATTTGAAAGTTAAAGTATTTTGATTTATATGTTTTGAACGAGAGGAGTAGTACATAGTAACGCATTTGGCCGGATTAATCGGGTAATAATAGGGTACAAAAGTTCTGTTTAGATCCGGTCTTGTTTCAGGAGCCATAACCCTCACACGAGGCTGCCCACGAGTTGCATCTCTGGGTCAGCCAACATTCAAGAGTTCAAAAACGCGAGGATCACTGCATCCTCCAGACTCCCTTAACCAAACCTGTACTTCGAGCTAAGCTTATTACTTACTCGACACAGATGACGTGGCCAACGACATGACGGATTGGTAGTATAAAGAGTGAAACCTGAGCTTAGCCTTTCATATAAAAAATACATTCGCTATTTATCAAGTAAAAGGACTTATCCGCCTGTGTTTGTTCCTTAGGAAAAATAGATTCTTTCTTTCGGCAAGATTTTCTTCCTGATCTTTCACTTCAGATGCCATTTTGTTGAATATCCCCCTCCGTTTAGATTTTTATCAGTGCCATCTAGAGTTGAGCTGGACCTATACGAGGCAGTACATTAATGTCCTGGTTCAAAAATAAAGTCCTACTGGTATATAGTATATGTATCGAGAGAAACGAAGCGGGGTGTGTTGTGTTTGTAAATACATAGTGGAGAGACATGGATTTCTTACTTCTTTTGGGGCAGTAAAATCCAACTTGAAATGAGCGACGGTGAACTGTAAATAAGTAGTGATGGATTTCTTCTCTCTTACTTTTTTGGTGCAGTGAAATATCCAATTTGAAATGAGGCGAGGTGTGAATGGGTAGGTACATAAATTACAAGGTTTTATACGTACAAACAAAGATTGACAATGTATGGAGATTTTTTTTATGATTGTCTCAAGTAATATCAAAATAGTTTTAAATATCAATATAAAAGTGGATGGGCCCTTAATGTAAAATCTAAAAATACATATATATCTCGTAGAGGCAAAGTTTTCTTACTCTGTTACTTTGAGGCAATTTAGTGTTGTTTAGAATCCGACTATGAAAACATCTCTTCATTGGAATTGGTGCTCTGTCTCTCCTTAGAGCCCCCGCACACTACAGACTTTCCATCGGCCGATAGTTTAGTCGGGCTCTTAATCAGTATTAACATGTATGCAAGTGTGCATATTACAACAATTCAGAATCGGCCGATAAATAAGTTTGATGGGCTACCCGATTGCCTTCAAACTATAATGTCGGCAAACTATCGGCCAACTCCTTAATCAGTATGGAGCTCTTCCCCGCGCGCACATTAGGCGATTGTTTAGTCGGCTAATTCGGCCGATAGTTTAGTTAGCTTCATATTTTTGCGTCGGATGGTTGTGGTTATTTTCATGATGGCAAGTTCATTGAAGCTGGTTATGCTCATTCGATAAAAGGCGAAAAATTTTTCGGGGTAATCTAGCAATTTGGAATGCATCGTAGAAAATTTTCCATACAATAATCTATCACTGTAGATAGGATGCACCCAATACTCTCGGTTTCTCTTCCTGGTCCTTCTCCTCCGTTGTATGAAAGCAATAATAACTTTTCTGGACAATATTGCATTAACTCTCATTTTGCGACCGCTCTCTTCAAAAGCCTTTTACCAACTAGCAAATCATTCGAGAACAGTCGGCCGACCATTCGGTCTAGTTTGCGCACTCACCACCAACCCGACGGTTTAGTTGGTCCAGTGTGCGCGCTTACAAGTCCAACCCGACCAAACTATCGGCCGATGGAAAGTCTGTAGTGTGCGGGGGCTCTTAGTTTGTTTATTTTGGTCATTTTGGTATGGAAAAAAACAGCGGCACCGACAGCAGCTTATCCGTTGCGGGCTTCACGTTTGGACCGCCAGCTAACGGATCAAAGAAGAAGAAAGACCCATACACACGAATTTCATTAAAAATAAAACGATCCTTTGTTTTGGAGGAATTGAGTATTCGTCACGATTTTTAGGCCTCAATCAAGAATGAGTCAATTTCCACGTTGAGTCAGATGTAAATCCGCTGTCGTCATGGCAGAATCTGGCGCGTGCTTGTCTTGCATTATCGAAGGTGTATGAGAAACGTAGATTACAGTCATCAGGGAAGCTGTGACGGGGTTTGGAAAGGACAGAGAGTGGGCCATCTATGGAAATAACAAAGTGAGGGTGAGCCCTGGCGGACACCGGCAGAGAGATGGCGTGTGGCTACGGTTTGTCGCTATACAATACTGCTTGGTTAAACACCCGGAAAGAAAACACTCGATCTAGTTATTCAGAACTGAGTCAAAGCCAATATCTTGGAGTTTCGCTAACAAAGTAGGGTGCAGAGCTCTACCTAAAGCCGTGCAGGTGACTCGGTTATGTGCAGACGACGTTTTTGCTTCCGAAAACACAAGTCATTCTTAATCAGCGACTGGAACAAATGAGTAAGTCTCAGCTAGATGGCTTTTAGTTAAGTCAGATAGCACACACTGTCACCCTTTATACAACTAGTCGGTCATGTCGTTCACGTCATGGTGCAATATCTAGTATTTTGCTTAGCTCGAAAGATAGAAAAAGGATATGATAAGTTAACGGTAGTCTGGAGGAGGCAGTGAACCTCACGTTTCAACTCTTGGATGTTGTATGAGTTCAATTTTTTTTACAGCACCCAGCTATGCCACAGATGCAACTGACGAGATTACCTTCGATCGTACTGGAGGCAGCCCAACACTTACTAATTAAGAATCGAATAATCACCTAATATTTGATTATAATGAAAACCATTTACAGTGATTTTAAAAAGATATCAGATAGGCCAGCAAAACACTTTCTTAAAAATTATTTTTATACAAAAACTCCAGAAAATAATTAGCATTGAAATTATTTAAAAATAAAACCATTAATTATGAACATAAAGCGCCATCTGCTTTATAGTTTTTTTGAAACACACTTGAAAATGTAATTTTAAACAGAACGAATGGCGAATATATTTACATAATATCTTTTGTTTACTATGCTTTTCTATTAGAAAACAGAAGCTTTGAAATAAATTGAAAAGAACTTGAAAACAAAGTAAATGCATTGATTATAGAGTATGTAATCAATGGTAAATGGTTTTATTAACTTTTTAAATATCACGCGATAGTTTATTGTTTTTATTTAAATTTTAGACTTTTCAGTTATTGATTAAAATAATAATTGCAATATATTCAGATAAGAAACGGAATTTTATTTATCTTTTTTTCAATCAATTCCCTTTGCGGAATATACAACATTTATGTATAGATGTCACTAATTTCATGCAACCAGCGCCATTGCTTTGTAGTTGTCAACTCAAAAGTAAAATTTTGTGCTGGAATATTTTGATTGGACCAAATCGATCCAATAAGAAACCTCCATCTGGCTAAATTTTGTAACTTTCAAATCCGACATACGATCATAAAGCCGTCACTTTCTGTTGCATACGATTTGCAATACAACGTACGCGCTGTGTGACAGCACTGAATTTGGTGCTTTTTGATAAGTTTGAAGTACTCTTGTGTTTGCATCTCAGTCACTTGCATCTAAATAACAAGGATGAAAGATGATAAGTTGGTCTTTGCTATTTTCATACAATTAGTTTCGATGACATTTTAATTCCTTCCTTCATCGAATCTTCCCCTTGTTTTATTCAGTTTTAAACAGTGGTCGAGTGAGGTAGCGTTCGTTCTTATAGTGAAATATTTCCAGGTTTTGTGTATAGTTTAAAATTAGTTTAAGCGTTTTTTGTAAAAATGCGGGCCAGCGCAATTCTTTTAGTAGTTTTCTCAATTATTTACACATCAAGCTGTGAAGTTTTTTATGAAGAAAATTTTAAAGATGGTTAGTATTTTCTGTAAATTCAATTTTAGCTTATTTTAAAAGGTCGCCGGTTTTATCTTGAATGTGAAGACGTGGGTGTGACGTGTTGAAAATTATTTAAAAAATCTCGTAATAATTAATAACTTAATTGAACTAAACTGTTATTTATCAATTATTAATTTATGAAAATGCTTTATTTCTATTTTCTAGATTCATGGAAAAGTTCTTGGGTATACAGCAAGCATCCAGGAAAAGAGTTTGGTAAATTCGTAAGAACTGCTGGAAAGTTCTTTAACGATGAGGAAGCCGATAAAGGTGAGTGGTCGTGGCCAGTTTCCTTGTTCTTTATTCCCCCATTTGAAATCAGCCTAAGAATTGTGTGTACGTGTCCAAACCTCGTCTTTCTTCAATGCATCTCGGGCGCGGCTTTTGTTTTGACGAATTTTTTTTATATAGAAATTATTGCGTTTAGAGTTGAAGCGAATTTAGGCGTATAGTATCTTGGCACTAAAATGTGCCTTTGTTGTTATTAAAAGGTATAAAATGCGTTTCATCAGCTGTTTTTAAAGAGATTTCGCAGCTATTTTTAGCATAATTAATGTGCTATGTCAGGCCTTTTACGTTTCGACACCAATGAACTCTGAAATTAGCACTAAACCGGCCGCGGCGGAGCATTTTGATGACGTCGATTATGAGTTGTTTTCAATTTTTACAGATTTTTTCATAGAATTTCCACAGGAAACAACGTATACAAGCAGCTCGTGGCAAACAAAGCAATAATTTATAAACTCATTCATAAAAAAAATATAATAAAAATACATTTTCCACTCAGTAATGTGATCTACCTGCAATTATCACAAAATTCAATCACCCACCCAGTTTACCTGTTTTTAAAAAAACGCTTGTCTGGCATTTTCGCTAATTACTATTTTACCTAAATCAACCTTCATTAAAAACGAATTAGGATTTGCAAATGCAATTTCTCAATTTAAGGGCGATTTTACCCAATAAATCGATATTTAACATTCAAGCACTACTTACTTTCTCCAAAACAATCAACCAGAGATGCGCCCGGTTATTTTCACTAATGATAACCTTTTAGAAATGTTAATGATGCCATATTCCGGCTTAAGGTCCCTTGACAACATTTGATAACCTAATTATATCATTCATATTATCAAAACCGACATATCACCAAACGTAGAGAAAATATCACATTCGTGTTTCGAGTGCCATCAGCTATTATTATCAGTGCTGTAAGAGAAGAGATTATTATTATTATTACAGATATTACTTAATTTTGAAAAAGATTATTATTAAATTTGTAATATAGCAGAATTTTATTTTTAGCGTGAATTTTTATTAATCAGGTATTAATTAACATATTCATGATAAGTTGACACGTTGATGTTTACATTGAGAAAGTAAATAACTTGGGAGTTTGTTAACCTTTGCCTATATTTTATTTGAGGCTGGATGGATACTTTGTAAACATTTGAGAATTTTAATCTGATGTATTTTTATCTTAAATATTAAAAACGTGTTTAGTGACGTAGAATGCACGATGTGTGATATTTGTTCAATTAATGGAGGAGAGAATGATTTGCCAAAAATGAGATTAACGGAATAATATTTTTGGCAGGCTTTTGTTAAAATAATATTTGCTGCTAATTTAGAACATTTTTTTTATTTATAATCGATTTTATTACCAATAATATAAAATTAATTTCGAGATTTCTTTAATTATATCCATTAGCAGGCGTTTTTTGGATAGTTAGGGCATTTTCGAGAATTCACCATGGTAGTAACGGTCGAATCAGAAGTTTAGGTTCCATGTTCGAAAACTGATTATTTACTCACCATGTTCGAATATTCACCGATAAGATGAACAGAGTCTCACCACAGGGTAAGTAATCAATGGTAAATTAACTTCTGGTCCTACGGTGAATTCTCGAAATTGCCCTTTTAGCCTAACTGCACTACTTCCCTTACATTTCAATGAACACTACTTATAGCAAACTGATATAGTAAAATTTTCGGCGTTTGGTTTTGAATAACTAGATATTAAAACCGGTTTGATTCGATGGACAAGTTTGCGAAGGGTCTACAAGATGCAAACTCCTACTCCAGTCAATGTTGGCTCCAATTTGCAAGTCCTACATCCGGCCTCGCTTCAAGTAGTAACTCATTTATTTAGACTGGCGTTTCAAAAACTACCCTAGCGTGGTTTGACGTAGTACGAAATCACGCCATAAAATTTGTCGGCGATGCTGCCTTTGCGCCACCATTGACTCATAAAACCACCGCAGGATTTCAACAGCCTTAAAATTTTATCGTTACTAACTATAGCGACTTTCCCGCAACACACTAGTAGCCGGTTCGGCTCTCTTTCATATCCTACAGCCGCCCTTTTCGCGCTACGGCCTAGAAGATCGTTTATAAATAGAAAGGCTCGATTGTGGAATAATCTTCTCCAGTCAATACTTTCGAGCTCGTACAACGGTACAACATCTTAAGTTTGAACATCATATACTCGAGCATTACGCAGGCCCCTTATAACCTCTGCTATTCTCTTCGATCCTTCAAATTAAGCTTACTACTAGACATTGCACCATGACCTTAACGACATGTCAGACTTATAGTACAAAGGGTGATATCTAAGCCACAGGGGTTTCCGCATAAAACTATTGATAGAATCATAGTTGAGAAATGATGAAACTAACTCAATTGTCTTATTCAAACAAGACTATTTATTCGACTTGCGGGTAATTTATTAACTTCATATCGCTTCATTTTGTTTTATTATCATTTAGCGTCAACTTATCATTCAAATTACTAGTATATAGGTTTATTGCCGTGATAAGATAACTGCTTTTAGCAAAAAGCGAGGTTCTTCTGCCCGATCGGCTCAACTGCATCGAATTGTCCTCATGTACTTATAAAACATCCAGGAGCTGAACATGAACACTCTCTTTCCATATCCTTCGACTTCATTTAAGTTATGCCAATCACTACTTACTACTATGCGCTAATGTCGCCTTAATTTTATCTTCACATAAAACAATGTAATGACTAACAACAGCTGCTTGATCTACACAAATTCTGAATGATTTGTCTTTTTCATCATATTTCTTTATTTAATTTATAGTGTTACGACATCCGCAAGATATTTTATCAAATTAATATCTTATGTTTTTTTCAGGTCTACAAACATCTGAAGATGCACGTTTCTACGCTTTATCACATAAATTTAAGCCATTTAGTAATAAAGACAAGCCACTTGTGATACAATTTTCTGTTAAACATGAACAAAACATTGATTGCGGCGGTGGATATATTAAAGTATTCGATTGCTCACTAGATCAAACTGATATGCATGGTGAATCACCATATGAAATAATGTTTGGGCCAGATATTTGCGGTCCAGGTACCAAAAAAGTCCATGTCATCTTTAGTTACAAAGGAAAGAATCATTTAATCAATAAGGAAATCCGTTGCAAAGATGATGTTTATACACATTTCTATACATTAATTGTTAAGCCAGATAATACGTATGAAGTTTTAATTGATGGTGAAAAGGTTGAATCTGGCAATTTAGAAGATGATTGGGATTTCTTACCACCAAAGAAGATTAAGGATCCAGAAGCTGAAAAGCCAGAAGATTGGGATGAAAGGGTAAGATATCTAATTTGTTTTTAAAATAATGCTTTAACTAGAATCGGCAAGATTTAGTTTTAAAATAAACACATTCTTCAAATAGAAACACTGCGATGAAAGCATTTTGCATCATTTTCGCCCACTCATTAAATTTCTCGAGCACCACCCACTCGATAATGTTTGATATTTTGAAAGTAATGCTATTTTATGGCGGGCTTTTTTCTCTCAAATATTTCGATTTTTTTTTTCATATAAACATTTCACCGGAAAATCATAACCATGTTTAGGAAATAAATCTCCGCCTCAAGTTATATTCAAAATTCAATCTCTCTGTTGCACATTTTAGGTAAAAGTTTTTGTACCTGCTCAATTATTTTAGATATTGTAAAGTAATAAATTTCTTTTGGACTAGTAGGAGCAAAACCTCAAGGGTCGTCCATAAATTACGTGAGGCGATTTGTGCGTTTTTTCGACTTCCCGATCCCCCGTCATGGGTATCAATTCAAAAGGTGTGATAAACAGAATACAATTAGCTGTCTGGCGTTATTCCAAATTCACGGAATAACACAAAATGGCGAACTACCTTTTTCTTGAGAAGCCACTAGGTATGGGTATCAAATGAAAGGGTATAACAAGTAAAATACTATTAGCTGTGTGGCGTTATTTCAAATTCAAATGGCGGCCAACACGAAATGGCGGATTACATTTTTCTTTACAAGCCACTCGATCGATATGGGTATCAAATGAAAGGGATTAACAAGTCGAATACAACTAGCTATGTGTCATTCGACGGGGATCACCTTTTTCTTTACAACGCGAATACAGATACATTAACTATATATACAAGTATTTTGTTATACGCAAATCATGCGCAGATTTTATTTGCCTTTTCGTATACTCCTAGAGAAAAGGCCAAAACTTAAGTATTCATGTAGGGCTAATATTTCTTCATGAATCCCAAAGTCTCAAAGTTATAACCATAAGAAAAAATATTACCAGCGAATGAGTGTGACCAGAAGTGGAGGAGAGGAGGAGGGCGCCATGAGCGAAGTTCTGCACAGGTCGTCTATTCGCCGGCATAGCAAAATCTATTCTTCCGATTCTGAATATGGTTTGGCTAGGTGTCTGTTGTGCACGTAGTACGCAATTATTCATCATCGAATCTTAAAAAAGTTGTAACATACTCTAAATTTGTTTGAAAGTTTTCGCCTTAAATCTTAGTATCACCACACACCTCCCCGGCCGCCAACTGGTTGGATGGAAGATCGAACTTTTATTTAGTCTCAAATCGTGAATTTACGGCACGAATTCACGCTTTGTCCAGTCGAAACTGAAAGCAAGGCGTGGATTAAGCGCGAAAACCATTCGAATTCTCGCTCATTCGCGGGTATTCACGGCGTGAGTCGGGAGCCGTCTTAAGCCACCAACATATTGGCGCGGCAGTGACCCATTTATACAAACATTTGATTTCTTCGCGCCGCCTGTCCTTTGTGTCAGCAAATATGGGGGTTTCTGTATTTTAGAGGTTTTTCCAGTCACAATCTGTTTGTGCCTTCAAAATTTTCGTTGAGGCTATAAACATTTTTGCACTTGAATTAACAACCTGCTATACTAAACTTTTGTCTTCGCCTGTATGTCTGTAGGGTATCATGACGTCACGGACATGGTACGGCCTGTCAGGCGGATACCTGAAGTATCTACTAGTCAAACTAAGTATTGTGTGGCCTTCATCGGGCCGTGCCTGCCGACCTGGTCTGCCGGCGGCCTGCAAGTAAAAGGGGCTCTTTAATGGAGAAAAATGTTTTATAATTGAACCCAGTTTCTAGCCAATATTACTTTTATGTGCATTATTCATATATAGGCACCCCTTGCCATTCTACTTTCCTTTGCTATAGTATTTTTAAGTCGTTAATAAAAATACCTAATTTTGTCTTCTTGTTTAGCCAACAATTCCAGATCCAGATGATACAAAACCAGAAGATTGGGACAAACCAGAACATATTCCCGACCCAGATGCCACCAAGCCAGAAGATTGGGACGACGAAATGGACGGTGAATGGGAACCACCAATGATTGATAATCCTGAATACAAAGGAGAATGGCAACCAAAACAAATTGATAATCCCAACTACAAAGGAATCTGGAAGCATCCAGAAATCGATAATCCTGAATATTCACCCGATCCAAATCTATACCTTCGCAAAGAGATTTGCACCCTTGGATTCGATTTATGGCAAGTCAAATCTGGAACAATCTTCGATAACATCCTTGTTACAGACGATATTGACTATGCTGGCAAATTATCTGCCGCTGTCAAGACAACACAGGAAGGTGAAAAGAAAATGAAAGAAGCTCAAGATGAAGAGGAACGAAAGAAGTTAAGTGAAGAAGCTAAGAAAGATGATGATTCTAAAGAAGATGACGAGGATGAGGATGATGATGATGAAACTCTCGCCGGAGGAGAAGCTGAAGATGCTACAGAGGAGCACGATGAACTGTAAACAACAACAACAAAGAAAAAACAAACAAAATTTAGCTGGGAAAATTCTGGCTGTAAAAAAACTAGTTTTTATTGGTTAGTTCTTCGTTTTTTGCTGGTTTAAAATATTTAATCTTTAAATACAGTCTCAAGATTTTTTCTTAAAAAAATGTGAATTTAAAAAAAACAAACAAAAAACAAACTATTCCGTTTTCATCTTTACGTTTTTCTAAAAGAAGTTATTATAAGACGTTTAAGGAATTTAAATTAGTTAAAAAAATAAAAAAAAGAAATAACTTATATATACATTTTTGTATATGATTATTAGAACAATTGAGACATAAGTAAGAACGCTTGTTTAAGATTTTATCTAAGCGTTTATCTAGTGATAGAATTCATATTTCTTCTTTTTATCTTTAAATTATTGGATTTTTCCTTACTTATTAATTATATAAAAGAAAACAAACAAAAACAACAAAAATATCGATTCTGTTTTCAAATTTTTTATATTAGAATTAACTGCTAAAAATATTTCTTTGTAGTATTGAGGTACAAAAATGTCTTGTCTTTTTTGATGGGGTGGTCACTTTCGTGTTACTTTTTTTTAAATATATACACATGTGAACAGTTGTATATATATAAACCTTTTGTTATGTCACTAGTTTTAAAGCGAATTTTTGTATTGACTGATATAAAAGAAAATAAAAGAAAAAGAGGAAAATTTAGATTATGTTGTTTTGTTTTACAATTTTTATGTTTGAACCTCTGAATAGAGAAGACGAGGAAGAGCAATTTATTAAGCACGTGGAAGCATTTTGGCAACACTAATAAATAGCATTCTTTACGTATTTGTGTCGATCCCGGTCAGTGGCTGTGTTATATTCATTCAAAAACCGGGAGGGATATCGTTTCTCAGCAACCATCTCGGTGAAAACGCTTCACTTGGCTAAATGTTTGAAGCAGACCCTTCGCAAAACCTGGGGCGGGTTCGTGTATGGCGAACGACGATAGTCGGTCGAAAAAAATTGGAAGTCGAAAAATTTTGTCGACAAAAATTTTAGCGTTCGCGTAAGTCGAAAGAAAATTGTTCGTGTCCTAATGCAAAAACTCGATAACTCAAGAGCTTTCGAGTGCCTTTCGTCGGCTTCAGACGAAAATTTTCAATTTTTTCGACTTACGCGAACCCGAGACGAAAAAAAATTTTCGTTTTCGACATACACGAACTGGCCCCTGAACAAATTTCACTACGCCTATGTCCGGGATCGACAATGTATTTTGTTGTTGTGGGGTAAAGTGAATGTATTTTGTTGTTGTGGTTAAAGTGGAGGGAGAGAATTGGAGAGAAAATTTCTTGATCCCAAGTGCTTCCCTCAAATCCGTGTACATGTACGCTATTTTCGGTTCCTTATCTTCTCTATTCAAAGGTTTGAACACTGCTATTATCTCCCTTTGATTTTACAGAAAAATAAAACGGCGTTCCATTAAAAAATTGTATAGGCTCCTAACCTGGGGCCGGTTCGTGTATGGCGAACGACGATAATAGTACGAAAAAAAATTGAAGTCGAAAATTTTTGTCGACGAACATTTTAGCGTTCGCATAGGTCGAAAGAAAATTGTTCGTGTCCTAATGCAAAAACTCGATAACCCAAGACCTTTCGACTGCCTTTCGTCGGCTTCAGACGAAAATTTTCAATTTTTCGACCTACGCGAACCCGAGACGAAGAAAAATTTTCGTTTTCGACATACACGAACTGGCCCCCGATTCTCGTGAAACAAATCAAAAGGCAGTAGTACGATTCTCGATTGTAGTCAAACGAGCCGATTGTAGTCGACAGTTCACGACTGCATTTACGTAGATGGTTGAATGCTTGTGTTGTATTTATGGGTGCTTTCAGTAATGCATATTTGCATGCGCAAAATGCGGAAATTGGACCTGGGGCCGTATTTGGTTTCTCGAGTCGACATTGTCTTCTGTCGATAAACAAAAATTGGCATTTAGCGACACGATATCGTCTCTTTACGTGTCGACAAAGACGTTTGACGATTATTGAAAAGCTCAATTTATGCATGCAATAAACTTATAACAATTTATATTTAATTAAATATACGTGGTTTGCTGCCCTTGGAGTAATACCACAATTTGATGGTTTTGTATGGCCGCGCTTATATGTCGATTTGGTCGTGATGCCAAATATGAAACTTAGAGTAAGTCGAGAAGCTTTTTTTGTCGAGTCGATCCATCGACTCGAGAAACCAAATACGGCCCCTGCATCCACTTGCTGAAAAATCATTTGCGCATGCATGTAAGTACGCATTAGTGAACTTGGGCCTTTTCGCACTTCTGCGTTAGGGACTTTGGCTGCATTCGAAAACTCAGCCGGCTGCGCAGAATTGGCAGTATCGTAGCAACGGCTGCAGAATATAAATGCCTGGCTGCAGCTATTTTGATTTTTTGAATGATGTGCTGCCATTTCTGCGCAGTTGGCTGAATTTTCGAATGCAGCCTATGGCTGCGTTCAAGTTACGGCATTCGATTGCCGAGTATTGAAGTATTTTTGTAACTTATATTTTGAACGCATAGATGCAATATTTTGCAGTTAGCGCGTAACTTGAACGCACCCGATCTATCACAAGTTAAGCCGTGCTTACATCTCAAAGCCAACGCGGAAGTGCACTTTGAAGCTCTTTTATTGCACAGCAATTTGTATGCTTTTTCTCTGTTGCACGAAAGTTTCAGAATTTTGCGATAAAAGAGTTTCAAAGTGCACTTTCGCGTTGTCTTTGGGATGTAAACGCGGCTTTACAATCGAATCAACTTGAACTAGAGGGTAAGTTAAATCTACGAGTAAATTACCTAGTTTATAGCTACTCCAAAAATAATTCGAATTATGGATCATCCAAAATTTTTTACCCTATAAACGAGGTAAATCGAATTATGGCTTAAACCGAAATTTTTCGGCTTAAGCCATAGTTATAAGAATGTATTTCTACCCGTTTATACGCTAATTCGAAATTTTGACGTAATTTTGAGTTAAGTCGATTTAATTTTTCTGCTATAAACTCGGTAAATGACACAAAAATAAAGCACATGGTCGTATCAAAACGAGGACATCGATTAGGGCGAAGTATCAGCCTTGGCGATCATAGTGTGGAAATTGTAGAAAATTTTATCTATTTAGGGACCATGCTTGCTGCAGAAAATAAGATAAAGTAGCTGCAAATAAAACCTATTTCGCACTAATCCCGATGGTCCTACAAAACAAAGAAATCTCAAGACAATGCAGTCAGACTAGATAAATCATTAAACGGACGTTATTCTCTATTAGAATACTCAAATGCTTTTTACTCGAAACTGTTTTCCAAAACTAACATGGTTCCATACCTAATTGTAATCTTCTATATTAATAAAAGAAAGTGTGTGTCTGTGTGTCTGTGTGTCTGTGTATCTGTGTGTCTGCTTGTGCGTACCGTCACGCATTGTAGCCAAACTAGAAGAGATAGAAATCTGAAATTTTTTTTGTAGATGCATGGATACCCCAGAAGGTGGAAGTAAGTTTCCGTTTTTCGCTATTTTGATTAGTTTTTTTTTAATTAATTAATTAGTACGATTTGTCACCATTTTTTACGCTCTACGCCTGGTATCTCGGCTAATGTATATCGTAGAACATTATGAATGCCACCAATTGAAAGATTAGACAATTCTGGTTTAAAATTATTTGTTTCAAATCTCAGAAAGGCGATTTTTCGAAATTCATCCCCTAAGGGGGTGAAATGGGGTTTACCCAAACCGCTGGAGCTATAGGGCTGAAATTTTGACAGTGAATCCCAATAATGACGTGGACATCCACTAACAAGCGATTTTGCGAAACTCATCCCATAAGGGGGTGAAATGGGGTCAACCCAAAACCGCTGGAGCTATAGGGCTGAAATTTTGACAGTGAATCCCAATAATGACGTGAACATCCACTAACAAGCGATTTTTCGAAATTCGTTCCCCAAAGGGGGAAATGGAGTTTACCCAAACCGCATGAGCTATAGGGCTGAAATTTTGGCAGTGCATCCCTATAATGACGTGGACATCCACTAAGAAGCGATTTTTCGAAATTCATTCCCTAAGGGGGTGAAATGGGGTTTACCAAACCGCTGGAGCTATAGGGCTGAAATTTTGACGGTGCATCCCTATAATGGCGTGGACATCCATTAAGAAGCGATTTTTAGATATTCATCCCATAAGGGGGTGAAATGGGGTCAACCCAAAACCGCTGGAGCTATAGGGCTGAAATTTTGACAGTGCATCGCTATAATGACATGGACATCCACTATAATTCGATTTTTCGAAATTCATCACCTAAAGGGGTGAAATGGAGTTAACCCAAACCGCTGGGGCTGAAGGGCTGAAATTTTGACAGTGCATCCCTATAATCACGTGGAAATGAATGACTCAAAATTTACTTTACTTAGGATTCCTTTGTAACTTCTCTTGATGACATATACACACCAATCTCTGCTTCAAAACTTGCAGATTTTTTGAGCAGAGGTGATATACGCAGCAATTTGTTTACCATGTTTATTAAAAAAATGCTCTATAATAAACCTTTTTTAGGGATAATAACAACTGACTTTTTTGTTTGTTTTTTTTTTTTTTCAAGGAAAACAGTGCACATAATAAACAGTTTTTATTTAAAGGCGTTGCAAGGCACGCGGGTTTTATGCTAGTAGAGAATAAGACCCCAGTTCTAACAAACGGAAAATCAGCTTAAAATCTTCGAAAGGAAAAGTTAAGAAGAATATTTGGTCCTGTAAGGGTTAACCAAAACGAATGGCGCATTAGATCAAACGAAGAACTTCATGAAATGTATGACGAAAATAGCCGCATATATAAGATTGAATAGACTGCGATGGCTCCGACGTTGTACGTGCCTCAGAACATAGAATGCTAGCCAGGATTTTTAATGGTAGACCATCAGTAAGAAGAAGAGTACGACGACCAATAGGTGGATGGATGACGTGTACGTGAGAGAACTAGCAAGACGTAGAGACCACTGGAAGAGGAAACTTCGAGATGCCCGAGTCCTGCAAGGACTCTAGCTCTATTTAAGAAGTGAATCTCGTCAAATAGTTGAACGAATATGTCAAATCCAAAATGTAGTAGTACGATTCTCGATTGTAGTGAACCAAGTCGATCGCGAACGATGACAGCTCACGTCTACATTTAAATGGTCGAATGCATTTGTTATGTTTAGAGATATTCAGGGGGGTTATCCTGGAATGCGATTCGAAAGTGCGAAGCAAACGGAAGTCAGTAGCGATTCGATTTAGTTTTGGTATCGCTGAATGCGATCGCATCGTATTGAAGGTATTATCTGAAAAATATACGGAAGGAAATTATTTTCGGCCAACAAACTTCATTTACTAACTTAATTTGTTATTTTGATGCGAACAATTGTTTCAAGAATTTTTTAGAATATTTTAAAACAAACAAATAAATTCAGCGCATCCGTCAATGGCTTTACTCACGGACTGAAATCCGATGACAGACGGACAAATTTAATTCGAATTCGCATTGGAGGATACCATTTTCTTATTTCCGAATTTTTTTACTTTCGAATCGCATTCCAGGATAACCCCCCAGACGTGTTCTACAATTCGAGTGGAATGAAATCGAATCGGAATTCAATTTCACTCGAATTAAATATACATATATGTCACATAAATGGAATTGATATATAATACATATAATTTCGATTTCGAGTATATATTCGACAAAAATAGAATTGTGGAACACCCTCGAATATTCAATATTTATTTTTATTTTCAATATTAGGGGTATTCATGATCTGTGTTAAACGTCGAGAAATCGTTAAATATTACTTTCGAAATCAGTAATATCGTGAGCAACCCTTTTAAATTTACATGTTAAAATGTTATTTTTTAATGGTTTTATTTAGCTTGACCTCGTATATTTGTTTGTTTCTTTGATTCAAATCTTGCGACAGCTTTTTCAACTACTTCTACTTAACCGATTCTTATGCAACTGGCGGACGAATTATGTAATTGGGTTCCGATTCCATTGAAAATCGGTATCGGGATTTTTTAGGATCACAAATGATGATTCTGTGGTCAAAATTTGTAAATTCAAAATGGCGGTGGATGAATTTTGGAAATGTATTCAGAATCCATTGAAAATCGGTATCGGGGAGTTTTTAAGGCCACAAATGACGAATCTGTGTTAAAGATTTACAAAAAATAGGCAAAATTTTTTTTAAGTTAAATAGTTTTATTTGTAATTATAAGCTGCACCAAATACTAGAATATAATTAGAACACAAACATGGACCTTCTTGAGATTCGAACGACGATAAGAACGACTTGCCTAGAAATACTTCCAAGTCAAAATATATTTCAAATGCGCCCCACAGACTACAACTTGCCGTCCATATCATCGCATCCAAATCGGCTTGTAATACCCGCCATTTCGAAAAAAAAAACCCAGGAGGAGATGGATAGACTCTATTACGGCTGACGCCGAGGCAATGCTCAACATCCGGAACTGGAGACCAGGGACTGTGAAACTTGGAGAAATGCCCTAGAGGAGGCCAAGGCTCAATTTGGGCTGTAGTGCTATTGGATGGATAGATCTACACCTTACATCACCTTTTAGAAAGGTGACAATATGGTCGTTTACAAACTATTCGGCCTTTATTAACTTTAAAATTATATGTATGTGTAACTGTCAGTGGTGATCAATGATGACTTATAAGAGTTCAAAATTTGCTTAATATTGATTTGAGTTGATGTGATTTCAATAAGACACCTCGTTCTAACACAATTAAAAAAAATTTTTTTTAGGGTGAAAGAATGTACTCAATGTCATTAAAATGATCGTTGAAATAAAGAAAAAGACCAGAGGTCTTTGAGTCATTACCGTATACCATGACATTAAAATAGTTATGAAATATATAGCCTGTATTCCGAAATTGAATCCAGCTATTGGCCAGTGCTAATGGCGTCTGAAATCACACGGGGTTCTGCATTTTTCTATACTAATTGCTTCATTAGCCCTAGCCAGTATGCCGGGTTCTATTTGGGAGTTATGAAATACAAATGATCATATTATATGTATTTCTTTCTAGTAACAAAAGCAGTATGCGACAAATGGACACTATAATCTGCTTTAAAGTAAATAGACGAACTTTCGGTTTCGGGTGGAGGGTTTGATAATAATCTAAGCAGTATATGAAATACTACGGTGTTTACTAGTGCTTGCAAATACTCAATTATTTTTGTTATACCAAACTTACAGAATCTAACTATATTTTTCTAACTCTCACCAGAGAATACCGAAAGCTTTATTTTTGTTTTGTTAAGTTTTGTACCATAAAGCTCATTTGTAATAACACCTGAAAGCTCTACTTCCATTCAAGTTCAACCCACTTTTGGCGAAAAACAAGAAATACTTAGCGCCGAACCTCCCGAAGTTCCAGAAGCCAATTAAAACGACGAGATGAGGAACAACAACACCAACAGCAGAATGGGGAGAAAAAACGGTAAAGGGAAATGCTTTTCAATCTTCGGATCTTTTGTTAAGCTTCTTGGGGCCTGTGCAAGGAAAAAAAATGAATATGGTTAGGTACACACAGGTACAGGTATACCTAGCTGGCACAGGTTACACACAGCTGAAGGTCTATTAGGTCATCGAGATCAGGTATACGGGAGAGCTTACGGCACTAGCAGCAGAAGGCACGAGAGCTGTGTTTTGTGTATCCAAGTCATCTGGCATTTCAAATGGGGCTCCAATGTTACTGATTCAAGACTTTGGAGTTCAGTTCTTGTTAAGCTTTCGGGGAGTTCGATTCTTGCGGTGTTTTGGATCCGAGTTACTTTTGTTAATGTCAGATATTGCGGGTGTTTCCTTGTTTTTGCAAAATATGGTTTCTTTTTATATTTTGATATAAGACCAATTTTTTTTGGTTAATATTTACCGTGATTATTGCATAAAAACAGGGATATATACATAGTCCAGTATACGTGTGTTGAATACTATATATAGTTATTTTGGGAACATCATATTGAGTTTAACCAGTTTAAACACTTTTTTAAACTCGTAAAAGGAAAAAGGTTACTGGGTATAAAACATATAAAAGTGCAAAAGCTGTGTTCCTATAGCAAATAAAAGAGAAATATAGTTCTAGTGTGCCTACATCTATCTATACCTATAACAAATCGAATAGGTCAATAAGAAAAGGAAGAGAAAATATATATACATATAAATTGGGTAGTGATAGTCTCGATTGGATTGGGAATACCTTTCTATACTAGCAACAACAATAAAAGATTGATCGTTTCAGTTCTGTCTTCCGTTTTATTTACTTTCATCGAATATTTCGGCCTGTAGCCGCCGCCGCACAAAAAAAAACTCCGCCGCGGCTTGATTCAGTTTCGGACTGTTTTGTGCTCTTGTTCGATTCGGGCTTTATCTTTTGTGCATGACCCAAGAAACAAGCGCCAACGTGAAACGGATTAAAGTAAAAATATAACAACAACAAAAAATAAATAATCATCTATTTACCTTACACGAAGTTGCAGCCTGCCAGATAGACATCTATAGTATATACTATATATTATATTGTATATACGAACGTACGTAGATATTGCTGCATGGGAGTTTGAGGTAAGTGGTGAAAGGTTGCTTGTTTTATCTTTTATGTATCTACGCTTATAATGTCGACGTTGAATTCAAAAACCCCATTCCTGTTGGGAATTTCTAATTTTTCTTTATATCAAAAATGACTGGTAATAAACCTCTGAGAAAGTGTCATCAACCGCAGAAGATGGTAGACATGCCATTTATAGAAGAAGGGTTAAAAGTTGTCTCAAAAAAATAAATATTTGCTTTATGTGTGGCTTTGTGTTTGCTAGTGGCAGAGAATAAAAGTTTTGGTTTGTCTATCTTGTGTGTTTATGATTAATAATAGAAAACAAAAATACAGAAAAATTGTTCTAATTTTAAGTATACTTGTTTATTGTTATCATATGGAATATGAAGCGATGGGGACAAGGATTATATTTGTATTTATGTTTAGTTCTATTGTCTTGAAGAATTTTGAATATGTATGTCTGTTACTTTAATTCCTGTTTCCCCATATGAGGCTTTTGGCTAAATTTCCTCATAGTGCATCTATTTATGCAATTTGATTTATGCGCATTTCAATTATTGCTTATCATATGTGCGTCACTTGTTGAGATCATTTAGCGGGTGTTCTCATTCAAGAACTGACTCAACTTGCGAATATAGAAAAATTTTCCTTTAAGATTAGAACCTTGAAGTTCTTAGTTGCTATCGTAAGACCTTCGGTGATTCCGACGGCAAAATCCGCATTGAGGTACAACCATAATGGGTTTAAGGCTTTCAGTATTTATTCCGTGCTAGTATATTTAGTATTTATATAGAGCACTAGGTAGAAGGAATAAAAATTGTGAATAGTCTTTACTTACTTACTTTTTACTTTATTCTCCTTTAATCCCTCATGGGACATACAGCTGCATTACTTTATTTAGCTTAAATCATTTTACACCGCTTTGATATATTCGAATCAAGACTCAAGCACCAGGTGGGTAATTGCCTTGCTAAGGAAGAAACTGAGTATTCTACTTTCAAAGGAATATGAAACGGATCCCATGGCCAAGAGTATGCTGATAAACTCCATGGTCAAGAGTATGTTGCTACTTTATACCGCATAAACTAAAATCGATCGATTGTCTTGAATGATTCTCCAGGTGCTTTTAAATCTGTTTTACTACCATCTATGATAATTTATTTCAAAATCTTTTGTAAATCTAGTTTTGTGACCAGAATCAGCACACTCAGAGCTGAGCTGAAGAGGGCAACTGTTTCCGCTCTATGTCTCATGAGGGATTAAAGGATAAGATGAAGAAGATACTTTTAAGTGCTCCGCAGTTTTTAAAATGGAGACAAAGAGTTTGTTTTAAATTTTGAATTTTACACAAAATTTAGTGTGTCGAAGCGCATGAGCTTAACTCTATCGAACACGTTATACCAACTTCGGAAGAAAGAATGGAAAGACTGGATTTCCAGTTCAGTTCAATCAGGCCCAAATCGAGTCTTGGCCTCCTTCAGTTTTCTCCTCCAACTTTCTCGCTCACTGGCTAGGGTCCTCCAATTCCGTACGCCCAACAAGGGTGCAGCGTCTGCATCTACGGCTTTAAACCATCTTTTCCTGGGTTGTCCTTATTTGTATAGTTCAAATTTAATTTCCCTGTGTAACGCTGTTGATTGAAGTACTTTACGTGGTGAATAGAAACTTCAATTGCCCTGTTGTACTTCCTCCAGTTCTTTATTTGTTGACGTCACTATTGTTCCTAGATATTTAAAGTTCTTTCTTATAGAGGTAGCTATTTATTGTGAAGTTGGTGCTTAAGAGTGCTCTTTCTGATCTAGTCTGCAACATTGCTTTAGTTTAGTCTTGTTTAACCCATGTTGTCATTGCGGAGTTGTCTAGACTTATGTAGTAGTCCTTTGCTCCTAACAGTGACCTACTTACTATGTTCAGATCATCAGCGTAACCCAATATTTGCACCGACTTGTTAATTAATGTTCCATTCCTGTCTAATACTGTTCTTCTGATGACAGCTTCTAGCGTCAGGTTGAAAAACATCGGTGCTAGACCATCTCCCTGTTTCAGTCCTTGTTTAATGTGGAAGCCTTTAGTTAACGAGTTATGAACCTTTACTTGAGCTATTGTATCTGATATCGTTACTTTTATTAGCCTCACTAATTTAGTAGGTATTCTAAGAACTATACGGTTTTCAATGAGCTTTTCCCTGGATATTGAGACGTAAACAGGCTTAAAATATACGAAAATCTGATATACGTTTACTGTTTACATTTTTCTCCCAGTACTTCTCTAAAAGCTGTTTAAGGCAGAATAGTTGGTCCGATGTAGACATTTTCTTACGGATTGGTATTCACCCAATATTTCCTCGGCAATAGGTTCTATCCTATTTCAGGATATTGGTGAAAACTTTGTAACCTGAGCTCAGTAGTGATATACCTACTCCTGTAGTTTCTGCCGTCGAGTTGGACGCCGCTCTTTTGTATTGGGCGTATAATTGTTTTTTTCTAGTCTTGTGGTAGCGATTCTTCATTCCTTATTCCACATATTAGCCTATGTAGACATTGTGCGACTTCGTTGTCACAGTACTTAAGTAGTTCAGCAACAATCTCGTCTTCCCCAGGGGATTATTGTTTTTGAGCTTATTTATGGTTTTTTAAACCTCGTCCAGGGTTGGACTCGTTATTATTATATGGTCTGCTATGTCTCTTCTTGTTGATGTTGGAGCATTTTGGTTAAGCAGGCCTTTAAAGTAGTTTTCCATTTATTTTGAACTTCCGTAGGGTTAGTAATAATACCCAATTGTCGTCTCTGCACATCCTAGTTCTGGGTTTAAATTTGTCAGTAATCGACCTTATATCCTTATACGCTTGCCTAATGTTTTGTTGCTAATAATCAAGCTAGCGTCCAGAATTCTCGCATTTTGTTGTTCCCCTCTTCTTTTTACTTAACATTCGTCGCTTTGCTCTAAAGGTTTCCATTCTAGTTCTGGTCGGTCTTGCGCTATACCCCCAATAACTTTTATTTCTTTCTTCTACTGCGGCTTTACATTCTTCGTCAAACCAATCGTTCCTGTTTCTTCTTCGTACCAATCCAATGACGTCTTCGACAGGGGCCTTTAAACTGTATCCCCATATTTCATTTATGCTATCTGGCTGTTGCTCCAGCCTTTGGGAGATTCTTCTTCAAGTCAATTCCTTATATCTCTCTCGTTTTCTTCTGATCTGATTCTGATCCCTTTTTATCAATTATCTGCATTAGTTACATTAACTTTTGTCAATAGATATCAGAATAAATTATTTTATCATTTTTCATCATCTCTTTTCAACAAATTGTCTAGATGTCATAACTTTTGGTAGCGGACTGTATATAAACATCCTGTTCGTTAGTTTTTTTCTGTCAAATTATGTAACAGCCACCATCAAGAGTTTTGATTTGTATTCAACTTCGCAAAAATTATTTAAAATTGTTGGTGACGCATTTTCGTTTTGTTAGTGATGTCTTGACTGCTTACCATAGCATACGTAATGCCAATTTTGCTTATTTTTTAGAACTCCATCTAATTTTTTTGCAATTCTGCATCTTTTACATGGAAATTCTCCATTTTCACACACGCAGGAGTATTTTTCCAAAAAAATCAATTTTCCAAACTCACTGAATAATTTTCTATTTAAATTTTTGAAAATTCATTCGATAACGTTCTTAAAATGGCGGGTGAAATGAGCAAACTCCTTTTGTAGATGAACATTAATTCTAGATTGCGGAAACAATAAAGACCAAGAAAAATAATGAAGTAATAAACGGCGAACTTAAAAGTAAATTTATGAATATTTTTCCCGGTTCATCCTATGAGCTTCTTACAGAAGAACTCTTAAATTATTTTCAATAACAGCCTGAAAGTGGTAATTATATGCCATCCCAAAAACGGTTAATAACTTTTAATTATATACTTCTTCCTTTCAACAATCTACAAATATACTAATTGCATTTATACATGATTGGATGATATCATAGATCATAATTATGAAACGTCTACAAACTAATAAAATTAAACAAAATAAAATAAATTAAAAAAAAAAAATAAATGGAAAAAAGTCACGTCTTGTTATTATAAAGCTGTAAGTAGCTTTACTTAAGTTTATTAACAACAGTGACTAATATTAAAAAAAAACACTTTTAAACAATCAACACAAAAACGTGATTAAAGAAAAAAAACTTAAACTGGAAAAATAACAACAACAAAAACAACAAAATTAATAATAATATTTCAGGTTTTTGTTGTAAATGTGATGAGAGAGAAGGAGAAAAAAATACATGAAGATGAGCTCACCTTTAAAGGCACCAAAAAGAATCTTCGATTTATTCATTTCGCTCCATCGTGATGGGGGCTTTTCCCATGCATTTTAGAAACACCTGAGACAACTGCAGGCCACAGTCTCTGTACAGAACGAATTTATTTACTCAGGTGTAAATTTATTTATTTAAGGTCTTTTTTGCCTTTTCCCGTTCTTCATTGGGATTTAACGTCGAAATTTTACTATGTCTGAGATGAAAAACAAATTCGGAGCCATTTTGTGTTGTTTTCTTACACTTCTTTGTTCTTCGGTTGACGTGAACGTTCAGGAAGAAACATTTCACAGTTTCTTATTCATTTCTAGATCAGCGAACTTGAAATTTAAAAAGAAACACAATTTTAAACTAAAATGCAAGGCGATTGAACTTAATATTTTTGAAAGTGGGTTCAATGGTATTGTAGCAGAGAATGGGTGAAAACTTTGGTGGTCTTATTATAAGTCTAAGTTGAGTTTTGTTATAGAAGGAAGAAATATTAGGTATAGTGGGAGTCAAAAGATTGTAAACACCGGACATATTACTTCTGAGGTGAAAACTCCCTATGAGTCAATGCATTAATCAATTCGAACTGTCAATTGTCAGTTTATATGCCAAAGAAGAAAGGGTGCTCAATACCATAAACTTCAATCCAATCCCCTCCATTGTCCAAAAAACTGACAATTGACAGTTCGAATGGGTAAATATGCATTGACTTCAGTATGAAACGAACAATACAGGAAACATTTTAAAGCACAAGAAAATCTTTTACAAAAGTTTTTTGTTATTTAATAACTAATAAGTTGCACACAACTAAATTTACGTAATATAAAATAATAAAAGAGAAAATCGCATTTTAATTTAAAAACATTACGTTAGATTTAATTAAGATTCCGAGAATTTTTAACCGCCACCAATCAGTCCTAGTTCACATGCCATGCCGGAGTGCACGTTTTATGTTCTGCACACATTTTTAATGGTATGATGAAAGAGAAGGATTTGACGCTAGAAACGCGTAATCTAATTGTAGAATATAGAAAAAGGGGAAATCTGTAGGGACAAGTCGTGTTACTGGAACTTCACCGGAATTCAAGTTTTAACCGTAAAGCATAAGTTAAATTAAGACATATAATAATTTAGGGTCCCTGCTGAGGGCCAGTAAGTTAGACAGATTGTAGAGCCGTTAAAGAAGAGTAAGTTGTTAAGTTTGATAAATGCTTATCAAAACTGAAAACAAATACAAATACTCGTGCGGAAAGTTCTACATGAAGTGACAAATAATCTGAGTTCCTGTGGCGTCTAAAACACAAAAGAGATTACCCAAAATCAGGGGAAAAAAGTAAGTGCATCAACAATACGAAGAGTATTGAATGCCAACGGATTGCATGGAAAGACACCTTGTAATTCTGCTGATAACCGCGAAAAAGCATCAACTTCGCCAAAAATCACGCTTTTCTGTTTTGAAAAAATATGTTTTCACTGACAATAGCAGGCTCGAAATATTTGGCAAAAAAATTAAGGGTAAGGTGTAGATGTTATCCAACAGCGTGTTCCTGCCATAAATATCACGCCACGGTGATACATGGCTAGGGATACGAAATCGGTACTCGATTCTTTATTCATATGAGTACTTGGCTTTCTATTCTGCTCATATCAGTACTCCATACTTTTACTCATATCAGTTCTTATAGGATAAAATCGTGTACCGAGTGCAATTTACATACAAGTCAGAATTCTAGCTAATTGCAAGTTGAGGCATGAACGCTCTCAGCGTGCAACAGGCACGGACAGCATCGAAACGACTGCATGGCACTCACAACAAGCACAGTACACCGAAGTAAAAATTCGACTTCTCTACAGGCATGTACGGAATAGTCTAAACAGAGTACGGTACTCTCACGGTTTTTTATATTGAAGGGAGCACAATTGGGGCTTTAAATAATAAAGAGTGTCCTCAAGCACTTAGTAGACCGGTTCTCGTTCGTTTGCGTAAGATAATCTGAGTATTTAAAAAACAACTTAAAGCCAATCATGCATAAATTGGGTCTGCTAATTCAAAATGGCGGGCCAATATGGCGGACGAATTTCGTCACTTGTGTTCCGATTCCGATTAAATTCCCAAATTGCCTTATTTACCCGCGAAAACTCCAATTTGTTAACATATAGCCAGGGGCAATTTGTTGGTGTCGAACGGTTTTCTACCATGGGCAGCAGTATGTAGGTTGTTCAAGAGTTGGAAAATCTGAAAATCTTGCATCCTAGCTCCAAATTAGAACATTCAACATAGTGTATCCTGAAGCAGTGGGTTTTCACTTCAGAAGTTGTAAATGTCCGGTTTATACAAACTTTTGATTTCCACTGGAATGTGTACAGAAAATCCCGTATTAGTTTTTTATGTTAAAGTACGACGGTGGTCCGAAAAATTTCCAACCTCAACCTGAAGATGACAGCACACGTCTTCTTTTGACATTTACTCACCAAAGTTGTCGTTTGATGTGAGTGTTTTTGTGTAAATCAGTAGTTGCAGTTTTTGGACATCCCGAGTGTTCATCGTCTCTCAAGCTCTCTCGGCCACGTTTAAATTCAGCTGCCCAAAAGTGGTAAATGATAGTACAGAGTCTTGTACACAGAGTCCAACTGATCATTTCATCATCACTCAAACGACTGTCAAATAACAACTGCACATCCAAAACGGCTGAAACTTTGGTGAGTAACTGTCAAAAGATGCACAACTACATTTACTAGCTTTTATTGACGAGTCCTGCCATCTTCACGATGAGGTCGGAAACTTTGCAGACCACCCTCGGCGGTGCACGACGTTTTGCCTCAAAAAAAAAATAAATCAATGAATGAGTTTTGTTACTCAAGTTTTTTTCTGCTTTCCTCATAAATGTAAGGTAAGAAGCAGGCCGCGCAGTGACGATGCGTTTTAATTTCAGTCTTCACATCGGTTAATAGTCAAAGAGCAAGAAATTTGTTAACCTGCACGAACGGTAAATGCAATAATAACACTCCATAACTTAATTTTTTTTGGTATACATGAGTATTTAGTAGAACGAGTAGGAAATTGAACTATGGACGAATATACGACCGAATAACATATAAACACATCATCGAAAATTATTATCAATGAAAATGAGTGATTTTAAAGAAAAAATGACGATCGGAATAAGCGACCAAATGAATAGCTAATTTAGTAAGTAGTTAAAAAACTCAAGAAACTGGATCTGTACATTATCTGCTAAGGTCAAGCAGAACGAAACGTGCTCATTTGAATGGCTGCTTTGAGTGAAAGTGGGTCTGGTCTGATGGAGTCATCCGCGTCAACTTGAGATTGTTGTCAGCAATTACGACTTTCTCACTCAAATTTGTGGCGAGTATTGAACAAAGGTGGGCGTTTGCATGCATACGAAATTCAGTTGACACAAGAACCGAAAAAAAATAAAGTCAACGGTTTCCACATCTAACCGTAGAAAAACGTAACTAGAATCGTCCAGTGTGGCAAATAAACATCCTCAAGTTCGGTGTGTTACTTTGAGGTCCTGAACGTTAGAATGAGAGCGAGGTAGAAACTTTGGGTGCTCAATGGGATTTTAATGTCGGGGTGGAAATTCGGTTGGACAGTGTCCGACTGAGATCGTATGCGAGCTCTGCTGATGATCATTGAAAGTCGGGATCAATTGACGTACGAATACCTAGTACGCCGAAGTGCATGCCTTTACTGCAATGACACATGTTGTCCTTTGCCATTAAAGCGGCTTTAAGTTGGCTAAGTAACCGTTCGACCATTCCGTTCGTACCAAGAAGATTCACATTTTGATCTGAAGTGAGTTCAAGTGATGGAACGTTGAACAACGAGTTTTGCAACCGTAGAAGGGCAAGTGCGCCTAATTGAGTGAGATTTTGGTTATCTGGGGAATCGATCTACAACTGTGAGGATGTATGCCTATCCTCGAGATGATGGAAATGCTCCTACTATATTTGTGCGGTTATGGCTAAATATATTTTTCAGAAGCTGGAAGGTCTGTCTCAATATCAAAAACCACTTCTACCGTTTGCCTGTCACCTATGTTACTCAAGTAAAGGAGCCAAATATTTCATGTACAGTAGAGTGATTAGAGTAAGACGTGGTGCCCCTACAAATTCATTGATCGTGACAAATTTACATAAAACTGAGTAAAAAACTACTCGCAAAAATTTAACTTAAAAATTATGGCAACCCTAATCACAAAACCACAAGCAATTAATTCCTAATCACTCAATCTCTGCTTACAAGAATCTCTTGAAGACGGGAAAGGTACAACAACCTAGACAGACGAGAACAATTGTTTTTTAATTTAACTGCGAAAAAAAGATTTAATTATAAAGTTTTTTCCCTAAGGCTAATAATAGTTCACACCATATCTTGGCACAAATATAACTGCAACAAAAAGCCTGACCTCAAGCCTAAGTAGCCTAGGCTAACTGATATTTTATGTCGATGAGAACAGCAGCCCCAGCACCAACATCCACGGCAAGAAGCTGGGCGCGCAGCAGAAAGCAAGTAGCGCAATTTTTAATTAGTGACATGCAAATTGAGCACAAAAGCTCAAATCAACATGTGGTGGAGCTTGTTGCCTATTGTTTAAGTTGCTGCCATGGTGGAAGAAAAAATAAACAGCACACAGAATTTGTATAGAAATTCTCGCAGGATTACGCAACTATGTAAATTGACGCAATAGGAGCGAAATATATGCTGAATGAAAAAAAGAAAAAACGGGTGCATAAACCGTAGGGAGCCATTGTTCGGTAGATGGCGCACGAATCCATCTTTTGCCTTTTAACTGACTCAGCGTCTGGCAAGCGGCGTCTAATTGTGCTTATCATTAAATTTTCAAATTTATTCCCTTTACCTGTAAATGGTTCTATTTAAAAAACAACAAAAAAAAACACAGGCAGATTTATTTTTCCTAATCCTCGTTTTTGCCTGCGATTTGCTTCGGTTGACCGGCTACAAGCGCTGAAATTGGAGTGTTTTGCTGATGGACGCCCCCTCAGCAGACAGCGCGGAACAGCAGCTACGGGTCGCTCCAACGTGTCTGCGGGCAGCATTAAAGATAATTATATTTTTTACGCGCGAGGCTGTTTACACTTCACTCTTCCTTTCATTACATTTTACATGGATCATGGCGAAGTTTGAATTTCGTAACGTAATTTATCTTGCTTTGCGCGTTTAGGTGTATTCCAGGTAAGAAAATATTACAAGGTACTCGCGGGTCCATGATGTTTTCCAATTTGTGTTTTATTGAGTTTTGTCTTGAATTTTTAATTTTGAAATTTTCTTAATGATTTTAGGATGATTACATGGCAATCGCAGATAAAGTTTTGAATAAATTTTTAAGCATTATCAGAAATCCTGAAAATGTTTTTGTGAAATATTTCAAAACTCAGACAGGAATGGGAAAATTTCGTTGACACAAATCAAGATGTAAGCCAAAAGTAGACAGTCAGTTTATTAGAGTCTAATACCTTTAAACAAGATGTTATATACTTGTAATTTTGTCTATTAATATATTCTTTTAGAAGAAACCCCTACTAACCGGGTATCATCTTCAGAAGTTAACTATGAAGGTTACAAAGAAGTGATTTTTAGATTACCCTTTTTCGGAAGTAATTATCCCTAAAAAATCGGAAAAGCCTTGGGTATTTAATTCTGTTTTACTATCAGCAGCACTAATTGAGTTGCTGTGATTGCTTTGATTCACAACGTTCGTATATACATATATGTGCTCGGATTATTATAAAGGTCAGTAGAAAAGTTTCAGGAAAAGGTATTAATGCTTTTATTCCTTCCTTTACTTGGCCTCTAAAGATTTCCTCTAGTTTGTGCGATTTCTAGCGGCTTGCTTCCAGTTATGGTTTCATAGGATCATACCTGCCCCTGCCACTGACATATAATAATGGACTGCTCATCTGAAATTATTTCCATACAAACTCATGGCACCAAAAGATATGTCCTCTCGCTTACCCATAAGCCCCTTTGTCATCGAACTCAAATTTTGTTAACATTCGTGTTGAGTTCAGTGCATTAACTGGCATAAACAAAATCAGGTAGTGCCAAAACTGAAAACATGAAATTTGACATTCAAAAACTGCATTAATTTCTTTCTCTTTCCCCATAAGCCCCGAAATTTGTTGAATCAGGGGTAGAGGACCTCGGTTGTTTTAACATAAAGATTTGTGATTGATAAAAAAAATAATTTTAAAAAGGAAAAATCATTGTATTTGTTTTTTTTTTTTAAATATTTATTTTGTTTCAATGTTACAAATACGAATATAAAAAACTGACCTGTGTACATGTCAGTGGAAAAAGGTTTGCCACCTATGACGAATTGGTGCCATGAAAATTTTCTGATGAGCAGTCGATTCTATATGTCATTGGCCCCTGCTATAACTGCGTCCTTCCATCTCTTTCTTGGTCTTCCTACTGGTCTATCCCTTACTATATCCCCAAATACGAGTTTTTTGGTATACTTGACTGGTCCATTCATGCAATATCAGGTTGGCCCACTGACATATACATATGTCAGTGAGATGGCCACTTTTTCTTAGGACCAAATTTCCCTGACTTTTCAAGGTTTTCTAGACAATATTGAAGAGGCGCAGACAGTCAAAGGTCAAGAAAATACATTTTCCTTAAATATACCGCAAATAATCGGTTTTACGTTAACTTTGGTTATTATACAATTTGATCGGGAGATAAATCTTTTCATGCAAAATTTACATAGAACCAATAGTTTTTGAAATACAGGGCTGAGAAAACTCGGGCATTGCATGGCATTCGTTGCCGCACGATCTCCCAAGTTAGTCTACGAAAAGCAGGTTGTTGGGATGGAGAAGTGTATTTAGGTTCTTGATTTTCTCTGAAGAGATTTTTACATCAAGTATGCAAGCAGAATGTCAACGTTTCCGAACATCAGTTCCTTTTCCAGCGATCAAATGCGACGTCGGCAAGTATTCGAAATTTAGACTTTTGCGTCAAAAAGTTTTCAAAATTTTGATCTCAGTTGAAAATTTGTCATTGACGTTTTCGAAAAGGCCTTATATTAGTGGTCTAAAGAGTGAAATGAACAACTTAATAAGAATTGTGAGACGCCAATATCTTTGATAAAAATGGTTCTACTTTCGAAGCTATAGTTTGGAAAAACTCAGGTTTAGCGGGTAAGACCTTGATGCTTCAAAGTCAGATATTATCAAGTCAGCTGGAATCATATGGCCTAGCAATTATTATCCATGCATAATATCAAGGACAGACTTGATTGTTTTTATAACTCTAGAAACGGATAGAAATGTCCATTTATCTATTTTTGGGCTACCTTGTTCACTGATCCAAAACTAACTACAATATAATCATAGTTGGCACAAATATCCTGAAGTTCCCGAAGGCATTTATTGTGGGGTTACTGGATGTAGTTTATATTCTGTCTATTTGAAGCAATCAGTAATTTTGCACAAGCACTACACTTGAAGAAGTACATTTTCTTCCTTTTTCCAGCACCAACCATCAGCATATCCTAATATAGGGAGAGTCTGTCTATAATGCAATGTCGAATAGCAAGGTCTAGTAGGAAAGATAGTAGAGAATACCAAAAGCCTGTGGGATGATAGTCAAGCGTTTTAACCGCTAGGTTACCCAAGCCGACAATTGAATTATTGATTACTAAAAAGTAATAATGCATTATTTCAAACAACGCCTTTGTCTTTTTAAACACTTGTTTGATCTCCAAATGAAAAATCAATGAAATAGCTCTACTGAACTCTCCGGTTTATTCTTATTTACTTTTGAACCCCTTAGATTCTAGTATAACTAAAATGTTCTCAAGACTAAAGATATATAACAATAAAGTATCCTCATTCATTGGAACTACTGAAATCATATTTGAGTCAAAACCCCAATATTTCGTAACACACCAACCAACACGAATTTATAAATGACAGAATTACATCTTTTCACAAGTAGAAATTTCCTCAATAATAACCCGATTTTCAAGTAGTTTACTATAACATGCATTTACGGGTCCTACTTATGGCACATCAGCCCTAAAATCTTACCGATATTTAATATAAAACATTTCCAACACAAAAAAACTTATGTAAACTAAAGAGCTTCATTGTTAGACTTCTTATCTGCCCACTTAGTTTGCTTAAAAGCCGTCCCACATTTTCATTACTTACTTAACGCAGTTCGCGCGGCGCGAGTGATTTATTTTGAAAAAATCACCAAGCATAAAATATTTTTTTGTGTTGATTCTTTATTTGATTTTATAAGTTTTTTGTCAAGTAGAAGACGAATTTTCCATGATTTTTGAATACTTTGAAAGCTGAAAATTACATAATTTCGTAAAGTTCATCCATAAAGAAAAAAAATAACAAAAACAAAAACAAAAAAGAAGGCAATTGTTCACCTGCATAACTGTAAGGAGTCGCAACTGAAATCGTTGCGCAATTGTTGTTAAATTTCGCTCTATTTATTTCCTTCTGTACAAATGAATGCGGCAATAGATATAGACATTGAAGCTACTTAACGTAAACGTTCGTTACATTACCGTTTTCTCGTTTAGCCATTTTTATATAGAATAGAAAGCTAAAATCTTTAAAGATAAACGAAGGTTAGATAATCGCACAAAAAATAAAAACTTTACTTATCTATTAAAATTCACGGCAGCAAAAATTCATGCCATTTTGAACTGCTTTGAAATGAAATTTCGCGGCGTAACCAAATATATGCGAGCAGCCATCATGGATTAACGATCATCACTTTTCGCAAGCGTAATAGGAAAATGATGTTATTAAGAAAAGCTAATCGCAAGGTTAGATCGATAAGTTAATGAATGTTTGAGTGAGTTTGTTAAAAGTGGAAATGTTTAATGACTGCAATATGATAGCAGCAATGATATAATGCTGATAGTATCTTAGAGGTTAACACCTTGAGAGATTTTAAGATTTTTGTTATTGTTTGATTACTCTTATGACTATATATGAAAATGTAATTTCGGTGAGGAATTCAGTAGGAACCATTAGTCAGATTAAATTGCGCTCCACACCAAATATTAGCAATCAACTGCCATCAAACTGAAATAGTCTTTACCATAAAGATCATGCCTGTCAAAATAAAATCGAAAAGACTAGAGCTAGAGTAGAGTATGTGAGGTTATGGCCACTACTTGAGAAAAAGAACTAATGCAATTAAACAAATCTGCAGTAATAAAGATACCAGGAGTTTCTACCGGGAAGTAGACATGATAAAGAAAGGACACAACCCCACCTTCTCCATGATAAGAAGAGAGGATAGAACAATAGCTAGTAGTATCGATGGCATACTTGTGGTGTTGGGGAAATACTTTAGAGATCGAAGTTCAGATGACCCAGAAAACGATGGGCCAGAACCTACAATTAAATGCTGCTAAGCACAAAAATCATAAAACTTCAGATACAAATGATATACCAACAGAAAACTTCAGATACAAATGATATACCATCTACAAACTATGGAGAAGTCGAAAGATGCTGGAAAAATGGGTTTTAGGCACAATTCTCCAAGTCCACAAAAAAGATGAATTGATTAACTGCAAAGACTATAGAGGTTGTTGAAGACAGATCGCATATCTTAAAAAGTAGACTGAAACCATATATGAAACTCAAGACAGAAGATTACCAAGAAGAATTTTGAGATAACATATTGAAAACAGACCAAATTTTCATAATGAGACAAATACTTTGTAAATACTGGGGAGAAAGCATTGATATGCACCTTCTTTCTGTAGACTACAGAAATGCTTATGACCTGCTTTATAAAAGAGAGCAATGGAGCAACATGAGAAAAATGTGTCTACCGATAAAAGGCTGTTTACTGTGCAAAATGACGACGAAAGAGTTAGAACACAACTGATAATATCGACGTTGCAATTCAATAAACTTCCCTTAAGAATTAGCTTTGCCTTCTTGTTCTTGTGATCTTACCAATATTTTTTAACGTTGCAATTATGATAAGAGCAGAACTTAATGAGGCAAATAGCATCTACACAAAAAACATTCAGATACTAGGTACTAGCCATCGCAGAGTAAATGACGAAGTTTATGATTATATCAAAAATAGAACAACGATTAGGACGAAGCAGTAGTCTTGACGATCATATTAAGGGATATTCATAGATGAGTTGTAACGGCAAATAAAACCTAGCTCGCCTGCGCCCCGGTTCTAAGAGTCAATAAATCTGTATCTGAATGGGCCTTTCCACACCAGTATTCTGTATTCTCACAAACACAAATAGAGAAACAGTTGGAGGGGGGATAAGAAGCGTCAAGCATTCAATTCGAGATTGTCAGAAAAGCACACGCACATATTCAAGTACCTAATCGGAATATGAATCGGTACGCTGCTGCAGGAATACGGGTGTGGAAATCTCGGTGGTTGTCATTTCGGTTTGCAGATTGCAGAAAGAATACTAGTGTGGAAAGGCCCAATATCATCATTATCAGTAGTTCCCCAGCCTATTGTTGACTTTGGCTTCTCCAGAGTTCGCCCCGATCTCCGGCCCGTCTTTGCCAGTTCTTAAGGTACATTTCCACTTATGCACTTTTGGGCTCCACTTGCAAAATGTAAAATGTAGGTATATATGTAAATTGAAAAGTGTAGTCCTATTTTACAAGTGTATCCACTTGAACGAATGAAGGTTATGCGACTATAAGGGGTTTTAAACGATTCTTGTCTTGTAGCAATTCGTAAAGTTCAGGTAGAAATTCTAAATAAACACTTTAATGACTTGTATCTGTCCGCTAAGATTGCTATTAATTTAGAAAAATGCTTGAATAAAGGGTAGTAACAAAGTTGCCAGGAATTGGAGTGTTACGAGGCCGTCAATCGTAGAAAGTTCCCATAATAAGGCTCATCTCCTTATTCAAGCTCTCGCACTATATTTACAATAATTGTAAGATTTTCCCGTTTTTTAATCCACTCACGAACCCAGCATGTCCTTTTACTCATTTTGTTCCTACGTTTTCTTCGTCTACGTAAAATAATTACCATTGCAGTTGTAGCTGCTAGAACTTCTTGATACGACGACATTTTCAAGTTAATAATTATTCCCTCTTTCCATTTATTTGGCAATCTTTCTTCGTATCATAACGGTGATATCTTATGAATGGCAATTCGTACAGGAAAATGTATAATAAATTTTTGGAGTTACTTCTTAAGAATCGTTCATATATAGAGCACAGTATGAGAACTAGATGGGGAGTAAACATCAAACATTAACAAAAAAAGCCGTTAATAAAACAAACTTTAACTTGATTTTGACCCACTTCCATACAACCGATCAACTTCAAATTTTGCACAGTTTAGCTCGTATATACAATCAGACCATTTTGTAAAAAAATTTAAGTGGCGGTTCCAAAATGGCAGCTGATTTTTGCATTTGCGTTCCCCGACTCCCGACATGGTACAAAGCGCATGACAGGTAGAATGCAATTTGTGGTGTAGCGTCATTCGAAATTCAAAATGGCGGCGCAAAAGAGTTCGGTTTTCGCTCCCGACCGGGTCGGTCGCATCCTCTTGCGACTGGCCCCCAACTCTAATTTCAGTGATCAAATAACAGTGTCGAAGTTTACTGTTAATCTCAGTTTTAAATGAAAACCAACGTGGTTTTTCGAATAAATTTGTAGTATCTTTAAAAATAATCTATGTTTTAAATTCTGTTTTTCGAACAGCATCACATGACTTTTTACAAAACTAAAAATTAGTTTTTCAAAATCCAGTGAATTTTCTTATGTTCAAACTATGATCAAAACGTGTTTTATTCAATTTCAACAATCTCATGAGTATAAGTTAAAATTATCAGAGTGCTCTGTTAATTACCAATCAAAGGAACAGTATTAATTTCAATCAATGAACAGACTCAGGGATTTTCGAGATTTTTTAAGATAATCTCTACGCAGCATGGCATTCATAAGGGACCGTTATTTCTTCAGCATTGATATATACACGTGGAAGTTTCTCAACCATTAGTTATTCAGAGTTACAAATCACCAGAGCGATTTTCACCTTAAACTAGACATAACCCTACAGCGTCGAAATATAAAGAATCCTAGGAGATGGGCCAGTTTATCTAGGATCTTGATAAACACAGTTTTCGAATTTGAAGAGGCAATCTATGATACGCCAAATGTCTAGTTGAGACAGCTCACCAACTACGACTTTTACATCATTTGTGACAAGTCTTGGAGCTAAAAATTTTAAACTAACAAAGAATTAGTGGTTGATATGGTTGAAAAACCTTATACCAGTTATAACCTTGGGGTTATACCATCACTTAGGAGATGGAAAGTTTAAAAAACAACAACAACAACAAAATGGCGGCGGGTTTGAAATGGCAGACATGTTATAGACTAAAAAGTAGAAAGTATAACCGATCAACTTCAAATTTTCCACATATGGGTAGTTTGCTTGATGGTGCAAACTGACAATTCTGTAAAAAAAATCTAGATGGCGGTTCCAAGATAATGACCCATTTGAAAGGAAATGACAAGTAGAATGCAATTAGTAGTATTGCGTCAAAATGGCGGAGGTTAAAAGGGTTAAAAGTAGAAAATAAAATTGGTGTAATATATTTTAACAAATCTATATAAACTAGTTGGGATCCCCGTTACCGAAATTCGGTCACTAAAACAATAAATATATAAAATTCACGATTTGTTCGAATTTAAATTCAATTTAAATATTTTTATTTCAAAAAAAAATTATACGCAATGGCGAATTTTTAATTACTATGAAACATTTGCATTGTCGCTCCAGAGCATCTAAAATTTCCCAGGATATTTTTAATCGCATCCATGACGTCTTGTAGTGGAAAATAGCAGCAACATCAGTAACTACAGCATCATTGAAACGATACAATACAACTCAATAATACTATACACAAAAGAGTATAAAAAAATGCACGCACAAAGTGACCGAGTTTTTTTAAGTCAGTTATGCCGCCAAAAATCTACACAAACGCTTGTTTTTCTCTGTTTCTCATTGGCTTCACTGAAACGGCATTTGTGTCAATCGTAGGCTACTCAGCTCTACGTTGATGCTCACAAAAAATTCAAATTTTCCAACGGCTTTTTAAAATTCGAAAAATTAAAATCGCTATAACTTTTTTATTCGTGAATCGATTTCGTTGAAATTCCTTATTACAAAACTATGCCATAAAAAGAACATTTTCTGAAAATTTAAACGAAATCGGTCCACGAACAAAAAAGCCTTAGCGTGTACAAACTTTTTGTTTGCCTATTAATATATAAGATAAATACGTTGTTTCATTTAATTCCTTTGCCTATTGTTATTTTAAGGCAATTGTTTGTCAGAAGTAAACTTGAGTTTACTTTGCTCAATTTTGAGCCTGTATCCAATCATTTCCGCTATTTTGCTCTTTTCGGCTTAAGTTACATGTACTAACTGTGATAACAAAAAATTACAACATTTTCAAGCTGTAAAGCTCTTAATTAAATACTTATTGTATATAAAAAAAATATAGTTTATATATAGTTTCTAGTATTCTTCAAGTATATATAGTTTCTAGTATTCTTCAAGCTACACATTCAATTTTAAGTCAATGGCTGAACTTACCTTTTTTAAGGTAATAGAAACCTGATTTACAATTAAGTCCTCATCCACTAGGAGTCACAAGTCTGTCGTTGAATAATATCATGACATTTTATATACCTTTGAGAATTGTCGACATAAGATAAACTTTTATAGCTTAATGAACAGGAATAAGGGCATTACTTTGGAAACCATCGAAATATTCCATGAAATTTGTCAAATGTGTATCTAAAAAAAAGAAAAATACATGAACACTTTAGATCAATCACAATTTAAAAATGGTTGGATTTGATTATTTTATAAAAATTCTTAAACATAAAAAAATTGTACATGAAGGATTAAAGTATGTACTTTTGTATAGATAGGCTTCGTTAGAACCTAAATTTTTACTTTCTTCTTTTCGCATAAGAAGCACTAAATAAAGTAAATATACAGCACCTGTTGTTCAATGGCGCCCCCTTAAATTACCATTTTGTAAGAGGAATTGCTGATCTTGACATTATTTTAGGACCCCACTTGCTACATATTGTTTGTGCACTTGAGATTTTATCTTGAATGTTAAATTTCTTTCAAGTATATACCATCATACAAAAATTTTAAAGTAAAATTCAACTGATATGGAAAAGAGCCTAAAACACCCACATGACATATAGAAGCGCCTACAATACGGCGATTTGCAAATCAGGAACTTTCTCCACGTATTTCCATAAACATCAGTCCAAAATTAATGTACCGCATGATCCCTTGAATTAATTTGCTCGTTCCATTCTGGAACCAGCCGCCACATATAAAACTTTCTTTATTTACCGGTGAATAAAAAAAACCTTCGGCAGCGGCATCTAGCGAGCTACTCCAGCGCGAATCTTTGTTTAGCATCGGTGTATCAAAAGCCACTCACCTAATGCTATTAATGAGCGAATTAACGGATATTATATCGGATTTAATGCAATTGTATGGGATTTTATCTTGGAGCTATACAACAAGCAACCGCAGCAGCAGCCCCGTGTGCAGTAGGTAGACTGTAATTTGAAGTAGTTTGAAGCGTTCGCCTTAAAGACCAAGCCGCTGCCGCCGTTGAAATTGGTTCCATGCTGCTGATCGCACCTCAATAAAACACACACTTTTACTCCTTTATCTGCCAGCACGAGTAAATAAATATATGTAATAAATGTGCTCGTATATGTAACTTCTTTCGCCAGTCAGAAATGAATAATTCATAGCGACGACGTGGGCAAAAAAATGATTTCCTGATTTGTTGAAAAAGGCGAAATATCAGCGAACAGATAAAAGACAAGAAAAGAAGCAGAAGAAGAAATTGCGCACCGGATCGTACCTATGAATGCTAATTAGGAGGAGCTCAGCTTGTCGGATCTCCTTTGTTCCGCCAGTATATATGGTGTAAAATGATCGTGTACTCTGTGGTAAATAAAAAGTAGGTCAATGTGCCTATGAGAGATCCATCTGTGGGTAAGTCCAGTAAGCTCTGTGTATTGAGGAGAGGGGCTTCTTAAAGTCCGATCTTTTCGTGCGCCCACGTTCCTTAAAAGGCGATCGTGGCGGCCCCTTAAGATTGTCAAAATCATCAAAATGTTTCATCACTTCACTTCCGATTGATCCGGTCTTCATGCGAATGGAAAAGTCCGAATCTGCAGGCAGATACCTCACGGTGGCTACAGCAATCAACAGCACATATATATAGCGTATGCACCTCGTGTAGATACATATGTAGCAATGAACTCGGAGATCGTGAAAGGTTTTCTGGATTTTTTGAGTCTTGTATTTTTTTTTTTAGTTTTTCGACGTCGTCCGTGTTGTTGTTGTTGTTATTAAGCTTTTTGCAGTTCGGTGATATCATTCACCACGGCTTTAAACTTATGTTTTTTTTATTATTATTTTCGTTTGTCATAAGCCTCAAGGATTTTATACGAGATTTTTCGAGGTCCGAGTATCCACGTGATCTAATATGAATAAAAACCTAAGACAGTTCATTAACATTTAATGAAAATCTCCCGCAAGTGTGTTGGGGGCGGAATGAATAGTGTGGAACTTGTGGAATACATTGACATTGAGACTGAGTGCGAACAGGTTACATTTTTTTTAATGTAACTTTTTTTCCTTTATTATATTTCGAACAAATGAGTTCAAATTATCTGCTTTATATTTTTATCAAAACTTTAGATAAATTAGTTTTGTTGATTGATTGCATTTTAATCAATTCTTTTCAATGCTCTGACATTGCGGTCAAAAGATGGCGGAATTTAAAAAGGGGACGTCTCTGCAGGAACCTTGATGTTGGAACTGATATTACACCATTGTCGACGCGGTTAGATGATTTAGATGAGAAATTCGCAGAAGAATAAGAAGATTAGTTTTTTTTGGCATAGTTTATTCTATCAAGCTGAAATAGTTGTGTGTATTCTAAAAAAATACAATGGCAGCTAAATATTTTCTTACGTAAAAAACTTTTCGAATAATAAAAAAAGCTTGTAAAAACTAGAACTTCTGCTAGAAAAGAAAAAAAAATTAGAAATTCATACAAAAGCTTGTGATGTGGGTGATACCTCAAATATCCTCTATTCCTTTATATCTCAAATTCGATTTGAATGAAATTTTTTAACCTTGAATAGAATAACCAAAAAGAAACATCATTATTGTATTTTAAGATTAACAAATACACATGTAATAATGTACTTTGTAGGGCGATAACATGGAAATTGAAGATCTGTCGATTACAAATTACGCAAGATTCCCATAATTCCCTCTTTATTCGGCATTCACTACATGGTCAGTTAAACGTCTTCCGAACTGGCAAGATCATGAACGGTTGGATGGGTTTATTCAATATCATTATCATCCCTGGTACTACAACCTTCTGTGAGCCTTGGCTTTTTCATGAATCTTCTATCTTTCTCGGTTTTACGTCTTGTTCGGGACAACTGGTTGCCCAAACTGAGTTCGATAAAGAGTTAAGTGGTTTGCCGCAAACCCTTTAACTGAACTGATCTTTCGCCTGTCAATTTGATATGTGACTCGCAATTTGACAGTAATACCATGTTTCCATCGCACTCGAAATCCGCAGGTTTTGATAAAACGATTTGGCAAAATCCAAATGTGTTCCCATCGCACCAGGCAGTTTTCGCTTGTCATAACAAACTTGCACATCAAATTTTAAAAACCTAATTATATCAACAAAACTGAGGAATTTGGAAAGAATAGGCTGTAAAATAAGGAACAAATATAAACATTCATTTAAGCTCCATTTTAAACGTTAAAGATAGAAAATTTAAAAAATGACAAATTCGTACTGTCAAAATTTTTTACAGCTGAGAAATTTCCCCAAAATTTCCCACTTGCTGAATAGGCTGAATAGTCATTACCAAGATTTCGATCGAGATTTCATTGAAATCTCCTCCGAAAGGCGATTTCATTTTATATGCTAAAACATGAGATTTCAAACGAGATTTCGTCCGAAATCCTCATTTTTGCCGAAATCGGAAGATTTCGAGTGCGATGGAAACATGGTATAAAGTGAAATTTTTTAGAAAGCCGTAATTAAGTGTTATAATAATAAAAAAATGGATTATGGCCGGTATTATTAATTGTTTCTGAGTCTCTAGCTAGATGATGATGTATTGGAAGAGAAGAAGCGGCGGAGATATAAGAAAATATCGAGGATTTGGCAAAAATAATGGTTAACAAATAAGGACAACTATTCCAGTAAGCGGCTTCTGAGGGAACTGAAATGTTCAGAGTTTAAAGATTACAAAATTTTTTATGTAGATGGATGAAAACCCTTGATTTGATAATGATTTGCTCGCCGGCGTTTACAAATATGATTTTGAATCCGAGAAAAAAATGTGCAAAAAAACACTGAGATTTTTCCAAGGAATGAAGGGAACAAGGTAAGCCGAAAAAAACAAGTTTGTGGAAAAAGGTTATGATTAAAGGGGAGTTGGTTTTCAAAATTTGGAGAAAAAACATTAAAAAAGTATCCCGTATGTAGATTGGAGTTTTAAAAATAATCCTTCATCAAGTTTGGGTATCATATCTTCGGTAGGTACGACCTCCCACGGATGCGAAAAAGTGTTATAAATCAACAAGAAAAAGCTCGGCGGATGGTAGGACTTTCGTACATTTCCCGGATTGAAAATGGGATGGGACGAATCTTCCCAGACCTTGAAGAATTACTCTCAACGCGCGCAAAGATGTTTCACATCCAAAAAGTAAGCAAACTAATGCAGCTGGATTTGGGATATGTTTTACATGAGGAATGTATAAATACATTAAAAACAAAAGGGGCCTGCGGGACTTTTTTTGTTGCCCTATTTATAAAAAAAAATTCAGCAAAAAATCAACTAACATTTTATTATATGTACTATGAGTAGACATTTACATTCAGGAGATGAATCGATTATGCAGAATTGAAATCGGACCAATAGATAACTTTTTAGGCATGTCATTCACACGTTCACTTTCCCTTGGAAGCTACAGATCCGAACGTTTGGAACACACTCAGTTTCCTAAACTTTTTAAGAGACAAGGCACGCTTTCCTGAGCCCTTTATAACTTTTATAACATGCCAAATTTCTTTATTTTAAATTCTTTCGTCTTCTCGATTGCCTGTCGTAATGAAAATATAAGATCGATCCTAAATCCGCACTTGTAATTGCCAATTACTCTTTCATACTGGTACAGTAAACTATTATACAGGATATTTTATACGCTATACGCTTCGTAGGGTATTGTCTCTGTAGCTGACAGTCAACCTGGTGCTCTTTTTTGTGTCGAAAAGATGGGTTTATTGACTTTCCATTTTTTTAAATATCAGAAAACATTACTGTAAAATTACTTTCCTGGTATTAAATACATACATATATGCTGGCATTATAAAGAAATTGCCCTTCAAGTTACCTTTTGCCAATATAAGCATCAAATATATTTTCCCTAATATCTGACCTTAATAGTGTTGTATTCAAAAACTGTTTTTTTTTATAGTTTCTTGGTACATCTTGGAGTTAAAGTGTTGACAACCATACTGCAGCCCCATTCTTTCCTGGTGCGTAGAAGCACATGAGTTGAAAATTTAAAGTGCCTTATCTACTGACATCCCTGCGGTTTCATATCTTCGTCGGAGAATATTATATATACGTTGGACTATATGAACCGAGCATTTAATGAAAGTTTCAGCATGCTCATAGGTATTGCCTTTAAACCACCCGTAATTTTTCGATGTTCGAGGGAGAAGTGTTTTGACACTTATGAGCAAGCATAAACCAAAGTGACTAAATCTTTATAGCAGATACACCCTCTACAAAGAAATCCGTTCCCAGATTTAACAATTCTGATATTGAAATACCCCTTTCAACTCTTGAAAGTAAAATTTCTCAAAATTTTACTTTTATTGTAATTTGCTACCAAAATTTGCCTAATTAACCCACACTCCGGTATACAAAAGATGAAGTCATATTTTATAGCCTTTAGCGCATGCAAGGAAATTGGCATGGAAGTTCGTCATCTATTACAGTAGTATCTAGAAATCAGCATTCATTAAGTAGATCGCTCCACTAATAGTTCCTTAATAGCTCAGATCACCGGCTGAGGACTTAATAACAATTTTTTATTTTCAAATCTTATTTTCGACCATATTTTATGATTAATCTTCAAAGATATAAAAAAAAAACAAGAAAAGAAAACACCCAACCAAAAAAACGCTAGAAGTCTTGGTGTTTTGGGCATCCACCATCAATCCATCAAAAATTGAAGTTTTGCCTACTTTTTGAAACTTAAGAAAAAGGGCGAAAAAACAGCAATAAAAGAAGTTATTGGCACTTTGATCAAAACTTTCGAAATGCACAAAAAACTTTAGAGAAAACTATTTTTCGAAAAAAAAAAGAGAAGACTGGTTTTCCGGACTGTGAGAATGTTTTGCCGCAATAAGCATTTGGGGACCGCCATTCCATTCAAATCGAACTAATCCAGCGATGCCGAGAGTTGCTTTAGTCATTACACGATATTGTCTAGATTTAATGCACAATTATTAGCTGTTTTCTTTTTCGAGCCAGTTGAATAATAGGCCATGATAATGTCCATCTACATCCACTTCACTATACGGTTGTGCTCCATCTTTAATAAATCGTAGACCGCTGCGACGACGACGGCGCTGTAGAACCGGTTCCGTGTCTTTTTAGCCGTAGTCGATCAATTGCATTACTCAAACCTACAGAAATGGCCACTGGAGTCATCGATTTGGCGTAAGATCAAGTCTAGCTGCTGGTGAAGGGTATGCAAACACACGAACTGAGATTGTTCACGAAGCAGACAGACAATCCAAAATGCTGCGAGGACTGAGAAATAATAATTGCTGTAATTGATTCTCATTGTTTTATTCGTTTGCGGTGGCGGCATTTGCGTAATTAAAGTTTTTTTTTTGTATTGTGCGAAGGTGTCATTGGGAATGCTTATACATAACGGTTTTAAGTAATTAAATTAATGAAAATTAATTGCTTTAAAAAATTGAATCTAAACTTGAGGCTTCCAAATAGGCTTTGATGGAAATATGTATGTTTGTTTATGAAAATGGAACTGAACCGCAATAGCTTAATGATGCAAAAATGATCAATAAAAATGATGCGGAGGTGATGCGGACTTTTCATCCAAACATATGTACATATTAATTATTCTCCAGCCCAAAAACAACACAAAATCACTTCAACGAAAAAAAACGATGTCTAAGCTGCAGAAAATCGAACATGAGTTTTTATAGTGACTTCGGTTGATTCCATTAGCAACTATGTCTATAATTGTTTTATTAAGAAGAGATTAACATCAATTACGAAATGGTTTTGGAATAAACAAATAGGTTTTTTATGTTAGCTTAGGAGTCACCCTTTGTTCTACCAGTGCGTCATGACGTTGTCTAGTAGTAAGCTTGGTTCCAAGGAGGGGCCTTGGTAGTCTAGGGAGTAAGGCGCCTGGGTACCATCCCAGAGGTCCTTGGTTCGAATCCCGACAGCAAACGGTCCTTCGCCTTTCCCCACCTACATAATTTGCTTCTCTTTTCTTCCCTCTTTACATTCCTGATTGCTCCTGTCATAGCCTTCTCTAGCCCTCCCCCGCTCGACCAAGCGCATGTCATCGGTTGGTTAATGAGATTCAACCCGTTTCAGGAGGCATAGCACTCCAGCGTGTTGTTTCTCGATGTCCCGATGTCGGAATCGCGATGGTTGGAGTAGATGTAATAAAAATATCACAGCTTAGTTGTGGCAGTTCCTTCCTTCACTATCTTCCGACTAGAGCTTCTGTTCGACATTGACTTATGAAAAAAATAGGTTGTCGACGGTATGAAGGGACTCTTCCCTGCGCCTCTAGTCTTTGACATAAAAAAGGAAGGATTGTGGAATGTGCTGAAGGAGTACCGGATGAAAGAAGAAATTTGCACAAACTCACGGACGTAACAGAACAAAGTGCTCGCAACGGACGGATCGAGGGTCAGTGTTCACCGTGTTCAATCGAACTGTTCAATCGTTCAATCAAACTGTCTAACGAACCTTTTTCAACAAGTCGGCGAACCTTGCCACACTGTAGCCACTACCAGCAAACCGAAAATCATTCCTCTGAAAACAGCTGCGTGTGGCTTATCGGATGGAGGTCATTGAGGACTCTCCTATATTCTTATTAACACCGGAACTTTTCGAAAGGTAGTTTGTTCTCATGTGCTGGCTGGATCAATAAAAACTTTACAATCAAAATTATTTTTTTACTCTGCAAAATTTAAAGTTGATTGGTATTATGGAAGTGACTCAAAATCAAGTTGAAAAATTTGTTTACATACTACATACAGCATACAGGTGAAGCTAATATAAAGCGTATAAAAAGAAGAAAGTCGAATTTGTAGCCAGACTGTTTGAACAAACTACTATTAGTGGAAACCATTAATCTATTGTACATAATTTTTAAACTGACTATACTTTTTTGGTATATATTTTGTGAAATTACAATTTTTTTAACAGTACAATTTTCCAAAGTGCATTCTTGTGAACGAAAACAGCTCCTTGATTATAATGAAGAACAATGTGGATGTCATAGCGGAGTTTTGTTTCGCAATTAACATAAATCTATCAACCTAGGTGGTACAATTTCATCATACCCAACTTAATCTAGGCCAATATCGAAACCTTTATCAACACACCTTAAATTATAAAAAATTAATCGGTTTCTCATTTCTCAGACACTACACTCTCTTCGAAGATGCTTCAGAGCACCTAAAGGCTACATTAGAACTCAAAAAAAATCTAAGGGTACAAATCCATTCAATAAACAAACGCTCACTAAACCAAAGGTTAAGTTTTAAATAAAATAAACCGCGTTTGTGGGCATAAAACATTGGATGGATGCCCTATAGTTGCTGCTATATCTTCTTACTTTCTGTTAGTTTATCTCAAAGCCATGGAAAACTGGATAGTGGATAAGTTACCGTGAGTAAAACTTCCATTGCACTAGAATCATGCACCTCTGCATATACGACACGAGTGTATATGGAGACATAAAGGTCTTGCATTTCGTGTGGTAAGACTTATGTGAGAAAGACTAACAAAACGTGAACGTTTCGTCTGTCGCTTTATGAGCTAACCATTTTCCGACTTCAAGCACCACGACGCAGCAGCATCTGAGAAAACCAGATCTTGGATATTATGTATGCAAATGACATGCCTGATGATGGCGTCAACTTCCTACCCGACACCAGAAAAATATCAATTCAGACTAACAACGTTTGTTGTTTTTTTCTTTGCCCAAGAACTGAAATAGAAGCTTGGTTTGGTGGATATGCCGCCTCAATCGTCTGACACTTACCTGTGTGTGATTCTGTGCTGGCACCGTGGTGCTTTTGCGAACCACACAACTGTTCTGGTGTGGTCCACACTGTTACTGTCTGATGCAGTCGATAAATTTGATCCGTCATTTACATTACATTTTTTTTTTAATTTAATCCAAAGAGTGCGGTTTCCTGGTTGTAATTGCACTGAACTAACAAATTAATATTATATCATTGCACAACTCTTTCACATGGTCGTGCAGGCGAAAATTCCCAACCCTGCTGGAACTGATAACGGTATTAAACAGGAGTTGTTATGACTGGCTAAGGTGCTCAAGTTGGCACTAGACAAACCTAAAATAATTTAAAGAAAAGCGAAAATCCGGAAATAAACGTCCGACATTTTTTTATAGCTAAATCTACCTTAAATAGAACTTGTTTTTTTATGTATGTATTTTTCAGTAACCACGCAGTGAAATGCGCAATGTAATTGACACCTAAATTTTTGGGTAATTTTAATAATTTCTACTCTTGTGCAACGCGTTATGAGCATCTCTCGACGCAATATTCATGTGCACAGTTCACGGCAGGTGCGATGGGAGATGATTAGTGGATTTGGTGGTGTTTCGTCTTCCAAGGCAGATTATACTACTATTATTATTGGGCAAGGCAAATTTATAAATTAGACAAGGTTTACTATAGATAATTTCGGTTATTAGAGATTGTTAGAAAGTACCTAAAAGTACAAGGTTCGGTGAACTTTGATTTTTTAGTTGGTAACTTTAAATTACCCCAATGTTTATTTCGCACTTTGAAGAAAATATGAAGGAGGTGTTCGAAATGATAGCGGCGCTTCAGCGTTGGGAAAGTGTTATTTTGGAGACTGGAATCCATTTAAATCGGCAAAACTGTTGATACTATTTTTTTCATTCTGGATTTCGACAAACCGTTTATGAGGATTACCAGGGGTCAGTCACCAGCTCGGCAGGCGCTTCTTTAATAGAAACACACCCTTTGATACACGGACAATTCCAAACGCGATAATGGTGTAAGGCTATGCGTAAAGACCTAAGGTGCAAAAAATCTGCGGCCCTTTGCCACCACCCCCCTGTTTTTCAAGCTGAGGTACTCGGCATCCAATGGCCTGGCAACAGAAGAGACATCTCGAACTAGTCATTTTTTAATCTCGAGGCTATAACTAATGTGAAGCAAGCATTCGAAACAGCGGCTCCAAGCGTGAAGAGTAGATAAACCAAAACCGAGATTATTGCTAGAAACTCCCTGGACTCATTCATCGCTCTAAAAATGTAGCATTTTTGTGATGAAGAAGCATTGCACGGTTTACCATCAATCATCGTGAAAAGTAATTCGTGCTTGACAGATACCTCGATACCAAAAATAGCTTTCATTAAATTCATATATTTCGACAAAAACAATTTTGAATCTTTCCAATTAGTATGCAGCCTGTGTCAGTGAGGCGCATAAAGGCCCGCCATAAGGGAGGGGCACCTGGGACTTATTGCCCGGGCTCCAAGGCACAAAGAGCCCCGAAAATATGTAGATTGAAACCCAAAAAGTTAAATACCCCAAATCCTTGCTTTCTGAACGTCCAGCTGACAGAAACCTAGGGTCTGAAACCCAAGTATGCAGCGCTCTAATATAAAATGAATGGACAGAGATCTTAGCACAGAGTTTAAAAGGTACGAGTATACGAGTTTTGTAATTTCATACCCCCCTTAAAGGGGCCCTAAAGGTGGTCCAATAACTGTTAGAGTTCTGTCGCCAGATGAACCGACAATTCGTCATCGGTTGCGAACCAAATGTTCACCGTTCAATTTTAGGGATTACCGACGTAAAGAGAGACGTGAGTGCCTCCTAAATTTTCTTGTCTAGAACAACATAGATCTTGAAAGTAGAAACCCACATTTGTTAGTGGTGACCTGCTCGCCGCCTCTATTAGCTCAGTGTGTGAACTAAAGATGGCTACAATGCAGCTTACTGCGGTGCTGATCTCCTGCTACCATGACAGCACCACTGTTTCTTCCTCCCAGTCGTCGCGTTAAGTGCCTTGGTGGAACGACAGGCTGGCTGCAATGCGGAGGGAAGTTAGGAGATTGTTCAATAGAACACAACATGCTGGGCAAAGGGAAGAGTACAGGTTCACCCTAACAGATTACTAGGGGTTGATACGTTCCAAAAGGACTGCCTGCAGGAAGCATTTTGAGAGCCGGGAGACTCATCACAAGCAACTAGGCTCCAAAAGCTGGTCTCCAAAGCTCCTCTCAGCGGAGTGGGCCTTCTCAAAAAGGAGGGTGGTGCATACACCTCTAACCGCTCCACCTCTCTGAACCTGGAGAAGCGTGTTTAGCGAGCACTTTTCAGGGTCATTCCTCCGGATCGCTTATTCAGTCATAAAACTGTGCCAGACCGTTACTCTCAGAACCTTTCTGGGAACATCTTCGACCGGGACAAGGTTAAATGTGCAGTTACCTCTTTTCAACCAGGAGGAGATCTGATTATCGACAATTTTGGGCTTTATCATGGTTGGCGCTTGGCGCGGGGACTGTAAAACGGGATCATAATTCTCGAAAAAACTGGCATTTGTCGGGAAAAAAACGAATTCAGGCGTATCATAGTTGGTAAACTGTCACTTTCAAGCCAGCTTCATTGGGAATATATTCTAACCTTAGAGACAGAGTTCCGACTCTGCATAGAAGGCGAAAAAGCTTCCACACATGTTCTCTGTGAATATCCTCCTATGATCTGGCTTAGAAGAAGAACGTTTATCAAAGAGCTAATGGGACCCGCTCAAGTCAAGTCACTAAAGACCTTCTTCACTTCGTTTGGAGGGCAGACGGTCGGTTCATGGAGTATGTGTTCAATATGCCTAACAAACAGTAGGTAGGCCATGACGCTATTGAAACTGAACTGAAATACAATAAACAATATAGTATACTCAATATACCGTTAGATCCATGGCGGCCGTCTCAATACCAATGTATCCATTCTTTGAAGCACTCCATCTGGGTAAAATTCATATCTTGAAAAATACCAAGTCAATGGATGATTTTTATTAGCTACTATTGGCTTATGGGTATAGCAAAGCGTACCGGGTCCCAGCTAGTAATTTATTAATGGCGTCCTAAAATGTAGAATTCCATGAAAAATTGGAACAAATGTTTAAAAAAATACTATATTGACAGTGATTATCAAAGTTAACTGTATTGAAAACCCTACCTTACCTATTGGATAGCCCATTCCAATAGAAATCACCGCCAAGTAGTCTCCATTTTTTTTCGACAGGTGTTGTTAAATATCCTTTTGATTAGGCCTGTTATAGCTTAGAAATGGCCTTTTGTACTACTAGTCCGTGATGACGTTCAGGACTTGGTGCAATGTCTAAAAAGTATAAGTGCAATTGAACACATTAACGAATTTGGACAAGCAAAAGAAGTCTAAATAAATTTAAACAGTAAATATGATTCAAAGGCGTTACAACATAAAATACCAAGAATCCCTTTACACTTATTGCTCAATAAAAACTACAGTTCGACTGGTACGATTCCTATCAAATGTATTATTAAGTAACAACACCTTCATTACGTTGCATTATTACTTAAAAAATTCTTCTCTACTACCAAAATGAAGAAAAAAAACTCGTCATACATGGCTAGTTTTCATTAATTTAGAAAAAAGAGCTAAGCAACATGCTCAATGGCATATGATTATAACCAACTATTAAAAAAAAATCCGAAACGGAAGTCTTAATGCTCATTTGCAGTTTTATCTTAAGCCACCTTAACTTTATAGACTGGACATTAACAAAAAAAAATCCACCAAAAATGGTCGAATGACGTTGATTTTTTCCGACAGTTAAACTTGAAATAGTGTTTTGCTACTCATCTTACCGTTGAGCGCGCCACGTTGAACGTAGTGCATCGAACCAAATCACACCTTGGCGCTCCGCTGCCTGATCATCATCAAACAGCTAAAAAAGTTTACATAACTTTTAAGTCCCGTTCAGGTTTGCCTTAATGAAGAAAACCGAAGCACAAAAAAAATCGATTCGAAGGTGAATTTTCGCATATATTGCAGCAGGCCGCATATGACGAAACCCCCTCCCAAAAGTCTGCAAAAACAAATGGTCAGTTATAAAAAACCTGATCTCGCTAATTCACTTATTTTGATTAGAATTATGTGCAGCTATGTACGTACGAGCGGCTGCGTCAAGGTTGCCGTAAGCTTCTTCAAAAAATCCGCATTTCCTTGATGTAAACTTGTTTTATGCGGCCGTAAATTAGTGTCAGTCACGTCATAATGAAAGTCATCAGAGTGTTCTGGGCTAGTCCGGTTTACACTGGTTTTTTCTTTAAAAAAAAGGAAATTTGCAACGAAATACTCTAATGAGGTTCGATCACGAGCCTTTGATAAATTCCCTGATGGGTAGTTGGGCCCCAGTGTTAATTTCGATAGGAGTTCTCTTGTCCATCTTCCAGCGACGTGATGACAGTTTGCTGTATGCTAATGTAATGGATGTGTCGACTATACAAATGAATATCCACTATCATTTCCCTCCTGAGGGGATGATGATAATTCAAAGTCAACTCAAACCCGTTCGTGTATAGTGCGTGATCACTCCTTTAATTTTGGGGGGAAATGCCAAAAAAACCCAAAGGAAGTCGGCCGTAAATATGAGAATGAGTTTTTTATAACCTTCCTTTCAACCGCTTTACTTTAAGGACCAACCCTAATTTGGCAACTAAATTGTTTCACACATTTCGGTTACCCTTGTAATCTAAAAAAAAACATTAGCACGGGGAGCCATTTAAGCATGGCGAAAACATTCGACCACGAATACGTTTTTGAATAATGGCAATTTGGAAGAGTCAAATACTTACGAAAAGAAAAATAAGTTTTAAAGCTGAAAGTGAAAGGCAGGCACTTTTTTATTAATTACGGATATGGGTGCAATGAATCATTGGCTATAATCCAAAGACTGAAAAACTAGTGTACTCATGCAAAGGCTGAGTCATCTTGAAAAGTGAAATTAAAGTTACGAATTTAAATTTGTAAAGGAAACGCCCGGAGAATTGTACGTGGTTTAACGAGCTGAATGTGGAAGAGTTCCAAATAATCTATAGGCATCGAATGGAGTCGTTCAATGTTCCAGATTCTAGTAAAGACAGGGTAGATTTGTTTTGTTGAAAATACATCTCAATTGAACAAATAAAATACTCAGGGCTGCGATGATAAATTTCACGTTTGATCAAAATTCATATCACATACCCTCGAGTGAAAATGTGATTGATTTGTATTTTTTAGGGCCACAAGATTACGATGGAATGTGGAGGATTATCATGAAATGATTTAAATATCCAAAACAACTCATTTCGAGGGCCCAACTTAATTTAAAGAAAATATACATTGAATAAGCTTTGAATGGCTGAAAAATGAAGAATAATATTGATTATAGGATTTTTTTAGTTTAATATCCGTGAGCCTTTTTACAATAAAATCTGTAGTTTTTAACGATAGCTTGCTTTTCGCATATTTTTACAGAGATACTGGAGTTTTTGATTAAAAGCGTGTTTCAGCTTCACCCAACAATTTTTGAAGGTCAAACGGTTGTGTTGTATTCAGCTTTATTGTGGATGTCATCAGTGCCAGCGAATCGTGATAGGCCCTGGTGGATCGCCAGACAACCTCCCGCCCCAATTGTTTTGGTACTTTATCTAAAAGGAAAGAAAATAGGTCACTTCATTGTGAACCGGAAGATGGGTGGGTGGTGTAGAGAGTGCAGGGCAACATAAGGAGTTCCGCAGGGATCTTGTCTGGGCCCTCTCTCGGGCATGGGACGACGCCGCGATGCGATCGGATTGTGCGGAAACGAAGCGATCTTGAAGAATAAAAGTGCTGGTCCGACGATTGCTGAGCACAAAACTGAACATCCAGGTATGGGAACAGATAATTCACTCACAGCTCGTCCTAAGATACATGGGAGTGATAAATGACCGGAAGCTAAATTTTGCCAGCTTCCACAACATGGCGAATAGGAGCGCGATACCAAGGCGTCGCCTGATGGCAAAGTTCATTATACCAGTCAGAAATGTAGGCAGCAACGATAAAGAGGACGGGTAACAGCAGAAAAAGGAGAACCGCATGTAGTCTAAGCGGTGTGCGTGCGTGCTGCACAAACATTACCACGTCCAACGATGCAGCGTGCGCAGGTATGACCTGCAGATACATACTGGGAACAGGAGGCATGCTTCTCTATGACCCAGCAGTATGTTGGAGGTGAGCCAAATACAGTGCAGTAGAAAGGGTATATTAAAAGTCGGTTTAGATGATGCAGCTATGCTTAGGTTGCTTTGAAATGCTTCCATTTAGTATTTCTATCAATATCTTTTTTAGCATTTCATGTCATTAGGAAGAAGCAGTTTGTTCGATGTTCTTGTAATTAGCTTCCTAGGAAGCTATTTTGAAGTTTTAAGTTTAACAAGCAACAAAGATTTCATTCTTGGTTCTTTGGAAATAGGGAAGAAAGTTTCGCTCTTCACTTTTGGGTAATAAGGATATATTACACTTTTTTACATAAGATAAGGAAGGCTGTGAAAAAAATGACGCTTGGGATGCTTACTCTCTTACCGTGGGCAGCAGAATTATCGACATGCACACAGATATGTCCATGTAAAGACAACTCACGATGAAAGAATACCAGTGTAGACCTAGATTAAGGCGGTTCTGCTGCTGTCCATTTAGAAAATAGTTCGATGTTTTGTTTCGCTGCAATACATCGGTTAGAAACAGAATCCAGTACTTTTTCCAACATTTTACCAGCATCGTCAGATGGCCGTTTTCCAGCTCTTGTCGGCTTTTCTTTGCACAAAGAAAAGTTCTCTTCTGGTTTGTCAGAATGATCTGAAGAATCAGATTCCCCGGTCTCATTTTGTGCTATAGTTTTCTTCATCAATTCTTTGACTTTTGAGACAGACGAAGAGCAAGCGATTGAGTCTGTAAAATATTTGAACCTGAATAAATTTGTGGCCATATATTGAAAAAATACCTTTCGTATGATATATACATGCCGAGAGAAGTAAAAGGCTGTAAATTGTGTGTCCCGACTGTTTTTGGAAATAAAAATGGCGTTGAATTAATGCTGTAAGAGAAAATGATTATTTTAAAACGTAAGTTTTATGCAACAGAGACAATGCATATCATTTTAATTATTTTTACATTAAAAGTAAAAGTATAATGATGATAAATGTACAAGGATTTTTTGGTGGTCTCGTATATCTTCATTTTTATAAACATCAGTGAAAAATGTAGAGTAGTGTAAATTCTAACAACTCGCAGCGCTTGACAGGGCTTTGCGAGATTTCCGAGGAAAAACCAATCGATGGAAAGCACTCTGACACTATGTGCAGGGGATTTTGGCTCAACTTTGGCTATTATATCTCGATCGAAGCATCATACCTATGGAACAGTTTTGGAAAAAAACGTGCTCCAACAAATATGAGGGTCCATTTGCCACAAGATGCTTCTGCTTGAACATTTTCAAAACAACTTTTGAACGTTGGAACTGGTGAAGTTCCAATCGATAGCAGACCACGACAAGAGTGGCAGTAATATCGTTGAATTGTGATTGGGATTATAAATGAGCGGGAGATTTAGGTCTTTAATCGAACGGAGTAACAAATTTCTATACGAATGTACTGTCGTAGTGGGATTTGAGTTTCCTAATTGTTTTGGCATGATGCTATTGGCTTTTTTTTTTTTTTTTATGTGAAAGACTAGAGTCACAGGAAAGGCCCTTTATACTGTCGACAATCTATTTTATTCGTATAGAGTGCAATGTCGAACAGCAGCTCTAGTCGGGGAAGAAAGGAACTGCCACAACCTACCCGCGATATTTTTAGTCTACCTACTTCCAACCATTACTATTGCGACTTTGACATCGGGGCATCGAGAAACAACTCGCTGGAGTGTTATGCCTCCTGAAACGAGTTGAATCTCATCAACCAACCGATGACATGCGCTTTGGTGGAGCGGGGAAGGGCTAAGGAAGGCTATGGCAGAAGGAATCAGGAATGTAAAGAGGGAAGAAGAAAGAAGGAAAGTTATGTAGGTGGAAAAGTGGAAAAGGCGAAGGACCGTGGGGCTGGCCGGGAATCGAACCCGGGACCTCTCGGATAGTAGCCAGTCGCCTTACCCCCTAGGCTACCGAGGCCCCAAGGCTTATAGCTATAGGTGCAGTAAGGCGCGCCAGTTTCTAGCTATAGTTTGAAAATAAAATTGAACACCAATAAAACCATTCATATTTCAGTTGTTCATCTTCCTTTCCGCAATTCAATAATATTTATAAATAAAATGCTTTGTTTCGATTGTATTTTATTTAAAGAAACTTTTACAAATCTTTGTTTCATTGTTGTTGTTGTTTAAATAAATACACACGTTTAAAAATCATTGTAGATTATTTTATATACGAACTTGGGTAATTATTTCATTCTAAAAAATGCCGTATAAATTAAATGCCACTCTTGCTTTTGAATTTTTAATTTAAAAAAATCTTCATGACTTGAAAGGTTTGATCTCATCCATAGTAAATTTGCTTGAAATTAAGGCAACTTTCATAGCATTAGCTAGAAACTTACTCATTTTTAGTATTCTAAAAACTTAACGACTATCACCCGCCTTTAGACATCTGTTCCATTCAAAAACTAGTTTCTTAAACCAAAAGTCAACAATAAATTCAGCTTCTTTAAAATAAAAACAAAACAAAATCAGAATAAAAAAAGGAAAGCCAATGAACTCTCTCATATTCCAGCATTAAACATTTTCGAAAGGGTGCGCGTGCGCGTGTATAGCTGAAAACGCGTCCAAATTCAAACGTTTTCGGTCCAAATGCATGCAAACCCGCCACGAAGCGGAGAACAAAGGAAGCAAATAGAAGAAAAAAAAAACGAGTTGCAATACTAGTATTATGTCAACACTGTCGTCGTAGCCGTCGCCGTTGTCGGCCATAATCTGGTTTTCGGTGTTCCTAATTCGACTTGGATTTTGTCATCCGTTTCTATAAAACGCGTTAAAGCACACACAGTACGAAAATTCTTATTTTGAAATTCAGCAAAAATTAACTGCGAGAATTTATTGGAAACGGAATGGCAGACTTTTATTTTTATTTTATTTTAAATACAATACAAAGAAATGTTTAAGTTCTTCAATAAAGGAATTATAAGCGGGCGGGCAGAATGTATACATATATTTTGTTAAAACAAGTTTTCACCTAAAATTTCGATTTGAAATGAAAATAAAACTTAAAAAAAAATACTGATTTATTTCTAGTTTTATTTAATGGGGTTTTGTTTATTTTATTCTTATTATATTTTTGTTTTATAAATGTCAACTGAATTGCATCGTGACCTTGTTGAATTTTTAATGTAAATTTGATTTTGATAAAAATGGAAGTCGTGATCAATTGATTAAGACAATTCACTGTAATATACTATTGGTTTCCGAAGCATAGAAAAGAATTTTTATTAACTATGTAGCCATATTTAAAAAAATTTTTGACATGAAAAAATATGTATTATTTCAAATTAGGCAATTTATTAGACCAAATTTGTAAAATCTTCTTTTCTCTAAATCATTTCTGAAACTATTGCCGTGCTGCATTTTTTGTCAAAAGCAAGTTTTACATTTTGATTTATTTTTGGCCAAAAAATTGTTTACCCAGTCACTTTCGATTTTTTAAATGATTCGCTCCAAGTGTTGAAGATTTTTTGGATCATAAAAAACGTCATCGGGTCATAGATGTCCAGTAGAAAATCAAGCTCTATAGTATCCAGTGGCGATTTCATCTATAGCTCGTATCCGTGAAAAAATAGAACCAATAACTTTTCGTTAAGTTAGATAATTGTTTTTCGAAAATTCCATGCGTCAACGGCCGCGATCTCTAGTGATAGCATATAACTCCATCTCGGCCGGCGTTCCCCAAGGGGCGATTCTCTCACCTACTCTCTTTCTTATATTCATTAATAATCTGCTCTCAATCCTCTCCAATCCACTTAATAATTTTGCCGATGACGGTACTCTGCGTTGCTCCTACCTCTTCGACAACATAAGACAAGCAAGTGCCAGACCTTGTTTCTTAGAACGTGAACTCATGTCCAACTCTGTTAACGCGGACATTAAGCTTATTCTTGATTGGGGCCGCAAGAATCGGGTCGGTAAATAGAACAACTCGATCTTCCGCAGTCGTTGTCTTCGAGCTCATATAACATCTCAGAGTTCAAACACAAGTTTCATCGACATATACTCATGCGCCCTCCAGACTCCTAACCTATCCTTTCTCATCTATCTTTAAATAAATAGACTACGATGGGCAGGATCAGTGCTGTCGTTTTAGTTTTAGATTGAGTATCAAAAAACAATAATTAAAGGAGTATTTTCAGCCCATGCGGAGTATATCCAAATTTTCAAGGAAAACAACTTTTTCATCACTTTCTAAGCAAACATCTTTTTTGTAAAGCAATAACCAAATGATTCAAAACTCCAAATCCCCTTCTTTAAAAGGGTTAAATAAAAGTTATTTTTTTATAAAAGATCTATCTACATGTAGATGCCTAGTAAGAACTTAAGAAGTAGCTTTATTAATGGCTGTTTACATTGTTTTTAAATATAATGTAAAACGTAGTATACTTAACAACTTTTGGCTTTTAAACTTAAATTTGAAATAATAAATGAATTAAATATTTTTGCTTATAGTTAACCCGAGGTCCCCACGGGCATTTTTTCTGGCAATAAGAATCGGCCTTATGCTACTCCCGAAGCAAAAGTAAGAGGAGTAAAATAAATTGGAATGGAGTAAAATACTCCTATAGTAGTAAAAACGACAGAACTGGGCAGGATATGTGTAGCGAATGCCGGAAAACAGAGCAGTGAAGAAGATATATAAGGGAATCATAATCGGTAACAGGCCAGCAGAACAACCGAGAAGATGGTTTGAAGACGGTTTGAAGAAGATTTGGAGGAAAAGGCTGAAGGAAGCTAAGGCCCAATTTGGGCTACAGTGCCATTGAACTGATCTGAACATACTTAAAATTGGACAGACCACGTTGGTTCGGACACGTTGTACGAGCTTTGAAAGAATGAATGTTAGCTCGGATTTACAATGGTTGGCCCTCAGGAAAAAGAAGCATAGGACGGTCAGAAAATAGGTGGATGGATGACGTCCTAGAAGATATTTGATAAGCAAGATGTCGGGACGACTGGAATAACAGACTTTGAGAGGCCTTAGTCCTACAACAACTTCACCGGCCTCATTTTATTAAAGTTCAGTTCAATCCGCGAAAATGGCTTCATCGGCTGGCATGTTCAGTTCGTTCTTGAAATTGTTGTTGCTTTTTCGCCAGAAGTTAGAAATGCAAAAGCACAGTGGAATGATATTCCATTGTTTCTGTTGATTACTCTCTTTTGAGCAAGCTTTTACGTTCAACCTCAATTACATGTTCTGTTTGGGTGGATTGATTTTTCCTGAGTTCAATATGTCAAAATGTACTGAGGCTAAAATTAAAAATTTGCTCGAACTTGCGCAGTTCTACTGGTAAAGCCGGGGTATAACGCCATTTTAGGAGAACACCTACTGCATCATCTCTTAAAATTCTAGGCATATCATTAACTTAGAACCTCAAATAGGATAACCATTTATTCCAAATTGCTTAGAAAGTATCTCACGGGTGCCAGTAGATTACCCTTCAGCCCAACCTTGAATAGACGTGTTTATCTGGGCTGCGGAGTCCAAAACCGCCTTAAGGAGGCTAGACAAAATTCAAACCCACGCTTATTGATAAAGGCACCATTCGCTCAGTTCGAATTGAGTATCACGGTGAGTTCGAAAATGCGTCACTGCGGTATCACTGCAAGCAATATTCAGCAATTGGAAGTCTGCAGCTAAATACTGCAGTGATACCGCAGTGATGCATTTTCGAACCTACCCTCAATCCTAGAAATCTAGCTACCTTAGCTTTGTTGCCACTTTTACTAGCTCCACTGCAGCACCAAAACATGCAACAACATGCAAAAGTTCAAACGCCCTCTTCTGTCAATAGTTAGTTCCTTAGAAATTGTTTTTTTTTTCTTTACATAAATTACCTTATCTACTCTTCTCCTACACAGTCGACAGCACAAGGGCGAGAGAAGTGAAAATTGTGAAAACTTAAATTATTGACACGATCATTTCCTAAATCACTTCATCGGTATAAACTAAACGCCATATTATCCAATAGAAGCATTATTAGTAAAATATAACATGGTTAAAACTAAGCTACATATCTACACAAGCACTTCAAACAAAGAGCCAAAGTTCTGTAAAAGCAGAACACCCAACTAGTTTTCTGTCATTGCACGCCAGCTTCAAATGTAATCTTCTAATTATCACAATTATATAAAAACCAAAACGAGAACGAAAAAGTTACACAAACATTTACCTGATCTCACTTTCAGCATGAGATAATTTTTTTCCATCTCTCATCAGCAAAAGTCAACGATCGCCACAATTAGTGTCACTTCATTAGTTGGAACAAAAAAATGATGAGACCGAACTGCGGCGGATCCCAACCTTTTTTCACAATTATATTTAATTTTGCAAAAGAATAGGCAACTCAAGGAAGGCGAAACAACGTGTATCATTTTCCATTCTACGTAAGCGTTTTTGTGCATTTTGTCGGGTGTCTTAACTGGATGAAAGATTGCTGCAAAGGCCGATGGAGTTAGCTTTGACCGAGAAAAGTTCCCGCAATCGCAATTAAAATAACCGTAAAGTGATTTTTCCTAGCATTTTGCCATGGAATTCAATACACTGAACCAATTGAAGCCGGTCTGGCAGTTTGTTTCCTTTTAGAAAGTCGAAGGCAACAGACACAAACGGCAAAGTACATAAACTATTAAGATGAACAAAAAACAAACTACACTCTGGAAGCTGGGAGTTGGTACAAGTATATACCTAGCCAGTTACAGTACAGATACAGAGTGTCGGCATTGTTTATTTCCAAGCTAACAGCAACGACGACGTCGTCGTGATCTGTTTGTCAGTCGATAGGCCTTTGCTTTACTCGACTCTGCTAGCTAGCATACAACAAGCAACAGGAACTGCTGGATCAGCCTTTAGACCATTCTGGCCGAACTATTGTTGTTTGAGTGCTTCATAGAAGATAGCACAGCTCGTGTCTCGTAACCTAAATATTCACCTTCAGTCGTGGAAACAGTTAAGGCAGGTGAAAGACTTGCTTCACAACTGCCGATTTCCTGATTCCCAGACGATTGATTTCCAACAGATTCGATTTAAGTCACGGACATTTTCGGCTTTATTAACGATCGTCTACTCGCAATATATAATTCCGAAAGCATTAATTTCTCTAACTAAATAACGGCGCATCAGTTAACAAAAACTGACGGATCTCTCCAAGTAATCGTTGGCGGTTCTCTACATTACAATCTTATTCCAGTGACTTCACGACTTTTTCTGATAAATCATTTTGCTGACGTTTCAAACATCATGGATGTGACTCACAAGCTGTGGATAATATCATTCAATCACTGATAGACGAGGTGCATTTCACATGCAATCCATAAGGTCCACACGTATCGAAAATCTTGCAGTCGTCTTGCAGCACATAACCGAAACCGGTATATATATGCAGTCATTGTATGTCGACACACACAATGTTCAGGAAAAATCTGTGGAGAACGCTGTCTTACCTCACCTGGGCGCAATATGGTGGTCATGTTTCAGGTTTAGCTAGCCTCAGGGAGGTCTCCTAGGTTCTGTTTCTGTTTAGTCATACCCCAACTGAAATATAGGTGGGGGACTTTGCACGCAGAAGTAAAGCAGCGCAGCTCTTAACAATCCGCATTACATCACACCTCATCCACACCGTCACTCTACCTCTTTCTGTACTCTCCTGATAGTTTTGGGGCCCCTAGTAGACGTGCCGAGTTTTATGGAAATTATTTTTTTTTTGTGTGTGCGATCTTTTTTCTCTGCTGGAAGGTGCAGTTTTTATGGAAATCGAGTGATTTTTAGAGCAGAAATGCGGACGATATTGCTGCAATAAGTTAAAAAAAAGATCTAAGAAATTCTTGTGTTTGAAGCGGGTTTAATACTTATGACAATGAAAAATGTTTTTATTTCTATTTAGAATGCAAAGGGAGGAGTATAGACACATAGGGATCTGCTAGATCTAACGATGGAGAATATAAATTGGAAAGTAAGCATCTCTCAGTACATGAGGAATTGATGCACGAGTTTCGCAGATATTTAGGTCAAGGGTGATGCCAAACTATCCAAAAATGTGATACCAGATTGAAAAGCGTGACGAACAGAATATGTAGATTCAGTTTTTTCTCCCTTCGAATAGGATAGTGAAGAGTAATGTTGTTGGCCTTGGCGCAACAACTGCAAATGTATAGAAAAATTTTGTTCCCAAATGAGTTTTCTCTTTCCGTTAGAAAGTTCAGGCCCCTAAAAGAGTTAAACGATTTGTCCACTAAACGAATGTGGCGTGGGTGATGGACTTCATCTCTATGGTTGTGGGAGTCTCAGACCAATGGCAAAGAACAATAAACTTAAATTTTCCAAGTGATCTAACCGAGCGCGAGATTGGGTAGAAGCCCCCAAATCATTACTAACTTCGGACATCGAAAATTATGGAAGGAAACCAATACCAGGGAGACCAAGGGCGAGAATGGAGGTAAAAGCAGTAGGATCCTGCGAACAGGGTCAAATTCATCCCAATCCAGCAATCTTTTGATCGTCGCACGACTTTTAAATTTTTGATGTGATTGCAAATCGTTAACATACTCGAAAAGTGCCTAAGCTTGACTCAGTTTAACTGAGGGACGAGACTTCGGGTATCCTCCTGACAGGCCGTGGCATGCAGGTGAAGTCATCCTTCCCTACAGACACACAGGCGCAAACGACAACTTAGCATAGCAGGTTATTAATACAAGTACAAAAATGTTCGTAGCCTCAACGAAAGCTTCAAGGCGGCTCCAGACTCACGCCGTGAACATCCGCGAACAAGCGCGAACGCAAGTGTGGATGGTTTTCACGACTAACTCGGGCCTTGCTTTCCATTCCCAGGGGAAAAGAGGGGCTTGGCTCACCTTTCCTTGATGAATTGAGTAAGCTGCAAAACAGTGATGTTCCTGACCTCTGTCGCTTTATTAAAAGCTCCAAATTGCTCGAAATGGCCTGTGTTCCAAAACTAGAATGGGCCCAATGGTGTGCCTAAGTGGGCTCCCTAGTGGGGGAACAGCCATTTCAACCTAACCTAACCTAAGGCAGACGTTGAAAATATGAGTAACAATATTAGTTATAAATGGGGCAATCAATTTCACGAACTTTGGGGAGACGTTGTCAGCACCCACGGCGTTTGATTTGATAGAAAACAACGCAGAAAGAAGTTCGTGGTTGCCGATGCCCGGAGTAGAGTTACTTTCAGAATTTGATGAAAAGAACTCGTTGAAAATATTGGACTCTAAAAACAATAATGCATAATTTTTTTAGATGTAGATTAGTGTCGAGTAGATTTTTGGCATATGATCGTTTAGCTGATCGTAGAAGAGCAAACATTTTGTTACGCACTTTTTTATACATCTTACGAACTGCTTTATTGCGCGTCCTTTTGTATTAATGATAAAGAAAATCTCGTTCAACCAATAAAGAATATATTTCAGGAGTTAACCAGAGACAGCGCTTGGGATAGTTTTTAATTGTACGTAATGGGAAAAAATTACGAGAGAGCAGCTATTACCTCGGGTTTTCATCCAAAGAAGTGAATAGCTTGTCCCATGAAGTCGCAATATGTATTCATTACCAAGTAGCTTAAATTGATGCTCTTAAAGTCTATAAACAAAATAGAGCGAAACCGGGGATGGGAAGGAGCTGCATGTTATAGAAGAGAAAGAGAAGATGATGAACGAAATTACTAGGAGGAGTGAATTTGTATCTATCATCTATCGCCATGGCACCTTCTTTTTCTTTGATCCATTACCTGCCGGTCCGACCGGGACGTCCCCGCAACGCATACCCTGCAGTACTTCGGTTTCCCGATTCTGGTGAATTCGGCAGGTCGATTACCCTCCTCCTTTCACACCCTCAAGTCAGATGGTATGGTAGCATTAAAAATATGGGCAAGCAATTCATAGAATAGATTTCTAGAAAATTGACCTTACATCTAAAATTCAGTAATGATCATATCCGGATCAAAAAAAGTATTCGATAAATATAAAAAATTCCCACTTTGCCATATTATAGGCTTTTATTACATTACATAACATTTTTGAGAATATCTTTAAACCTAACCAAAACTCACAAAATATTTTTTAAATAAAACTAATGTTTGTCAGGAAAACTAACTTCCTTTTATCTTTTCAGAAACTTCCTTATCAATCTACACAACAGACGCTCTCTGTACTCATCAACATGTCATCCTCAGAAAGATCAATTCCACATCTCAGGGATATATTCGGAATAAGTGGATATTCGGTGCACACTCATACAGCCACTAACAACAATCAACAGTGCAATGGTATAGCCAGCGTAGGAGGTGGAGGACTGCCCCTGGAAACCTATCCTCCACAACAGGACACAAAGAAACATACAAAGAAGAAACGCGACAACAACAAAACCCTAACAAGCGGCGATGTTAAAACCTTAGAGAGGCACCTTAGCATGAAGAAAACAATAAGAAAGAAGATAATGAGAGATTTGCAGCAGGCGTTCGTAGAAGATCCAAACGAATTCAGAATAGAAAATACCAATTCAGAGCATCTAAAGGCAGAAATTAGGGCAGAGGCTTTACGATTCGGCGAGAAGCCGACAAGGAAATCAGATAACTTCCTAGATATGCTGCGAGGTGAAAAAACAAACTTCGACTATTCGAGCAGTAATAGCGTCCAAAATAGAGAGTACGATTACGATAGCCCCCCAGCTCCAGCCTCTAATGAAAAACAAAGCTTCTGGCGACGTTTCACTTTAAAGAATAAAACAAAGCGATAAGAAAAACAAAAAAGATTTAAATATTTTTGTTGTTCTTAAGATAAAAAAAAATCTCTTAAGTATTTGATAATGATAAAAACTACACAAGATACGAGATTCCTTTAACAGCCTCTAAACTGGGTCGCGCTCTATTTTTTTAATTTTCTTTATTTTATTATTTTCACAAAATGCCGCAAATAAATGATATGTTTTCTATGTAAAGCATATCCATTAATTTGTTGCATTTTGTAAATTAATTTTGATTTTATGTGTAAATAAGTTAAAATTTATTTACTTCGAATGTGTGTGTGTTGATAAAAGGCATATCAAACTCCTTATGAAAGATTTGTTTTGCTTTCTGTGATATAAGAAGAACGCAACCCATTTTTTACTTTTCAAATTTTTTTGTTTTGTTTTTTATAATAAATAATAATAAAGAACAATGAAAATTCTATAACAAATTATTAAACGTGTTTTGCCTTTAGATGTATGTACCTATATTGAAAGAAAAATTTATATAAAAAAACATTTTTTAATAAAATAAACATTTTTTTTAGTATTTCCTTTTTCTAGATTAATTGAGAAAGCTTAATTCTCGAATTCGTCCTTTTTTAGTATATTTAAGTTTAGTTAGAGACATTAATGTTGCTGTATATTTTTTGAAAGTAAAAAAATTATATAAAAAGCATATTTGTTTTTTTTTTGTTATGAAACAAATCCTTACATAAAAGATTCCTTCCTACCAGGGCTCCATTTTATAAATTTTGAGATGATATAAGTTGAGCTGATATGGTCTTTGGCTTTATGGTCGACCGACGGGCGGGTTTATGCGCCAACCGAGCCCAGTACGACGTGAACAAGGACGAATTTTACGGTCAGCTTCAACAGATGCTGGAAACAATACATCGAACCAAATTAATAATACTCGCGGGAAACTTCAATGCATATTCAGGAGCAGATCGAACCAGCTGGAAGGAACAATGGATAAATTCGGACACGGAATAATTGACGACAACGGCTTAAGGCCGGGACACACATATCCGTACCGCGTCCGCACCGTGTGTCGGATGACACACGGAGAGAAAGTAAACAGGTACAATTTTACCAGTCAGTCTCCACATTTCTGTGTCCGCACCGCGAGTTTATTTTTACGCGAACACGATACGGATGCGGTGCGGACGCGATGCAGAAGCGGGGCCAATATGTGCGTCCCGGCTTTTACCGTTGCTTTCAATCGCATCGTCAAACAACTTGGTCGTTAAAAACAGCATTTTCCGCCATCCACATCAACAAACGACAACATAAAAAAATCGGATGAAACTTTTGGGACTTCTCCTCTTGAACACCTGCAGCGGTGGAGAGAATTCTTCCACCAGCTGTACAACCACGATCCGCCGTAAGGTGCAGCACCCGAACCGCCGATTATCGAACAGCCGACGAATCAGTTTTTCGATACCGAACCGAGAATTATCGAGGTGAAGCCATCAATAAAATCGCTGAAAAATGGAAAAGCGCCAGGAATAGACCAAGTAATAGCCGAGATGATCAAAGCCGAAGGTGATGTCTTATGTCGACTTCGTCCTCATAACACACATATGACATTCGAATCGTGTCCTGTTGGCGTGGAAGAAAGCGATCGTTGTCCCAATTTTGAAGAAAGGCGACAGTCGGAAATGCAAGAATTATCGCGGTATTAGCCTTCTTTCGATCGTCGGCAAAGTATTTAAAAAAATCGTACAATCGAGGCTACAGCGGGAGCGGAGCGGGATTTAGACCACATCGAGGATGTATTGATCAAATATTCGCACTCCGCCAACTAATGGAAGAAAGAATTCGTTGCGACAGACGTTTCATCGATTTCAAATCCACTTTCGATTGCGTCGATTGGAACAGCTTGTAGAGAGGCTTTGAAACCGAACACGTGCCATTGAGAATCATTCAACTTCTCCAAGCGTCGATGGCTGAACCAGCAGCGCTCGTTTTCGAAGCGACTTATCCGAGGAGTTCCCGATTCAAACGGGTGTCCGTCAGGAAGACGTCGCTTCGCCACTTCTCTTCAACGTCGTGATCGACGCGATTATGCGTGAAGCATTCGATGGGCGACTCGGAGTTCGATACGACGACAACAACTACGCAACCGACTTAATGTTCGCCGATGATAGCGTCGTCTTCGCCGACACGGATGCCGAAGCAGTGGACATCTTATACATTTCCCGCATCTCCCAGTCATACGGGTTAAAAATCAATGCGGAAAAGACCAAAGTGCTCACAACGGACGGATCGAGGGCCAGTGTTCACCTCGGCGGAACGCAAAACGAACAGATTCCGATGTTCAAATATTTGGGAAACGAAGGAAGCATAGACGACCGACGTTCACAGCCGCATCGGCCAGGCAACAGCAACATTCGAATAAGAACAAATATTTCCATCAAAACAAAAGTACGTCTTTACCGAACTTTGACACTGCTCAAACCGGACGTTAAGAAGCTCGAGGTCTTGCAAATGCGATGCTTGAGGCAGGTCCTCGGTGTCTCACTCCACGATTGCCTTCGAAACGAGACAGTTAGACAAATATAGGATCAGCAGACACGAATCGAAGGAGAAATACAAAAACGTCGACTACGGTGGTTTGAACATGTTTGCCAAATGGATGATAACCGCTTGCCACGTAAACTTCTCTAGCGAGACTGTCTCGCAGACGAGAATCCAGCGATCGGCACCGAAGAAAATCTGCCTAAAGAACATCGAGGGGACATAAAGAATCAGTTACCGAGGCTCGAGACACAGCCAAAAAACCGGCAAGAATGGTTACCCAGCGGCACCTACAGCAGGGTATCCGTTGCGGAAATGTGCCGCTCGGACCGCCAGCTAACGGATCAAAGAAGAACAATAAAGGTAGGGACACACTGAGCCCACGTACGCAACGTATCCCACGCCGATCTGGATCGACAGATATAACGTTGCGTGGGACGCGTGTGACAGTGCGTATGATAAGTGTGTTTCTAGGCATACAAATTCAACCGTTTAGATTTAATAACGCGTTGCATACGTTGCGTACGTGGGCTCAGTGTGTCCCTACCTTAACAATCAGCGCATTTATGTGTACCGCTGGCCGAGGGCCCTAAGCAATTGCTTAGCTGGCAATTACCTATGGTAAGTTGGACCAAAATACTTATTCTTGTTGGCATATGATTGCGGATATCGTAAATCAAGATTGTTATAACAAAAACCTCCATTGATGTTGTTATCTTCAACAAATTGTCGGTTACAGCTCACCGCAAAACAAATTTAAACTCATTCGAAGCTCTGCAAATACTTGACCGCACAAGGAAGTGGTTCCAAAGGTTTCTTTTGTTTTATTTTAGTTGTTTGTAAATTTTACAAAATATATAACAAATCAACTTTAAATGCACTTAGTTTTATTAATTTATTTAACTTTCCACTGACACTGCATGCAAGAATTTCTCCAGCAAATTCCGCGCCATGAAAATGACGTTAACCCCTATATTTAAAATCATTATGCAAAGCTTACAGCTTTCTCGAGTAGATGGCTATATTTTTGTTTTTTGTGTGGCGACTACGATGCGTTCACCGCGACATCCACATGTCAAACATATAGACACAAACCGCTGTACACAAACCACGGCGAAAACACTGAACTTATATGCGGCGAATCCCAAAGGTTTTAGTCAGTAGGCGTAGGTTAATTTATTGGACAATTGTGGTAAAGGTGTGCGAGCGTTTATTCTATATTAACGTGTCTTACTTATTGCTAATTTGTGACGTACCTTGTTTTCACTTGCATATGCGTCACAAGTCCGCTCGACCTTCTTATTTCTTCCTTTTTCTTTTTTCACTCTTCTTGCTTCTTCCTCCAAAGGGATGGATAATGGTCCTCCTTCCTTAGGTTGTTGGCCTCTGTTAACCTGGATGCGAGTGCTGGGTCCTCCTTCTTGATCGTCGGGAACCTCCTTCTCGGATTTTGTCGGGGTCCTCCTTCTCGAACACGTCGGGTAGTTCTCCTTCTCAAATCAAAACGGGGTCCTCCTTCTCAGAAAACGTCGGGGTCCTCCTTCTCAGATATCGTCGGGGTCCTCCTTCTCGAGTATCGTCGGGTCCTCCTTCTCGAGTATCGTCGGGTCCTCCTTCTCGGATATCGTCGGAGTCCTCCTTCTCAAGTATCGTCGGGGTCCTCCTTCTCAAGTATCGTCGGGGTACTCCTTCTCGAGTATCGTCGGGGTCCTCCTTCTCAAGTATCGTCGGGTCCTCCTTCTCGGATATCGTCGGAGTCCTCCTTCTCGAGTATCGTCGGGGTCCTCCTTCTCGAGTATCGTCGGGGTCCTCCTTCTCGGATATCGTCGGGGTCCTCCTTCTCGAATCAGTACGGGGTCCTCCTTCTCGAATCAGTACGGGGTCCTCCTTCTCGGATCACGCCGGGGTCCTTCTTCTCAAATATCGTCGGGTCCTCTTTCTCGGATGACGTCGGGGTCCTCCTTCTCAGATCAGAACGGGGTCCTCCTTCTCGGAAAACGTCGGGCTCCTCCTTCTCAGATATCGTCGGGGTCCTCCTTCTCAAGTATCGTCGGGGTCCTCCTTCTCAGATATCGTCGGGGTCCTCCTTCTCGTCCTTCTAGGATCACGTCGGGTCCTCCTTCTGAGATATCGTCGTGTCCTCCTTCTCGTCCTTCTAGGATCACGTCGGGTCCTCCTTCTGAGATATCGTCGTGTCCTCCTTCTCGTCCTTCTAGGATCACGTCGGGTCCTCCTTCTGAGATATCGTCGTGTCCTCCTTCTCGTCCTTCTAGGATCACGTCGGGTCCTCCTTCTGAGATATCGTCGTGTCCTCCTTCTCGTCCTTCTAGGATCACGTCGGGTCCTCCTTCTGAGATATCGTCGTGTCCTCCTTCTCGTCCTTCTAGGATCACGTCGGGGTCACCAATTTCCTGTGGGGCTAGTCGCTCACAGGAATAACGCCGGGATATATTTATAATCGCTTTTTATTACCAATATAAATATTTATAAAGTAGTTGTTAACAGTAAGGCTACTAACTTAGAACTAACTTAAAATTATGACAATTCCTTAAAGTTAAAATAATAAATTAACCTACGCCTACTGACTAAAACCTTTGGGATTCGCCGCATATAAGTTCAGTGTTTTCGCCGTGGTTTGTGTACAGCGGTTTGTGTCTATATGTTTGACATGTGGATGTCGCGGTGAACGCATCGTAGTCGCCACATTTGCAACAAATCTCATGCCCTGATGGCTTTAAATAAATACTTAAATTTATTTTAATGCCATTTACTGTAAGTTAGTTTAAAATATATTTCGTTAATTATTAAAAAAATATGATTTTGCTGCAATAAAATTGCGAATTTAAAATAACCAAAACAATATTCAAACGGAAATAGGTTTTACATGAATTAGATATTAGTTGAAGCTATCATTACCATAAGAAGAAGAAGATTAAAAAGTCAACACAGCTGTCAAACTGCCAAATTCAAGTATTTTCCTTTACGGAAATCAAGGTGTTTTGGTCTGATTTTCATTTAAATCGAAACGTAAAGGGACCGGGCAAAATGGGGGCAGCTTCCTCTAAAATAGATTTTTCGCCGGTAGCTTTAGATAAAATAGGGTTTGATCCACCATCTGGTTTTAAGAAAAGAGGTTCGTTGCATTCCTGTTACATAATTTTTCCATAAAAGCCTAGGGATTTTGTTTAATTAAAATTATTCATTTAAAGAAATGATAGCAACCGAAGAGGAAATGATATCGGCGAAAATACCGAAGGAAGATAGAGACTACTGTGCCCATACGCTCCTTAAGTATCGCGCTTGCCGAGCCGATGTGTTTCCCTTTTTATATAAATGTCACCATGAAAGACATGAATACCTTACTTGTGAATATGAGGAGTATGTGAAAAATTATCTAGTATAATATTGGACTAAATATAATCATTTCAATTTCAGTTATATTATTCGAATGAAGGAGTATGAAAGGCAAAGAAGATTAGCATTACGACAGAAAAAGAATCAGGCCGCCGATGATTCTGACTAAATTTTGTTATGTAGAATACAATACCAATTAATAGAAATCTGAAAACAAATAAGACTTCTTGGATTTTGTACCCCACGTACATGATTTTTTAATTTACATAAGGCTACTTTAAAGCAGGGTTAAGTATAATATATAGAGCACAATCAGGGAGAGTTATCCATTGTCCGCGATAGTTGTCACGTTATAAAAAGTGCTAGTGGTAGCATGTTTTGATGGTAAAATTGTTTGTAATTGGTAAATCTGTAACTTGTTTGGCTCGTTTCACAATGAAAGATTCATGCAGCTAGCAGCTGGCTTATGAAGCTAGTTAATTCGCATTACCAGCAACAAACTTCAACTTGAAAATTGGGGTTTAAAAAAATTAATCAGAACTGTATAATGCTTACAAACTGTACCTACATAAAACACAATAACCGTTTTTTAAAACAAGCACAGTAACAAAATTTTGTTGTCACAAGGGTAGCATAAACTAAACCCTAAAAGAAAAAATTTAGAATAGTAGGTATCAAATGGGTCACATTTTAAAATGTTCATTATTGTATCGTAAGCTTCATAAGAATAAAAAATTGTATTTAAGGGAAAAGAAATATGCACCAGCGACTCGTAAAGAAAATGAAGAGCAACAAGAGATTTGATATGTTTTCCTCGAATAGGTGATGATTACAGGCTGCTATGTAGTCACACCATAGATATTAAAGAGCAGCAATGAGACATGGCTACAGAAGCAGAGTTTGGAATTGACAACAATACCCCAGTTTTTGGCACAGTCAACGATTGAAAAAGGACCATTATTGACTAAAAGCGGTCGAAACCATCCGGAGACGCCGAGCGACGATTTAATTTTCATATTTTAGTTTAGTTTGGTTCAATTCGAAATACGAAAATATAACAGTTATCTTGACTCTCATATAACAAGTTAAAATAAATTAACTAATCGAATTACTTTTTGCAAGCCTCAACCCCACCAAAACCAAGTACTGTCTTATTTAATCAGAAATGCAACACCTCTATATCCGTGACAGTGGGTGAAGTTGAACTAATGGCCATCCCTACAAATCTTAGGTGTTGCATTAGACCTGCAATGGAATAAGCACATATTCCAAATCGCCAAACAAACATCCCAGTGCTTGGGTTTCCTTAAGATGGCCCGTTGGCCCGTGCTGTAATATACAAAATCCTACATTCGGCCTCTTCTCGAATACAACTTCCTAATTGGGGGCGGTGCTTCTATAACCATGTTGTCATGCCTAAATAAAGTACAAAATACTACTACTAGTACAAAATTAATCGACGACGACACCATTTGCTCCACCATCGAAACCTTGGGCCACCGTAGGAATGTAGCAGCACTGACAAAATTTTATCGCTACTATCATCTTATACCCGCAACACTAGATTAGCTCTTTCTATTCGCGCACCCAACAAGTTCGCAATTCGTTGGTAAATAGAACACCTCGACTGTGGAATAATCTCTCGCTGTCAGTATTTCCGAGCTCCTACAACACCCAAGAGTTCAAATGCAGGGTACATCGCCACCTTTTTCAACAGCAGAATATCGTGAAAAAGACGTAAAAGCCTAAGCTTACGATAATCATTAAGGGAGCAGCGCAATACAGAATTCAAATAGGGTGAAATATGGTCAAAACTTCGCATGAGGTTGATGTGGTCGCAGCAGGTCATACTACTATTCAGAACAATCCCTAGAGGAAGATCATTAATTAAAATAAAAACACTAAACAAAAGTGGCCGAATAGAATCTTGAGGAACTCCCGAGTTAAGTAAAGAATTGATGGAACTAGAGTGGCCGAGTATAAATTTTTGCGATCAGTTTGTTAAAAAGCTATGCAAAAGTTTAAGAGCAGTTGAAGAAAAAGAGATTTGGGAAGGGAGTTTTTGCAAGAGCGAAGAGTGATTGACGCTGTCAAAAGCTTTCGAAAAATTAAGTAGCAACAAATGTGATGTTCAGCAGGAGAGTTGCCAATATCATTTGTGACTTTAAGAAGTGCAGTTTGCGTAAGCCAGATTGCTATACATTTATAAATTGAAGTCGTTCACAAAACTCAAGCATTTAAAGTAGCAGTTAGATTTAAAAAAATCTTTGCTAGGATGGGAAGAATACTAATGGGGCGAAAATCAGATGGAGGGTGACCTGGATAGGGGGAGTAATCAATGCAGTCCTCCACAAAATGAGAAACTTAGATACCGTGAGGCACGAGCTAAATATGTGTGTTAGAATAGGCAGCAAACATGGAATTATTACTATTAGAAATCGTGGTGAAATATTACCAGTGGCAGTGGATTTGATAGAATTTAAAGCAATGATAACCAAGAGAATCAAAGGAACGAAAGCAGAAGCTATAAAAGAGGTAGTAGCCTGCCCTGCTGCTTGGTGGGAAATAACTATTGGTTGACTCTCGGGACTTAGGTTGTTAGAGGCCCGGCTTACAGGGATTCCTCATGGTTAATAGATGTCTGAAGAGTGCTAAATGCAAAATACGTTGCGTTGAGCTCCTGGATGTTCTAGGAAAGTGAAGAAATTGCAAATTCGCACGAAGCCCACGGATGTAACAAATGAGAATTTGTGAAGGGGCTTTGATTTCGAAGAGTCGATATCCTCAATACCAGCTCGCTGAGCCGGGGTTGGTGGGAAACAGCCTCTTCGGAATGTTATGCTTCTAGAAACAGGAGAATCCCGCTAAACAGCGGACAAATGATGTGAAGGCGCCAGTTTCATAAACGAAACTTTGGTATTATTTACCAGTTAAGAAATTGTTTTACCGATCTATGTACGTCGCCATGCCCTTACCTCAGCTCCTTTCACAATCTCATATTTAACTAAAAACAAAAATATTCAAAAACTATCTTTCCAATAATTTTTCTATTGTGTAATTTATTTCGTATTTTTGATTTCGTATGAAACACTTTTTGTCCGTGATATCTTAACTAATAAAATTAAATAAACATAAATACAATGTTGGATTACTTAAACGATATATTCATCTGATGTATAGCAAATTTCATTTCTTTTTCTCTTTTTATTATTTTATTTTGTTTTAAATAGTATGTATGTATGTATTTATATAACAGTGTTCGTATTTTATTTATGTATTGTAATAATTTCATCCTAATAGTCTTGTGCTTAAAAAGATTCATTCATTTTTGATCGAGATTGTTTTTTTTTTCTTTGTTTTTATTTATTAAATTGCTTATTCTTTTATCTGCGTGAATTATTTTTCCTTTTTTGTTTATTTATTATTATTCTATGACTAGATACATTTTTTAAAATAATTATTACGTAGTAAAACAACAAAGTTTTTGAATATTATTTTTGGCAGATATTTCAATTTTATGTTTTGAGAATATTTTTATAAATAAAAAAAGGGGGAACGAAATGCTATTTATCGGAGGTAAATATTGTGGATAAAGTTAGAGGTGGTTAATTTGATATTATTTTTTATGGAATTGGTTGGTTATTATTTATTATTAATAATAAAATGCCGGTTAAAGAATGCAAGTTATAAAAAGCTTGATTTTATTAATTGAAAAATATTAAGAATGTTTAAGAGTGGTTGAATTTTGTTGTTTAGAAATGTTTTCGCAAATAGCGTTAACAAAACGAGGTAGACATAGGCGTTTCCACTTCAAAATTTATATGGCTGGAAGCAACAATATTGGCCGTTTTGAAACCGATTTTTAAGGCTAAACTCAATAGAGCATGGTATTTCTAACACGCAATAAAAGTAAGTTCTCAACAATACCAAAAATTTAGGCTATGTGAACTGTTATTGCAAGGAATGTGCTGGATTTACCAGCCTTTAAAAGAACTTTTCGTTCTGCTGCTTCCAGAGTCTATAACATACTTTTTAAATTCATCGTTTACTTGAGGAACATTAAAATAAGATTATAAAATAATATTTTCAAAAAATATTTAAATACATTATAATTAAAAATTCGAAAAGATATTCGGGCCTATTCTGAAATCCGCTGGAATTTTCTTACAATCGTATGCTATCAAGCGGAATCGATTCGAGTGGAGTTCAGAGTAAACCTGACTAAGGTTTTAATTGTGGAATTCTTCTGCATTCTTTTAAGCGGCATAAATATTGAAAGTAAAATAGAACAGAAACCAAATTTTCAAATGCAGTATATAAGTTACTATTGCAATTATATACACTGCGCGACACTTGATTACCCTCACTTTAAATTTTGGCATGACTGGATTGATCCAATTTCTTAGAAACCACTACCACAACATTTTTTAGCTCTTTTTATATGATTTCTATTTACTGGGGATAAAATCGGAAACAGAAAGGATAGGAATATGGGTTGGAGTTTTGGTTGGTTTTGGTTTTTTGACATTTTTACAATGCGACACTTGATTACCCTCACCATTTTGTTTTAATCATTCAAGTCATAAACAAAAAACTTCAAGAAGTTTAAGAAGAGATCTCATTTACTTAGACGTCACAAAATTGCTAAACTGTAAGTCATCTTGCTTGCAGACGAACACCTAGCAGCTCTGTTAGCAAGCCCTAATCCCACCTCCACGCAGTACCCCCTGGGATACTTCTTCGGAAGGATCTAACGGGTGACGGGAGAATGGCGAGCTCTCTGCGCCACAAAATAGAGTCTTGCACCATTGCTACGAATCGACAAACAATGCCTCGGAACCGGATAGACAGCACTACGACGACCTTTGCTTTTCGAACCAGGACACGAATCGGATCATGGAATGTGAGAACACTGTTTGCTGAAGGACGGCTGAATGAAGTCCTCAACGAGATGAATCGATATTCACAAAACAGAGTCCGCTGGAGGGCAACTGTTTCCGCCCTATGTCCTATGAGGGATTAAAGGAGCATAAGAAGAAGATCTTGCTTCAAAAGACGAGAGGCAGCAAGTGATATTTCCTTACGAAAAGAAGTTCAATCTAGATGGACCTGATATGTGCCAGCATTATTTTCACGATTTGAGGAAATCAGACTTGTTTTTATCACGTCGTCACATCACATGGTTACGTTATGGTATGGGCAGCCATTTTATTTTATTGGGCGATAGATTTGGTCATTTTGAAAGATCAAAAAACCGCAGAAAAAACATAGGGCTGCTAGAAATAGAAACAATACATTTTCAAGGTCTGAGATGGATTTTCCAGCATGACAACGCACCTATCCATATAGCAGGGTGTGCAAAGAAGTGGTTTCACGATAAAAACATGGGCGTTCTAAATTGCCTCCCGATCTAAATATAATGAGAATGTCTGGAGATGGCAATTTGAAAATCGAGACAGCCTAATTACCGCCATCGATGATGATTTTGTGGACATACCGCAAAGCTGTATGCAAAACTCGTACCGATCTATACCAAATAGACTTTTTGAGGTGTTTCGCAATAATGGAAGTCAGACGAACTATTACCGGTTATACACGCTCAACTTTTTCATTCAATTATTCGATATGCGAACTATCATATTTCTTGACTTGAACGAAACCGGTGTCTATACACACGTTCAACTTTTTCTTTCAACTTTTCAGTTTAAAAAGGAGTTCATCCAAGCACGGAGAAGAAATCGTGATCGCAGCCAATACAAAATGGCGGCTACCTTTACCTTTACAGCCCCTCGATATGGATATCAAATGAAAGAATATGACAAATATAATTTAAAATTCAAAATGGTTGCCAATACAAAATGGCGGTTACCTTTTTCTTTACAACCCACTCGGTATGAGCATTTAATGGAAGTGTTTGATGAGAAATAGTACAGTAAGCTGTGTGACATAATTTTAAATCTAATATGACGGCAACCAAAAAATTGCGGAAGACATATAATAGACATAGACATATAATATATCAATCACCAGCCGGGCCCCATCCAATACGGAAATAGCAATTCATGCAATGGCCAATGGCAAAGCAGTCAAGTCAAGTGTCGCTTTGCAAAAACGACTAAAATCGAAAAACCCAAACTCCTATCCTTTCTGTTTCCGATTTTTTCCCAGCAAATAGAAATCACATAAAAAGCAATTGTATCAGCGCAGTGCGATTCATGTCAAAATTTAAAGCGAGGATAATCAAGTGTCGCGCAGTGTATATTGCTATTACAAAACTAACAAAATGCTTTAGAGGAATATTTGAAAATAATTAATATCAAATATGATAAGAGAGAAACCATTGATTATTTTTTGTAGCCATAAAGGCATCAACTGGCAATAACTAACGCTTTGTTTTATTGCACTGTTGGCTGCATAACTTAAGTTTTAATTAAACAATCTTGTCTCTGCTTTATATGGAATGCGCCGAGTTGTGCACATTATATAAAATAATAGGAAATAAATATTTAATGAATGAAAATATCGATCATAATAGGCATATGAAATAAATAATACAGAAATTAACTTAATGAATTTAAAACGTGCTTCAACTCAACACACTTTTTCTATTTTTAATATATAATTGTAATTCCCCATATTCCATAATAGAGCGTTGTTATCTAAACATAAATTCACTCTTCATATCTTTCTACTGTAAAAGGTTAAGCATTTACATTATTTTTATTAAGAGCTGATGAGTAGAAATTTACGCTTTATATACCGTAGACTATTCTACTATATAAAATGGGAATTAAGAGATTTTATTCCTATTATTTTCTGAAAAATGTAAAAAACTATTTAATATACTGAACTACTTTAAGTTAGTTATTACCAAAAAATGACAAGATTTTCGTATCAAATAGTTTTATAGAAGAGATTCAATGGTAAATGGGGATAGATTCGTAGTAGATTGTCGTTATAAATCTTCTGAGGGCTTAAAAATTTTATCAACACAATATGAATTATTAAGAGTTGTCTTTTTTTTATATTAAATTACTGAAATATAATAATGAATAGTTTTTAGTATTTAATTTTTCTTTTTATAGTTTTCAACACGCTATATACAATGAAAAAAATTTTATAATGTTGTTTTTTTTACAAAACAAGATTTATTTTGAATTGTTCAAAACAAAAAGAATAATAATCGTATTTAAAACTATTTTAAAGCTATAAATAAATAATTTTTTGATATTAGACGAATCTTGTTTTGTAAAAAAAAATTAATAATCATATTTCGAAAATATAAAATTATTTCCTAATATTTTGTGAATCAGTACAGTGATGGACAAAATGAGCGAAAACAATTTATTAGAAATTTTCTTTTTTTTTTTTCGAATTAAACTTAATTAATTGCCTATAACTAAAATAAAACAAACAACAGATAATAATATCATCGATTGGTCACAAAAATTAAACTAAATTTTAAATAAATTCCCTTATTTAAAAAAAACAACAACGAAACGATTAAATTCTTTTTACTATTATTCTGTAATCGTTCGAATCCCATTTTTATTTCGTAGGAAAATCGGGCCAATAATTTATACAGTATCGATGAGTAGTGCCTTCAAATAATCGATCTAACCAATTACTAAGGCCATCTAATAAATTCTCTTCTAATAAAATTTTTGGCTCATTTTCACTACCATCGGATTCTTCTGATGTGCTATCCATACCGAGAAAAGCTCCAGCCTCTGGATCATCATTATAGAATAGATGCCTAGTCATTTTAAGCATTCTCTAAAATATTTTTTATGAACAAACAAATATATAAAAATTGTTAGTCTTCTTATATTAATTACACTCACCTTTGCACCGCGATTAGTTTCCGGATGTTTTGCATGATACATGCAGAAATATTTTCGATGGCCATTTAAGGCCAAAACAGTTCCAATACAATTTCTTGGATTGATACGCAAATCTCGTGATTCTGAAAGTGATAATCTCAGTAGTTCTGAATACCAAGATAGGCCCCTTTCAATAAGCATATGAGCAAACATAAGTGTTTTATTTTTTCTATATGGCCAAACGGCTTTATGGAAGCTCGGTATTAATTTTGGCCGAGATTGCAGATCAGTAACAAGAACAATTGTACGAAAGCCTGGCTTTAATAGTCTTACAAGACCATTATACTTTTCGGCGCGTAGCTCGTGAAGTCTTAATTCAGGGACATGAATACCTGATTTAGCGGCTAGATATATAATATTTGAATGATTTTTAATTTTTTTAATTTAATATTAGTAAGATTCATTTTTACCTTTTCCGTTGTTGTTATCAAGCTCACCGCGCATTTTTAGGTTTTCTTCTTCAATTCGAACTAAATAAACCATTAGGTATCCTACAGCAAACATAAATGCAACTGTTGCGAGTACTGATAGTGCTGGAAGAATGTGTTCTTGACCGATATTGTCTGTTAGGTAATCCACAATAAAAAGCAGCTTATTAAATATTTTCCCTAGCATTCCTTGAGCGTGCTCATCCATAAGATCCTATAATATTGAAATGCAGAGTTTAGTGACTAATAGCAATAATTTTTATATCACTATAATATTTTACATATGTATACTAATTACTATATGGTTCCTTATTTCAACTCCCACCATCCTCCCACCACTAACTACGAAACCTTCTGAAAGGACCCCAAGGCAATTAAGTTTGTATTCACAATTTCCTTCAAGTCCCTCATTTTCAAATTTTCCAGTTTTTAGTCACGGAAGACCTTTGTTTGTTAGGGGATATTATTGTTGAAAGTATAGAGAAACTCCTTTGCACATTTTTTATATTATAAGGGTTATGTCATATATTATTATTAACTAGGTCACGCTGAAAGTGACCGCCTGGATTGGCCAACATAAAGCGGTTCATCCCTTTACCGTCTATTAACGGGTTTAAGGAATTGTTGCGGCACAGTAGAAACAAAGCCAGGACAATTGTTGGCTTACTAACTGGAGACTGCGCCCTGAACTACCACTTATGAAGGATGGAACGGGCAGGATCCTACTTGCAATCTTTGCCTTTGAATATGTCTGTCTTTTATGTTCTCTGTGAGTAGCCCGCAATAGCTAAGAGAAGAGTTTCTTGTTTAACGAGACCCTACTCGAACAGTCGGGCCTATGCGACAAGCCACTTAAAACCACACCACAAAAAGAAAGCTAACGGCTGATCCATTTACTAGGATCCTGTAGTTAACGGCCTGGCCTAATTATCACATATTCCAAATTGCTTAACAATCATCTCAGTGCGTGGAACATGCAAATGCTTTCTTTAGTTCAGTCAGCCGCCGGGCTATATTCTATCCCGAAGTCAACTAGAATACAACTCATTTATATCTGGGCTGTGACCTCGAAACCCTTCTAGACTGGAGTATCCAAGGCCAAATAATGAATTAGTAGTAATTGAGGAGCTGCAGTCTTACCGATGGAATGAAAAATATAAAATAAAAAAATAAAAAACAGAACATTGGGCTCGTCCGGGATTTGAACCCGGGACCTCCCGCACCCTAAGCGGAAATCATACCCCTAGACCAACGAGCCAGTTGCAATCTCCTCGACAAATTTTTAACTTGAAAATAAATCTTCTACTAAATTGAAAATAATATTAACCAAACTCTAATTAACCATAACCCTACATTAAATTAAATTAAATAAAAAAATGTACTCACCTTTACCAAAGCTTCATAGCTTAAAGCTTCTGAAGCTCTCAAAAGCCTTTGGATCATATCATCTAATTTTTGTTTAGTATGGTTCAAAGTTTGCTCGTCAGATTCATTTTCCTTACGTTGAATATTAAGTCTAGTACCGGTTACCCACTCATATTTAATATGAGAAGTATCCCGCCTCCATATAATAACTAATCTTAAAAGGGTATCGTCAGTAGTACCCTTTGACAAAGCATTGACGAAATCTGTTTGCTTATCCTATAAAAACATAATCCATGAATCAATTATTTATATTTCCAATAGAAATTGTAAAGTATATTTACCTGGAATATATATGCAAACCGGACTCTATCTGAACTATATCCACTCTGAAGTGCTATTTGTCGTAACGCATGGCGAGCATAATTATGAGCATCGGTATTTTCGGTTATTAAAATTACGCAAAGACGTTTTCGTGGACGATTCCATTCGGCTGGACATACTCCTAAATAATTTAGTAAGAAATCAGACGAGTTTTAACACAGTTTGTTTAACAAAAAATTACTAAAAAGATAAAAATTACCTTCCAGCATATCCTGAGATGAAAGACGAGGTAGGGCTAAATACTGATTGGCTGAAATAACATTATGGAGAGTCGATGTTGGTATATCAGACATTGACACACTAGCAACGGGCCTAGTAGGATCTTCATTAAACACCAGCAAAGTATCCAAACTCGGATGAACTTTATATCTTTCTTGGACTGTTTTCGTTTCTTTATTGTTAAGTTCGACGAAACTGAAAGTAATATTTGATTGATTTATTAATATTTTAGATATAAAAAAAATATTTTTACCCAAATGCTACTCTATGTCTAAAAGCGAAGGCAGTGATTAAATATCTCAGACGAGGCTGCGATCTTGGCTCCATAATAAGAGCGCGGACACGATTATCCATCCAACCGCTTAAAAACTCATCCAAATTATTATCTTTAATACTGTGGAGCAGTTTATATGGCATTTTTCGGCGGATAAAATCTTAAAAAGAAATACTAGTTACAGAAGCGATATCTGGTAAAGATTATTAAATATATTACCAACGACCTTTTGCACACTGTAAACATTATCCTTATATATATAATTGTGACCATTTAAAGCGAGCACCAAGCTTGGCACATCAGTAACTCCAACTTTGCGCATCAGTTGTTTCTCATGAGCAACATTAATTGTGGCAAATACAATACCTTATAATAAATTTATTTATAATCAACTCTTATTCAAGAAAAACCATAAAATACCTAAAGGTTCTAAGGTATCAATCATCTTCTTAAAAGTCCCAACAGCCTTCATACATCTAAAGCACCAGTCAGTGTAAAACATTAAAATATGTGGTACTGTAAAGCTTTTGGGCATAATATTTTGCTCAAAGTATTTTGTCGTAACCGATAGCTTATGATAAAGGCTAATATCTTGATCAAAATGAAATCTATGCCCAAAGAATTCTTCAAACGGATCCGGTGAAAATCGTCCATAATGGCTATAATCGTGCGATCGATGGAATTTATTTGAATCTTCACTTGTAACACCATATTGATCATAAGCACTTCTTCTTTCAGTATCAGATAACAACTCATAAGCTTGTTTTATTTCTACAAATTTCTTTTCCGCATCGGGATTGTTTGATTTGTCCGGGTGCCTGTGTTTATTAAAACAATTAGTCAGGAACATCTCAACATCTAAAGATAGAATTACCATTCTTTTGCTAACTGCTTATATGCTCGTCGTATTTCTTGTGTTGTTGCCCGTTTGTTAATACCTAATATTTTGTATGGATCGCCCAAGCTACCAATAGCACAGCAGACACCAAGTAACAATAAGACCCAACATAATAGAAGTCTTTTAGTTAAATTTTCATGGCACATTTTCACTGTAAAAATTTATTAATATGCCCCTAATTCCTGCCTGCCCTATAAATCATTTAAATAATTTATATATTACGAAACGAATTTTTACTTAGTAGCACCGTTTTATTAAAATATTTTGATTTTTTTACGGAATTTCCATCTGTATCGATCTTTTCCAATCTTTTTCCTTCGAAGGCCCAGTACTTTGACAGCTTTGCTTTAAAAATAATCCTTGCTTCTTCTTATTTCGTTTTGGATTAAATGTTCCTTATTTCTAACATTTTAAGTGTTTAGAAAGATTATTTTGTGATTATGGAAGTGCTATAAAAATATTGAAGCCGGCTTTAAAACCTTCACAAAAAAAAAACTTCACAAAGAACAAAATTAGCTAAACAATTTATAAGGCAAATAAAAGTGGTGAGTTTTTTGCAATTTTGTCTACTTATTTGCAATTATTTAAAAATTAAGTAACGAGACAGCCTTCAAGATATTCGGTTTGAACGTATTCATATGGATATAGTGGACCGCTTTCGCCATGTCAATCGTAATAGTACCCAATAACGTGATCTTAACGGTTTAACAGTCTCGGCTCACCTTTCAAATTCACTATCTTGATAGGCTGTGCATACTTTGTGAAATATAACTTCGTTGAGGATGGCACGGTTCTATGAATTTTTTTTGTGACTATTCTAGATTGATGGAAGACCTATCATAATTTCTGAACGGTGGCCACTGAAAACTCTTAACAGAGAGAATATTCATATTAGATTATGTTAAATCGGGCTTGTTGCTAACCTTATCCTTAAAGATGATGGATCAAGGGAAAGCCACTAAATCAGATTAAACGACAATAACCACGGAAACAAGAACGGCCACGAGTTTTAAAAGTTCTCTCATTGAACCTTCGTACTCTGTAGAGAACTTGAGATGCACAGTAGCTAGTCGATCCAATAGCAAGAATAATGCTAAGATTACAGATATCCAGGGGATGGACAGGACTTTACGTCTTGAAAAATGTAATTACGGCTGTAATTAAGATTCGATGGGTTAGTTTTATGTATCGCGCGTAATGAAAGATCCTTCCTCCTTGGCGTATGCGGTAGATTTCAAAAATAAGTTTCATAAATGGGTGAATTCAAAAATTCAACATGCCGCAACCCTGCAGAATTCAGCTATAGACTACTAATTGGGGGCCTCGGTATTCTAGGGGTAATGCGCCTGACTACTATCCTAGAGATCCCGGGTTCGAATCCCGGCCAGCCCCACGGTGCTTCGCCTTTTCCACCTTCGACTATAGTCGAGTCGATGGTTAATCGACACTCGCAATAGGGGCCAAAGCCTACGGCTATCCTTGATGAAGGCACGCAAACCCAAATAGGCCACGTGTTGATACACCTATCAGCATCTTTCAGGCCTGGCAATAGTGCGAACGTATACGATTGAGGACTAATTTCAATCGAATCGTATTCAACAATTAAGCCTCAGTTTTCTCAGGGACCACATTCTCGCAGTCCAAATTAACGGAACTGTGGCCAGACCGGTTGCGACCAGGGGTAATTTGTTTCGATCGACTTCTCTGTACAAAAATCCATTCCGGGTCACGAGTCTCATCGAGTTTCACCCTTGGTCCCAAATTATTTAATTTATACCTTTGCGATCTGCCACATGATATCCGCTCGGCCAATCCCCCTTTGTGGTCAAGTTCAGTTAAATATTTAAAAGCCTGCAAGTGTTTTATAAAATTTGTTTTATTTCCAAATCTTCACGGTTATTAACATTTCTTTAAGCCGACTCAAAAATTTCCTTTTGAGTTTTCTCCCAAACAGTAAGTGGACCATGCTCAGGCCTGTATTTTACATTGCAACCATCATTGGCAAGTCTTCCTTCATCACGAAGCTCCTCATACCGCTCACGATCGTATTTTGTGAAACCCCACCTCTTGGAAATGAAAATCTAGAAGTTTTAAAATTAAGTAACCACAAACCACATCTATAAATTGTAAATGCTATTACCTTTTGCCTGCCAGGGAACTTGAACTTAGCACGACGTAAAGCCTCGATAACTTGAGCCTTGAACCTATCACTGGCACGAACAGACATGATTGGTTGTCCAATACGTACACGAGCTACTGTACCTTGGGGTTTGCCGAAGGCACCTCTCATTCCAGTTTGGAGCCTGCGAGAAATAAGTTATTTTAATATCTCACAATATAACAAAGAAAACGATGTAGAAGCATCTAAACATCTTCAGTATATTGTCAAAGTTAATGAATTGTAATCACGATTGTTCATAACCCAGTGCTCAAGGCAATCTCATCATAGTATTATTAAAATAAAAATAGTCCCAAATCTCAATTATAACTCACCTATCAGCTCCGGCGCACGATAACATTTTATTGATGCGAATAACGTGGAATGGATGAAGTCTCATTCGGATGTGGAACTGATCTTTACCGCAATGTTTCACCAAATATTTGTTGGCGCAGATACGTCCGGCTTCCAGAGCTTCTGAACTGAGCTGTTCATACTCATCAGACACAAGATGAACGCATAGTGGGAAATCCTCTACGGTGGCCTTCTTCCTGCCCAAGTCAAAAATGCGAATTTTTGGATCTGGGACACCACGACAGAAACGGGATTTTGGGTAAGGTTTGTTCTTACAATATCGATAACTGCAAAGAAAAAAAAATAGTTAGATTTCATCGTTCCGCTACATAAGCCACAAAACTAATGTTATACATCATATTGAGGCTTCTACTCCATTAAGTAACGAGCATGCCCACCCAAGACGTATATTAATCTTCCCTCCTACTAAAAGGCTTCCGTTATAATTAAAACTATGCCGAAAAAGTGGAAGGGTATCTTTAGAGGCTCGAGCCCCTCTATTATGTTAGCAGCCCCATATTAAGATAGGTGTTTTTGAATGTTGATAAGATTACGAAATTAACACTTTTAAGTTTTTTAATGATATAACACAGGCACTGCTAACATATATAGAAAGGACTGACTCATTTTCATGCTTTGCAATACGACAGAAATCACTGTTGTTACTGAAAAGTTTGTCACTTGTCACATATTTAATTGAGGTTGGCTTCCTACATTTTCGGGCAAACCCACCCATAAAATATATTTTAATCTCTCCCCTATTACTTAGTAACAAACTATAACTAATTTTATACTATAACAATTACAAGGGGAAGCGAAAATTTAATCACAGAAACATACTCACCATCTTGCTGGGCGACGACCCATTTTGACCTAAAATCGAGAAAACACATATTAAATTTTACGTCTTAAAGGATGAAGTTTGATTTAAATATTTATTCCAGAATAGAATATTTCACAAAAGTAATTATTTTCTATCCGATGATTAAAGATTCACAAACACAACCCACCTCTTATTGATGGTCTAGCAAAGAAAGAAAACTGAAAGATCCCGGATGTTGTATTTGACGTTATTGAGACGCTCTTTCTACTCCAGTGGCGAATAGTTGCATTAGAAAAAGTTTAATTTGAGACATAAAGCAGGCACACAGCTGCGTTAATTTCTATCCTGCCAAATTTGTTTTTTTAAAATTTTTTTAGTTAAATTAAAAAATCGATAATTACATTAAAAATTTTAGGAAAGTATAGATTCCAGGTCAAAAATCTGCTTGCTAGAATAGCGACATCTAAAATTGATAATCCTGTAGATGTGTTAAAAAAGCTAAATCGCTTAGCTCCATCCATAAAAAACTCAGAATACGATTATATAACTGGATAACGAGCGAAATTTTTAAGGGAATAAAAGAGAGAAACTCCTTATAGGGTCTGTTTAGACGGTTCGCTTCCAGGAGCGATCCTCACGGACTTTGTGGATTGAGTAACCGAAAAATAACAATAATCAAGAACTGTTTGACAGGCGGAGACCACGAATGCCACTTCATGTTTACGTTATAATACATTGGCGCTCCTAGCGGTAGAATTTTCCAGTAAGGTTCCCTGTTATTGCACTCTAGAGAGATGAGTCTTGTGTACTTCCGTACTTTACATAAAATAATAAATAAAACCTAATAAAAATATTTTTTTTTATAAATCTATTAGTTGTATTAAAGAAATATTAAATTATTTAAAAAATAGTATGCACGAAAATTGAGTTGTGGTGCTTTTATTTTAAAGACTATTTATTACATTTTGTAGTTCAGTACTGTACAGGGCAAATATTTCCGAAAATAAACTGACAACCAAGAAGAAGATCGATATAATAAACTGAAAATTGGAAGAAAGGTTGAGAGCGGACGCCTGCCTAAATAAAGTTTTTGTATTAACAATTTTTAAAGGAAAGAAATATAAAATATGTCTACATCGCGCTCAGAAATTGCAAGAAAAACATGGGAATTGGAAAATAACATCATGACAATCCCGAGTTGTGACGAAATTTTTCGATATGATGATCAACAACAACGGCAAATTTTGGATGCAAAACCATGGGAGAAGGATCCGCATTATTTCAAAGATATCAAAATCTCAGCCCTATCCTTGTTAAAAATGGTAATGCATGCTAGATCTGGTGGTACATTAGAGGTAATGGGATTACTTTTGGGCAAGGTTGAAGATAACACAATGGTATGTATGTTGAGTAATAAAAATATTCCAGATTGTAAATTTCCATAATTTTAGATCGTAATGGATGCATTTGCATTGCCTGTTGAAGGAACAGAGACAAGAGTTAATGCTCAATCGCAAGCCTATGAATATATGTCGGCTTACATTGAGTCTGCCAAGGAAGTTGGTCGACTAGAAAATGCGATTGGTTGGTATCACAGTCATCCAGGTTATGGTTGCTGGCTATCAGGAATTGATGTGTCCACGCAAATGTTGAACCAGAATTTCCAGGAACCATTTGTTGCTATTGTAGTAGATCCTGTAAGAACTGTTTCTGCTGGAAAAGTTTGCTTAGGGGCATTTAGAACTTATCCTAAAGGATACAAGCCCCCAAATGAGGAGCCCTCTGAATATCAGACTATCCCACTTAATAAGATTGAAGATTTTGGTGTACATTGTAAGCAGTACTACCCATTGGAAGTTAGCTACTTTAAGTCAGCCTTAGACAGACGGCTTTTGGATTCATTGTGGAACAAGTATTGGGTGAATACATTAGGTAGTTCAGGACTTCTAAGCAATACTGAATACACAACTGGCCAAATATTCGATTTATCAGAGAAATTGGAGCAAAGTGAAGCTAGTTTAGGCCGTGGACCTTTTGTTATTCCAGGTAGATTTTTTAAAAGTATAATTTTAATATTGATTCTTTATAAGTGCAGTTACAGGCGATATAAACGAAAAGCGGACAGAGGATAAACTATCAAAAGCAACGAGGGATTGTAGCCGTGCTTCAATTGAACTTATTCATGGGTTAATGGCTCAGTTCGCTAAAGATAAGCTATTTAACACCGTAGGTTCTCATAAATAAAAACGCAGTTATTTATAAAAAAAAACATTTATTGCTTAATAAAAGGTTTTCCTATTCTATATGCAAGTGATCCTCGTATTTTTTGTCCACGCAAATTCTCTCCTAGTGGTATTAAAGATGGTTTTCTCACAATTATGCCACGACCTTCTGGGGTCCATGCTTTAAAGGTACATATTTTATTTTTAGGTATGGTTAAACCAACCCAACCAGCAGATGAAAGTAATATATCTGAAAATAATTTTAGTTTACGAAGTCCCTTACATTAAATATAGAGTAAGTAGATATGGACAAACACTTGTCTAGTAAGTACGCTAGGTGTTGCTTCTTTTATTTAAACGGTGTTCCTTCTTTTATTTAGCGGACCCTGTTTTGCGCGACAGCTCTTAGCTCTGACCAGAATCTCCCAGTTGTGGCCTCTTCTAATAGGGATCTCCGCCACGATGATCTAGAGCTTCCGACTCGACGGGTTCCTTGCGGATGCTCTTCAAGGGCCTGTTTGACTAGATTCTCATTTTCGCATTTCTTTGGTTTTAGTCGGATTAAGCCTTGAGCCTGCTGGACTACTTTCTGTTGCCAAATTGTTTTGTTTAACATGTTTTTTAGGTCCTGCTGTCTGTGGGCCAGCAAAAAGATATCATCTGCGTAGTCGAGATCCTTAAGGCGGTCTAGCAAACCCCATTCTTTGCCGCCTGTTCTATTATCTAGAGCACCGACAAGGATGTCATTTATTTCTTACTATAAGAAATAGTAAAGGCAAAAGTAGGCATTCTTGTCGTACTCTTGAACTCACCTAAAAACTGTCCGATAATTTTCTCTTATGGAGAACTCTGCATTTGGAATTGTTGTATAGGGCTTTTAGCAATTCTATTATTTTATCAGGCAGTCCTAGGCCCCTGTGCTGAATGTCGAGTCGTGATTTGTGACAGATTTTTTGAGTTGAAGAAAGTGGCGTTTCGGACGAATTGCGACTTTCATCATAGGGGGCTAAATTCGCACTTAGCACTTCCACTCTCGGCCACTATCTGAAAATCGTAATATTAAAACGCCACTTTCTTTAACTCAAAAAACTTGTCACAACTCACGACTCGACATTCAGCACAGGGGCCCTAGTCACCGTAGTGCCTGCCATATATAGCTCCCTCCTACTGACCGAGTCGAATGCTTTCTCATAGTCTACGAAAGCAAGGTAAAGGGGAGATCGTAATTCAGTATTTTGCTCCACTATTATTCTCAAGATGTTAATATGGTCTAATATGAGCGGCTCTTCCTGAATCCGGCCTGCTGCCTACTAAGCGTTCGCTCTACTGCTTCTCTTATCCTAGATAGTAATATACGGGACAAAATTTTGCCCACAGTAGATAATAAGCAGATGCCCCTCCAGTTGTCACATATTGTTAGGTCCCCCTTTTTGGGTATTTTGACTATGATACAGCTTACTAATGCGCGAAAGGCTTTCACATAAACAAGGAAAAGTTAATTTCGGAAACTAAAAATATAGCGGAGAAGAAAACCCTGCGATACTAGCGCAAGAAACTCGTATCATCGTAACTGGACGTTAATTTGACTCGCGTTTGTCCATATCTAGACAATATATAATCAATACCCCTTATTAATAAGAATGTTTTTTTTTATATATAATTACCACAAGTTGCTTCGTTATCATGCTCTCCTGGTATTTGTAGGTGGTCCAAACATTTTAGCGCTGGCCACTTACTTAAACGCTCTTGATCGCCAGTTGGCACTCCAAATATAGGCGTTCCTACTAATTTCTGATATAGCAGTTCAGCATTTTCAGTGTACGAAATTGTAATCGGAAGAGCAATCGATGAGTAAACGGAAAATCTAGATTTTTTGAGTAAATTATTAATACTACAATAAACATTTTCTAAGGAATCAGAATACCGCATTGATTCAACGTCACCAGAAAGAAAATCAATTCGACCTAATCCAGCTAGAAATAGCGACATACCCGCTTTCAACAAAAATATCCTTGGTATTATCATTTCTTGTGGAGAAACTAAAAGCAGCTCTTCGGTGGTAAGAAGACTGTGAATCTATCAAATGTGTTTAGTAGTACGAACGCCATCTCTAACATTGAAACTTACTTCATCTGGTTGAATAACTCCGGGTGTATCGTAGCACCACTTACTAGACACATATTCTTTACTTTTTTCATTTAGTACTAAAATTGGATTTGTTCCCTTTGACATTGTAAATTGATCGAAAGATTCTTCATCGGGCTTGAATGTCATTCCTAAAAAGTATATAAAATAATGAAATGGATAGAAGCTGGAAAGAATTCGAATGTTTAACCTATGCGACCAATTAAAGTGGCGTGCTCAATCTTTCCTGTCCTTTTTAACTGCATTTTTCTTAACTTCTCTTCGGCTTGTTTTTGTGCTCGGTCGGAGACCAATCTTTGAAATCTTTGATAAACTCGTATATCGGATGGTCTTAAAATAGGAAATTTCAACATATTCAAAGTTGTTCCAGGCCAAGGACATGCCGTTGCCTTTTTGACTAAATCAATAGCTTGGACCTAGTAATGTAATATGAATTAAATGAGAGACAAACATAATAAAATAATTATAAATACTTTACAATAATCTGATCTTAAAAGACAATTAAAAAGTGAACTTTTTCCAACGTTGGTACATCCTACCAAGTACACGTCGCCTTTATATCCCCAAATCTTATGAAGCTGGGTGATAAGTTCTTCTATACCATATCCTGTTTTTGCAGATATAAGACCAACATGCTTGATATTTAGCTTATCAAGACCGACACTTGTTACAACTTCCGCTAAACAATTCTTAATTCGATCAAGATAATTTGCTGTGTCTTTTGGTAATAGATCTACTTTGTTACCAACTATAAAAACTGGTCGTTGATGTCCAATGATTTCTTGTATTTCCGGCCATATAGAGCATGGAAAATCTAACAAATCAACGATGAGTACGACAAGCGCATATTTATCTTTTATGGATGATAAAATGTCTACGTAGGTGTCTGGGGTTACAGTCACATCAAGAGCTATGTTGTAGTACTTGAGAAAATGGCAACGCTGGCATATTATTGTCTAAAAGATATTGAAATTTTCAACTAGGTCTGAACAATAGGAATTTATAAATAACCTTAAGTTCAGTATCATTTCTTCCTCGAAAAATTTCACTTGGAATATATCCTGGATATCCGGAATCCACGCAGTGAAGCTTAGCCCCACATCCATTGCAAGGTATTTGAGAAGGTGGAATCGTTGGGTCTTGAAAGCATTTTTATTATTATTCAATAATAATATTATTAAAATATTACCTGGACTTCCATTGGTTGAAACATTTTCTCCAGCCTCATAGTATTCGTAATCTTGCATCCAGTCCTTAGGGTATGTAATCTTAAATTTATTGCCTCTTTCCGAATCATTCATCGCCTCTACAGATTCATTTCTTTCTTCGCTATTTGGCGGGCAATCATGAATGAATTTTAACATAGATGGAAAAGGTTTCACGTTAATATTTTCATATTTAGTCATATTTTCCTTTCTTTCGAATTTATTGTGCATTATTTTATTTTGTTTATATCCGCGTTTTAATTCTTGGTCTTCCAGGAAAGAGCTGAATAAAATTTTAGAACGAACTTCGTCCGTTTTTGTATCTAACGTTTGCGGTGGGCTTTGGTTTGCTCGTGTTGCAAATTTTCGACCATATCGTGATAGAAAACATTTTGATACTTTTCTTATATGGAACAGATAGGCCGTCATGATCTTTTATAATTTCACAATGCACCCATAATATTTAAATAAAGACTGTTAACCTACAAAATTTGACAATCGTTATATTGTTGTTTACAATCTTTCTTCTTCTTATACAAAATATTGAATGAACAGCTTTGAAGATTTCAAATTTCCTAGACAAATGAGACGGTCGGCCTTCTGGATAAAGGTAAAAAGATCTTTAATTAAAGAAGAACGAACCTCTAGTGGGACTCAGAAGCTCTCTGATAATCGTTCTTCTTCTAATTCAGATTAGAGCAGAGCATTCACAGAGAACATGACTCCTAGTGCGAAATTCGATTCGTCAATCGAGACTGATTCGATTGTAAATTGTGATTTGTAGTCCGTAACGCAGTCGAATCGAAATGCCGATATTGTAGCTAAAAAATTTCCATCGTTTTGATGAATTTTTCGAAGAAAATTGAATGGCAACCTGGTTTTACAAAAGTTGTGTTTAAATAAAATAAATACAACTCAAGCAATCGACCATCTTCTAAATGCAATCGTGAGCTGCCATCGAAGGAAACTTCCACGATGATAGTGCGTTAATACAGTTGTCCGAATGTTGGTATCTTTTTCAAGGAATGCAACATTTTTATACACCCACACAATTATCGAGGGGAAGATAAAGTTAATGTGTTCGAGCATATTTGCTCTTTGTTCGAAAAAAGCAGGGGCGGGTTCGTGTATGGCGAACGACGATAATCGTACGAAAAAAAATTGAAGTCGAAAAATATTGTCGATGAAAATTTTAGCGTTCGCATAGGGCGAAAGAAAATTGTTCGTGTCCTAATGCAAAAACTCGATAACCCAAGACCTTTCGAGTGCCTTTCGTCGGCTTCAGACGAAAATTTTCAATTTTTTCGACCTACGCGAACCCGAGACGAAAAATAATTTTCGTTTTCGACATACACGAACCGGCCCCAGGTGATTCAATTTTCTTTCCTTTTCCGTTCTGCTTAGTTTATCGAAGAGAGACAATCTGGCTTTGTCTCGTAGAGCTCACGACATATGCGTTGAGTTGTGCTCAGCACTGATATTCATATAAGCACGCACACAACTAAACGGGTGAAAATGTTGTATGAAGATGAAAGACTTATGTCTAGACTTTGGTTAAGGCTTTGTTTGGCTAGATTCTCGCTTTCGTGTTGCAAGGTGTGGCCAATTCAACTCCATTTGCCGGATTTCGTCCTTTTGTCCTTTCTCAGCCGATATGGCGCTCTAGTTCTGCATTTGTAATTCTATCTTTCCAGAGAATTTTTGGGATACGGCGTAAGAATCTGTTGATGAAAACTTGAAAGAACCTTATGGTGAATTGCGTGGCTTTCTATGTTTCACAAACATACACCTTCCTTAACATGTCGAGAGTTAGCAGCCCACTGATGGTCCTCCATTGAAAATCCTAGCTAGTATTCTTTCTTCAGAAGCTCGTACATGTCCGAGTCTTCGTAGCTACTAATTTTTAATGGGTGAGTATATTTCGTTATACATTTTTCTTCAATCTTTTCGTACGTTCTAATGCGCCATTCGTTTTGGTTGAGCCTTACAGGACCATATATTCCGATTTTCCTTTCGAAGATATTGAGATGGTGTTCTGCATGTTTGCTCAATGTTTAAGCCTCAGACCCGTAACATAGAACATTGCATCGCATTGAGATTTCTCGATTCTTTAGAATCTGGGCTAGTGCGAAATAGGTTTTATTTGCGGCTGGGATTCGTTTTTTTATGTGATAGTCTAAGCTTAGGTGTCACGCTTTGTACTACTAGTCCGTCATGCCGTACAAGTCATGGTGCAATGTCTAGTAGTAGGCTTAGCTCGAAGGATAGAGAGAAAGATAGGATAGATTAGGGGGAGTCGGGTGGGTGTTGGAGGAGATGGTGGTGAACCTTGCGTTTGAACTCTTGGGTGTTGTATGAGTTCGGAAATACTGACTTAGGTAAGTTGTTCCACAGTCGCGTTGTTCTTGTTATAAACGAATTTCTAAATCGGATTGTGCGCGATGATAAGGGCTGTAGACTATAAGGGTGAGCCGAGCGGGCAAGTTTAGTGTTGCGGGAGAAAAGTTGCCGTGGAGGCATGAGGTGACTTATTTCAGTAGAGCAGTCATTATGGTAAAAACGGTAAAATTTTGCAAGAGCTGCTACATTCCGACGGTGGCTTAATGAGTCAATTGAAGAGCAAATGGCACTATCGCCCATAAGTTTGAGAGCGCGGCTTTGCACCATGTCCAGCCAGGCTAAGGTAGTTCTCGGGGCCACAGCCCAAATATACGAGTTGTATTTGAGACGGGGACGAACGTAGGACTTGTAGATTGTAGCCCTGGTCGATGGCTGAAGGAGGAATTTACATCTTTTAAGGAATCCCAGGCGCTGTGATGCTTGTTTAGAAATTTGGAATATGTGATTATTCCAGCGCAGATCTTCGGCTAGTGTTATGCCTAGGATGTTTAAAGACGGTTCTGCCGTTAGGTTTTTATTACTCACTAAAATAGAAGGAGGGTCGGTGCAGGTTTTATTGAAGAATTCGTTCGATGTCCCTGTTGATTGAAATGGACATGAGATTGCGATAACAATAATTGCAAATAATTGAATGTCGTCCTTTATCTTTGTTATAAATCTATAACTGTGTAGTATATGTGGAGTGATTAGACCATCAATAAACCTTCTTTTCAACAATTTAAGGTTCGTACAAACAAAAATGCATTTATTATCTGAAATTTAATTTCAATACTTAAGTAAACGACTTTTTAAACAAAAAATTAAACCTATAACCGCCGTACTATGGTAACAGGTACCTCTTTACATTTTTGTTGTTGCGGCTGTCCATTGTGCCTCCTTCGCCGATTAAAACTGTCAAAATGACCATATTGATGAAGTGTTTCGTTGTGGAAATTTCGCTTCTGAAAGAATAATAAGATATTTAAAATAGAATCATAACTATGCTTTGAGTTAAAACTTTAATAAATCAAAATGAACGTGATTAATTTGCAATTATTGTTGAAGAGCCTTTCCTAAAATAACTAAGTAAAAGGAAAACTGAAAGTAAACGAGGATTTGTTTACATGTTTTTAGTGCTGTCAACGCTTTGTTTTCATTTTTCTTCGGTTTGAAAAGGTATGAAAATCTCGTTAAATGTAATATATTATTAAAAACATATCCTTATAAACTTTATCTTTTAACATATGGCTATTTCTTCAGGTTAAGCCAACAAACATAATTCTACTTGTGTTTGTTTTTTTTCAGTGTTTGTGTGTTGGGGAGAGCCGAGGTTCTGGGTTCTCTTCCCGATCATGAGAAAATTTCCTATAGCGTAAACCTATGTAAAAAAAAACCTAGGTACTTTCTCAGTATGTCTGGAAAATGGATATTGATTTTTTCAAGAAAATGTTAAGAAACTATTGGTTTTAAGTAGAAAAAGTCTTCAATTTACATATAACCTTTTTATTTGTTGGTTGAATTCATGAAGTATTAGAAGGTTCTTTTTGTTTTGAAGGGTTGAAGATTATAAAAAAAATCAATTAAGGTTTGTATGTTAACACAATATATCCATTAGTGAAGTTTTTATAGCTATGCAATAAGGCCTTCATAGACTTCAATTTTGATAGTCAAATTAATTATTAGGTTTTTAAGTATTCGGCCTTTTATTCCAATAAGTAGAGCTTTCTTGTCGCCGCAGTTAAATCTAAGCGTCTTCCTTTTATAACTAAAAATACAGAATATTGTAGTAGTTACGCCCATTGGCGAATTTACCTAGGGCACTCAGAGAAAAGTTCCCAGAGCCTCTCAGAGAAAAAGCAAAAAAATTTAGCGAACAATGATGAAAAAGCAAGAAAAAAATCAAAATATTAAAAAACGGACTTTTCTATTCAATTAAAAATTAAATTTCTAAAGATAAAGAAAGATTCTAAATATTTGAGGTGTGCGTTTTATGCTCGTTTTCTAGTATTTTGAAACACTAAAAATTGTACAAGTACATCACTGAGTTACACCTATTTTGAACTACTATACTGAAAGTTGAGTCATGTGTTGTATCAAGTCGTTTAAGTTAAAGAAAGTGACGTTTTAGTCGAATTACGACAGATAATGAATTTGGAAGTGCTAAGTTGATTTTATGGCCCCTGTCGTAATTCGACTTGTCACGGCGCCCGACTCGACTTGCAGCACAGGGAGCAAATGCTAAATAGCAAAAAACCAAAGCCGCTAGAGTCATGATCTTAAGTACTTACTTTTTAAATTACAGTGCAATAAGTGGGAACAAATCTTTTTTTTAAATATTTTTTTTTTTACAAATAAGCCCTTTATACACCACGCCCATCATACATTTTCACTTATGAAATGAAAGCCGCATTCCTTATGAAAACAAAGATACCACATATGTGGAAATAGACCGTTTTTTATTACCTCTTTATTCAAATCTAAATTTGCCCCCAACAACAGAATTCATGTAAAGGTAATGGTTGTCTAATTGTGTTTAATAGAGGAAATGGATTTCAGAAAATATCTTTTTCTTAAATGACGCTCCAGACCTTGTAGGACTCGGCCCTTTTGTAGTTTCTTCTTCTAGTCGTCTCTAAGGCCCCTATTGCGAGTGTCGACACCTAATCGACAAGCGGCATTTATCGATTATCGACTGTCAATTATTTAGTTTGATATCGCGAATGTCGATTGTAATCGAAAATTGTCGATTATTGACAATCGACTATTATCGATTGCTTTTTTGATCACGACAAAATTCGCCAGAAATTTAACAAAAAACTACTCAAAATAATTTTCTTAATCAAGTAGTCCAAATATTTGTCTATTGTATTACACAATGCCAAAAAGAAAATTAATCGACACAGTCGATCATTAATCGACACTTGCTATAGGGGCCTAAGTCTTCCAAGTCTTTTATTGGACGTTTCTTTTTCCTGATGGTCTACCATTGAATATCAAAGCCTGCATTCTTCCTTCCGAAACTCGTAAAAGGTGTTCGAGCCATCGTTGTCTGCGAAGAAGAAAATTCAAGAGGCCCGAGTCTTACGAGGACAGCATCGCCTTTTAAGAAGAATTATAATCCTTCACTTACGGTCAATAGCAGTAGTCGGCATTGCCTATTTTAATCTATATTTTTAAATGACCTCCTTTCAATCCCCTCTAACCCACTTCGCAGCTTCGTTGACGACGGTACCCTGCGCACTCTTACTTCCTCGAAATAAAGAACAAGTACGTGCTAAACCCTGTCTTGATGACAGTGAGCTAATATCCAACTCTATAAATAAAGACTTTAAACTCATTTTAGATTGTTGAAGCAAGAATCGTGTCGAATTCAACCCCACCAAAACCAAGTACTGTCTTTTTTCCAATATAAAGTGCAACGCCTCTCCATCTCTGACAGTGGGTGAAATTGAACTAATGGCCGACTCATCCCTACACGTCTTAGGCGTTACATTAGTCTGCAAAGGAATGAGCACATATTCCAAATCGTCCCAGTGAGCACATATTCCAAGCATCCCAGTGCTGCCTCCTGCCTCTACGGCAATCTATTCGCGCACTCAACAAGTTAGCAATTCGTTTGTAAATATAACACCTCGACTGTGGAATAATCCCTCGCAGTCAGTATTTCCGAGCTCCTACAACATTCAAAAGTTCAAATGCAGGGTTCATTGCAACCTTCTTCAACCCACCCGTGAGGTCGGGAAAACTGATTGTGGGAGATTATTCCACAGCCAAATTTTTCTATTTATAAAAGAACTTTTAGACGTTAGTGTGCGCGAAAAAGGGGGTTGCAGGGTATGAAAATGAGCCAAGTGGACTAGTCTTGTGTTGCAGGAAAAACATTTCTCTGCAGGGAGGGCGGATATTTCAGTGGAATAGTCGCTATATAGTTTTGAAAAAAGTTTCTATAATAGATTAATAGTATAGTTTAGTGAATTCATACTTGGTCGATTTTTATGGGTAGAATCCTCTCGACGGCCAAGTTAATTTGATTCTGTTTTTCCTTTCGGAATTAATGTCAGTTTTACACCTTGATATATCTTATCTTGCCATCAATTCTGTAACTAATATTTTACTTTATTTTAGGATAAATAAATAATAAAAATGGATTTAAAATGTGCTGAAAGAATTGAACACGAAGAGCTAATCATTGACAGTAGACCTAAAATTGAACCTCCTGATAACGACTATGATAGCATGGATATGGAATCTGATGATGCGAATATGGAAGATATTAAGCCACAGACAGATCATTTTAAATATTGCGAGATAAACGTAAAACTAGAACCGAATTATTATGATTCAGATGAATCTTGTTCATCGTTTGTCGATGACAGTACACCACTACTAGATGATGATGTAAATAAGGAGTTAATAAAATTGGTACAAGTTCAGCCATTACTCTATGACGACACTCTTAATATGGCAACTGATTCGAAAAGATTCACTTGCTGGGAAAATATCGGTAAACAGATTAATCTTACAGGTTAGTAATTGTATTAACTATTCAATAAAATTGCTGACTGAAATGTTTTAGTGTATGAAACTATAGATATTTGGAAGCAGCTTGCAATATATCATGGTAAATTAGTTAAAAGATTGACAGAGAAAAAGAAAATAAAACCTTGGAAATACTTTGATGATATGAGTTTCTATGTACCATTTTGTAAAATAAATGGAGTAAGATTATATGAAATTGAACAAAATAAGTTCAAGGAGAAATTAATAATCCTAATTCGCGATAAGTATCCAGAACTTTATAATACAACACATCCAAAATATACACGATATTCAAAAGTTAGAATATTAACATGGCGTAAAGTTGGTGAAGAAATGAATTGTGGAGGTAATAGTTTTTATTTTTTATAATATTCATTTTTTACTATATTCATTGTGTTTATTTTTCTATAGCGGAAACATGCCGTAAAATATGGGCTGATTTAAGGCTTATTTCATATTGCCACCGTGGTGGAGTACAGATGATGAGAAGAAACAGTCGTATACCGTCAAAATTGATTAAACTTATGGATTTTCTCGCTCCTTATATTGGCACAACAGATGTTGCAAGAAAGAAATCATCATTTGAACTTGAAGATGAGGCTTTTAAGAGGAAATTGGCACTTACGGTTAAGGAATTTCCGCAATTATATGATTTAAAGTGCATTAAGTCAAAATATCGCGAGCGTGTGATTTACTGGAATGAAATAGCAAAAAGGCTTAATTCAGATGGTAATTTAAATGAAGATTTATTTTTAAAAGTTTCACATTAAATGATTAATTTCATTAGTCTCAAGAGGGGGCTGTGTAAGAAAGTGAAGTTGCGTTTTTGAAAATTTTCTTAGGACATCGTTACTGTTCGTGGTATTTTGACGAACACGAATCGGTAGCGGGAGGTTATTCACGTGTTATAATTCATTTTTTTGGTCAGTGATTTTTTGTGGTTAATCTTTTTTTTTTTGTAATTATACGGCTCAAAGAGCTTTATTGAAACAGGCATGACTGTTAAAGTCAGGAGTCGGCAAACTGCGGCTCGCGAGACTCATGTGGATCTGTGTCCGGCTAAGCATGGCTCTTCCACAAAAACCATGAGGGGAAGGCTCAGCCACTGGTTAGTTTCCGGCCGAATTACCCCGCCTCCCGGCCCAGGATTTAAATGTCACGGCAGACTTCAAAAATTGCCAGAAGTTCTGCCTGGAAAACACAGGTGAAATTAGAAAGTTATTTGCAAGTTAATTGATGAGGAAAACACTCCAGTTCCTACACCCGACTCTGATTTGGAGCCGTCTGTATACAAGACTACGTCATGGTCCTTGTCAGGTTGGGAATCTTCCTATTCCTTTTTGGTAGAGATCCAGATATTAAGGACACCGCCGAGATTTAAGGTTGCGACCATGTATTCGGTAGGGCCATTTACCATTTCCTGTGGTAGAGAGCGCAGTATATTACTGTACCCATACGACTTCTCGACCCAGCAACTCGCTTCACGCAGCCAGAGGGTGATACAAGCCGCCTATTTCCATGTACATACTACATTGTCAACCGCTGCATCTGAGCTTGTCGATGCTAACTCCTTCTCAACCTCGATGACTGTTTGTTTATCCAAACACTCACTGAGCTCTTCATCGGAGTCAGCCTCTTCGTTAGATAAAACCGCCAGTCGACTAGCCCCTCTAGGCACTCGTCGTTGATCAGCAATACCAGGGTTGACTATTTCGCTGGCCTTAAACACCTTCCCCATAGGGTCCCTGTTGTGGCGGCGAAAATACTCGTGCAATTTGCTCCATCACGAACTCCATGACCATTTCTGATATGTTGGCCTCGATGTCGGTCCAGAGAAGATTCGGGAGTCTCCGGTACTAGAATTTATATGGGTTAGTGCCACTAGATCCGTGATCCGGCACTATTTCGCTCATTGGCCTGTTACCCGTTGAGTCTGATTGTTGGGCTCCTGAAGGCTTTCCGGAATATCGTTGGTCTTGCGAGCTTTTTCCTTTTTGGTCATTATTTGTAGGCGCTGAACTGTCTTCCCGGTCACGATATCTCCCGTTTGGTACTGGAGATTACCGCTCCTGCTGTCCTTGCATTTTGGAGCGCTTACCACTCCTCAACGACTGCTTACATTTTTGCTGTGTTGGTTTTGCGCGGTCCGGCGGTCTCATTCTGTGTAATTCTGCCGATGGTGCAGATATAGAGATGGTGCAATTGTACGGCCGTCGCTCTCTGTACTGTTCTAGTTCACAAACGAGATTTTTTCCCAGGCTTCCTTTTTTCGTCTATGAATTCTCTCTTCTTCTTTTCTGAGCTCTTAATATTTCTCTTCGGGTGCTTGTGTTCTCTGCGACTGCTGCATTGATCGGTACGCAGCATTCTTATTCTTACGTCCAGTTGCCCGTTTGCATTCATTATCGAACCAGTCGTGCTGATCTCTACGACTTCTGCCTAGGATGGAATCAGCAGTACCAATGATAATATTTTTAAGGCGGGTCCAGCTCTCATCGACGCTCGCCACCTCATCTACAGGTTTTAGGGCGAGTTCTAATGCATGACCGCAGCTGTTTCTGGCCATTTCATTGCGTATTGCAGCTGTGCTGATTCGAGCATGATCAGCTGATACAAAGCTTTTCAGCATTGTAATGCGCTCTCGGAGCACCATACCAACGAGATATTGATCCGATTCGAAGTTGGCACCTCGGTACGTTCGTACCGTCATCAGACCCCGAAAGGCGGCGGCGATCTATCAACACATGGTCTATTTGATTGCGAGTGGCGGTACGTTTAAACCTTGGCTTAAAAGACGCGACTCAGACTACGGGTACTCGTTGCCAATCGCACCGCTTTTCTGCTTGTGGTAATGTCTTTCAAAGTGAAGCGTTGTGTAGTGAACGAAGATGTAGTTTCGTGAATTGAGAAAGGTATGTTGAGATTGTTTGGTCAGAGAAAACAAATATATGAGTGCGAGTGGGACAGTTGGAAGGAGTCGACCTCAGTGAACATACCTCAATTAGATTGAGGATGTTTTTAGCAAAGGCGAATTTGGTAGTATCTTGATTAACGTCTAAGTAATTGTTTATTATACCGACAGACACTTCATTTTTTACAGTTGCAATACTCACTGTACTTTAGTGGGTTTACTACATAAAATAAATAGTTACTCACCTAATATAAAATATTCTCTACTTTGTAATAATTCTTGCAGGTCAGAAATGCCAGAAAACGTGGAGCTTTCTGAGGCACCATTATGGTGGTTTACTCAGAAGAAGAAAATTAGGATTTGTGACATCTTGGAAATTTGAAAAAGATTTAGAGTTTTTACTACCCCACATAAACGAAGGTGCTGAAGTAAGGGAGAAATATGAAAAGAAAAAAAGTGATCGTAAAATTGAACAACTGAGCTTAATTAAAGCAGTACAAAAATGCCCGCAATTATACGATTTTAAAAGATATCGAACGAATAGAGATCATCCGAAAATGTGGCACAAAGTTTCTAAAGAAACCTCCATGAGTGGTATGTTTTATTTAAATTTATTTCATTCGGATTATTTTGCTTATTTTTATATTTTTCAGTACCTCAATGTAAAAGTACCTGGACATATCTTCGGAAATTATATCGAAAAACTTTAAGGGCAAAGGAAAATGACGAGAATGTTAAGCCTTTCCATTTTGAAAAAGATTTTGAATTTTTGCGTCCGTTTATGGTAAAAAAGCCGGTAACTAAAGTGAAGGAAGAAGATGTGTCATCTGATGACGGCGAAAATGAATCAGCAGACGATAGCATTGCTTCAAGAGATGATGTATTGCACTCAGACGAATTTATAATCAACCTGCTGCAGACTATTTCGAAATATGAGGCTGCGTATAGTCAATTCGAGAATGAGGAACCGTGCTCAAGAGAAGACTATCAAGATGCTTGGGATAAAATAGCAGAAGAAGTTCAATGCCCACGTAATATTACTAACATTTATATCAAATTTCATTTTAAAAAAACGTTTCAATTTTTAGTATTTGTTTGCTGTGAGGCATGGGAGAAGCTGAAAGCAATGTATAAAAAATGCTGTAAAGCTCGCAATCAAAGATGGAAATATGAGGATAATATTCAATTTGCAAAGCCCTACATTCTGGGGGGTGATTACCGACGATTGAAAAGACAAGCAGAAGAAGATCGGCAACAAACTCCCGAATTTCGTAGGTTACTAATTGAGGCCGTTAAAAAATACCCAGAAGTTTATGATGAGTGTTCAAGTCAAGATTTAAGAAAAATCAATAATCTAAGAAAAATTGTTTGGAAAAAAATTGGAATGGAAGTTAATCATTCAGGTTAAAAAAATTTTAAATATAAAGAAAAGTATAATTTTCAAAAATTTGATAAATTTGCAGAGAAAGGATGCTTTGGACTATGGAATTTCTTAGTTTCATCATATAAAAAGAGCCTGATCAAAACAGAAGATGATGTTGCCCCGGATTTTGAATTTCGCGATCAAATGGACTTTTTGAGGCAATATATTGAAAATGAAAACCAAGAAGACATTACAAAGCCAACGGCGTATAAAGCGGATAATTTGACAGATGCAGAACGGTTTAAGAAGAATCTTATACAAATTGTTAAGCGTTATCCAGAGCTTTATGATTGTGAGCATACAAATTATAGAAAAAGTTGTGCTAAAGCGCTTTGGATTTCTATTGCGAAGGAAATGAATAGTTCGGGTAAGACATTTTAAATTATTTTTTGGGATTTTATTTATTGTAACGCATTTCCATCCATCCAATGCCACTACATCCCAAATCGAGCTTTGGTCTCCTCTAGGGCAGTATTACGGGTTTCTTGCAATACGTCTCCAGTTTCGTATAATGATTATTACCTCTGCGTCAGCCATCATAGAGCCTATCCACCGCCTCCTGGGTCTGCTTACTGGTCTATTTCCCGAAATTTCTGCTATCATAAGCCGTTTTGGGTTATGATTGTTCTCCATCCTGTTATTCTCCTTCGCCGTATTCTAATTTCTCTGGTTGGGCCTATTAAGCACCTAAGGACTTTTCTCTCAAACCTATTGACTCGTTCCTCTTTGTCCTGGGTCATAGTCCACGTCTCGCTACCATAGCACAGTACTGGTTGCATTACAATATTGATTGAAAGTTTCATTCATTCATTTCTTTGGACTGACGTTTTCCTAATCAACCATTCCAGGTCCAGGTTGAAAAGCATTGAGACCAGTTCATCTCCTTGTCTAAGACCTTGTCGCAGTTCGAACTCTTCTGTTACTGCATTTTGGATCTTTAATTTCGCTAGTGAGCTATTTCTTGCGCATTGGATCAGTCGTACCAATTTTTAGGGGACCCCTAATTCCGATAAGATATCGTACAGCCTTTCTCTGTTTATAGAGTCTGTTGAAAGTCGACATTCCTTTCCCAGGTTTTCTCCAGAATTTGTTTTAAGGCCAGCAATTGGTCTGTCAATAAGTTTTGAAAATTTCTTTCCACATTTCTTTTATCCTATCAGCCTCTACTAATAGGTTCCATTTTTTTTGCAGATGTCCGTTCTTGGTTGAAACTTCGCTGATCTGACGAGTTCTTTTGCATGCTTTTCGAATTCTCCCTGTATCAGTAATATTCTCCTATTTGGATATTCCTTTCTGCAAAGATTACCTGTGGTTTGATTTTTAGTTTGAAGATTTCCATCCTTGCTGTTGTTGGTCTTGCGATGTACTCCCGATGGCTCTGGTTTCTTTCTTGAATTTCGGCCCTACAGTTCGGATGAAACCAGTCAATTCAAGTCTGCCTGGGGCCCTCTGCCTCCTTTAGGTTGTTTTTAATTTTTTTTATGTGGCAGACTAGATGCTTAGGGAAAGTCCCTTTGTACTGTCCACAATCTATTTTTTCCGTATATACTGTCGAACAGCAGCTCTAGCCGGAAGATATAGAGAAGAGAGGGAAGAACTGTCTCAACCTAGCCGCGATATTTTTTTTTCACCTAGTCGCAACCATTTCGTGACTGACATCGGGGCATCGAGAACAACTCGCTGGAGTGTTATGCCTCTTGAAACGAGTTGAATCTCATCAACCAACCGATGGCATGCGCTTGTTGGAGCGGGGAAGAATAGGGAAGGCTAGGACAGAAGGAATGTAAAGAGGGAAGAAGAGAGAAGGGAAGTTATATAGGTGGGAAAGTGGAAAAGGCGAAGGACCGTGGGGCTGGCCGGGATTCGAACCCGGGCCCTCTGGGACAGCAGTCAGGCGCCTTACTCCTAGACTACCGAGGCTCCCATTTGTGTTGATGTTGGGTTGTTATTCTTCGACTTCTCTTAAGTTCTGAACGACAGTCTTCTGGCACTCGTCTCTTCTTTCTTCAAATTGTAGCTGATAAGTTTGCATCGTTAGCCGAGTTCTAAATTTCACTTTGTGAGCCACAGCACGCTCCTCTCATTGTTCTTACACCTAGTATACTAGTGGCCACTCTTCTCTCAATTAAGGTGTGGTCAATTTGATTATTTGCGCAATAATGCGAAGGGTGCATTTCCTGACACTTACTGGTTTGAAGTCTAGACTTTTCTCAACAAAACATGCAACTCCGAGCTATCTACTTCCATTCGGTGATCTACTGGAAAGTACCCTGTGGGTGTTAGGATCCATTTAGCCACTGTGGGTCCATTTGGTTTCTTATATAACTGTAATTTTTATGTCATTATAGAGCTGTAATTTTTATGTCATATATTTGTAGTAATAACAAAAGCCAAGACAGAGCAACCGTCCTGTTGAGCGATCTGACATTCCAAGTTCCTATATTGAATTCCACATTTTGTTGTCTGGGTCGTTGTCGTTGAGTCCGTCCTGTCTTAAAGCAGCTCACACATTTTCAGTTTAACTGCGCAGTTTATCACGTGAAACATCATTTCTGAGCGATAAACTGTGTGAACTGCGCAGTTTTGAACTCCGAACTTCTGAACCCTCTTTTGCTCCGGAAACTGCGAAGATCAGACAGTTTATCGTTCAGTTCTCTCAGTTCTGTCCATTTGCCGTTATTAAAAGATGTTCTCAAATCAAAAAACTGTACAACGAACTGACGAGCCCACACACTTTCAGCTCAGCTTATTGTACAGTTTTTTGACACAATTCAACTGCGCGGGTAAAACTGAGAGTGTGTGCGCCGATTAAGAATTCCTGACGGGTGGGTCGCCCAACTTCCAACCAAGAGGGCTGGACCGGGTGTCTGGTTTGTTTTAAGGCGCAAAATACTCGCCTTGCATGATCCTTCGTCGGCTCTTGTGTAGACCAAAGTATATAGGGAACAGTCGATGTAAAGTCAACATCTTCGGAGAGCTGGAGGTAGGATTTGGCAGCGTGGCGGTAGAATATAGGTTGTGGAGACCTTAGATCGCAGATGGTGTTTTCAGGACCTATCTCTACTGGCTGGCGCTACCATTTGATCCCCAGATTATACTCGTACATATATATTTAAAAATAGGGTTTATAATTTGTTTTTCAAACATTTAATATGAGCGTTTCTAAATATCTTTCAAATCTTGAGTTAGGAATCGCTCAAGTCTGATCAATAAATTTTAAGCATACAACAATATACAATATAACAATTATAAATCTATTATTAAATCTGTAGAAACTAATAAAATAAATTTATATAAACAAAATCATATTTATTAGCAAAACGATGCAGTGATATATGGTCTCAGTTAAGGGGTAACTATAAATTATTAATAAGACGGCGGAGAGAGGATAAATTCCGTAGAGCTAAATTTCAAGAGGACATGGCGTTTTTACAACCATTTCTAATTAAAACAATGAATACTAACTTACAAAAAGAAAGCGTACGAGAAGTACCAGAAAATGATGGTGATGACTATCGATTTCAGTTAATTAATATAGTTAAGGACTACCCGCAACTTTATGATATCAAATATATGACGGCGGAATGTGGTGGCAATTGGCAACAGCGTAGTCTATTATGGAATAAAATTGCAGAAGAGATAAACAGAGATGGTAAGTAAAACTGAACTTAAATTTCTTATATTTTATAAATGAGATTTCTTTTACAGTTGATGTTATACGAGATGATTGGAAAATTTTGAAAAGAACATTGAAAGTAATACACTCGAAAAGATTTTTACGAAATACAAAATGGAAATTTAAAAATTCAATGCAATTTATGTTGCCATTTATAGAAATTGAAAATGCTGAAGATGAACCATTGAATAATTCAATTAGTCAAGAACTCGATTCGACAAATGAAATGGATGTTTTTCGAAGGAAACTTATTGAATTAGTTAAATTAGAGCCTGAACTTTTAGAAATGAAAGATAACAAAGCGATTTTGGAAATTTGGAAAAAGATTTCTGAACAGCTAGGTGAAACAGGTAATTTTTAATTAGATCGAAATTTATATCGGATACACACGACCGTATAATTATATTTATGATCAGTTTTATATTTATGTTAATAAGTTTTTAAGTATTGTGGACACTTTCACAGAACTATGCGCTCACGTCTTTAATAAAGCTTGTCCGAACAGACTGCATAAAAAGGCTTCCAAACCCCCATGGTGATCTCGCGAACTTGATACGCTCCGTAAGTAGTGTAGAAATTCAGCTAGACCCAGCAACATCGAAAATGGGCTGTAAACACCTTCCAGCCCTTTAAATTACCAGGCTCTGACAGCACAGTGCCGGCATAACTGCAGCGCACCTTTGGTTACATCATGCTCTGGCTTCTGCTATGTTTGCTAGATGCCTTCAAAATAATTGCATTCCCTCTAAATGGAAAGAGGTGTAAGTGGTTTTTATACCCAAGGCAGGAAAAGCCTCCCACGCAACACCCAAGGCAAGCCTATCATCCTTTCAGACTCTAAAAAGGCTAATCGAAATATTTCCGAAGCAGATCATATTAACCTCGGAACTCTCTGACGTACAACACGCTTATACAAAGGATAAATCTATTGATACTGTTCTTTACTCATTGGTTTCAAGCATTGAAAAATGCCTCGAGGCCAAGGAATATACAGTAGTTGCATTTCTTGACATAGAGGGAGCATGTGAGCTTACTCCCGGACGTCATTATTCTGGCCTTGACAGAACAGAGGACCAAGGCCTCGCTAGTATCTCTCATCCACGAAATGCTTAATGGTAGCTCGGTCCAAGGCGACATCTCGGTCCGAAGGGCCTAAATAGAGGCACACCGCAAGGAGGAGTACTTTCCCCGCTCCTATGGGTCGTAACTATGAACCAGTTATTGCGACGCATAGAGGCAGAGGGGCACTATGTCCTGGCTTATGCGGATGACGTTGTTATCATCACAAAAGGAAAATTTCCTCAAGTTATCTGTGATCTTATGGGCAGCGTTACAAATCCTTTCATGCAGGACTGTCAACCGCGGACTCAGCGTAGATTACCTTCACAAAGAACTACGGAGTCCACACCTCTTCACGATGTGAATGCAGAAATAGACCATAGTTTTCAGGGTGCAACAAACTTTTTACTGATGGCTCTAAACTCGAAAGTCGGGTAGGAGGAGCCTTTTCTCCAGAGCTTGGGATTGAAGTCTCTTTCCAACCACCCGATCTCTATAGTGTATACCAAGCGGTAGTTAGCCATACATGAGGCCGTTTTACTAATCAACTAGCAAGGCGACAGGAATCAGACTGTCTACATCTTCTTATATAGTCAGGCGGCTCTGAAAACTCTGAATGATTTTTGCAGAAGCTGTAAGAACCCGTACGAGGAGGAAAGTCTACTACATCTCCTGGGTCAGTGCACAGCCCTAAGTAGAAGGAGACTAATAACTTTTGGTAAACCCTTCGAAAGCACGCTTGCGGAAATCTCGAAAATTGAGATCTCGCAACTTTGGCCTTTTTTGCACTTTATCTTCTTCTTATTTCCTTGATCCGCTAGTTAGCAGTCCGAGCGGGATGTCTCCCAACGGATACGCTGCTGTCGATGCCGCTAGGTCTAGAACTCAACTCTCGATTTGTTTCCATTCTTTTCGATCGATAACTGGTTGATTCTTTAAATCGCCCTTGATATTCTTTAGCCAGGTTTTCTTCAGTGTCGATCGCTGAATTCTCCAACCACCAGGGGCAATTTTAAGACGATGTTCTGAACACCATTTAGCCCAGACGACTTAATGTATCTCATTGTTGGTAAGATTCCTGGTCGTTGGAGGCAGGAGTCTGGTACTCTGTGTTGCTCTTTTCTTAGCTTTCTCGAATCATGGCCAGTGAATCTTTTGGTATGCAAAAGATGCATTTCGCAATATTGTAGAAGTTCAATGGAATCTTCAGGAACTTTTCAGTTATTTGAAGCCCGTGTCACTGTCGTTAAACAGTTTGTCACGCTCGCAAGCAAGCAAGCATATATCCAGAAAAGGCTCAACGCTTGGGTATATTGATATGTCTGTAGCGAGAAGGTTAACTTTCCGCTGAAATCTATTTTGGGCCAACCAGTCATTCAGTTGGTAAGCTATTCTGTGGCAACATTCTGCCACTAGACAGAGGAATTTACATAACGCACGATTCTAGCACCTGAAATCTTTATATCCGGGTCAATCACGTCTAATTACCACATAACCTTTGAAATCCATTTTGTGCTTCTCGCTTAGTTTAGTTCTATGAGTTCCTCTTAGCTTATACATATAATCATTCATTTTTTTCTATTATCAATCTTAATAGTCTAGGAATAATAACCTCCTTTTATTTTTAGCTGAAGAATGCCAAGATGAATGGAATACGCTACAAAAATGTTATACTACTTTAGTACAAAGCCGACATTCCGGGTACAATGTTGATGTAAAATGGACATACGAGGAGGAGATGAAATTTCTTGATCCCTATTTGCCTGCTATGGAAATACTTCCGAAAATTGGAAATAAGAGAAATAAGACTTATCCCAGAACATCAACAGAAATAAAAACTGTTGATACGAATATAGTTTTAGATATGATTAAAAAAGATAGAATAAATATCCTAGAAGATGATGATAGCGCAGAAAATACAAATGACAATATAGTAGAACCACCTGAGAAGAAGCTAAGAGAGGATTTAGAAGAAACTATGGTTGCTTCAACAGATATTATGGTTACATATATTAAGATGGCCCGAGCTGTTGAAAGATTACCACAGCATAATCAAGAAGCTATTAAACAAAAAGTTTATACCTTAGTAATGAATGCCAAGAAGGAACATAAGAGAAGTGTAAGCGCAAAAATAAGATAATTTGTTGATTGCTATAAAATGAATTTCTAAATTATTTTAATTTTTTAGTTTACAAAGAAATAAACTTAAAATGGGCATTTCACAAAGCAATTTATGGGAAGAGTTTTATTTGATAATTATAAGTTAATTTTATTAATAGAGTTTAGCCAATGGTAAAGCAGCTGGAAAAGGTGGCATCCCGCCAGAATTGTTGAAAGTTGAAAGCCGACTCAAGCCTCTTAGCAGATGCGATACAGCCAATCCTGGAAAAAGCATTGAACACCTGTAGCTTTCCGGAGGATTGGACAAATGGTATCATAGTCAAAATACCAAAAAAGGGGGACCTAACAATATGTGATAAGCGGTCACTACCGGGACATTCGGAACCCACACTCGCAGGCAGACCTATGGTCATTTCACAACAAGCCAAAATAGTTACGAGTGGCGCTAGATGGCAAACTCAACTGGAACCAGCACCTGGGCAATCTGATGAGTAGAACGCGCAGATCCCTGTGCGGTTAACGCAGAGCTTGTTGTTCCATGTGGGTTTTGCAAGCGAAAATCATGTACTGTATATACACCACCATCATTATGCCCATGATAAATTATGGAGCCTTTCTATCCCTTCTCCGAAGGCAGCGCTGGAGACTCTCCTCAATCTGATACCCCTCCACCTTGAAGTAGAGAAGTCCGTCATAAACGCGGCGCTGCGGCTGAAAGCGGATGGTTACCTGAGCGAGAACATTCTATAATAATCAACATCATAGAGGAGATTCCGGATTGCATGCCCTTTTAAATCTCAAAATTTGAGCATTCTTCTGCGCACATACAGGATAGGCTAACCTGGACTTTTCCTAAAGTATTGCTGGGTGAACTAGTATGGTACACGGATAGCTCCAAACCCGAGACAGGTTTGGGCGCCAGAATCTGGAGTGAAAGGCCTAGATTGACCAGGGCGATAAGCCTAGGAAACCTTGCAGCTGTCTTTCAAACAGAGGTGTACGCTATACTGGCATGCACTCAAGAAGGGCCTACCGCGGCCAAGCTTGGGGTGATAAGGTCACGTAGGACCAAGTTGAAATTAGTTTGGGACTGCCAACGTGCTCTTGGTGAATTGCATTTATTGGTCCAGAGCCGGCTGTTGGGCCACCCAACAGCTTGTTTCAAAGTATCCTGGCCGATCGGACTTTGATGAAACGTTCTGAACGCTGGAGGAAGCGCCTGGACTGGCCAACTCTAAGCGGTTCCTTCCTGTGCCGAGGAGCCTTGCTCGAACGCTCAAGTTTAAGCGACAAGTCACTAGGCAGACTGGTGAACTTGTTCGAGCGGTCTGGCCTACAAATATGAGGCATAGCGCCAAATGAATGAATGGCCGTAGTACCTTTAACCCAAAACCTCACACAGGTAAAAAAAGTGATGATTGATGTAATTATTTGAATTTTTTGATTTCCATCAATCATGACTGACGGAATTGATTGACGATTGCATAACGTGCAATTGACGTCTTAAATTTATCTCTAGGATGTTAAAAGCTGAGTCAGCCGCTAATCCAGCTCCAGACTCACGCCGTGAACAACCGTAAGCACCAGTGAACGCGATTGTGGATGGTTTTCTAGTCCACTTTGCTACGTGTTTTCCGTTCTGAGTTGATACGGTGTAAATTCTCCGAGTGAGTGAGTGTGGAGCCGCATTTACATTCTCTTCTTGCTTTGTTCGAGCCGGGTAGACGAGACCCGCGGAAAGGCTCGACTTGCTGTTTTTTGCTCGTAAATGCTTGTTTTTAGTGTAAATACTATAGATTTTTTTAAATTTAAAAAATCCCACGTGAGATTAGGGGGGAGGGAGTCGAGCCAAATCTCATGACATCCCACCAAGGCGGAAGGGGGGCTCTAAAAATCGAAAAATTCACCTCGACGGTGGTGGGTGACCCCTAACACAAAATTGCGGCTGTTCAACTCAAACATTAAGGCAGTTCCCTTGTATACTTGCGAAACATGTAAAGTCACCCAATTCATCACAAGGCGTCTACAAGTTTTCATCAACAGATGCCAACATCGTATCCTAAAAAACCGCTGGCAAGAAAGAATTTCAAACGAAGAACTATGGCGCCGTTCCGGCCAAGAAATGATAGACGACCAAATCAGGCGAAGGAAATCGAATTGGATTGGACACATCTTGCGACGCGAAAACGAGAATCAACCAGGCCATTGGCTGGGTTCTGCAAGGAACCCGTTGCAGTTGGAAGACCTAGAACAATGTGGAGGAGAACCATATTAGCAGAGGCCGCAACAACGGAGATCCTGGTCAGAGCTGAGAGTTATCGCGCAAAACAGAGTCCGCTGGAGAGCAACTATTTCCACCCTATGTCCCATGAAGGATTAAGGGAGCGTTATGTACATAATGTAATCTATGCCAAGAAGAGAAGAATGCAAGCGTGTTAAACTTTATATTATCAAAGAATTTGAAACTGAAAAATTTCATCGTTTTGTGGTTTACACTATCAGCTGCTTTTACATGCCCCTCTTAATTCATTGACGAAACATTTAACACCAAGTTTTGTAGGACAATAAGAAAACAAAAACATAATGTAATGTTTTCAAATATACTATTATTTTTAAACATTTTGCCAAACACAGATATCAATCAATTAAATGCTCTGTTGATAACACCAGATCAAATGGTGACCTTATGTCAATGATATGAAACTATATAATTATGGTCGTTGTCTTTAAAGGCGGCTTAGTCAGTGATGAAGTCTTGATGAAATCTTAGCAACTGTTTTACTTCCTGTCTTTAAAAAAAATGTTTAAGACAAAAATAAACTGTTTAATAATTTGTTGTTTTTTAATAATACTAGTTTTACAGTGTGTTAGTAATGTTCCAATTATTGTCGAAGTAAATAAAATCGATCAGAATATACATTTAAGTGAAGTGAATAGTTCAACTATAATCAATGATATTTATGATAGTTTACGTAAAACCAATCAGACAGCAGAGAAGATTCGGTCATTGAAAGCTTCTCTTATGTTGAACTATATGGACTTAAGTGCCGATCCTTGTGAAGATTTTTATCAGTACGCGTGCGGAAATTTTGATAAGCTTCATCACATTCCCGATGATTATTCGCAATTTAATGTTTTTAGTGTGTTACGAGACAATTTAGCAGCAAATTTAAAAGATTTATTATCGCAAGATTTGAATTCAACGGATAATGTTGAGAGCCCGCAAGATCAAACGTTGGCGTTCTATACGTCGTGTATGGATCAAGAGTCTATTAAGAACTTAGGAGCTAAGCCACTGCAGGATTTAATTGAATCATTTGGAGGATGGATTGTAACCGATGACGATTGGAATCCAGATGAATTTGATTGGATCAACTTTACCAGCTATGCTACAAATCTCGGAATAAGCACACTTATAGGATTAGGTGTTTTTCCTGATTTGGAACAGACGGATCAATATGCGGTCACTGTTGAGGAAGCGATCTTTTCATTGGCTTCAAGAGAAATGTATTTCAACTCAAATAACTCGGCTATCTTTGAAGGTTATCGTGTTTTAATAGAAGATGTCTTGATACTTCTGGAAATAGAGCCTAACATTGCGAAAAAGTTGGCTAAAGAAATAATTGAGTTCGAGGTTGAATTAGTGAATATAACTAAAACTGAAGAAAACAATGATTTAGAACCATTCAATTTTTTAACTGTTCAAGAACTAAACGAAAAACATCCAAAAATCGATTGGATACGATTTGTTTCGTCATTTCTAAATGCATCGGTTGATCCAGATCAACGTGTAATCTTAGATCCGTCTAACTTCTACGATAAACTACCAGAACTATTGGAAACACAAGACAATAGAATTGTAGCAAATTATGTACTATGGCAAATCGCTTACACATTCTTCAAATATCTAGATAGTCGTTTCATAGAAGTGCATGATAACTTCACCAAAATAAAAACTGGACAGCTTGTTTCGTTACCTTTATGGAAAGAATGCGTTGCTTCGACGAACACCTTCTTTGGAGCAGTACTTAGTGGAATGTATGTTAAAAATTACTTCGATGCAACAGCTAGAGACGTTGCAGAAAGCTTGGCGCTTGATATCCAGGAAACTTTTAAAGGAATGATAAAGTCAGCTGATTGGTTAGATGAACCAACTAGAGCAGCAGCTCAAAATAAAATTAATGCTAGTGTCATTGGCATGGGATATCCTGATTATATTTTAGACCAGGATATATTAGTTGAAGAGTACAAGGATTTGTTGATTAATAAAAATACATACTTTGAAAATGTTTTGAGTATATACAAAAGTGTAGGAGAAACTCAACGTCTTATGTTAAGTCTCCCTGTGGATAAAACAAAATGGGAAAAATATCCCACAGAAGTTAACGCATTCACTGCCCTTCACACAAATGGAATTTTCGTCCTAGCAGCTCTCCTACAACCTCCAATCTACCATCGAAATTTTCCCAAATTTGCCAATTACGGCGCTTTAGGAATGTTCCTAGGACATGAAGTAACTCATGGATTTGATAGTATGGGACGATTATTTGATTACCAAGGAAATATGATAAATTGGTGGTCTACTCACTCTCTTGAAGCATTTCAAGAAAAATCAGAATGCTTCAAATCTCAATACGGAAATTATTCAATGAGGGGAATATCTGTAAAAGGTGATGCCTCCCTGAAAGAAAATGTTGCCGATAATGGTGGCCTAATAGAAGCTTATTACTCATATAAAAGATGGCTAGAGAACACTGCAACACCAGATGATCTTCTAGACGAGATATTGCCTGGATTTAATGCAACCAATTATCAAATGTTTTTCGTGTCATTTGCACAAACTTGGTGTGAATCAATACGATTGGAACATTTAAAGTACAAGTTAGAAACTGATCCACATTGTCCGGGGCATTTTCGTGTAGTTGGAACTCTGTCGAATTTTAAGGAGTTTGCTGATGAATTTCAATGTCCTGAAGATGCTAGAATGAATCCGCGAAATAAATGTAAATTGTGGTAAGGATTGTGTTGTAGATTAAAAAACTAGGCATTATTACTGAGTATGGTATTATTATATAAATTTGTTTTTTATTAAAGATTGGTAATAATTTATAGTTTTGTTTTATTAATAAGTGGTCTTTTCAAAAAAATTGAAAATATAGGTGCGCGAAAACAAGATGGATGTTATAGAATCAATAGGTTATGTGCTCTTGCTTTAATTAAGTTCCGAAGCACGCCTGAATTCCCTATCAGCCACACAACCTCCGAATAATGTGTGTCATTCATTGTCTTCAATATTCGGTCCCCCAAAAGTAGAGTAATTTTAAAACTAACCATGGCAGTTTAACTACGGACAAGGGCCTGCATAATCCAGAAGAATTATCCAATAAAAGGATCGTAAGCAAGCGCAATTTAAATTTATCATTTTCGGTGGATCACAAGAAGGCGCAATGTAAATTTATGATTTCTGGTGCTATTGGGGTACATTTTATTTAATATAGACATGTTTTTGGGTGTATTGCCAAATTAATATTGTCAGACAATTTTGCTTAAGAATTTGCGATTTATGTTTCATATATATACTAGCTGGAACCCGGTGCACCTTGCTGCACCCATAAGCCAATAGTATGGCGTGCGCCAAAACAACTGAGAATCTCAAAATCGCTTTTTCCATGGGCAGTGAGAGCATCAAATCCCACTACGAAAATACATTCGAAAAGGAAAGTGTCACTCCGTTCGTTTAAAAACTCATATCACCACTCATATAGTCTCACTGCTCACTTAAGTCGTGGTCAGATGCTACGGGGGAGTGTTGTTGTCCGAAATTTCGAAGTATAACAGGTAAAGCTGGGCGAAAATCCCCCGCAAGCAGTGTCAGCGCGCCTTCCATCGGTTGATTTTTCCTCGGAAATCTCGCAGAGCAGTTTCAAACTCGTCGAGCGATTTTTTGTAGGCAATGGTGAATTTGTACCAAATTATAATTTTGCACGTTTTAAGTACTGTTGCAATATAGTTTTGTTGATGTTACATGTAGCTGTTTCTATTAAGGTTCTGGTACTGAATGTACACCATCAAGTAGCGTTGATGCAATTCCCGATGATGTAACTGCAAGTGCAATCTTATTCCGCATTCGTGGCACGTGGCATGATTTTGTCGTAGGAATGTTTTTGATCAGCAACTAATTGTCTTTTTGATTTTCCACGAAAAGTTTTAGCTGATTTATTAATTGCTGTTTTCGCAGCAAGTCTTTGTCTTGGAAAGCATTTCTTGATTGGTATTCCGTAGGTCATCAAGATGTATTAAAGCTTCATTGTTGTCTTTTGGCTTCGAGACCTAGCCATAGATTACTAAAATCGGGCGTATACAGACGAAGTTACTTCAATATAAGTTCAGAAAACCGCGAAATTTGCGAAAAATCTTTTTTTTTCAGGAAAAATGTATGGCAACTACAAGCAATTCCCATCCGATCGATTTGAAACTTTGGGAATCATGTATAAAAAATGCTTTCCAACAAATTTTCAGGAGCTGGTGGTTTATTAATTTTTATTGGTCTCAACGTCCCTTGATCATGTTTTCATCCCCACTCTTCCGTCGAAATATAATTTCCCAACCATAATTGCACTTATGGCGGTGGAATTATGAGAAAGTGATAACAAGCAGCAAACCCAAGCATCATTGTTCGCCTCATATCCTTCTTTACCCGAAACTGCTACGTTACCCCCGGTTCTCGAGCACAACGCTCATTCAATGGACAGGGTATTCAGGACTCGCGAGGTGTACAGGTGCCTCAAATAACTCGATGCCAACAAAGCCACTGGACCCGATAATATACCCTTTCATCTTAAAAACATGGGCCTCCTCTTTGGTTAAAACTCTGCGCAAACTTTTTGCCCTACCACCCTTCTCCGAAATTTGCACAGATTCTTGGAAACTTGCACATGTTTAGCTCATATCTAAAAGGCAACTCCAGTAGGTTCTTCAACTACCGCCCAATAGCGGTTTACTAATACTCACGCTAAACACATATTGTTATTCACGTTAATGAACATGCGATTGGCAGGTTCAAATCTGCCGTAATTCGTGTTAGAAGAGTTGATTTGTAAAAGAGATGGTCCTCTCAAATTATAACGACTCTATCTCTAAACGACGCACGGCGACCTAGAAAACCTGAGTCAACCTTCCATTAAGGAGCTGATGAACCAATACAACATCGAACACCTCACGACACTTGTAAAGAGAGCTTAGTTAAGTAACTTAAGCCGAGATTCATATGATGGAAGAACTAATGGGTTTTCCCAAGGAAGATGATTCAGCGCGAATCGAACAAACCCTTGTTGAACCGATTCAATAGTTCTAACATGTGAATTGTAGTGAACCTGGGACGCATATTGAAGTAATGGTCTGACAAGAAGAAATGTAAAGGTGTTTAGTGATCAAGGGGTTATTAAATTCTTTGGAGCACCTTTTTATAAAACCCAGGACTAAACTACCTCTGGAAGCGATATAGTTGATGTGAGTGGAAAATTCCAGCTTATTATCAAATCTAATCCCGAGATCTTTAACACGAGGGATGCCCTCTTTTCTAATGAGGATAGAATGCCAGATAAAAAAACTGAATGTGGCAACTCAAATTAACTTTACTGCGCAGCCTTGTCTTAGGCTATTTAAAAAAAACTGACTTGCACTGCATCTCACTCTCTAAAAACCTTTATATGAAGTTGTCATTGCCATTTTTGCCAAAATGGATGACGAAAAATTGATAGAATTAGTGAAAATAAGGACTTTCTATACAACAAAAAGCTACGGCGACTACAAAAAACGACAATTGGCTTATTCAATGTGTTTTACCACGCGTTCTCTAATAAATCACTGCAACATACTGCACAGTGTTGCACTGCACTGCTTTGCAGTACAGGCTTTACTGCCAAGCTAGCTATAACAGCTATTTGAATGAAATTATTTTTCATAAATAATCGGAAGATGTTATAATATTCAACAAAGCAACATTCATTGAAAAATAACAATTTCAAAAACAAGCCAACAGATGTCCCAACCAGTATATAAAAATACAAATAAAAAAACTAGGTTAGGTTAGGTTGAAATGGCTGCCCCCACCAGGGAGCCCACTTAGGCACGCCATTGGGCCCATTGTGATGCCATTCTGGTATTGGGACATAGTTCAGGCCATTTCAAGCCATTTCGAGCTTTTAATAAAGCGACAGAGTCTAGAGACACCAATATTTTGCAGCTCGCTCAATCCGTCAAGAAAAGGTGAGCCAAGTAGAGTCCCTCTTTTCCTTGCTAGGGCGGGACATGTACAGAGAAGATGGGAGACAGTTTCTTCCTCTTCTTCATTACCACTAGAGTTGAGCCGGACTTACAAGAGGCAGTTCATTTGTCCCGTACACGATAGTAAATTGTACTGAGGCCTCAACTTTTTTAAATGTCCCGGTTCAAAAATAATGTACTACTGGGATATGAGCGTGTATCGTGCGTTTGTAAATTACGAAGTGGAGAGACATTTCTTACTTCTTTTGCAGCAGCAAAATATCCAATCTGAACTGCGCCGAGGTGAGATTGTAAACAGGAACTGGAACAAAATTTTCTTATTTCTTTTGCGACAATAAAATATCCAATTCGAATTGCGGCGAGGTGAGATTGTAAACACGAACTGCATAGATATTTTCTTACTGTTTTTGCCGCAGTCAAATATCCAATTTAACGCGCCGTGGTGAGATTGTAAATACGAACTGGAGAGAAATCTCTTACATTTTTGAAGGAGTGAAATTTTATACTAAAGAGACAGTTCTTACATTTTTTGAGGGAGTGAAGTTTTGTGCTCGAGGGATATTTCTTACATTTTTCGAGGCAGGTAACAATTCTTACATTTTTCGAGGGAGGTGAATTTTGTGCTGAAGAGATAATTCTTACATTTTTCGAGGGAGGTAAATTTTGTACTGAAGAGACAATTCTTACATTTTTTGAGGGAGTAAAGTTGGAGAGATATTTCTTACATTTTTCGAGGGAGGTAAAATTTTATTTTTATGTTTTAATCTCTATCTGTAACAAATAAAATATTTTCGTGTTATTTTCAATTTTAAGAAGTTTCATTTTAAATTTGTAAATATGTTTTTCTTTATACAGTTAACAAAAATTTTAAAGAATATTTTTGTAATCAACATTAATAGGCACGATAATATTTCCATTCATGCATTTATCATTTATCGTATCCTCTCTTTCGCAAACGCAATAGATCTACCCGCATCGCAGCATTTGAGCCATTCACTATGTGACGTGCTAGCAATACAATGGCACCTCGCCTCATTTGAAGTGAGACATTGTACTGGTTCAAAAGGAAAAAGAGGCTCCTCTTACAAACTCATTTTATTATCGTGTCCTACCCAACACTAATTACCACAACTTCTACATAAGTCGTTGTGGGGGAGTCCTAATCTTTCGGCGTGTGGGCCGAAGGGACAGTGACCAGTCAGCACCCTTACCACATGGCTTATCTCCTTTTTGTTCAACTGAACCAGAGATTTTGAACGCTTTGCGTCTAAAGTTGGCCACATTGCATGAAGAGTGCGACAAACCGTTGCTGTGGTCCATCTCAGCCCGGCTCGAGCTAAGCTGATTTTTCTCACAGCTAGTTTATAGGTGGCTAAGGGCATTCCCATTTGGGTTAAGTGGGGTGTCCTTTCCACTTCGGTTCCCTGTCTAGCAAGCTCATCTGCCCTACAGTTTCCCCTAATCCCACTGTGTCCAGGAACCCAACACAGTGTTATATCAAACTGAGTGGCAGTCTCACACAGAGACCTGCGGCAGTTCAGAAGAGTCGTGGATGTTGTGACGACAGAATTAAGAGCCTTGAGGGCCGCCTGGCTATCCGATAGAATACATATATTCTTATGAGATATATTATTTATCTTCAGCCATTCGAGAGCCTCCCAGATCGCAGTGACTTCCGCTTGGAAGACGCTGCAGTGATCGGGTAGACGAAGAGAGGTATTTATATTTAATGCCTCGGAAAAGATACCAGCCTACATTATTCCCAATTTTTGAGCCATCTGTGAAAATACATAATGACCCAGTTGGGATAACACCATCTGTCCAGTCATCTCTGGCCGGAATGATGGTATTGAAACCTTTCTCCAAGGTCCACGTAGGTGTAGTATAATCTAGGTTGTTCGCAGTGATGGCGAATTTCCTAAGGATGGATGAATGGCCATATGAGTATGGAGTCCATCCAAGAGAAGCCTTTGTCCTGGCAGCCGTCCAGGCTGCCATTTGCTCGGCGTGTATATCCAAAGGGGTAAGATGCAATAAGACATCCAGCGCAGCTGTAGGGGTGCTTCTCATTGCACCACTGATACACAGTTCAGCTGTTCTTTGGACCCTTTCCAGTATCTTGCGATACGTAATCTTCTGTAATGCAGTCCACCATACCGATATGCCATGCATAAGTATAGGTCTGATTACGGCTGTATAGAGCCAGTGGACGATGCGGGGTTTAAGGCCCCAGTTGACTCCGATCGTTTTCTGGCATAGGAAGAGAGCTGTTTTGGCCTTATTTGCTCTTTCTATAAGATTCGGTCTCCACGTTAGTTTCCTATCGAGTATGAGACCTAGAAATTTCGCATCCTCCTTTATATGCAGTGTTTCATTACAGAGTCTTAAAGGAGGAAAATTGGGAAGTCTATGCTTCTTTGTAAAGAGCACTACTTCAGTCTTGGTTGGGTTGACGCCTAGACCCTTTGTAGTGGCCCAATGAGAAAGAGTATTCAATGCTTGTTGCATTATATCTCTTATTGTTGAGATGTACTTGCCGGTCACCACCAGCACAATATCATCAGCATAGGCCACCGTGGTGCACCCAGACTCCTTTAGAGTTATCAATACTTCATTGACTGTCATATTCCAAAGGAGCGGCGATAAGACCCCACCTTGTGGTGTGCCTCTTTTAACCCGTCTGACTTCTTCCGAAAGCCCCAGGCTAGACTTTATGACCCTGCACCCTAGCAACTGATCAATAAAGGACCTGGAGCACCCATCAACATTCAGACGCTGGAGTGCCCTCGTGACCGCAGAGGGTTCAACATTGTTGAAAGCACCTTCAATATCTAGGAAAGCAGCCAACGTGAATTCCTTGAATTCAAGGGATCTTTCAATGACCGCTACCAAAGAGTGGAGAGCAGTGTCTACTGATTTACCTTTCGTGTAGGCATGCTGCGAGGGAGAAAGCAGTTTTTTATCAATGCTTTGCTTAACATGGATCTCCACAAGTCTTTCTAGTATCTTGAGGAGAAAGGATGTGAGACATATAGGTCTCAAGTCTTTTGGATTGTGGTAGGAGATTTTACCCGCTTTCGGAATGAAAGCTACCTTCGCTACTCTCCAGGATGTTGGAATGTAGCTTAGGCTAAGGGAGCTCCTATAGATGGCTGCGAGCCAATTCAGAATTAGGTCACTGACTTTCTGAATTTCAATGGGATAAATTCCATCTGGTCCCGGTGTTTTATAAGGCATGAAGCCTTCTATGGACCACAGGAGTAAATCTCTGTTTATCAATCTGTCAATGGTGCCTAAATTATGTGTGCTAGCTGGGCCCTCAAAACCTGTTTCTGCAGATGCAGCAAGAGATGTTGAGCCAGGAAAGTGAGTATCGAGTAGGAGTTTCAGTGACTCCTGACTACTTGTGGTCCATGTACCGTCTGCTTGTTGCAGCATTTCTTGGCACATTGGGCTTTTCGAGAGAACTTTTCTCATTCTTGCGGCATCTGAAAAACCTTCTATTGTCGCACAAAAGGTTTTCCAGGATTCCCTTTTTGAGTTTCGCAGTTCGTATTTGAACTCCCTGAGACGACTTTTGTAGTTGTCCCAGTCCGAAGCCAAATTAGACCATTTGGCCTTATTGAAGGCCTTTCTGCTTTCAGACCTTAGTTTGAGAAGTCTGCTGTTCCACCAAGGGGGTTTGGTTTTACCCCCATATTTCCTAATGGGACAGGCTGCTTCTAATGCGTTATTCAGGAGGTTACTGAGATTTGTCACTTGATGTTCGAGATCTTCAGCATTCCAAGGGTGGGTGGGAACATCCTCAGGGAGGGATCTTTCCACTACTTGTCTGTATATGACCCAGTCTGTGTTCCGGACATTCCTGTAACCAGGGGCCTTCTTCACAGTTGGGTACATATTGATATTAAAAAGGATGACTCTGTGGTCAGAAAAAGAGTGTTCACTGGATACTCTCCAGTTTTCCACACGGTTGAGCAGATCTGGGGAAACAAGGGTAATATCCAAGACTTCTCGTCTTACCCTTGTGATGAACGTGGGTTCATTTCCCCTATTGCATAGCAAGAGATTGTGTTGTAGTAATAAATCAAAAAGCAACTCACCTCTTATATTTGTATCAGAGCTGCCCCAAACGGTGTTGTGAGCATTCGCATCACATCCAACGATGAGGCTGGCTCCACGACTAGCCGCTTCTTTTGCGGCAACAAAGAGACTGGAGTTGTCCAAATTTTCCTCATATGGTAGGTAGACAGATCCAATCCACGTAGGCCTACCGCCTTTCCTGTTGTCCAAGCAGGCCAGTACATTATCAGCATTGCTAAATTTAGACAACATAAAAGCGTTAAGGTCATTTTTAACAATTAAACAGGTTCTTGGCTTACCTCCCCCATTTCTGGGATACAGCAACCTGTATTTAGGAGTCCTGATTCCGCATACAAGGCCCCGGACGATCCAAGGCTCTTGTACCAGGACGACATCTATATCGGCCTTAGAAAGGCGTAAGCATAGGCTGGCAGATGCAGCCTTGCTGTGATGGAGATTAATCTGCGCTACTCTCAACATCGTGGTTGGGAGTAGTGGGATCAGTCTCGATCACCGTAATATCAGCCTCGTCCTCTTCCGGTGTGAGAGTAATATCATCATCTCCCACCGAAAGAAGTTGGGCAAAGTCACCCAGTTCATCCTCCGTCCTTGACGGCGAAGGAACTGAGAAGTTGGAATCCTCAGAGGATAAGAGAGGGTCGTTTGAACCCAGGGTTGGTAGGTGAGTATCCTCAGGCACCTTAGGATCAGCTACTCCTGTTCCTGTGTCATCCGCAATACTAGGTACATTGGGTTCAGCTACTTGCGTACCTGTGTCACCCGCAGTGCCAGGCACGTTGGAATCAGAAACATCCGTACCTGTGTCACCCGCAGTGCCTGAGGGCTCACCAGCTGCGCTAAAAACAAAATATAAACATTTCAATAAGAAGTGTCAAATACACAATTCGAAAAGATAAAATGATAATTTAATCATCACCGACGGCTTCGTTCGAGGTGTGAATCTAATGACACTCAACTAAGTAAATGTTAGATACGAAATAAAGCAATTACTTAAGTCTTTTACAAATTATATAGCTTATGCAAAATACTGACTATTATTATTATTATTTATTGCCAGACATGTGCGCCTCGAGATATTGAAATGCACGTGGAGGCGAAAACATGCAAGACTTGTATTTTCATCAATAACCCATCGGAGCATCATTTAAGTGATGTTTTATATAAAAAAAATATAAGAAATATGTTTGTATTTTTTAATAGAAATTGGAAACAGATAATTTTATAACAATTTATAAGAAACAACATTCACCTTGGAGCGACTTTTAAAAAGTATTAAAAATCATCATTAAACAGAAAAGTCTCCTCTGAAGCGCTTTTATTTATTATTACGATTTTTTTTGTCATATATAAAAATAATCTTAAAATTGTACTATCGTTAAAAAATTGTTTAATTTTGAATTTATTTGACCCGAAAATAATATCGAATCGTTATAATCTTTTAACAGCATTCAAGTGCGCTTCTGTAATAATATTCGGTTTTTTTTTATTTAACACACACGCCGACGAAGTTTTGCAAAATTAATTAATTTAAGAACTTGATAAAAATTCTGAATGTAACAATATAACCGATGCGAATCCAAGGTCAACCAGTTTAGCTATCATCTTCCCAAGTGTATATATGATTCCTCCTAATCGTGTCTATGTCAAAATTTTTTGAATAACGATTTTTAATTCAGATTTTAACCGTCGGGGAGATCGGATGGAAATTTCTCTGTCCTTTAAGAGTGTGTGATATATTTATAACAAATAAAAATAAACTTAATAATATTAAAAATGATATTAACTCGTCTTGAAATATTCTTAATAGTGTTAACTGTGCAAAGTTTTCAAGTGAAGTGTAATGTGGCGGCGGATAGTACCAAGTTTGGACCAAGAGAAATAGAAGATGCTCTAAATGGAGGATTAGTAGATTCGATAATGGTTGGACGAATTTATGATGCAATACGTGATACTACACAAACAGCTGAAGCTATACGATCACTAAAATCGATTTTAATGTATAGTTATATGGATATAAATGCTGATCCTTGTGAAGATTTCTATCAGTACACATGCGGAAATTGGGATAGACTTCATCACATCGATGATGATAAGACAGAATTTACTATCTTCACTCTATTGGGTGAAAAAACTTTGTATTCATTGAAAGAATTACTTTCGAATGATATTTATTCGACGAATGATGATACACCAACTCCTCAGCAAAAAGCAAAGTTGTTCTACGATTCATGCGTTGATGAGTATGCTATTAATGCAAAAGGTGCAGAACCACTGAAGGAATTAATCAACAGCTATGGAGGATTTGTACTATCAGATAGCAATTTGAATCTGGATTATTTCGATTGGCTTAATATGACAGTTAGCATCATAAATGAGTTAAATTCTTATTCGCTTTGGGTATACCGAGTAGATCCTAGTCTACAGGACAGCAGCTTCTTTATACAAAATATCGAAGAGCCATCTCTAGGCCTACAAAATAGAGATATATATCTAGATTCAAGCAATATATCTAAATTAAAAGCATATCAGACATTAATTGAAAAAGTTTTAAAGCTGCTTGATGTTCCTGCAGAAGAGGCTGAAAAAATGGCTGCTGAGATTGTTGAGTTTGAAAAGGATCTTGCTAAAATCACTAAAGATCAACTAGCAGCAGGAATATCGGATTATGCTGAAAGGACTATACAGGAATTAATCTATAAATATCCAAGCATAGATTGGATGAGATTTTTAACATTAATTAATAATAATCGAGTTGATTATGACGATAAGATATTAATCGATGAATCCGAATACTACAATGCTTTGCCCGATCTTATCGATAAAACCGATAATCGAATTGTTATTAACTACATCCTATGGCGAATTGTAAGTGATTTCTATGGACATTTAGATTCAAATTTTCTTAATGCAAAACAAGATTTAGATCAAATATTATTGGGGCAATTGGTGATAAAATCCCGCTCGGAAACATGCATCAATTACATGAAAGAGCATTTTTCACCAGCTTTAAGCGAAATGTATATACGAAATTATTTTGATGAATCAACTAGAGCAGATATAATAATATTAGCTGAAGACATTAAAGCAAGATTCAGAGAGTTTATTTATTCAAAAGATTGGATAGATCCAGATACAGTAATGAATGCGCTTGAGAAGCTTGATAAGCTAAAAATGGGTATTGGTTATCCGGATTACTTAATTGATCAGGATATAATAAATAAAGAATATGCTGGTCTAGATATAGATAAACACAATTATTTTAAAAATATTTTAAATATTTGCAAGCATGAAAGAAAGCGATATACCGAAGATCTTGAAAATATTATGCGTGATAGAGCTAGATGGCTGACATCAACACTTGATGTCAATGCATATCAGCAGCATCCATCTAATACATTAATCTTTACAGCTTCATTACTGCAAATACCCCTGGTTCATCATTATTATCCAAAATTTGTTAATTATGGATCGTTAGGAGCAATAGTCGGACATGAAATAACCCATGGTTTCGATAGTTTAGGACGATACTTCGACTGGGAAGGCAACTATAAAAACTGGTGGACAAACGAATCTGCAGAAGAATTTTCTAAAAGAGAAATGTGTTTTGTTGAACAATATAGTAATTACTCAATAAATGGAAAATTTGCTAAGGGTGAGAATTCGAAACAGGAAAATATTGCTGATAATGGAGGATTACGGCAAACATACTATTCGTATAAAAACTGGCTGCAACAGAATGAAGGATCTGAGTTATTGTTAGATGAAATGTTACCTGGATTTAATATGACGCATTTAAAAATGTTCTTTATTGCATATGGTCAATTGTGGTGTGAAGCTATACGTCCGGAAAAGGTAATTGAAGTTTTAGATACTGATACCCATTGTCCTGGGCCGTTACGTGTTAGAGGTGCACTGTCAAATTTTGCGGAGTTTTCGGAAGAATTTAATTGTCCAGCTAATTCACGAATGAATCCGCCAGAGAAGTGTATATTGTGGTAATGAATACTCTGAAATTGTATTAATTATGGTTGTTTTAATATTTTATTTTGTTTAATAAAAATATGGTATTTTTTTTTTACTTAAATCATTTTTTTACATTTTTATTATGATAAATATTTCAGGGGGTAAGTAAATTTGGTTCGGCAAGTGCTCATTACTGCAATATTGTTGTATGAAATGCAAGCTAAAAGCATTTAGGTATTGTAAAAAAAACTAACACATTACGAAGAGCATATTGCAATTAGGCTCGGTGTTTAAATGCTACAAGGGAGCGAACATGAACATATCTCGCTGTAAGATTATGGTCCCTGTACTGAAAGTCGATTCGTGGAATGTGACAAGTCGTTTGAGTTGAAGAAAGTGACCTTTCAGTCGAATATGGAACTCGCAGCTAAGCTAGTTCACTAACAACTATGATGACACACGGCTAGTTTACTAGCTAACAAGTCCACACGCCAGAGAGTAGTAAAGTAGCCCGGCTTTCAACTTTCGCGGCAGATTGTTTACAATTTCCTAGTTAGCTAATGAACATGATGATACTGGGCTAGTTTATTAGCAGCTAGTGATTCGCCGGCTAGTAGCTTCTAAACTCGCTCAATGTAATCGAGCCTTTTAAGAGCAGCCCAAAACGGATTTCGAGTAAGGTGAAACGTGGTCAAAACAGCTACTAAATAGTTAATCGCTCCCTGAAGTTTGTGGGTGCATGAGGAACCGAAAGAGGGACACAGGGAAAGGTCATGCATTAGAAGAGGTAGTAGTAAGGCTTTAACCAAATTCATACGTACAGCCCTTTTCAACAAGCCACAATGATAACGAACTTTAGACAGGAGTCCGTATGTTTTACTAACAATGTGATCCCAGCAGGTCATGCTGTTAGTCAGTACTACCCCAAGATTTCTTGCTTTCTTAGAATATCGTTAGTAAAAATACTGAATAAAAAAGGCTCAAAAATGGACCCCTGGGGGCCTCCAGCGTGAAGTTGGGCACTTGGGGAACATGAGCCACCTAGTTTAACCTTTTGATAAAAAAAGTTTGCAAAAGTTTAAGAGAAAAAAGAACAAAATGTGCTTTGAGACCAATTTTCACAGAAGAAGTGTGATTAAAGGCTGTGATAGTTACGAAAGCCAGATTGCCATGTATTTATAAGTTTGAGATGGTCATAATACGCAATTATTTGAGTAGCAATCAGCCATCAAGCACCTTTGCCAGAAAAGGAAGAATACCTCCTAGTATAAAATATTTTGTTAAATTTTGTTGAATATCGTGGGCCTCACAATCTCCCGCGAAGGGCCGCATGCAAGGGTGAGCTAGTCCTGGTTTAGCTGGACCTCAAATGAAACCACTCACTCTCAACTAGAAGCGAAAATACAATGAAATGGATAAATCATTACTAAGGAGAGTTACTATCACGTGGAAATACCATTACTACTTGAACATAAATAAACAAATAAAGGGCAACTAACTAGTGAAAGTAAGGGCATGTTCTTAATAAAAAAACTCTAGAGTTTATCCCAAAAAAATTTATGTTGGTGTGAACATATTCATAGATCATGCGATATTTTCAGTATTGGATCAAGTGGGTTTGAGTCACGTTTAATTAATGCTCAGGAACATCTGAACAAACAGTTATGTATTTCTGTAAAAAATGTCTGGACTCGAAAAATATGATTCAAAGAATTTCCTTCTATACCGATCTACGATTGAGTAATGCTATAAAAATTTAATAAATGTTCTGAGTTGCAAAAAACAAAAGATATTAACAAAAAAAGAACAACAATTTTTTCTTGACAGTCGGGATTCCCCATTTCACATATTCACTCATATTTTTATATTTTACCAATGTCAGGCTATGCATTGACTTATCGTGCATTCGCCAGACATCCATCCATCATAACTATAAATCAATTAAAATAATTGCATTTTTTAAGAAAGCTTTGGTGTTTTAAATTTTCGTTGAATCATATCCGCTTTCTTCTTTTATTTGTTTGTTAATTTTTTGGGGTTACTGTACTCCGGGATGATAAATAGAAACTAAACTTAGATGTAAGCTTAACCGGTTAATAACAGGGTACCAGTGTTCCGCTCAGGTGGGGGTTTAACCTAGCGGACGGTGCACTTCTGGTAGTCTGGTACTGTCTGCGTCACAGCCTTCGTCATCTGATTAGCGGGTTTCTCTTGTTTTAGTAGGCATAACACTCCGACGAGGTTGTTTCCTGCTAACCCCTACTGGCTCAGCCGGCTGTTAAAAAACTGAACTCATACAACAACCTCGAGTAACTACCCTTAACCAATAATATCCCTTTTCTATCTTCGAGCTAACCTGATGGACTGATAGTATAAAGGGTGACACCTAAGCTTAGACTCTTCCACATAAAAAAAAAGATAAGAGTTATGTGCTTAAAGATCTTAATTCGTCTACTGTAAACGATATACAAATTGGAGATTCTTTAATAGAATAAATTTGAACTAATATTCAAATATATTTTTTATGTGCAAACCCAAACCTAGGAGTCGCCCTTTGTACGACCAATCTTTCATGCCGTTAAGGTCATAGTGTACTGTCCAGTGGTAAGCTTAGTTGAAGGCGTGTGCAGCAAGCACTAGATTTGACCTCCAGCTGGTGCATTAGAGAAGGACTGAATGGCAATACTGATAAAACGATTCTGATTCCGTTCACCAGAAAGCGAAGACTACGGCCACTTCAGAACTTGCACTCTCAGATTTCAAAATTTGAGCAACCTATTGTGCACATAAGAGACAGGCTAACATGGAATTTTTATAAAGTATCGTCGGGTGGACTGGTATGGTACACTATCCATCCCATGCCGCTACAGCCCATATCGAGCCTTGGCCTCCTCTAGGGCTTTTTTCCAAGTTTCCTTGCAGCAGTTGTCCAGTTCCGAAAGTTGAGCATTGCCTCTGCGTCAGCCATTACAGAGTCCATCCGTTTGAAGGATATAAGTGAATAGGAAGTGTTCGATGAACCTTACGTTTGAGCTCTAATACGCTGTCAGTCGAGTTGTTCTATTCATGAAAGAACTTGCAGACCAGTGGGCTCCAAACGAAGAAAATAGTCATTAATTGGTAGGTTTATTTCTTCGACGAACCTTTCGGGGTCCAGCGCTAGTTGAAAATTGGCGTATTTCGGCTGTCTCCACAATAACCCATTCCAAAACTCTATTTTCTTTTAAAGACTGTGAGTTCTTTAATTTGTAAGAGTGAGGAACGGTGGGAAGGTGACTGTAGTGATATGGCGATTGAACAAACTCTAGTGATCTTAATGAAGACAAGTGGTGGTCTCGTTCTTGACTGTAGAGAACCTGCAGGCGGACAAGATGCACATCATGTCAGCAATAAAACGTTAACAGCAAAGATGCTATGTAAAAGTTAGATAACACTGATGCACATAAGCTACTGAATTGGTTCCAGCAGCTGCTGTATTGGTTTCCCCGAGACCAATGACCTAAGGACTGTAGCGTCTTTGAATCTTGCCTTTTTTTGGCCTAATCAAATGAATATGTGACATTGGTAGGGGAGCATATGGAACTGTTTTGGAAAAATCACGCTCCAACGAATATGCGTGTCCATTTGCTACAAGATGTCTCTGCTCAAACATTTTCAAAACAACTGTTGGACATTGGAAATGGCGGAGTTCCAATTGATAGCACAACATTTTATTATTTTAGTAATAGGAAACGAAAATACGAAAAAATTGCCTTTATTGTCTTCTACTGTATATTAAAACTCTTTTTACCTCAATTGCAAAATAAACAGAAGCTATAGTGCGCACCAAAAGAATTGGAAATTTCAACGCAGGCAGGGAAATTACAATTCCACACACATTTCACCTTCCCCAATGAAATCTGACTACAACAGAGTGGCAGTGAGGCCGTTGAATTGTGATTGGGAACTCAAAACAGCGGGTGCTTTAGGTTTTTAAACGAACAGAGTGACACTTTTCTTTTCGAATGTACTTTCGTGTTGAGATTTGAGACTCTCACTGCTCATTTTGAGATTCCCAATTGTTTTGGCGGACGCCATACTATTGGCTTATGGGTGCAGCGAGGCGCACCGGGTTCCAGCTAATTTTTAATAATGTTTTAAATTTGCACAAACTGCCTGCATTACTTTAAACAAGTAAGAAAGTTTATTATATAGTTCTGTGAAGTAATTCTTAATAGCAGTTGACACCTTGAAACATTCGGATGTAGTTTTTTTATTAATACTATAAATATAATTGAAGGTTGCTATTTTACAGTCAAGGTACAAGCATCCAAGGTAAATTTTGTTCATTATATTTACAGATCCCTGAAACTATGATACACGTGTTATTACTTGAACAAATGCAATCGTACATTCTTTTTTGTAGTGCGAACCAACCAAAATTCCAATCAAAATATGTTTTAATATATATTAAAGGAATTGAAAATAATCAGGTCCTCATAAAAACTTTCATAAATTGTATAAAATTCAATAAATATAAATCGCATAAAAATATTAATGAATCAAAAATAAATAATGTCCAATAATTCATCTAAAAATAATGTAAATGACGGCATCGTTTAGCCGCTTCTATCAGAAAAGATAGAACCAAAAGACGACTCCAACACTCCAACAATCTTAAGATCTTTGACCTGAAGTCATTATCAACGATTTACCAAAAACTCTCAACAATATATAGTTAGTTAGAATACACTGTTACAACTTTTTATGTTTCGCTTTTGCACTTTTTTTTGTAGCAGTGCAAACGCTGACGCTTTCAAATTAATTAATCGGGTCTTGATAAAACATTCTGACAACAAAAGTAACACTGAAGAAAATTCAAGGTTAACCAGTTTTGCGAGACAAATCTCGTGTATATTTTATATATCATCAGAATATCTTGTTTTAACAATAATGTCAAGTTTCTCAATAAAGATTTTTTAGTTAAGAATTTAATCGTCGATCGGTAAGGCTGAATAGAAGAATTCAGGCAGGATTTTCGCCTGGGTTTTGATTTGTTTAAAATCGAGTATTTAGAAAATAGTGTGATTGTACTTGAATATCAAAATGATATCGAATCGAATTAAGTTAATTTTTGTAGGTTTAATACTTGTGCAAACATTTCGAATAGATTGTGCAGTTGGTAGTGCTATAGATCCAAGTGTTATAAAGAATGCATATAGTGGACTTGTTGATTCGATTATGATAAACGAAATATATGACGCGCTGCGTGATACGAATCAAACTGCTGAAACTGTTCGATCATTAAAATCGATCTTAATGTATAGTTATATGAATACAAGCGTTGATCCTTGTGAAGATTTCTATCAATATGCATGCGGAAATTGGAATAATCTTCATCCAATACCAAATGATGAATCAGCATTCAACATTGCTACCTTATTAACAGATAGCACCTTGTATTCACTGAAGGAGCTGCTATCGAAAGATATTCATATTGCGCATAAACACGAGCCAACTCCGCAACAAAAGGCAAAGCTTTTCTATGATTCATGTATTGACGAATATGCTATTGGTGCACGAGGACCGGAACCATTGAAGAAATTAATTGATACATTTGGAGGATGGAAACTATCGGATAGTAATTGGAACCCTGAATACTTCGATTGGATTAATATGACAACAAGTGCTTTTATAATAGCTAGTTATTCTCTTATGGTGTACAAGGTTGAACCTAGCTTTAAAAATGGTAGTTTGTTCATTGAGTGTATAGAAGAACCGCCTCTTGGCTTGAGGAATAGAGATATCTACCTCGATCCAAGTAATATTTTAAAGCTCACTGCATATCAATCGTTTATAGAGAAAGTATTGAAGTTACTGCATGTTTATCCACAAGATGCTGAAACAATTGCTGTTGAGATCATTGAATTTGAAATGGAATTAGCGAAAATAACGAAAGATCCTCTATCGGCGGATATTCTTGATAATGTCGAGGTAACTATAGCGGATTTAATAGAAAAATATCCAAAAATAGATTGGTTAAGATTTATGATGTTAGCACGAAAAGCTCCGGTTTATATGAACGAAAAGGTGTTGCTAGATAAATCAGAATACTACAACAAATTACCAGAGCTGATAACAAAAACCGATAAGAGAATAGTAATAAATTATATTCTATGGAGAATTGTCAATTTATACTCGGACTTTTTAGATTATACTTTTACCGATGCTAGACAAGATTTAGATCAAATACTTTATGGACAATTAATATCGAAACCACGCTGGGAAACGTGTGTTGCTTATACTAAAGAATATTTTTCATTGGCCTTAAGTGAAATGTATGTTCGTAATCATTTCGATGAGTCAATCAAGCAAGATATGACCATATTAACTCAAGATGTTAAAGAAACATTTCGGGAATTTCTTCATTCGAAAAATTGGATCGATGATATCACAAAAAATAAAGCCGAACGAAAGTTAGACAAATTGAAAATAGCAATTGGATATCCTGAATATTTACTGTCTCAAGATGAAATTAATAAAGAATATTTAGGTTTAGAAATTGATAAAAACTACTTCTTCAAAAATATGTTAAATGTATACAAACTTAAGGCAAGAAAACAAGGTGATAACTTAAAAGAAAAAATTCGCGATAAGACGAAATGGATGGCATCACCGATTGTAGTTAATGCATATCAGCAACATCAATCTAATACCTTAATTTGTACAGCGGCATTACTGCAAGCACCTTTAGTACATCATCATTTTCCAAAATTTGTCAACTATGGCTCCTTAGGTACAACTATGGGACATGAAATCACCCACGGATTCGATAGTTTAGGGCGTCATTTTGACTGGGATGGAAACTTTGTTGATTGGTGGACAAATAAGTCTGCCGAACAGTTTACAACTAGAGAAAAGTGTTTTGTCGACCAATATAACAATTACTCAATGAATGGAAAATATGCTAAAGGTGAAAATTCTAAGAAGGAAAATATCGCTGATAATGGTGGACTGCGAGAATCATACTATTCCTATAAAAAATGGCTACATAACAACGAAGGAACTGAAAACATAATAAATGAAGTTTTACCTAATTTTAATATGACGCAAATGCAAATGTTTTTCCTTTCTTATGCGCAATTTTGGTGTGAAGCTATTCGGCCAGAAAAGTTAATTGAAACTTTAGATACTGATGCTCATTGTCCGGGCAAGATACGTGTTACAGGAGCACTTTCAAATTTTCAAGAATTTTCGAAAGAGTTCAATTGTCCGGCTAATTCACGGATGAATCCTGCAAAGAAATGCATATTGTGGTAAAAGAATCTTGATTTGAAACAAGGACAGCGTTTTTTATATTTAAAAATAAAATAAATTATTTAATTTAAAAAGTAATTATCGAAATAATATAGTTTTAATAAATTATGGTGGAACTTTTGATGAAGATTTTTTGTATTATTCTTTTTATTTAGCTGCAGTTTTTTAGCACAAGACGTAAAGAGTCAGAGGCAGAGTAAGAGGCAATCTCCTCTTTCAAAGCGTAGGTGTTCGTGGGCTTGTTGACATAAACCTTAGATTTCAAAAGACCCCAAATCCAACGGCGTTAAGTCTCATATGCGCAGGGGCTACTTCTGATCACCAAAACGAGAAATTATTCGACCCGGGAATGACGCATGCAGTAATGGAATTATTTCGCGGGCTGTGACAGGCTTATTGGGTTATTGGGTTATTGGGTTATTGTCGTCCTCATCCATATTTTGCAATTTAGGCATAAAAACTGGATTATCATGTCGCGATAACGAGCACATTTAACTGTAATTGCCTGACCAGGCAGCCGCAGTTTCGAAGAAGAATGGTCCGATGATGACTCTAACCCACAATCCGCATCAAACAGTGACACTATTTTCTGAACTCTAAACGAGATAATTTTGTTGATTAACCAAGCCATCAAAATCAAAATAACTTTATCGCTGAAGATGATTTTGTATCAGCATCCACTTGTTGTTCATTAATCCATTCAACGAGCTCCACTCGCTGCGCGTTGGTAGTAGGCTTCACTTCTTGAATCAATTATTGAGTGATCACAAAGATGCATACCTTTCGTGAAAGTATGCTCTAGAAAGCTTCACGGATTATTCTATTTTTCACCACGGTGATTGAGCTGCTTTGATTTTTTGGATTGAGATTGAGTCTCCTCCATCGCCGGCTTTCCTGCTCCCAGAGAGATTTACGATATGAATCCTAAACCAATTTTAGACTATATCGAAATCCAAGATTTTTAAAGACGATACCAATTGGAGGTAGTGCATGCAAAGCACCACCTGGAAGAAGTAAGTAAGTATACTTTAAAATATCGGTGAACATTCGCGGTTTTTGTGATTTACATAATCATCCATCAAAGGAAGTTTTGCAACTGCATATTCTTATAAGGTTTGAACAATGCCAGCTGGCTGGCTTTAAGAAATATTGTTACTGTAGACAAGAAAGCTAATGAGGATCGAAATTTATTAGCTGTACGACATTTTGGGCAGTTACTTATCTTGTGTTAGGATTTAGGCTTACATGCTGAAATCTGTTCGTATCGTCAGCATATCGAATGCAAGATGAGTCCAGGGGCGGGTTCGTGTATGGCGAACGACGATAGTCGAACGAAAAAAATTGAAGTCGAAAAATTTTGGCGACGAAAATTTTAGCGTTCGCGTAGGTCGAAAGAAAATTGGTCGTGTCCTAATGCAAAAACTCGATAATCCAAGACCTTTTGAGTGCCTTTCGTCGGCTTCAGGCGAAAATTTTCAATTTTTTCGACTTACGCGAACCCGAGACGAAAAAAAATTTGTTTTCGACATACACGAACTGGCCCCTGGTTAGTGATTTTAGGTGGGAAGTCAGAAATGCTAATAATAGATATTAAAAAGTTTCGGGGCCAGAATCCACACAATCTCAAAGGCTTTACGGAGATCCAGGGCGCACCCTACTGGGCACCTCTTAAGCTTCAGGTTCTTCATTATCGAGTCGTGCAGGTATAGAAGGCCGTGTTCTGTGGAGTGTTTTCTTTCAAAACCGAATTGGTATTTGGGTTTTTATAACAAGTTGATGTCCATAGTTTCGCCCTGCTCGCCGATCTTCAGTTCATACATTTGAAAAAAAAACGCACTATTTATGAACTGACCAATATTAAGGGCGATCTCTTGTTAAAACGTTTTTTCAGTCCGCTGTGCACAACACCCTTTCAAGCCATATTTGGCTGGCTTCTATGATATGTATTGTGTGAACAGCGATCTACCTCCATAACTCTTGGTTTTTTGATTGTGACTCGCTTTACTGCCTTGACAACCATGATGACGCGCCACTTGAATATTTTATTGGTTAATCAAAAATATATGGATATCATAGTAGGAAATTACCAAAAAGTTAATAGATCTGAGCAGATTGACAATGGAATAGTGTAGAACACAACTGAGAATACAAAATTGTATTTCAATAAATTTCCATCAGGAATCAGAATCAGGTCTGCGACAACAGGATAATAAATTCTAGAAAATGAGCACTGCCAACAAGCGAAAGATGGATGTAAAACTGGGGCGAAAACAAACAGCATAGTTAAAGCATGAATACCAACTGAAAAGAAAGGAGCAAACTGAAAAGGAAAGATTGTATCAAAAAGAGAACAATAATTAGGAACAATCATCAACTTTTACGATCATAGAATGGAAAATGTACATAGTGACAAGTCGTTTGAGTTAAGCAAGTGATATTTCAGTCGAATTATGACTTTCAGCATACGGGCTTAAACTGGCACGACTTGTCACGAATCACGAGTCGACTTTCAACACAGGGGCCTTATATCGTCGATCCAAATGCAAACTATCGAATGAGTTTTCAGGAATGTCAAAAAACAACGAAATTTTACGTTTTTTGAAGAAGTTAATGTTTTTGATAGTACATTGTAACCGCAGTTTGAAAAGATTGCAGAAGGGATACGGCTTCGATACTTTGCTAGGGTGTAATTTCAATAAAGCAAATAAAAATACATTTTTCATTTTCGATAGTTTGCATTTGGATCGACGATATTTAGGGACAGTGTAGAAAATAAGATAAAGGACATTCCTAGATGCCTTACAGCCACAAAAAAAACCTCTTTCGCATTAGTACGGATTCTACCTATAAGACTCCCCAGTATGAAGATGTATGCAAGTGCGCATATTACAACGATTCAATATCGGCCGGTTATCAGTATAAAAGTCCAACTTGACCAAACTATCGGCCGATAGAAAGTATATAATGTGTGGGGTGTCTAAATCGCAAGCCAATGCCAATGAAATGTGAGAATATATAAACCATTAATCTGCCTAGTTCTATGCTACGGGTCGAGGCTTTGACATTGACCAGGCAAGCACAATATAATCTCAAAATCTTCGAAAGGAAAGGAACTCCAGGAAAAAGGAGTGCAGGACGATCAAGAAATAAGTACATGAATGGCCATGATATACGAAAACTTCTTATAACAAAGGAGAGTTAGAGGAGGAGTTAGAGCTCTGGAGAGAACTAGCAAGACGTAGAGCTGGTTGAACGAAAAGATTCCAAGAGGCCAGCGCTAGTTAAGAAACATCAAAAACCACTGAACACTATAAGAATAGCATAAATAAAGCTATCAATGAAAAAGCACTATTAAATAAAGTTCATTTTAAATAAAACAACGAAATAATATGTTTATTTTTTTTTAATTTTAAAGAAGAATTTTTATTGAGCATCATTTCTTATTATACATGGTTCTTACTCTATGACATTAGAGGCCGACTTCGCTATATGTCAGGGCCTTATACACTCACTTACATTTCTAGTTGGACCTTAGTCCGTACATCCATTTATTCAATTCTACAACTATAAGCAATTAAAATTCTCATGGTTTTGCGCCTGCTCTTCGGCACCACCACTATCACCTTGCCTTTCTGGCCTTATTACTACTAGTGCTAAAAAAATTAAACTAAGTGGATTCAGATCGCTATTTACATATTCTTAATTATTATTAATTTTAATTTACTTACTATTCTAGCTTAGGTACTAACTTATTACTATTTTTAATGGATCAGGAGTGGCTCACCCACCGGGCTACCCCCTGATGTTGTTGTTTGCATTGTTTTGGTAGAATGAGGGAAGGTTATCATCTGTCGTTGCTTGTAGGTACGGGGCGGAATCTCGATGTAGGATGTGGATTGGAGAAATGTAAGTTTGACCAATTAGGGACTGACTTACATTATCGTTATATATTTTCTGGATCCTTTCGTTTGGATGTAACGATAGCTTTTCTAGCCTCTTAGACGCCAGTTGGATCATGTAATGCATAATCGGCGTGATCTTAGACCTGTCGTAAAGCGTTTTGTTCGAATACCATTTGTTTTCTTCAGACATGTATAACGAAGTACCGTGTCTAAGCACTTTTCTTTCAAATTTCTGGGCTTCTCTTGCTGCTGTTGTTGAAATGGATAACCAGATTGGGATGTTTATGTTAACAATTACCTACCTTCTACTGTAAACTTTGTTCTAAAATCCTGGATAACTTGCCGCTTCATGTACCTAGTTTATAGCATAAAAATTAAATCGATTTAACTCAAAGTTACGTCAAAATTTCGATTTAGCGTATAAACGGGTATTAAATACATTCTTATAACTATAGCTTAAGCCGAAATATTCCGGTTTAAACCATAATTCGAATTACCTCGTTTATAGGGTAAATATTTTTGGATGATCCATAATTCGAATTATTTTTGGAGTACCTAGCTATAAACTAGGTAATGGTCTCGCAAGAATGTTCTATTTGCTTTTATTGGAAATTAACTTTTGATAAGTTAAAGGAATGGTTGTTTTTTCACTTTTTTAATTTTTATTTATTATGCTAATTTTTATTTTATTTATAATTTCGATCACCAACCACTCTGCTCACTCCGCAATAAAAATAGAAGCTTTCAACGGCGCCAAGCAGAGTTTAAGCTGGTGACATATCCAAGCGTACATGCACTGCATTCAGCGGTTCCATGATTTGCGGCGAATTTCCTCTGACACATAGTTGCCGTGGTTGCGTTCCGTCCCGGCTTTGACATATTACAATAACATTAAAGTGACAAGTGAATAAATTTTTGAGTTTGGCTTTTAAAAGCAAAGTGTTAATTAAAACAGAAATGAATAGTGAAAAATTAAATAATTTTATATTTGGAATGTTTTTTATAATCCAAATGTACCTACTGGCAAAAAAAATTAAGAGAATAAAATACCGTGGGGAGCGCAGAATGTGGGTAAGGGAAGTTCATTTAAATCGGTCCTTGCAAGGATTTTTTGAAACCAGTTTCGAGGAAATCAAAATGAAGGATCCCGAGCAGTTCTTTGGATGTACCAGGATGAATCCCTCCATGTTCGATGCCCTACTAGTTTTGTTAGAGCCTTCACTAACAAGGACATCTTGGAGGGCTGCCATTTCTGCGAGATGCAGGCTTTTCCTAACGTTAATGTGGGTATGATGTTTTAATATTATTAAGTAAATAACCTTTTTTTCTTGTAGTTATTTATCACAGGGTGTATCAAGGCAATATTTGTCGATGACCTTTAAATTAGGTGTTTCGACGGTACGGGAAATTGCCTTGGAAACGTGCAATGCGATCTGGGAACAATTGTCGCCAATCTACCTAGCGCCACCTAATAAGGAGGAATGGAAGAAGATTGCTAATGATTTTTATATAACATGGAATCTTCCTAACTGCATAGGAGCAATAGACGGGAAGCACATCAACTTAACATGTCCATCGAATACAGGTACACCGAATTGCTAATTTAATCTATAAATAGAAATTTGTTTTAACTTATTTTCAGGTTCCCAGTTTTACAACTACAAGGGAAATTACAGTATAGTTTTGCTAGCAGTTTGCGATGCAAATTACACCTTCACTGCGATTGACATTGGGGCTTACGGCAGTCAAAGTGATGGCGGCGTGCTGGCTGCATCAGCATTTGGCAAAGCATTGTTGAATGGGAACGCTACAGCACTAGATTTGCCCGAAGATTCCTGCCTTATTGGAAGCTCGTTAATGTTTCCCCATTACTTTGTCGGAGATGCTGCTTTTCCCCTACGAAAAAACCTGATGCGACCTTTTCCAGGTCATTGCTTAGAGGAGAAAAAGGAGCATTTTAACAAACGTTTGTCTAGAGCACGAAACACAATCGAAGACGCTTTTGGAATTCTAACGGCACGGTGGCGCATCCTAAGGCAAACAATGAATATGTCTCCCGAATCGGCAACAACAATTGTCCAGGCCGCAGTAATTCTGCATAACTATATAAAAATGCATGAAGATAAACCCCAGTACATTACAGCAGATATCATTGACCATGAAGTTGATGGAGTGCTCCTTGAAGGGTTATGGCGGCAACAAGTTGTGCCACTTCCTCGAGCCCTTCAAAAATTCGGGTCCAATAACGCAAGCAGGAAAAATTTTGAATATCGCAATCAATTATGTGATTACCTGTTTACAAACAAAATAATGCAGAAGTAGTAGTCATTGAAATATTATTAAAAATAGTTTGTAGTTTCTAAGATATATAAAACAATGAAATGGTTAGTTTTAAGTAAATTTAAGAAATCATATTACTCGTATGTTAGTTATTTAAATATTCATAAAAATAGTTTGTAACTTCGAATATAAAAACAATGAAATGGTTACTTTTAAATAAATTTAAAACATATTACTCGTGTATTATTCCTATGTTATACAGAATGTGTCTTATTTTCAGGTCCTAATTCCATCACTACGAAAAAGTGGAGATATTGCATTTATGTAGTATATTAATCTTCAAGACAAGAACATAGTTGAGAGTTGCGTTTTCTCTGTCAGTTTTCTTTGTGAAAACACTCCTTTGGTTAAAATGTTACGGTATTACTTATTCCTGTGGTAATTCCTAAATATTTAAAGGAAGTGTTTCTCGGAAATAGCTTGTATATATATTACTTTCCTGAGATTCGTCTGGCACACAGAGTTGCAGTATTATTACATTAACGATAATCATGTAGACAAAATTGGCTTGGCATGGTTTTGCTCATCCAAAACTTAACTTTAATTTGCATCAATAACGAAAATGCTGTAAAATGTGGTTTGAAAAGCAAATGCAAATTCATTCTTGATACCCTAGCCCTTCCTGGTGGGGATCCTAGACCTTGAAATATGGGTTGAAGTTGAATTTACATGGAAAATGTTCTGGATTCCTCGAACTTACTGCAATCACAAATTTATGTCCCCACGACTCTAAGCTTTTAAATTTATTACGCGCTCCAACATAAAATACAAGTATTCACCAGTTCCGCGATAAACTCCAGCACCAAGAGATTGAAAGCGTTCTGGAGCAGCAGTATCCCAAATCTACTACATAAGGGTACATTAGAATAGGTTGTTTTTTATTTGGCTATGAGCTTGCGGAAATATATCTACTTACTTGGATAGTAATACCACGTACATTTATAACACAACTTCTTCTGTTGGAAAATCAATTCCAAATGTTGCTTTATATTGGTTTGATTATATCTGATTAATATATACGATATACATTACCTTGTATTTCAGCATACCTTGAACCAAATCTCCATAAGAAAAAAGTAATATTTTCAGGATTTCAATGATTACCAATCCTGGAAAAGCTGCTATATCAAAACTTTAGAAAAGATATTAAAACAAAAATAATAAAAACAAACAACTAATTCGAATTCAGTCTTTTATTTGCCATAGTGTGGTACATATATAAACATGTATGCATTAAAAACAACAGCAATGGATAAATACCCAAAACTGGATAAATCGTTTAACAATATTAATTTATTAAATAAAATATATATTTTTAAAACATAACATAACTACTTCATATATATCTATATATATATATATATTAAATAACAAAAAATTCATAATTTTCAGATTATAAAAAATTCATGCATTAAAAAAATAAAGAAAAATTCATTCATAAAAATAAAAAAAAGGTGAAAATGAAAAAATATAAATTATCTTAAAACTAAAAATAAATTGTATTTACATTAAAAAAATTAATAATGAGCTTGCTCTTGGCTTGATTCTGTAAGAAAAAATATATTAATATTTGCTATATTTGTTTCTATAATAATAATTACCTGCTTCGTACATCATTGTTTCGTTGTGAAGCCAAACCAACAACTCCAGTGTTTTGGCTTCTCTTATATGTGGGGGAAATTTGTTTAGTTGTCTCGAAATTATTTTTAAAAATGGTTCATTTTCATCCTCCTCCTTCGGTTTGCACGTATTTTTCATAAATACAGTCATGGCAGAAGCCAAGGAGGAAAATTGTTCGTCGATATTATCAACATCGCGTGGTCTTTTCTGTTGTTTCTTAACAGCAGGTTGCGGCTCCTCAATTTCAACTGAAATATCGCCTTCTGTCGCCGAAGGCTGGTTTGATGAAGCATCCTCAAGTTGAGGAAAATTGTGTACCGTCCTTGAAATAAGATTTGTTAGAAATCAAGGTATCCAATTTGCATAAATGTAAACTTACTTTCTCGGCGTAACATGTTCTTTTAAGAACAGTAAATGCTGGAAAAAGGGCCACTTAGTGGGAAATTCCGCGCCGCTGCCGCTTGGGTTTTTTCCCGCTTCTTTGCAGAACCGGTCTCGAAGCGTCCTCCACCGCGCTTTGCAAAAATCAACTGAAAAAATGATATTATTTTTTATTTGCAATTTCATTACAGAAATAAAAACAAACCATCCGATTCTAAAGCTGATGCTATTTCAGCCCATCCGCGCTCCCTCTTATTCACGTCGCGGTATGTGCGGAGTTTTTTATTGTAAAGGAAATCTCTTCTTTTAATTTCCTCCACCAGCCTTTCATCAATTTCCATTTTAAAATTTTAAAATATCAAAAAATACACAAGCCTACACAAGCGTCTATCACCAAATGACATTTGACAGAACTTTTTAGGTTAAGTTGAATCCGGCAATGCAGAAAAAGTTGAAAGTTGCCCGACCTTTGCGAGGTGTGCGTTCAATACCCGCAATATTCCGTCAGCTCGTATTTGAACACACACACTTCTATATTATCTGTCAACGAATGCAATGCATGTACGCTTGGATATGTCACCAGCTTTTATCGTTGCCATACACCCGAGATTTGCTCTAAAAACTTGACAGCGAATTGAAGCTAACTTCATGAAATTTTAATATAAGTAGTTGTCATAGGAATGTCAACAGTTTGTGGTCTTTTTGAGTCCGTATAGCATTTGTGTGGTTTTGTTTTTAGTTTTGTTGTGACGATTTAAGAAATAAAAGTTTTACAAAATAACAGATAATGGGGGCTTTAACCAGCCGACAAAATGCTGCAATTGAAGAGGCCGATATCACTTCGAATCATGCATATAAATATCCTCCGAGACAAGGTAACAATCGCGCAGCCATTATGAAAATGATAAAAATGAAAACAGGAAAAATTTTGATTTAATAATTAAATGTGCATTACTACAAGGAAATGAATCTTTGTTTCGTGTAATACATTTAATTAACTTTCTTTTTTAAATATGGGAAATAGTGTGTTGTATCTTTTAATTGAATTAGTTGACCAAACGGACTGGTTTACTTGTTGAATAAATTTTCCATTAATCCCATTTCTACGTTTTTGATTTTCTTTGTTATGTTTTCTTTAAATAGGAAAGAAATCTTGTTTATTGTTTAATTATTTTTACACATTCCTTTCCAATTTCCTCTAAGCTCAATTTCCTTTATAGTAGAACCATTTTATAAACAATAAGTCACACCCGATTACATATGCTTGTAAAATGTAAATTAGAGAATGTCCATTGAATATAATTTGTAATAGTCCTCATCATCGTAAATAGCTCCAAATCCTCTTATTGGCCTTGATTTCCTGCAACATCCTTCTCCAGAACTGTCGGTCCCTGGCTTGAAGTCTCCAATTTCTTATACCTAAGGTTCGTAGATCTTCTTCTATGCTATCTGTATATCTCTTTTTTGGACGTCCAGTACCTCTGTGTCCGTCTGGTCTTTCGTTCATAATAATTTGTCATCACTGCTAGGTTCAATATGTCTTGCCCATCGGATTCTGTTAATTTTTATAGTTTTTAGGATGTTTGAATCTTTATACAACTGATACAATTCGTGATTGTATCTTCTCCTCCAAGCACCCTTTTTGTTGATTCCTTCATATATAGTGCGCACGATTTTTCTTTCGAAGCACTCTAGGAGGTGTTCTTCGTTATTTCTTAATGTCCAGGTTTGGGTTCCATACAGTAGTATTGGCCTTATAAGAGTTCTGTATAGTTTTACTTTATTCTTCTTTGATATGTTCATTGTTAAGAAGTGTTCACGTAGCCCAAGGTAGCAACTATTTCCCAGCGCTAATCTGCTTTTGCTTTTAGCCCCCTGCTTATTTTTGCACATTGTTACTCTGGGCTTGAAACCAGCTCGGTGCTCATTTACTTTTTTATATATTTTTCTGACGTTTCGGCTGGTCGCTTCTTCTATTTTCCACATTTCGTTTTCCCAGTACTCCTTTTTCTTCGCTTTGTGCACTCTTTTCTTCTGTCTTCTTTTTTCTTTGTATGTCTCAACTGCATTTCTCGTTCTGTGTTTTTGTATCATTACTTTATATGATACATTCTTTTCCTATGTTACTCGTGCACAATCGTTGTCGAACTATTCGTATCTTCTTTCACGAGATTCATATCTTAGAGTATTTGACGCTGATTCGTTGATTACAGTTTTCAAGTTACTCCAATCTCTATGTCTTCGGCGCTGTCGTTATTTGCATTTGTCACTCTTCTATTTGTTTCTTCTACATATTCTTCTTGTTTTTCTTCTTCTTTTAACAGTTTCACGTTAAATTGTTTTTCCCTGTGGTTTCTTCCTTCGTTTACTGTCGATATTCTGCTTTTGATTCTCGTCCCAATCATATAGTGGTCAGAGTCTATGGGCGCATCCAGCGCACTCAGCAGCTTAGCAGCGGCTAAGCGCTGAGCTCGTTGAATGTCTAGTAGGTGCCGCTTTAAAAAAGCGGTTTTTTGCCTAGTTTCTTCGGTCAGTTCGGCAGGTCCTTTTTCTCGTTACAAATATATAATATATTGTGCGGTTTTTCTCTAGGATTCCCTTTCCAATCCATTTCACCTCTTGTACTGCTGTTAGATTACTTTTATATTTATCTAATTCGTTTAGTAGAACTAGACGGTTTGCCGGCCGGTCACCGGTATAGCGTCCTATGCTTGCTACTACCGTCGCTAGTTGGCTATCCAGTGGGCACCACGGGCAGGTGACGGTTCGATTTTTCCCACCGTATGTAATTGTCCTAGATACGAAATTAACATAGTATTCTTTCTTTTGATTTAGGAAACTACTTTGGTAGCCATTTCATAATGGGTGGAGAACGTTTTGATACACCGCAACCCGAAGCCTATTTATTTGGTGAAAACGCTGATCTCAATTTCCTTGGGAGTCGCCCAACCGCAGTTAACAATATAAAATTCAATAAGTAGTATTTACTAAACATTTCATTTTCAGTTTCCATATCCCCCGCCGCAAGCTAATGAACCAACAAAAACCCTAAAAAGTCTTGTAAATATCCGCAAAGAATCTGTTCGTTTTATCAAGGCTCCAGATAGTGCAACAAAAATTCATGGAGATGGTGCAGTTAACAAGGGGAATTCCTTAAATATAGAATTTGTGTTCGACTCAGACGCAAAGTGTGCAATAACGATATATTACTTTTGTACGGAAGAGATTTCTCCTAATGGTGTAACATATAATCCGCGTGATTCTTCCTTAACATCAGAGACATTCCATTTTAAAAAGGGGGTGAATCAATATTTTTCACAAAATTCACATATTTTCAATCCAAACCTGTTTTCTGAGGATGATCTATCGTATAATTCAGAAAAGGATGTGTTTCCTGTTGCGATTCACTGCGTTGTTGAGGAAGGTGCAGAAGGTTTCAATCTTATATTTTGTACAAAATCATAACTTAACATTTTCTTTTTTCGCAGAATGCAGGCAATCACACACGACAATATGTGTTGTTGATCATCACACGGACGGAACCTATGTCTTACGCGCATTGAAACAAAAAATCTTTGTTGATGGTTTATGCTATCTGCTGCAAGAAATTTATGGTATAGAAAATAAAGCTGTTAACAAACCTGCACTGGACGATGAAACTGATGATAACGGCAGTGAATGCGTGATATGCATGAGTGATACTAGAGATACCCTTATTCTACCATGTCGTCATCTATGTCTTTGCAATTCGTGCGCCGATTCATTACGATATCAAGCAAATAACTGCCCAATTTGCAGAGCACCTTTTAGGGCTCTACTACAAATTCGTGCTGTTCAAAAAGGTGTTAGCACAGGTGTTAATGTCACACCGCAAAATCCACCAGATGTAAGAAAATAATAAATAAATAATAAAATAATGTCATAATGTCTTAATTTTTTTTTTCTAGCCAAATTGTGAACATATTCCTCCAGGCTACATTCCGGTATCACTTATTGAGGCACTTAATGGACCACCGCAAAGTATAGGTCGTACATTATCGGGTGACAGTGGTGAAGTTACAGAAGCTGATGCTGTTCAGGTAAATATGTCGGAGGAGTTTAGATAATTGTAACTAAAATCATAATGTTTACAGGCAGTTGAAATTCTTAACAAGAATAGCGAGAAAAATGGCAGAATAAGTCCTACAGATCAAAAAGGAAATAAAAAGAAAAATGGAACAACGCAACCAGAGGTATTAAAATTATGATCGAATCAAAAAATTAATCGATCAATAACTTGCCAAACCTTTGATTTGTTTGAAAATATGGGATTTTTTATTTTTGCCAATCAACTGGCGGTATTCTGCTGTTACAACAGTTTATACACTACGTAATATCTATATTAATAAAATAAACTTTCTGTATGTATGCGTGTATGCGTATATGCGAGGATCTGTGCGCTATAGCGGGTGCACCAGTCATCGCAGAGCTTCGAAATTTTGCATGAAGTTGCGTCGAGGTCTCTCATGATTCACATCGAAGGCAGATTTTCGAAATTCAAAATGGCTGCTGAAATTTGACTGAAATACAAAATGGCCATCAAAATATGAATTTGCTAATTTTATGCCGATTTAAATGAAAATCGGTATCTGGGGGTTTTTGAAGTAGCAAATAACGAATTTATATACAAACTTATAAATTTTAAATTTGGGATCAATTTGGCGGACGAATTTTGCCAAATATGTAAGTGTCATTTCCCGGTCAGCTGTATGCAAGGTTATCAGAGTTGAGAAACCTGAAAATCTTCCCGGTATCCTGGTCATTTCTGCTGTTGTCGTGAAGTTTGCCACATTCTGAAATGTAGGAAATTTCTTCAATTTTCTCTAACCAGTGTAGAAAAGTAAAAACGGTAGAAATAGGTTTTCAAATTGGTATGAAGAAGATCTATATATAGGTCAATAAAAAAAAGTTCTACCGGCCAGACGCCTGCAACGGAGCTACCAGCTATTTAAAGTTTGGAAACGTTCCAGAAACACGCTAGTCACTCCTCCTACTCCTCTTCACTAACAGCGAAATTAACGGAAATCCACGAGACCGTCCGGGCAAATCTGCCAGCAAAAGGTAGAAGAAATTACCAAGAAAATGGAAGGGCCTCTCCTCTGGTATCACTAGGTTATACGCAGCCTAACGTTTTTGTTGCTAAAACTCAAGCTAGTGTCCAGAATACTCGCATTTTATTGTTCCTCTATCGCCGTTTTGCTTTACAGGTTTCCATTCTAATCCTGGTCGGTCTAGTGATATACTTCCTATGAATTATTTCTTTTTTCTAATGCTGCTTTGCATTCTTCGTCAAACCAATCATTCCTGTTTCTTCTTCGTACCAATCCGATGGCGTCTTCGGCAGGGGCCTTTAAACTGTCTTATGCATTCCCGTATTTCATTTATACTATCTGGTTATTGATCCAGCCTTTCTGAGATTCTTCTTCGCGTCAATTTCTTAAATCTCGTTCGTGTTTCTTCCAATTTTTAATTTTCCACATTGATTTTTTCCACCCCAGGCGTCCTTTGAATCATTTGTGTCGCGCTATATTAACTAATGTAAACTTCGCTGTTTTTTCGATATTTTTGCAGCCCAATTCGAGCAGATACAGAATTGCGCACATAATCACTCTTGAGGGTCCGATAACTCAGCGAACATAGCTCAGTTTAAGATAAGAGTTATAACAATGATTAAGAATTGCAATAAACTCAAAAACACCAAACTTAAGCATTTCTGTCTGTGTACTGTAGACTGGTCTTTTCCCATGTATCAAATACAGGGCTCTTTTCGAAATTCTTGAGTCAACTAATCTTTGGACATAACCGGTCCAACAAAAACGCAGTAGCTTAGCATTTGTTGATAGTTTACACTCTTTTTATAAGTCGTACAATTCGTCATTGTAGTGTATTCTCTGTGAATTGGCTTCATTGACTGTGCCGTATATCCGTCGCGGAACCTTTTGCTATGATTTTCAGGGAGTGCATAAACCACTGCATACTTTCCGCCTACACGTCTTAAGTTCAGGTGCCATATTAATTTAAAATTGCTGCATTTTTACTTTTTATATTTTCCTTTAAACTCTTAAAAATATAAGATTAACATTCTAGTTCCGAATGTCAGTGCTTCTAACAAAAGAAGAGAACGGATCAGTTACAATTGAGCCAGGAAAACAAGCATCACCAAACCCACGACCAGAAAAGATATCGAATAAAGACAAAACCCACAGCAGACAGCTTAGTCGAGATAGTCTTCAAATAGTCAATGAACGTCATAGCTTAAAACTTCAAGCAAATGATCAAGATGATGATAGCGAAACAGAGAAACTTTCCCCCCTACTATCATCTAGTAACAAAGTGCGTACACCATCGGCCCTGCATATTGACGGTGTTGAGGAATCCATCGACGATACAGATACTGATGCCGAGGAACTGCAATCTGATGTGCAAAGGGTAAATAGTCTTGTAAATTATTGTTAGAATCTTAAACATTGGCATTTTGTAATTATAGTCACATTTTATTTTATATTAATTTTAAAAAAGGCATAATTTTTGTATAAATTTTTTCTTGAAAATTTTAATTCGTTAAAAAAACTCATAAAAAAAAGAAGAAGGACAAACAAAAAAACAGAAAAAAATATTTCTAGAAAAGGAATCGTCCTGCGCTTTCGGCTGATGGTGAAGGGGTTATGTTAGCTGGCGCTGAGGATTCCGATTATTATACACCAGAAGATCCGCATACAACTATTTTAAGCCCACTTTGTATTGAAAAAGTATGGATTTAATTGTAACATATTTTTTTTGTTTAAAACTTTTAAACTATTAATTGTTGAATTTTGCTGCTTGTTATATTTTTGACATATAGATTTTATTTTTATTTTTTTTCACATTAAGTTTAATTTTAATTTTTTTTTAGTAAATTTGTTTTTAGTTTATTTAAAAAAAATGGAACTACACGACAGTATTTTAGAACGCTTCACTTTATATATGCTTATAATAATAATACAAGATCGATTCAAATGATACGAGATTTCTTTCCGTAACAGATTCCTAAATTTTCCTAATTTCTTCGACTGTAAAAAACCACGTGTTTTAGCGCTGTGCAAACAAAACAGTTTGTTATTGTACAATGATTTATTCTGAATTTTATTTTACAAAATTTGTTATGATGGGTCATATTGCGGAATAGAGATTCAAAATGTAATAAATAAAATCCAAATCAATGCAAGAATCTATATTAGACAAGATTGTTTTTTACGCATACATAATTTGAACTTGAATGGTTATTGCACATTGTAATAGTAGTCGCACATGTTCATATATTATTTTTGTATGATTACTAATTTATGAATTTTATAACATGTTATTTTTTAGTTCCCTAAAGGGGTTTGTAAGTTAATCACGGCCATTTCTTCATTGATAATTGTTCACTAGAGTTTAGATAAGTTTTGTGTGATTTCATTGTCGTTGATGTGGTTTCTTGCGGTTGATTAAGATGAAATGTCGGGTTAATGTAGCTCTAGTTAATATCTGCTGTGCTGATATTCGTAGAAATTTTGGGTCGTTTTCAAATATGTTATTGTCCGGTGATAGCAAGGGCTGGTCCAGAACCTTAACATCTGGCTCCACAAACCAGTTCGTGACGATTCTAGCTGTGTAGATGGGGGCATGATCTTGCTGGAAAGTCCAATCTCCTCGGAAAATTTCCAGGAAGATTTGTCTATTGAAGGTTATGGATACCCTTCTTTCTTCTTTGATCCGTTATCTGGTGGACCGAGCGGGACGTCCCCGCAACAGATACGCTGCTGTCGAACTCTATTCACGATTCGTTACCATTCTTGACGAGCGTCGTATCGAGCCTCGATAACTAATAATCGTTGATTCTTTTAGTTGCCCTTGATATTATTTAGCCAGGTTTACTTCGGTGCCGATCGCTGAATTTTCCAGTCTGCCGGTCGGACTCGTCAGAGAAGTTTACGTGGCAAGTTGTTATTATCCATTCGGCAAACATGTCCAAACCACTGTAATCGACGTTTTTGTATTTCTTCTTCGATCAGTGTCTGTCGATCGCATCTTTGTCTAACTGTCTCGTTTCGAAGGCGATCGCAGAGAGAGGCACCGAGAATCTGCCTAAAGCACCGCATTTGTAAGACCTCGGGCTTGTTGACGTCCGGCTTTAGCAGTGTCCACGTTTTCAATCCATAAAGAAGAATCGGAAGGATCAACTTTCGGGAAAAGCGTACGTTCGTTTTGATGGTAATATTTTGTCCGTTTCCATATGCACCATTTGAGCGAGGCGAATGTTGCTGTTGTCTGACCTGTTCGATTTGGGCTCCATCGAGATGAGCACTGGCTCTCGATCCGTCCGTTGTGAGAAGTGCGTAGCCACCCCCAATCAAGAGGCTTCTTGTCAACTTCTATCCACTTCTGGACCTGTAGAGCAATCAGATCAGGTTATCTTGCCAGGTGATAGGTGCGCAGTGAATGAAATCGGATTAAAATCTGGGTGCGAGGCAATCGCGCTAGGTTGAAATTTGTTTTTGTCGCAGCCCTTGCGAACAAATTGTACCTCAGATCAACCAAGTTCTGCATTTTGTGCAGTCCTCCATAAAAAGCAATTGTGATACGATCGCCTGCAGCAGAAATATCATCAGGGTTGGTGTTGCTGTCCAAGAAAAACACAGCCAAAGTCTCGATGTTTTTTAAATGTAGTGACAATTTGCGTTTTCCCTTAATCTAATCCGACGGTTTCGGAGCAAGCCTAGCAAGTTCACATTCTCACTAAAAACTACGACATCGAGAGACGCTCGCTGTTATTATTATCAGTCTGTCGGCATCTTCTGTAGCCTGCAATGTTGTAATGTTCTTTTTAAGAAGTCGATGAACCGAATTTTATTGTTTTCATTGGATAGGAACTTTCCTTGAGACTAATTGTACTGACGCCAAATAAAATTCGAGGAGATATAGCAGCCTTAGATCTGCGAATACGCTTAGAGCTCTTCGTGATATTCTCGTCAGACTCATTCGGGTAGCCGCCAAAAACTACTGTGATATTTGGTCGATAGTGAGCAGTGAGGTATTGGATATACCTGGCGCCTATTACTCCAAACGAGGCCACACAACTTTGTGAAGAAGAATCCCACAATCTACCACCACTTGTTTTGGTGTCCTTCGAGACTCATCCATGTTGACAGGTTCGAATACTACATAGAGAGCCGATTTGGTTCCTTTCCTCATTCGTTCTTTTATGAACATCGACAATGAATGGATGAATAGGAATGGTAGCAGCTCATATGTGAAAAACAGTTTCAATTCTTCGTCAGATTGTTTCAGGATACATCTAAAACTGGGTTAGAGGGTTAATTGTCATCTTTCTCTCTTTCTGTTCGTACAGCAGATGCTAGGGATACGACTTTGTTGTTTCGTTTCAATTTGACATCTCGGAAGTTTCGTCCAACTACTCGCAACAAAAATTCCGGTGTGATGAATTCAGTGGTAATGGTGGATGCTGGCAAAACCAGAGACAGTTTTTAGTATCCACTATATCTCTTGAGAACCGATACTGGCGTAAGTTCACCTGCTGCTCACTTATTGATGAGTCGAGACCATAGTAAGCCTCAACTTATTCACAGATGTTCTGGAGATAAACCTTCCCCTGAAGGTAGACGGAAGTCAAACGCCATATCTGGACCTATCCTATTGTCGCGCAGTGTAGCAACTAGCTTATAAGTTTTCTCTTTTTCCTTAATACTCAATTAGAGCCTACACTTTAGCCGTAGGAAAGGGCGTACTTAAGGGGCAAGCCATACAAAGTTAAAAGTGCCTTATGTGCTTTGTTTCGAATTTTATGGTTAGGGATACAATGAGCTCCTCCTGAAACAAAGCATCGTACGTAGGTGTTACTTCATTGTCATCATAAAAGGGGTTTAACCTTTTGGCTTTCAATCTATTATCGGGTCCCCTTTGACCTGGGCCGGGGCAATTCGTCGCACTTGACTATTCGAATTTCCTGGGTTCCTGACCGCAGTCGGAATATTTCGATGAAATATGGGCAAGCAAGTCATGGGTGTAGTTATAATACCACTTCCACTAGTTCGAGTTACTGCACACATATTCTCATACACTACTTGTTGCTCCCTCTATGGTAACTGACCACGATTGTATTGCATTACTTGGCGCATCCAGGTATAATATATCATCTTGCTTAATAATCGACGTGCATTAGAATTGATTATTAGTATGACGTTAACATAATACCGCTTTATGGAAGAATTGGCTATATACGCTAAAGTAGCAATGAATTATAGTAATTTGAAAGCATTTGCTAAAAAGATATACTCTTTAAACAAAACGAAATGATGTTGTTTGACCTTCTTTCAAGTTAAACTATAGTCATGCATTTTTGATAAAAATTCATTTGAATCGATACGAAACGAATGTAATAGACCAGTTTTTAGTTTATTTATTTATAGTTATATATTTCTAAACACAAGCTTGTAAATAAAAGCTATAATTTTTTTAAAATAGAAGAAAATAAAAATGGTTAAAGGTTACTAAAACCATAAACACCTTTTGCTATAACAAACATATTTTGCATGATTGGCTTTAATATTTTTTTTATGTACAATTAAAATGCTTGAGAACGCAAAATTAATTAATTATATAATATAGAAATTGGAAATGTAAATAACTGCATTAAAAAAATAATAATTGAAACATAAAATTCCCTCCCTCCCTTTTTTCAAAAATAAAAAACACACACAAAAAACCAAAAACAAAACAAACAAAGTCAACAACTAAAGCTGTGGAAAAAATCTCACCAAAAGAAAGTGTTAAAAGCAATTCGACTGTTAATCCACCAGTTAACGCTCTAAAGGAGAACATCAATTCGCTACCAGGTAATTTATTTATTAAAAGAATAAATCAATTTACGACCTTATTCTTAGGTTAAATATTATCTTGCAGATAGCCCAATCAGTGGTAATTCATCATCGACAAGAAGTTCTGGTGACAGCTATTCATCTAGTTCTTCAACAAAACAGCTTTTGGGACCGAGTAGTCAAAATACTGATGGTATCAAAATTTTGGACGACAAGCAGCAGCCAATACAAAATGTTATTAATGCTTAATTTTATTTATTTATTTTTATTTTTTCGTTTATATATAAAAAAAAATTCAAGGTATATTTCAATGGAATATTTATTATACAGGTATAAGGAGAACAAAAGATCGATGTATTCAGTTTATAAGTAAAAGTATAATCCAGAAAGGATTATAAATCTTGAAATCACAAGTTATATATTTGAATGACATATAAAAACTTGATAAGCGATAAGAATTTCTTCAATGCTTAAGTATGTTATGCTATATTGACGTTAAATATAATAAAAAAAAAGTATGAAAATATCGTAATAAAATTTATGAAGAATAATTAAGATTTTCTGATCTTTTTTAAGTATTTGTTAATTGTTTACTTTGATCAACAGCTATAAGTTCTAAACCTCTCTTTTTTTATTCGACAGACTATTCAATTCCTATTTAAATGAACTCCTTTGATGTGGGCTACATTATTAAATAGTACAATCGCAAGTCTTAGCCAAAAGAAAGTAAAGGAAAAGCGACAGAAAGAAGGTAAATGCTTATTTATGGTGTTCGAAAACTATACATATATACATCGATGGCTCGAAGTTACTCGATGCATCGATGTATTTTCATAAAACGTCGAATCTATTCTAACCTAAAATAAAACATTGCTTGAGCTAAGCAGGTCATTCCAAACTTCACCCTAGAGCTGTCCAGCCTCTAAATGCCAGCGATATGTGGATAAACCAAGTACCCAAAGTCCAGTTCCAAAAATTCAAAGACGTACAGAACTTCGCAGAATATTCGGCGTCCTAGACGAGTACAGGAAGATCCCTAAGCATCAATGGCGGTGGTTGCAAGTCGCCCTCGCTACAGTTGCCAAGGAGGTCCTGAGGGATAATCCAGAATCTCCCTCCTCATGCCTTGAGGCTGGATGGTATCAAGGAAATATTAAGCTGAAAGCCTGCGACAACACTAGATCTGCAGAGCTGTACAAGGCTAGGGTCGGGGAGGGTTTAGGTATCTGACAAGGGCCTTATTCTCTATTATAATATTGTGAGAATTTCTCTCGAAACTGCAAAAATCGTATTCTCTATTACAAAATTAACTAAATTCTACTCGAAACTGTAACAATATTATTAGATTTTTAATCGAAAGCTCACGGGTAATCGAGCAATTTATATAATTTAAGATATGGGCGACACAATTGAAACCTCATGTACTCATTTTATTTCTTTCGGGGACATTTCTACTAGCGGAAGCAATATTTTAATAGGGAATGCGGAAGCATTTTAGTTCCGGATAACAGCATTTGAGTATTGTAATAGAGAATAGGGTTCCTGGACATCATCCTCAGTCTGGTTAGAATGTCGTCCCACCACAGAGGGAGAAACGAATTTTACAAATGTTAAGGCCAACGGCTCGATTGGAGTCGATGAAACAGATTTTTCCGATCAGATCGAGTGTTTATATGAAAAGGGGGCTTGAAAGCTTGTGCTCGGAATTGTTCAGTCGTGGTCCATCAGTTGCTCAAGAACTCAAGCCCGTTTCAAGCTAATATGCCGCTTCAAGTAAGCAGAGCATATACGCTCTCGAGTTCTGGATATTTTCAAGCGTTCGAGCACTCAAGCTGTCATGGAAACATACCCCGCGATTCTAGATGTTTGATTGTTGTTAGATCTAACTGCTCTTCTCCAGATTTCGAAAAGAGCTTGCAGGTAAAGTTTTCCCCTCGTTTTTGGAGACTTGGAACTTCCCCTTCAGCAGTCCCATGATTGAGGTTAGAGAGTGAATTTACAAGCCATTTGAAACCACATCGACTTGGGTTTTCTTCTTTGTAAAACGTATACACGAGTGCTTGTGTCGAACAATCAAATGAGACACCTTTCCTATTGCTCGACAAACCGAAGATTTGTTCAGATTGAGTACACCGTGACAACCAACAGTGTTTTGATACGATCCGTACGTAAAGAATTTCAGTGCAACCAGGACTTTTAATTCAAACGAAAGTATTGAGTTGCGGGTGTCATAAAATGGATCCAGAGTATCGATCAGTTTCTTAGTAATCCGTTTTGGAAATCAAAAATTCCGACGAAACTGACGATCATTCAGCGTATCAAACGTCTCGCATTAGCCGCATTGCACTTTGTCGTCTGTAAGAAAGAATCAGCAATTTGAGCACTGGGTAAACATTAACAATCACCTACCTCGATATTTTAGACCACACACGTTGTTCCAGAAGTTGTAAAAGCAACTTCAAATCACACAATATTAGCCCGCTTGTATATGGGTACATGATTTTATAAACAATTATTTCACTTTTAAAAACTCGCGCCTTGATCAAAATAATCAACAAGACCATCACAGTGAGTCAGTGAGTCGCTGGCTATAGACAGAATTCGAAAGTTTAAAATTCTCCTCCATTTGTTGTTATGGCACTTTTCAAAAATGTCAACGATTTGCAATCACATCAAAAATTTAAAAGTCCTGCGACGATCAAAGATTACATGGCAATTTATTTGCCGAAATCATTTGCAGTTGCTTTGAAGAGACTGCTTTGTTGCACAGATTATAATCAAATTGTTGACTTATAAAAATGTTTTCGAACACTTGACGCAATCGTCAAAATTTTGCTAGAACACTTGATTCAGATCAAAAGCCAGTCATTGACATTTTCGAAAGGTATCGACAATCGCAATAGGGGCCTGGGGGGTTATCCTGGAGTGCGATTCGAAAGTCAAACAAACGGAAGTCAGTTGCGATTCGATTTAGTTTTGGTATCGCTGAATGCAATCGCATCGTATTGAAGGTATTATCTGAAAAATATGCAGAACGAAATTATTTTCGGCCAACAAACTTCATTTATAAACTTAATTTGTTATTTTGATGCGAGCAATATTGTTTCAAGAATTTTTTAGAATATTTTATTAAAACAAACAAATAATTTCAGCGCATCCGTCAATGGCTTTACTCACGGACTGAAATCCGATGACAGACAAATTTAATTCGAATTCGCATTGGGGGATACCATTTTCTTATTTCCGAATTTTTTGACTTTCCAATCGCATTCCAGATTAACCCCCCTGATTATCTACCCGCACTTCCGACACGGCATCGAATATCGGTCGATTGATGGGAATCGTCTTATTTAAGCAGGCATATCATTGCAAAAAGGCTGTTTCTGTTATGTCCGATGGTTGTGTCACTGGCACATTCGATCGAAAATAAGCTAATAACAGCTACTCGACCCCCATACCTTTAGCCTATCCTTTTCTCTTCTATCCTTTTAATTCAAGCTTACTACTAGACATTTCATTATGACTTGAACGACATGGTAGTATAAAGGGTAATCAATTGGCCTGTTGAAAAGTTCGCATCACTACAAAAAAAATACAAGGAACTCCTTTCGCTTGATTGTGTTGTCCTTGTTCATGCTTCGGCAGAACATATACTATATAAAAAAATAAAGGCAAACAATATAAAATTACAAAAGCGTTTATTAACAAATTATTTGCGGTTGCCATGAGCCATTACTCTGGCATGTTAGTTCAGTTGTTTGATTGTTATCACATTGAACGTAGATTTTATCATCAAAAAGATACGAGCGGCCACTTACTATTACAGCATTTTCTGGTAATTTTGGTTTATTGCAGGATATCCCTATAAAAAAGGCGGCATTGCACTTACAACTCAAAACAAAACTCAATATAGTTAACTCACTTGTACATCTTCCCAATACTCGAGTCCACCTCCCAGTTGTTAAGCATTGTACTTCTGCGTTCCCATGAACAACATATCCTTCCTTACACCGTAGACGGAGTCGAGCACCTGCGGTATGCGCCATGTTTATAACATCTTCTCCGTCTTCGTAGTGCATGTTTAATGGTTGAGGAGGATGTTCACATCGTATAGCTGCAGTAAATTTCTGTTTGATATTTTTTTCTACTACATACATTTAATTAACCAAAACTTACTTTCACAGGAGTAATCAATGGATGTCCATAGAAGATTAATTCCACATTCAGAAATATAATTTCCTTCACTTTTATACGGTTGAATACAGCTGTATACTATTTTAGTTCCAGGGACAGCGAAGCTTACCTTTTCCCTCATAGTGTAGATGTCATATCGTCCACCTACTTTGTCGAAAATTCTTACGATAATTCCATGTTCTGGTGGATAGGGTGCATCTTGTAAGTTGCAACTTGTTGAAAGTTCGTCTGCAGACTGCTCCAATGAACGTCTTAAGTAATTCGCATACACTGGAACTGCGAGTTTTACTATAAACGATTTCAGTTTTCCTGTGATGTTTTCGGTAGAGCTTTCGTCTCCTTCAGAAAGCGGCATATTGCTTTGATCCCAAATTATTGTATCAATGAAGATGCAGAACACGAAACGAAGTGAATCTTCCATTGTTGCTGATAATCGAGTATTGTCATCCACTGTTTCTTTTCCATAGAGAATGTAGTCGAAAAATATTTCAAATGGCAGTTCGTCTCTTTCTGTTATGTTGTGAATGTACTTCTTCAATCGATTCAACAATTGCACGTCCATATTTTGGAATTCGTCCGAGTCGGGAGGATCAAAGTTTAGCAAATCTCTTAAATGCACATTTTTGTTGTGATATTTACAGAATTCCGATCTTTCGTTGGTGTACGAAGGACAGCCAGAAAATAAGTAACTTTTTAGATTTAACCAGAATTTTTTGTCTGGTAGCTGCTTTGTTGGGGGTGTGGTGAGAACAATGTTTTTAGTGGTTTGTACTGTAACTTGTTTAAGTGGTGGTTCTGTTTGCAAATCGGTTACCATTGTTGAATTCACGGTAGTCGGATTTTCTGTAAGATGTTTATCAATAGTAGTTGAAATTTCTGTAGTGGTCGATGTTGTCGGTGTAGCTTGTTGCGTTGTTGTTGCCCTTTCTGTTGTTGTTGGCCTTTGCGTTGTTGTTGTACTTTGTGTTGTTGATATCCTTTGCGTAGTTGTTCTTTGCGGTGTTGTTGTCCTTTGCGTGGTTCTGGGTGTTGTTGTTCTTTGCGTTGTTGTCCGTGGTGTTGTTGATGTCGTTTGTGTAGTTCTTTGCGTGGTTGTTGTACTTTGAGTTGTTGTCCTATGAGTTGTTGTTGTAGCTTTCGTTTTTGGCGTGGTTGTTGTTGATTTTGTAGTGGTATATACTGTAGTGGGAATCATAGGAGTTGTTGTTGATTTTGCGGTAGTAGCACGTGTGGTTGCAAGAGTAGTAGTTCGTGTAGTAACAGGTAAACGTGTTGTAGTTGTTGCCAAAGTAGTTGTAGTTGCAATACGTCTAGTAGTTGTTGCCAAAGTAGTTGGAATTGCAGTACGACGAGTAGTATGTGTTCCTGCAGTTGCTTTAGATCGAGTAGTAGAGGATGTCGTAATTAACGGAGCTGCTTTTTTACTTGGTGCGCTAAATAATGTTAAATTGTTCTTGTGTTCTCCATACATTCCGAAAGGGTTTCGGGTATCAAGCGCAGGTTTTGGTGTTGTTACTCGGTTTTGGCAGAACTCTGGAATTTTTCCATCCCAAATTCCTAAAAAAACATCATAAAGCAGTTTTACATACAGGGTGGGTTTGTACGTTAAGTTTACAAAGCGGTCGTCTGTGGAAAGGTTCTAGACAGACGAACAAGGGCGTTTTGAAGTTTTTTTTTTGGTAGAGGGTTACATTTCACCCTGTATTTTTGTAACCCTATAAGATATATTCAAGAATAAGGTAGCAATGTACGCATAATACCAACAACGCGATCGATCATGTCCTTATAGACGTATACCGCCAATCCAATGTGCTTGACGTGAAACCACACCGAGGTGCAAATAGAGAGTCTAACCACTTCTTTAATTGGAACGAAATTCAGGGCCAAGATATCTAGAATAAAGACAAGAAGAGGAATCAGATATAACGCGCCAGGATTGAAGGAAGAGTAAACTAGGGCTGAACACGACATCCTACTGAACGTAAGAATAGATGAAATTGGCTAGCAACAAGGGCGAACACCAAGAGGGTTTGATGAAGAATGCGCCCATGCAGCAATGTAAAAATACCGAGCATACGAAGTCATGATAAGTAAAGGATAGAAAAAAGAGATAAACTGAGATGAAAGTACACAAAGTAAAAAAGACTATATTGGTAAGAGCAATTGAGAAAAATAGAAGAATACACTAATAAGGCCTCCGTCTTCCTATATAGTTCGGCAGTAAGCATTGTTTTTAAAATTTGAAAGGAAAATCGTTCGTTCAATTTACGAAGGAATATAAATGGGTGGCATTTGAAGGACCCCAAAATTCAACACAGTACACAATTTTAAATACTCAGAAAACGTTAGGAATAAGAAATTGGAGAAGACGGATCAGAGATCGACAATCATTAAGGCGAACGCTGGAGGAAGCCAAGGCCAACATTAGTCCGTGGAGCTCCTGACAATGAACCAATATTATAGTGAGGGAGTCGCAAGGTTATTTAATTTATTTTTTGGTCTTTCAACACTAAAAAGGTTGAGAAACTATAGGTCAGGGTAATATGTAAATTTCTACAAAACAAAACTTCAAAAGACCCTAGCGACTAAACCGTTACGATTTTAACCATCCGCACCCATATGATTTTTTGTTCGTCTATTCAAAACCTATCCACAGCCGGCCGCTTTGTAAACTTAACGTATACTGTAAAAATAGATCGTACCATCGTATGTGCAAATTAAAGTTACTTCAATCGTCTGACTGTTCTGATAGCAACTGATATCTGCAAAAGTACCAACTGGAAATACTTCTAAATTTCTATCCAAATAGCCTTTGTTATTAAGATAAAGAATCTTTGCACTCTGTACAACTTCAATTGCTTTACATGTAACTTTACCTAAAATGTATGAGTTTTTTTTTAATTTATTAAAATATCAAACTTATTATTAAACAAACTTTCGCATTGTGGAGCTGCCCCAGACCAATTTCCATCATCAAAACATATTCGAAATTGATTCCCAACTAGGACATAACCCTCCTCGCAAACGTATTTAGCTTGCCCATGATAAGTAGTTCCAGTATATTCAATATATCCATTATCTATGCCCGGTAGTTCCTTACAAGTCACAACTGAAAACTGAACCAACTTAGATTTAATAATCTCAAATAATGTTTAAAAAAAAAATACTTTCACAGAATGGTTCATTTATAGACCATTGAGACGTTCGTAGGCAGTGTCGAACTGGATTTCCTTGGAGCTTGTAACCAATTTTACATTTATAAAACGCGGTATAATCGACAATGTTTATAAATCCATTCGATATTGTTAAATTTGTTGGGCATTTGCCACAAAAGTCCGATTTAACAACTTGAATATTGCCATGTATGGCAATTTTGAAGTCAGTCCATGAATAAAGGTTGCCTTGATACGGTTCGCAGGTACTATAGAATTCTTGAACTTCTTTTCCAGTTATGAAGTAGTTCCATATGTCAAAGTAAGCTATGCTGCCTAGAAATGATTCTGATTCACTGAATCCTCCTCCGACGTAGTCCTTGTAAGAATTAAAGTAGAGCTATAACTTTAAGGATGAAAATGGATAGGAATACGTACTTGCTCTTGTCCAATTATAAATACTCCGTTTTTAGGAATGTTCTTATTCGTACTCAGATTAAATCCAGTATGATGCAACAAACCGTCCAAGTATATTTCATAAAATCCATTTCTGCTGGTCCAAGCTGTACAAATAAAGTGCCAGTGACCATCATTGATGACCATATCCGTAACAGCATGAGCGCCATTTACATATAGCACAAAACTATTGAACACAAATACAATTAAATTTTTGTTATGTGGCAGTGCCTAAGCTCAAGAATCATCCTTTGTACCACGGTATACCGAAACAATCCGTTATGTCGTTTGTTACGTCATGGTGCAATGTCTAGTAGTAAGCTTAGTACGGGAAAATAGGTTAAGGGTTATGAGGGTTCGAAGGGGCGTTGAAGAAGGTAGCAATAAACCTTGAGTTTGAACTCTTGGATCCATGTCGATGTCGAAAACGTTATATTTTTTAAACCGAGTGTCGTATTACCAATGCGAACTCCCAACTAAGTACTAATCACGCCCAATGCTGATTAATCTCGACCTTATAACTGTATAGCGATTATGATAAATGATACCCTTTACGGTCACCAAAATAATTGCCTGAAATATGAAGCAACTTGTAACAACAAAAATTAAATCTTTGTATGAGTCAAACTAAAGCTAAATGCCCCGGCTTCACTGACTTCAGTTCAATAATGTTCAATTCAATCCACTTAAGTGGCTTCATCGGTTCAAGTCCAGTTAATGTTTAGGTTCTGCTTGAAATTGTTGCTTTTTCGCCAAAAATCAGAAATGCAAAAGCACACTGGAATGGCGTTCCAGTATTCCAGTTGATTACTTTCTTTAGAACGAGCTTTCACGATCAACTTCAGTTCGAGACCAGTTGGACGAATTGAGGTTTGTTTAAAATAGGGATAGCGGTGAAAATAATTTATTTTTGGCTAAATCAGTTGAATATGTGGAAATTCTATGCGAACTGATGTTTTTAAAGTTCAGTTCGCCAATTTGCTCAAACTTGAGCAGTTCGGCCGGTGAATTCGGGGTATTAGGGTATTTCTTTAAAGCTTTTCAAAAGGCTTTCCAAATACGTAAGACGGATATTGCCCCATTTCATTTGAAATGGGGTTTGCCTACTGGGACCATTATGAAAAACTAACTGATAGGGCGGTGTTCATGAGTAAACTCTTTCGGCATGCCCCTCATTTGGTACATCTCCCTGAGGCAAGTTCCTTTTTAAATGCTAGTCTGGTGGGGTTTAAAAAACTTAGGCTATACAGTTATAAGGTCTTAATATCTCTAATATAATATATGTATTTAGTTTTCGTATGAAAAGCTTTGCTTCTGTGCGACCCTTCACCCACATTCCTTCGTCGCGAGACAGCCCTCCAACGTTTTGGTTTATCGGGTGAACATGAAATATTTTGGTTGTGGATTTCCTCACCCAAGATGAAAGTGCTTTTGCACCTTTCCTTCCATCCCCACGCGTTCCGCAGCCCCTGTTAGAGTGGATTGAAAGGAGATCATTTAGAAATATAAGAAATAGAGCATGTGATAAAATTGAACCCTGCGGGACTCCCCCAGAGATAGAGTGGGATTCAGATTTGACGCCATCCAATACTACCTTGATTGTACAGTAGGTGAGGAAATTCTCAATCCAATTCTGTTGAAGTGAGTCAACACCAATAACTTTGAGTTTAGCTAACAGGGCTGAGTGGCATACTCTATCAAAAGTCTTGGAGATATTCAGAGCAACCAGACTAGACTCACCAAATTTCATTGACGAACAGATTTCGGGCGCAACACCTGCAGGTCCGAGATTCGAGAGAGGGTAGGGAGCAATTTTACTTACTTAGTTCGCGTGTCTTGTCTGTTGAAGGGTGAAGGCTTTAAACTACGGCGAGTGGATTTCGCGCGTTTGCAATTCTTCTACACACTTACCCACTATAATCAGTAAATGTGACCACATTATCGTTGTCTTCTGTAGCATACGACAAAATAGAGCCATAATTGAAATTATCGTCTGTTTGAATCCAAGTGCAGAATGATATCTAGAAATTGAAGGTAAAGTAGTTTCGAAAGTAAAATTATTGTTTTTAATTACTTCTTTTAAGTCCGTTTGCGGCCCTTCTAGTTCAATGTAGGAGTTTATGTCATGTTTAGGAAATCGTAGCACAAAATCCGGAGTGATTAATATGTCACACTTTTTCCCATAAAAATACGGTGGACAAATGCAACTATATTCCTCGAATTTATCTTCATCAAAATTATCAAAAGTTCTTCCAGGTTCACGTAATGCCGCAGGCACACAGTGCCCATTATTCTTGCATGGCTTTACATCGCATGGATTATGAACTAGTGTGCAATCGAATCCCTTCAACCCTTTCGGGCATTTGCACATATAGCTGTCTCTAGTAGCAGGATAATGCATAAGATCAACGCAAATAGCATTTCGATGGCATGGAAAATAGTCGCACGATCTTAGATGGCATCTCTTACCTATAACACCTGGTGGACATTGGCACTGATAGCCTTCCGGTGTGTTAATGCATTTACCAGCCTCACATGGCGAATTACTGCAATAATTTATTTGGTGTTCGCAATAATCACCTTCAAATCCTTGTGGACATTCGCATATAGCTCTACCATCTGTTTCTATGCAAGCTCCGCCATTGAGACACATAATTCGTTCACAGGATTTTTTAAGATTTTCACAATATATTCCAGTAAATTGTGCTGGACATTGGCATGCAATTGATGTTTGGTTGAAGTAGTAACAAATGCCGTTATTGTAACAAGGTCCTGACAGGCACAAATCAATTTTGTGCTCACAATGCGATCCTATAAATCCTTGGGTACAAATGCAACTGTATAAATTTCCACCGAATCTATCAGGAACGCATCGTCCGAAACTGCCACATATTGTAGGGTTTCTATAGCAAGGATGAATTTCTCTGGGTAAACAATCTTCTAATTCTTTTGAGCCCCGAGAGGATAAAAATCCAGCTGGGCATGGCAAGCAGGTCGTTTCGTCGTGGAATGGCTGATACTCTCCAGGGTTGCATTTTCTGCAGAATGGCATTAAAGAGTTCGAGTTTAAAATTCCGGGACGGTCCTGACGGCGGAATGATTTAGATTTGGCAACTGTTCCAGGAGGACATAGTTCTGAAAGTAAAGAATATGTGAAACGTTGATTTTATAGTCTTTTCGAGTATTTGCATTGTTTGAAATACCTTTACAGTGAGAAATATGTTGTCTACCGGATCTTCTAGTAGAGAAATTTAACGGACAAAGCTTGCAGCTACTCTGAGCAACTTCTTCATTATAAGTACCAATTGGGCAAGCCTGACATCGATTATATGCAGCATCTTGATAAGTTCCCCGTGGGCATTGCACTGAAATAAAGCGTATGTACAATAAAATAATCCTAATATTTAAATATATGAAATTACAGCACAAAATTTTCCTTGAAATACTCCCATCCGGACAACGAACAAGCTCTTCTATTTTTAACTTTTTTATATCAATCCGCAACTCTTCTAGCACGTATTTAAGTCTTTCGTTTGTATTGATATTTTCTAATTCATATTTTACTTTTCGAACATTTTCCGACAGAGATTCGTCTCTTTCCCAAATGCCAAGTCTCTTCCCGATTCTTGTGTATAATTTAATGCGAACATTTGACCGAGTCTTGGGTTTATATTGCGAATCCAGTCCGCTTATATCACGCTTTATTATTTTATAGTAAGTTTTGTCCGTTGCGTCGTTAGGCTCTTCATCTTCAAGGCATTGAGGTATTTCTGATATTATATCACAATCTTCTAAACTTTCGCATAAATGTGACTTTACTTGTTGTATTAGACTGTTTTGGAGCTGAAATAAATATGTATGTGTAATTTAAGTGATCCAATAACAACAGCAACTGAAGGAATGACACTGCGATAAATACTGAAGAAAATAAAGCTACAACCCTCTGAGGAACTTGAAGATCACCTCTTAAACAATGACCCCTGTGCTGAAAGTCGAGTCATGTAATGTGACAAATCTTCTAGTTGAAGAAAGTGACGTTTCAGTCGAATTACTTCTTTCAGCCCAGTGGCTATAAACTCAACTTAGCGACCCCATTTTCTGGCTTTTGAGCTGAAAGTCGTAAAGGTCGCAAAGTCACTTTCTTCAACTCAAACGACTTGTCACATTACACGACTCGACTTTCAGCACAGGGGCCAATAGTTCAACTTCCCATACCAGAGATATAAAATTAAGCAGCATTAACTATATGGAGACAACTTCAGTTTTGCTCCTCCTAATCTAGCTACGGAAAATTTCCATGTTGAAACTATTAGTGCGTTTCCATGACAGCTTGAAGCTCACTTGAAGCCTATTTCAAGAAAAAAACGCAAGCAAGCTTGACTGGAATCGATCAAAAAGTTTTGGTCGGCTCGAGTGCTTGTCATGTAAACCGAGATGGAAAGCTTGAGTGCTCGAAATTGTGAAAGTTAATCTTGCAAATGTGTCTAAAATCAATTTGTGGAAACATGAGGAAACTAAATTATTAATAAAGAATTAAAAGAAATAAATATAATAATAACTTCAAATGTCAGCTGAAGAACTCAAGCTGATTTCAAGTTCATATGCCTCCTTTTGAGATTTTAAAGCGTCCGAGCGTTCAAGCTGTCATGGAAACGTAGCTTATGGCGATCTAATCGGTGCAAGTTACACTATCATTCATTTCGTTTATTACCCCCATACACAAAACCGGTTTTTTAGGCAAGGGTTCGCAGGGAAGTACAATTCATGCGTCATATGACTCTTCACTTTTGAGCCAGAAAATTTGCCAGACTCGCCCTCCATTACACTAACACAAATAAAACATCGTACTCGGGGGTCTGTGAAAACTATGAGAAATTCCCCCTCTCATTCGCGTTTATTGCACAACTACAAACGCATCACAATCTTTACACGAAAAAGAGGCAGCAAAATTAATGCTTAGTGAAATACCTGCATCATTCACAAACCATTTTGATGTGAGTATCGAATGATGGATAGTGTAACTTGCACCATCGAGCTCAACTACTACTGAACTAGCCTCAACAAACCATCCAAAAATTTGAACAGTGTGGTCAGCAAATGAATGGGATAATGGACTAAGAAAAATGAATGCAAGCAACAGGGTCGGTACAGACTTAAACAAAGCCAGTATAAAGTTCTTCAAGGCGCTAAAGGAGAGACCGACATCACATCCAACACTGCGGTATCCGGAACTGACGTATCAGCATATTTCCTCAAATCCTTTTCTCCTTCACGAGCAGATCTCTCTTCAGGACCGAATTTTGCATAGTTCTACGTAATTATGAACCTGTCATTTTATGAAAAAATAAGATGGAGAAACTGAGAGACTTCAGGGTGCTTATGTCATCCAGATACTATACAGATTCGCCTCTGAATTCTCACGTGAGGCCTAATAATACTTACTTAAAACTATCTCAGAAAATATCATAAACGACCCTAAGACATTCTTTGACTTCGCTAATATAAAACGATAAACTTCAGGTTTTCTGTCAACTATGACAAATGGTAGCACACACTACTCATGCCCCAAAGAAATTTGTAACATGTTTACTGATAGCTTTAGTGAAGTTTTTTGTCCGGAATCTAGTACAGCTCACACTGACTTTACAGATACTGAAATTCCAGCGTTCCTAAGCAATTTGTATTTGATGGCCCAAGACATATGTATACCCCGTTTATGACTAGGATCAACCCAGGTTCAACTTAGTCATAAACGGATGTAGATTTGAAACTGGATCCACTCAACCCAGCTCTCCTACCTGGATCGAGTTGATACTTCGCCTCATATACGCGAGTTGAGTTGAAATTGGGTTGAAGCGACATTTGTTTTATTTGGTTACCATCCCTGAAGTCCACTTTCGGCATTAGTTTTGTGTTTATGTTATGATATCAATTCATTTCAACCCAAACTGAACTCAACTCGACGCCATATACGGTGGTCGAAATATCAACCCAACCTCGACTCAACCTTTCAACCTAGTCATAAACGGGGTAATAATGATTGGTTTAAACGGTTTGACCGATTTGACTGTCCTTGCCGGTCGCAAGCGATTTCAGTGCGTGATTATTGTGAAATCAGTTTGAAACTGGGATTGCAAATCAGCCGGATCGTATGCGGAGGGCCTTAACTGCAAGTTTATCTCAGTCGTGCCTCAATTAACTTTTACTTCGCAAACGCAAAGTGGAGACGCAATTTGGAACTCTTTTATCGCAAATTGGAACTCTTATTCTATTCACCTACTTAGAATCCACGTTCATACAAACATAGAGAAAAGTATAAAAATTTCTGTGTGATAACGCTCCAATTTTCGTTTACACTTTGCGTTTGGGATGTAAATGGTCCTTTATACGTTTTAATTTATATCCCATGTAAGGTACATCGAATAAAGCATAAGCTACGCTAAGACAGGTCGTAGATATAAGACAATCCTTAGTTGGAAGTTATCAGTAACGTCAAAGCAAGAGAGTGGCCGCGTATCTGTGGACCAAGTACCTCATCAAAGGAGAAGAGTAAGAATGCCAGAGCAAGGGATGGTAAATTTGCTCCTTTTTGTTTAATGTAAAAAAATTACTCAGCGATTTCCAAGAAATCGAGTGCTTTTGTACGAGTAAATATTACTCATTGAGTAATTTTCTTTCGATTCTACTCATGAGTATTTGAATGGACTGGATATAGTTGTTGGTAGACCGAAAAATACCTGGAGAAGGGCAGTAATGAAAGAAATCTTAAATTTTAATAAGACCTGAATTGAAACCTAGAAAATAGCTCAAATTAAAGTCTGATGGAGATGCTTGGTGGAAGACCTATACATACTTTCAAGAGGGGGCAAGAAACATAAAAACAAAAACTGGCATTACAAAATATACGGATACTTACATCCTCTTGAAGATCTTTTCTACTGCAAAATGGCCCTTCAGTTTCCAAAGAAACAGTTAAAATTTGTTCAATGTTATTCGGTAAACTCACAGCTAAAATTCATTCTTATTTAATACTGTTATATAAATATGTTTATTTCTTACCAGTACAATCTGGAATCGTTTCATATTTCCATTTAGGAGCGTCGTTATCACAAACCAACCGATAATTATCAACAAAAGTCTCATCAATTTCGTCAAATATAGCAAAACCACTATTACAGCTAATCTGGCACCAAGTATGACTTAAGTTCTTAGCACAGAAGCTGTATCCGTTAAGTGGAGAGGGCAGAGGCTCACAGCGAAGCTCTGAAGAAAAGGTTTTGATTATTATTATTATTTATTAAAGATTTAATTGATATTATGTACCTTTAACAGTTATATTTAATATACATGTTCTAGTGTTGTTAAAAACATCTGATGCCGTATACACAGCTTGATAGCTTCCAAATGAAATATATCCAGGTGTTAAAGATTTCGTTACTGAAACATCCATTTCAGAGTTGTCATAGAATATTGGCTCATCCCATTCGACAAGTTTATCTGTTTCTGGTGTGTTAGGATTTGTTGAAATATAAAAGACATCAGGATCAACGCAATTCTCTACAGTAGGCGGAGTCTTATCAATAACTGAAATAAGAAATGTGCATTCGGCTGTATTTGCGAAGGAGTCACTTGCGATGTAAGTGAAATTATGTTCTCCAATAACAAGTTTTACACCCACGGATTCATTGAGCGCTGGTTGAAGCCAAAATGTTGTATTCATTCCAGAGGTATCTGTTGCAAACAATTTGTATAATTTATATTAATATTTATTTTAAAAATTTTCAGTTCATACCGACCAGATACATTTAGTGGTGGAGGCATGTTTTTGATAATAAAGGACTTTTCGTCTTCTACTACTGTGACGTTGAAGTTCGGTGGACAGGTAATACTGGGTGGAGTTGTGTCTAAATAGAAACGTTTATATTTTACAATATTTTTTTAAACTTTAACGATTTCTTTACCAACACATTTCGGTATGTTTGCCTTGTCTGACCAAACGCCAATTTTTTTGCCACCACAAGTTTTTACAGCAGAACCTTTTACCGTGAAACCTTCTGGACAAACTAGAGTGCAATTAGTGTCAAATGGTGTTTTCTTTTCAGTGCAGTCACTTAGTTCATAATATCCAAAGGTAGGCTTCGGCAAAGGGGGACAGAGTATCTCTGTTATAATTTTAGTTAATATTATTATTTTTGTTACTATATTTCAAAAAATTACGTCTGCATGTTGTTTGAAGTCCATCCCATTTCGCTAAGGGTAAACAATTCCTTGATTTCGATCCAATTAAATAATATCCTGGACCACATTTATATGAACACTCAGTATCTGTAGGCATTATTTCAGTTACTCTTTTACTATCATCCTCATAGAATTCCATAAACGTTTCATTTCGTGTTGAGTAATCATAAAATAGATCTAGATCTTCATTTACGCATACTATCACACCATAATATGGTACTGTTAAGCTGGGGCAATTTTTTACTAGTGAAGTCAGATTAATTATTTTAAAATTTGAAATAATTAGATTTTTAAAGCCTACAGACACAAGTCACATCAACACCAGACCAATTTCCGTTCTCTTGGCATAGTCGAAGACTAGTTCCGATTAAATCAAAGCCGGACTTGCAACGTATTCCACAGGCTGCATTCAAAACATTCAAACATACTACTGTCGCCTGTTTTACAAAGTAACCATTTTTTGGTGGATGTAGTTTAGAGCATGTTACACCTAAAAAAATAATATATAAAGCAACAATAATCGAAAGGTATATCCATTGAACACCTACCTTCACATCGATTGTTCTTGTTCTTTCTAAATCCTCTTTTGCACATACATTGATCTACACCTATGGCAGGATAATCGGTTGTCATGTGATTTATATCTGGACAAGGACGACACATTCTTGTGATGTGCCAATAAGTTCCATTCGGGCAAGCTAAAACAGAAGTAAATAAATATAATACGAATGTTTTTATCATTATGATTAAGCTTATTACGATAGCATTCCTCCTTTAATCCAGATCCATAGTAGCCTGGCTGACAAATACAGACATAATGGCCAGATGATACACCACATGTACAGTCTGCTTTGCTATCGCAGCAGTCTCCTCCGCTAGGGTGGAAATGGCTTTTTATATTCAATACAAATTTTTGTTAATTGAAGTACTTAGATGTTGTATTTCCATTGCCAGTTTGATTGCAAAGATTTGAGCATCTTGTGCTATTTTGTAGTATTAGATTATTTCCTGATTTGTAATCTAAAATAAATTATTAAAATTATTAATGGTGAATGATTGGGTGATTAAAGTTTTAATGTGATCAGCGCAAACAGAAAATTGTGTAGAAATGTTATCTTTTTTGTATGGCATCTACTCTATGAATTGTTTTCAAAGAAATCAAAGAGAATTGGTCCGCGCGAGTCATCACGTAATAAATGCGGTTTGAAATTCCGAAAGTACCTTTCTGTTATGTTCTATTGAAGCCTTAGTTTTTCCATCCAGATGATTTTGTAGGCTGTAGAATAAGTGATATTGCGATGGTACAATGTCTGCGTGAGTATGATGGAGGCGGCATCACATCCAAACTCCTCCAGTTTATATATTAAGGTTTCACTTACACCTTTCCAGCGGCGCTGAAATGGGCGCATTGGAATGAAAAAGTATAATGTTAATGCAGTCACTGGACTAGATTGTTCGCTGGAATGGGTACATACCAATGCCGATTCACATTATTCAAGGGCATTCCAGCGTTGGATTCGATCGCTGGACTAGAATGATATTGCTTACCTTAGAACAGAAGTCTTTTCTAATAGGTTAATTTAAACTTCCTACATTTATTCGGCATTCAGTGTTACAAAATCAAATAAAATCATCTGCATTCTCTATATCTAATTTTAGGAAGATGGGAGATTTTCAAATCGCCGTTTTAAGTTGACAATTATCATGCTTATCATTTAAAAATATTTAACTTCCCGTACTCCTTAGGTTACGTTTTGATACGATACGATCGATACGTTTTGATACTGCCCCAAATCTGCTAGATCTCTGAATCACTGTTTAGCGATTTAGGATGTGTTCAAAATTTGATCGTTATGATCGTGCGGGAGTTTTTTGTGTAGCTTTGCGTAAAACTCGAAAATTAAATTTTATTCGCCTTCGCCACATAGTTCGCTCAGAGTAGCGTTGCAACGTTTTCGCTTTGGACGGATGAGCTTTAGTCTGGTTTTGCCGTTCAAATTGACGTTTCATCAGTTGTGATGGAAATCGAAATAAGAGGTCTCAGGTTTTTATCGTATACGTATTCGGCTGGTGAGTTGGTGTTGATTTTGGTGCGGATGTCTAAAGGCTTAATCTTAACTTACAAATAGTGGGCAGCACTACTACTTCTCTCATTAGGGCTGCTTACAGTTGCCTGTGGAACCGTTCGTACATCCCGTTTGTCCGGATTCGATGAGTGCCGAGTAATTTGGCCACTCCATTAAACAAATTCGTTTTGAAGTGCGTACCTTGATCGTTTGTCATCTCCAGAGGTACGCAAAATCGTAGGACGAATGCAGTGACGTATCTCTTGCCACTGTTAAAGCGGAGCTGTCTCGAATGGGAATGCTTTAGGCCATCTCATGAATTTGTCGACTAAAGTTAATCTAATAATCTTGCACGAGAAGGTTCCCTACATTCATAAGAAAGCTTGAAAGCTTCAAATGGCATACCAAATATGCTATGAAACTTTGGACTTTTGAAACCAAGGCCCGAACGAGACCACTAATTGCCAGAAGTATTTCTTGGTACCGACGCGTCTTGTAGCATGAATACCAGATTGAAATAGACTGTACCCGTTTCACACCGAATTCTTGAATCTTTTTAAGACTGATATGATGACTACTACATGTATAGCGATTCGATTCCATTAAAAATGTCTTTGCTAACGGAGCGTTTACGCAGGAATCGACAACCACCTAATTTAGTTTGTGCGCATGGCTATATATATACGTCGTGAGGATGAGTTTCTTTCGTAATCGCCTTTTTAGAAAAAAGCCCAAGCTTAGGAATTACTTTGTACTACCAGCCTGTCATATGTTGGCGATGACTATTAGGAACTTTGGGTCGAAGGAAGGAAGAAGGACAGGTTAATAAGAGTGTGGTGGGTGCTGATGAAGAAAGCGATGGACCTGGCGTTTGAACTCCTGAATTTTGTAGGTGTTCCCACCGCCTGCAGGCGTCTATTTTTATAAGACATGGCCGCGTGCTGGTCTAACGCATCTTCGGCAGTGTCAATCTAACCCGACGAACATTCCACGAACTTTCCTTGGCGACCGGAGCCGCCTTTTATTTGGTCGTCTGGCCAGGCACGGCCCAGCAAATCGGTCCATACAAAGTTCTGAGACGTAACAGCAAGGAAAAGCACACCCATCACCCTCTGCCTCGATTAGATTCCGGTAGTTGGTAAAGAACTCATTGACCTTTTCAGATGTCATGAAGGTTTTGAAGACCGATTGAATGGCCAAGTTCAAGCTTCTTCGCTAGTTCGTCAATGGTGCTGATTAGAACTGCTCTTCACATTTCAAACTTTGCACTAACAATAAAAACAAAGTAAAATTACTGCTATTAACTACTTATAAGAAATTCATGCAGATAGTTTAACCCCCTCTCTGCCAGCCTGCTGTTCATGCATTTGAAAAACCGCATTATTTATGGGATGACACGTAAATCTTTAATAACATCACCCACTAACTAAGGATAACATTTCTTCTAAAAATCTTGCCGCAGCGTTAAAAGTTATGGAAATTTTATTTACCTGAGTGTAAGGCTCGCCTCGCAAGACTTTCAAACTGCGAAAAAGTTTCAAGTAGAAAGCTGTACGACTCTTTCGGAAAGCTTGAAATATTTTGCAGCTCTGCAGAATTTCCAGACTGAATACCTTAAAAATATAATTAGTTTTCAATATCTCCCACTGCTTCTACTCACCTATTGTAAAAATTGTTATGTCATCTCTTTTAAGCTCCTCGGCCATAGGGACCGGATTTTTGCCATTTGAAAATCCATCAGTAACTAGAAAAATATACTTTCGGCTGTTTGGTCTGCTGTTTGCAAATATAACCTAGAATAGAACAATTGTATATTCATATTAACTTATTTAATTTTTGGGAAGTAACCTTCGCTTCCTTTAAGGCACCGTAAGTAAATGTTCCACCGCCAACGAAATTTATTAGTGGAACATCATCGTTAAGCAATTTACATTTATCATCTTCTTCTGATGAGTTGGAGATTTGATCCACATGCCGAAGCTAAAAGGAAGGTGAAAGGAGGATGTAGTTAAGCTGATATATTGTGCTAAATAACTATGTCGAAAATGTTGAATTGAATTTAACCGATTGTATGTATGACTTTAAAGTTTTATAATTTGGCAATTGTTAATTATATTGGGTAATGTACATATTTTAATCCGGTGTTTTTGATTGTTTTTCGATAGTAGATCTTGTTCCATACTCGTACGTAATCTATTTTAATCAGTTACATCTTAGAGAACGGCCTTTCTCCACTGCAATTATACACCATCAGCGATGTGGTTAAAGAATCAACAACTGGAAGAAAAGCTTCAACGCGGCATCTATCGCTTGTTGAAAGCTGGATAAAGGGTGTTTGTGTGTAGTCGACTGGCTGCTTTCGTACCTTTGGTTTTTGAACTTTCGTATTCGTATCTTAGTTTTGAGTTAACCTCCAATAATATTACCTTGTCTTTGAACTCTCGAATACTCCTCGAGTTCAGAAATGATTGATATAAACAAACTTTTAAAACGCAGTTTGCTCGAAAAGGAGTAGCCCTAATAAGACACCTCGCCGTGTTAACTGGTTAATAATAGTTCCGTTTAGGGCGGGTATTCATATAGCGAACGGTACACTTCCTTGTTCATCTCGTAGTAATGGTTCATCTCGTAGTCATGGCTTCGTCGGGTGATTAGCGAAATTCACTTGTTTTATAAGGCATAACACTTTGAAAAGGCTATCTCTCGCTAGCCCTGAAGGTTGCATCTTGGCTGTATTTATTGCTCGTAGTCCGAAATTCGATTCCCCACTTGATGGAGAATCGAAATGCTCGAACCGATTGTGAAAAAGATCGATAGTCCCTAATGCAATCGAATCGAATATAAAGTGCAGCAGATTTACACGAGACAATACATTTGTACCTTACACGATGGTAAATTGTACTGATGCCTCAATTTTTTTAAATGTCCCGGTTCGATAATAATGTACTACTCTCTTTGTATGAGTGTGTATCGAGATAAATTCCTTGTGATTTTCGAAATAAATCTAGTTTAATTGTAAATACGTAGTGGTGGAAATGACGTGAGGTGAGATTGTAAAATTGTACATCGTGGAGGAATGGGTTTATAACTCTCTTCACCTTTCGGCATAATTCAAAGTGTCGAACAGAGTCACCGTTATCCGATAGTCAGCGGATGAGCGAGGCTCTTATGTTATGTCATGCTGCGACATGGACTGGAATTGAAAAAAAAAACAATTTCATTTATTAAAAACTGAATAGTGGCTGATCTCCAAACCAAAAAGGGGAATGATTTGTATTTGAGTCACTAAGTTTTTGAAGTGAAAATTTCTTTAGGCGCGTTGAGCGATTTTTAGTAGGGGGAAAACTTATAAATTCGCGTCAGCGATATGCAACTAATAATCGCAAACTTGAACAGAAAAATGAAAATGTAGAACCGGTCTTTGGCATACAAGACAATTAGCCACGAGGGTAATCCACGCACGCTCATATACAAGTGGGGAGTCCCCTGAGTAGGTGTAGGTTAACTTGACATTTATTGTGGTTCTATGAACCGGTGTAGAGAATTCGTTGAGTTTACAGAAAGCTTTTTCCCTCAAGTTAACTCGATGCTGTTTCCATTTTACGTCGTGTCTTCGTTGGTACATATATGTGCAGTAAGCGCACTCAAACAAACCCATATGCAAAACCCGGCTTAATCGGAAGGGTTTCGTGGAGTTTTCTTAGATTTAACGAAACTTTACTTAACCCGCGCTACCATGGGCGTTTACTCTTAGTTAATCCACGGTAAACTCCTTGGAAACTCAGTAATTGATCACGTTCCGGCAGGATAAGACGACGTTGAAATCGTACCGGCACATAAATATACTTAGACGATTTGGTGTTATTACTGTATTGCTTAGTAGGCAGATATCTTCAACCTTTAACCCACGAAGACTTAAAATCCCAATTTCAAACTAGTTTCACAATAATCACGTGCACAACCAGTTTGCGATCAAAATGAAACCTTTGTCCACACACGAGCATGACTGATTTTGGATCAATTGGTGTTCCGTGCCCACATAGTTTTTGGTTACGAGGTTTTGGCAAAATGTAAAGTAGTTCAGATGAAGTGCAACCACACAACTGAGCTCGATTTCGACCGACAAAAACAGTCGCACGCGAGCTGGGACTCTGCTTGGGTTTCATGCCTCCGGGGCAGTTTGTCAGTATACTCTTCATTTTTTTTAATGGAAATGAAGGACAGTGGACAAATTGCGTCCCAGTCGAATTGCGCCCGGTGCAAGTGTACCATTTGACAAGATGAAAGCATCGCCCCTTTTGAAGTTCAATGGTCTTCTTGCCGCATTGGAGAAAGCGGAATATTTTTCGCCAAGCCGCGATATCTTGAATGGGAAAAATGTTTCTATAGTAGGTTTCAATTCCTCTTTTGCCATGATCTTATCAACCCAGTTCGTTTTATCCTTGTTTTTACTTGATTTCGAATTATCGCGATGCGTACACGAGAAGAAGCTTCCTGGAGAGTGAACTACCATCATAATTTTGCTAGTTTCCTTTAGCTTCTCTGCCATCCTTCCCATTATTTCATGAACTTTGAGACTTTCCGATATATTCTGTATTCTGCAGAATTTCGCCGACCTATTCTATTTCTATTTCTAAAAGTGCGCCCCTGTCCAATTGCACCCGGTGCAAGTGCACCATTTACACCTATGAAAGAGGCGCCTCAGCACGCGAGTAAATTTGTCTCGGTACTGTCGACACCGGTGTATAGATTTCCAGTTTCGTACACGCGCAACATCACGAAACAGTTGCGTGTGCAATTGGAATTGCAAATCAGTCGTCTCGTGTTTGGGGAACCTAAATCTATTTTTCTCAATACTTTGCAATATTGTTAGTATTTCTCTTACTATGTATACATGCTGAGTTAAATAGTTGAGTTGAGGTTGAGAATTAAGAAATCACTCAGTCGACTTGACTCGCATCTACCATCATGTAGTTGGACTCGGGTTCAACCTGAGTTCAACTCATCATGTATACCTATTATCTTCTATTAAGTCCCAGTTTATATAACAGGTGATTCTACTGCCCAAATACCGCGAATCCCGCATGTCTGGTTCCGCATTACTTATCCCACAAAAATGTTGCGGAATTCCGAGTTCGCGCGATTGGATTCCCTAATTCGGACCATCCATTTAGGAAAATCTTATTTAATCAGTGTTTACGCGCATAATTTACATGCTACCTACAGTAATTATTTTGATAATTATGATTAATTCGAATGTTTATCATTTTATTCGACATTTTTTGTCTCATTTGTAAAATACAGCTTATCGCATTAGAATTCTGTTATCAAAAAATGTAGACGAAGAATTTTTGGTAATAACAATTCACTACAGAACATTGAATTTATACTTTTTTCACTGTTAAGATAACAAACAATATAATATTATTTTTAATAAAAAAAATAAAATAAAACACCAACCACTTTAGTTTGTGAACTAAACGTAATTATAGCAACTCTTGTATAGTTATAACTGACATCGAAATCACTCAGCAGCTTCTTGACAAACTTCAATTCACTTAAAAAATTCACTTTTCCAACGCTCGAACTTGAATCAATTAGAAAGATAACGTCGATCTTTTTATTTCTATTATGCTTCATATTTTCAACACTTTTTCTAAACAACTCACTAATATCATTCACATTCGATTTAAAGACGGAATTCTCCAAACTTATACCACTTGTATCGAAAACTGGTGACACCAACTTCTGTCCAACTTCCGGACTTTTAATTTGATTTTCTTCACTTTCAATAGTTTGCAACAATACCGGATTGAAATCTTGTGAAACACATAACGACATTGAACAGGACATACACAGAATAAATTTTATGAAATCATGCATTTTTGAAATAAAAAAAAGCGCAGTTGTTATTCGTTAACCTGTCTACACACTGTGGCACTTCCGGATAGACTGTATATTTCTAAAATTCTAAAACGGCCGTTTGCCTGCTCTTATCAAAAAGCGAGAGTATATCAGAGAGCAGTGATAACTTTTTAACCTCCAGTATTGTTAAGCAAAACCACAAACTTGAACTGAATCGGCCCACATTTGTATACAATTTGTCTAGGATTCAAAATGCAATCGTCACTTGTGGTTTTGCTTGAGTTCGTTATCACAATTATTCACTATTAGGTCAGTGGTGATTATGGAATGGAATGGCTGCAAAAAATCTCTTCCTGTATTCCGGCAGATTTAATATTATGAGTAACATTTATTTAATACATTTTATTTTAAGATTAAACCAGTTCGGGGGTTTCTTATCGCGATACTTTTTGGTAATTGTTAAATAATTAAATTTAATATTAAATAGCTGACCTCCGCTTGACCATTATCATCTCGTTCGGTATTTCGAATTAAAATCATTCTAGTTTTATTTATAGCCAGTAAGACAGGGTAAGACGTTGGCCGTGATAAACTTATGAATCTTTCTGGTCAAATGAACGTCTGGCCCCTGGGTTCTCATCTGCAATGTCACTGACCCACATTTTATTTGTAGATCACAGCTCCTTCACGGGTCTGGTTGAAGGGTCTATGTTTTTCATATTCTTTCGATAATGAAAGACAAGCACGTGCCAGATCCTGTCTTGCCGATAGCCAAGTTATGTTCAACTCAATCAACAGGGTCATTGAAGTCAGTCTCGGTTGCGTCGGCCACCAGAATTGTGTCAAACTCAATGCCTCCAAAACGAAGTACTGCCTCATTTACAATAAAAAGTGCAACATCTCGTCATCTGTGTCACTGGACCAAAGTTCCACTTTATGCGAGTTAAGCAATTTGTGTATCATATAGTATAAGTACATCAAATTGAGCAGACTACGATGGCGGAAGAAATAATGGTAGCTCGGATATTCAATGGTGGACCATCAAGAAAAAGAAGCATGGGCCTCTGTGCTGAAAATGGAGCCGACACGACACCGCAAGTAGTTTGAAATGAAGAAAGTGAGTTTCAAGTCGAATGACGACTTTCTATACGGGGGCCTTAACTCCACTTAGCATTTCCACTCTAGGCCCCTGTGCTGAAACTTTTAAACGACACTCGTGTCGTAACGACTCGACTTTCTGCATATGAGAACGAAGGCGAGTAAGGAATTCTGATTCTCTGATTGGATCCGTTGTGATAGAAATCGAATTAGAAGGTCTCAGATTTTGACCGTATACGAGCTCGGCTGGTGAGCGTTGTAAGTTGGTCTTGATTGCCTCGCGTATGCCTGAAATGACGAAGGGCAGGTCTTCACTCCAATTAATAGTAGTTACCTATTGGAGCAGTTCAACGTGGTACGCCGAAATGTGGGATGAACTCAGGGACGAATCATTTTGCCACTGTTGAAGCTAAGATATCCCGAATTGGGTATGCTTGCCATTGCATGAATCTATCGACTATCGTTAAGATATAAGAATATTCATGAGATGGTGGTAGAGGCCCACTATATCCATATGGATATGGTCTAATCTATTATTTGGAAGTTTGAAAGCTTCCAATGCAGATTTGGTATGGCGTGAAACTTTGGACTATTGGCAACCTAGACATGATCGAGACCACTCATTGCAGTCCTTTATTGTTCGATGGCCAGAAGTATTCCTTGGTAACGGCTCGTCTTGTAGCAAGAATACCAGGATGGGAGAGACTATGTTCGGAGTGGACACTTGCTTACTTAAGGAAGTGCTTATGTAAGGCCTAGGAATGCCTGTACTAGTTTCACATCATACCTGATGGGGAGTAAATGGTATTGGTGTGAGAACTAATTTTACGCTGGGGTGCTACTGCAGAGGCTTCAACTCCGTGTCACCTTGTTGAGCCTTAGCTAGTATAGGCAGGTCGAAGGTGACTGAGTCAATGTTGTGGGTTGCTAGTGAGCGCTACAAGTAAACTGCGACAACAATTTGGCCTCGATTCCCAGATCCGACGGGAGGGAAGTGAGTGCGGATTTGACACTTTGCGATTCTCAAATCCACAGTCCCGGATTGGTTTAAATCGAAAATTCGGAGTGAAGACTCACGCGATAATGAAATATACGATGTCGTTCAAATCCGCAGAAAATTTGTTGCGGATCACACTTTTACAGCGCGGAAAATGTCAAAAAGAAATTCGGGGTTGCGGATTTGAGAATCGCAAAGTGTCAAATCCGCAACTCACTTCCCCGCCGTCGGATCTGGGAATCGAGGCCTTTGTTTGCACGACCCAGTTCTGATGACTGTGATAAGCTGAGAGATTGGAACCAAATCTCTGGTCTAGAAGATCGTTCGGTCTTTGTGTGAAGGGCGTGAACCAGTGGTTTGTGATCAGTATAGACCACGAAATTGCGACCTTCAACAAAATAACGGAAGTGTTTCATGGCTGCATAGATTGCGAGAAGTTCGCGATCGAATGCAGAGTACTTCCGTTCTGTTGGTGACAGCTTTTTGGAATAAAAAGCGAGGTTGCCACCGGTGATAGTTAAATTGTTCCAAAATGCTTCCGATTGTATAATAGTCGTCAGTCGATAGACCGTATTTTGCATCCTCGATTGGATGATTGAGCAGAGTTGCTTCGGACATCGAGGTTTTTATCTTGAGGAATGCTGTCTGACATTCTGCTGGCCAGTTAAATACTTTATTGGCACGTGAGGGGTTAAGAAGGTCGCTCAAATGCTATTTTAACAGCACTAACTGTTCAGCAAATCTTGGGATAAATCGAAGATAGAAATTCACCATTCCTTAAAACTTCTGGATCGATTTGACAGAAGTTGGAGGTGCAAGATCAACGATAGCCTGAACCCGATGGGGGGATGGAACTATTCCATATTTTGTGATGCGGTGGCTTAGAAACTTGATCTCTTTTGCGCCAAAATCGGATTTCTCTAGCTTAATGGTTAAACCCAAGCGATCAAGGCGTTTAAAGACCTTTTCCAGGTGAACGGTATGCTCATCCTCGGTTTTACTGGCGGTAAGAATATCGAAATTTCTTTTAACTTAGTTAAGATTAACATTGGGCGGTTTAGTTAACGTAACAGCACTTCGTTAACAGCTCGTTATATGTATATGCCGGTAATTGGCAAGGTGTTTCGAGGTTGTGGAGCATCCGTTTATTCTAAAATTCGCGCGGTTGTCAATTAAATGCCAATACTTGATATCGACAGATAATTCGAACTTCGTTAAGAAGTCCGTTGCAATAACGGCTTCTATGGTGTCGGCTATTATTAAGTTGTGAACATATCGTCGGCGAAAGTCGAGATGAAGTTCGAGCAAAAAGTTCGGATTAGTGATCCGTTGGCCGCATGCCAAAGGACGTTCGAGCTTCCGTTATGCGCCGGGAAAGCTGAGCCCGAATCGATCAGAAAGTCTATCCGATTGTTGGTGTCACTGACGAAAAAACGATATGAGGGCCGGTTATAAGCTCGCTCAGATCAATACCCTGCCTCTTTAATTTTTTGGGAGCGGTAGTGGCCGTTTTCTTCACCGACTTGGCGTTACCACCACTGAAACAGCAGGGAAACTTGCAGGAACGTGCTTCGCTACCATAACTGTAGTGGAAATAGTACAAGCTATCCCTCAGTTTATTTGTTACTTTGCTGACGTGGACTCCCTGCCGTTTGACAGGCGATGTGGCCTCGGAGGCTGTTTCATTATATTTTTTATTGTTAAGATGTACTTTCCGGTCACCACCAGCACAATATCATCAGCATTGGTCACAGTGGTGCACCCAAACTACCTTGCGGTTTGCCGCTTCCTACCCGTCTGATTTCTTCTGAATGCCCCAGCCCAGATTTTATGACCCTGCACCTGATCGATAAAGCACCCTGTAGCACCCATACGCTGAAGTGCCCCCATGACCGCAGAAGATTGAACATTGTTGAAAGCAGCTTCAATATCTCAGAAAGCAACCAAATTAAACTCTTTGAATTCAAGGGATTTTTCAATGGGCGCTACAAGGGAGTGGAGAGCAGTGTCTACCGAATCACCTTTCGTGCTGCGAAGAAGAAAGCAGTTTAGTGTCATTGCTTTGCTTGATGGGAATCTGAATCTCTGGTCTTGAAGTGAAAAGAGAAATATTGGTCTCAAGTGCTTTGAATTGTTATAGGAGGTTTTACCCACTTTTGCAATGAAAACCACCGTCGCTACCCTCCAGGATGTTGTCGAAGAGATTGCAAACCAATCCAGGAATAGGTAGTATGTGCAGAAACTATGCCTTATTTCATAACAAAAAATAGCTTTATCAATTCAAAATAAAACGTGAAACCTTAATAGCGAAAACACCATAATTACAACGAAATTTCTGGGTTGAAAATATTTCTGTGAAACCAATTGATCAAAACAATTTTCCTTTTCGATTTTTTTCATCCATTTAATTTTATCACCAATGGATTAATTACATACAATCAATATACTTATAAAAAAAAAAAAGAAAAAAAAAACAATTTTAACATACTAACTAAATAATTATCTATTAAAAAAAATTTGTTTACTTATTAAAAATTAAGTTTCATAAAATCCTGGATTTATGAACAACGTTTTATTAAAACCAAAATTGGAATAACTTGGAGTTTGCAGTCGTTTATCGGACGTTCTAATTTGTAACGTTTGTGCACCAACCATTTTTAATAAATCCTCAACATTCGTATCGTGTGCATGTTGGGCCCATATTTCGCATAATTTTTGAACATACCACGATCCGGTATCATCTCGATGAGTTTGAAAGCCAGGCACGGTGCCATAACAAATGAGCATATCAGAATAAGTAGGAATGTTATTTGGCAACTTAACATATTTCGTAATGTGATCAGTCTCGATTTGTTTTTTTAGGTCAGGTTGCAAGTGAACTCCTCGATCGGAGATTCCACCTCTAGAAATTTAAATAGTAAATAATTGGAATTTATAAAATTATAAAAATTAACTTACCTGCAAAATGGAAATATAAAAATTTTTGGCTTTCCTCTTAAATTGGGACAAGAATCATTTGTAAATTTATCTAGAACGTTATTAAGCTCCTCAACAGCACCATCAGAAAACTCAACTCGATCAATTCCCTGCTCCATATTTCCATGAGAAGTTATGGCCAACACAAAACAATCTGCCGAGCGGACATGTTTTGAATCTAGTAATTGGTCCAGAAGATTATAAAAATGACCTAGTGACAGATTCTCGTAATAAAATACAAGAAATCCTAATTCTCTAAATAAATGCACCAGAGCGCTACCATCAACCTGTGCTCCTTTTCGTGTTGTATTCGTTTCAAAGAGTATATTGTTAGCCATAAAAAATACACCACGATTTCGGCCACTCATTGGATAATTTGAAACTTTTGGATTATGGTGTATTTTTGTGGACTTCTTTACCTCAAAATCATGGAACACAGGCTTATTGTAAATCTCTAATGCTATTGTATTATTTCCATTTGTGTCAATTGTGTCTACAGCTGATGTTGAGAACTGCTCTGCTCGTTGATGATTACTTATGGCAACATTTTGTTCTTTGAAATTTATCCCTTTTTCTTTTTCTATACTTTTAAACACATTATGATATTCTGGCAGATTGAGTGTTTTCACGGCATGATGGAATTGCTTGGCAGCGCAGAGATTTGCAAACTGGTTAAATGCAGTTGGACCACGGTGTGTAATCTTTTCGATAAGTTGCTTATGTTTGGCACGTTCATTTAAGCCAGGTCTATTCTATAACAAATAAAAGAGCTATGTATTTTATTATTTTGTTACAATTGGCTATAGTACACTTACTTCGATGTTTTGTCGCATTATTTTTGATAAAATTTCGTACTCCACACAACCATTTATTAGTGTTTTGTAGTCGGTTTGGTCTACAAGTTTATCTATATTGTCTAGAATTAATTTTCTGTGTCGTTGCTCCATATTTGTGATAATTTATTTTATTTTTTTTATTCTGAAATATAAAAAAATATCTATTAGCAAATTTTAAGTTATTTGTACAGATTAAGTTAGAAATTTCTATTAGTTTTTAAAAAGGAGGAGGTCTAGTTAAAGTATCCTACTGTTTATATTTGAAATATATAATTCGATAATGATAAATTTGAAAAGAATTTGAGTAATAAATCCTATTTCATTTTAGGATCTATACTTCTTCCAATGGCGCTACAGCCCAACTCGAGCACTGGCCTCTTCTAATCATTTCCTCCAGCTTTCTCGCTTTCTGGCCGATGTTCTCTAGTTCGATGTGTGGGGTAATGTCTTCGCATCGGCTGCAACCTCGGTAGCCTGGGGAGTAAGGCGTCTGGCTACCATCTCAGAGGTGCCGGGTTCGAATCGCGGCCAGCCCCACGGTCCTTCGCCTTTTCCACATTCCCACCTAAATAACTCTCTTTCTTTCTTCTTCCCTCTTCACATTTCTGATTCCTCCTGTCATAGCCTTCCTTAGCCCTTCCCCGCTCCGTAATAAGCGAAATGTCATCGGGTTGGTTGATGAGATTCAATTCGTTGAGGTATAACATTCGAGCGAGTTGTTTCTCGATGCCCCGATGTCAAAGTCGCGATAGTAATGGTTTAAGTCGAATAAAAATATCGCGGGTAGTTTTGTGGCAGGTTCTTCCTTCCTGACATTGTTGCTGCTGTTCGACATTGCACGTTATATGAAGAAAATAGATTGGCAACAGCATAAGAGGCCATTCCTGAAGTCTTTCACAAAAAGAAAAGTGGTTACCCTGAGATTAACAGCAGTATACATGAAAATGTTACAACTTGAAACTGTTTCAGCCATATGATACACCATTTCACATAAGTAAAATATAGCGTCAACTAATGACGTCATTAACACTGCCCTGTAAACTGGGTTAGATTTCGGAACACAGCCATAATGAATCGTCTTAGTTTCGGCATCCTAATCTTCGAAATTTTGCCAAGCGTGCTTACAAAGGATTCACCAAATGCGGCTAGTCTCCTTCTGCTTAGGGTTGGGTAACAGAGGATACGTTGTACACTTTCCTCCTCGTCTTGACTTTTACAGCTTCTACAAAAATCGTAGCGGGTCGCATGCGTCCCTATCCAGACAGTGTGTATGTGTGTGTGTTTATTTTATTTGTTTAGTTTTGTTTATATTTACTCCCACGAATAGTAGAAAAACGAGGTCCGCCCGAGCAGAGATCCCCAGCCAAGCTGACCATCGCGCGATCAAGGGGTATATATATTTGACTTCGGAATCCGGACAAAAGTAAATTTCGCGAAATAGCTTGTATCGGTATTCTGATAACTTTCTATGATACATAATTAAACGGTAAACGAAGAATCGAATCTACTTTGTTCCCTGCACTACTCGTTCGCAACGGTCTCGGTCAGAAGTTGATCGGCGTTCACCGTTCCCTTATCTGTTCTAGACTTTTGATTTCGTCGTATTTAAACGTATTTTTTTAAGTTTACTTGAACTATCTCACAATTATTGAGTATGGACTTTCTAAGTCAAGTATGTACAACTTATTTCACTAAATTAAATTTTTATGTATAAGTCTAAGCTCAGGTGTCACCCTTTGTACTACCAGTCCGTCATATCGTACACGTCAAGGTCAGATGCCTGGTAGCAAGCTTAGCTCGAAGGATAGAGAAAGGACAAGACAAATTAAAGGGATTTTGGAGGTGCATGAGGAATGAAATCTATATACCAAGTTTGTGGTGCTACGATTTACTTCTGATCACATTAGAACATGAACTGCCAACGAGTAGTATCGATAGCAGCGATGAAGACAGTTCATTTCTGTTTGATGAAATTGAACCTAATAAGGAGAACCAAGTTGAAGAATATTCAAATAATACTGCAGTCTACTAAAAGAAGGTAATAATTTGTGAGAGTTTATAGTAAAAAGTTTATCAAGATATCTCTGCTAGAAAAATGCAAGATATCAATGCTAAAAATATCTACTTAATAGGAAGACGGTATTGGTTGATGTTATTTAGTAGTAATCAAGAAAATATTTAATTTATATTAATATGTAAAGGAATTTCTTTCAACAAATTACAATTATAAAAATATAAAAGATAGGTTGTAGAACTTAACCTCACTTTTATATTAGGTTTTTTTGTCATACATACAATATCACGGCATGTTTAAAGAACCTTCCACCTCTTTTAGACCAATATTACCTGTACTATTTAGGGTTCACTTAATAAGTGACAGCACCTGCGAAAGCTCAAAGCTAGATTTATAATTTTTGAATTCAAACTGTTTTGCATATTGTAGTTTTTCAGGTGCTTTTGCATACTACTAGTCCACTTAACTAACCATAAGTAGGCTGGTTTGAAGGATAGAGGAGAAATAGGACATGTTAGAGGGGGTCTGACGTGCAGTTGATAAGATGTGGGAATTCTTGAGATGCTTACTTTGATGAGTTTGGAAATTTGACTGTGGAAGATTACTCCACAAACGGGTTGTTCTATTTATAAACTCCCGACTACTGTGCGCAAAAATCAGAGGATGTGTAGTGTAAGCTATGAGAATGGGCCGACAGCGCTAGACTTGTGCGGAAAAAGGTAATAATACAGTATACCAGTACCCACCTCCGATTTTGATGAAATTTTTACACAAAGTACAGTTAATTATGTACATTCCAACTGTGAAAACAAAAAATGTCGCTCAAGTCCCGTTATCCTGTAATTCCACTCTAAAGTACCGTTTTTTCAATAATTGAACAGGTGATAACTCCTGTATTATTTCACCAATTTTGATGAAATTTACACACAACGTATATTTTGATGTGGACAATTTTTTGGTAAAAAAAAATTGGGGCTCGTGTACCGTTACCTTTTTATTTAACTTAAAAGTACTAAGTACTTTAGAATAAAAAAAGGTACATCAAAAAATCATTTTTTCCTACTTACAGACATGTATTTTTTTAAGGAGGAGACTATTTAGACCGTGAGGCAGGCAGGCAGGCAGGAGGTGACTATTTAGACCGTGAGGCAGGCAGGAGGTTTCTATTTAGACCGTGAGGCAGGCAGGCCTTTTTTAAGGAGGTGACTATTTAGACCGAGAGGCAGGCAGGCAGGAGGTGACTATTTAGACCGTGAGGCAGGCAGGCCTGCCTGCCTGCCTCACGGTCTAAATAGTCACCTCCTGCCTGCCTGCCTGCCTGCCTCTCGGTCTAAATAGAAACCTCCTGCCTGCCTCACGGTCTAAATAGTCACCTCCTGCTTGCCTGCCTGCCTGCCTCTCGGTCTAAATAGAAACCTCCTGCCTGCCTCACGGTCTAAATGGTCACCTCCTGCCTGCCTGCCTGCCTCACGGTCTAAATAGTCACCTCCTTAAAAAAATACATGTCTGTAAGTAGGAAAAAATGATTTTTTGATGTACCTTTTTTTATTCTAAAGTACTTAGTACTTTTAAGTTAAATAAAAAGGTAACGGTACACGAGCCCCAATTTTTTTTTACCAAAAAATTGTCCACATCAAAATATACGTTGTGTGTAAATTTCATCAAAATTGGTGAAATAATACAGGAGTTATCACCCGTTCAATTATTGAAAAAACGGTACTTTAGAGTGGAATTACAGGATAACGGGACTTGAGCGACATTTTTTGTTTTCACAGTTGGAATGTACATAATTAACTGTACTTTGTGTAAAAATTTCATCAAAATCGGAGGTGGGTACTGGTATACTGTAGTATTACCCGGAAAAATATTGCTATGTTGGCAGGAGGTCGGTAATTTCAGTGGAACCGCTAAAATAAGACCAATTTTAAATGTAAACAATGAACCAATATTTCATTCCCTTCAAGTCTTTTCTTGATAATTAATTAATGTTTTATTAAAAATTTGATTATACATTTCTGTAAGAGCATAGATACCACCATATCCTTTGTTAAACCATAAAACATAATCAGCTACAAAAAAAACAAGTTTATTATTATGATCTCTTTTACAAATTTACCTTATTAGGACATATTCTACGGTTCATTAAGTAACATGAAAATTCCACAGACCAACTAATAAATTCTGTAAAAACCAAGGTAATAACCCAGTTGAGATCAACAAATATTCTCCGCGCTTCTATCAGAAAAATGAAATTACTCACAGATTCTGAAGAAAGTCTGATTGTGAGACTGATAAGAGTGGTCTTTATGTTTTAACACGCAGATCTTACCTCCAATTCTCGATTTGAGCTAAAATTATTTATCTGCATCTACTCTCAATCCTTTTTTCTATTTCACAATACTAATCACGGTGTAAATAAAGTGTAAACTAGAAAGCTAGCACCGACAGCGCACCTTATTAGTCAGCCAGCAAGTATTTGGCGAACTGTCAGATTTTTATTAACTTGTCATATATGTATCTTGTTCTTTTCAACATTTCTTGTGCTTCGCTGCTGGTGTACTCTGATATTATAATCATGTACAAGAATTCAGCTACATTTCCTCTTTTTCGGGTGTACGGTTAATTGCATCGGTTGCAACGTTGGAGGTTTAGAAATATTGTTTAGTTTTGTTTCTAGTAAAATAGTCCAGTCAAATGACGGGTTCACCTCGGAATTCGAGGTAATAAGCTGAAAATTGGTATGAACCTTTGTTTTGGCATTCTATATGATGTGTCAAAAGTCTCATATTATCTCGTGTCCGCGTCTTGAGATATTAGAGGTCAAAGTTCACAAAAATCAGTTTTTCGTGAATATCTCGTAAGTTATCGGGTTTACGTAAATTTTGGGTAAGTGAAGTTTGTTCATTAGATTAATCTGCATAAAAATGCACTGTACAGAATTTTCGTAGAACCAATAGTTTTCGAGATATGGGGCTGAGAAAACTCGGGCATCGCGCTGCACTCGTTTCCTCGCCACCTTTAAAGTAGAATTCCAGCAGCATTTTAACATGGTATCCCCATAGTCCAATCAATCTAAAATAGCTCCATGTAATTTTTGCGTTAATTGCCAACAGGAAACAAAAAATATGGTCTTATAGGAAAAAAAAATTCTAAAAAAGATAGCGTTTTCTTTTTCGGAATTTGGAATGGCGAACCTACCTAAAAAATCAAGGAAAGTGTAAAAAACGCTTTTTAGCGAATAAAAGAAAAACGTGACCTCGGATCGAAAAAAATCAAATTATAAAGTTCTAGCTATTCAAATTATCTTACGATTGATGTATATTGAGTTATAGGTTATGGTAGATAAATATAGAGAAAAATGGGAAAAACTGTCGAAAATCACGTTTTTTTAATTTGTTAATAACTTTTGTTTAACGCCACTTACATATTTGTTATTTGGTCCATGGATTTCTCTGGCTCAACGTTGTAGAGCTTAAAAATTTCTTCAAAGATTGTACTAGCATCTACAGAAGTAAAAAAAGTCGATTTAAAATGCTTACATTGCTCAAAATGGCCCCTAAAAACATATTAATAATGAAAAAACAGACTCAGAAAATGAGTTTTTTCAACCAAACCTATGTTTTTTATTATTTGTGCGTTTTTGGGGGCCGTTTTGAGCAATGTAAACATTTTAAATCACGAAGAAATCAACTGATGGCACACTGCAACGAGCGCAAAAAACAAGTGCTGGCCCGGTCTATACTCCATAATTTAATGGAGCATCCTGTAGCTAATAGTCCGTGAGCCAGCAACAGATTTCCTTGACCAATTTCCTTTCAAGCGATAACTCGTAAAATGCTTCAGAGAGCTGTGTTAGACAGCATGGTGAACGTCAGCTGCCACTCCGTGGGTGGGTGGACCAGCGGCAGCCTCTCAATGACGTTAAAAAAAAAGTGGTTTTCAATCATTTCCTCCCGACTCAAAACTTGTGGCATGATTGTTAACATAATTATTCGAAGGTTAAAGAAAGTCAGCTGGCCGTACCATAGTGGATTGTACGTCAGCTGGCCATACGAACATGCGGAAAAAAAATTCGCGTTCAGTGATATCCTCTCACTTGAAAATGTGTCAGATGATACTTTATAAGCTATTTTGAACAACTAAAAACGTCAGCTGGCTCTAAGTTGGTGGAAAGGTCGTCAGCTGATGCAGTCAAAGGTGGAGTACGGGAGCGGACGTGAGTACCGATCGTTTTTTATATACGTCAGCTGACGGGTTTTTCACCAACATAGAGTCAGCTGACGTGATTATTTTTTTCGAAATGGCATGTATACTATCATGTGACACATTTTTAAGTGAGAGGGAATGACATAACGGTGTTTAATTTATAAAAATTGGTAAGTATATCAATAAATACATGAAATTTTTCAATTAATCAATGCAATTATTTAATTTAAAAAAAAGTGAATTGTATATTGCAATACTAATAAATCATTTATCAGCTCCACTTTCACTATGGCTCGCGTCGCTGTCATCTTTTTCTGACTCACTACCACTCTCGTCAGAACTATCTGCTGCCACGATATTTTCATCATCGTCATCTATACAAAGATAAAAAATTAAGTACTTATATCGTATAATGCATAATTAATATTAATAGAATTTTCAAATAAGTTACCTTTTTCTGGATCAATAGTTATTTCAGTAATTGATGACGGTAACTGGTTTCCAGAAAACCACCTGAAGTCATACATATTCTCCTTTTCTTCCCGGCCATAATCTGAAGGAGTATGAATGGTTGGAACCTTCAGGTGCTCGTGCGACCAAATTTGCGCGATGAAGCATGCTCTTAAGAAATGCTGCTATAATTCTGATTTGCATGGTGGAATGGACGAGCCATCGATGCTTTTTTTGGGCAACTGAAAAACATAATTTTTGTCGAGCAGTTTATACGTTTTTTGAAACATCGCTGTTCTTGCTTCTTTAACGTATTTTAATCGTTTGAAGCCATACATATGACAAACGAATTCCTCTATTTTGGCAAACAGTTCGTCTCTATTCTCTGATGGCTGTGAAATCTGTATGAAGCAGTTGGTAAAGTCTTTTCCAGAACTAGTCATAATAGAAAACGGGCGCTTTTTGCCTTTTCTAAAAAAGGCCGGATTGAAATCACAGCCCGTTAGGGCATGAAATGCTGGAAGTGCTGAGCTTATGTCTTTTCCTAGAGTTTCGTACAATTGTGTTACATTTATAAGTCGTTTATTATTTCCGACACCGACTTCCATACATATGTAAATATTGTTTGAAATTTTATCCATATTAGCCAACATAATAATCAACACGTCAGTGTCAGAGCAACGGATCGTTACATTTGCATCGAAATCGAGCTGGCACACGTGGTAAATCATCTTGGTATCGGCTTCTTCGTGGGCCGGACATGTAAGTGTCTGCTCTTCGGTTCTTACCACTTTGCCATCAATAACCACGTACTCATAGCAGTCCGCGTTTACGTAAATTTTTTGATTATTAATAAACGGTGCCATTTTATCTTCTTTCCAATCTTCAATTAAAAACTGCACAAGCGCTTCTTTAAAATTGCTGTTTTTTAATTCAACCGAAAAATCTTTTTTTCGTACTTGGTCAGGGCCATCGATACGATAATTTGCTTGAACCATACCACGCAGTTTGTGTTCAGTATCTTTGATCGATGGAATAATGTATCGATCAAAGGCAATCACGATGACTGCTGCTTTACTTGCACATATCATTTGCAGCACCTTCTTTGAAATATTTCCAAATGCCAGTGGCACATCTTTTAGCAGATTTAATATGAAATACCCATCAAATATCATAACGTTTGTATATTGCGGGTCCATATGAAGCGCCTCAGAATTTGCACGCTTTTCTAATACCTTCATTAATACCGATTTTTGCGTTTTGCAAATACTGCCGTCAAGGTGGCAAAGAGAGTGGTAGTGAGTCAGAAAAAGATGACAGCGACGCGAGCCATAGTGAAAGTGGAGCTGATAAATGATTTATTAGTATTGCAATATACAATTCACTTTTTTTTAAATTAAATAATTGCATTGATTAATTGAAAAATTTCATGTATTTATTGATATACTTACCAATTTTTATAAATTAAACACCGTTATGTCATTCCCTCTCACTTAAAAATGTGTCACATGATAGTATACATGCCATTTCGAAAAAATAATCACGTCAGCTGACTCTATGTTGGTGAAAACCCCGTCAGCTGACGTATATAAAAAACGATCGGTACTCACGTCCGCTCCCGTACTCCACCTTTGACTGCATCAGCTGACGACCTTTCCACCAACTTAGAGCCAGCTGACGTTTTTATTTGTTCAAAATAGCTTATAAAGTATCATCTGACACATTTTCAAGTGAGAGGATATCACTGAACGCGAATTTTTTTTCCGCATGTTCGTATGGCCAGCTGACGTACAATCCACTATGGTACGGCCAGCTGACTTTCTTTAACCTTCGAATAATTATGTTAACAATCATGCCACAAGTTTTGAGTCGGGAGGAAATGATTGAAAACCACTTTTTTTTTCACGTCATTGAGAGGCTGCCGCTGGTCCACCCACCCACGGAGTGGCAGCTGACGTTCACCATGCTGTCCAACACAGCTCTCTGAAGCATTTCACGAGTTATCGCTTGAGAGGCAATAACTGACAAAAAATACTATCTGGCTCACGGACTATAAGATTGGCTTAAAAAATTCGCTTTTTCGACTGTCAGCGCTTGAAACCCAATAAATACTATTCCAATTGACACAAACAATCCATCGTCGTAAAGGAAAAAAGCCTTTCTTAGATTGGTTAGATCTATCGTTCTCGAGATTTCTGGCCATAATCGAAAAAAAAACAACCGTTTTGCTAATATATCGATAGCGCTTCTTTGGAAAAATAAATGAGTGTAAACTAGTGGGTTATACAATCAAATCAAAGGTAGAAAAGCAATACAATCTTTCACCAATCATGAGTCAATAATAGCAGCCATCAACAAGATAAACCCAGTAATATGCGCATGGTTGCTAGAAGCCAACAAAGCATATTAATGTTCCTGAGGAACGTCTTTCTAAGAATTGTTTACCGTTCATGTGAAGGTGAAGATGTCGTTAAACGAATGTAGTCAATAGGCGATGGACGAGACAGGTAGTGCGAAAAGTCTATTGCGCTAGGATTTATGTAATGCAATGTGAAGCAAACCTTCGCTGGAAGGATGGTCAGGATCAGATCGCAGCTGTAGAGTACACCGAGCAGTAAGTAAATACAAATGCACGTACTACTGTCAATTTCACCTAAGCATTTATCTCAATTACCGCTTTGTTGGTGTAACCAAAGAGTGACAGACAAAATGTTTTAGTTCAAATTCACATTTCTAAAGTAATCGGTTTTGGCTTATTAAAAGCCGCTCGTTATTAACTCATTCAACTTATACAATGGTTTTCAGTTTTTTTTAACCTTAAACTGCATATAAAGTTTCAACCATTCGATTACGCGTGCTCACAACGTGATTACCGGTTGTCGATAGAGTTTTTGATCACAAAAACTTAAAATGTTACAAACCGCAAACCGAAATTCGTCATTGCTTTGAATTTATTAAAAGGCTCCCAAAAAACCGGTGTGGACGTAGTTTTTGTGAGATTACTTTTTAACTAGCTTTAGATAATCTGCAACAGCTCAACAACAAAAAGTTAAGTCGCCTTGAAGGCATTCTCCTCTTTTGTACAATGGTATAAAAGGTAAAAGAACAGAATTGCAGTAGCAGCAAGCTTCCATCGACATTGGTACAAAGCGAGAATTCTAATTCAATGGCTGCAGCTGAATAGTCGTGTTTGACATGAATCAAAACCATTATTTACAGTCCTCATGACTACTTTATCGAAAACAAGCCGCTTGTCAGGTTCTCTTATGATAAACTGAACCCTGATTAAATTCCTAGGCAATGGCGGCCGGAGAGTCTTCTGTTGAATTCCAATCATCACGCCCTGAATAAAATTATCGTAAGTCGCTGCTGGTAGCAGTGATTGACTGACATTTTCTGCTAAAGCTTCAGACAATCGAAAAAAGATTAATTTAACGGCACTTAGGAGACATATTTTGCATCTTTGATATATTTATGTTAGTGGTCAATCACTTAATCATGATCTTCGAAATTGACTTGTTGGCTACCATTTTTTTGCTGTGCGTGCGGAAGAGTTAAGGTGCCCCCGCGTGATAAGTTTAACTGCTTCAATGATTTTATTTGCGGTTAAAACTCACTGGCTGTGAGTAGTAGCAGTTTTTTTTATGATATCAAAATTAATGGAGCATAGAGCAGTACAATAACAGAGGTTTTGGAGGTTCACGGATGTAAAATATTAGTTCATAACTTTTTCTATTTTGATTGAACGAGCTCAGCAGCATGTCTAGAGATTTGCCGCGATTTGAACCAGGCCACGATAACGTGGTGATCAGTATGTCAGCCTGGCCTTCTGATTGTCTTCGATGCCATGATGATCTAGGACTCAAAGAAGAGTGGGTTGAGAATAACTTCAGCTCCTCGAGCACCGCCAATTACTTGGATAGGTGTTTAGAAATAAAGCACTCTAGTATCTTTTTTTATGCGGTGAAGTATTTAATCCATATAAAGTGTTTTTTTTAAAGCAGAATAAGTGATTAACGCAGAAAATCTAATCACAGAAATTAAACACTTAAGGTGTTTACCAATATTAGTTTTAATCTAAGTTCAAAACACTAAAAGTGTTTAAAAGTAAAACACTTTCTTATCCTTTAAAAATTTGGGATAGTGAACACTTCTAAAGAAATAAACAGGCGGTAATGTTGGCGACTGTCATTTAGCATCCTCAATAGACTGATTCTCGTTCGTTCACAGAGGTCAAGCAACAATGAACGGGGTTGATACTAAGTGGAGGCTGGTTGGTAAAACGACACGAAAACGAAAGCTGTGTAACAGCAGGTTGTTATTCATGTGAATATGTATCCACAGACACTATAAATTTGAAGATTTAGAAAGATTGTTTAGGGGAGAAGTTCTCCCCTATACCTAAAAGAAGCTTCAAACGCCTACTAGTGCCTGTGGATATGTGAAGAACAAGTGTTTACTTTAACTAAACTACGATAAAGCGGGGTTTCCACTAAGCTGCCTACCAGCGCTGGTTGTATCTTTCGCTGGCTCCCAAAATATTACCTGCATAGTGGTCAACTCTACCAGGTACTGGCTCAACCAACTCGAGAATAATCAGAAATTTCGAAATTTTGGCTACAACTCACCAGCAGCACAGCCAGCTATGTGAAAACCCGCTTAAGCGTTTGAAAGTAAATTGCAATGGTTTAAACACTTCAAGTGTTTAGTAACTACTGTTCAGTAACCTTCTGTTAAACTTGGAGCTTACGCCCAGAGAGAGAGAGATAAGGCCCCCATACACGGTCAAATTGGATGTACAACCAGATTTTCATCAAACCCATAAGCCCAACGTATTTTGATCGGCCGACCGGGCCACAATCGATAGTTTTGGTTGTACATCCGCCCTTCGATGTACATCCAATTTGACCGTGTATGGGGGCCTTAAGGGAGTACAGGGGAAAGCGATTAATCCAAGCAAAATATTTAAATGTTGCAGCCATGTAGCTGGCTGGAGCATGACAACTTTTGGTCGAGATCCAGCAACAGACAGCAGCGTAAGTGGCGTTTGCATTGCAACATTAGCTGCGTTCCTTTTCTACTATTTAGTACTTGTGAGCAGAGCAGAAAAGGAACGCAAAATTTTCTGATTTGAGTAAAAACTCACTTGAAATTTTTGACGTTACTTTAAACTTTACAAATAAAAAATTCTTAAAAGAAGAATTTGTGACACAATGGGGAAATTAATGCGACAATTTCTAAAGTAAAACGAAAGATAATAATTTTTGATAATTATACGACTGAAGTTTTATTTATGGACGTTTTTATATGAGCAAATCAGCTCGACACAAATAAAAGCCATCTAGCGGGTAATGGCGTAAGTGAAAATAATTCACAATAGACTCGAAATGGTAGCTTTCCCCTAGCGGATTTCAATTGCGTAATTGCAAGTGCTATCTACTCGTTTATAAGAGCAAGTGTAGTTGCTAGTACGCAAGTGTAAAAAATAGTAAAAATTAGCAGAAAAGGAACGTAGCTATTGAAACGCTACCCCTCACACACCGTAGAATTAAACGGTGCTGTCTGTTGCTAGAGCTCTACCAAAAGTTGCCACGCTCTAGCCAGCTACAAGTGCCCAGAAAAGGGTGCACAACAAAAGTGCGCGTGTCGCGAGTTCTTAGTTTTTACCCCTGCCAAAAAGTGCCAGCCGTGCCTAAAGAAGTATGCAATACAAAAATATATGACGTGAAACATTATATAGTGCTGACATCTAGGCGTCACATTTGGATATGTTTTTGAAGTCATACAAATACGCTTTCATAATGCTTTGTGTGATTTAAATATATATCGAGAAAGAGGTTCCGGTAGTATGGGATTATGCTGAGGAATAAAAGTTTCTTGTCCATACTAACTTCCTTACAACTAATCTTTAACTGCCTAGGAGAGCGTTACATTGTGACAGATGGCTATAGTCACGGGATACAGAAACTGTTCCTCTGTTCCCTGCTTTGTTCTGTTTCTGGAGATAATCAGCCTTACTCTCGTTATCAAGTGACGTGACAGATTTGTCACTTCGACCTTAAATTGTGTTCTCATTGTCAATTTAACAAACTTCTGGCGAGTAAAACGACAAAATTAATATTTAATTGTCGCAAGGTGGGGTTAGAAGTGACATTTTCCTCGATAGGTGTTTAGGGATCGCCAGTTCATTCCACCGTGACCCTTCGTAGTCACGTCACACGCCAACGAGTATACCAGCTAATGTGATATCCCACAGTTATGATCGTGATCCCTCATAATTGTGAAAATTTCATTTTTGATAACAACTAAAAATTATTGCTGCAACGTACAAACAGTAAACAATGCTTTCAGGACTTTTCTGTCATTCACAGTTTCCTTTCATATTATGTACACAAGGTCCAAAGTAGATATTAGACATTCTGTAATTTTGGGCACATCGCAGGTACAAATCTCACCCAAACGAACTGTTAAGCCCCATACATAAAAACCAAGACATTTCCTTTATTTCGTTTCCTTAACGACATTTATTAGTATTTTAACGCAGTCCTTTTGTGTTTTATTTTTTCATTCATTATTTTCGAAGAAATTGTGGCTGTCATCGCTTCTGCATAAATTTTGGACATGTGCCGTATACAAATAAGGTGGACACGGCTTGAGATATTACGACAGAGATAAATGGGTGCCCGGCCAGAAACCGTGCTACTATCGACAATGCCATGGAGGAATATGGGAACATCATTGGGAGATCTTAAACCGATTGAAATGCTGTGAATTATGATGATATGCTTCTGTATTTTTTTCTTATCTTTGGTCGTGGATCTTTTTCTTGATACCATTTCGAGGTGAGAACATCTGCAATTGTTGAGGAATGAATTTGCCATAAGAGAAGGTTATTATTTGCAGGAAGAGCACTTATATGTAGGCGGGTTATCTAGATTTAAAACGAGTGGCAATTAAAGGTAGTGTAAGGATTAAGAAGGTGTCTGCTTTAGAGTAGTAGGTGGTGATCGTACGATTAACACATTTGTAATTATGATTGTCGTTTTGGATTAAAGTGATTTTTTTATTGTTCCGAAGGTTTGGTTTTGGGTCTTTCCGGAAAGCATTTGAATTCTTCGGAAATATAGGTATTGACTGTTTTACTCTTCGGGTTTCTCTTCAACCAAAACGGTTATTTTGTTTGGGCCTCATCGGTGAACAAAATTTGAGTCAAACAACGTGTATCTTCTGTAATTTGGACGTTGTGCCTGGCTGCATTTCGACATGTAATCAAATGTCAAACAATACTGAACAGAAACAACAAATGTCAAACAATACTGACATTTGGCACAATTCACCCGTGATCTGTCATAAAATCCATACTGATAAAGTACCTCTAAATGGATCACCCACATGACGTCTTTGTTTTAATAGAAGTTAGTACCATTTAAACTATGGACAGGTATATGTACATTGCAATAACCCGTTTTCATTATTCACACTTTATAAAAATGGGTGTTCTTAGAAAAATACTCATCGTAAAATTCGTGATTTTTGTGAATTTTTTCATAATTTCACGAAATGCAGATTTCAATTGGCCTCTAAGGTCATGTGGATATAACACTAGATTTTTTTCGGTTTTTGTTTGGAAAAGTAGAGTGTATACCTCAAATAATTTACGATCAAAAAGCACTGTTAACACAGGTAACAATCATACTTAGCTAGAGATGCGCCGAATATGGGTTCGACCGAATTAGAATATTCGGCCGAATATTCGGTCAAAAATGTACCGAACCGAACATTCGGCCGAATTATTCGGTTCAGTTTTACGCAGTAAACAGGTTTATAAAGTTAAGCGAAGCGTTCTGTAAAGCGGCCTACAGACGACAAATTTGATTGACAACAAAGTTGGCATCATGAAATATACAGACACTCCAACTTGATTGTCAACATCCGCGCAAACGTCAATGAAGTGCACGGATCAAATTACTTTTTTCTAATGATGTTCGTCGGCTAAGTTCTCAACACCGCTACATACATACAGCATGGTTGCCAACTTCTACTAAAAATCAAAAATTTTTGATTTCATTCCAACCGTCGACAAACTTCGATTTTAAGTTGTTAACCAACCTACACACTTTCAACTCGGACACCAATGCCAAATGTTGCCAACTTTGTCCTCTGTAGGCCGCTTAAGTAACAGAGTTCGCCCGCCCCTCCACCACTTCGCGCTAGCTCGGCTCGCTCATTCAATGCGCCGTCCTTTTTTTATTGCAATTTTTTTCGTGATAGATCAGTTATCGCCAAAAAAATAAGGAACTAAAGCAAGAATGGGGGGAAACGATAATTCTATAAACATTGAAGCCTTCAGGCGACTGATTTGCAATCCCAGTTTCAAACTGGTTTCACCATCACGCTCACAACCAGTTTACAACCTAAATAAAACCTTTGCCCACACACCACCGCAACTGATTTTTGATCAATCAAATCATATCAAATCTGTGCTTACGGAGATTTTGTTGAATAAACTTTGACACGTACAAATGGAACCACGCAACTGAAACTGGTGGCATTTCCAAGCGTACAAGCGTTGCATTCGGTGACAGCCAATATAGAAGTGTGTGTATTTGAATGCATACAACGCAAATGTCAGTCTACTTTGTACTTTTTCTGCATTGCCGCATTCGACATAGCAGACACACAATCATCCACTCGTTACTTAGATTTTTGGGTTATGTTTAAAAGCCGGGACGGAATGCAACTACACAATTAGATGTTTTTGGAAGCTCGCCGCACGCCGCATGTCATGGAACCGTTGAACGCAACGCAGGTACGCTTGTCTCTCACCAGTTTGAAATTGCTTCCGACCCGACAAGAACAGTCGCACGCAAGCAGTTCCAAACTAGTTTCAAATCGGTCTCGTTTATGTCAACTCGTGTGTGGATTCAACATTTTTTTATTTTGTGTAATTTTTGATTTTGTGAATAAATATGATTACACAAAGAAGTGTTTGTTTCATTTACAAATACTACCTATCTAGGGTTCCAGAATAAAGCTCCTTTAACATATGTAACTCTTAAAATAATACAATTTAAATATTCGGTAATTATTCGGCAAACCATACGAATATTCGGCCGAATACGAATATTAAAAAATACGCCGAATATACCGAATACGAATATTCGGCCGAACATTCGGCGCATCTTAATACTTACTAATATAAAATAAAAAGCCTTATTTAACAATGAAATCCCGAAACTAATAAATTTCTTCATCCTTACAGTAAAATCTAATGCGAATCTAGAAACATTTCCAAATGTCATGCAGCCATACAAACAAACTGTTTCCGGTTGAACTCACTGCGCCAACTTGCACCATCCAACAATCTTTCCACCCCATCTCCAGCACTTTCCGCTATGGAAGTCGAGATGCGTCTTCAGCTACCATATCCAAAAATAAAACCACGCTCCACCATTCAACTGACTTAGTACCAAAATATTCACCATACTTAGGTGCTACACCCGGCAAAAATATGCAAGCTCATGCTCAGTGACACATAAGAGCAAAAAGGAAAAGAGGCGCGCTTGCAAATATTTTGAGAAGGGAAGAACACCCATTCTCAGATGGAAGACCTCTGCCAGACGAGATGCAGTCAATTTAATGCCGATCTCGTGACTTGCATCTGGAAGATGCTCAAAGATAAGATCAGGATCTTGTTTGGTGCATTCAACACCAGCGCGCACACGGCAAGATGCGCGCCGGAATTCGTTATGAATTGCTGCCAATTTAACTCGGCGAAGGGTGAAAACTATTTTTGGTATTTTTAGCTAAAAATACGGCACTAATAAATTTTAGCATTCTAAGATGCTGATTTTTGGATGGCATTCAAAGGATATTTAATGAATGGAACAAGATTGAAAGTGAATTGACATTAAATGCGGCAGTAATTAATGGTTCCATTTGGGAACTGGTATCGTCCCATATTTCCGCATTTTTGGCAAAATTGAGGGCTTTTGAAATTATTTTGTAAAAAATATAGTTTTAGTATTTAAGGTTTTCACTAAGCAGTTCTTTTAGATAACGTATCATGAAAGTAGTTTTTATTGGATCTACAGAGAAGTTCTGCTTGAGTTTTCAGTGTGTAATATAAAATGTGGTATCAAAAAGGCAAGAATTAGCAATTTGATGAAAATTTACATCTAGATCAGATCTGGAGCATCACAGCTCTAACCCAAATCCTTGGCTTGGTTTCTCTGTCATGCAGCTAACCTACAACGAAGATTGAGTAAAAACTCCAGTAGTAACTGTAAGGACGAAAGAGATCAAGTGATTCGCAACTTTAGGGAAACTTCAGGTAGTAGGTTGACCTGCCTACAAAAATATTCAAGAACCTCAACGGATGTCTCGGAATAGGTGTGGATTAGACGATATTAGCACACGGCCAATTAAGAAGGACATGAATAAGTATTGAAAGCTGGACAATGCCAGAAGCCGATAAACAAAAGGAGTTGGTGTCGAAGCCAGATTATATAAAATATAAGACGCGATGTCGCCTTGGAAATAATTCGGAGTGCACCGTACCACGGTAATCAACGAAACCCTTTGTGAAATATGAGGTGACTAGTCTCTTACCCCAAATATCAATGATAAAGCTATGAACGAACTTAAAATATACATATGTTCATCTTTTAGCTAATTATTTTCAAGTCTTTAAACAGTTTCGACAACCATCTTCTTGATTTGGTCGAGGTTGTTGTCGTTAGTCGATGATGATGGTCAACTAAAACCAGGTAAAACAACTTCCAATTCTCGGATTCACTCTACATCTAATTGTTAAAAACAGTACGGCTTCAAACCGAAAAGGTCTACCAGGGACCTATTAGTGTGTCTGCCAGAACACCCCAATAAAAGTATGCACCGATTTGGTGAATCGGGTTTATGGTTACTATGTGTATCTCCCTAACTTTCGATCTATTAGCTAAACCCTACCAATCTATTGGAATCGACTCAGTTCTGAAGAAATGGATTGAGAGTTTTCCTTGCGGCCGTATAATTGAAGATAATATTGGATGGTAATATTACCTGCCGGGGTCTCACAGGTTGAATTTGATCGACAACACTTCTTCTAATCTTCATAAGTGATCTGTACCTCCCAATTCATTTTATTGCCTTGCTTATAACGGTCCTTTGCGTTACTTATACGTTTTTCATAATGCAAGACAAGCGCGTGGTAGATTCTGCCCGATCATGGACTAATGCTCACCCCATTCAACAGGAACATGGGTCTCATCCTACATAGCTGCCACCAGAATGGTATCGAATTCATTTTGGAGCCAGATGATGATTTTATCGAGTCATGTTTTCGGTCTAATCCGATAGTCAAAAGGCAGACTAAACGTCTAAGAAAATACTGAATCATGTCGTGAAAGTCCTAAAATCAGATTAGCCATTCGCGTGCTTTGATCATTAGATATAATTGGAATTTCTTCCGACTGTCGGATCAAGCTTTCCGTGTGAATCGATAGTCGGATCCGAGTGAAAAAGCAGCTTAAAACAAGTTCAAGAAAATACGCAATTTCCCATCCCAATCAGATTAGCCGTTTCCGGGCAGACAGGCAGACAGACATATGTACAGACATACAGCCAGACAAAATTTCAAAAATATTCGATTTCGGATGCTTACAGTAATGCAGTTTGCGCATATTTGCTTTTGTATTAGTTTCATTAAAGTTAGTATGCGTTTGCACATAGTTCATAAATGCAAACATAGGAAGCAAATGTGCGCAAGCTTTGCAAGTTTTTCTTTCGATAGCCCTGCGAAGAAATTTCAAAGCAGAAGAAAAGGCACTTCGATGTCAAATGTCAAAGTATTTGTTGACAACATAAAATGGTTGAATGGTTGGTAAATATATTAAAAGAGCACCATAAATGATAATTAATTAGAGCCATATTTAATCAAGGCGAAACAAGTTCATTAACGCATACTTGCACGCATGCGCAAATGATTTTTCTACAAGTGGATGCGGGCGCAACTTATGCATTTTGCGCATGCAAGTATGCATTACTGAAAGCACCCTTCGTTTTAATATTGTGTAAATAACTATGTAGTATGCACGCAGAAAATGACAATTATTTTCATAGACAGTCCAATATTTTATATAGTTTTTCAAAATTTATTCTTTTATAATTGGATCTAAATTTCGGGCCAATCGGTATTAATTAATTATCTATTATTAAGTTAGTTCCACTTGTTTTCAGAACTCTCTTGTAATACATATAAAGTTAACAACTAAAAGATTTTATGATCGAGCCAAATTAACCCAAGTTATTCAGTTCAAATGTTATTTAAATCGTGTCAAAATCCTTAATCTGGAAATATTTTATCTTAATGTCGTCTTCCAATGATTGCTACACTACCAACCCAAGCATCTGCCGAAATTAGCAAAATTCATAAATAATAATTTATTAGTTAAAACCCACAACAAGGTTTTGTGTCGACTCTTAATCACTCGCGACAAGATTTTCAAAATAACAAAAAAACAAAACGCCCAGAAAAACACCTTCGAATCGCCAGGAGAATGCTGGTTGGTCCGAAAATTAATTCGTCCTTTCCACTCACAGCATGCTTTCATTAATTCTGACTTGAGTTAGGATATTTAAACAGAACCGCTATCAGCAGCATCGATGGAGAATTCCTGCTGTAATTTACAAGGAATTTGCATATTTCCCAAAACTGTTGGACAACAAAAATTTCGTTTTCGACATTAAAGTTTCGGCAAACAACATGGAATCCTCTTTGGGTCATCGCCCACGTAATGAACTTTAGTGAATCGCCAAATCACAAGTAAACACGCCGCCAGTGAATTAATAATAATAATTTTTTTTTTATCATGCCTTAAGTAAGAGGAAGTGCATTGTAAACGGGATTAATGAGGCCACGTGGGAGGCGGCGGTGAACACTTGTTAATAGAATGTTTCGCCACCTTCCCGCCGCGCCGTGCCCAGGTTCCAGTCATTGATAAACTCTTTCAGAACTAGTCTATCATCGACGGATTCACTGCCGCAGGGCCCAGCCCTCCGTCGCGGCCCTCCTTCGATAATGTCAAATATTTTCTCGTTGTTAAGCACATATGTAGACGACGGGCAAAGGGGATTGCGATTGGGATTGAAAAAGTTTAAGCCCTGCAGGGAGTTGGAGCGTCGACGAGTGCTCGTCAAATAAATGTGCTGAGGGCAAGCGGAAACGGAGCAGAGCGACGCGAATCCACAGGCTTGCGCACAACTAATATCCTGATAACGCACAATATTGATGGATTGGCGCGCGGGCAATGGGACGGACAAAGGACCAAGAGTTATCATAGAGGGCGCTCTTCAACAAGTGCATTCGTTACTTGGCAGACGGCGATCAGTCACGGTGAGCACAGGTTGTAGTTACAATTAACGGTTGCTCAAAATAGAAAAAGGACATGCTGTTCTCATTTGATACCCGAAAGAAACGTAACGACTTGTATCGAATGCTCGGTGTTAAGAACCTGATAGTTCTGTGCGTTCTGTTGTTGTGTGTTAAAGCTTACGTTGTTCACGGTAGGAGGAACTATTCAAGTGTTGAAGCGTTTTTTCTTGTCGAACTGAAAGACGGAACTGTGGAAGATGCCATTCAGTTGGCCAAGGATAATCACTATAAGTTAATTAAGCAGGTGAATTTTATTAATAATTTTTTTGTTTACGTCGAATAGAGATAACGATTTAATATTATCTAAATCAGAAGAGATTATCTACTCACGAGGAGAAGCATATGCTGGAATAAATTCACCGAAATTGTGAATCACCAGATTTGTGTATAGTTAAGTCTATAATACAAAAGTTTATTAACAATTACGGTTTTTGTGCTTTGTCATTGAACCATGGGAGTTGAATTTATTTCTTTATAGTTCTTTTATGGTATATATCGAAATAAGGAGCGCTTACGATAAAGGACACATTTTATTACATTGCATAAAAAAATATAAAAAAAATAATTGAAAGACATTAATTTGTGTTATTACTTCTGGCACAACTTGATAAATATAATCTTCCTGTAGGTTCCATACGGTCCCAAAGGTTACTTTTAGTTTCATATCTTAATTGATTTTAAGGTAATTAGACAAAATTATTCAAACCGCCGTTAATCTTGTAGTGTCATCAATAATTTGTTCTAATAGTACAGTCAAATTAATAATTTGTTTAGCCCCATAAAGGAGAAATAATGGTGTGGTCACATGACGGATTAGTGCGGTCTGCCACTTGAGTGTAAAACCGACTAGTTGACCTTGTATGGTGTCACAGTTAACGACCATATTGGAAAACAGTTTTTTGGTTATTTCGGAAGCCGTTGGTTCTACGAGAAATTTAATAAGGTTTTTTATTTGTTCAGAAGAAAATTTTCCATTTGTTTTTATTGAAATTTATTTATTGTAATATTAAAAGTTTTTCAATTATAAGTTCTCAAATTTTTTGGAATTTTCTTGTCCAAATATATCGCAGGCTTTTTTTATGGGGAAAAAAGTTTCCAGACGTGTTCCACAATTCGAGTGGAATGAAATCGAGTCAGAATTCAATTTCACTCGAATTGGGCGAAATGTGGAACATCTAATTTGGATTTCGAATGTATATTCGACAAAAATCGAATTGTGGAACACCCCCGGTTATAAATCTTATAGAGTGTTAAATTTGCAAAAAAAAACGTTTTTTATTGTAGGGTTAATAGCTTACCTATTTTTGCGCGACATATGTTGCAGTCAGGTACGCATGCCCGTTGTATAATTCATATTGTTGGCTCATACTCGTACTCGCGCCTATATTCATAATATTTATATTTGTACCAACTTAAAATATAACAAACAAGAAGGTTTGACATGAAACAAGTAGACCAATCATAATCCTTTAATTGCATTCCCTATATTTCAGTGGGCAAAGATAGTATAACAGCTGGTCCATATCTTAACATCCTCGGCGTGACCTTATCCAACGATCTGCGCTGGAATAACCACATACTCCAAGTCACCAATCAAGCGTATCAATACCTCGGCTTCCTTAAGAGATGCAAGTTTCTCCTTCATCCAGCTGCCTTGGCTAAAATCTACAAGTCCAACATTCGGCCTCGCCTTGAATACAACTTGTATATCTGGGCGGACGCCCCTAAAACCATCTTGGCTAGACAAGGTGCAAAACCGCGCCATCAAACTCATTGGCGATAGCGCCCTTTGCTCCTCCATCGATCCTTTAAGCCACCGTAGGAATGTAGCTGCGCTCAGCAAGTTTTATCGCTATTATAATACCGACTGCTCCATTGAAATCAAAAACCTCCTGCGTACACGGCTATTTTTTTCCTTCAACACAAGACTAGCCAACTAGGCTCACCCCTTCATCCTGCAGCCCTCCCCTTCACGCATATTACGGTTTAGTAGTTCGTTTATAAATAGAACAACTCGATTGTGGAACTCTCCTCCGCAGTCGGTGTTTCCGAGCTCATATAACATCTTAGAGTTCAAACGCAAGGTTCATCGGCATCTACTCATGCACCCTCCAGAATCCTAACCTATCCTATCCCATCTACCCTTCAGATCAAACTTGCTACTACTCATTGTCCATGACTTGTATGACATGACGGACTAGTAGTGCAAAGCGTGACTCCTAAGCTTCATCTTACCACAAAAAAAATATATATATCTGGGGTGGTTTATGTGGGCTTAGGTGGATGATCAGGGCCGGCGCTTGGGTCTTTTGCGCCCAGTGCACTATACCATATAGCCAGGGGTGCGTTGGTAAATCGGTAACAACCGGCTCGCATATAATTAATGTGGGTAAAAACATAATTCATATGAATAAATTCGAAACAAGAACAATATTAACAATAAAGAAAGAAGAATGCAAATTTTGGTACCCACCTCCAATAGCTATGTATATTACACATTCGGGTAGGTATTTTTGAGCTGAATATAAGTTACTATAATAGTTACTATAAGTTAAGTTACTGTAATACGGTCAGAACTATACAAAAATCGAGTTTTACATATCACCCTGTATTTTTGTAACCCTATAACCTATTTCCATAAGTTCATTTCAACAATGAACGCTAAATTCCTGAAACCTATCTATGATGGTAAAATTTATGTTTCTATCTTACCAAATTTTTGGAGTTATGCGTCGTAAAAGTTGAACTGGAGTTTTTTTTAGCAAAAATATCACCTTTAAGTAGCTGTTTGGTTAATTTTTGAATCATTGCATAATTTAACAACCGGCTCGCCGATTTCAATCAGCATAAGTGGCTTCACCGGCTGGCATGTTCAGTTAGTGCTTGAAATTGTCGCCTTTGCGCCAGAAGTTAGAAATGCAAAAGGTTACTGGAATGTTATTCCATGATTCCAGTTGATTACTCTTTTTTGAGTGAGCTTTTAAGTTTTTCGTCAGTTCAAGTCCAGTTCGGCGAACTGGGTTCTGTTTTATCCTCAGTGAAAATGTGAAAATTGTATGCCAACTGAGGTTATTTTAAAGTTCAGTTCACCAATTTGTTCGAACTTGCGCAGTTTGGCCGTTGAAGCCGGGGTATAAGAAAGAAAAAAATAGAAGAAGCCCTCTGGATTTGTTAAAGTGTTCTTGTGGAGTGTAAGTGGATTACGTAAAATTAAGTACGTTTATATCGATGAACACCACATCAAGGAAATCAAGTATTATTGTTACCAAAAATCATAGATTGGCAAATCGAGACCATTTTTATTCCCAAAATCAAAGGTGCTTAATGGTATAGGCAATTTTGAGGTGGTTCGGATCGAAAAACGCGGCTTCTGAGAGAGAGTCTGGAAAGGTAGCAGCACTGGATGTAAAAATGTTTCGTAATTTCAGACCACCAGCGCAAATTAAAAGGATTAAACGGAAATTTAACCTTTGCTTTATGGTTTCAACAAGCCCCATGACGCCTTTAAGTGCAATTTCGACCATTCTTCTCGATTGTTCACCTCCACCAAAACATTAAATAAATTTGATTAAAGTCCCCAAATCAACAAAACTGTCGATAAATTGTGACAGTTTTTATCCGTCTGCAAAATTTCTATACAAATTACAAAACAAAAAGATGAGAATTGCTCATCACTAAAAAATCTCTCCTCTCCTCTGGCTGCTATTCAAGATATTCAAATAAAACGAGTAGAGCTCCTATCTCCTATTAACCCTACTCAAACTTTGACTCACGCCTCGCAACAATGGCCCCGGCATTCCTTTTACTTGAATAAAAACCAATGGTGGAAATCGAATAAATTAGGCTCGAATTTTGTGTTTTCGAAAGTTTAAATGAATTCGGTTGAAGCCTTCACCATCGACGCTTTTTATAGTCTTTAAATGTCACTAACCACCGACCAATGGGCACTGTCCTTGCGCTCCAGCAAATAATTAAGTTTCCATTTATACAAGTGGGGATTATTTTCGACACTAAAACGCACTTAAATAAGGGTGGTGGTGGAAATCGATCAGTTCGGCCCATTGATGGCTTTAATTTGCATAGGTGCGATTTCGATGGAGGTAGAACACTATTTTTGTTCTTTTAAACAAAGTTTGAATGGGGATTGATTTGCAGGAAGTTGATTTATGAAGAGTAGTCTCGCATTGAAACCATTTCATACGCCTCTGGTGCTGTCGATGTGTCTGTCCATTTGCGTTAAAATACAGTTTTTTTTGAGATAAAACTCGGGATTGAAGGATAAAAGAAGGATACTGGTAGAAGCTTAATTTTGTGTTCATTAACTTACTGCTATTTGTTTGTTACATAATCCATAAATCCTTTACAAAAGACTTTGAACTTCCAAATTTCCAATGTTGTAGAATAAACTTCCATAATATTATATAATAGGAAATCACAACCATCGTTTTGAACCGCAATTGAGTTTGGTATAGTTGGTTAATAACCTCATTTTCCAGGAAAATCTTTTTGTCATATCCGGTAAAGGTAACCATCGATATGGATTGCCCGAAGGAGAAGCACATGAACTGTTGGTTAAATTGAGCTTTAATCTTTCGTCGATAAATTAAGTAGGATTACAGAAAGCTGCATCCTTTAACAATCCCTATAGCAAAAAGGAAAATAAAATACACAAAGATAATGCATCAGTCTATCCGTGTTAACGCTAAAATCCTTGTTGTTGATTGGAACGGAGATTAAAACTTACTATGTACATATATCGGGAGCGGGGTATGACGAAGCTTTTAACTTCAGCTGAAGGACAAGAAAGAAGAAAAAGGAAAGGTATGAGCCATCCAGAAACAAATTGCGTCACAAATATAAAATCCTTCCTTTTGAGTCTGGAAAAAATTCGAAGCATTATAGTCCGGGGGAATTGGTGTTTTAGGCCGGCCGCACACTAGCAACTAATTTGAAGCAACTTCTTACTTTTTAATCACAAAAATAGAAGTCGCTAAAGTAAACGTAAGTTCGAGCACCGGCGATTTTTTAGTTGCGGCAATTAAAAAAATCCAGCACGTTTTATTTTAATGGCGAGTGAAATTTTACATTGATTCAACTGTTTAATCGTCGATAACAAAAGTTGCTAGTGTGCGGCCGGCCTAAAGGAGACAAAATTCCAAAATAGCTTAAATTTGGTCCACAGCTTGTGACTTTTTAAGAAAACCAATTTCGGAATACAAAAAAAACATGGCCGCCGGAGATATCGCCTATTCCCGAGTTTACCATGTATCTCGGTTTCTATAGGTCATACAACCCTATGCGAGCGAAATGTTGACAATAAATTCTCTACATCTTTAGTTCTAACAAAAATGTTGACCCGATTAATCCTTTAAAAGTTATTTAACGTCAAAGTTTTCGAAAATCACTTTTTGGCCAAAATTTTACTCAAAAACTGTTTTTTTTTTTGCTAAAATTTTATTTCGTTTAACCGTTTAGTTTCGCTTAGGCCTGGTTCACCTGGTAGTCTGGTACTGCGTCCCTTTGTTGGGTGGTAAGGGAGATTACTTGTTTTCGGAGGTATATAACCTGGCCCGCCACATCACCTTGCGTGGCCGGGGGCTTAAATTCGTTTGGGAGTCCCTTCAGGATTCTGAAATTCTAAAAAATATTTAACTAAAAAAATTTGTGGTAAGAATAAGTTCAGAACATTTAACATACATTGAGTTAGTTAGTACCTACTAATTAATAGTACTTTTTGTAGTACTTCTTGGAGTACTTCTTATTGAAAGTATTTCTCGGAGTATTTTTACTTGTAAGTACTTCTAGTTGGTAGTACTTCTTGAAGTACCTCAAGAAGTACTACCAAGTAGAAGTACTACCAAGTAGAAGACCACCAAGAAGTCAATCAAGAAGCTATCAAGAAGCTATTCCAGCGGAATTTGTATGGGGGATTTCGCCCGATGCGTTGGTCCAGCAGCATATTGGACGCGGTTGGTACTTAGTTGGGGGACCGTTCGGTAAAACTGCTGTCGACACTTGCGTTTAGAAGAGCGAAAAGGCAATTGCAAAAGGTGAAAAAAAATAAAAAATAATAAATTATTATCTAAGATCATGTAAGAGTCCCGTTTAAATCATTGCGTGATATTATAAATAGAACGAGAGCTGTTAGAAAATATAGACTGTAATGATGCCATCGACGGCTATGCAGAAATGGAAGCAAGAAAAATTTACTACGTTTCCATGACAGCTTGAGTGCTCGAAAGCTTGAAAATCTCAAGAACTCGAGCGCGTATATGCTCTGCCTATTTGAAGCACTATCCCAGCAGGAGTTCTAGGCAGCACTTACCGATGGAGCACTGATGTAAGTAGTCATCGGGTAAGGTGTACTCATATTTTCTTTGGTGTTAGATGAACTCTTATATAACCCATTACAAGAGAAGGCAGATGGTAAGGTGTAATCCAGAATTAGACTCAAACAAGTGAGAATTTGCCCGATGACTCATTTGTTCTCGTATTTTTGTAATACGTTATTTGAACTGATGAGCAGTTAAGCTAAGATGAGCAGTTCTATAAGTACTCAAAGGCAAGTACTTATGTAACTACTCTAAGAAAAGTAAAAATGTAAGGCCTTACCTCCTATGACATCTTGTGTAAAAATAAGCACTTCTGTAAGTGGTAAGGTAAGGCCTACCCCTTACTATTAAGTGCTTATTTCAGTACTTCTGTAAGCTTACCGATCCTGCTGGTATAAGTTTCCCGATAGATGGCATTAATTGCAAAGTAGTCACTAGCCACTGAATACAGCAACACCACTGGTGCAGTGAAGTGCTTTGAGTAGGAGAATGCAGTAAAATAGTCGTGGTGGTATATTTTGCAATATTATTACGACAGAGGGAAGAATGCTGCGCAGACCTTTAGCACTTTAGCAGCATCTGCTGCGCGGAAATGGTTCACTCGTTGGTTTTAGATCATGCCGGATGCTGCAGACAGAAGTGCCAGGTCAGTCGTGTCGTCCTTCACCTCCACCAAATCTACGTCAAGCACGACCGCCTCTGGCCCAAAGCTACGCCAATGCAACTAGAGTTGAGCTGGACTTACACGAGGCAGTACATTTGTCCCTTACACGATGGTAAATTGTACTGAGGCCTTAAAAATAATGTCCTACTGGTATATGAGCGTGTTTCGAGATAAATAAAAAAAGCGAGGTGTGATTGTAAATTACGTTGTGGAGATACTTTTTTGCAGCAGTAAAATATCCAATTTGAACTGTGGCGAGGTGATATTGTAAACACGAACTGGAGAGGAAGGACATTTCTTTTATTTTTTGAGGGAGTGAAGTTCTGTAGTGGAGAGCCATTTCTTACATTTTTCGAGGGAGAAATTTTTTTTACTGAAGAGACATTTATTTAAATTACTACTCGCACAGTTGGTTGAAGTTAAGAATGTAGAGAGGCATTTCGATTCACTTTGTGTAACTTAAATTCGACTCGGCCGACTTCGCATGTTTGGCCGTTTTTGTGCAGGTTCAAAGTACTCGAGGTCTGTGGGGTGTCGGGTGACTGAGCTACTTGCTAGGTTGCACGAGTGTGTAGTGACGTATTTCGGACTTCGAACAACTTCGAGAAGTACTTAGTCGAAGCAACTTTGCGAGTACTGTAATGGAGACTTTACATTTTTCGAGGGAGTGAAATTTTGTACTGGAGAGACATTTTTTACTTTTTTCTATTCTATTTTTTGGTAGAAAGCTTTTTATTTATTATGGAACTTTATTATTAGCTCTGTTAAATTCAGGAAGTTCTTCATTGTTTTTTTTTCATTTGTTTGTTTTTGGCATTTACAATAGCACCTCGCCTCATTTGAAGTAAGACATTGTACTGTCTCAAAAGGGAAAAGAGGCACCTCTTACAAATTCATTTTAAAATCGTGCCCTACCCAAAGCAAATTGCTACCAACCCTAAGATAAAAACTATTTATTTCAATATGTTCAATGGCAAAAGTGAATCTATTTTTTGATCACAGATTTCTAATAATCCGAAAATATCATTGTTTAAGTAAAATTAGTGAAACTTCCTCTTATCCTCAAAACCATCTACATAAATAAAGTTCAGATTCTAAAACCAAACACCAGACTGTTCATTTCTCACCTTTCCCCTTAGTAAATCAAACACAGAAATCCTTAGGAAAATGCAATAATTGAAAACGTGTTGTTTTCCATTTTCCACCTTAGTCTAGACTATTGAATTGCATAATAAAGCAGCATTTACTCACAACTAACAGTATGCTAGTCCTTCTCCTGTAGTCTTGCCGAGTTAAACGTTTCAACCATTTCCTAAGCTTAACCCATATCCTGTGCCACCCCTACCCCAGCGCTGGACTGGGTTCGTGTGAAATAAACAACGTGTCGATTTCATCTTAATCAGTCAATTAATTTCAATTAGGATTCGATTAAGGAGAGCGTGGCGGGCATCCTGGAATGCATGCTGATTTTTCTTGGAATCTTGTCGTGTGAAAATGTTCCTTTTGCGTAAATTCTAACAAGAATGGAAAAGTTTTTATTTGGCTTAAGTGATTGTGTGTGTGTGTGGGCGAAACAAGAAGGACATATAGGACACCCACTTACACTAAGGGCCGGAGTGGGCGAAGAGCTATTTTCAGAGATCAGTTTTGGCACTACTGACGATTGCAAATTTTAAAGAATTTTGTTTTTGATTGAAAATATTGTTGAATGGGTTGCACCGTTCTTGAATGAATATGGAAACACCGAATCGTATTTTTATCCATATCTCAACACTTGAGAAATAATCTATGTTAAAAATACACAAATTTATTAAATTATGCAGAAAAGTTAAAGACTTACTCAATGTAGTCGGATACTAATTGAGGTCGAATCATAGTCTGTAAAACTGCTTACTTAAACTTCAGCTATACTTCTACTCAAACTCTGTAGTATGTAACATAACCGACAGACAATATTTCAAACATTACCCTTAGTATATAGTAGTCGTGGCTATCGAATTAGTTTTCATGTCAACGGGATGACCTTACCTTACTACACATCCTCCATTAATAATTTATTTAAGGTGGGAATGTTTGTATTCGTATGGAGTGCGTTTGTAGATTTTGAGAGCTGTTTGGGACTTTTCAAACTCCAGGGTGTAATTATGGAACCCTAGTGGGAATTTTAACACGAATGTGATAAGATGATAAGGAATAAGTTTGTAGTATAAATAAGTTTGTGGGTTTTTTTTGTCAGAATTCATCAGGACAAGTGTTTTGTTTTTGGGTTTGTTTAGAACTTTTGTTTTTTGACGGAAATTTTTGTAGTAAAGGTCGCCATTAGTGTAACAATGAACTAACAAAGTTGTAAAGTGAATCATCGTGAAAAGAGGAAAATGTGATTGATCGAAGATAGTGGTGAAGTAAGACATAAATAACTATTAAGTTATTAAGTGGCACAAAGTTGGGCAAAAAAATCTAAACTTTAAATTGAATAAAAGAGCGTTTCAAATTTTTATTTAAGTAAATGTTTAAAAAGTTTGTTTGATATGCTTTCTTGTCCTAAGAACATAATCCCCTTTTCTTGGCAAAAAATTAAACAAAAATGCTACCGGTAAGCACTTTTTTCGTCTTCAAACGCTTCTCTTCCTCACAAAATGCATTTTGGGCTATAAATATTCTAATGTTTGTATTGGATGCCGCTAAATTTACGATGGAATGATGTTCTCCAGGACACTGTTCTATCACCTATTCTTTTGTTAATGTTCATATAAGAGCTACTTTCAATTCTCTTCAACCTTCTGCGTTAAGCCTGAATTATAATATATGTAGATCGACATATTTAATGAACATACACGTACGTGTCTGTCATGCCACTGTCGCCGTAAACCTTTATGTACAATCAACCAGAATAATCGCAGTGAAAATTATACGATTTTGAGTCTGAAAACAAATATTGACGATTTGGACATTACAACGCCGATAACTGGAATCCAGATTCCATAAGATGGCCTTACATTACGAAGCCGAAAACGATGTGATGTGCGTTTATTATGGTCAATCATTCATTTTCGTATGAGCCTTCGAAACGTAGGGATTGTTTTACGTTATTTAACGTCGATCATAGTTCCGGCTTTACTAGGTCAAGCCCATGCCAGGGGCCGGTTCGTGTATGGCGAACGACGATAACCGAACGAAAAGAAATTGAAGTCGAAAAATTTTGTCGACGAAAATTTTAGCGTTCGCATAGGTCGAAAGAAAATTGTTCGTGTCCTAATGCAAAAACTCGATAACCCAAGAGCTTTCGAGTGCCTTTCGCCGGCTTCAGACGAAAATTTTCAATTTTTTCGACTTACGCGAACCCGAGACGAAAAAAAATTTTCGTTTTCGACATACACGAACCGGCCCCAGATCTTACCTTCATGATCGTTAGCTTATGCCCAAACCAATTCGCGATTTGACCCGTAGGAGTCGTATTGAAACCAACACATCAAAACTCAAGTAATGTGTCATTTTCAATAAAACCAGTACCATCCTTCCTCATGTTTAAATGGAAGATCTAGAACCAAGTGCTGAAACTTCTCCTAATATCCTAGGCATCTTTTTATTCTTCTTTGATCCGTTAGCTGGCTCTCCGAGCGGGACACCTCCGCAACAGAAACGCTGCTGTCGGTATCGGTGGGTCTCGAACTCCATTCACGGTTCGTTTCCATTCTTGCCGATTTTTGGCGACGCCATCGCGAGCCTCGATAACTGATAATTGTTGATTCTTTAAGTCGTCCACGATCGTTGAATTCTCCAGTCTGCCGAATGGTCTCACCAGAAAAGTTTACGTAGCAAGCGGTTATCATCCATTCGGCAAACATGACCAAACTGTAGTCGACGTTTTGGTATTTCTTCTTCGATCAGAGTTTGTTTATCGATTTTTGTCTAACTGTCTAGTTTCGAAGGCAATCGTTGAGTGACACACCAAGAATCTGCCTCAAGCATCGCATTTGGAAAACCTCGAGCTTGTTGACGTTCGGCTTGAGCAGTGTCCACGTTTCCGGAACAAAAATCGGAAGGATCAACATTAGGTGAAAGCGTACTTTTGCTTTGATGGTAATATTTGCTCATTTCGGGCATTTTCGAGAATTCACCATGGAAGCTACCAGTCGAACCAGAAGTTAATTTACCATCGATTACTTACCATTTTATCCTGTTGGTGAGACCCTGGTTACCATGCCGGTGAATAGTAGAACATGTTGAGTGGTGACTTATGGCAAGTAATCAATTTTTGAACGTGGTAGATTAACTTCTGGTTCGACTGGTAACTACCATGGTGAATTCTCGAAAATGCCCTTCCGTATGCACCACTTGAGCAAGGCGAATGTTGCTGTTGCCTAGCCGATGCGGCTGTGAACGTTGGCGGTCGATGCCACTTTCGTTTCCTCAACCAATGATCCCAAATGTTTGAACATTGGAACCTGTTCCATCGAGGTGAACGCATTCGGCATCCCTGTCGGCGAAGACGACGCTATTGTTGGCAAAAATCAAGTTGTTGTCGTCGTATCGAACTCCGAGTCGTTCATCGAATGTGCTTCACGCAAAATCGCGTCGATCACAACGTTGAAGAGAAGTGGCGAAGCAACGTCTCCCTCTTTCAAGAACATCTCAATTTTGTTTTATGTGAAAGTCACTCTTTATACTATCAGTCCGTCAATCAGTCCGTCAGTTCGAAGGAAGGAATAGAGAACAGGATAGGTTGATAAGAGTCTGGAGGGTGCTGAAGGAGGGAGGCGATCTGCCTTGTGTTTGAACTCCTGGATGTTGTAGGAGTTCACACTAAAAAGCACGAAGTACACGGAAGTAACACAAATGAAAACAAAAAAATTGTTAACGTGTCTTTACTTTCGTAAAATAGCAATCGGTTGAGCCAGAGACATAACGATTAGGGTCTGGGAAATATTAGAGGATGTAACTCAATGAAAAAGGCGTCATTTCTTCTTCAACCGTAGAAGCTCTGGCAAAAATTCACAACTATTATCATAGTGACTGATCTCTTCTATTAGCGGTTTCTTACCGCAATGAAGGCTAGCCCGCTTGGCACACTTTCACAGTTTGTATTAGACTCTAGACTCTTTCACCAATTTCGCGATAACCCAATTGAAAAGTGTTCAGTGTTCGTGTGTTCGTTGCTTAAACTTGTAAATCAAGTTGCATACGGTCGCCCCATACTCTGCCCCCCTCCCCGGGGTTGCCGCTTTGGATGCAAGTTGTGATTGGATCACAACTGCTTTAACTTGTCGATAAATATTGAATTGGTTGAGCAGTTCAATTTGACGATGAAATATTTTCGTAATCGTTTGATTCCTTGGTATTGATCCCCATATGGACATTTGAAAGGTTTTGCAGCACGATTGTTCCGTACGAAAATGTAGTCGGTGTTCTCCAGAGCTGTTATCATGTAGACATCCTTTTGAAGTGGGTGTCGATGTTGATGTGTTGAGGTTTTGCAACGAATCGTGAAAAACGAATTGGGAAGTTTTAGATTCTGCCCGTAGACAAGCTCAGTAGTATAGCAATGGGGTTACGAGCATAGTAACATCAACGGTTGTGGACTTGGATGTAAGCTTTTTCTGCGGCAAGAACCTGTGTGGTTAACTTTTTTAGGGTGAGCTTAATAGCTCGGGTGTTAAAGCAGACCATATTTAGTGTTCTCTCTCAAATATCAATTAACGATCCCCAAAAGTGGTACCAAGACGTATCAAACCAGAAACAAATTCTTAACTCTACGGCAAACAGAGCTACCGGAAAGTCACGAATTGAACTCTAACGAGGATAATCTGATGAGGATATCTAAGGATAATCTAAAACATACACTCGGGGCGAAAATTGTATGGCGGTCTGAAGTGAGCAGAGCAAAAACACGACAAGCGGCAAAGTTGTTCCATAAACAACCAACATAAGTCTATGTTTCATAGCCCCTAGGATTCTCAAACTCATTCAACAATTCGATGAGAAATTCTTCAAATACCTCTTTATCGTCAAGGACGAATATTTCTCAACTTTCGTCATTTTCGAAGCCAATTAAAAGGCCAAAAATAGAATTTTAATTTTGACTAAAAAATAATTGTCAAGCACCGTTATACTATACCCCGAAATTTGTAAAAAATGATGTTTTAAATTAGCAGAAACCAAATTATTTTGCATTCAAATACCGCGCTTAAGAAGTCAATTTTGGAAATTTCTACCAAGCAGAGGCAAAATTTTTCCACAAATCACGTTCCACAAAAAAATCTTAATCAATTCCCAATTCGTCGCATGTCACCCTCGAGAAAAAAAATCAAAACTTTTTATCATAATATTTTGTATCTTATTTGTTTATTTATTTTGATCGAAAAAACAATCGCGAATTCCAGAGCCGAAATCTGGTTCAGTTCGAATCTAGCCTGATTTCATTCTGGAAGCAAGACTGGCTCTGGCCATTTTTCATTTCACTTTTTTTTAATTCGAAATTTAATATTAAATTTTATATCCGAGCTTCTCCCGATTTATCCATAACCGGCGACTGGTTTCCGCAGTGCCCGTGTATTAGTGTCATCGTATCATAGGTAAAATTCTTGCAATCTAGAAAAATTTGTGAATAAATTTGTGAATAAATATTTTTGGAACCACCATAAAAATGTTGCATTTTTTTGAATAAATTTCACGTGGATACAAATTGATTTTTATTCAAAATTTATTTAACGATTGATTGAGGAGACAAAGGCACACGCTCAGCTCAAGGTGAGGAGTTGTGAGCGCTTGTTAAGGTATCTTGAACTCGCGCAAAAACTTTTGTTTTGTCTCTAAGTAAAAAGCCTTATCATACGCCATTATCTTATTCTGTAAATAATTAATGATAATGGCTTATTCGAATCTTCGATACGGTAGCAACCTTTCTTTGGAACAGGTTCAGTGGTTTTCTAGAAAAAAGTATTCGAGGCTAGAGTTACTATTAGAAATGCAATTTGATATGGTGTGAGATAACAGTAGTTCTACTTCCTTGGTTTGGTGAGTACTGCGCAGATGATAGCTCTGAAAATTAAGTCTAGGTTAAGATGTATTCAGGTATTTCGATGACAAAATCCAGATATTAGATAACTGCTTCCAATATGCAGTCTCTGACCAAAGAATTATCGCTACTTGCAAATTTTTTAAAAATGTTACAACTCCCCTTTTGGTATGGTCTAAGTGTTCGTGTTTTTAATTATCCTTCATTCACCCTCCGCACACGAGACCATAATATGGCAAATATAACCGGTTTTACTACACTGCTCGGAACGCAAACGACACACAATATTATGCCTCGTTAAATTTCTTGTTAAAAAAACAGAGCTAAAGAAATCAAGCCATAGAAGTATCATAATACATAGATATGTATTAGTTTTCAGGAGTTTAGTTTTTTGTGAAAAATGTTTCGTTAAGTTCTTCCACTCCTTTCGCTTAATTATCCATCCAAAGCACATGCACAGTCCCTCTTAAAATTAAATATTCCAGATCTCCCACTGAACCAAATTCCTTAAGGTCAGCCAAGACATATTGAAGTTCAATTAGTTTCACACAGATGGCGCCAAAAGTCACCTTAAAAAAGCTTACAACAACAGGTTTTTGCCCCGGATAAAGCTCTCACCCGAGTCCACAACCGTTGACGTTACTCCATAACTATACTACTCCAGCGAGTAACGTCACAGTGAAAATAACCGCCTCTTTTTTATTCTCAATCAAAATTCTTCTGGCATGGTCATTTTCATTATTTTATGGTGTGGGGTCTACTTGCTTTGGTAATCAAATTTCTTAGTAACTAGGCCGACTGCATTGGGCAAATCAAAGTGTTTTTGAACGAAAACGAATACATTATTTTGATTCTTGGAAATTAATGGTGTCATATATAAGTTAGATGGAAATAAAAATATTGTCGCTTTTAAACGCGTTCATTTTCGTTGTCGTTATTTAGAATTTCTGACTGGAATAAAACTGTTTTGAGGATGTATGTAGATTCGCCTATGGTAGATGATTTATAGATATTTTGTCGAATATTATTCCGTTCCCTTAGAATCATGAGTGAAGATAAGTTCCGCTTACGACATTGGACACTGTATGAGTCCCAATTACACCACAATAACACGATGGAGGCAGCAAGCTGTTAAATGTTTCTTGATGAATTTCGTTCGGGTGACATTTTTTGGAAATTAAAACCCACATCAAGAAAGCCTTCATACATTAATGACAAAGGGCTCTGTATGACCTCAGTATGATGAGAATAAATCCCACATTAACTTTTATTGATGCCGCCTTCAAGCTTGAAATTCATTAGACAACGGCTTTGTACTGGCTTTTATTTAAAGACTTGTTTTTGAGTCAAAACTTTTTATTTGAGTTCCGCACGAATTAAGGGTACCCTACCCATTCTCGGTTTAAAAAAATCGATTTTTTTTTATTGTCTTATTCGAATCTATAACTCTTCAAAAATATTTCCTGAAAGTTTCAAGTCGAAATTCGGAATACTCTTGGAGTTCCAGCAGATTGATGGTGGGCGCGTCAAATCGCAAATGCTTAGTTTCGCCGTGGCGCGGAAAATTACTTCAAAAACTTTAAACGCATTTTTCTCGAAACTATGTTTTTACGATTGGCGGGCATTGTAAGTCAAAAACTATAAAAGCGATCGTTCTGAAATTTTGATATGTTTTTCTAAACACCAAAAGCTATAACTTAGACTATTTGTAAAAAGATTGATGATGATCTTCTATTATTACAGCCTAATAGTTTACAAAAAAAAACTCGGATTTTGAAAAAAAAAATTCATAAGTCCACCATTTTGTAAATTTTTGCACTAAACAAATAATAATAGTCTATTCCCTAGCCAAACATGAACTCTTTAAAATTCCGTTCGATTTTTTGGTTTCAGACGTTCCAGTCAATTACAATCATGTCCGCCATCCAAAAAGAGGACTTTTAGTTGACCGCAAAAAGGGGCTATAAAATGTTCATACACAACTATGTTACATTTTTTTCTTGTTCTTAAGGTTTTCAATTACATGTATAAATATATCCGTACCTCATAAGTCGATTTTTCATCATTTACCGGCCCAATGAAAATCACAAAAATCAGAAATCGAGAATGGGTAAGGTACCCTTAAGCAAGATGTTCTTCCAATCTTCCCCTAACTGCTTACACAACAGTTACTAACTCCGCTTCTGGAGAAGGGTCAAAGTGATCTTCACCCCGAAGATCGGAAGATGCGGGCAAGAATGGCAAGAGATTAAAGACCAATAAGCGTGTCATCTTTTGTCCTAAGGACCTTATAAGCATACTAGGCGTACATGCACCTTCTTTCCATAAAAGGGGTCCTCTGCTTGCATCTCAGCATGCGTATTGCAAAGGGCGTATTGCAAGCTCTTCAAGAAGTAGCGTGCACCGTGAAGTCTTCCCTAGAATGAAAGCAGTTTACCCTGACAGCTGTCCTAGAATAAGAGGGCTCTTTTAACAACTTCAGAATAGTGGCCACCCAGGTGAACCTGGCGGTACCCGGGAACTACAATGGAATTAGTCAACGGATCCTTCGCATGCTGGAAACTAGAATCATTCACAGCGGTTGGGGCAATTGCAAATTGATAAAGTCACGTGGCACAACTTAGGGTGGAGTCCCCCGACCCTGATATGGTTCTTGGCGATGTACAAGATTCTAAAGACGGCACAATCAGTGATGGATATGGCTCTTGGAAAAGTTAGAGCATGGTCTAGCTGTTGTGAGCTATCCGTCGACTCAGAAACATACACGCACACAAACACAAACACGCAAACTGGGCCAAGTCCATAGAATGCCGTATGTACCTCGGTATGACGGAAGCGGTCAAAGTAATTTTCGATCTATGATTTATACATTCTGCCTTAAGCAGGTTTTTTGACCGAGATGGTAAGACAGGAAATGGTAATAGGACCAACCGACTACATGGTCGCAAAAATAAATTTTGGCTAAGCTAGGAGAGGAATAGGCCAGTGACGCAACCGAACATTTTCTTTGAGGATGTCCGGCTCTGGCCAATATTAGACATCGTATATCTGAAAACCTCTTCTTTGGATTTGTGGCTGTTCCGGATTTCAAAAAAGAAGATTTGATTCGGTACCTAAATATGATGGGTTGGATTTAATATCTCCCCTAGTGTACTGCCTGTTTTCATACAAAAGGTTTTCTCAGCTACAAAACGGCAATTCTGTCCCAGCACAGCTTGGATGGTATAGCCTACCTTCCCCTAAACCTAATAAATATCTCAACCTCATTAATTGTTTAACGTGTGGTTTTGTTCAACCATATACATGGCTGAAGTAAATTGACAATGGAAGTGAAGTTTGAACTAATGGCCTACCAGAACAAATGGATCTTTATCTTTTCTGATAGCTAAGATGCAATTAGATTGGGACTGGTCACTCTGGACACTCTGGTCAAACAGCGCTCTGGCATTGCATTGACATGACGAAGTAAGAGAGAAGAGACCCACCACTAGGAAATTACAGCCCATCGCTCCCCAAAAGAAGTAAGGTGCAAGAAATCCATGCCTCTTATTGTTATGCATAAGGGACAAGCCACTAGGCGGACTGCTGAACTTATTCAAGCGGTTTGGTCTGAAAATAGTATAGGGGTGTAGTAAAAAAGGTGAAACGAATGGCCGCAGTTCCTTTGGACTCAGTTCCTAAGGCAAATTTATTGGAAACAAACCGCTTTCTTCCAAACTGAAGAACCTCTCGCCAGGTGCCACATCTTAAAAATTCAATTTCTAACACCCCCATTCACTCAAAAGCATGTAGGTGGATTGTTTTCGCTATATTTTTGCTTCATCTACTTTGAAAACAAACAAAAAACACCTAGTGATAGTGTTCCATTACATCGATCTATCATTCCAATCTTTCCTATTGATTTAATCAGAAAATTGCATAATGTCCGTACAATTTCTTTTAATTCGACAATTTGCATACTGAACCGGTTCGATTGATGGTTGAAGATTTTTATTGTTTCCAGTAGGCATTTGTCTTCAAGTGTGGATGACTCATGTAAAGTTGGTACCAACTTAAAATTCAAACATTCTCTGTCTATTGCGAAGCAGCAATTTTTTTTTTGCTGAATATTTAATGTAACTTTATGTTTCCTTATGTTTATAAAAAATTCATAGTCCTATGTAAGTCAAGTCGTGTTTTTTGGAAGTAGTAATCTGTAAAAGGTGATGGAAGTAAACATTGAATATTTTACATAGGCTACAAAAAAGGTTTTTGTGTACCTTGTTTTGATCATGATCTAGCGGAATTGGGAATGACAACAATAATACCAAATGAGTATTTCCTTTATTACTACAATAAGTCCTGACTTCTTTTTGCTTCTATTGCCAAAAATTATGTGCAACCCAAGTTATTAGAGCGAAAAAGGCCGATAAAATTGTACTACTACTTCAGGGGTATATCATAGATTACTAAAACCCAAAAACTAGCCAAATTTTAGCCACGTGGAATTGTTTGAACAATAATTAACTCAAAAATTGATATTTTTTCGTTTTTTTGCGAATACAATAAAAAGTACTGGGACCGGTTCGTGTATGGCGAACGACGATAATCGTACGAAAAAAAATTGAAGTCGAAAAATTTTGTCGACGAAAATTTTAGCGTTCGCATAGGTCGAAAGAAAATCGTTCGTGTCCTAATGCAAAAACTCGATAACCCAAGAGCTTTCGAGTGCCTTTCGTCGGCTTCAGACGAAAATTTTCAATTTTTTCGACTTACGCGAACCCGAGACGAAAAAAAATTTTCGTTTTCGACATACACGAACCGGCCCCTGGTTAAATCACGTTCCTCTAAAGATTTGTAGAGAAAGAAAACTCTCGATCCACTTCTGTAGAAGAGAGTTGACTCTAATAGCTTTGAGTTGAGTTAACAGGTCTGTGCTAAAACTCTATCGAAAGCCGTGGAGTTATCTAGAGCAACCACACTAGACTCACCAAAACCATGCACACTTCGGTCGAGGTAAGGCAAACTAAAAGATCGCCAATGGATCTTCATTGTCACAAGACGTAGTTTATCGTTTATTAGTAGGTTGGATTCTAGATATCACATAAGATTTTTGTTAATTATTGTCCTCATGGTTTTGGAGAGAATAGACGTAATTGCTGTTGGGCGTAATTGCTATTGAAGGGAAGGCTGGAGTCATCTTTTTTCGGTATAGGCACATGGGCAAGTTTCCAAGAGTCAGGGTAAACTCCGGAGGAGTAGGTTTGATAGGGCAAAAAGTTTGCGTAGAGATTTATCCGAAAATGAGGACACCTGGCATGGCACTTCCAAGATGGTAGCCGAATTTTGCAATTGTGCCCCCCGATCACCCGACATGGGAATTAAACGAAAGGGTATGACAAGTGGAATACTATAGTCTGTGTGGCGTTATTCCAAATTCAAAATGGAGGCCAACACAAAATGACGGACTACCTTTTTATATACGACTCCCTCGGCATGCGTATCAAATGAAAGGGTATGATGAGTACAATCCATAAAGCTGTGTGACGCCATCTTATATCTAATATGGTGGTCGCCATGAAATGGCGGAAGATATATAATAGACTAAAAAGTAGCAAATTAAATATATATAGTTTACAAAAACTAAAAAATACCCTTTTATTTTAAAATAAACTAAAAGGGGTAAAAAATATTTTTAATGTAAAGGAACAACCTACTTTTCGAAATCAAGCTCAGAATGAAATTATTGAAGTTATTGGGTGCATCCAGCGCACTCAGCGGCTGAGTAGCGGCTAAGTGCTGAGCTCGTTGGATGGCTAGCTGAACTAAGCAGCTTAGCTCAGCGGCTGGCAAATTTCTCAGCGTAAAAATTTTATGCTAAGTAGCTCAGCGGCAGTGAATTGATTCATTTAAAATAGAAAAAATAAATTTAGCTGTCAAAATAAATTTTAACTTAGCTACCCATCCAGCCGACACATATCGCTGAGTTACTTTTTACGCTGTGCTATTCAGCTAAGCGGCTTTTCCGCTGACTGCGCTGGATGCACCCATTGGTAAAAATACATATAAATGAAAGAAATTCAATCTCGATAACCGTCGATGGTTATATTATTGGGTGGAATGTCGAACCCAAAACTCTAATCGGAAAGATAATAGAACAAACCAAAACCATTGTCTCACTTCCTCTACTTCTAACTTCGAACATCGAACAGGAGATAGCTTCCCAGCTTATTACGCCTAGAGCCGATGGAAGGAGTAAGGTCAGGGAATTTTTTGTAACAACAGACAAGTTATCTGGGTCGGAAGAAAGGAAAGGCAAAGGACCATGCCGCGAAGTTGATTCAAGTCTCTGGGATTGTAGTACGGCGCCCTAATCGCTAAACTACCAAGGGCTGTCCAATTACCATCACTTCTTCGCCATTGCGGTGAGTGTTCTAATAATCCAGTTTCGCATCGATGAGTACATTGTCAAAGCCCTTTAGCTTAGCTCAAAGATATAAAAGTATATGCTAGGTTAAGGGTAGTGAACCTCACGTTTGAATTGTTGGATGCTGTATGAGTTCATTTTTAAGCCACAATCGACAGGGTTAGCGGGAGACAGCTTCGTTGGAGTGTTATGCCTCCTGAAACTTCTAACCAACTACCAGACTACCGGGTGAACAAGGAGGAGTACCGTCCGCTAGATGAAGATCAGACCTAAGCAGAACATTTATTAACTGGTTAAGGTAGCGGGATGCCTTATTAGGACTGCCTTTGAGGACATATGAGTTTTTAATCTTCAAAATGGCGATATCTCATGAATAGCAATTCGTGCAGCAATAATGACATAATCTACAACCTCTGTAAAAAATATTTTATGATACGACTTAGCTCTTAAGAGATATATATTTGCAAAAAAAAAACTATTTTTTGACTTTTTGAACCTTTTTTTTGTTCCCGCCGATCGTTGGAGAAATTTGACTTCTCATTTATTGTACAATGATGTTTCAAGGGCTGTTGCAATTTACACCTGATCTCGATTTATGCCCCAGTTAAATGTATATTTAAATGGGTGTAAAAAACGCTGTATACACCTGTATTTTAGGTCTGACTGTGCCTCGATGTGATCTGTTTTGTCTGTTTTGTTTTCGTTCAAAATAAATGCAGTAGTTTTATATAGAGGTAAATTTCCTAGTTCAATTGATGATTTTTTCGGACCTAAAGAAATCCATAAATCATAATGTGGTTAGTTGTAAGAACTACGAAAGCAAAGGAAAATTCATCACCTAGACCTAGAGCGCTCTAGTGGGGATCTAGATATTGAAACCTGAGTTTAAGCTGAATTTTGATGTTATGTAATTAGATGGCTGACCTACAATTTTCAGTGGTAGAGTGTGCAGTATATTGCTGTGACTACAGGTCTTCTCTAGCCAAAAAATTTCATTTTACATTTGCATTACCTTATATTTATGTATAGGTACCGTTGCAGCTACGAAATAGAAATTAGATTGATTCGGTCTCCATAGCAATGGTCTGCAGAGTGTGCACCTTCATATAAAACCGTGTATTCTATTTGATTTTGATAGTCGCTGTGTAAAGCGATTCGTCTGTCACCCTTAGCATATTTTCAGCGTAAGTTTTAAGCGGCGTATGTTTTGTGTCGAATTTTATTGTTAGGCATGGAATGAGTTTCTATTTCGGTATTTAGTTGCAACTGCACGTAGGTTAGTTTATTGTAGATAATCATATGAAGGTATTAACTTTTTGGTTTTCAATTTGTTTTCGGGGCTCCCTCTGATAATTCGTCCCAGTTAACTCCCTCTCCCTGGGGTCTGACTGCGTTTATATCGTTGGGTCAGCCATGTTCAAAGAATGAATGACTCAACTGTGCTGAAAAAAACCCTGAGTCTACTACCAAATGGGAAGAGACTAGTTGGCAAACTATCGTCCAAGTGGAAAGATGGTGTTAAGGCTGATGCAGCAAAACAAAACTCCTAAACATAAGAACCTGGAGGCAAGCTGTAGAGCAGAAAGACGTCTTGAGCAAGACGCTGAAGGAGGTCAAGTCTCGAATTGAGCTATAGAGCAATCGGAGAATAAGGAATTTCACCAAAACAGTCCGTGATCCTGTTAGATCTTGAGACAAACTGTCAAACAATAAGCGAAAATACTCTAGAACATCTGAATCTATCAATAATTCTGGAATGTCATTCCAGCATATTCTGACAGCTTTAAAAAATTCTTCTTCCAAATTCTGATTCTGGTTTAACAGCTGATTTTAGATTTATATCCACAAAATACAAATCAGGTTTTAAAAATTTTGACAAGAAGGAGATCCTGATTGTATTCACCACTTAGGAATGTGGGATGAAAGAATTTTTGGCTCTACAAAAAAAAAATACATTTAAATTCTTTCGATATACGAACTATGCAAAATTCTGAAAATAGTGGTAGGGGGAGGGGGTGTGGTGGGGCTGTGGAGGACTTTATTTGAGATTTATACATTTTTGGTTCTAAAATTTCTATAAGTACGGACCATAAAAGCAATTAATTAGAAACAATTATTCCAATTAGAGTAGGTTTTGTTATCGCCAGTCTGGGCAAAAACGTTCTAACTACCCTTCCATAGATTTCAGATTCAATTATCACTCTAAGCATCTCTTATTTACAATTTTGTGTTTACTCCCAATTTTCCTGTTGCTTATTTTTTTGCCGTTGTTTATAGTAAGTAAACTGGAAAACCCGATTTTTGGGGTGGGTTTTCCCGTAGTAGTTTTTGAATGGATCTCTCTTTCGACTAAAGGCTTTTTTTTAGCAGAGCTAGAGTGAGTTATGGATGTTATGGGTTTGCATCGGGCACATCCACAAATAGTAAGAGGGTAAAACATGGTCTGTATTTTTTTTTTTGGATTAATAAAAAAATGTCTTCAATGTTATTAAAACAAACAAAAATAAATAAAAAATGATATTTTAATACAAAAAAACAACAATAACAAATATAACAACAATTTTTTCGTGATTAATACAATTATTCACACTCAAAATACTCGACATTTCCTCTCCGGATTCATCCTTGAACCAACCGGACAATTAAAGGCATCTGAAAATTCCTCCATATTCTGTAATGTACCAATAACACGATATTCCCGAGGACTATAATGAGTATACTGAATATAATTCGCAGCATTCCCCTCATTATTCTTACAATGAAACTTTGCAAAACCAACAAAAAATAATTGTATCGCTGTGAAGTTGAAATTTGGCAACCTTTCATTTTCCATAATAATTGCGTTATCCTTGTTCTTTTCCAGCCAATTTTTGTATAAGTTAAATGAAATTCGTAGACCAATGTTATCAGCGAAATTCTCTTGTAATGTTCCAAATCCGGCGTCTTCAACTCCAGTGAATTGAAGGAGATTTTCATATTGTTCAACTAGGCAGTCAACTCGTTCGTTGTAGGCATCTGTGGATTTGTTTGTCCACCAGTTACGGATAAATCCTTTTGGATCGAATATCTTACAAACTGGATCAACTGGATGACCAAATTCATGACCGATAAATGATCCTAGCCCTGCAAGATTTATTGCTTTTGGATATTCCGGATGATAGACGTACTTATGTATTAGTCCAGCTCTGATTATGATTCGGTTTTCTCCTTCCAAGTATCCTGCATTGACTTCAGTTGGATCGAAGTTCTCTTTTAACTGAGCACGATTTTGTTCCTGGAGATTGGTGAATGTTTCTCGGAATAAGTGTTTCATGAAATTTTTAACATTTTTGAAGAAATCTGTCGAATCAACATCCAAGTCCTGATAGGCAGTTTCAAGTTGTTCTAGTGTTGTTACATTGTTGTAATATCCAACAATTGGAGATATTGCTGATATTTTTTTCAGTATACCCACACGTGTCTTATCATCAAGCCAGTCGGTTTTTTTGATTACATCTAAGAATGTTGTCTTTAAATCATGGAATATCTCGAACATTTCTCTTTGTCGATTACTTGTTACATGATCGCGTATGAATATTGCACCAACGACATCTGGCATCAGTGCCTTTAGCTGCTGCAGGCATCGTGTCCCAGTGCCATTAACAATTTGATGGTAGCTTTTCGCGAATTTTGATAGTAAAAATTTCGCTAATACTCTTTTGTCTGTTATTGAAATCAAGTCTAAAATATCACGGAAGTATTGTTCATTGGAAAGGACTAGTTGATTTCGATTATTGAGCGGCGCGCCGAATACTCTTGTCATATAACGATCCCAATCTAGTCCTGGAACACGTTTTTTAAGCTCCTTGTATGTTATTTCCGAATAATGACGCTTTCCTAGCTTCCTTGGTGCAAAACGAAGCTTTGATAACTGTCGTTCAAACTTCAGAACGTCCATTGTTACAGACGTGTTCTGTTTGTATGTCGACAATGCATTATTAATATGCCAGCCGAATATGTTGTTGAGACTATGTTTCGGTTCGTTTTCATCAATGAAATTTGTTAATTTTGTTGGTTCAATTAGTAACACATAACAACCTGGATTTTTCGGATGTGGTATCGTATTGAACGAGACCAAAGCACCAATTCCATACAAAGCTAAATTCGCCGCCGTATCGAAATAATTGAAATTATCTGGATTCCATTCTTCATCACCATTCGGCAGAATACCTAAAGATCGAAGCACTTTCTGCTGTACTAATAGTCCTTCGTTATTTTTCCGTGACATATCATTGCACGAATCAAATATCAATTTCGCCTTTCGTTCAACTTCGAATTGTGTTTTATATTCCTTATCCAATTTTCGACTAAATAATGCAACCAAATCACTTTCTATCACTTTTCTAATCGAATCAAAAGTACTATAACGTAATTCTGGCTTGGCTTTGCAAACGTACTCATAGAAATTATCACAAGGATCAGCGGTGGGCAGCATTGTTTCGTTTAATATCTGTTCATATCCTTGAACAATTTCTTTGGTTGCGTTCTTTTTTATTATATTACTGTACGGTTTCGCGTTTAATACTGTTACGTAAAATACGAATAAATAAACTACTTTAATCCACATTTTTAATCTGTTTTTTTTTCTTTCTAAATTAATATCATTTATAATACGAAATTCACTTGAGCACGACTAGGTCCTAAACAGATATTCTACAAAATTCGCGAACAGCTTGGCTGACTAAAATTAACTAAAATCTTCAAGAACTTGACCATTCATTTTATAATCCTCCGAATGAAACTCGATATGGAAATAAAATTCTTGAAGAAAGCTTTAATGAAAAGAAAAAAATTTTGAGCGATTTTTTATATCTACATACATACAAATATATTTATAATGCCTTCGAACAGATCTTAGGTCAAAACACTTTTTTCTTCATTAAAAAAAAATATGACGAAAAAGGTATGAAGCAAAATAAAAGAATTCCAGGTGGAAAAAAAATATGCCTAATTCTCATTATTTTTTTTTATTTATTTAAACTTCTCCAATTTTTTTTGTAACGTTATTCACGAATTTTGCGGGGCTTATGGAATCAGGTGTGTTCGTTCATCATCGATCTCGGTCCTACAACACAGTAGCGCGAAGAAGAGGCATCTCGAGACCGGGGGCTAAAGAACCAGTTTACACCTGAGAGAGGTTTTTGAACGCTTTTAGAAAAATTTATCTCAGATCTACTTATTAATGCAAATAAATAAAAAAAAAACATTTTTTGTTATAACAAAAAAAACTGACGACCAGGCACCGAGCGTACAAGATGCGGTTATATAATATATTGATTGAGGTGCTATAAGAATAATTTATTGAAAAAACACCGGGGATTTTGATAATTAGATTGTAAACAATTTTTTTTAATAAACCTTTATATTTTTTGAGAAAAGTTTGACCTCCGTCATGTTTTACAAACAATTTACTATCTGCATATTATGACAGGAACTTGATCAATTTGAACAAAAGTTTACCTGCGATAAAATTGGATTTTTGAATTTTATTGTTATTTGTAGGTAAATGTAAAAAAAATCATTTTGGGATAAATGATGTCACGTGCTGGTAGACCAATTAAAATGACGCTTAAAAGTAATTTTATATTATTTTTTATGTTTTCCTAGATGTTTATGGAGTGATGAATGGGATTGCTTTAGGTTTTGCACAAAGTATCGGGTTGCAAAATTTATGGTAGAGGTAACATGTGATCAGATTCGATGACGGTGATGGGAAAATTATATTGATGAACGTGAAGTTTGTATTCGTTATTATCCTATTTGTATCAGAATGATGTCGAATTCAATACCTCCAAAATGAAGTATTGTTTTGATTCAAATAAAACGTGCAACGTCTCGCCATACTTTTTTTATATGGAAAAACCAAGCTTAGAAGTCATCCTTTATACTACCAGTCTGTCATGGCGTTCAGGGCATGATGCAACGTCTAGTAGTAAGCTTGGTTCGAATAATAGAACTTGTCAGTTGATGGTATAGAATAAATTGTCCAATCAATCAACAAATTTTTGCGTCAATTACCTACAACAGGAAACAAAAAATATGGTCATTTAGGAAAATGAATGTAAAAAGATTGGTTTTTTGGTTTGTTGAATTTTGATTGGTAAACCTAACCTAAAAAATCCCGGAAAGTGTAAAAAACGTATTTTAGCAAATAAAAGAAAACGGTATGTCTATTCGCATAAAAAATACGGGTCACAAGGGCCACGGGTTATTCGGGTCACGGGCCACAGGGCACACGGGCCATTTGATACATTAAAATAAAAATAGTTTTTATTGTTAAAAATTCAGTGTCCTGACGATAAGATGGGTTCAGGTATAAATAGGACCATCTGCACATCATTTGAAGGAGTTCGCTTGATTGATTTTTGCAAGTGGAGAGCAGCTCATTGATTCCTTGGTATCACGACAAAAGAGAGAATCACGAGATCGAGCTAAGATTCACGAATGGTTCAATGATCCAATTCCAAAGTTGAATTCGTTATGTCGCTGTGAAGGAGGTTATATGAATGTGGTTTTGCCACTAGCCAGTGTGAGCAGTACTATTAAAATCAATGATGAAGCAGTTGCTGTTATCCCTCTGACAATTTTTCAAAGAACTGGCATAGTAAAAATTATTATTGTACCATGGTAAAAATGAGCGACGAAGATGTTGGAAAGCTTTTGGCATATGAATTAACTCCATTTCGTCCGGCTCTGTTCAGCGAAAAGGAAAGAAGACATCCCACTACGATGTCTTCCCGGTAGAGGGCAACGCAACTGTCTATCTAACCCAAAGCATCAATGTAGTAGACGTCGATTTCTTTCTTCACCACATGAAATAGAGAGAGTCCTCTTACATTTCTTCAATTTCCGACCAGCATGCTGAAAATTGAACAGTGATGTAACAGCGCAAAACGGGCAGAGCAGAGGCGAAGAGGGAAAACAAAAACCTCGGTTGAAATTAACTTTAATGAAAGCACGATGATTACAGTTCAACAGTAGCATTTTTTGGTTAATGAAAAGACAAAACAAGACTAACCCATTTGCTTATTGAGAAAATGACGCAGTTTGGATAAAGCTGCTGTATTTCCAAAACTAGGAATAGTTGTGGACCTGATAATTCTTCTCAATGGGTTGGAATCATCATCTATCAACATGTACTTCATGAAGCCAAGCCGTGCAAAGATGGAGACCAAATTGTTTTCGGTGTGACAACTTTAACAGCTTCCATTCGCCAAGACGATCTTCCGTCTACATAGCTTCTTCGGATGCAACACCACCATCTCTTTTATGAAAACTGGTCTGTTGTAATCACTTACTTTACCTTTCAAATGCGGTTTCAGTGTAAGCTGTGTTCAACAAAGATATTGGTCTGTAGTTTTTGCAGCTCATCAATTCATTTTTATGGACACTATTGTGCCTAAAAACCATTCTTCTGGCATCTTGCTGTTTCTCCATAGTTTTACTCCTGGATTTTTATTACTGTAGCTTTGCTTAGCCGCACTTATTCTATTTCTGAAGTAACGTTTTGATTTTGACGTTTGACGTTTTTGAAAGTACACAGAAACCTACCCCAAAGTTTCTTCTGGAGTCATTATTGACACTGTAGATTATCGTAGCGTCTTTTCCTTCTAGGACTCCTTTACCAGTTCATCTTAGTTCTTGTAGTCCCGCGATGTGTATTCTATGTCGTCTAAGCTCGTCTATCATTTCTGCCACTGCTCCAGGTTCATATAATGTTCTCACACCATGTTGCAAATTTTACATCGTTATTCCTTAAATCAATAGTCCTGGGACGTTGCTGTGTTTTTGTCGTGAATCCTGACTATTCTGAGGCTGAGTTCTCGATTCCATAACAAGAATTGTTTTCCGAGGAGAGGTTGCCAACCTTTCGCCAACCTCCAACCTGGAGGACCGGATCCGTGATTTAGGCCCCATCGGGCACTGGGAACGTCCGTAGTCGGTTAGTCATCATTTTTTTAAAATGCTTCTTTATTTAGTGCCCTTCACAGAACTAAAGTTTACATCGATATGGTGAGTCTGGTGTGGTTACCTTATACCCTCGACACACAAGCACACTTAATCCGGGCTATGACGTCAGAATGACGTAGACTCCACTTTATTTTCATATCTTTTATATGGGTCTACGTCATTTTGACGTCATAATATGGATTAAGGGTGTTATTGTGTCTCCGGTATCAGATATCTCCGATGCTTTCGATAGAGTATGGCATTTTAATAATTTTAAACTATGAAGTCTTTTCGAATACACAAACCATTAAGTCGGTTTGACTAAATGTACGTAAGTCAAATAACGTGCGTTTCTTACTTGCACTATAGTTGGGCCTTAAGTGACTGGTAGGTGGTAGTATTTTGGTAGTTAAACGAAGGAGAGAAAACTCCAGCGCCTACATCCGACCTAATTTGAAGCCATGAATTTCAAGCTATGTAGGCAGATAGCTATGCCATAGTTAGTGGCAGACTAGAATATTTTCATTTCTTTCTTGAGACGATCTGGTCAAAAATTGGGTTGTAGTTGAATGCCCTTGTGGTGTAGTCCATATGTCTTTTCCAACCAAGAACCCCATTAGGTAGGCTTTGGGCCGCGCATACTGTCTGCTTCCTGATGTGTATGTAAATTGGAAATCAGGAGATCCAGAATTTTACTTTCATTGCTTCTGTGGAGGTGGTACACAAAGCTTCCTGAACAGATAGAAGAGGCGGAAGTACTGGTAAAATTGGTTTTGATTTGCAAATTTGATTGATAGCTTTCAAATCTTCAAAAAATAATTTGAACTTAAAAAACTCCCAAAATTATTAAAGCTTAAAAATCTCCCAAAAAAATAATATAACCTCTTTTGTCGGCCTGATAACACCGATGACATAACGAGGTTATCACCCTGACCCAAGATCTTAGCTTAAAAATTTCGTTTAGAAGATTCTCAACATAATTTGCAACGTTCAGTTAAAGTTAACTCTTCTAGTAAAATTGTTGCAAACGTGTACTTAAAAAATGACACTGTTAAGTTTTTGTGTAGTTTGTTTGTTGTCATTAGTGTTTCAAATAAGTTCGGCAGAAAATAGTGCTTTAAATGAACTAGCCGAAAGGGTTCAAATGACAACCCAGTCTTGGTCCCCAGACTATGCTTGTGATAATTTTTACGTGTATTCGTGTGAACAAAATGGAACCGGGTTTGCACTTAACAATACTTTGAATAATATCGCAAAAATTTATAAGGAAAGAAAAGAGGAGCTTGAGCGAAATTTCCCGGATTATCAACTTGTCGGAAGTGCAGAGGAAAAGGTGAAATTGTTTCATGAATCGTGCTCGATTTATAAGAATTATACGCCTGAGGAGAAAGTCGAGTTGATGAAATCGCATTATGGCAGCGCTCCTATATTCGATGCCAATTGGTCCAGGGAAGATTTCGATTGGATCAATGCTACAGCAGTTCTCGCCCTGCAGCAAATCGACGTATTGATATCGTCTGAATTCAATGTTCATTCGGCAAGCCCGAAACCAATTCATTTAAAGATATCTGCGAATCTTCTGTATAGTAAATTTGAATATTCAATAATGCAGAGACTTTTCCTTGAGCATATCGTTGGGTACCATAATCTAACACTTGAGGAGCAAATTGTTTTCGATGCAAAAGAAGCACAGCTGGGAGTTTTCGATAAAGAAGTTCGACAATTTTTCGTGAAATCTGGAGATAACCAGAAGGAAGACATAACGTATGAGGAGTTCAAGGAGAGATTTCCAACTGTCAATTGGGACTCGTATTTCACAATAAAGTATGGCCAACACCCAGAAGAGTCTGAGTACATTCTGCTTGTTGGAGGCGATAAACTCAAGAGTTTGATAAACTTAGTCGACAACACTGATGAGGAAATTGTTGCTAATTACTTATTTGCTCATTTCTTTGATAATTTGGCATACGTTGATTACGTTCAATGTGGTTTTCTATGGGATTACTTTCCAGAGATTGTAAATAAAGTTTACCTGCGAGAGTATGTTGGTAATGATAAGCTCTCTGCGTTTTTCGATGTGATAAGAGAACTGAAAGTGTCTTTCAATGAACTGATTGAAAATTCCGATTGGTTAGACGAGAACACAAAATTGAACATGCTTGAAAAAGTATCGTACACAAAAGCGAATTATGGTTATTATAAATTTAGTAAGACCACAGCTGAATGGGACGAGGAGTACAGCGATTTGGTGATAGATCCTCTCGATTACTTAGGTAACGTTCAAAGAACCATTCGGCAAAGAAACCGATTGAGTTATGAACAGGTCAAGAAGGGCCTGACTCAATTCGACTTCAATCCAACACAATTCATTGATAACTACGTCGAAACGATAAACACAATTGTCTTCACTCCAGAAATATTCAGTTTCCCACTCTACGATGCAGCATTCCCAAAAGCTACAGTAATGGGTGGACTAGGATCATTTCTAGCTCATGAACTGGCGCATGCTATCGATCCAGTTGATAAGGACTTAAACGGACATGGTCGATACATAAATTGGTGGACGAAAAGCACTAGTGACGAGTATAAACAACGCACCCAGTGCTTGGTTTCGCAGTACAACAAATTCGTTGAGCAAGACTACAGCTTCAACATTGGTAAGTCTGCTTTAAGAGAAAACTTCTCGGATAATCTGGGATTTAGGATTTCGTTGAATGCATATCAAAAATGGTTGCGTCAACATGAAGATAACGATGAAGTTATGAGCGGAGAAAAATTACCAGGATTAGACTTAAATGAAATGCAATTGTTCTTCTTGGGATACGGTCAACTGTTCTGCGGGGAGAAGGCCAATGTATCGCTTTACAAAGCCGATTATAGTCCAAATGAGCATCGTGTTGTTGGTCCGCTACAAAATTGTAGAGAATTTGCAGAAAGTTTTAATTGTCCTGAAGGGGAATCTAAGATGAATCCAAGCAATAAATGTGTTATTCTTTAGTTTAATGTAATAAAAGACGAGTTATTTATGTTTTTGTTTTCAATTTATATTGTTTCATGGGACCAGTGGCGGATACAAGGGGGGAAATGAGGGACAATGATGATATCTAATCAAGTTAGGTCTGTATTTGAAAATCATTTTAGAAGCTACATCTAGGTACAGCAACTCTGTCAGCTACTTGGTTAACACATTTCCTACGGTTAGATTTGAGCAGGACTTATGCGAGGCAGTACATTTGTCCCATACACGACGGTAAATTGTACTGAGGCCTCAATTAAAATGTGCTACTACTCTTGGTATGAGCGTATAAACGTGCACCATCACCCGCCCAAACCCACGAATCTCAAGGGACACGTAGAACTGCCGCAACATTGCCGAATTCAGCTTCTTCTTCTTCTTCGATAGCCCTACAGCCCAATTCGAGCCTTGGCCTCTATCAGCTTCTAAGCTTCGGTTGTGGATAACAACGGAAATATGTGAAATGCGCAAGATCAAGTATGCACGCACACGAATCCAATTCGAGGAAAAAAACAGTGCGCATACCCCAATCCCAAATTTTTCGAAAACAAAAAAAATACCCCCTCCACCGTAAAAGCTCGTTTATGCCGGATTTTGATTCTCGTATATTCAGGCATATTGGGACTGGTTCCATTAAATATCATTTACTTTTACTGAAATGTCACATACATCTTGCGCGCGCATCACGTTAACGCGTTCTATGGGCCCGCATCTTAAGTTTTCACGAATGCAACGAGGTCAGGTTCAGTGCAGTGATAAAGTGAAAAAGCTGTGTAAAACGACAAGTGTAAACTTTTTTTTCACGTTTTCACTGCACCAAACCAGAATTGACACCCTGGTCTCATGTAGACAGGCCCTTGTGCTTATCCGAGCGGGAAAAACCTAAGCGCTACTAAGACGAGCAAATTTGGAGCGCTGTTAATAATCTCCGATTTGAGCTTTAAGGAGTTGTGTGGGGCGAAGAAAACAGACAAACGGTGGTCAAGCAGCATATTGGACGTGGCCGGTACTTAGTTGGGAGACCGCTCGGTAATGCTGCTGTCGACACGCGCGTTTAGAAGTTCGAAAAGGCAATTGCAAAAGGTGAACAAAAATTAAAAATTATAAAAAATTATCTAAGACCATGTATGAGTCACGTTTAAATAATTTTATTGTATTCTATTTGTGATACCCTTTCATTTGATACCCACGGCGAAAGGGTTGTGAAGAAAATGGTAATCTGCCCCCTTCAAATGGCCGCCAGGACGATAGCGATTTATTGAGTATACTATATTGCTTATTGTATTTTAGTTATCATAGCTTTCATTTGATATCCAGGTTGCGGTTTTGTGAAGAAAATATTATTCCGCTCTCTTGAGATGGCCGCCATGGATCTAACGGTATATTGAGTATATCATATTGCATTGTCATGGGAGCTAAAGCTGTGTGCAAAATTTCAACGTAAATGTTCCATAGGGTCTTCACTAAAAGACGGGGTCAAGCTTACTTTTAGCTAATTTCGTTTAGCTTCCTAGATTTTTGCAACAACAAGACTCCTAACCGGCGGCAAAGCTGCTAAATAGCTACTCTCAATGCAATCCCTGGGTAAAGGGTTTAAAACATCTTTTTACATCATCACTATTCACCTTTACAAACTAATGATGTATAAACTCCTTTTCAACAATTAGCGATTTAATTTACTCAGTGAACCAAACATTGGATTTAGCTAAGAACGTTTTACTTCGCATAGGCACACTCTCATCATAAAGGTTAAGGAAAATTCTATTAAACTTAGCAATTTTGTCATCAACGTCAATCATTGTCAGTCCACGGCAGACAACAACGTCTAAGGTCTAGAGTCTAGACGTTCCTGGTCAATATAGGTAAACGACAGGTAAACGTTTTCATATTTAAATATTCTCCTGTACAAATCCCTACAAACCTTCAATAATCCTTCAATATCGAGTCCTTTAAAAAATCTACATACACGTATGATAGATTTACTGTCATCTTCGGTTAATTACAAGAACTTGATAAGCACTTAAGTACTCCTCGTTGACAGTTTAAGTGCCCCATAATAAACGACGATTTTACGTACGTGCTCAATGGATTGAATAAATAAAATTTCAGTGAATTCCCGATATCGCAGGCCACCCCCGCATGGCAGGTTTCTTGTAATTAGACCCAAGTGGAAGGGATATGGGTTTGTATGACCGTGTTTTATGTATAGAAAATCACTTTTGGTTTGTTCAGTAAATTATTTTATCCTAGTTGATTTTTGGGGGGATTTTATCTTTTTATTATCTTATCATCATAACAAATCAATAATTATCGTAAGTGTATTCAGAGAGACAGTCAGCTCTTACGCGAGGTAATTTTGTTTTTGTGCTGTTGTAGGAGAATAATGAAAAAATATATGACTATGTACTAAATGATAACATAAAATGTTTCATTGCTTAGATATGAACGAAAACAAGGGGAAAACTATTTAATAAATATTAGAATATACTCTATTTATTTGTCTTGGATAAACTGGCGGCAGCTTAAACTTTTTCACAACTAAATTTGTAGAAATTAAAAGTAGGTCAAATTAAACAAAACACTTTTTATCATAGATTTATAAATGTCGATAAAGTGTCTCTACACAACATTAAACCATAGGAAAAGGAGTTCAGTTCAGTCCAATATCAAATAACACTTTCGTTTCATATGCCAATTTTTAGTTGTGACAAGTCACAAGTCATAAGCAAGTATGGTCAGATTAATATTGTGACGAATCTTGTAACAGATCGCCTGTTTCACATTTTCCGTGAAAAATCACAATATTCATCACAAGAATTCCATCACAAGAATTCCACCACAATTGTGGTAGAACTGTGACATGTCAAATGTTGTGAAATTGTGATCAACTTTTTCTATGAATAGTAATTGTCATTATTTTAAAAAAAAGTCTTACCAAAGAATATCTCCAGCAACCACGCAACTGAAATCGCTTGCGGCAAAGTTGCAAGCTAGTTTCAAATCGGTGTCGCTCCTATTGACCCCGTGTGTGTATTTTCAGTTCCTTACACGTGCAAGGTCACGAAACAGTTACGTATGCAACTGGGATTGCACATCAGTCGACTCACGCCTTGTATGTACTCGTAATCGTAATCGACCATACCAAACGCAAGAGTCGTTTTACCAAGCGGTCCCCCAACTAAGTACTAAACACGTCTAACGTTGCTTGACCTACGAAATCGTACGAGATACGGTCTACTGAGTATGCTACTGACACCCTTTATAGTCACCAAGAATATTGCTCGTCTTTTTCGCCCTATACAATTTTAAAAAGCCCAAATTATGCTCCTTTTAATTTAAAAAAGTATGAGAGTACTGTGCTTTGTTTGGACTATTCCGTGCGTCGTGTATTGATGCCTGTAGTGGTCTGCATTTGAAAAAGTGGAGTTTTTACTCAGGCGAACCGTGGCTGTTTTGGGTGCTATGCAGGCCTTTTGACGCTGTTCGTGTCTGTTTAATATTAAGAGCGGATGAGCCTTATTCATACTCGAGTTTTTTGTGTAGAGAACATTACGGCATAGTCGCATTTCTTGCTGACCGAGGATGAACCTACTTCAGATAAGTCCATCGAAGACCCTTTGTATATTTCTTTCATCTCTGTCCTCTCTGATTTGCTCAAAAGTACGAATTTATTATTTACAGATACCCTAAAGGTTATGTTATACCTCCCTCCTTTGAACCTTGTGGCAAGGGAAAACGACTATCGCAGGCATTAGAATAAAAGAATCTGGATCTTGGACCAGAATCAGGGGAGGACACTTTAAAGTGCTACCACAGAAACCGATTTTCCCACAGAAACTTCGCATTACCGATGTCATCTTTACGAAGAACTAAGAGGTCCACATACCTTCACGTCATGAATGAAGTAATAGACCACATAGTATTCAGGATGCCATAAACTTATTCACTGATAGCTCTAAGCTCGAGGGTCGAGTGGTAGGAGGACTACCCGATGTAGTCTGTACTGTAAATCTGACGAACTGGCTAGGAAAGGTACGACCGCCACTCTCATTCCTGGAAAGGAAAGGGTTGGTATGTCTTGGGTTACCTTAAGGCCCCCATACACGGTCCAATTGGTTGTACAGCGAAGTGCGGTTGTACAACCAAAACTATCGATTGTGGGCCGGTCGGCCGATCAAAATACATTGCGCTTATAGGTTTGATGAAAATCTGGTTGTACAGCCAATTTGACCGTGTATGGGGGCCTTTACATTGGGAGTACTGACCGGACACTGTCTGATAAAGACGCATACGGCCCGCTTAGGTCTCGTAACCTACGATTTTTAGAGGCTGAATGAATTTGGACGAGGAGGAAAGTGTAAAATATCTTCTCTGTCTACTGCCCAGCCCTAAGAAAAAGGAGACCTACCACTTTTGGTGAACTCGAAGTTTGGATCCCTCAACTAAGAATATTCATTACATCCTCGAGTTGGTTTAGCGAAGAAGGGACACTTTAACATCAGGTTTAAAGTAGGATCATTGGCATCACAATGGGGCTATCCCTTTATTCTAAGTGTTTGGGCTGTGCACCAACAGCTCAGTCTTATCTAACCTAGCCTAACCTATGCATTTAGTGAAAGCCTGAATCTAATATGACGTACCGTACCGTAACTATATCTAACCAAAAGTACGTAACCTAAAGTACGGTCAGCTGGTAATGTTCTAAATTGACTTAATAAACTTGACAAATGTTCGTTAAATTCTGATATGTTATATATGGTGCCGTAAGAAGTGCAAGTCCCCAAGCAATTTTTCGATTAACTTTATTCCTTTTATTTTGCTGAGCACTCCTAAGGTGTTTATATTTCTCCCACAACTTAAATAAATCAAATAAATCGCTTAAATTTGCATTTGCCGAATCCATTTTATACATGTCATTTGTCGCTTAACAATTTCATTCGATCATGTTCCAAATTCATTTGGATCATGTTCCAAAATAATGTAACCACGCTCAAACTATTTCATTATGTCTTTTAACAGCGAAAACCCGCATATCTGAACCAGTTTTTGCAAAGACAATAATAAATACCAGGGTCTGCATTTCGAAAATCTCATCGGAAAGTGCAAATCCCTGATAGAGTGAAAATTTGTTTATCGTTCCAATTGACGCTTTCAAAAAGCTTTATTTAAATATTCAGAGTTGCCTAAGTAAATATAGGCAACGCTATCTGCGCAAATCTAATCAGAAAGAAAAGGGCGTATTAAGAACGTTTTCACTTGTTTTCCTATAACTATCAGTTCAAGTTTTCGGTTTGATCCGATAGTCGGCTCCGATGAAAAAGTAGCCTAAAAAATAGCCAAGAAAATACTGAATTTTCCCGTGATGGTCCCAAGATTGGATTAGTAGTTTTCGAGCTACAAATGGAATCATAAAAAAGTTTCCACTGGGTATCCTCCGACTATCGGATCAAATTTTCAATCTGACCGATAGTCGGATCCGATAGTCGGTGAAGAGTATAATGAAGTACCTAACTTAAAACATGCCCGCGGAAATACTGAATCTGCCGTTTTCGAAATTAGCCTGGACAAACAGACAGCCAGACATATGGCCAACTTGTAAATAACCATATGGGTTTAGAAAATTTCAAAATCACAGGCAAACACCCACTCCAATTATAGATAAAATAAATGATATATCTGCAGGGGAGTGTATAGTGGGCGAATCACTCGTTTAACTTATCAGTCGGTATTAGTTTTGGCATTAGAATTGTGTAACTTGTTACATAGTGCTTATGTCCCCACAAAGACTGGCTTAAAAAACTAAAGGAAGTTAGAAAATATCAGTAGCTTTAATTCAAGGCAAAATTCAGCATAAAGGACACATTTACCATAAAAAAAAACATTTCTTTACAGATAAGTGGATTTCCAAACGTGTTCCTGTTTGAGAAACTCCTTATATCCAGTGGCAATGAGAAGAGATCAGATTCGGGAAAATACAAGCTGGAATCCGACGATCGCGTTCTGTGGGCATCGCAGCAAACCCGCCTGAGACGGGACAAACGGGATTTCATAATAAAACCCTACGAAGATTACTTCGATTACGCTGCGCCCAGCATTGAAGAATACAAGGACCCTTATCGACCAGTCTTCAACGACGAGCTGTGGAGCAAGCAGTGGTATATGGTATGGTAACCACTAATGGTGTAAAATTTAAAATAAAATGAAAATCGTGAAAAAATCTATTTTAGCAAAAATCCCTCAACAGGACTGGACGCAAAAATCTAGACTTGAATGTCCTCCCCGTGTATGCAAGAGGCATAACTGGCAGAGGAGTTCGAGTGGCGGTACTCGACGATGGGCTGGAATACGACCACGAGGACTTAATTGAGAATTACGTAAGTATTTTCCTCGGGGGAGGGTTTTTTTCCCTAAGTGGAAAAATAAAAATTGAAATTACTTGAAGGATCCGGAGATAAGCTGGGACTGCAACAACGACGTTCCAGACCCACATCCCAACTACAAGGACTTAAGCAATCGACATGGCACTCGATGCGCGGGAGAGATTGCAATGGTAGCAAACAATAAAAAATGCGGCGTGGGGGTGGCGTTCAATTCAAGAATCGGTGGAATAAAATTACTGGCTGGTGATGTCTACGATCTGATTGAGGGCATGGCATTAGGATTTGCACATGATAAGGTTGACATCTACAGTTCCTCGTGGGGACCAACAGATAATGGACGGACGTTAGAAAAACCTGGGATATTTGCGTCGAAGGCGTTGGAACGTGGAATAAAAAAAGTAATTAATAAATAAATAATAATTTTTTTTTCCTAAATTCCTTGTATTTCTTTCAGGGCCGCAATGGTCTTGGAAGCATTTTCGTTTGGGCCAGCGGCAATGGCAGAGCCAGAGACGATAACTGCAATTGCGATGGATATGCTGCAAGTATATACACAATCACGATAGGCAGCGTTACTCAGCAGGGTGATGTGCCCTGGTATAGCGAGAGATGTCCTTCGATATTGGCTGTTACTTATTCGTCTGGAGCTTTGGATGATCAAATGATTGTAAGAAAATGACTGAACAATTGAACTTTGAACTAAAATTTTTGTTTTCGTTTGCAAAATATAGGCCACAACAGATTTGGGCAATGCTTGTACTGTAAAACACACTGGAACATCAGCATCTGCACCACTTGCTGCTGGTATTGTTGCACTTGGATTAGAAGCAAAGTAAGTTTTCTATTTCTAGTTTTAATCACAGAGGCATGGTCTTATACTTTTCTACTTTCTATGTCTTACTTACTTATCAGGATCTACAACTGGGATTCTGTCCTTGCCTCTCGTAACTTCTCCTTTACCTGGTCGCGATTTCATTGTCTCCCTTAACCGATTAAAAAAAATATGCGCTTACAACATAACGAAATTGATTAAGTTCCCTAAAACACATTCAACAATACATTTGGTGCAGATTCTTTTTTTTGGCTTACATTTGCCTTCGTATGCCCGCTTGTACAGCTCAGTACTTGGCCGTTTAAATCTTTTGGTCAAGTTTGGCCATCGTGAGGTCGTGTGTACTATCATTAAAAATAGTTAAAAACTCTACCTGTGCTACTTAAAAGCCAAGCGGCCGGTGTTTGCCCGTTATAAGTCCATGTTTTATTTTTACTCGGGTATCGACGAGATCAACAATGCTCCGAAGGACTTTCCTCTTTTATGTGGAAAAACCTAGCTTAGTAAGCACCTTCTGAGCTACTTCTCCGACATGTCTTTAGATGTCCGACATTAAACGGGGGTAAGGCGGTGAACCTAGAATATTGAACGAGTTCCCATATACTGAATGCAAAATTAAGTAAAAAGTAACTCAGCGAAATGAGCCGGCTGGATGGGATAGCTGAGTTCAAATTTATTTTGACAGCTAAATTTTTTTTATTACTTTAAATAACATCAATTAACTACCGCTGAGCTACTTAGCATAAAATTTTTACTCTGAGAAATTTGCCAGCCGCTGAGCTAAGCTGCTTAGTTCAGCTAGCCATCCAACGAGCTCAGCACTTAGCCGCTACTCAGCTGCTGAGTGCGCTGGATGCGGCCATTCACTTTCATTGGAATCGGAATACAACTGGAAAAATTCGTCCGCTAAGTTCTGATCATAAATTTGTTATTTGCTATCTTAAGAAACCCCAGATTGGCAAATTCATATTCGGGTGGCCACTTTGAATTTCGATCATATTTCCGCGGCCATTTGAAATTTCGAAAATCTGTCTTAGGTACGTCGTAGAATACCCCCACGGACCTTCATGCAAAATTTCGATAATCTGATGACTGATGCGCCCGCTATAGCGCAACGGACACACATCCACGCAAACACGCAAACATACAGAGACTTTTTTTATTAATAGAGATTGACATACAATGGTTCCAAATCAATGCTTATGGGAAAGTCTAGTTCCTTAACTGTTACGTCGATTTCCCTGTGAATAATCAAAAGAGCAAGACCGTTCAGCTGCTGTTCTTCCGTTGCACTACTTTGCCAATTCTTTAAACGTCTTAAAGTTGAAAAACTTCCTTCGTTGCTCCCAATGGTCACAGCTAAGGTAGCTCCAATCTTCAAAAAGCTATCGAAGTTCGGAAATGGTGTCTGGTCACTAAAATGTAAAGCATCGATGAATATGTGTGTGGGTTGGACGATGGACTGATATAGACTGACGAAAAGACTGGTGTGCATAGATACTTGCTCGACGATATGATTCGATCGAATAAATCATACGAATAGATTTATGAAGCCGCAGTTTTTTTACTATTTAAATTTTCGTCGAACTTTGGGAATATCAACGTGATACTTGGGAAAGCGCTGAATAACGACCCACCATTAGTCACGGGGGCTCCCGGAGCGCGTTCAAAAACCTTACTATGGTTAACCATGGTTAACTATGGTAAACTTTTGTCGTTCAAAAACTCCGTGGTTAACTACAACATAACCACGAGCATAACTTTTTGGCGTTCAAAAATTCCCGTGGTTAACCATGGTGTAGTTAAATTTTAACCATGCTCGGGAGCATGGTTAGCGATAGTTAAGAAGAAGAAGAATAAAAACAATTTTTTGACATTTGTTTTAATGTTAATAATGAACAAATCAAAGTGGGATTTGTGAGATTATTTTAAATAAATAATTATTGGAATTGATTGAGGCAAATAGCCGACATTATTTTATGGAAATTTTTTTTAAATTTTCTTTACCACGTAGTTAACCACGGTGCGTTCAAAAACCTCCATGGTTAAACATAAACTTTCGTGGTTAAGTGAAGTGATGTAGCATAACCACAGCTTACCTCGTGGTTTACTATAGTAAGGTTTTTGAACGCGCTCCAGGTAGCTTTTAAAAGATTTCAGCTTGTGAGACTTGAAATGACTGCAGCAATCTTAAAGCCGCAACGCCATTTCACCTGCTCGGCTCAGTTCCCCTTTTCGCTAACGCTACAGGCAAAAAATTCGTTCGTAAATAGAACAACCTAACTGTAGAACAAACTTCCACAGTCTGTATTTCTCAACTCTTACAAATTCCAAGAGTTCAAACGCAGGCTTCATCGTCATCTCCTTCACACCTGACAAAGGGTGATCCGGTACAATGAACTGTTACGTAAGAAAAGTTTTTGGATCAACTGAGTCGTTCATTGATATAAACCCAAATAATTTCGCGCCAAATGTTGTTATATCCAAAGGAGAGTTCTTAAAATCTAGTAAGGTGCAATATTACACCTGAGAAAACTATACATACATAGGTCCGTGCTTCTTTCAAAACGACAATAATTGTTCTATAGAAATGGGATTGATTGGCATTCTATGCCTAAAAACTTTTTAGAAAAAGAAGCAACTCAACAAAAATCGTTAGTTGTGATTCCTAGTTGAAGCGTCAGCTCACTCGGCTGCACCAAGAATACTGTTCTTGAGTCCTTGTTGGAGAACCTTTGATATTCAAAAACGCATTTATTAGTGTACATTAGATTATTGCCTTTGAAGCCGTTTTCGTGAATCACGAATCGCTCGTTCACTCTATTAATTATAAATTTTTTACTATACAGTTATTATAAGTTTAAAATACTAATTGTTTTTAGTCCAGACCTAACATGGCGAGATGTGCAACATATCATAATCAAAACATCAGAATACACCCCTGTAAAGTTCAACACGGGATGGCAACGAAACGGAGCAGGACTCTTCTATAGCACCGGCTTAGGATTTGGTCTTATGAACGCTGACGGTTTTGTTTCAGCTGCAGTTAGATGGAAAACTGTACCAGAAAAGATTGTCGATAAAGTTCAAGGTAATCTACTATAAATACAATTCATAAAACTCTTTAAAACTTTCAATCATTTTCCAGGTTATACAAGCACAAGTCCTAACGAGCAGCTTGAGACTCCTTCAAAGCACTTCACAAATCGAACAAAAGTGTTTTTTGAATATTGGGACAACAGGATAAGGTTCCTGGAGCATGTCCAAATATCCGTCAACATCGGTGCTAGACGTCGAGGAAATTTAGAAATATTCTTGAAATCACCCAGCGGAATGCGAGTCCCTATACTTGAGAAGAGGGCCCGTGACAACTCCAAGGAGGGCTTTGCTGACTGGACATTCATGTCAGTGGCGACTTGGTCAGAAAATCCAAAGGGTCAATGGGAAATGGAGATTGTTGATACTACACCGAAAATTGGTTATATTTTAGTTGGCAATTGTCATTTGATTCTCCACGGAACTGAGGCGAGCCCGTTTATAAGATAAGACAAAAACTGAGAGACTAGAATTGCGAAATGTGTATAATAATCTTCAATAAATTATTTTTCATTTTTCAGGCTTTATTCGTTCAAATTAAATTAAAGTGCATGTGCAGTTTTTAGTTACTCAAACGATTTAAAAAAAAAAAAAAAAATTAATTAGGATTAAATCGGCAATTTTAAAATGGAAAGAAATACGAATTTACGTTATTGCCCAAATTTTTTCTCATAATAAAGTAGGTACGTTCAAAATTACTTCGCAGACAGATGCCGTCAGTACTATTACAAAAGTTCTTTTTCGTAGTGAAGTTCTTAAATTAATTTATGAAAAAATGCAAAATTCTAAGATCAATAGCTTACAGGATGACTAGCAGTATTATTGAGAAAACACTTTACAGAACTGAAGTTGATTCAAGCAAACAATATGGGCTATTGCTTTTAATCTAAGAATAATGATTTATTATATAATCATATCCTTCTCAATAAGGTGTTGATTTCGTTACTTATCCCTCCTAGCTATGTATTGATCACTATTTCAATCGTGATTACCAGTCAATAGTTGTTACATAATTGCTTGTAAATTAAAGACTTAAGTTCCTTTGCTCAAATTCGTTTGTCTAATGAAATCGCCACTTCTCATTTTCTTTTTTCAAAATCTAATGATGATCTAATGTAATGATTCAAACCTGCAGCATATTTGCTTTTGCATGCTCTTTAATGAAAGGAAACCAAATAAAGTTTAAAGTGACGAGCTTTCTGTCGAATATTATTGTAAGCTTAGAATGAGCCTCTCCTCCTGAAACAAAGCATCCATATTTAGGCGTTAGTTATTTGTAATCATATGAGGGTTTTAAATCGTTGTGTTCCAATATATTTTCGAGGGCCCCCTGACCCGGGGCCTGGAGCGATTAACCCCAGCTGCACCCCCAATTCAGCCGAGCCTGCGCATCTCTTTATAAGATTAAAAATACTCAGCGGTGTTCCACAAATCGAGTGAAATGGAATCGAAATCGGAATTCAATTTCACTCGAATTCAAAATTGATGTTCTGAATTCCGAGTGAATTTCGTTTGTTCGAAATCACTTTCGAAAATACATAATTTGGTTGACACTTAAATTTTTTATTTATTTTGAGCATAGTTTGTGTCCGAGTTAAAAAAAAATTAAAAAATGTTGTGCCCCAAACAATGGATTTTGTGTTAATAGCTGCAGTAATTGAAGAAAGAGAGCTTCAAAGGAAGGAAAAAATTAAAAAAGATAATCTTCTTGATTCCTTTTGAATTATTTATATATGCGCAATATAAGCTGTACAAATAGTACACATTTGTGTTACACTTCATTATGAAGTATAACATCCACCACAAATGCAGATATAGAAGTTATCGACCCAGAAAATGTTGAAGAACAGAGAAGTGATGCTATTAGGGTCAGAGATGACTAATAGTTTAGAAGCTAAATATTTTATAAGAAAAGTTAAATATAAATTTAAAAATAATTCTTTATTCAGTCTTTTAAAAAATAAAAATTTCATTATATCAAAAGAAACTATTAAATAAAAAACATAAAAAACCCTCTGCATTAACTTTTTGGGCTAACTCTTTCCAAACGTCCTCAACAATTAATTTGTCTTTTTTTGTATATCTTCTTGCTATTGCGGGATTATTTCTCGCAAATTCACACATTTTAAAATAAATCACAGCGCTTCTCCTGTTATTTCACTTTCAAATCACCAACAATAACTAAAACGGTTTTATTTCGAGTGAATTTCGATTTAATCGAAATGTGGAACACCTAATTTCGATTTGTAATTTCTATTTCACATATATGAAATTAATCGAAATGTAGAACACCTAATTTCGATTTCGAGTATCAATTTCACAAAAATCGAAATGTGGAACACCGCTGACTATTGGTTTGTCCAAAAAGTCGCGCGAACACTGCAATCTGCTAAATTTATTCTGTGACCCTGTATAGTTCATTTCGAGGCTTTGGGCGTAACATATACTGAGCCCTGATCGAATTTCCATACTACTTTCAGTCTTTGTAAGATGTCACCAATGTTACAATAATTGGTCCAATATTTCAGGAGGAAATTAAAAATATGCGATAACTTGTGATTGTGACAATGCTTTGCTTGAACTTAAGATGATATTTTACCGTTCCTTCCCAGAAAGCAGAAGAATCCCAGAATGACTTTAAGTGACAAGAACGTTTTTGTCTTAACGTTATATATTTCAATGCTTTTGGCGTAGTTCTTACAATACTGGGAGACGTATTCCTTATCCCATTTGTGAAGATCCGATCTTAATTCGCGTTATTGTCGAATAAATATTGCATTTGCACCATTATTTCGTTGCGGTGCGACAGCGAGGGAGGCCCAACCTTCGCTGGAAGGATGGCGTGGACCAGGACGCTCAGAGTTTAGGGATGCCAAACTAGATGACATCGGCTCAGAATCGGGACCGGTGGAGAGAACAGTTGCGCGAGGCCAGGACCAGATCCCGGTTGTAGAGCCGTTAAAGAAGAAGAAGAAATTCGCCATACTTTTCAGGATAACAGTGCAATTTTTAGCATACAATTTCATACAATTTTTCTATGGCCATTACTTTAGCTTACAAAACTGTGACTGAATGACCCAATACCTAAGAAATGTAGCTTCAGGGGCCATAGACGCCTACTCAAATTCCTAAATCAATTCTTTTGTCATCATGCCATCAATTTAGATTAGACCTCCTGTGGCTTTCATAATGTTATCGGGAACTAATGATATGGGATATGGCCGATGTTGAAAGCTTTATAGTGTTGTTTTACCAGTGCGGTCCCCCAACTAAGTACTAATCACCTCTAATGGTGCTTAACCTCTCGACTCAGAGACCGGCTATTGAGTAGGCTAAATGACACCCTTAACGGTCATAAACATAATGGCTTGAAATATATAGTAATGCAACAACAAAAAATACAGTTTTGTATGAATAAATCTAAAGTTTAAGGGTGTTACTTCAAAGCTTTTCGAAAATGTACAGCCGATGTTGGGTTTGCCCGTTCCATTTGCAATAAGGTTTGCTTTGTAGGGCCCCTATGAGAAACTGATAAGCATACCTCACTTCAGTATAGCATGAGGAAATTAAGAGGAAAGCCCTCTTTGGGCTTGCCCTTCATTTGCCACATGGGACTCAAATGCACGTTCTTTTTAAACGCTAGTCGGGAGGGGGTTTGAAAAGCTTAGGTTATACAATTATAAGTTGTTAAGCGTTGTAATATAATATAGTATATAGTTTTCGTATCAAAATCCTTGCTTGTGGGGCCCTTCCCCCTTCGACAACGTTCCTTGGTTGCCAGCGACCGAGGCGGCTTTTCAACGTTCTGGGTTATTACTTACTTACTTATTCCCCTTTAATCCCTCGTGGGGCAGAGGGCTGATACAGTTGACTTCCAGCGGACTCTGTTATGTGCAAAAGCTCTCAGCTCCGACCAGGATTCCAGTTGTTACGGCCTCTGCTAATAGGGTTCTCCGCGACGTTGTTCCAGGGCTTCCGGCTCAACGAGATCCTTGTGGATTCCAGTCAAGGGCCTGTTTGGCTAGATTATCGTTTTCGTGTCGCAAGGTGTAGCCAATCCAATTCCATTTCCTTCGCCTGATTTGCTCGTTTATGCTTTTTTGGTCGGCAAGGTGGCATAGCTCTTCATTAGGAATTGGGTGTGGATTTCCCTACCCAAAAGGAAAGTGCAGATGCACTTTTCCTTTCATCCCCACGCGCTCCACAGCCCTTTTTTATGTGGAAATCTAGAGGCTCAGGAAAAGCCTTTATACTGTCTATAATCTATTTTCTTCGTAAAGAGTACAATGTCGAACAGCAGCTCTAGTCGGGAAGAAAGGAACTGCCACAACCTAGCCGCGAAATTTTTAATCCAGCTATTCCAACCATTACTATTGTGGCTCTGACATAGAGGCAGCAACTCGCTGGAGTGTTATGCCTTCTGAAACGAGTTGAATCTCATCATCCAACCGATGGCATGCGCTTTGGTGGAGCGGGGAATGACTAAAGAAGGCTACGACAGGAGGAATCAGGAATGTAAAGAGGGAAGAAGAAAGGAGGGAAATAATGTAGGTGGGAAAGTGGAAAAGGTGAAGGACCGTGGCGCTACCGGGATTCGAACCCGGGACCTCTGGGATGGTCGTCCCTAGGCCGTCGAAGCTTATGAGGGGGGCAGACGATCCTTTCCGTTCCTGGAGTATGTAGACAATATATCTAACTTGGCCGCGGTTTTCAGCATATGGGTTGTCCCAATACACACATAATAATAATAATAATATGATGATGATGTGGCGGGCCTGGTTCTCGGGAGCGACAGTCCAAAACTAGCGGCTGCCCTCGACACGGTGACATTTAGGGCCCTAACTCACTAGGACGCCATGGCAGCGTAGCCAGCAACGTAGCCATCTGGAATATGTACATTGGATACGTGGCCAAGTCGCCAAGTGAGTTATCTGCCATACATTTCAATACGAGTTATTTGGATACGTAGCTGGCGACGTCGCCATGGCGTCCTAGTGAGTTAGGGCCCTTACTATTCTTGGCTTGGTAGATATTGAACGGTATGCTCCCTCCCACTTACTGCACTGCGTTCTCTTCTCGGAGGTTAGAGTGTCAACGCTTGAAGGTCGTAGTAGGAGATCGGGAGTGATAAATGAGAAGCTTCATGCCCGAAAATCCACCTTCAAGTGGCGCATCACTTCCCATTTATACTCCAAACTGCCTCCATCACCTCAACTTTGTATAAAAATCACACAAAAACAGAGAAACTCTTCTGGATGGTTAATATTGTTATTTTCCACGACTTGATGGGCATCTACAGATAAAAACAGGGAAATCCGAAATTGACTTATCAACATTTACTTCAAAATAGCCAATGTTTAAATATTTACGAACATTTCGCCATTCGCGTCGTCGTTCACTGGTGGATCGTTGTTCGGCTGACTTAGGTTTGTTTGCATAAATCAGAATGCACTAGGCTATGTTTGAGCACATCCAAACAAATCAAAATGAGCATGGAACATAATCAATGATGTATGAAACGATGTACGATCGCGAACGATCATTGGCCTGGGCTATAAATCAACAAAGGAGCGTGTCGGAAAAAGTTGTCGTATAAAAATGCTTCCGTATTCCGGCGTCTTTTGTGTTGCTAACTAGAAGCATTAATTGTGCCTCCTAGTAGCCGACAGCCCAGGCGATTTTGATAGATTGGCGATTGGCAATGTCTGATTTGGAATTCGCTTTGCATATCGCTGGCGGATCATCGTGAAATATTCTCTATTATATTTTATGCTAATCGATTCTTCTAGCGAGAATAGATATCGGTGTGTCACCTGTCGAATTCGCAAGTGGCCGGGAGGATCGCTGGTTATGTAATGAGTCAACAGCTGGCTGGATTGGGTCTTAATGTGTTGCTTAGCACTTTGCTGGGGCTTTATGAATGCTTACTTGTTATCGGCTGTGAATTATGATTTGAGACGACATCAGAACAATTCCAGGATTGATAGATCACCGATCGTGGATGATCCTCAACTCCAAAAGCGGTCCTAGATCACCTTTCTCTCGTGTAGCCGTGAGGTGACATCTTATTTATGCCCAAAAATTCTTGGCTAAGCCTCTTAGGAGAGAAATGCATATTTAAACAATAAGTTATACTAATTAAGATTTTTTGCCGCCGCGGAAATTAATGGCAGATATTTTGTGGATCGTTCGGTTTTATTATGTCGATCGGAGATATGAAGCTGATATCGATGATTATATGAATATTTGATCGAAACGAGAACGTCAGCATTTCTGAATTTTTATTTCTTTCATTATTATTTTGCTTTATTCCGAGTTTTTTAATTTTTTCTTTTTTTCGCAATAGATGAGGAATTTTTTCTTCATTGATTCAATTTAAATGAGCTCATAAATATTTATGCCTTAGTGGGAAACCGTTGTAAATGTTTAAAAATGCAATTTATAACTAATATCGGAACGCAAAAATCTTACTTTATTTTTTTTTTAAATATATTTTTAAACTGTACAATTTTTACTATAAATGTTTGTGTGTGCCTGGATAATAAATCTTTTTGCTCGTAATACTTATTAATATTTTTTTCCTTCTTCTTCTGGTTTTATTGATTAATATTTAAAATATTTTTTTACCTCCGCGATATTCAATCTTTAAAAGCAGGTGTTTCACGGGTTTGTTTTGTTTTTATTTCTTGTATCGAATATAAAAAAAATATTGTTTTATTAGACTTTTGTTAACAACTGTTTTTTCTATGAATGGCGGTAATACAATGAATTAGTTCTCGGAATTATCAGGTTTTGCAATTTTATGCATACAATATTCAGTAAGCAAATAGTGCTTTGTTTCTATAATTTTTTTTCGCGAATGTTGTATAATGATTATTTATACAAACACGCGCATGTGTAAGAAGGTTATGATGAATGAAGTTATGGGGAAACGTAAGTTGGATAGCTTGAATAAAGCGTAGTAGCATTAAATGCTATTTATAGCAGCTGAGTGACGGGAAGCATAGATATGGATATGCATAAGCAATTATTCTATAAATAAAAACGCATTTTTTAATGTATTATGATGTTTCGTTGAAAGTTTTTTGAAAATACCCAACTGAAGCACTTTTGAACCGTTTCTGAAGCGCTGAAAAGGAATGCCAATGCGCTTTTTATTCATATCCCAATTCCTTTCCTTTTAACGCTAAGGCGTGTAATTAGAGCCAGCATGCGCTTCTATGTTGTTGTTGAAGAAGCGCAAGTGAAGCTAGGAAATTGAAGCCTTTGGGAAGCTCAGAAAGCTTTCATGACTCATAGATTTTTTTTTTAAATCCAGCCCACAATGATTTTTCTGTTTAAACAATTATTGTAAAAACCACAAATTTCCCAATTAAAATAGAAAACTTGAGAAAAATAAAGCAATGGAAGTATAGAGTATGTGCTTCCAAAGTGCTTCCGTAACATATGAATGTGGAAGCGCTACAATCTGGGGCCGGTTCGTGTATGGCGAACGACGATAATCGTACGAAAAAAAATTGAAGTCGAAAAATTTTGTCGACGAAAATTTTAGCGTTCGCATAGGTCGAAAGAAAATTGTTCGTGTCCTAATGCAAAAACTCGATAACCCAAGACCTTTCGAGTGCCTTTCGTCGGCTTCAGACGAAAATTTTCAATTTTTCGTCCTACGCGAACCCGAGACGAAAAAAAATTTTCGTTTTCGACATACACGAACTGGCCCCTGGCTTCTTTTGGCAGTGCTTGATTAATTTTCCGCTGGGTATTGTTTGAAAAGTTAGATGGAGCGCATGTATCCAGCGGGAAATAAATCAAGTGCTTTCTCTGGAAGCTTTAGTAATGCGCTTCTAGAATACGATTACGAATCGGAAGTGGATTGGTGCAAGTTGCGAATTATATTTGTTCTTTACAGATACATAACAATTCGCTGTGGATTTGCTTTGATATTTCAGTTTTCATTGGCCTAGGAAGCGCTCTTTTTCCCTGCTGGGTGGTTAAAGAAGATTTTCTATTACCGTGCCAAATTATTACCCTGCGTCTGCGTATCACACAAGAAAAATTACGCTAGTCCGATCTTACGCTTCAACTGAAGACGCAGAAGACGACAACAGGGACGAGTTGTATATGCGACTGAATGAGGTTTTTCGCTCTTTTCCAAGGAGAGACGTCACTGTTTTATAGGTGACCTTAACGCACAGATTGGCCCCAACAACACCGGCCTTGAACACACAATTAGAAATCAAGGCACAGCACAGGTCACAGGTCACAGTGAGGTTTTCATTGACTTTTGTAGTTCCCACCAACTCATGATGTCAGGAGCGTTAAGGGAGCAGACACTGGAAGTGACCACCTTTTGATAGTAGTAACTATTCACCTCAAAATCGCCGCAATCAGAGAGCTTTTGTGCCATATCGCGATAACATTGAAGAGCTGTGGAATACTACAAAAGGGGCTATTATAACAGTAGCGAAAACCATCATCGGTTATGTCCAAAGAAACCAGCAACACTGGATCTCGCACACAACCTGGCAAAAATCAGAACGCAGAAGAGTCCTCAAAAATAATGCGAACTCTACAGGCGATGAGAAAAAAAGTCACCAACTTGAACGGGAATACTCCCAATTACACCGGGAGGTAAAGAGAAGCATCAGGCGTGATAATAGGCAACAGTAAGTGCACCCCGCCAGAATTATTGAAAGCCAACTCATGCCACCATGCGCTATAGCCAATCCTGGAAAAAGCATGGAGCACCTGTATCTTTGCGGAGGATTGGACAGAAGGTATCATAGTCAAAATACCCAAGAAGGAGGACTTAACAGTAGGTGACAATTGGAGAGGTCATAATCTACTTCACTACTTTAAAGGCTCTATATTCGGGATCCGGTCCCTGTGCTCTCACAGCAAATGTGACGTTCACTGCAATAGCGGTACAACTCCACACTTCAAAACATAACCGCTTTGGAGTCACACTCCGTCCCATCCCCACTTTCCCCAACTGTATATCTTTCCTTCTTTCTTCTTCCCTTCGGTATATTGTCGGTGTTGGGTGGGTCATACCTTGATACTGGTCTAAAAAATGTTGCCAGGAACACTGTCGGATGGTACACCTAGACAACGCCAAAGTCTAGTAATAACAAGTCTTTCATCTTCATACAAAAATTTCCGACCGTTGATTGTGTGCGTGCATATATGAACATCACTGCTGAGCAAAACTCAACGCATACTTCGTGAACTCGGCCAGACAAAGCCAGATTCTCTCTCTTCGATCAAGTATGCAGACCAGAAAAGGAAAGAAAATTGAATCAGCTGTCAAAATTGAAGTTATCAAAACAAACGAGCAAATATGCACCAATACATCCCCATATAAACTCATAAAATTTTCCGACTTATGGTTGTATTCCAGCGCGTATAAAAATGTTGCATTCTCTCTCTGATAGCCTGACATCGTCATTTGAAAAACTTGTGCATGCAGCTGTTCGCCTTTCACTCATTAACCATATGAAGATGAAAGACTTGTTAATTTCTAGACTTTGGACAACGCCTGGTCAATTTTCTACAGTTATTTGGTAGGTGGTTTTATGAGGCCAATAGTTGGTCAATATTTGGTGGGACCGTGATGGGTCGTACACCTCGACACGGTAAAAGAAACCTGCCGGAAACATTGTCGGATCGTACACGTCAACAAAGGCTTTACAACATTCCACAGGTATTTGTTAGTGATCGGTATGTGGTCTATATCTGTAATGGATCGTACATCTCGACACGGTATAAGACCGGAGAAGACGACCTCTTCGGAACGAGTCTGGTGAAAGATTGAATTTGGCCTGGTGAAGCGGTTTCTTTTATAGCGGTAAAGCTCGTCGGGGTAGAAAGCTTTAAAGCTTCGAAGTAAAGCTTTCAAAGAGAGAATTACCTCTCTTTGGTCTGGTGGTTGAATATTTATTTTTCTAAAGCTTTTTTGGGAGAGGGATTATTAGTAATGAATCGCCGTTCGTTACCCTATAGCTGGTGACAGAATTTCGCGCAAACGCGGTGCGGACATTGACAGATAGAATAGAGTATGTGTATTGCAATGCGAACTAACGAAATGTGGCTTGAGCGCTACGAACACACCGCGTAAGTTGCTTTACTTTCTACTTTTTGCGCGTTGCCGCGCGGTCCAGTGTAAAAAGGTTGTTTGTGTTTGTGTTTTGAGTCGTGTTTTGGTGTCGGTGGGCATTTTGTTTATGTTTTGAATCGTGTGGGGATAAGAAATTTGTTGAATTTCATAATTATTTCGAAATTGTGGTGATGAAATTAGTACCTAGAACAAATACAAGTCCTGTAGGATAGAATATTAATACGCAAATCATACAGCTTTTTCAATTTATTTCGTATCACGTCCACTTGTCTCTTTGATTTTTAGGTTGTGTCAAAGTCGGAACGCGACACCAGCCCGCGACTTTGTGTCAGTGAAAAATCCGCACACACCGCAAAGCCAATGTCCGCACCGCCATTGGGCGTAATTCTGTCACTAGCTTGCTTGACCTGCTCAATTGAACGAAAACCGGTCTGTTTTAGGCGAAGAACGGGCCAATTTTATTTTTACTCTGTCTGATACATCCTCTGAGTGCGGACCTTCAGCGATATCACCTATTTTGGCCATGTATCCTACAGGCGGTCGGTGGAAAATCCTCATTACTACCTGTAAAAAAGGCTGCTTCGGTTGTCCCTTGCAGGGCCCTGACCACACAAGCTTATGGCTCTTAGATCTATGAGAAAGCAACGGCGCTACACAGGGATACCTACCACCTTTCAAGGAACTCAAGGAGATCGTGGGTAATTTAACAAGAGCAACCTGATCTCTGAGAAACATGTAAACGGTTATGCAGACTTTTATTTGAATATTCGGTTCTAAGATTAGCTTAAGCTTAATAATCAGTAACAGGGTGGTTAGGTTAGTGGTGTGGGTTTTTAAAACCTCCGACCTTGAGCCAAAATTCTCGTAACCCCCGCGCTTAAACTGTCTCTCGAAGAAGTAGCTCATCCGTTGGCCTTAGTACATCTTTTGTATTAAGTAAATTTTTAATTTTGAGAGTAAATTAAAGTTTTTCGAATATTTATTAATTCCTTTTACTTTTTTGGGGCTTCAGCTCAATTTGCAATAATTCAATAAAATTTAATAATTTCAATAAAATAAAAGAAACACGATATCAAACCTCCGCTGGAAATATGATGCAGACCAGGATGCTCACAGCTTAGGACCAGAACGAATCCCGATTGTAGAGCCGAAGTGCTTTCTACCTGAAATTTATTCTTTTTTGGCCCGTTAATTTGCAGCTAAAGTCCAAAATTGAGGCAGATCCTTGCATGCAAAATCACTGAAATCTCAAATGCATCACAGAATCTTAATCATTATCTCAATTCTCCTCCTAATGTCCCTAATAACAAAAAAATTTGTAAAACACAAAACACTTCTTTCCATGTCCAAACCATTCGTGTACCAACAAATCACCCGAGCATTCATTACAAGCTACAAGAAATATTATACACCGAAAGGTTAATCATCCGATACCAGATAAAATTAGGGAGATAACCGCCTCTACTTCCCCAACAGCACCCACCCCGAGGATGTGGAATCAATTAATCTTTTCGGTTGGGGTTCACATGTCTGCCCCAGTAGACGACGACGACGCGCTCCTTCTATATTTACGTCGGGGTGACACTGATCCGTAATTAAATTTTCGTCCCACTTGCTGCGAGGGATGCGAAGAGGATGTGGGCTGACATTTTTATTCCCGGTTTCTCGGTCTTCAAAAGCCCGCTTCCTGATAGCTGCGTAAAAAATGCGTGAGGAGGAAGTAAATACTTACACGAGGTCAGGACATCCAGTTCGTTGATTGATAACACGCGTTGAAGGATTGATTTGAGGTGGTTTCAGATCCGAAGGAGTTTGACTAAACGGAATTAACTTTTTAACGGAAGTCCATAAAAATACGCTTTCGAAAACGGAGAGGTGTGAGCCTTCGTTAAGTTTCGTTTTTATGATATCGACGACGTCGTAAAATTTGTAGAGGCATTAATGACTAGAAGCTGGACTGGGACTCCGCCATTACTACGAGTACTTCCCTCCCGCCATCAAGAGCGGAGGTCTTCCACGAGACATCGGTTGGCCCCTCATGAGTGTAAGTATCCTTTGTAACTGGAGAACTGTGCAGCATAACAATGTCAATCATCTTACCCCAATCAATGCGACGCAGTCTTCCAGTCTGGAGGCATCCTGTCAAAGATTGTTAATTTTTTATGATGTTCCCTTTGTACTTCCACTGCTGTGGCGCTGCTGCCGAGCCGAGTTTTATAGTTCAAAGTTTCAATTAGGAAACGCAATTACTGTCAGAAATAATTTTAACCGGAACAAACCTCGTTACGATATCGAATGGCGGTTGACAGATTTGACGACTTCGGTTTTGATGGCTTTGTGATACGGGAGCTGGGAAGAAACTTCGACGTGGTCTATTTTTGAAGCGAGAGATCAGCGGGTTCAATAGCGGAATAATTTGTTGTAATAATTGGCTGTATTCAGAATTGTAGCATTGTAGCTAGTCACATTACATCCAAGGGGTCTGGCCCTAGTAGTTTATGCAGTCGTAATCCGTAGGGCGTAAAGAAAATAACAGTCGAAGGGTAAATGAGAGAATGATTTTCAATATGTATTACAATGTTGCACTTCGATGTTTTTTTTTTACAAATTTATTAATCTTGGTCACAATTTTGTGGATTTAATGATTAACCGAGCAGTTTCTGAGAAAATAATGATGATAGGGCAGCTATTTGGAGCTCTATGCAACAAGTCTGGGCACACATCTGAATGGCAAGTACAAAACGGGGGTAGCGCCAAGAGTCATGGATATTTTTCATTTTTGTCCATATCCGGCCGGCACTATTCCATTGTCGGTTTTGGGATCGTCCGTATAGCAAAAGGAAAACTATTTGTTTACCATCTAGAGATGAGCTTTAATATCCAATATCTTGCTCCGACATCAGCTTTGATCATAACCGCTGATGATCTTCATTACGATATCATCTGCATAGGCTGGCTATAAAGCCTCGGTTATTCAGGCCTTCGAAAAGTGCGTCGATTACGATTGACCATGGGAGAGGTGACAGTACGACTCCTTGAGCACAACCTTTTGTAGTCATATCACAGACGATTCGTCATTCATCTCAGCAATTATCAATCTGTTGCTGAGAAGTGACCCAAGCCTCGAATTATTTGGATGTTACCGTTAGATGCTTAGATTTAAAGATCCTTGAGAGACTATAGTAGGCTTCGCTGGGTTTTAGCAGCCGTGCGCATACTTCAGGTACACCGACGAATGTTGGATCACTTTCTGTAACACCGGGTTGAAAATCAGACAGGCCAGGCTGTCAGGTTACGGATATATTTGATTCGCTTGTCACATTGGTCATGGTCAACATAATCGTGTCAGCGTATCGGTTTGTATAGTGCTGACCTGGCTATGCTATGATAGGCGGCTTTAAACGCTACAGCCTCAATTTGAAAATCTGATCGATTGTGGTTTTGCCTGGGCTGAAGCTGGATTGGCCATCCTATTTTGTAGGATAGCGGGGAATATCTTATTCTTGGAACTCAACAGCATTATACCGCGATAACAGTGTAATATCTACTTTCTATGAGGACTTCCTGCTCCTACATTTGCTCAATTAATTGCAAGTGTTGTGTTGGCCCTCCATATTTATTTGCTTGGTGTAGTAAAGGGGGGGGGGGGCAACTGAGACGAATTGAATGGGATATAAACCCTGTTTCAAAAATTTCTGGATAAAGGGCACTTCTCTACTCGTTGGAAGAATTCGTTTATAATTCTGTGGCGTATCATAATACGTCATCAGAAAAACAAAACGCACTTTTATTAAAATAATTTTTTCTTGGGTAAATATAATTCACATGTAACTTGTGTAACAGTTGTATATAAGACCTTTGTAAATACTTTGTAAAATAGAGAAAAATTCAATTGGACTTCCAGTGTTTTAATAACAAAGGAACCTTTTCCCATTGGTGAGCAAGACACCAATAGTACCTGCTAAATTGACAACAATACTTGCCAATTTGGTGACCCCGAGAAAATTGTTGACCCAAGCCAAATTGTGGACCCGGAAGGAAGAACAGCACTACCAGGAACGATGCTGGAAGACGAGCAGCCGAGCAAAGCAGCCACCCAGAAGGAGGATGGAACCATAGCAGCCGTATCCGTACGAGTACCACCGTTCTGGAAGAAGAGTCCGGATCTCTGGTTTCATCAACTGGAGGCACAATTCCATACCAGTGGGATAAAATCGGATGTTACGCAATACTACACACTAGTAGGAAATCTGGATGCAGACATCTTGACGGAAGTGAGGGACGTCATCACCAAACCACCTAAGAAAGACCAGTATTTGGCGCTGAAGGAGCGACTATTACAAGTTTTCCAGGAATCAGAGCAGCGACGCCTAAAAGAACTTCTCATTGGCATCACGGCAGATGGACGAAAACCATCTCAACTCCTCAACCGAATGAAGGAACTAGCTGGGGGTAACATCTCCAACGAAGGACTAAAGACCCTGTGGATGCAACAATTGCCTTCACAAACTCAGGCAGTTCTCACTAGCAGCTCAACCCAGGACCTTAGTAAACTGACGGAGATGGCAGATAAAATTTCGGAGGTTTTTCAGATGTTGCAGCAGTATCAACATCATCTTCCATAAGCCTTCAGCAGCAGGTAGCAACTCTCCAGAAGGAGTAGAAAAACTAAAGTTCCACAAACGAAGTCCAACAAGGCAGCGAGGTTTCTCCCGTAGCCCCAGCCGATTAAGGATATCCAACACCATCCAACCCGCCACCAACCAAGCACACGACATTAACCACAGCAACTCGCAACAAAAGTGTTGGTACCACAGACGATTCGGGAATGCAGCCCGCAGATGCCAACAACCCTGCAGCTTTGGAAAAAACTAAGTCGTGGACCAGTAATAGCGACTAGCTGGTCCAAAACCACAATTAGTCGACGAAAGGTCTACTGCAAATAGAAGATTTCTCATCGACACTGGATCCGAAGTTTCAGTGATCCCACCAACTCCAAAAGAGAAGAACCAACAACACTCAGCACAAATTCTGTACGCAGCCAACGGTACCGAGATACCAACTTTCGGACAACGACTGCTACAACTCAACCTGGGTCTGCGCAGGAATTTCCAATGCCCTTTTATCATCTCTCTTGTCAAAGAGCCCATAATAGGTGCAGATTTCCTGGCCCATTACAATATTTTGGTCGATGTAAAAAATAATCGGCTAATCGACAACACAACGTTGCTGCAGTCATCAGGATCAAGAGTACCATCATCTTCTACATCAACATCAACTGCAATTAGTACTATCAAACCATCAGCTCCACTATACAGCGTACTGAAGAAATTCAAGGACATCACCAGGAATACCCTGCCTACACAAACTTCGCACAGTGTGAGACATCATATCCAAACAACAGGACCACCAATATATAGCCGGCGAAGACGACTCTCCCCGGAACAACTGAAAATTGCTAAACAGTTTCAATACATGCTGGATACAGGAATCTGCCGCCCATCCGACAGCTGCTGGGCAAGTCTACAACAACCCTACAATGGCCCATACGTCGTGGTATCCAGGACACCCAAACACTTCACACTCGCCTATTCACAAAAGTGGTAGCAAGAACGAAATATCGAATTATAGACCAGTTTCTTGCAGCTCGTTCCACTAGCATTGATCTTCTTGAGTTCACTTCTCATGCTGTCGAGGGCTTCGTTTTGGTTTGTCAAGCTTTCCCATTCCATTTTAACTCTCAAATTAAGAATGCTAGGCTTTCCTTCTTCCTTCTAGTATGGTTTCAGTCTTACTTAGCTGACTGGACCTACCAAGTTCTTTTTCGTGGATCCAAATCAGTGAAGCGTCATCCGATGTCCCTCAAGGAAGTCATCTTAGTGCTCTTCTCTTCATTCTATCGATTGATAACATTATTCCCTTGCTAAGTCCCTGTAGAATATTGATTAACATTGATGACATCAAGTTGTACACAAAGAGTATCGAGGATTGCAAACTTTTGCAAGCTGACCTTGACACCGTCTACTCTTGGTGTGCTAACAACAACCTAGTTCTTAATATTAGCAAGTGTGAAATCGTGACATTTAGTAGGAGACATGGTCCTATAATTTTTAACTACACCTTTTCTAATGAGGGTATTCCTCGTATTAATTTTGTTAAAGATTATATTTGATAGTAAGCTGGGGTTTTTCCACTCACATCAACTATATCTCTACTAGAGGTAGTTTAGTCGTGGGGTTTACAAAAAGCTGGTCCAAAGAATTTAACAACCCCCTGAGTACTAAACACGTTTACATTTCTCTTGTCAGACCATTACTCGAATATGCGTCCCTGGGCTGCTCTCCTCACTACTCTTTGCCCATACATGATTGATGCGAATGGTTTCTCAACCCAGATTCTCTACGCTCCTTACTACTGTGACTGTCTATAGCATGCGCCCCATGTTCAGGGCCGGTGTTTGGCCTTTTTGCGCCCGGTGCAGTATGCTATATTGCGCCCCCATCAGCTGTTCAGTTTTTGATCGCAGTGAAAGAGAATGAAAAAGACACAAACATTTTGAATATATGAAAATGAATGCAACGGAACACTTTTTCACTTTTTTTCTGAAATTGCGCCCGGTACGAATGCACCAATTGCGCCAATGAAAGCGTTTATCCGCGGTCTTACTTTTGTGCTGAGATCCAGGTGTTCCTCGCCGAAAATCATAATTTCTGTAATTGCGCCCGGTGCAAGTGCACCATTTGCACCTATGAAAGCGTCGTCCCTGCCAACGGGGCACCGCGGGGAGATAGGATTAGGACTTGCTAATAGAGCTGGTAGGTGTACGTCTACAGTAACCCAAGTAACTCACAACAACTAACCGGTTTTAACAGAAGTGGCAAATCGGGCGCCACTACTTTTCGAGGACTTTGTTAGCCATTTGCCCCTAAACTGGTGGTGCGCATTATTATTGTGGAACCAGTTTGAAACTGAGTTTGTAAATCAATCGACTCGTATCGACGAGGGCCTGAGAGTTCGAAGTTTTGTCAATAACGGCGGAGTACTATCAGGGCTTAGGGTTTTTGCGCCGGGTGCAGTATGACATCTTACGCCCCATCAGCTCGATATTTATTGATCGCAATGAATGAAAGCGGAAAAACACACAATTCCTGTAATAGATGAAAATAAAGTCACAGGAGCACTTTTTTTATTTTTTTATGATTTTTTGAAATTGCGCCCCGCGGCCAATTGCGCCCGGTGCAAGTGTACCATTAGCACCTATGAAAGCGCCGCCCCTGCCCATGTTGTTTCGTTTTAAATCTTACAAATGCTTTCATGACTATTACAAAATGGCCGACATGGATCTAACGATATATTGAGTATACTATTAGCTTATTGTATTCTACTTATGATACCCTTTCATTCAATACCAATATCGAGGGGCTGTGAAGCAATGGTGATCCGCCATCTAGAAGCCGCCGCCATGGATCTAACGGTATATCAAGTATACTTATTTTATTGCTTATTCTATTCTACTTGTGATACTCTTTCATTTGATACCCATGTCGAGGGGGTTGTGAAGAAAATAATAATCCGCCCTCTTGAGATGGCCGCCATTGATATAACGATATATGAGGAGCTTTTATGCAAAAGTGAACAAATCCAGTACGTTTTTCTCTGCGGATTTCTTATGTTTTGTTTGATGCAATTTTAGAAGCATTTTTAATATATGAACTTTTAATCAAGCAATTCTGCCATGTTCTAATAATCATCTTTAAGTACCCCGAAATATGCTTATCTCATTTCAAGACATAATTGGTTTTGTTCACTTTTGCGTGAACGCTCCTCATATTGAGTATACTATATTGCTTATTGTATTCTACTTTTCAGAAGAAAATGTTGATCCGCTCTCTTGAGATAGCCACCATGGCTCTAACGGTATATTGAGTATACTATATTGCTTATGGAATGACTTATCATTTTAAAATAAAAATGTCCTTTTATAAAATGACTCTGACCCACTTTCGATTTTTTGTTAAATCTTCGATTATCGGGGTTTCAGTGCTCTACTGTTGAATCGATAATTGATTTCTTGAAAAGCTCATCTTTATGTTATCATCCAATGAAAATAAGACTAAACATGTGATATATAATTTGTTATCAGTATTTAAGGCTGACCTTCACTCGATTATTTTAGCATCCACTGATTTCAAAGAGAGTTTAGTCTGCCGGACGTGTTAAAGAAAAGCGAAGTTTACTCGTAGTTATAAAAATGCGTCTTTTGTTTAAACATTTAGTTTCATTGTTAATGTTTTCTTGCGCTATAGTAAAAAGTTGTAACGATTTAACATTCAGTGAAAAACATTTCGAAAATGTGAAAAGTTACATGGATTTATCATCGAACCCGTGTGAGGACTTTTACAACTACGCATGCGGCAAATGGAGTAACAACAAAGACAGTTTAGGAGTGTTCGAAGAAAATACTTTGAATATACTCAAAAATTTAATTGCAAATAATTCCACCAGTGAAAATAGTTCATCACAACAAAAACTTCGTAATTTCTATGAAACTTGTGTTCGAAGTAATTCAACAAAAGAAGACAAAATTCGAACATATAAAGATGCTCTGAAAAAGTTCGGCTCCTGGCCAATTTTGGACGCAGCTTTCAATGAAAGTTCGTTTGATGTTTTACGTGCTGCAGCGTTTCTACGATCTTATGGATTGAACACTATCTTCAGACAAACAATTAAGCCAAACTGGAAGGATTCGTCTAGAAATATTGTTTATTTAACACAGCCGAAATTTATTTTTATATCGAGAAACGATCTTCTTCGGACGTCACCAACCAGCGAAGAATATATATTCTTGTTCAAGCGTTACATAAAGTATTTAATGCTTGATCTTGGATGTAGGACTAGAACAGCAAAAGAAATCTCAGATGAAATAGTTGATTTTGAAACAGAACTGGCGAAGGTTATGGTCGATGAAACGGATATTGAATTTACTAAACCAATAACTATAACAAAATTAATTGAAGAAGTGCCAAATATTTTGTGGAGGAGTTACTTTGAAGATCTATTTGGAAATATGGTGGACATTTCCACGATCGTTGTTGTAGCACAGCAGGATTATCTGAAAAAACTTTCGATAATATTGGAATCGACGAGCAAAACAAAAATTGCGAAATTTTTACTTTTCAAGTTTTTATTTCATTTTAAAGTTGGTCTGGATGATGACAATCAAGACTACTGTTTGACCGAATCTGTAGGCAAATTAGGGCCAGTTCTTGGTTATTTATTTGTAAATAGAAATTTTAATACGAAAATTCAGACGGACGTTAGTAAAATGATAATGGAATTGAAAAACTCATATCGAGAAGTTTTGCAAAGATCAAACTGGACAGATCCGTCGACACGATCAGCAGCGATTTCGAAGCTTGATTCGATGACCTCCGAAGTTGGATTTCCCGATAGTTTACAATCAACAAACGAACTAGATAAATTTTACAACGATTTTGAACTAGATCCTTATCAAAATCATGAACAGAATCTCCTTAACTACGCCCTGTTCATCACAAGCCGAGAACACTCAAATCTCTTTCAATCCTCGCCTGCAAAAAACTGGGATTTTAACCCAACCGAAATTAATGCCTACTACCAACTCACTAAAAACACTTTGAAAATTCCTGCTACTCTTATTCAACCCCCAGTTTATCACGACTGCCTTCCGCCAGCTTGGAATTATGGGTCCTTGGGGTACATTCTAGGACACGAAATGTCGCATGGATTCGACTTTGAGGGAAGAAGCTACGATTCGCGAGGAAACATTCAAGACTGGTGGAGCACGAAATCTCTCATTGGCTACTTCGCCCACTCGAACTGCTTGGTGGAGCATTACAACAACTACTCCTCGTCTGATGTTGCAGGACTTCGGACGTTAAGTGAAAACTTCGCGGATAATATCGGGATAAGATTGTCCTTTGAAGCGTTCAAAAGGATTTTTGGTGATGGTCAACTGGAAAATGAGGTAAACCTAGCTGGAAGGACTTTCACCAATGCCCAAGTGTTTTTCATTAGCTTTGCCCAAATTTTCTGTGGACCAAGCAACTCCCAGAATACAGCCAGTTTCATGAGGAGCAGCAGACATGCCACTAATCGTTATAGGGTTGTTGGAAGCTTGTCGAATTTGGAATGGTTCAGTAGTGCGTTTGGGTGTAGCTCGGGCTCTAGTATGAACCCTGTTAAAAAATGTACTGTTTGATTTTGGTAATAAAAAAAATAAAGGTGTTATCTAGATAAAAAACGTTAATTTTTAATGATCTATGGAATTTATTTAAGTTCACAATAGAAATTCCCACCTATCTCAAATCTCAAACTACACCCACAATCCTAGATCTTCTTCGATTTACGATAGCTAGTGCGCCATTGATTCAGAAGAAAAATATAGAATCGGTAATGACTTATTTAGGCAAGTGAGGCTTGCACCACCTATATTCCGGGGAACTGGGGTAGGTACTTGCCGTCGTCTTTGCACTCTAGAAGCTATCTAATGCAGGTTTAAACATAAATTCGCGTGACAAGTTCGTATTACATACACACCGAGCTTTCTTTCTAACCTGCAATACGACGCACTCCAACATTTACATGAAGAAAGGCATAGTAGTATAGCTATCTTGGTCCGAGCCACCTATTTCATAACATCAAGCGCAATCAAGCTTTTCGTTTGTGTCTTAGCTGAAGCTTTTGCGGTTTGTGTCTTGCGAGCCTTTTTGTGGTTTGGTGACCTTTTTTGGTGAACCTTTGCGCCACATGTGTGAAACTAGTTGAGCTACGCTGAAATGTGTATTGGGTGGGCTTCCGTGCTGGGGTAGTTTACTGGGCAGAGAAACCTGCCTGTGTAGCTGGCTGCCTGTACCTGTATAGCTGTCAAATTGATAAAACTATTTTAAAAAATTATTTGGTATAGTTTCAAAATCCAATTTGTATGTGAAACATTATAAATTCCCCAAAAACTGAGCCTTAGCCCAAGAGAAAAAAGAAAAGCACGATTGCGCAATAGTTGCCGCCGGGTCAGAATAGCTTAAGTATAGCTCGATGGGCGGCGAATATACAACACAATGTTATGATGATAAAATGATTTATAATATGTGTACTGCATTGGTAATGTTTAAAGTGCAGGAATACAGTAAGGAATTTACAGTGCGGTCGTCAAATGGTGGGAAATTCGATGTTTAACAAACTTTTTATTATTCGACGATTGGATCGTAAATTTGAAATATTTATTCGCGCGTTATTGCCAGGACCGGCGCTTGCGTTTTTTGCGTCCGGTTCACTATACCATATTGCGCCCTATATGCTGTTGCTGTTTGTCTCCACGCAGTGAAGGAGACAAAAACTCACTGAATGGGGGAAATAATTTTCATAGTTTGAGCAAAATTTAAGATTGCACCATAATAATGCGTATAGCATACAAAAAAGATTACATAGATAAGAAGTTTCGTATGGGTAGAAATCCAACAAAAAAAAAATCCGATGAAAACGTCGTTTGCCAAGAAGAGAATATGCGAGGACGATGAGTCGGGCAGGGGCTGTATTTCGTCTCTCGCGGCGATAGATCGACTCGGCAAAGAAAGCTTCTCGATTTTTTCTGTTTCATATTTGGCAAATCGACCAAATGGTAGTTGCTGTTTTTTGTCTCCTTTTTACTAGGAAAGAAAAGAAGAAAGAAGAAAATAAATGGCGGAAGGGAAAATTAATATTAAAAGCAACAACAACAAGCTAAAGCATTCTAAAGTATAGCTTATTAGAAAAGTTGACTCTTGTGAAAATTTATGCAATGATTCATCGAATTTCAAAAGGAGACGATTACAGCCTATTTTTATTGGTTGCTCCGTGTGAAACTGTCGACATTAATTTGTTAGACTGTAGGCTACACCGCCAAACTGCGCAAGTTCGAGCAAATTGGTGTACTGAATTTCAATATTTTCCTAAGCTCCCCTACATTTTCACATATTGAACTCAGGAAAAATAAAGCCTGAGTTTACCCAACAGAACATGACATTGAGATTGAACATAAAAGCTCGCTCAAAAGAGAGTAACCAACTGGAATAATGGAATATCATTCTAGTAAGCTTTTGCATTTCTAACTTCTGGCGAAAAAGCAGCACAAGCTTCAAGCATAAACTGAACATGCCAGCCGGTGAAGCTACTTATATGGATTGAATTGAACTTGATTGAACTGAAGCCAGTAAAGCCAGGGAGTATAAGGGAACAAAGAAAAAAGAGCAATTAAAGAGGAGTTCAGCGCCACAAGGATTTTGTTCTCCTCATTTCGTTCATTAACCTCTTTTAAAAATTCTTGAAACAGAATTTAAAAGTGCAGCAACAGCGCCCTCAAGTTTATATCAATCACGATAAACAGCAGTACACAATACAGAGCCATCAGAACAATTTTTGTTTTGTGTGAGTGGATATCGTTCTTTTTACAGAATTTTCAAAAAGTGCTCCCAATAAATGAGCAATTTCTCTCTCACAGTTTTTCTCCGAATTTCTCGAATATCGAAATTAAAATCTCTGGAAACTTTCCGCACGAGGAAATTTCCCCGTTTTCTCTTGCATGGGAAAGTACAGGGACCGAAATTGGGCAAATTTGCGTAATTTCTTGCACCCGTGAGAATAATTTTTAATTTTGTTTTCAAAGTTTTAATTTTTTTTAAATCTTAATTTCAGAAATTGCGCCCCCAACAAATTGCGCCCGGTGCGCACCTATGAAAGCGCCGTCCCTGGTTACTGCTGAGTTGCCTACGGTGGATAGGACAAGCAATGAGAATACCTAAAGAAGTGCCCAAAAAGCATGTTCTTCCAAATGCCGAGGGTAGAAGGTCACAAGGAAGACCAAGAAAGCGACTAACGACTAACAATTGGGATTAGCAACTGGACGAGCAAGACGGAAGACCGAGAACGTTGGAAGAAGATTTCTGAGGAGGACAAGGCTCACAGAGGTTTGTGAATAAAGAATTGTGAATATATTTAGCTTTGAGACGTAAAGCTTTTAGGAACGAACGAAAAAATGTACATGTGAAATTTTCTATTAATTGGGTTTGTAACACACCATTATTCTTCTCACCCTTACAGCCAAAATGCCGCCCCTAAACAAATGTCCGGGTTGCCCGCACCTAGAGGGGGGGCTTTAACTACAGTAGTAGTACGAGCCCGCTGTTAAGCTCGCGTACAAGCTTGGGAGTTTGAGAATACCTGTCCGTAGTGTAGTGATCTTTTAGTACGTGGATGTAAGCTATGGGGGTCTATGTCCTTGGTGGATTGGGTGCGTTGGGATGTACGACTATGTGTATGCAATGGGTTTAAGTGTTTCCGGAGGTTGTGAGCTTTTTTGTTGGGGGGGCAGAGGTATACTATGGTGTTTAAGATCAATATCATGTTTGAGCTTGTTCATGGTAGTTCAGCTATGGGCTTACGAGGCCAGTGACATCTTTGGTTGCTGGCTCGGGTGTAAGATTTATTAGGGACAAGAACCTGTGTGATGAGCTTTTTGGTGGTAAGCTTTGGTAGTGAGCCACCTGTGTGAAACTACTTAAACTTTGCAATGCTGGGTTAGTGTATCTTGGGTGGGCTTTCATGCTAGGGAGGCCTTATATGGTTTCTCCGTCCACGTCTGTTCCACATTATTAAGGAAGATCAGGTTGGACCTCTCCTTACTTAAGATCTCGCTCAGTCTGACAGAGTTCTGGTTTTTTCGATGGACTTTTTTTTTATGTGGTAGACTAGAGGCTTAGAGAAAGCCCCTTTGTACTGTTCGACAATCTATTTTTTTTTCGTATAGAATGTCGAACAGCAGCTCTAGCCGGAAGATAGAGAGTAGAGAGAGAGAAGTAGGAAGGAGCTGTCACAACCTAGCCGCGATATTTTATTCCACCTACTTCCAACCATTTCGCGACTCTGGCATCGGGGCATTTGAGAAACAATTCGCTGGAGTGTTATGCCTCATCAGCCAACCAATGACATGCGCTTGGTGGAGCGGGGAAGGACTAGCGAAGGCTATGACAGGAGGAATCATGAATGTAAAGAGGGGAGAAGATAGAAGGGAAGTTATGGGGGTGGGAAAGTGGAAAAGGCGAAGGACCGTAGGGCTGGCCGGGATTCGAACCCAGGACCTCTGGGATAGTAGTCAGACGCCTTACCTCGAGACCACCGAGGCCCTCTCTAGACTTGCAACTACCATAGTTTTTTAACCATCTGGAGATGACTAGAAGTAAAATAAAATAAATTGTAATTTACTTTAAAATCGAGTAATTTGATTGTTTAAATGAAAAATACATACCACAAACCAGTACTGCACATTTAATAAGCAAATTTAAAAATAAATCAAATGCGCCTGCGTATGATGACCATACAATGCCAAGATCATTCTTTGTACGTAGATTCTAAATTCGTAAGTCAAGGTCAAGAGAAACATGTGCAAGATCACTAAATCCATTACGAAGCTCTGGTGATTGAGGCATTGCCATGAATTATCCCATAGATGGACACCTAACTTCTGTCTGTCAACTGATAGTCTTCATAGCATCACTACGCATCAGCTGTCGGCAAACTATTCAATTGTGTCTGATAATAATTATTGTGATTGCATCTGACCATAAAAATGATGAAAATTATTTTTCTGCTTTTTGTTGCCCAGATTAAATCGAGTGAAATTTGGAAATCTCAAGCCAAGAGGATGCAAAGTTACATGGACTTATCAGTTGATCCGTGCGATGATTTCTATCAATACGCGTGTGGAAAGTGGAGTTCAGTTCACAGCGAAGGGGAATATAATGATGTTTTGGAACAAGTGCAATCGGATATAAATAAAAGTATAAAAGTGATTTTGGAATTGGAACTGTTAAGTGGTGAGGACAGAGATAGTGCTGTGACGAAAACACTAATCTTGTACCAGTCGTGTCTTGAAAATTCTATCACAGAAGCGTCTGAATTTCTTAGTCGCATCTACCAACCTCTTAGTGGATGGCCGATCTTCACTCAAAATTGGAATGAAAATAATTTTGACTGGATTGAAGCAGTTGCAAAATTACGTCTATATGGCTTAAATATTTTGATTGAAGAATCAGTTTTACCATCATGGAACGACACTACAAAAAATCTTGCTTATATTGATATTCCTCCTTTTATCTTTCTCAAAAAGGAGCACTACTTGAATACTTCATACGATCACTTACAGTCGTCATACAAAAATTTCACTTTAGACCAACTTGAAGTTCTAGAAATCAGTAGAGATGAGGCAGAAAATATAGCCAATGACATAATCGAATTCGAGATAAAATTAGCGAAAATACAACCAAAACGTGAGTGGGTTAAAGAGGATCTTGAGGAACTAAGTGTTTTTAGTCTAGCAGAAAATCACCTTAAAATCAATTGGATCAAGTATTTCACAATAGTTTTCGGCAAAGAAATTGACAGTTCAGATTCTGTGATTACTGTCAACATGGATTACTTCAAGCGTTTATCGCGACTTATTTCTAAAACCAATAAGAAAACTGTAGCCAATTACTTGCTGTTCCATATTATCGCAAAATACGGTGAGGTTTTTACAATTTTCACCAAGGACGAATGTGTGAATATGGTACGAACTAACATGGACGTAGTACTAAGCGCGATGTACATACAGCACGTGTACCAAAGTGAAAAATCAAATTTTGTGCTGAAACTTTTTGAGAATCTTAAGAGCTCATTTAGAGTTATGTTGGACGAAGCTGATTGGTTGGATGAGACTACAAAATACCTCGCGAAAAATAAGCTGAGTCATATGTTGTTAAGTGTGGCATCTACGAATGAAATGATGAGAAATTTCGATCAGATCAACGAATACTACTCGGAGTTGGTCATTGAGCCTAAGCAATTCATACAAAATTTCTGGAACACTATTTCTCACAAAATGAAAAAGGAGCAGGAGAAAATATGGATTACAGAAGACAGAACTACGCACCCTGAAAGTCAAGTGGTAGCGAATGCGTTCTATATCAAGACTAAAAACTTAATTGGCATTCCTGCAGGACTACTACAGGAACCTATATACCACATGAGTTACCCCAAAGCATACCAATACGGAGTTTTAGGTTCCATAATAGGACACGAAATAACTCACGGCTTTGACGATAAGGGTAGAGACTATGACGCTATAGGTGCAATTCAAAGCTGGTGGCCTCAGGAAATTGTAAAATCCTACGACGATCGCATTCAATGCATGATAGACCAATACAACGACTACAACATTTTCGACAAAAACCAACCGCCAACTGGGAGGAGCACTTTAAGTGAAAATATCGCTGATAATGGTGGACTTCGACAAGTGTTCTTTGCTTACCTAAAGGAGCTCAATGGTGTCAATGAAGATGTTCCAGAGTTCGAGCAGCTAAATGCGTTGCAATTGTTTTTTCTTAGTTTTGCACAATTCTTTTGCAGTAATGTTCCTGATCAAGATAATGCGGCTATAGAAGGATTGAGTCATGTGCATACTATTGATAAATTTCGTGTTATTGGAGCTCTTTCAAATTTTGAGTATTTTGGTTTGATTTATAATTGCTCGGCAAATACGACTATGAATCCTAGTGTGAAATGTCGAGTTTGGTAAGGTGATGCTTTAGTTGCTTTATTCGAAAAATAAATTTAGTCAATGTTTAGAGAGTTTTTCTAATGTAGTCTTAAGGAAAAGTATTGCTCTTTTCAGTTAAGGAATTTCGAATACGAAAGAAAAAGTTTTTATCTCAAGTTGAACTTCAGTATTGAAAAGGCTTGCAAAATACAACTAGACGTATGTGTGCGGAATTTATAGCCATAGCAAGTACGGTTTGCGAGTGATTATATTTTTATAGTATCCCCTTCTACAAACCAAAACGCGTGTGTAAGCATCCAATCAGTACAGTACAGTACAAGCCTCACGACTGTACTGCTGTACTGTTGTACTGCTGGTTGGTTGTAGCCAGGTGCGGCGATTTCATAGATGTAAATGGTGCACTTGCACCGGGCGCAATTTCAAAAATTAAGATTTAAAAAAAAATTAATAATTTAAAAAAAAAATTAACAAGTGATTATTAAAGGAACTGCACCGATTGGCTTTGCCTTTTTCCATTGGAAATGTGTGGCCAATCCAATTTCATTTGGTTCGCATGATTGAGGCGTCTATCCTTTCTTGGCTGGCACAATGCCATAGCTCTTGATTTGTAATTCGTACTAGTCCTACTATTATAGATTTTTAATTCGGCGAGAAACACCTGGAATGCCTCGGTTCTGAAGTTGTTAAAAGCGCCATTTATGTCCAGGAAGGCTGTTAAGGTGCCCGCTTTTTTTCTAAGCAAGATTCTACAGAAGAAATTAATACATGCAGTAGTGACCACCTATTATCCTTTGAAATATGAAAGTTTGGAGAACGACATAGAGTTTCATTATGGAGATTCGAGTGTATAGTACTGGAGATTTTAGAAGCTCAGGATTATGCTGGAAATGTTAGGAAAGTGCAGCTAGCACCGAAAAATCCTGAAGGATTAAACGAAAAATCCTGAAGGATTAGGCGCTAGCAATCTTAGCACAAAAGCAAGATTTTGATGCAAGTCCTGATTGGACTTAGTGCACACACAACTACCAAAACGTCAGCATTCATACTCAACAAGAATTTCATTACTCTACAATTCGGCGAGGGCCTTTCCTGTAGTTCTATATTCGAATAGCCTTTTCGCGGGTCTGTGTTACTTGGCTCGTACGCCGCAGCATTCGTAGAGTCGCGCGTTTGGCTGGCCGGTGGCGGCTAAACCATCGAGGGGCTACTACGATACTTTCTGACGTCCGCTTGAAAAAAAATTTCCGTAGGATTTAAGCCGGCTCTACATGGTGCTATGAACACCCTCCAACTTTGGACGCTTGATGGTAGGACGCATCGTGTGACAGATGATCGAACTACAAGTGTCCAAAGTTAAGTATCCAACGTGCATCCAACGTTCGTATTTGGACATATTCGGGGTGATGAGGGTATTGACTGAATCGTTGGAGCCAACATTCGAATCAAACGTTCACATCGTGTAAAACCGGCTTTAGCCATAAAGCCCTCTTTCACACACGGACGGACGGACGACGGCAGGCCGTGAATTTAGGGCTCGAATTCATGTCATATCCAGTCGCAGTCGAAAGCAAGGCGCGAACTAGGCACGAAAACCATCCACACTCACATTCACGCTTGTTCGCGGGTGTTCACGGCGTGAGTCTGGAGCACGCTTAAGGCACAAACATATTGGCGCGGGGGTGGTGACCGCGGACGCCTGAGGGATAATTTCATATACATTTAATTTCTCCGCGCCGCCTGCCCGTTGTGTCAATAAATATGGTGGTCCGTGTTTTTTAAAGGATTCTCCAGTCACCAATCTGTTTGTACCTTTAAAGTTTTCATTGAGGCCATGCACTTTTTTGCATTTGAATTAGCAACCTGCTATGCTAAACTGTCGCCTACCCCAGTGTGTCTATAGGGAGTCATGACGTCACCTGCATAACACGGCTTGTCAGGCGAATACCTGAAGTCCTCATCCCTCAGTCCGACTACGTATTGTGTAGCCTACATCGGGCTGTGCCTGCCGATGGCCTGTAAGTGAATAGGAGTCTTTAGTCGAGAAACATGTTTTAGTTAATTTTTTTTTATTCATTTTCTCTTAACTATTTAATAATGAAATAATAGCAAGGATGATGGAAGGAACCCGACTCCAAGCTTTTGTGTAGGCTACCCCTATCACCAAGTCCCATTGTTGTGCAAAAAATATGTTCATTATAATTTTTTTAGCTACACAAAACACGCCACCAAAGACTAATTTACCAATAAAAACTAAATATTTATGATATCCAGAATCAATAAAAGTTATTAACTACCTGGTAATTGATGGGCATAAATCACTATCTCTGTCTGAATGTCACAAATTAGCAACGATCTGAATTGAGATATCGCAGAGGTAAGTAAACAGAATTTCTGTATTGTCTCTAATCAGATTCATGTCACATCCTTATATATTTTGGACAATTCCAAGTCCCCTTCAGGTATTGGAAGACGGCATTTGCATACACAGCACCTGGTTTTACCGCAACTGTTCTCTCAAATACCAAAACTTTATCCAAAATTGCTTTTGGGCGATGGCTGAGCACCCTGAGGCCCCTCATAGGAAGTAGAATAATTTATATTCAATCATTTTTTTGTTTATTAGAATAAGCAAGCAGCGAGAGACTTTCTTGGAATTTTGATTGATATCTAAAATGGTTAGTGAACTTGGGATCGGAGCAATTTCCAGGGATTAAACTGATAAGAATCGAGAAAATGTGAAAAAGATTGGCGCCTTTCGGTAATTGGAAGGCGATGTGCGTTTGAAGTTTTGTCGCTGAATGACAGCGTTTTGGAATGTAAATGTGTTAAGTACCAGTAGTTGCTTCTGCTTCTTAAATTTGGTGTTGATTTAAAGCGAAATATTTTGCTGTAAAAATGCTAAGGGCGACGGCGAAACTATTTTCCTCGGCCACGGCGATTGGCCCGACGAAATTTGTTGCGAGTACACACTAAAAGCGACAGCGACATAAATTAAAAAACACACACCGGAATAACCATCTTGCACAGCCGAGTATGCTGCACACGCATACAAGAGCCCACGAGAATAGCAACGCAACCCCATGCCACAGCGCACATGCAACTATGACAGGCGACGGCTACGGAATAGAACTTGGATTGATTCGGTCGCCGAGCTCGTGCAGCTTTATACAAAAGCGGTGTGTCCTATTTGTTTTTGATAGTCGCGTAGCAAAGCGATTCGTCGGTCGCCCTTAGCATGTTTACAGTATTTATGTTTCTAGATTTTCGCTTCTCTTTACAACCGATTGCATTAATTTTCGTGTTTAAAAGACAAGTTTGCGAATCTTCTTTTGTCCTTCCAGTCAAAGTATGTTAAAAAATATATAGGTGAAATCGCATCTCCTTTTTACAGACCTGCAGACCAGACCTGCTTCTTGAGGGAAGTTTATGGAATTCCAAATTCGTATTCTGGCTTCATTTTGCACAGTTTTATTAACTTTTTCGCGAAACCCATTTCTCTCATGTTGCTCCATAGCTCTATTATGTGAAGGAAGTCATAAGCATGATGGTAGTCTACAAAAAGAATACATATGTATATCATGCAGCGTGTGGGCCCCATGACGCAGCTGAGGGGGTACACCGAAGTCGGGATTTCCCCGTAGGTTCTCTATTAGGACTTCATGTTGCAAATAAGGAGCATGGAGCTTAGATACCTCATGAGTACCACACAAAGAAATATCAGCGATACTGAAGTCAGGTGCATCATATTACTTTTTCATTAGGGTCCTATCAGGCTAACCTCATTACAAAAAAAAATGGAAAGTTTTTTAAAAAGCTTGAGCTTTAGTTTTACTAATAAAAAGCTTTTGTTGTTGTCTTGTTCATATTTCAATAAATTATGTTGGAGATCATGAAAGTTTTCCTTTAGCATACTCAGTAGACCTATTCTTGTTCGATTGCTGAGGTCAAGCAGCATTAGACGTGATCAGTATCCAGTTGGGGGACCGCCCTTGAACACCACCGCATACTCATATGTCCAGAAATTCGCATTCTTGCCTTTATACTGTTAGTCCAGTAAATAGGTACTTTTTCTTTTTCTTATATATTTTTATGAGCTTAAATTCAAAATGGTGTCATCTCCACCCTTATGCTTAACTTACAGTGAAGGGAAACGCGTTTAATTCTATATCTCAGAAACTATGCATTTTACGACAAAAATGTATATAATCTTTTTTGTAGATAAATAAGCGATTTAAGTTTTTTGTTCAGAATTTTTTTTTGTAAAGTCAATATGTTCGGAGTTATAGTGCTTCAAACTTTATATATCACTTTCTTTGCACCATATTTCGTTATCGGTTAACTCGCCATAAAAAAATCCTTCCTATGACTTATAGAATACACAGTCTTCTATAATTTTTGTTATTATTATATTTTACGTAGGACTAATATTGCACGTTTTGTTGTTGAGTGGAATATTTGAATTAAATTATTAACTTGAAAAAACAATTCCTTGCATGGTTTTGATTGTTTGAGGATGATGGGTTAAAGGCATATCGTCAGCGATGAATCTTGCACCGGACTTTTTTGCAGGTTACCTTCGGCCTCCATTAAGTACTCCACGTCCTGATGGGAACGCTCCCCGCGGGTAAGTGGTGATGTAAGCAAATAGATGGTAATCCATGGCCTCGACATGCCACAACCTCCCGACAAGCTCCCATTTTGGAGGCAAGCGATATCACCAGACAGATTTATGTATTGTTCATGGTTTGAATTTGTAGATTGTTGTGATGGAATCTGAAGTTGGCCTCTTCGGGAAACCAACCTGAGGCTCACATTATATAGGATTGCCAGGGGCCAATGTACCGAACATTGAATGATATAAACTAGATATCGGGACTTGAAGGCCGCCCTATATCCCATGAGGGATTAAAGGAGCGTAAAGAAGAAGGTCGGGACTTGTGGGACGGGATGTTGCGAGATACCAGAACCGAATTATCATTGTACAGGACTTTGAAATGGAATAAATTCTCTCGAAACTTTATGACCAACCTAAATATTCAACACTTAGAGGATACTTCATATGGCAAGATAGGCACAATTAAACTGACTCCATTTTTAATCTATACCCCGCATGGGTTAGACTAATACAAAGTTTATTTTTAGTATGATATAATACTACAATCACAGGTCCTGACCCAAGGGGTTATCTGAAATCAAGTGCTGCAAACGAGATGTTTCAAAACAATTTTAGATAACACTTTAAAATTTTAATTGAAATTAAAAATCTTTTTGCGAAAATCAGAAAGCTTTCAATGTATTGGTTAAAATCACAAAGCTGATTAATATATAAATAGGCGCATCTGTTAACACCAATCAACGGAGGAAGCCGGATGATCTTGGTACTAAAGTAAATAAACTGAAGTGAAAACAAATAATTCCATATTTCAATTGGGGCTTTTTCTTAAGTTTATATTTAGGTATGTAAAATTGCTTCAAGACCGGCAAAATCTTAATTGAATAATCTAAGGTTAAAATTTAGTGATAAGGAAGCATTAAAATAGTGATAAGGAAGCATTAAATTTATAATTAAATTTTTTTTCCTCGATATTTTTAAACAATATTTTTATGATCACTAAATTGAAATCGCGTGTCGAACTTCAGTTCTACTTTAAAAATCGGTTACTTAACAAGTTTGGGCTGTTTTAGTTCGAATAATGATTTTTCCAAATTTTCGTCAGTCGATAGTTTTAGTTCTGTTTTTCACCTCGATATTATCGCCGAGTTGTTCCGAAGATCGTGAAATCGAAAATGAACGGAAAACTTACTCGGATTTGATGCTATCGTACATGAACGTCAATATCGATCCTTGTGATGATTTTTATGAATACGCATGTGGTAATTACTTTAAAGTGCACAAAGGCAAAGGATCAGGATCATTCGGCGCTTTTGAGCTGCTCAATCAAAATATTGAGAACGATGTTCATCGAATGCTAATGGAGCCTGTTACTGAGGACGAAGATGGGCCAAATGTTGAAGATAGAGCTAGATACTTCTATCAATCCTGTATGCGGGAACAGGACATCTTTGAATACAAAAAAAGTGAGGAGTTTTTGAATATAATCCGTAACGAACTTGGTGGATGGCCTGCCTTAGATAGTACATCATGGGATCCGAAAAATTTCAATTGGTTCGATTTGATTATTGCAATGAAAAAGTATGGCGCAAATGCTATTTTTGAGGAAAAGATTGTTGCTAAAGAGATTCCGCAACTTTCTTTCATCAAAGCTGGCTTCGGACTTAAGCCAATGGGGTTTGAGATATATAGACCATTATCAAAAGAGTATTACTTAAACAAACAGCTGGCGAAAAGGATTATGATTATGTACGGCATTCCTGAAGCAAAAGCGGAGAGAGTCTTTAAGGATATTATTGTTTTTGGAAGGAATTTCTATAATTTAATTCGTAAAAATATGCATGCGGATCAGGATATTGAGAAAATGTTTAATGATCCAGAGTTGGGTCAGCGACAAAAGTTAATGATGTATGCCATTGCTGGTGAAACGTATGAAGATTTCATAAATACTCATAACGAAACTGATTTTGAGACCTACTACTCTTTGCTGTATGATGCAGATGATCTAGAAGGCATAGTGATCACATCAGATCAGAGCAATTTTGCGAAGTTGCCATATTTATTCCGTGGTAAAAATATCGAACGTGCAGCAAATTACATGATAATAAAGTTTTTGTACGATCTTCACACTGAAATCAGAGCGAAGAAAGACTTACAATCGTTTTGCTTGTCCAGGGTGAATGAATACATGCGAGATGTTGTTACAGCCATGTTTCTACAAAGTAGCTACTACGATAAGAGCAAGGAGCATGAAATTCTAGCTATGATGACATACATTAAGAGTGCAATTAAGGACGCTATTGCAGCAGCAGATTGGATGGATGATGAAACGAAAAAGCGTGCTCTTAAGAAACTTCGACTGTCAAGAATAGAAATTGGAAACTCCCAGTATGTCCTTGATTTGGACGAAATGCAAAATGAAGCAGTTGGAATCAAAAAAGAAGCAACTTTCAGGGCCAATGAAATTATCCTCCGTAAGCAAACCATAAAAAGAAAAGTTTCAAGAGGCTTAGTATTTAAGGAGCTGCTAATGGTAAATGCTGCCTATGTACCAGACGAAAACAAGCTTGTCATACCAGCTGGAATCTTCCAAAAACCCTTCTACTATCCAGAACTTCCAAAAGGCTACAACTTCGGAAATATCGGTTTTATCCTCGCTCACGAATTCTCTCATGCCTTCGACTCAGAAGGAAAAAACTACAACGAACTTGGCCAAGATGAAAAATGGTGGAGCAAGGTAGCCGAAGAAAATTACAACAATCGAACAGAATGCTTCATCGATCAGTACAGTGGATATCGTGTTTCCGAAATGATGCAGAATATCCGAGGCAAAGAAACGCTGTCCGAGAATATCGCCGATAATGGTGCAATTCGCTACACATACTACGGCTATCAGAAATGGTTGCATGCAAACGAAGGATCTATCAATATGGAGCGGGAAGTCCTGCCAGGGCTGAATATGACTAATTATCAACTTTTATTCCTGAGCTTTGGTCAAACACTTTGTGCGGATATTAGACATCGGGAGTTGTATAGTAAAAGTCTTAAGGATGTTCATACTATTAGGAAATTGCGTCTACCGGGAGCGTTGAGTAATTTTGAGGAGTTTAGCAAGGCTTTTAATTGTGCACCGGGGTCTAAGATGAACAGAGAGAATAAATGTATTTTGTTTTAAATAAAGCGAATTAATTGATTGTTGTGGCGGTGTTTTTTGTTATTAGTTATATATTTGTGTGATATACAGGCCCAAATGATGCACCATACAGCCACTTTACAAATGTAAAGAGAAACAATAAAACATAAACCTTTTAATAAGACAATATGGTGGTAGCATTCAACATCATGCATCAGTTGATATCTAATAATGACATAAAAAATTTAATTTTAATTTACGGAGTGTTTTAAAATTTCAGTTTTTATATGGCAGTTCTAAACTCAGATATCACCCATTATACTACTAGTCCGTCAGGTTATTGGTTATTGATCACACCACATGGTGCGAAAAGAGCTCTCTTACATTATAACAAAGTCAATTGGCTTGCGCCTATCAACTTCTTACAAGTCACCAACTGGGATTTGTACTTTCGTAGTACGAACGTCAATTTTGGGTTTCTCCGTACCGCCAGAGTTTTTCGGGCAAGAATGCGTTTATTTATTTCCCATTGCTCTAAGATTATATGGCGTAGGCAAATAGACAGTTTAATCGGGAAAATAAGGAAGAACGCAATCAAAACGAAAAACCCACGCTTCCGATAGTCAAAATTAAAAATGTGTAACCAAAACTTATATTAAGAAGAATTTTACTTCAAACTGCGCCTTCATGACCCGCGAATTGTGTAAGTGTTTCATAGAATTTAACGCTACTAAATAAATTGGCCCTGATAACAGACCCCGCATGGTTTTAAAAAAGTGTGCCAGAGTATTTATACATCGTTTTCATAAGCTTGGTATGGTTGCTCTAAATATCGCCAGGGCCTATTCCACAATAAGACCATTTATTGGGTTCAGCCAAGCTTTAATTTTTGACTTAGCGGGATAACACAAAACGTTTTGATGCAACCACTGTCAGTGTCAGAGGTGACACACGACTCAACGCGCTGGACTCAACACTTTGTATAATGCAATGCGATTTTATATGTGTGGGTGTGTATTCCAAATTATATCCAGCCCACATCCGTTTGGCAGTTACCTCAACATTTTTCATGCAACTCGAGGAAAATTGAAATCGTTTCTAGTTTCGGTCAACACATAAGACTTTGCCATTACCCTTCTCTTGATCCGCGAACTGCGCAGTGACAGCTGATGTTGGTCAACATTTTGAGCCGGGTATCACCCCCCTTAGTACTTAGACTCGTATAGAGAGTTTCCTTTCTGGCAGTGCAATCAAGGCAGTATTTATTGGCGCTTAATCTAAACCTCACGGCATCTTCTACGTTGCTTCCCAGCTTATATCATCAGTTTTATCATTAATCTTCATTAACGTCTTTCTCTCATTCTCCTTTTGCCAAGGGTCGTTTCTGTAATAAAATATTTATTTATTTAATTAATTAATTAATTTATTTATTTAAAGAAAGAAAAACATATTTGTACAAATAAGAACAAGCCTTTACATAAAGGAGATGTTGATTGTATGGAAATGTGGTAACCTACATTACTTTAGATGAGACATCAAAGAAAGAAAACAAAAAAAAAAGAAAAAAAAGAAAAAAAAGAAAAAAAAAATACAGCGAGAGTCTTGTCGAAAGACAAGTAGATTCAAGTTTTTTCTATGTGAAAGGCTAAAGCTCAGAAGGAATAATGTGCCATCTGATGGCGCTCCTAGGATATGATGCCTCCCACCTATAGGTCCAATTTCCTACTACGATCTTCAACTGGCGACTCTGAATAGATGCTGGGCAGCCTCAGCGTAAGGGAGGAGAACGAATTCAGTAGGTAAGACGGGACTCTCCTTCAAAGGCTACCGAGCAAAGATGTAAAGGCATCGGTTCGTGGGTGGAGGTAACAATAAGGAAGGGGGGGGGGGGGGGGGTGGGGATTGGGTAGGTTTTTTCAGTTTTTTGTTAATAACTCGAAAATTACGAAAAAATTAAGAAATATTAGATTAATGTACATAGTACATCAAATTATGTACAAAAATGGTTTCAGACACTTTTCCATTATCAATACTTAAGGAGATATGAAAGGGGGAAAATAGTCAATTTGTAACAAAATGATTTTCGTTAAAAATTAACGAAGTAACGCGAATTAACGCACCATATACGGGTGTAAGGACAAATGGACACGTTTCATGGATATGGAATCTGTTGCACCGGATACGGGATTACCGTGCCACAGCGTAAGACGGGGTACGGATAGTACTTTGGAAAAAATTGCTGCTCGGCCTCCTCCTACGCCCGCAAAAATGCCAAGTACTGATGATTTTTGTTGAGGCTGTCTTGATGTGTAGGCGCATGGTATAGGGCCAGAAAAGCTTCTCACCGGTCTTTCCAATATCCTGGAATTTATGCGATCTGTGAATATTACTGAGATTTCATGGGTGAGGCCAGGATTTGCTGTAAAGAGCTTAGCGATTCTTACTTTACTCTTTCCATGTATCGTCGAGGTGGCGTCGAATCCGAAGAAGCTATGTAGAAGGAGGATCGTTTTGGTAAATGGCAGCTGTTGAAGTTGTCGCATCGAAAACAATTTGCTCTCCACCTTCGCAAGGCTTGGCTTCATGAAGTACAAGTTGATAGATATATGGTGGTGCCAATCCAATAAGAAGAACTATCAGATCCACATCTTCTCCAACTATTGCTAGAGGTCCCGCCAAAAGAGTTGATGCCGAGAAAGTCGCGTTTTCCATGCGCAGTAGAATCCCCGCATGCCGTTCCTGTCCCTTAGCCTGTCGCAACAAATTTCGAAGGGGAAATTTGAAAATACATAAGCGCATTTCTTATCAATATGTGCGCAATTTTTATTTGTGTGCAGCTTTAATTTCCCCAGCTGCGCGCTCCGGCATCAACCCTTTTGGCGGGACCTATACCGTTGGATGTACAGCAGCTTATCCTGATCGTAGTTTTTGAAGTTATAAAATCTGAAAAAAAAAAAAAAAACCTTTAGACCGCCCACCCTGTTAAGGAGACCTTTCTCTTTAACTATGCCGAAATTTGGTACATATGTATTTTTCCTCGAATTTTTTTGTCTGCGTTGCTTGGATTAGTAGTCTGCTTTGGTAGGCTTTTATGGTCATGATGCTCATGCAGATTTCTCAGAGCAAAAAGAAGACATTTTTCCTGAGTTGATTTGAATTGATTTGATTCTATTCTTTCATTAGATCCCAGATAGGACACACATAATTCCGTATAGGGTAGACTAGAGAACAGAAGAGTGCTTTTCTAACCATACATAGTCAAATTTGTTTGCCAAAATATTTGTTGACTCTGGCATTAGTACATAGTGCAAATTGAAGGACAGCACCTAGATCGAAAATTTGGTGTTGTTATTTGTTGGTGGGGTGCTATTCTTGCAATGCCTTGAATTTTCACTAAATAAAGGATAGACATTTTTTAACGACGCAACATGTTTCTTGGACAGATTTAAGTTGAAAATATTGAATAAAAGAGGTCCAAAATGACTACCTTGAGGAACACCGGAAGATACATCGATTTGATTTAAAAGTTATCCTTGAATCATGAAAGCTGTGTCCTTCCATTAGGATATGAAATTATTAATACAAGAACAGAACCGATATACCAAATTTCAAAAGTTTAACAATAAAAACATGATGGTCTGCTTTATCAACGGCCTTGCTGTAGTCAGTATATTTAGAATCAATTGCATGGCCGAAGCATTTCAGAGATTAGAAAGAGTTTTTGAGTGATTTTTGTTGGGTTTGACCTTGAATAACTTTCAAAAGTGTCAACATTTTTGTAAGAATTAAAGTAGAGAATTTGTACGACCTATAGAAACCGAAATACAAAGAAAACACGGGAAAATGCGATATCTCCGGCGGCCATGTTTTTTTGTGATTCCGAAATTATTTTCTTAAAAAGCTCCAAGGAAGCTGTTGGCCAATTTTCAGCCATTTAAGTTTTGTCTCCTTTTGTGGGTTTTTTTGCTAATTTCCACGGGCCTATTTAATGTATGATGTATTTATTTAAAAATTTAAAAAAATCACTATACATGGTAACATTTATTTATATTTTTTGTATTTTATAAGCATTCACCACAAACATCACGATTCCCTCTCATTTCCGTAGAATATGAAATAAAATAAAAATAACTGCGCACGGTTCACTTGAATCTAATAATTCCAAATCGAGCACTTTTGCTGTCTATTGTTCATCGGAGTATCCTTACTACACTTAAATGTTTCAACAAACTCCTCAAAATTGGACAAACTTCCAATGACTCTCCACTTATTGATAGCATGCGTATCACTATGAATATGTTTGTTGTAATAATTCTTCGTATAAGAAGAACAAAACTTCTGTGCATAGGCCAAAAAGAAGAATTCTTCATTTGTCATATAAAAGTTAGGAAGAAGTTCATTTTGGGGGTTGAGTTTAATTTTCTTGATTATATTTTGATATGCTTTAAATGCAATTCTGACACTATCGCCATCTGCGATATTTTCGTGTAAAGTTCTATGTCCTTCAATGTGTTGATCATTTGCTTCTGGGATTTTGTATGTGTTGTATTGATCCTCAAAGCATTTTTGATTTTCTTTAAGGATATTTAATAGTTTTTGTTCAGTGTCGTTGTTGATTTTTATTATAGAATGAAATTGTGACGCCAAAGCATGTCCCATTTCATGTCCTATACGCGATCCGATATTGGCGTAGTTTAAGGAGTGAGGAAAGCCTTGATAAAACATAGGCTTCTCGAAAGCGGCGACTGGTAAGAAAATTGTATTTGAGCTTGCATGGTATAGGGTGTTCAAGTTCAAGGCGGATTTAAGGATCTTCACTTCACGATGGCGATCTTCACTTCTTAAGACACCTTTATTTTGTAAGACATTGTACTGTGCAATCTTCAAATTATTCTCATAAAAACTTGCGTTTGGTGATAGTTTTAGATCTTTATAAAATTTCAGTTCTTTCTTAATTTTTAGGTTATGACTTAAGTCACCAATTACGACCATGATGTCATCGATTTTTTTTGAAAATGCTTCCTTTGCTTCATCGGGTAAATTTGTGGATTCTATGATATCCTTGTATGCTTCCTTCAGATGGTTAACCATTTCTTCAATTACTGCTTCGTGGAGTTCCTTTCCGGAATGATGCTTGACGTATATCTTACTCAAAACCGGCTCCATATGATGCCGCAATTTTGTGATGCAATACGAAGGATTCGTCAATGGTGGATGGAATTCATCGTGCATTCGCGTCAGGAAGAGAAGTGTTAAATAGTTTGCTAGTACTCCTTTATCTGCTTTGCTAAGAAACTTTGATATTTTCTTGGTAATCTCTAAATGTGGAACTTTTAGTTTTATATATAAAATACTATTATCATCGCCGAACAACGCCTTAAAATATCGGATCACATCAAAATATGGAATTTCATCGATTAAATCTATTATGTAAATAGAAGAATGTCTTAAGTCATTTGCTTTTGGAGCAGTATTTTCACGTACAATCTCCATCCATTGATTCTCTAACTTTACAACATCTTCAATAACTTTTTCACCATCTTCCATCGAAATATTCCCATAAATCTTCAACAATTTTCTCAGAACTGATTTATCATTTGGAAATTTCTTTGTGCGATATCGATTTGACTCATGCGATATCGAAGCATTTAAATGAAAATGATTCGGCTTAAAAAACAAGTGTCCATGTTTATTGAAACCTTCGTGGAAGAATACGTCAATGCCGTACGTTTTCAATGTAATCAACACTTTCATCCAATCAAACTGCTGCGAACTCCAGTCTGAACTTATCGCTGGACAACTTCCGATATCGTTCAATACTTTCAAATATGCATCGATTTTTCTGTGCTTGAAAACATCTTCCTTGATGCAAGATCTATAAAATATTTTCGCTGCATTTTCACCTGGTATCTTCGATTTCGAAGTGTTCGATGACAGTATTAAGTAGTTATGCAGAGCAATTTCAACATTTGACTTCACAATTCCAAGAACACCATATCGCGAATGACCACGGGGTATCGGTAAGGATTTATTAAAGTTCCCACAAGCAAACTGATAGAAATCATCACAGGGGTGAGTTTTTGTGTCCATAAATGACCTCATGTACTGTGCGTGGTTTTGTTTCGCTTCTAGCAGGTGTTTTTCACTATCATTGTCAATACTGTAACAATTCACTATACAACATAAAATTATTAATAGAAATTTTAACATTTTTTTCTTTTTTACAAAACTTAGCAGAACGAAAATTTTAATCAAACTAAATTTAAGATGGCAAAGTTATAAATGAACTAATGATCGTGCAAACCGTGCGATAATTGTGACTGATAAGGTGAAAAGCTTTGCTTATCTAATTTTATCTGTTATTGTTTTACAAGAGTAGATACAGTTGTTTATCCACGAAAATTCGCGCGATTCTTATTTTTGGATGAGAACTATATTTGTGTGTGTAAGTGTAATATTTACCATACTTCGGGTTTTTTTTTGTATTTTGCAAGCTCCGCGAAGTGTGGGATTAAAATTTGTTTGTGGGTTAACATATGCCGTCTTAGCCCGGTATTCCAAAAGAACCTGTAAGATGTTTTAAAGAGGAAATTCTAGCTGGATATACAGAACTTTAGAATGGTGAGTAAAACCTGGGTAATGATCTCTTAACGTAACGAAGAAGAAAAGAGCGAATCGCAAAGACTTTCCTACAGGGACAACCAGTGGGCGTAGCGTGGATTTCTGCCACCCGGGGCGAAGCATAAATTTGCCGCCCCCTACTTTCGAATTGAATTGGTAAAAAGTTTGCGATGTTGAAAATTCAAAATTCAAACAAAGGAAATAAAAGATTTCCTAACTTAAAACTTTATTTTCCGCGTTTTTTTTTTGTTCAAAGCGAACTTTTTAAGACAATGGCCAATGTTAATTTATACCACTTGTTCTATTGGTAAGATAGCTAGATTAGATCTCTAGAGCTAGATTAATATCAACGTGGACATTGTAGATTTTCAATAATTTTTAATCAATGAATCGAAAACGCAACTTGAATTTCAAGTAATTTTCAATCCAAGAATTCAAGGCATCATGTAAACGCAATGAATTATATGTAACTAATGAATGTTTGGTATAGTGTGCGCCAAAATAAATGGGAATTTTACGAGCAGGCGAGGAAATGACAATTCCACATACATTAACATTCTGTGTATGGATAAAATACAAGCGCACGTGCATTTTAATTTCCCTTTTGAAACTCGTTTACGGGGAACAACACTCCACCATAGCATCTGACCAGGACAAGAGTCGTAGTGAGACGACGGATTGCATTGTGATTGAAAATATAAATGAGCGGGTGATTTGGGGTTTTAAACGAACGGAATGGCGGGGTGCACTTTTCTTTTCGAATCTACTTTCGTGGTGAGCAGGGCCGGCACTTTTTTTATCATATTGCGCCCCATCCACTTATTCTCACTACAAAGGATCTTGCGCCTCTTATTTCGTTTATTTTTACCTCTTTTAACAAATCTCGGAAGCGGAATTTATATCAATCCCAGTAAATAGCAGCACAAAATACAGAACCACCGGAATAACTCTTTCTTTTGTGTGAGTTGATCGGCACTTTTTAAAGAATATGCGCGCTCATTTCTCTTCTTTTATGGCACGGGCTCCATTCTTAAGGAATATATGTATGCTTGCTAGGTATTATCCACACAAGTGTTTTGAGCCATTTACACAAACATGGATACCAAAAGGTCCATGCATGAGTTATTCATCAGTTGAACGCGAAAAACATGCGAGACTAAAATAACATCTGCTGCATCCTCGCTGAAACGGAATCGTCCACTATGAGGTATTTCCAGTTAATAAGGCGATTCATTTTCAACTCTAATGTGGACAACTAGGCAAATAATTGAATAATAGAAATGGTGTTGTCTTCCATCACAAGGGCACGCTTTTTTGATAACCCGTCAAATAGGAAAGTTTGGTTGGATAATTTTGATGCATCAACTTTATAAGTCCAGAAATAAGGCCAAACCTAAATGAAAAGTAACGCAGAAGTGAAGAACACTTAACTTCCACTGAAGTAGATGTAACATCCACTTACTTCCATATCTCGCATAGGCCTCGGTAGCCTAGGGAGTATGTCGTCTGGCTACCATACCAGAGGTCCCGGGTTCGATTCCCGGCTAGCCCCACGGCCCTTCGCCTTTTCCACTTTCCCACCTACTTTCCTTCTTTCTTCTTCACTCTTTACATTCCAAATTCCTCTTGTCATAGCCATCCTTAGCTCTTCCCCGCTCCACCAAAAAGCGCATGTCATCGGATGGTTGATGAGATTTAACTCGTTTCAGGAGTCATAACACTCCAGCGAGTTGTTTCTCGATGCCCCTTTGTTAAAGTCTCGATAATAATGGTTGGATGTAGGTGGACTAAAAATATCGCGAGTAGGTTGTGGCAGTTCCTTCCTCCCCGACTAAAGCTGCTGTTTGACGTTGCACTCTATATGAAGGAAATAGATTGTCAACAGTATAAAGGGCCTTTCCAGAGACTGTAGTCTTTCACATACAAAAAAATATCTCTTATACATTCATATGGAATGGCACCTAACTCCACCTCACTTCACTGTCCTTCACATTTAGGTTTAGCCTGTAGGCACCATTAGCCAGGACGTCGTGCTCAATGTGGTAATGGTTAGGGCCTGATGTTGCCGGCAGAATATCTAGCTCGGTCCAGTTTGGTCGCCGCCCCCAACATCTACTTTGAACGGGGGCATGGCCCCCTCTGCATCCCCACGCTATGTCACTGAGTGATTCCTGGATACATTCGATTGTGTAAGTCAAGCAGCATTGGACGTGGTTTCTACTTAGTTGGGGGACCGCTTGGTAAAACGACACTCGCCTTTGGAATGGACGACTACAAATACATTTATATCTCTGCATGCATTCAACTTGATTTTTAGATTTTCATACCTGTAACGGAAGCGTGTATACCTCTGGCGAGCGCATGTTTTGTAATTGATAACTAAATCTTTGATATAAATTTTTTTAACATTTATTACTTCCATGATTTTACAATTAACTTTAAACTTTTAACTTATTCCTAATACATTTTTTCCTACCACAAAACGCACTTTTTCTCCGGGTTCATCGGCGTTCCCAACGAACAATTAAAAGTCTTTGCAAATGCATCAAAATTCGAAACTGGTGCAATCACCCGAAATCTATCCGCTGTATGAAGATCACCAGCTATCATCTTCAGTCCCTTACGCTTCAGTTCACTACAAGATGCCTGTGCAAAACTAATAAAAAACAGTTCATCATGATTATCAACTTCAACCAAGCCATCATCATCTGCACTGTTCTTCTCCCTCCAGTTCTTATATGCTAAATAGCCCAATCGTAATCCACCATTATCAGCGATATTTTCGGCCAAAGTTTTTTCACCATTAACAAACTCGTTCAGTTCGATTATTTTGTAGTTGTTGTACTGTTCAATAAAACACCTAGAACGGTTTAGAAACTCTCGATCGGACTGTTCGGTCCACCAATTTTCCTTAGTACCTTGGCTGTTGAAGTATCGCCCAAGAGAATCGAACCCATGGACCATTTCATGACCGATTATATTCGCGCCCATGGTGCCAAAATTGTATGCAGCGGGCATGCCCATGAAGAACATTGGTCTTTGCAGGATACCTGGTGGCATGATCAACTCGTTCTTCGTTAGTGAATAGAAAGCGTTCACCCCTAGATCGATTTTAACACTGATCGTTTCGTTTTTCTGCAGGTAAAATCTGTGCAACTGCTGAACTTCAAATCGTCGTAGATTCAAGTTGTTTTCGTAGTAATTGTAAGATACTTCGAATCTTTTGTAGTACGAATCAAAAACATCGAAGTCACTTTCGGTCGTATTGTCTCCAATAGAAACTTTCATGGCACCTAGCTTCTCCAGAGCCTTCTGCTTGGTTTTATCGTCCAACCAATCAGCTGCTTGGATTGTCTGGTTGAATGCTTCGCGCATGCCTATGATCATTGACTCGGCAATATCTTCAGCGTTGTCGTCATAGTACCAACTTTTCGTATATATTAAATTTGGCACTGGTGTAAGATATTTTTGTGCTTTTCGCACACAGAATCTTTTGTCGTATCTGATTTCCTTTAGTTCGTCATGCAAGTGAAACAGGAGCTTAACAAACATGTAATTGGCAATCGTTTTCATGTCACTTTGTTGAAGCAGTTGAGGGAATGCCTGGAAGTAGTTGAAGTCTGAAATGTAAATTTTCATGTCTGGACTGATTTCTTCACCAAATATTATGGAGAAATATTGATAAAAGTTGAAAATAGATTTTTCTGTCAATTTTCGGTCGAAGTACTTGATACTTCTATATCTTGGGTTATGAACTGGGACTTTAGACGAATTGATTAGAAATTGATTCCAAAATTCCATAATTTCTGAAGCAGTGGTTTTCGCATCCATTTCGTCGACGCCATACAGTTCCAATATGTAAGTTATTAGTCGGATGTTTATTCGATAGTCCTTAGACCACGGTAGACTGAAGTCTTTATCCTCGATGTCAATCAATCCAAAATCTTTTGATTTAGTCACCACTAAATACGGACCTCTTATCTCCTCATCTAAAAACGCTGGAACCTTGAGTAGTTTTAACGTTGCGACTGCTTTAGTAAAATTGAAGTCTTCCTCCTTCCAATCGGAGCTCAAAACTGGGATATTCCCTAGGGATTCAATCAACTCCAAGTACTCAACACTACTTCTAAACTCAAAGATGTTTGCATCGTAGCATGAATTGTAAAGTAGCTTCGCCTTCTGTTGGACTTCTAGATCTTTTTCCGCTCTGATTTCTGTTTCGTTGTCATACAACAACAAATGCATATTTTCGTAGATCCTATCTGCCATTTTGTGAACAGTGCCATGCATCGCCTTTCCCTTTTCAATAGGTTCAACTTTGTTAAAATCACCACAGGCGTACTGGTAAAAGTCCTGACACGGATCGGACTCATAATCGACTCTTTCCTGCATTTTGTCCAACTCTATCGCAGCTTCCTCTTGTCCTTTCAGCAGAAATTGCACAAATTCTTGAATTATTTCCTCATACCCACTTTCTTCAGCAGTCGACACTAAACTATTTGTGGCTAGAATTGACACCAATAAAAGTACTAGTACACTATGAACCGACATTTTTAGTCTTGTACACCACTGACCACCACTGACACCACTGACGATTATTATTTATTAACTAAGACGCGAATGGCTGATGTTTTTTATTTATCAATTTCATTTTTCAAAATTTGTGCTTTGGCATGTTTCAAATTTTGTCGCCTGTTATCTTCAAAAGTAAAGCCTCGTCGTTGCGGTTAAGGAAGAGGTCAGCTTGATTAGAATTATTTACAAAAATACTCACATCTGCCCATATCGAAAAATTTGGTAAAAAATAAATGTCTGAGAAATTGATAAAAATTTGAAAATATTTATTGAGAAATTTAAATAAAATAATTAAATAATAGATGTTTGCACCAAACTTGTTATTGCAAGACTAAAAAATGTGACGTTGGCAACCCGACAGATAGCGCACTTTCCTTTAAGTGGAATTCGTTTGTTTCAGAAAGTATAACACTGGCTCTTGCTCATGCAGCCTACAGACTACTCGTGCAGAGCGTGCACCAATAATCACAACAATCTCTCCATCGAACTCATTTTCATCATTTGCACTTATTTGTCTTATTAATGGCATAACAATTCCACGTATCTCCATAAAGCAAGCATCTAAAGCAAGTAAGTAAAGCAACTAAAACAAGCAACTAAAGCAAGCAACTAAAGCAAGTAGAGCAAGTAAAGCAAGCAAGTAAAGCAACTAAAGCAAGCAAATAAAGCAAGCAAGTAAAGCAAGTAGAGAAACTAAAGCAAACAATTAAAGTAAGCAAGTAAAGCAACTAAAGCAACAAAAGCCAGCGCCGACCCTAGCCCATTTTGAGGGTGGAGCGAGATTGTCTTTCGGGGCCCTTTGGTCGACGGTTTCACTTCACATAAACTGTATTTCCAATTGTCCTAGATAAAACGTTTTTCGAGCACTGACTGCCTGCCATTTCTTTATGGGATTATATCTCCCCTTTGCAAGCCTTTATGGGCTGGATGTACGATAAGGATTTCGATGGCGGTTTTAGGGTCGCGGCCCCGCCTGTAGCAGCAATAGAGGAAGCATGTCTTCTCAGAGCTGCTTCCCCGACCTTTCGCCAACAGCACCACTTTCTTTGGAGGCTATTTGGTTGATTGTATTGCATGGTTGGGCACTATGGCTTGCCAAGCCAGTAAGGTTTGAGATGATGGAGAGAGTCACCTGTTAAAAGAGGTTCCACCTACTATCAGCTCAAAATTTCAGTGTTCACCATCCTGACAACGTCACCTTTGTGAATTTTTTACGGTGCACTCCACTCCCACACCCTTAGGGTCTTCTTTTGGACCCATATCCTTTTCTCCAGGACTTAAGACGGCCCATCATAGAGGCGCACCGACCACTAGGGACCTGGGCTGTTCTGAGCCATGAGCTAATTCGTCTATCGTCCCCAGAAGACTTTCTTGCAAGGTAGCCAGTTGTTTCGTGGTCAGGAGAGTCTCCGGATTGTTAGTCGCAAGCACGCGCATTCTGACACTTTTCGCTATTTGACAGAAGGAACCGAAGTTCGCCTGGCATCCGAAGTCTGTCGTTAGTAGTACATTCACGCAGTACCATTCATATGTAACTTCAGCACGATTGTTTACACATTACGATTGCGGTTTTTATCGAGTTTAGATCCGCCGTATTCAGTCTGCTCCATGGACCTCGAGCAGGATGTGGCCTAAGGTCATGTACGATCGGTCTTGGAGTCAGTGCTCCCTGCTTGTGCCGTGTTCTAGTCATATTGATGAGTACATAGACTTGGCTATAGCTTCAAACAACGCCTTCAAAAGTGCTATCAAAATTTTATTTTTAGCTCGAAATTGGGGCCCCTTACCACCGCCGAGCGATCGCTCCACTCACTCTACCCCAGGGCCGGCGCTGACTAAAGCAAGCAACTAAAGCAAGCAAATAAAGCAACTAAAGCAACTAAAGCAAGCAAGACCTGAAGACGGAAACAACGAAAAAACAGGGTGATGCAACAATCTAGAGCAGGAAGATTTAGAATGGGAAAAAATATAACTATTGACGAACATAACCTAGAAGTAGTCGATAATACGGTTTTACTTGGGTCTAAAATTATAAAAAACAACGAAGGAAAAAAAGAAATAGCCAGACGGATACTATTGGCTAATAATAGAGTAAATATAGCCTTTTATGCCCAAAAACAAATCCTGTACTCAAGATTTGTGCACACCAAAACGAAACTCTCACTCTCATCATCATCATCATTGCGCTCCTTTAATCCCTCGTGGGACATAGGGGAAAACAGTTGCCCCCCAGCGGGCTCTGTTTTGCGCGACAGATCTCAGCTCCGACCAGGATCTCCCAGTTTTTGCGGCTTCTTCTAGTTAGGGTTCTCCTCCACGTTGTTCTGGTCTTCCCACTCGACGGGATCCTTGCTGATTCCAGTCGAGGGCCTGTTTGGATAGATTTTCGTTTTCGCGTCGCAAGGTGTGGCCAACCCAATTCCATTTCCTTCGCCTGATTTGGTCGTCTATCCTTTCTTGGCCGGCACGGCGCCATAGTTCTTCGTTTGAAATTCTATCTCGCCAGCGGATTTTTAGGATACGACGCAGGCATCTGTTGATGAATACTTGTAGGCGCCCTGTGATGAATTGGGTGACTTTCCATGTTTCGCAACCGTACAAAAGAACTGTTGGAGCTGAACAGCCGCAACTCGTGCTTTATTTATTCTGGAAGTGACTCACTCTCACTCTACAAAACAGTAATACGACCAGTACTGTGTAATGGTAGCGAGACTTGGACTATGACCCAGGACATAGAGGATCGAGTCAACAGGTTTGAGAGAAAAGTTCTTAGATGCATAATCGGCCCAACCAGAGAGAATGGAATATTGCGATGGAGATACAACAACGAGTTGTATGAAATTTTTGACGACCCAAAACTCTAAACTTTAATAAAAATCAACTGACTGAGATTAGCCGGCCACGTAATAAGGATGGAAGACAATTGTATCCCAAAACGGCTTATGGCATCAGAAATTTCGAGAAGTAGACCAGTAGGTAGACCCAGGAGGAAATAGATAGACTCTGTGACGGCTGACGCAGAGGCAATGTTCAAAATCCGGAACTGGAGACATGCTGCAAGTGACCGTCAAACTTGGAGAAATGCCCTAGAGGAGGTCAATGCTCGATATGGGCTGTAGCGCCATTGGAGGGATAAATGGAAATTGAAAGGACCATTGTACATAACGAAATTATCAAACTCCCATAAAGCACCATCAACAATACAGTAATACAATGGTGTAGATTCTTTTTGTTTGTTCAAATTTGCTGTCGTATGCTCGTGTGTACAGCCTATAACTCGGCAATTTACATCTTTTGGTCAAGTTTGGCCCTCGTGTACCCGTATGTGCTTCCAAGCGGCCGGTGTTCGCCCGTTGTAAGGCTATCTTTTATTTTTACTTGTGCATAATGGTCAGGGACTGTATATTTAAATAAACAATTCTGCTAGTTTTTATGTTTTAGAAAAAGATGATAAAATCACTGTGTACGAATATTTTCCAAAATCTTAAAGTTTTAGGGCAGAATGCCGCAAATTTTGTTAAGGTTAAATGAAATAAAATTGCTAAAATTTCTGCATACCGAAAACTTGGCACGGTTTCTAAGATAACGAGAGAATCGCAAAGTGGATATAAAATTTTAAAAGCCAAAATCGCATTAATAATTGTGTTCATAAATAATATTCCGCATACGCATATAGCCGACGACGGCAGCCGTATAAAATCAACAATGCCCATTCACATATCACACCTGCAAGGTATTTTCTCGCCATGACTGAACGGAGCGAACTTGTTCAATTGTTGAGATTCTTTGGCTCGTACCCAGGCCGTCAGCACACCTTATCATTTCTGATCATCAATGATCATGATTGCGGCGGCCGCAGTCCGTGACTTGTTGTTTTATTGCTGATTTGCCGGGTTCTACTAGGTCTAATGAGGTGCTTTTGGATCAGACCTCCAGCGATTTACGCCTTTACACCTCGTTAGTGAGCGGCACTAAAGATGCCTTTGAGTGATTACAGGTGACACCTTTCCTTTTCTACCGTGATTTTATTTCCAAGAGACACTTTAATTGCACACATCTTCGGGGTGTCGGTAGATTATATCTTATGGCCTGTGGTATGTTAATGATGGAAAATGTTCAGATAGTTAATAGGTTGCCATTTCTGCGGCGATTACTTAGGAAGATTTATTGCGACAGAGTAATGGACATTTAATAGCAATCGGTGAATAATAAAGTGTGCGTAAATTTAGGTTAATGATGATGAGAGAGAATGCGTTTTTGCTTTATTGAAGACGAAGTGTTTGAGATAGAGTTACTCGTTTTTATGAAGTAGTGCTTTCATGTTTGTAACAGGTAGATCTTTTGGTGATGTTATACGTTTGTAATGCACATCTCCAAGCTGCAATCAAGGCGTCGTTCAGTTCGGAGATAAAAATTTAAAATTCCGATAAAGGTCCTTTTATTGCAGAGCCGAGTTGACTTCCTCAGAGCATCAGCAAAGGTTTTGTTTTAGTAACATGGCCCTTTCACGTAGCCCCCTATTCTACTTGTGAGGTTAAGCTAGCGAGGTATAGGATCCTCTATAGAATAGGTATAGGATCCTCTCACTCGAAACCCCAGGCAGGATAAAAGGCATCTGGAGCTTCCTGGAAAGCTGGTGTGGCTCCCAAGAGCTGCTATTTCCCAGCCCTGGTTTTTTGCTAAAAACAAGAAGCAATGGGCGGTGTGAACAAAAACTGAATGCGAGTGTTCACTCAACATTTTTGAGAGAACACTCAACTGGGGGTGAATAAAATCTACTTTCGTTAAGCTCAACAAAAACGCTTCGCTCCCTATTTTTACCATTTGAGAGCGCTCTTTTCTTCAGTTGAAATTTGAAATCTCTCTTTAAGTGAACACTCAATAAAAGTTGAGGACGGTGGTTACTAGCCTCAACGTGCTAGTTGTGGGAAGAAGTTGCCTTTTTATGAAAGGAGGAAGAACAATTTAGGAATTCATCCCCGTGAAAGCGTGGGTTTAATTTTTTTATGTAAGTTCAATCTAAAGCACCTATTTCACGAGCATTTCTTTTGCTTCTCTCATTTCCTCAAAGGTGGTTGGAAATTTAATCCATTCCCGTGCCTTCGCACAAATAGCACCACATCCTTCCCAGCATTATCGGATAGGATATGATTGCTTAACCATTGCACGTTATCGAATTCAAATCTATACAACGATTTGAAATTAACATCCCGTTAGGACCCTAACTCATTAGGACGCCATGGCGAAGTTGTCGTCAACGTGGGTATGGCTACCTCAGGCAACCAAAGGTCGCCAAGTTGAAGCCATGACTACTGTCTGCCTCTGTACAGTCTCATACAATAGATCTTTCTATATCGAAACTCATTTTCTAACGCAAATATTGAACCGAGTGTCCACAATTACGTCGGTTCGATACTGAGTGAGTGTGGTGCAGTACAACAAGCATCCATGGCCATGGCGACCTAATGAGTTAGGGACCTTACGTCGATGCGTCATAGTGGGTGTACATTTCACCCAGTAATTTGAAACTGAAATTGACATTTATCATCTCAATTTTTATTCACACCGAATTGAGTCTTCACTCTGGACAAAACCCTTTACTCAAGAGAAATTTTTCAGAGTGTTCACTCGGTTTTTATTTATACCACTCAATAGATGCAAAAGTATAATAACGCCGACTATGTTTTACGTGTTTCAAACGCAAGCTTTGTTTACCTCCTGTCTTATCTTTATCTTATCTTATCTTTATCAACAAAATAAATGAACACATTACTGAATCTAGGCAGTAGTGGCAGCGCCCTCTTGGTCCTGACACCCTCGGGCAGTTCCCCACGTTCCACCACTCTCCTACCTGTGTACTATTGATTGTTGCAAGATTTCTTGAAAGCTGTCGATAGCTTTAAATACACTTTCTTCTTCTTCTTTAACCTCTCTACTCCCGGGCTCCAGTCCTAGCCTCTCGCAACTGTTCTCTCCACCGGTCCCGATTCTGAGCCGATGTCATCCAGTTTGTCTTACCTAAGCTCTAAGCGTCCTGGTCTGCGCCATCTTTCCAGTGGAGGTTGGGTCTCTCTCGCTGTCGCACTCCATATAGGTCTTACCGCAGCGAAATTTCCGAGCAGGCTCATCTTCACTCATACGAGCTACATGCCCTGCCACCGGAGCCTTCCGAGCTTTATTTTCTTCATAACATCTATGTTGGGATAGCGCTCGTAGATCTCATTGTTGTAGAGTCTCCGGAATCATCCTTTCTCACATAAGGGGCCAACAAACCTCCGAATAAGCACCGACGGTTAAGATGTATATGGGAGTACCGGTGAAAGTTAGATGCTAGGATTTGAAGAGCTCTGACAGGCTCAAGTAGGCTTTGTTGACTTTTATCAGTCGTGCGCGTATTGCAGCGCGTGCGTTTATATATTACTGCTACTATTGACCCAAGGTAGGTAAATGATTTTACCACTTCAAACTCGTGTTCCTCTATCTTGATTGTGGGACCAATGTCACACTTTGCTTCTGCAAAAACCCTCCTCTCAAGTACATTTTTCTCTAACCGCTTTTAAACTTCTGCATGTCTGCTTAAAGTATCCCTCACAACAACTTAAACTAGGTACTTGTAGTTCCTCGTTTGTCCTACTTAGCTCGGAGTCCCTCAAGGCTCTTTTCTCGGACCACTTCTATTTGACATTTATCTTGGTAAAACTTATAAGACTCTGTCGAAACTTAGGATCCATTGTGATTTGCTCAAAAAGGTTTTGCATGTGAATTTAGTGAAAGTCTTACTCTTACCTCATTCAATCCATGACCTTTGCATTTTTCACTCTCTATCCTCGTCTTGCGCTAGAAAGACTGCAGTACTATTTAATGATTGCGTTCGCTTAGAGCGACCCTATCAGAATTCCGTTTGAGGCGTCCTAAGGGTTTACCGTGAGTACAGGCTTTTGTGTCTGTTTTACAATCATATTGTGGGTCTGGTTGAGCACCTTAACCACTATATCCATCTCTTTGATCAGTCTTGTAAAATTGCTCTTGATATATCCATGGCGTTTGACAGAGGACGGGTACCACTTCGTTTCTAAACTTCAAGCTATTAGTATCAACTCTATTCTAAAGGAGTAGATTGATGATTTTCTTTTTGGTCGCATGATTCAAATTAATCTTTATTAGTGCTCTGTTCTCAATGCCCTCAAACCCACTTCACAGCTTCGCTGCTGTCGTTGCTCTAGGTAGCTCTTTGGCCTTCGACAATATTACTTAAAAAAATGACCACATATTCCAAATCACCATACAACCATCCCAAGGCTTCCTAAAGTATACAGGTAACAGCCCGGGCTATCATCTGCAAGTCCTATATTCTGTCCCGCCTCGCTGACGCTGACGCTTATACAACGGTCTTAGCAGGGATCGACTTGGTGCAAAACTGCCCTATCAAACTCATCGGCGAAGCAGAAAAAGTTAGTTGATCCATGATCTGCTTAAGCCACCATGCTATGAGCACCCTCCAACCTTGGACGCTTAATGGTAGGACCCATCCAATGTCCAATATCAAGCGTCCAACTTTCGTATTTGGACAGGTTCGGGCTGATGTTTAGGTCAAACCTAAATGGGAAGTGAAGTCAGGCATTGCATATGAATGCATGAGAATGACCAAAATAGAAGTGATGAGGAAGGTACATCTACTTCAGGGGAAATTGCATCTACTTCACTTATGCGTTACTTTTCATTTTGGTTTGGCCAATTGACCCAATCGTTGGAACCCAAAGCTCGAATGAAACTTTCACCACATCGTGTAGAGCAGGCTTTAGTGTTCTCATACTTGTTAAGGTAGATCTTCGCTTGTTATAAACCCTCTAAAAATATTATTTCTTATTTGTTTATTAGATGTATTAGTATACGCTTTGCTTACCTTTTTGTTTTTTAAACTAGCGACGAACTGTCTCGGATTGCTGCTACAAAAATTCCGTTCGAAAGATCTTAATCCGAAGTTTGGTTTCTATCGTCGTTTGAATCTTTGAATGACTAAATCAAAGCTTGAATCTTAAAAAAATTCAATCAATTTTCAAGAAGATTGTTAACATTTTTTGAATTTGTGGCATAATACTTTCTGCGATTTTTGATTATAATATTTACATTACAACTCGCAGGTGTCGAAGTCGAAATAGTCGCATTTGAGTGCATTTTACGAAATACCAAAACAAAAATTTACGAATAATGCTGAGAAGCTTATGCAAATGTAAAATTCTCCCCAGCCTAAAACGTAAAAAGGTCCAACCCATTCCGGAAGAGTACCGAAAAGGTGACAAATATGAAACTCATACCAAAATTTATGCATTTGTTTGGTTGAATATGATCCGCTTAAGATCACCGATAACGTTCCAAAGCGCGCATGAGATTATCCCAAGCTGCAATAAATCTTGATTGACACGCGAATGAAACTCAATCTTTTTACCGTCGTCGTCGTCAAAGGTACGAATTCAATCCGGAATTGATGGGATGCAACTTTTTAGCTGCGGTGAGTGCCCTCACGGTTGGAGCATCGAAAAAGTCTAAGATCCGAAATTAGCCCAAATGGCTAAACGTACATTCGTTTATTTAAAAAAAAACAGAAAACAACAACAACTAGTGAAACACAATACAGCGCCCGAGGAGCGCGTGGTTCTTTTGGAACATGTGTTGCCGAGTCTCAAATTGCCCCCGATCGTAACTAAGGCGAAAACAAACAAACCAGCAGCGCTTATATAAATTTGGCTGCAGTGTTTTATTTGGGGATTTTTCAAAAACGGTTCTTCCCTCTAATTTATGATCGCGTTCTCTGGCCGAGGTGTTCTGAGGTGGGAATGCACAATAACTGAAAGATTTCTGGTCCATAGGTGGTGAGGAGTATTGAGTGAAATTGATAAAAGACTGAGGTGAGAAAATTATAATTCGGCGTGTGTGAGCCAACCGAGAGATGAATGATTGTAAACAGTTTAGAGATGGTGGAAAGTGGGTCACTGGAGTACTCTGGGTATTTACTTATATAATGCCCAATAGAATTTTCAAAAGGGCCTCCATTAAGTTGATCATTTAAAAAAACGATCTTTTGTAATTCTTTAAAGAATTTTTATGGCACTATTTTTTATCACCCAAGTATGACGATCATTAAAATCGATCAAAGATTCCACCTTTCAAGTAGTGAAGACATTGGGATAGATTCAAAATCGAAAACAGATCTTTTGAGAGAAAATTCTGGGAAAAATATTTTACATTATATAAAAATAAAGCAGGAGTATTTGTGTAGATCAATTATACGAAAAAATGGTTAGTTGACATATACATAAGTTGATGATTTAGAACGTGGGGAGCGGTAGAGCGAGTGGAGCGGTAGTGCTAGGCGCCAGGTGACCGTGAATGCGAAAAATAATTTCGGACGAAAAATAAAATTTGGTGGGCCCCTTTTAAGAGCCTTTTTGCAATAAAAGATGATTTTTAAAATAAAAATTATCTAATGTAAAAACGTTGACCAAAGGGCGCCAAAAGACAATTTCGCTCTACCCTGATCAAGTGCTAAGGCCAAAGCTGTGAATACCCTTTAAGATCTCAAAGCACAAGGCATGCTAACATGGACTTTTCCTAAAGTAGGGCCGGGTGGACTAGTATGGTACACGAATGGCTCCAAAACAGAGGAATCTGGAGTGAAAGCCTCAGATTTAGTAGAGCAGAGGTGTACACTACAGACAAATGACCGCCAAAATATGACCGAAATTCAAAATGGCCACCCAAATATGAATTCGCTAATTGTGTTCCGATTTCCATGAAAATCGGTATCTGGGTGTTTTTAAGGTAGCAAAGAACGAATCTATGATCAGAACTTTAAAATTTCGTTGACAATATGCGGACAAATTTTGCCAAATAAGTGTCATTTCCCGGATAGCTATATATGTGGGTTCTTCAAAAGTTGGGAAATCGAAAAATCCTCACATCCTAGCCTCAAATGGTGTATCATGGTCATTTCATTTCATTTCCAGTATAGAAACAGCTAAAACGGTAGAAATAGGTTTTCAAATTTGTATGAAGAAGATCCTTTTATAGTTCAACAATATTTGCAGATTTCTTCTCTTTTTCATTATACCCAGAGCAGGCTTTAGGTATTGTGACGCCCCGTGCGAGATATTTTTATGTGCCCTTTATTTTTAAAACACATTTGTTTTAGATAGATTACCTTTGTTATTATGCACAAATTATACAATAACCCGAGTAAAAATAAAAGATGCCCTTACAACGGGCGGGCACCGGCCGCTTGGGAGATACGGTTTCACGAGGGTTTAAATGGTCGAGTTCTGAGCTGTACACGTGGGCAAACGACGGCAAATTTAAACCAAAAAAAAAAAGAATCTGCACCAAATGTATTGTTGAATGGGCTTTATGGGAACTTGATAATTTTCGGTATGTAGGTATAATCGTCCGTTGGAGTATTATACTTTAAGTCTATCGATGCACAAGAGAAACAATCCTTTCACTAGTCACTAGTCAATCTCGTTCTTACTTTTGCGTACACTAAAAGTTGGTAAAGTCTTGGTTTGCACCTATCCAGTCCTAACTAGGTTCCACCTATACTTAAATCTTTAAGTAGCGCAAAAACTCCTAATCTAGCCCCAATTTTTGGTGCTTTTGCTGGTTTCACTAAATTGATCGTTGATAGGTTCTTCTTTATCTTCTGTTGTTGGGTGGTGAAACCTCAGCTTTACTCTTATCTTGCATATCTATTCTATCTGAGATTGGTTGGAAGTTAATTAGTTTTTATATTGAATACTTTTGCTCACATATAGTTCTGTGGCCAATTCTCATCTAGTTATTTTTGTTGCCGTTATATTAGAGAGTGTATGTTCTTTTTTGTATAACGCCTGTATTTGGCAGCTTTTCCACTTTGTGATTTTCTAGCTGTTGTATCATTTCCTGTACTGCCCCTGGTATGTTTAGTAATCTAACATTCCTAGCAGTTACCTTCATTTTATCGTTTATTTCTCTTATCCTTAAACGTAGCCTAGTTCTTCGTCGTGAGGCCCGTCCTGTCGGTGAAGAGTTGTGAGTTCTCTCAGTTGAATTTTGCATGTGGCCAAGTAGTTAGCTTACCGCCCTACCCTCTCGCAAGACCAGGTCCCTTGTATCAACTTATATCATTAATGGATCTTAATATCATACGGCAGTGTAGTGAAAAATGTCAGTGAACGAAAAATAAAAAAAAGTATTTCCTTCATATGTTTTTGCCTACCTCAATCGGCTAATATGGAAATAAGTAATAGTTTTTATTAATTTTCAAGTAAAATTTCAACCAAAACGCGACTAAAAGCGAGCTTTCTACAATAATATATCGACAAACAGATGCTGTGCTCTGCTTTGAGTTTTCGTAATCGATTAACCAAATTTTGCCTAATCGATTTTCCTAATTAATGAAGTTCATATTCGTAATAAATGATGAAATTCTGTCATAAATGTGTGCTTGTATCGAACCTATTAAACAGAATCAGAATTAAATATTCGCCTTTATGTAACTCTCCTGATACATAGTAAACAATTTGTTACCTATAACAACAGCCTTAACCACAACTCTCAACTAACTAAACAATATACATATTTGCAACAACTAAAATTTTCCCATAATCCTCCATAAACTTGCATCCTCACTATATATACAAATTTGCATCCTTTTTATAATTCCCAGAACATAGGAGTCAAATGGTTTATTTTTGCCCACGTTGCAATCCGCCATAAAATTCCCTTCCTCAATGCATGTGTGCGCAACTATGCAAATGCCTGCGCACTATGAGAAGACAAGATACTGTAAACCCTACAAGAAACAGGTTATTAATTTGTATTTGCTTGTTTAATTGTAATTGCGAATCACGTTTTTCTACCTTTGTTTAATTTATTGTTTTTTTCTCAATGTGTTTTTATCACAAAGTTTCTCTCCGTTTCATTCATTGAAATTGTGCAAAATTGTGTTACTTGATTTGTGTGAAACTATTTTTTCGTCGTTTAGAAATGTTTTCACGAACTGGAGATTTCTTTTTAGATATTTTCTAATATTTTTTTAATGTGTTTCTTGTAGACAGATGAAATGGACAGAATACAGCAAAAAAAACTGAATAAAAAGAACCACCTCTCGATGTACTGGTACATGTAATGAATACCTCTGACTTTTAACGATCAATTAAGTAAACGAACACTTAACCACTTTTCCTTCCAAGAAGTCCGGTGAAAAAATGAAACGAAAAAAAGAAGCCAGAAGTGAATAGGTTAATGATTATTTGATTGGAGGTCTCTTACCATTGAAGCTAACCGGAACGGAGATACCTTAAGGGCATTACAAGTACCAAATATCATTCCACGTCTTCTTGCCTCTTTCTTCATTACATTTTAACCACTTAAAATCCTTTTCTAGAAAGTGAAACCTAAGAGGAGCCCCCACTCACTCGAAGCACTTCAACTTCCCAGTACAAGCCAGATACCCTAACCTCGACCACTTAAGGGTCATCAATTGAACTAACCACCTCAACATTTTGGTGGGATCCCTGGGAAAAATGCTTTTGGGGCTATGCACGCTTACATGGGCCTCTTCGGATGAGCCGGCGCGGCCGCTTGTATGTGTCCAGTGCCGCATAAATTACCGAGGAAGACCTTCTACGTCTATCAAGATCTCAAAAAACGATCGAGCTGAGCCCAGTGCTGTGCTGGCGGAGTTCGTCTTGTTTCATTTCACTAATTAAATTCCAGACAAGTAGCTGTGCACGGCCGCTGGAAGTATTCAGTCGCAGAGGTCCGTGGTTGGTAACTTGGTGGTAGCTTGGTAGCTTCGATACGGATTGAGGCGCATCCACGGTGGAGTCTCTTTCAGCGCCGAAAACTAGCCGATAGGAGGACGTTCCTTTTTGGACGTTTTGCGACACACACGTAAGGGATGGCCGTGCTCGGAATCGTCAAATAGACGAATGTCCTTTTATGGCCGGCCTTTGGATCGATTGCAAATAGTCAGGTGTGTGTATGGCTTGTCTCAGGTACAAGAGCCATGCCTTAAGACCATTTCAATTGACCGAAGAAGGTGTCTAGTGCTTCTTTCATCAGCGACCAACAGCAGCCGTTATTTTTTCCTCCTAAATCGCTTTTTACATTCTATTTTTAAATTCACTTGTCGGATTTTCATTTTCATTTTTTGTGGTCTCTTCCTCCTAGTGTGCTGCTTCAACCCTTGTCCCTTGAGAGCTGACTGGAGAGAGGAAGCTGGTGATTATCGTGGACAGATCTCTCCTCTAAAGCAGCAGGAATGTGACTTATGTCGATGTCAATCAGGCTTCTGATCTGATCAAGTAAAAAGTTCTTCCGCTTCTACCCACCAGCATTTCGCTCTCGGCTGTTTAGAAAAAAATAAATCAACTTGTCCCAAGAATTCTAGATATTCTCGCCCTTCTAGCAGGCATCCACCCAGATAATAGCAGCATAATTTCCGTGTTGCCACCCGTTATTTGACAATTCTCCCGGTTGATGTATATCGGTGATCAGCGATAATGAGGGTCTTCTTCGCGCAGCTACTCTCCTCCTGCGATCAGTGCGCAGTCGAATAACCTGTAGCGACAGCTGAGATCTCATAGACTTGTGCCATTGTGTGTGGCGCGGCGCATGGGGGACAAAGTAGCTTCGTTTTCGTACTTTGTGAAGTATTTTTTTTATCCTCCTTATATTTTCGTTGTTTTCTTTTTAAAACCACGCTAACAAATGGGACGAGCCTGATATATAGTTTCGAATTTTTTCTTGTATCCGATATAAATACCCCCCGAAAAAAGAAGAAACAAATAGGATCTCTTTTATCTCGGCTATATGGCTCTCGCATCTCACCTTGATGTCTTTTATGTTGTGTAGATGCTAAATGTGTTTTGGTGTTTAATGTTATCAGAAACTGATAAAGCCAAGGAGGGAAAAAATCGCACCAAGTTTGTCTTTTAAAAATTAAGGAAGATAAAAAGGTGCAAATTCTGATAAAATAGGCATACATGGTCCTTGGCGTTATTAATTTTGTGGTTCTTCTGTGTGGATGCTAAATATTTAATTAGTCGTGGGACCCTTGTTCTTGGGCCGATAATAAATTTTCGGTCGCTTTTGATGTTCTGCACAATAGCATGAGATTTCGGATTCTTTTAGATGGTCACCGAAGCTGAAAATTTTAGAGACTGGATTTCGTAGAATTTTAACTTCGGTTGAATTTTGTTCAAATTTTTTCGGTTTAAATTTATAAGTTTAAGTTTAAAAGTTTGGTTTGTTTTTTTCTTAGGCTCGTTCCGGACTTTGCAAGATTTGATTCAGCCATGGTTTTTGAAAATGAAATAAATATTGACATGGATCCACACATGGACCTAATGACCCGAGTCCTGAGGGGGAGTTTTAAAAACTACATCTAAGTTCTCGTCAAATACATTTCTGAAACCAAACTGGGTCGAATACAACAGTCATGATCATTTTGAAATGATTTGCATTATCGATCCTCTGTTGGTCAGGTTTCGACCCAGTCTTGGTCCTATAAAACAATTTTATATGGAAAACAATGAGCGCATTCATTCATTTAACTTAACCTAGGATATTGAGACAATATCAATACAAGCTAAAGAAAATTAACGACAGATGAGGATAGGATAAACGAGCTATGAGACTGATGGATAAACAGGGTGTATCAGCTAAAATTTCGAAACGCCTGGCTGTGGATAGGTCTTGGATAATCATAACGGTTTAACCTATAGGGGGTTTTGAAACTTTTTTGATAGAGGTTTATATATTACCCTGTATTTTTGTAACCCTATTAGATATTTTCATTAATAAGGCAGCAATCTACGCAGAATACTCCCACCAATCTAAAACTGTAAAAGTCAAGGGGTCAACCCACCAACGTCCAGAGTTATGAGTCATCAAAATTTTGTATTTTTTTCACTAAAATTTCCACTTCAACCACCTTTTTCTCCAAAAAATACGTAATTAACCAATATTTTTTTTTACAAAATTGGAAAGCTTGGAGAATTTCCTATGAGTAATGTCCAACAACTATTATGCTACGACCTTTACTTTTGAAGTTATAAAAAAAAATTTCTTGAATCAAGTCGCTCAGTAGGCTCGTCATTATACTTCATGCATATGTCATTGGCCTGACATCTGACTCGACTTTCCACTATCTCTATTGCATATTACTAGCTGTTGGGCAAAAAGGTTTAACTTCTTATTTTTTTATGTCTTAAAATCTAAAAATATTTACAATTCTTGATTCTGTAATATTTACTCCAGTTATAAACAGGGTCGAGTTGAAACTGGATCCATTCAACTGAACTTAGCTCTCCTACCTGGGTCGAGTTGATATTTCGCCTCATATAGGGCGGGTTGAGTTCTAATTGAGTTAAAGTGATATTGGTTTTGTTTGTTTACCATCCGTCAAGTCTATTTTCGGCGTAACTTGTTTCGTTCTGATTACCTTCCAGGTTTTTAAAAAAGATTTACGTATCTATGAGAATTTCACCCAAAAATTTGCGTTTATGTTTTGTTGTTAGTTCAACTCTATTTCAACCCATAGTTAACTTAACTCGATATCATATACGGTGGTCGAAATTTGAACTCAACCTCATCCCAATTTTTCAACCTAGTCATAAATGGGGTAATTGAAAATAAGGAATATGTCATGGAATATGACTTTACAGTTCTCTGTAAGTCTTGGCCTCCTCAAAAATCTTCTTTCAACTTTCTCGGTCTCCGTCAACTTTTTTAATTTGGCAATCCCTACCTGCTCATTTCAAAGGGCACCAATACATTGCTCAGAATCCTTACTCTGTTTATAACTCCACACAATGACGTTTTAGTGAGTTCGATTAATTGATATGAAAAGTTCAGTTCCACCATTGCTTCGTAAAAAAAATATATAACCGATGATCCAACGGGTTTTTTAGGCTAGTGGAAGCATCAATCCATATTTCTTGAAAAATTAAGTCAACAGCACCTTGAAATTCAAGACCGTAATCGCTTCCAACAAACCCGTGCAATTTGACACACAACCCGTGAAACCACGGCTTTATTGCAAGAACAATTCGGTGAACAGTTAATTTCACGCTTCCGGCACGTGATCCTAGATCATGAGATATTACACCTACTTTGGGCTACAGTCGAACTTTTAGTCAATAATACCACTCGAAATGCTCGAACGCGTCATTGAAAATTGGTATTTCAGAACGGACTATGTTAGCTGTTCTTAAAATCTTTAAAAAATAAATTTAAAGAATGGGTCTTTTACATAATAGTAAATATTACCCGTTAAAACTGAAAGTTTTAAAAATTTTTTATTTTTGAAAAAAGTACCTCTAAATGGATCACCCAATATATATTTTTAAAGGGGCGGACATTTGTCGGACGACATACAGAAATACAGATACAAAATTAGCAGCCCTACAGACCTACATGCCCAACGGAAAAAAATCGGAGTACTCCTAAGGGTGCAGCACTTTAGTATATAGCACTTTAAGTATATAGGACAAAGAACACGGGTAATTATCTTGTTGACCATAAAGGGTGCCATAAGCAAACTCAATAAACCGTTTCTTATGTAACGTTCGTCTTCAACTGTTTGAGTATTAACAGACGCTTTATAACCTGTCCTATTCTCTTCTATCCTTCAAACTAAGCTTACTGCTAAACAGTACGGGCACAGGTATGCCGTATACCTCCGTTTGAAAAAATGAAGGCGTTTGTCTAGAGCAGTGATTCCCAAAGTGGGTTCCGCGGAACCTTACGGTTCCACAAAAATATTTTAAGGTTCCGTGTCACCAGCGCCGAAGCGCAAATACAGTCGCAGACTCACTGGCGCTGCGCGGTCCGTTTAACGCGTTCTTGCTAATCAGAAAGTGCGAGTGACCCTTCTTCCTTGTTACGCCGCGTAACATTTTGGCCGCCACTCCATATTCACATGTCGAGGGAGTTGTGAAGAAAATGGTAATCCGCCCTCTTAAGATGGCCGCCATGGGCCAAACGATATATTGAGTAATACTATATTGGTTATGGTGTTCTACTTATCATACCCTTTCATTTGATCCCCATGTCAAAGGGACTGTGAAGAATATTTCAATCCGCCCTCCTGAGGCTGCCGCCATGGATCTAAAGGTATATTGACCATACCATATTTGCATTGTCATCGGAGCTAAAGCTCTATGCAAAATTTCAGCATGATAGGATATCCGGAAGTATTTGAAAAATTGATTGCAAAATTTGTGCCGTGAAGCAAACAGTAATCCGTCCTCTTGAGATGGCCGCCATGGATCTAACAGTATAATGAGTATACCATATTGCATTGCCATCGGAGCTGAAGTTGTGTGCAAAATTTTAGGGTGATCGGGTAACCGAAAGTATTCAAAAAATCGATTGCATGATATGTACCGGACAAATAGACAGACAAGAAAGCGAGCTAATAAAAACGTTTTAATATCTATTAAAGGATAAATATATACTACATATATCATATATTATTTTATTTTTTCATCGTTTCGTTCCGTTCGAAATAAAGTTTGGGAACCACTGGTCTAGAGTTACTTCTAGTCTAGATTTTTTTGTTAATCGTCGATCGAATCCTTGAATTCGAAGTCTAAGTTGTTAGTCTCGATGGTCTAAGGGCGCTTCTTGCTACCTCTTCCTTTACCTCAACGTGAAGTGGAGGTATATTTAGCATTAGCCAGAACCCTGTAGTAAGGCATGTATTCGTGCTCGTTCTATTTTTCTAGTACTCTATAAAGGGTGACTCCTGAGCTTAGCACTGCCACATAAAAAAAAAAAAAAAAAAAAACTCTCAGTCTTCTTCTTTTAGATATTTAGCACCAGGCCAAAGCTATGTTTGTAGGTCATTTAATAAATTACACCTAAGTTTATCCCATCAGCTAGTGACACTCAAATAAAAGTGTGAAGGACAATTTAACTGTATAAATACGAGCTGAGTTTTGTTCTAAAATGATCCCCTAGGTTGACCTCTTCTAGAAAATCGCTTTATTTTTCAGGGCTCAATGGTCGACATTTTCCTTGGGATTATGTTTAGTTCCTTATTTTGGCACCAAGCATAATTTTCGAAAAGAGCTCTTTGTAAAAGATAAAATGCAGACATGTCGTCCTTACCTCGAGACAACGAGATTCTGCATACACTCCAACTAGTGGCTAGTGGAGTTATAGTGCATTTTCCAGGGAGCATAACTTTACCATGGTGGATAGTTGCCTGATCATATTTTTTTTTAGATTCGAAAAAAAATCTTACCTTTGGATATAGTATATAATGTGGTGGTATATCACAACTCCTAACTGTTTTGCTTTCAAAATCGGAAACAAGATCCTCGATAAGATCTCATAAGTGATGCGTGTCTTCAATTTTGTCCCCAAATTCTATTCTTGAAAGAATTCTTCTATCTAATCTGGGCATCTTCTCTTGTGCAGAGTTCCTTTTTTCGGATATGAGATCCATCGACAAATCTATGGCCAAAGTGTGCGTCCGCCTCCGATGCGCCTCTAGAGAGTGAATTTATCTGTCCACAATGGGCCGAGCAGTATACGGATGCGAGTTTATAAGTGATCTTGTCGAGATCGCTTCCAGTACTTCTGGTGCCCGGAACGGCGAACGAGGAACAGAAATCATCAAGATAAGTAGCGGCGGCGGCTCTGCTGCAAGAATAGCGCTGGGCGAAAGTGATTTAAGGCGAAAGTCGCTCAGCCGCCTTAACCTCTGACCGGAAGAAACGCCGCTGATAAGATTCTAGATCCGATGGTCTTTTTCCTTTTCCCTTCTTATTTTGGGTTCTTTTGTTGTTCGGAGATTTTCTTTAGAATATTTTACGTGTTTTGGTTCTTAAATTTAGGGATTTTTGTACGGCGAACACCTGCCGTGGTGTTGTCACCCGGAAATTTATATGTAAATTCTCACCTTTTGTTTGATAGAGAAATTGTTTTTTTTTATTTCGAGATGACTTTGCCAAGAGATAAGCCTACAGTGATAAACATTTTTTATCCTTTTATTATTACGGTTTTTGATTAAGAACTACTCTTACGAATTTGATTTATAATCCGTCTAGCCTTAGAATGCGAATTTAACGAAGCATTGAAGAAGTCTAATGTGGTGTTTGTTTTGATGTTCTTCTTTTATTTTTCATTCATTTCACTGTGCAGCGATACACTCTTCATCTGCGGCGAGTTCATTGGCTCTTCTGGCTTTTGATTTGTTTGTTGGCCTTTCATAAGTTTTATAACTTCGCACTTTGCGGTGTGACTGCTTTCTTTTAAGCGATTAGTCAAAACCGACGGCGATAAAAATAGAATAGAGAGAAAGAGTTGAACTTGAGATGATGATCTCACACTCATAATTTTCTTAATTTATTTTTTGTTATCCCAAACATGCAAATTTGTAATTTTATTGGTGATAGTTTGTATTTTGCTAAAATTCCTAAAAGTATGTAAAGGGATATAATATGTGTAACTCCTGTGGATATGCAATAAAGATATATTTTTTGAGTCATACTAGTCATACTAAATAGACGGACATTGGATTGAATATTATGGAGATATAATCCTTGCTTGATTTTAAAGGTTATAGTTTAGAGGATTTTTCCAAAAATAAACAATTATTCATTAGGGCTTTTAGACACTCCGCATCCGCAGTTTAATGCGTTATCCTGATATGGAGGGTCTGTCGAGATGGACCTTTTACCTTTCCTACCATACTCATGAGACTTCTATGGAGCAATTAAGGAATCGGATATTGAGTCAGACTGGGCAAACATACCGATCGGAGCTGGGCGACCAACTCTAAGCTGTTCCTTGTTATGCTGTCTCTTAGCGCGGCTAAAGAATTTTTGGTAGTAGAGGGTGTCAAGACAAATAATAGAGTTATTACAAATTTATAACTGTATAGCGTAAACCCAACCCAATTAGCATTTAAAGGTGGAAAATGAGGGGCGTGCCGAAAGAGCACTCTCCCTTTAGTTTCCTCATGAGCACCACAAAAAAATCATTGATATTGAAGTGAGGTATACTTTAGCAGTTTCTCATGAGGAGCTTATAAGGCAACCTCATTACAAATGAAAGTAATACCTTTAAGCTTTAGTTTTACTCATACTAAGCTGTAGTTTTTGTTGTTGTTGTTCAAACAATTATTAGTACATATACATAATAAGATGAACTCAGGTTAAACCCGAATCCAACTATATGTAGACTTGAGTCGAGTTGATTTAGGGTCGACTAAACTTGACGCAGCCCTGCTACCTGGATTGAGTTGAAATTATACATATAGACGCAAATACAGTAGTTGGGCAGTTGATTTTAGTTGACAGCAACATTTCTGTGTTTTGTTAGTGGTTTTGTATAACTTGTAGTGTTTTTTTATTTTCAACCCAACCTCAACTCAACTATTCAACTGTATACGTAGTATTTGTTGGTGATGGTTAAAGGTGTCATTTTTTTTATATTCTATAATGGACTTTTTTTTTATATTCTATAATGGACTGGTTCTGGTTCGATCACAGACGTCAAGCTTAGTAAGACAGCTTACAAGATGAGTTCCTCATAAAAGAAATGTGGAGCTTGACAAGGAGGTCCGTCGAACCAGAGTAGGAAAAAGCTCCATCGCAACCATTGACGAACTGGCCACTCAGTCGTTCATCGATATCTTCATGCGATCGAAAATTCAATCTGGTTCAACCAATTTTTTAAGTCTAGTCACGCGCAGAAAGTGAATGTGCTCTCTTCCTTGTTGTCACGTCTCAGAAAGGAACCTCGTTTGGAACCAATTGTGGCTCCTGTAAAGATGATGAGTAGGCAAAGAAAATACCCCGGAACCCCAGACTTAAACAGATCGCCACCAATATGAAGTTTTAATCCAGTATGTGCTTTAGACCCTAACCTGATGATAACCTAAGGGGTCTACTGCGAGCAAAAATTAGCTTTTGGCCAAAAATCACTCAAAAACTGTTTTTTTTTTTTTTTTTTTCGAAAATTGTATTTTATAGCAAAAACATTTTTTTCATCTACTTATACTAAGCCTACAAAATACAATTTTCGAAAAAAAAAAAAACAGTTTTTGAGTGAAATTTTGACCAAAGTGATTTTTGAATGGGTTAATCCGGCCTCCTATAAGGCCTTCTAGTTTTTATTTCACAAGGACGGTGAAGGTTTTGTAGCCGGTGCTAAGGAGTGAGATGTCTCTGTAGTTTTTGCAGGTTTAGATATTCTCTCTTCTTCTTTCTGCACACAGCTTGTCTGCAGTTCTTCTTTTTAGCTTAAAGACTTCCATCCTTGCTCTTGTGGGCCAAGCGAAGAACTCCCGGTATTTCTGGTTTCTTTCTTCTATTCTTCTTCTTCTTCTTTAACGGCTCTACAACCGGGATCCGGTCCTGGCCTCACGCAACTGTTCTCTCCACCGGTCCCGATTCTGAGCCGATGTCATCCAGTTTGGCATCCCTAAACTCTGAGCGTCCTGGTCCACGCTATCCTTCCAGCGAAGGTTGGGCCTCCCTCGCTGTCGCACCCCATAGGTCTTACCGCAGAGAACTTTCCGAACAGGCTCATCTTCACTCATACGAGCTAGATGCCCTGCCCACCGGAGCCTACCGAGCTTTATTTTCTTCACAACATCTATGTCGCGATCTAGCGCCCGTAGATCTCGTCATTGTAGAGTCTCCGGAATCGTCCTTCCTCACATACGGGGCCAACAATCCTCCGAAGTATTTTCCTCTCAAACACGCCCAAGAGGTTTGAGTGCTTTTTGCTAAGCACCCACGTTTCGGATGCATATGTGAGAACGGGTAAGACCATCGTCTTATATAGTAAAAGTTTAGACGTTATGGTTAGATATTTGGATTTGAAGAGTCTTGACAGACTATAGTAGGCTTTGTTGGCTTTTAGCAGTCGTGCGCGTATTTCTGGTTCCATGCTATTGTCGGCTGCTACTATTGACCCAAGGTAGGTAATGATTTTACCACGTCAAACTCGTGTTCCGCTACCTTGATTGTGGGACCAATGTTAGGTATTCTTCCAGACGAGGAGACCATGTACTTTGTTTTGCTTTCGTTAATGTGCAGTCCCAGATATCCTGCCGCTTGCTCAATCTGAGTGAAAGCTTCTTGTACAGCTGTTGTTGTTCTTCCAATGATGTCAATGTCGTCTGCGTAAGCCAGTAATTGGGTGGACTTGTGGAGGATTGTACCCCTTGATGTCACGCCCGAATCTCGGATCACTTTCTCCAACGCCAGGTTGAAAAGGAGGGAGGCCAGACCGTCCCCTTGTCGGAGTCCATAATAGATGTTGATTGGTCTGGACAGTGTTCCGGATACCTTTACTTGGCTTGACACATTGATCATGGTCATCCTACATAGTCTTGTCAGTTTGTTGGGGATGCCGAATTCTCTCATGGCTTTGTAGAGTTCTACCCTGGCTATGCTATCATAGGCGGCTTTAAAGTCTATGAAGAGGTGTTGAATTGAGTTTTGAAACTCTAGACATTTTTCCACAGCCTGCCTCAAGGTGAAAATCTGATCAGTCGTTGATTTGCCTGGGCTGAAGCCACACTGGTAATGGCCTATGATGTTTCTGGCGTATGGGGCCACCCTGTTTTGTAGGATAGCGGAGAATATCTTATACACGGTACTCAAACTCAACAACGTTATACCGCGATAATTAGTACACGCTGTGATATCTCCTTTTTTGTGTACCGGACAGAGGATGCCTTTTCTCCAGTCTTCTGGCATCACTTCATGCTCCCATACTTGCACAATTAATTCATGAATCGCTTGGTGTAATGTAGGCCCTCCATATTTAACCAGCTCCGCTGCGATGCCATCTGCACCCGAGGCCTTGTTGTTTTTGAGCCGGCAGATGGCTCTGCTAACTTCTTCTATGCTTGGTGGCGGCAGCACAGCATTGTCATCAGATATTGGTGGAGCCTCCGAATCCTCAGTTAGCTCGCCAGTTAGCAATTCATGAAAGTGCTCTTCCCATCGCTCCAAGATGCCTTTAAGATCGGTGATCAGATTCCCTTCTTTGTCCTGGCAGTATGTGCAACGTGGTGTGAATTGCGTCATACTGCGGACTCTTTGGTAGAACTCCCGCGCCTGGTACGGCCGTCGTTCTCTGTACTGTTCTAGCTCACAGACGAGATTTTTTTCCCAGGCTTCTTTTTTTGTCTGTGAATTCTCTTTTCTTCTTTTCTGAGCTCTTTATAGTTCTCTTCGCGTGCCCGTGTTCTCTGAGACTGCTGCATAGCTCGGTACGCAGCATTCTTAAGTTCAGTTGCCAGCTTGCATTCATTATCGAACCAGTCGTTTCGATCTTTACGACTTCTGCCTAAGATGGAATCAGCAGTACTAATGACAGTATTTTTACGGCGGGTCCAGTTCGAGTCGACGCCCGGCATCTCATCCCCAGGACTTGGGCAAGTTCTATTGCATGACCGTAGCTGTTTCTGTTTCTTTCTTCTATTGCAGCTCTACAATTCTGAAAATCATACTTCAGCCCCTGAATTGAATCCACAAATACACGGCCCTCGAAGTTATAGATTTCGAACACTTCTGTACTAGTTGCATGACAAATTTTCTATATTTAAATTAAATTAATAAAATTGAGGTTTTTTCTAAACCATTAAAAATCAAATAAAAATCCTTGATAACAGATAACTTTCCTAATACGACTACACAAATCTTGCATCGCCATCCCCTAGTACCACCCTCACTCTTGGCAAAATTTTCTGAACAACAAAGTCTCAACTGGCTGCTAGCTGCTGTTTTCTAATTCGGCGGGATCGTTCTAAACAATTCATCCATCTAACATAGCATATACATATAGCGCGGCCTGGCATGATTGTTTCGTTTCATGCGGTGCGATGCGATCACTGATCGCTTCAGTATGCGTCGCCATGCTGCTATATGCTTATAATGAATGGAAACCATTGACGCGCCGTTCGTCGCCCAATAAGAAGAAGGGAGTATGCGCTGCGCACGCGGCTATATTCGAAGTTCCAAGAGATGCGACTGTGCGACATTAACAAATCTAAATCCGGCCTAGAGGACTCAGATGTTAGTCTTCGTTCGGGTCTTGAGGTGGATTGAAGTGTGTACGTTGAAGATTGTATGTAGCTTAAGTCCTTGACCGTTTTCAGAGTTGGTATATATGCGCGCGCAGCTTTAAAATAATAAAGTACCAGAAAAAATAAATTTATAAACAAATTTAGTGAAAAAATTACAACAAATTTTTGGATTACCAGTGATGATGAAGATCAGTTGTTGAATTCGAGATAATATGCAAAAGTGTAACTGACCCTGTTCCCGGCGCGGATAGTGGACCCGGTTGTACCAATAAGGGGGAAAATCATCCCCTAAAACAAATTAAACCATAAACGGAAGTGAATTTCGGGGTTTTGAAGTGATTTTTTTTCTGTTTTGAATAAAGTGATTTTCGTTAAATTAGAATAAAGTGGATTTTGTGTGGCAACTTCCCTCCTGAAAAAATATTCGAAAAACCCGCATTATTTTTCCTCAATAAATTTACTCTAAAAGAATTGAAAGACGTGTGCGCATCCAGATTTATAGAGAGAAAAAAAATGAATAAGTAAATTACAACAAATAAGTGGTGAAAAGAAGTAGTTACGAACTGCGCTCTCTCTTGGTCTGTTCAATAAATAATGCACATGCGCAACTCGATTGATTTGTTGATTTGATCGATTAGTGGTGATCAGTTCTATTCCCCCCCTCCGTAATAATTCTTACTCTGTTCCTTTATTACTTATTGGATCTTCTAAGCTGAGGAGGAATAATAAGAGGTTTGTACTATGTTCTTTTTTTTTTGTTTATTACTGATAAAGCAGTTTTATTGCAATATTTTGCTGCCCCCGCTGACCCTCCCGCTTCTAGGGGTGGCGGTTTTATTGCAAATTTGATAAAAAATATTATTTTATGGATTTTTTTTGCGGTTTTGGTGAAAAATATGAATGTGATAATTTTTAAATTAATTTTTTTTTCTGTTGATAAGTATTATGAATAATTGCAATGAATGCGCAACAACGAAATTATGTGTTAGCTGAGATTATGATAATATTTTTAGGAAATTGATTCGGTTTTTTTAAAAATACTAATGTAATTGATTGAGTCATGCAATTATCTAGAAGTATTTTTAATCAGTAATTAAAAATTAAAGCAAATATATTTTGGATGTAATAAAAATTTAGTAATATTCTAGATAAATATTTGTCTTCAGAGTGGTACGCAAACACACAAAAATAATTTTTATGAGGTTCACATGAACGGAAACATTTTTTTTGATTCTACAAAGATCTAAGTAAAACTATAATAGCATTTTTTTAGAAAAAATGTCGAAACTTTCACTTGGTGTCATAAATATAATTGCCGTTTTACTCTATAATCCTGTATTTTGGTGAAGGATACTCTCCCAAAAATACTAGCACTGGATACAGTAGACAAGCTAAGATTATATTAGAATATGATAAAATTCAGAAAACCACTTTCTATAATTATTCAAAGGTATTATCTATAGGGCAGCAAAATCTTACTTATTGCGAGCCTAGGTGCTTCTTCTGTCAAAGTTTTATACCATGGATTCATATAAGCTTAAACCAAGATTTTGAAGACCTAGAACATATTCGTTAAAAATCGCGTCGGTTTTACTAGAAAAAGCCGTTACAGTTTAAAAAAAGACTATTTTGTACACAATAATGCATACCTATGCATGGCAATTACTTCATTACATTATGGTGGTAGTCCAAAAAGGTGTGTTAATCTACCAGCATCGATTGAGCTTGAGAAGGAAGAGACGATGTGCCTTGCGTTTGAAACCCTGGATGTTGTAGGAGTTCACACCTAACAAAACTCAAAACAAGTTTTTTTTGTAACTGGGTTTGGACTTCCTTAAGGCGATATCCTTAATAGCAGCCGGATTACCTGCCGAGGTTAGCGGGAGAAAGACACGTCGCAATGTTATGCCTCCGGAAACAAGTCCAGTAACCTGCCGTCAAAGGCTGAGAAGCCGGCAGCATCAAACTACCAGTTAAGCAAGGAGGTGCCTTATCACACCAGGCAAAACTATAAGTTAAATTGGTGCAATTTGAATACTCAAAAAATCATTTTGGGGTGAAAGTGTGACTTTCGCTCCCCGAAAATTTGCCGTCATATACCCGTTTGTACAGCTCAGTACTTGGCCATTTGAAGCTTTTGGTCAAGTTTGGCCGTCGTGAGACCGTATGTGCGCCAATTAAAAATAACCAAGCACTCGACGGCCATCATATCGATATCCTCATTCTAATACCACGTATGAGCATTTTTAGGAAAATGTTGAATTTGAGTGATTATTATGTATCTCGAAATTGTCTACACGCACTTTTATTCTATTCCAACTAAAATGACTTATTGAATACTTCAGAAGACATAAAATGCAGTTTTTTGCTTCTCCTGAAAATTTTGAATTTTTCTCGTACGTGGTATTAGAATGAGGGTATCGATATGCCCCTTGAAAAAGCCAAGCGGCCGGTGTTCGCCCGTTGTAAGGCCATTTGTTATTTTTAATCAGCCATCAAGTATTTGTTTTGAGATGTTGTTTGCAGGGCATCATAGAAAATGGCCAAACCATTCCGATTTCTTCATCTTGCTTTTTTTCTTTCTTTCAGGGTCCATTGAGAACTGCGGCGGGGATTCTTTGTACGATAAGCTGCCCTACTACCTCAGATTTGCAGCGTTTAACAGAATTAACTATTTTCTTTAAGATTTGTCACATACACTGTTTTTATGTGGAAAAACCAAGAGTGGCTTTAACTTAAAATCAATTGGGTATTTAAGCTTCTATTTTTACTTGTGAATTATATCAATCAGAGAAAAAATTTGCACTGTACATTTTACTGTGCCAAGGTGCCATATGGTTCATGTCATGGTGCTATATCGTACAGATCAAGATGCAATGTCTAGTAGTAAGGTTAGTTTGAAGATTAGAAAATAATAGGATAGAGTAGGGGATCGGAGAGTCCTGAAGCAAATTCGATGAACGTTACGTTCGAACTTTAAGAAGTTGTACGAGTTCAACAGTAAGTTGTTCCATTTATAAACCACCTTCTTCTTGACTGATAAAATTGATCACAGCGGAACACCGGCCGAGATAGTGTCGACGCCATCAAATACTACCTTATTTAAACGACTAAAACGAAAGGACTTAATCCAGTTCTTGAGAATAGATTCGATACCAATAACTTGGAGATGGGTCAACAGACCAGAGTGCCATACTCGGTCAACGCTTTGGAAATATCTACGACCAGACCAGACTCACCAAAGCAATGGACGCTATGGATGATCAACCAAGGTGATGCCGAGACTCTGCTCCCCGATATCGCGAAACTGTCAGAGAGAACATGATGGCAGACACGCTGTCCTCGTGGCACAGCCTGCAATTGTGATAATTTAGTAGGCAGAGCCTGATGAACGTGGATCTCCAGTCTTCCGAATATTTCATCAGAGTTCGATCGTCTAGGCCCGGGCTCAGACTTCACCAAATTTATGGGATAAGTCGGCTCCGGACTGATGTAAAACAGTCCCGGAGTCCTATCGGCGTCCTACTTTTCACTGCTCTCAAAACTTGAGAAAGCTTGATGGAGTTAAACCTAAGTTCATAAAGATGAGCTTACCAGTGATACTGCCCTGTAACTCATTTATTTAATTCCACAATATGGTCTTCAACTTTCCCCACTAAGTGGAATATAGAAAAAATTACTCTAATACCTAAAAAGTCAGGTAACGAGAACTTTTACACTAAGTCGATTCTTCCATTATTTTTCAAAGTCTTCATAAAACTCATGCAACGAATAATATCGGAATATTTTAAGTGAACTAATTTACTATCAGCTCATCAATCTGGATTTAGATTTAAACAGATTTGCATCTTTGCGCTGCTCAAAATTACTGAAGATATTCTGCAGGCGATGGTAAACCCCAAACTAACTTCGCAGGTGTTGTTAGATTTCTTCAAGTCGTTTGACAGAGTTAACCATATTATTTTAATAAATAAACTGGAATCTTTAATTTTCTAACTATGCCTGCAAACTTATTAAATCGCTCGGGTGAGAAAATGTTGGACTTTGGCAATATTTTCAGTGGAGTTCCACAAGGATCTATTCTGGGGCCCTTATTATTTTTAATGTTTGTGACTAGTTTTTTGACCTTTTGTCGATATTATTTATATGCTGAAGTTTAATCGTTGAATAATTTTCCGCCCAATCAGGCTGGATGTGATACTAGTCAGTGTAAACTTAAAAAAATATAGTAGAAGCCAGCAGCTTTCTGCTATCATAGCGCGCTCTCTATCAAAATCTGGTTATTATTGATTTATCAGTGATTTTTACGAAAACCCTAAAAGCTCTCTCCATAAAACCACCCCATAATAACACCACCAGACAAAAAGGTTTTCCCTCTATCGATCATTATTATTATTGCATAGTTCAGTCCATACGAGAGCATAAAATTCATTCATGTTCATTTCAAATCATAATTGAGTTAATTTTTTTTATTGTTTACCAGCCATTCAGTGAGTTTGTGAACATTTACAGGAAATAGCAATAATCACCCTCGCTTGCACTTTGCCATATATGTGTATGTACAGCTGGACAGAGCAGCGGAGTCAAGGCTGCTGTATTGAGCGAATTCACAGATGGGATTTTTTTTATAGTATAATTAAAGGGATTAGCCTTTAATGCCTTATTGACTACGTTTAGTGGCTTTGATTTGCTGGAGTGCCTAGGAAAAGGTGCTGAAGTGGCACTGTGATTGAAATTAATTGCTTCCATTGTAAATGGACGTATGAAGCTCGCTCAGAGTTGGTGTATGGTCTTTATGATCTGTGCTGGATTTTTTCTATGGACTTGATTCTGGTTGGTTTTGCACAATGCCGGAGGAATAATGGTGGGAGCTATTTTTAAACATTGTTAGCAGGAGGTTGGGAAGAAGCCGTTAAAAGCGTTATTTTTAAAAAAGTGTGGATAAATTTTTGTTTACTTTAGATATAAAACGATGGAAACGGTGGTAAAAGTTCAAACAAGGTAAATGTAAGTTTAAAGCGGGAGCGCCATATTTTGGAAGTTGTGCAAAAGATAACTCTGTTTGTTACTGTAAAATTTTTCCATAGTTCAAAGCTCGAGTATTAAATTTAAAGCTAAGAAAAAGTCTTTAATCCAAAAAATCGGGTTCTACCCGAAAGCCCTGTCTCTAGGCAACATAATATGTACCAAACTACTGAGTCAGCCAAACAAAGCATTCCAGCAGCAAGTATTTCTTTAACTGATCAATAGTTCGTTTGACATACAATACTATTAGCCGCGAGGGTAACCTTCGTACGCTCATATACACGTGCGTAATCCCCTGTCGTAGGCGTAGGTTAACTTGACATTTACTGTATTTCCATGAGCCAGGGTAGAGTACAATTCGTTGAGTTTACAGAAAGCTTCGTTAATTCGATGGTGTTTCCATGACGGTTGTGGTTTGAAGTCACAGATAAATATGTACTTTTACGTCGTGTTAGTTTGTGCAGTAAACGCGCTTAAAAACCCATGTGCAAAACCCCGCTTAATCCAAAGTGTTTCATGGGGTTTTCTTGGATTTAACGAAACTTTACTAAACCCGCGTTCCAATGGGCACTTGTGGAGTGTAAGACCCCCCGCACACGAGTCGACTGATTTTTAATACCAATTTAAAATTGCTTTCCCTACGAAATGTGACCACAGTGGCTAAATACTGTAAGGCGATCAGAATGATTGAAGAACTGCGATATTGGTTTCTATACGACTAGAAACCAAGAGACATCTAATCGAGTTTTTTCATGTGTGAGCTCCATCGTATCCTGACATGGAATTTTGCAAGGCCTAATTCAGTTCTTCAATGCGCATGGCCAAGCAAACTAATGGCTTGACAGCCAATGATCACCTAATTTAGCTATCTTATGAGTAAGATTTCAGCGGAAACAAAGTGTTTTCAATATGTCATCAACACTATTCTGAGTCCCCTCAATTTTCGCCTTCCAACATCCACGGTCAATTGTGGCTTCTCTGCAGTTTCTTGCTACGGAACATCTTCCAAGGCCCTTTCTTACTTTGTCCATCCTTAAACGTAGCCTAGTTTAAGGCGAATTTTGATATCTCCTAACATTTTATTTGGGTGGAGTCAGTCAGCCAGCCTAATGCCCCCCTGGAGGAACAGATCCCTAGCACTTTTTGTTTGGGGTTGATTACCTAGTCTCATGTCAAGTGAGGAGAGGAATCTCTTTCATTGCCCGATCAACCATTCAAGCCACATTGCTCCCCCTTTGGCACAATATGTATACCTGTGGTTCCCAAACATTATTTCGTACGGAACCTTTCTACAATGTATAAAATTTGGCGGAACCCAACGATGAAAAAATAAAATAATATATCATGTATATATTTATCCTTTAATATATTTTAAAACGTTTTTATTACCTCGCTTTCTTGTCTTCTGTTTGTCCGGTACATATCTTGCAATCGATTTTTTCACTACTTCCGATCACCAAATTTTCCACACACAACTTCAGCTCCGATAACAGTACAATATGGTATACTCATTATACCGTTAGATCCATGGCGGCCGTCTCGAGAGGACGGATTACTGTTTCTTCACGGAACAAATTTTGCAATCGATTTTTCAAATACTTCCGGATATCCTATCATGCTGAAATTTTGCATACAGCTTTAGCTCCGATGACAATGCAATATGGTATACTCAATATACTTTTAGATCAGTCTCAGGTAGGCGGATTGAAATATTCTTCACAACCCCTTCGACATGGGTATCAAATGAAAGGGTATGATAAGTAGAACACCATAAGCAATACTCAATTTATCGTTTGTCCCATGGCGGCCATCTCAAAAGGGCAGATTACCATTTTCTTCACAACACCCGAGACATGGGAATATGGAATGTCGGCCAAAATGTTACGCGGCGTGACGTAGACCAAATTTCAAGGAAGAAGAACCACTCGCACTTTCTGATTAGCAAATCTGCGAATGTATTTGCACTTCGGCGCTGTTGACACGGAACCCTAAAATTTTTTCTTGGAACCGTAAGGTTCCGCGGAACTCACTTTGGGAATCACTGATGTATACCTTAAATTGTACAAATTCAAAGACAATCCTTTCTAATTTTAGTTGATCTAATGGCGTATAATAGTAATAACGGCCAAAAATAACTGTAGCGGTTTATTAAAATACAAATGATCACGTGATCTGACATACAACAACCCATATACCTCAGATTTGTAGGCAGCTTGGCACATTCAGGAATTTCAATTTTCGTCAGAGCCCTACAATAACAAGAATGCAGCCCTAACCTGCAAGTAGACGAAGAAAACGTGGATCTTGTGTTTCCTATATTTCATCAAAGTCTGCTCTTTCACCAACCTGGTGTGTCCCTCTATAGTCGATCCCGGCAATATAAATACAATGTTCAAGTACAGACTGGCCTTCGAAGCTTTCATGACTCTGGAACTACAAAGAGTCACATGAGTCATTTGCCGATTTATCTACATAAAAGGAAAGCAGTGCCAGAATGGGAAGAGTCCTCAACGCTGCATTCAACGAGGAGCCTTTAGCTCCGATGAAAGAAAGATTTTGAATTTTTCTAACAAATTAGTTTATTAAACCTTTTACATTATCTACACTCTTCAGCGAATTTTCAGTAAAGGAATAAAGCCGATTTCTGATTAATAGTAATAATATCTGGATAAATACCTGTGTCTTGCTTGGCAATAAATAAATAAATTAATGTTAAATAAAATTTATGTAGTTATCATACCTTCTACTCAGAAATAAAATTTGCATGCCCAATGCCAGTCACGTCGAGACAAGATAGTGCCTCAAGATATTTGTAAATACTTGCGGTGTCTCCATACTAATTATATTACATTACATAATTTGTCTAGATTTGTAATTATGAAAACTTACGTCAATCTTGACTGATTTTTATATATATCTTCCAATTGAAGGCAGTAGCTCATGGTACAATAACATCGAGGACACCAGACATTATTTTTATTGAATACAGTCTTTGCCTTTGTTTATATTACCTCACTGGGATTTAAGTTACGATGTTTTTCGTCTTATTTAGTTTTTTAAACTTGCGAATGAAGAATGCGCTATACTCTTTGCTTACTAAAAAGGGTTATCCAAACATGGGCCCATGTTTTTTCTTTAATAAAACAAAAACCGTCTCCGGTTAGCTCCTTTCGAAGAAGTAACCCAGGGGGCACGGGGTGCAGGTGCGATATGGACTTACTAACAGAGCTGCTAGATGTTCTATTCGCCTGCAGTGACTCTTCTTGGGCCTTCATTGAAGTGACAAACCAGGTACCACCGCCTTCCGTGGTCTTTGTTAGCCGTTCGTCAGATTTTTGTGTTGGATTTAGCCATATCTTAAGGCCTCCATTTGACACACTGGTCGACGGCAGACCGTGGCCTGACAGTTTTCGCCATGAAGCCAAGTATCACCTCACACCTCCCCGGCTGCCATCTGGATGGGGACTGCGGTCCAAGAAAACTGACAAAATCTATATCTATGTGTGCATTTGTCGTCAGTTTGTGCCTGAAGATCTTTGGTGGTAGCCCATAAGTTGTTTCAATCGACCTCTTCTTACAAAAATGTTTGTGACACTTGAATTTTTGTATGAAGAGGTCGAATTAAACAACTTACCTGCTACTATCCCAGATCTGTAAGCCATGAATTTACGTCACGAATTCAAGTCGTATCCACTCGAAACTAAAAGCAAGGCGCGAACTAGGCGTGAAAACCACCCACATTTGCGTTCGCGCTTGTTTCATGGCGTGAGTCTGAAGCCACCTTAAGGCATAAACCGATTGGCGCGGAGGCGGTAACCGCAGCCGCCTGCGGGAGAATTTGCCATACATTTGCTTTCGCCGTGCCGATTGTGTCAGCAAATATGGTGGTCATGTTTTTCCATCCACCAATCTGTCTCTGTGCCTTTAAAGTTTTCGTTGAGGCCATGAACATTTTTGCACTTGAATTAACAACCTGCTATGTGCTAAACTGTCGTCTTCACCTGGGTGTCTGTAGGGAATCATGAAATCACCTGCATGCCACAGGCTGTCAGGCGGATAGCTGAAGTCCCCATGCCTCAGCCAGACTAAATATTGTGTAGCCTTTATCGGGCCCTGCCTGCCGACCTGGCCTGTCGGCGACCTGTAAGTGAATGGAGGTCTTTAGTGAAGAAACATGTTCTACTTAATTTAATCCAGTTTTCCAGCAGTTTTACACTGTTTCTTGAGAGAAAAAATTACGTGATATTTTCCGAAACCCCCTCTCCTTACGTGAGATTCGGCTCGACCCTCTTCCCCTCCTTAACCGCCTCATGTAATTAATGGACGACCCCTATTGTGCAAAAAGTAGAGCTGGCAGTGGTATTGTTTGCCTAGTAAAATATTTCTACTTTTCATTGCAGTTCTAATTGCCGATGGTCGATAGTCCTTTCGTCAGGGTTTCTTTAGAACATCACTTCTACGTTTTTTAGTGAGAACGTAGCTGCCTGGACTCACACATTTCACTACTGAAAAATACTGCAGAATATAAATAAAATTAAGAATTTTTAACATATGTTTCGACATAGACGTATTTTCAGACATTCCCATGTTTCAACCTACCAAATGCAACATCGACTCCACCTCCCTTCGACTAAGCAGAACCACTCTCCACATTAATCCATTTTGCACTTAATTATATCTTTTAACTAATCGCTTATAATATTTTTATCCGACATTTAAATCTTTTCACACTAAATTTGAATTATGAACCGATAAAGCGGCAATTCACCCAACATGCAAAAATGGCGTGACGAAAATCTTCAACTTTTCTACTTGCCGCCATAATCAAAAAAAACGACGACGCGTCTTTCAAAATTAGAAATGAAAATGCCCACCATTTAATATTATTTAAATATTTTTATAACGTAGGGAAAAGGGGGCTTTAAATTGGGAGCGAATGGACGTAGTGCTGCCAAAAAATTTCACTCTACGCTTGAATATTCTTCTGCCTGTGCCTAAGTTCAGTGCCAAATCGGCAATTACCGACCAATTATGAAAGTGGGGCCATTTTGTCTCAAGTTCATAATTGGTAATTACATGATTTTTGCTTGTTTGATAAGTTCATAAAATGGAGGAAAAATTAAATATTCTGTATTAAATAATAATAACGAAAATAATTTATCTTTTAATTTCGCAACTTGATGAAGAAAAAATTGCGTTGTTTCTCTTTAGATTGTGCGTTTGTGTGTTCGTGCTAGTCTTCTTGCTACATGTAAACACGACCTAGTGACGTTTGTTTTGTTGACAGCCGTTGGCAAGATGCCATTGTGTTCAAAAAGTGAGGAATGTTTTGAGAAACGTAAAGAAATTCTATTTCGTAATATTATCAATAAATTTTTAGGTTGATTGCTTAAAATTGGATCTCCGATAAAATTTACGAACGATTTTAAGGAAGAACGGAAGTTAATAGATAACATTGAGGCTAGAGCAGCTCGGTTAATGGTGCTTACATAAAAATATCTTCTCCTATTCTAAATCTGGAAGGACAATAAAACATGCGAGGCAAAAATAAAACTAAGTGGAAACACTTTAAGGCTTGATCTAAATCTAGCACAGGAATGGGATCTCGGATGGGTGCTTGATAACCAAAAAAAAAATCACATTCTTTTAGGTTATAAAATTCAGTAGTCGTTAAGTCCAGAAATTGCTAAACTCTTGCCACCCTGAATAAATAACATCCCCTAATTAGTGCACTGCTATAAAGCTGAAATGTGTTGACCACCCTAGTGACAGAAACAAAAACTAAAATCCTTATTCCACATGGTCGCAGCCCATACGAGATGACAGAGGAAACCCAAATGAACCCTTTCGTCGTCGTCATGAATGGGAAAAGTCATCTCGAGCACATGGCATAAGGTAGGCGGATTTGAGGAGATCCGCCGCTCAAAATCGGGACCTTTGAGTTTGTGTGGCACAAGAAAAAAACTCGGGTTTGAGTTTGTGAAAAGAATAAAACAAAATAAAGAAGGATCAAGCTGAATTCGGGGTGTATTGACGGCTTAGCGCTTCACATCACGAATTTGGGTATTAATGTCACGGAATATTTTAATAATCCACACAGGGTAATTGGTGGTAAAGGATGTGTGGTTGACATGTGTATGCTGTTTTGTGTTTTTGTTATTTTTTATTTATTTATTTTTTTGTGGATTAGAATAAAAGGACATTGTTGTCTGGGGTGAGATTTTGATGCGATCATAGGCGTTATTTTTGAGTTTTATGGTCGGTTTAATTTATAAAATCGGAAGTGGATTAAAATTTATATCAAAAACCAGGATGCAGAAAAAAAGCTGTGATTTTGGTTATAACAATCACAAATTAAAAGATCGTTCGAATGTGACGCCTAGATGTCAGCACTTTATAATGTTTACATTTGACGTCTTTCCAAATGACATAGGCCATTAGCAGTACATCACAGTACAATTTCAATCATGGACTATCGCCCTATGTCCCATGAAGGATTAAAGGAGTATAAGTTAAGACGATTCACAATTTCGCGATATGGAGACGGTCATGTGATCTAACATCATAAGATTTTGGGCGTTTTCAATGATTCAAACTTGCGGCATATTTTCTTTTGCATGTTGTTCAATGAAGCAACTTGCAAAAGCACAGTGTTCAATGATTAAAACTTAAAAGCAAATGATTGCATACTTTGCCAGCTTTTTCAAACACTTGCAGTTGTAATTTTGAAGAAGAAGACACGTCAGTGCTGCCATACATTTTTGTTTTACTCACTTTTTCATTATTAATTTAACCAATAATGATTTCTTTTTCATTTTTCTCTGCACGAAATGGGAGACATTACTCGTATCCGCACTTTCTACTAGAATTTTGTTCTCAACAATTCCAATTAATGTTTTTAAGTTTCTTTTATCCATTTTGTTTTCAGTTTCTCGCAATACGTAAGTAGTGGAAGCACTAATTTCACGTATGTCAGCTGACAATTTTGACATATAATGAGTTATGTTCAATGATGCATGTTGTTTGCTTTTGCATGTTGCTTAAGCTGTCAGTCAACGTCATTTGCTTTCGTGCAAGTCTGCAAAAGCATCCTGCATCATTGAAAACACCCTTTTTGTGAGATTTTTTAAAAAATCGAATTTATGCAAACAACCCAGAATCAATCAATGATCATGAAATAAATCCAACAACATCTGAAAAGGTCTTGAAAATTTAAATTTTCAAATTTATGCCTACAGACGGAGTCGCGGCGGACATTTGAATAATATTCTGTTGCACGTGTAATCGTAGTGGATCATACTTTCAATAAAAAAATAAAAACACTTTAAAACTAGTTGGGATGTGGGTTTGACCCCTTCGGTTCACACGATCAACTTTCCAGTATGATGAACGCAGACGAAATAAACTGACTTTTTACAAAATAGTAATACGTTTAGCACTCGTGGGAAATTGACTAGGGTCATCACTGGTAACAAAGTAATCCTGAGAGAAGCTAGTTCAAATAAGTGGTAAATCCACAAAATTTTTTTTAGAGAATTTGTTTTTCCTGAACAAACATTTCCTTCGTACTTCGTTTGCTATACTTAAGCGGGTTTTCGAATTTGAGCGTCTTGAAACGCCGCTGATAAAAAGCGAAGCGAATTGGAAATTCGAAAGCTTTCCGGAGATATTAGCAAAACTAATCATTGTAAACTACTTGTCAGACTTGACCAAGAAAATTCCAAGATGAACCGCAATTTGCTGAAACTGTAGGATGTACAAAACAATACTCCGTCAAAAAAGAGCTGATCCAAGGCTTGAAAAATTCGTGATGGGTTATGTAATTTTGCACAAGTTTTAAGGAGTGTCGGATTTTGACAAGTGAAGTTTTGTTGGAAAGCTCACTTCGTTGAGAACGGGTCTCATTCCACCAACTTTATTAGATATTAGCAAAACTTATCTATTTAAGGTCTTTCTGACACTCAGCCGAAGTTTTTCCATTTAACCAAAAAAAGGCCTGACCGAATGTTACGAAATTTTTTTCAAAGCATTTTTTTGTTATTATTCTTCTTTCGGCACGTCAAAGAAGTCGATATAGTTTTTGGTTCGCGCAGTATTGTGTAGGTACAAAAATCACGAACGTAGTTTGAACCAAAAACGGCTCGACCGAATATTATAAAAATCTTTTCAGATTATATTTCCGTTAACACGCTTCGAACTACACCTCAAGTAAGTCGATATCTTTTGTGGTTCGCGCGATATCGTGCAGGAAAAAATGACCACATACGTACGCACACACAACCACACATACTTCTCAAATTTTTGCTTAAAATGCTATTGAGACCTTGAAAAATGTAAATACATTGAAAATTTCGATTTCGATTTTCGTACCGATTACAGTAACTGAAAAGTTAAAAAACAAACAAATACAGATTTGTAAAACTCTTTACCATGTTCTTCCTGAAGATTGTACCACCGACTTCCATCTATGCTCAACATGCATGCTACAATGCTCAAATAAAACCACACAAGACATTTGAGCAAATAAAGTGTAAGACCAAACATTTCTTAATGTTCAAATCACACACTTCACGACTCCGCATTGTTTCGATCTGAAGAAGCAAATTGTTGTCAATGGACAATTCTACCAAAGCCCACGAAATCTAGCCCGAATGCATCTCAAGTAGGTGGAGATCAAAGGGGGAAGGAGCACAGCATAAAGTGAAAATATTGCCACAGTTTTGGGATTTCTGGGAGCAAATGATTTAATCAGCTTAAGTGGTCGGAGCGGAAAGCCCGCATAGTCCAGGTTTAAACACTTTTCATCCCACTAGACTTCTGCGCTAGACTCATTAGTCCGCCACTGACAAGCCTCAGTAGTTTGGCTAGAATCGTGGATCAGTGGATCTAAGAATGTTACTGCTATGCACGAGGGTATTTAGAAAACTGTTAATTATTATTCATGTTGTTTATGCTGTAATCGTTGTAAATGAACTGAAGCCATAAATCTTAATCTTACCATGGCAGTGCAAAAATTTTTATGTGGCAGTATAATTTTTATTGGGGATGGAAGGTGAGAGTAATGGAAACTAAAAAAGTTGTAAAATATTTGATATGTATGTTTTTTTAGTAGGGCACATATCCTTCACACACACTTTAATTATTTCCACAATTACCTCTGGTAGGTAATAATTGTTTTCTTCAATAAATTGAATGCGTTTGTCGAATTCAATTACACAAATATGTTTCGTTTTTTAAGTTTATTGGCATATATACAAAAGTATAACACTGTAATAAGCTACATAAAAACCAGGGGCGAATCCAGAAACAATTCTTTTTGGTGGGGGGGGGGGGATTAAATTTTATTCAAAATCTGGGGATGATGTTATCTGAACTAGTGCTGGGTGTACAGTTAAAAATGATAGTAAAAAAATGTACTCCCTAAAAATAAAATAATTCCCCGAGAAAAAATAATAGATGGCCTTACAACGGGCGAACACCGGCCGTGTTTGACACATAGTCCTAGGACATGTGCCGCTAAGGATTTAGGTGCTGGTTTAAGGGTCAAGGCGTTAGAGGAGGCTCCCCCTAGCAACTGCAATGGTCCCCATCCTAACACTCGAACAACTTACGCCTTCCATTCCAAAAGCAGACTGCTGCGTGGCTTCATTTGGTAATCTTGGAGGAGTTCCTGCTTCCTGCTGCGTCTGGGCTTTTATGCCGCTCTGATCCTAAGCTGTGTCCTACCAAACTTGTAGCCGCCAGTTTAGTCTCCCTTCTGTTTCACCTCGTCAATAGACCTAGTCCACAGAGAACGTCATCTCTGTGAGTAGCGGACGTTGGACTTTATGCAGTACTCTCCACTCCTGCATCCTTAGTTCCTGTTGAAGACCCCTATCATTTTATTTAATGTCAATGGGGTCTTCTGTTATACGACCATTCTGACCCGGCTTGACATTTGGCGGAAGGTCTAGTCTTTATTGTGGGTGAGCTGTTCTAGGCTTTATTGTGGGTGCGACGGACTCCTTTTTCTGAAGACTTTTCAGTATGCTTTTTCCACCGTACGAGTGGAGCCTTCATCCTTTTGCCAAGTTACTATGGCCTGGAGAAAGTCCAGAGGATATAACGCGAATCGAGTTGAATTAGGATCGACTGAACCCGATTCAACTGCGCTACCTGGTTTGAGTTGAAGTTATGCATATAGGCGCGAGTTCAGTAGTTGAATTTAGTTGATAGCATCTCTGTGTTTTGTTTGTGATTTGTGCCGCGGGTCGAAAGTTCAACTCAACCTCAACTCAACTTCATTCAACTCATCATGTATACATACGTAATATATGTTTCGTAAATACCCTATAAGTTAGTGGATAGTGGAGATAGCTCCCTCTCTAGAACATTTTTCTGTTCCAATTTTCAGCTATTCCCAATTTTTTTGGCAGTTGAATGTCTATTTGAACTGGACTATGCCTGTCTATCAAGGGTATAAAAAAACCTGCGTACACATGCACATAAATGCAACAAATGGACTGAAAGGGTTAAAATGAATATGTTCCTGTGTCCCTTTTATATTAGTGAGTTTGGTTAGGGTGCAGGGATATTCAGATAGCATAGAAGAAGATCTATGAAGCCTAGGTTTAAGAAATTGGTGACTTCAAGACAGGGACCGACAACCGTCGAGGACGATGTTGCACGAAGCCAAGGTCAATAACAAGCAGTGGAGCTATTTATGATATTTGAGTGCAGATATACATGCTCATACCAAGAGTAGTATGACATTTTTGCAGTGGGACATTTCAATAAATTGAGCAGTCAGTACAATTCATCGTCGTGTAAGGGACTAATGTACTGCCCAGGCTAAGTCCTGCTCAAGTCTTACCATATGGAATCTGTTAATCAAAAAGATCACAGAGCTATTGTAACTATGTATGAATATGTAGGCCCTAAAACGAGTTATAGACCTATAGCATTTCAAACTAAGGACATAGCTACAATTTAAAAATTTTGTCAATTTTTTTGTTAAAAATAAAGACAATAAGGGTAAATTTGCTACATAGTTATATTGTTTTCAGAACTGAGATAATCCGAATTCATAGAGTTTTGGGGGGAGGGGGGAATGTACCTCATTACCCCTTTGAATCCGCCACTGTAACAACAAACATTTTTAATTTTAAAATGATCTATACTCACATTGCAATGCCTAAACCACCATTATCTTGCAACAAAAACTTTCTCTCTATCTTCCTAAACTGTAATCACAAACCAAGAAAAAATCCAAATAGTTTTCAAGGCATTCATCCCGATTATCATAAGATCATCAGTTCAGAAGCAAAATTGGTGACCCATTAAATTGCCAATCAAACATTATCAGCAATATTTTGTCAGTTGATAAAGTATTCACGTCGCGTGAAAGTTGTAATTTCTTATGTATATGAAGAAAAAAAAATTTCGCTTCGATTTGTGGAGGATTTTCAAGAATGGCAAAAATATATGCAGAATTCAAAATCAGAGCGCGACGCGCATGACTGTTGTTGTAAGACTCTTCTTGACTTAATCGGCCATTAATGATTACTTTGCAAATTTATGCATACTTTACTGTAGAGACAAGGCTGTTAATTGAATGACGGGAGAGGTCACTAGCTAAGGAATTTTTGTTTTTTTTTTAAAGATAATTTTATGTCTGCAAACAAGTGTTTTGGTATTAAAAAAATTTTTGGTATCGTTTGTAATTGGAGGAAATCTGAATTCTGGTAAAATTGAATTTAAAAAAAATAAATAGTTTAAAAAAGCTAAAAAATACCCTTTTATTTTAAAATGAACAAAAAAATAAAAAATAATTTTGAATGTAAAGTCACTTACCTAAATGTAAAAAAGCGTGGGGCGCTAACGAAAAGTTCCAGTATTAATAGAATAAGAATATACACTGTTAAAAATTTCTATTGTAATTTTTCAAAACAGTTGTTGGAAGTTTTTACGCATTACGATATAGTAAAAGTACAATCCAGTTTTGTAAATTTACTACACAAGTAATTCCAATGAAATTTGGGAAAATTACAAAACGTGTGTAGCAATTTTACTAAAGAGTTATCAATACTCTGTTTTGGAGTCAGGTTGCTGATGTTTTATTTTCAAAATCCAAAATAAAATAGAATAAAACAACCGATTGCAAACAGAGAGAAAAAAAACCCAATAAAAAAAATTCTGATTTCCGACGTGGATTCGATCCAGGGTCCACAAATTCCGTCTCCGATACAATTCCCGATTTTCCCTTTTGACCACTTCCACTGTTGATGAGTCCTGCTCAATTTATATAGATAACCTTTAGTCCTATTTTTATTCCCACTTATAAAACTGTCTAGTTCCAGTGACCCACTTTTCCGTATATGCTGCCGGTTCCATGCCGGTAATATTACCAATACAAGTGATGTAATTTTGTTAAAAAAAAAACTATACTGAAAATCTCCTGTATTTTCAATACGTTTTATTGTCCGAGAATCGTAATAACTCAGCTCGAGTAAAATTATAATAAATCAAATTATAAAAAATGTTTGTAAATTCGAAATGCTTTCTATTGAAAGCTGATAAACGGTTCAGTAAAATCGCAATGCGTGTAGGATTTAGGCTGGTCGTCCACTGGAAGCGTATTCGAGCGGCTTCGCGCTTCGGCCATACAAATGAGCCGCTTGTAGCCGCTCATATGTATGGGCGTAGCGCGAAGCCGCTCGAATACGCTTCCAGTGGACGACCAGCCTTATACATAAAGATTGTAAAATTACAACTGATATTAGTAAATTTCCTCACATATCTTAGAAAATTCCTTGAATTGTATTTTAATTTTGTATTGCCATACACTGATTTGTAATTTTACTCATCTTTTATTTTGTAAAACAATTGTAATCTTACAAACATTTTTTACAGTGTAGGTAAAAAGCGCTCCACGATTTTTTTACATTTAAGTAAGTGACTGCAGCAATAAAAACTTTACATTCAAAATTATTTTTTATTTTTTTGTTTATTTTAAAATAAAAGGGTATTTTTTAGTTTTTTTAAAATATTTATTTTTATTTTCTACTTTTTAGTATATTATGTCTTCTGCCTTTTTCTGGTGTGGCATTAGATTTAAAAGATTAGATTAGATTTGTGTTGGTCGCCATTTTGAATTTGGAATGCACACAGCTAATTGTATTCTGCTGTCATATCCTTTCATTTTATATCCACGTCAGGGTGCCCGTAGCTTAATTGCAAAAATCGGCCGTCATTTTGGAACCGCCATCTGGATTTTTTTACAAAATTATGAAAAATTTTAGCTCAATCGGAAACCGGGAAATTTCAGCTTCCAATATTTTCTTACATAGTTACAAGTGAAGCTAATAAAAGTGCATTAAAAACATTTCTTGCACGTCCGGGATAAATTAAAAAATACGGTGGCAACGGTGTTTTTCACGGACGCCTGAAGGGTACTGAGATCGTCGGTATTTCACTACATCGGATGTTTGGGAACTGGGAGCATGTCGCGCCTATCTTAATTCGTTTGCGTGAGATTATATCGTACCAATAATTACTTTTGACTGACGCTCTCGATACTGCACTGAAGCCGTCGGAACGTAACGAATATGTATGGATCGCGATCTTAAGTGAATCACATTGAGTTTTTAGTGATGATAAAAAATGATCTGGGTCTTGCATTCTTGATCTTGTTCTTGCGCAAGACCAAATCTAACTATTCATCTGCCAGACCAAGCCTTACATAGGCCACGCTTACATTGCAAAGTTTTATATGTTCAATTTTGTCCCACATTGTATTATACACAAGTCGTGATGTATAAATTTTATCTGACTAAATTGATGGTGATAGTTCAATAATGTTTAGTATAAGTAGATGAAAAAAATGTTTTGCCTTCAAAATACAATTTTCGAAAAAGTAATTTTTTGTCCAAAAAGTGGCTTCGGTTTAAGTTTTCGAAAAAATGACAAGAGGACTTTTTGTAGGCAATAACGTTTCCTATTGACTGATCAAAAACAAATTTCGAAAATATCAGTTTTGAGTTAAATTCGGGTCAAAAAATGATTTTCGAAAACTTTGACCTTGAATAACTTTCAAAGGGCTAATCGGGTCAACATTTTTTTGTAAGAACTAAAGTTGTAGAGAATTTCATTGCAACAACAGACCTATGTATATAAACCGAGATACAAGGATAACTCGGGAAAAACGTGATATCTCCAGCGGCCATGTTTTTTTTTTTTGGATTCCGAAATTTTGGAGTTTCGTCTCCTTTCGTGCATTTGTTTTTGCTAATTTCCCCGGACTATAATAGTCATTGTACTATGAGAAGACCTGGGCTCCTATTCTTATAGTCACCTCACTTTTTTTCTCACATCGCATTTTTTGTCACGTCACTTTTAAAGTGGTATTCTCATAGACGAGTGACACGACAAAAAGTAAGATAAAATGTGACAGAACTAGTTGAATGCTTTCGTATTTCACTTATCGTTGATATTCCTGATAGCAAAGAGTTCTGTCAGCCTTATGCCAGTACGTACCAGAGATCAAGGTCTGAAGCATAGAAGACTGTGTGGTTTGCGCCCTCTGCAATTCATATTTGGGAATTAATGAAGAAAATCATTCAGGCAGTTCCGAAACCCGAGTTGGACAGGGTTAACCCTAGAATAGAAGCCCTCAACCTGTACTTGGAGAGTTCTGTGATATAGAAAGCTATTGATCACTCAGATTAAATGCCAATGCTGGTTAAAAGCTATTGATGGACCAAAGTTAAGCCAATCAAAACCACATTTCATGTCTAATGAGCAACCGACAGCGGCTTTCTTTCGTCTGAGGGCTCTCATAACACCATTCTTTAAGACAAGTGAAATTTCGAAATTCTTTTCGATTTCTCTATGAATGGAAATTTGTACTCCCGCAATACTTTTCAAGCACAAACTATTTCCTGAAGTGAATCTAGGTCAAATCTTAAGGTATGTAATTAAAGTCAGACTCTTTTGGTCATGGCCAATTATCAGTTGAGAAAGACGTTCATAAGTTTTAATCAGTAGTTAGCAATGAAATATGTTGAATCATCGCATCAACCCGATCCAGTTTTGGCCAGAATCAAAAGAAGAACCTTAAACAAAATTGCTAATTCCTATCTAAATTTTGTTATCGACATGTTTACGACTAATTTACCACACAATCTACACTCGTAACAGCCCGCTCAACATCACGAAATGCCCATTAATCGGAATACGTATTCACATAAATAATTCAACATCAATCGATAATCACGTTCTGATACGCGGAACCACCTCTTAAGCCATTATAAATCACTTAAACTCGCTTTACAAATTGTTCAATCTCGAAATGATTTTCTTGTTCCATTAAAACAAAATGTATGTAAGGAAAAGAGGGTACCTTCATAGATAAAATAAAGAGGGAGAAACACACCTGAATAAAAATAAATTTCCTTGTCATAATACCGTAAAGTTTCAATTAACCTTAGTTGAGAAAATGCGATGCGATACTACCCTACGTAAGTATCATCCAGGTGATGATCATAGCACATAAATCAAAACGCACCGTGAGAGAGTGGTATGGCAGGTGAAACTGGATATCCAACGCACCAAAACCAAGGATAGGAAATTTGTCATTAATCGTGTCGTATACGAAAATGCATTTTGAGACAGAGCAATCCACGCATGTGCATTGGGCGATAAGACCATAAGTGTTGCATACATCATTAAGTATCGCGTGACAACTGCATGAGAGAAAAAACAATGATAGTAATAATAGTAATAAAAAAAATTTATATATAGAGGTGAAGTGAGAAGATTACAGGTAAGTCGCACCGGTGTTAAACAAATAATGAACAGGTCTTGAACTAACAAGACTCGGATGCGACGCTAATTTTATAGTGTTGGGAAGTGCTTGATTTATGCATTTTGAGACTTGTACACATATGTTTTTTAACGGTAATGCTTATGCAGGAATACCTGTTAGTTATTAACTGTTGTTCACAGGTATTTGCCCGAAAAAATAAAAAACAAAATTACGATTTTTTTGTTTCATCTTTGACGGAAAGAAATTTCTTTTACGGAAGTTGCGGTGGTCTGCTATGCGTGCGCAGATAAAAGAGCACTGCTGAAAGGCCAGCCGCAAAGTGGGAATCGCTTTGATCTTTTCGTGCCAGGTTCTGTTTAGTTAGCCCCGAAATGTTTACACAATAATTTGTCTTTTGGAGATGGAGAGCAACTAAAAGGATTTGGTTAGTTTCGCTTCAATGTAGCTAATTTTGTTAAGTACCCAGGATAAACACAAACAAATACCCCCAAGCGGGGACAAGAAGGGCTACTATAGTGCTGCCGATCTGTGCTTTTGTACACACAGTCCACTCTAAGTGCACATAGTCCAGTCAAATGGTACTTTCGCTGAACATTTTATGAAAACATTAATTTTGTTATTTGAATTTGTAGGGGGGTTGGTTGGGAGTATAAACCCCCCAGTGGGAAAAATTGGGAGCGACGCACTGGGGAGCTTATTTGTAGCACTCTCAAGGGAGCTTTACTGAAGTTTTCATAAATTTAATAGAAAAAAAGAAAACAGGCAATTATCTTCGTGACCATAAAATGTGACATTAGCATACTCAATAGCCCGACTCTCGTTCGATACGGAGGACAAGCAGCTTTGGAAGTGGTTAGAATTCAGTTGGGGGACTGCTTTGGTAAAGCCACTCTCGGGCTTGGAAAGAAAAAGGCAATTGCAAAAGATGAACAAAATAAAAGCTTTTCGATATCGGATCACATACCCACAGGTAATATTCCTTTTTTAAAAAGCTTTTTTATAATGCTCCTGTTTTTTCTTGTGTGAGGTACTGGGTCCAAAGGTATTGTGGCCATTCGCTTCGCCTATTTTACTACACCACTATACCGATATTTGCAGGCCAGACTGCTTGAAAATGGTCTGCCTAGTGAATAGTCGCTCAGACTTGAATGTCAACTCGTCAAACAACGAGGCTCTGCTCCTCGCTATCGCGGGTCACCCATGGAAAACCTGGAGGGCAGACTTATCCTCCTAAAAGCAAAGCCTGCATTTCGGGTCCTCCGCCCTTCTGGCAATTCTAAATTCGCAGAGTTCGGTAATAAAGCCAACAAGTATCCTGACATCAGTTTTACTCCCTCCTTGGCCGTGTTAGGAGACGCCACAGAAAGTTAACGCTTAGATTTGCCCAGTCCAGGCACGGACCTCCAGCGTTCAGTTTGTTTCATCGATCGAAGGCTCTGAACCGATGAATGCAATGTCAGAGCCCTGTTTAGCCACAGCATCAGATTTTTCATTGCATTTGAAGCCCCGGTGACCCTGGACCCAGATAAGGGTAAATTGATTAAGAATGTCCAGCTCACCAAGAGCACGTTAGCAGTCCCTCGCTGATGGAAAGGCGGGCCAGGCTATTCTTTAAATTTACTTAAATTAGTTCTGAAATTTTTAAGCGCAGTTCTGTACCACGAAAGAAAGTATCCATGTGATGGTTTCAGTGGAGTTTCGAATCCAGCGTCACCCCTAAATATTTGATTTGAAGGTTCTGCAAGTATCAGAATCGTTTTATCGGGATTGTCATTTCGTCCTACGTTGTCGTACCAGCTGGAGACCAAATCAAGCGCCGTCAGTTTCACTTGTTACCACGATGACAACACCATCTGCGTAACCTTGGGCTAAAAATTTACTGACATTAAATAGCTCTAGGATTTCATCTACATCAAGGCGCTTCTATTGGAGATAAGACTCCTCCCTGTATACATTCTTTCACTATCAAGATGAGAGACCATAAGTTTTCAAGGTCTCCGCAAGTTGATCCAGTCGCAGAAAGTGCTACTTAGAGTTCGTCTACTTATAGCCTTAGCTATACAATAAGGTTCACTCGTGTCACCCTAATATGGTGCGAAGAGACACTTCCCATGAGGAAACAGCACTGCTATTATAAACCCATTTAACTTAAAAGTTTCTTTACCTATTTTTTGTTTATATCTGTGCATCCCACTCAGGGGCGGCGCTTTCATAAGGGCAAATGGTGCACTTGCACCGGGCGCCACTTCAGCTGATGTGGCGCAATATGGCATATTGCACCGGGCGCAGAAAGGTCAAACACCGGCCCTGAGCCCATTTAGCTTCGACTTCCCTACGTTTGCACTGCATTAAAACTAATAAGAACAACAATAATTCAATAAATGACCACATCAAATTATTCGTAAGAAAATGTTCTACAAATAAGCTCTAAGGAATTTTTTATATAAAATGATGAGTTATAGCGCCCCCAAAATTTTTTTAATTTTTCGTCCACACCTTTTTTATTATTGATATTACGGCAGACCATTATTTACAAAAGTTGTAGATAATTTGATTATCTAAAAAAATATTTTTACAAAAATTCTGTAGGACCCATGGTTTCGGAGATATAAGAAAAACAGTTGTTCACACTCAAAACAAGATGGCGGCCGAAGGACACACCTCCGGAGCCAAAAAACTCAGTCTTATACTCCCAACCAGCCCCCTACGAATTCAAATTAAAAAATTGCTGTTTTCATAAAATGTTTAGATGCACTATTTTACTGTACTAACAATGTATCCACTCATGTGCACGCTCGTGGCAATATCCCAAAAAAAACCTAATGACCAATCATCCGAAAATCTCTCGGCAGCCCAAGATCATTCGATCAAATTAAAAACGTGACCTAAATTCTCGATCGAGAACTACAGAAAACTTCCGAAACGTGCTAGTCAAACGAAATGAATTGAAAATAAAAAATACATAAACACATAAGAATTTTCAATAGATTTGATTACGTCAAAATAAACAAGGTCAAGTGTATGGAGTATGCGCAACTCGATTAAATACTCGCGCGATAAAATAAGACTTTTAGCCGCGCGATCCGATCCTCTCATCATCATTGGCTTCTACATGCAAGATTGTCGTTATATATATTCTCGAGACTCGATTATTATGAATCGAGGCTCAGTCGTTAGCCACTTGGTCTGACCGGGGGTAATTTGCATTTGTATCACATATTTTCTTTACTGCTTATTGAATAATTGATTGACACTGTACTAAATTGTGGATAAAATTCAATCCCGAAACGTCATTCCCGCTATTCATTACCTTTTTTTCAATATTATTTCCACCTGGCCGCGAGGCTAAGTATCGCGCTGTCGTTTCCGTGATAAATTCTCGAATCGATATCCCAGATGTGACCTGATTTATGGTGTCATTATTTTACAGTGATTGGTTTTATTGTTTATAAAGTAATAACCATTAAATTTTATGTCACCTCTCATGGCTGGATATATGGTTTCCCTTTTTATCCATGACACACGATATCCATTCTTCTGTGGGGCTTTTCATTTGTTCGGAAATAATGTTGTGATTCATGCAAATAACCTTTTCCCTGCCTCCAAGATAGGAGGACAGCCATGTCGGCCTGGGAAAAATAAAAATGAAAATATTGACGCACGAAGAAAGTTACGATAAGATGGAAAAGGATAAAAAGAACGCAGGTACGACCCATCGGCGCACGCGTATTTTAAGAATATGTCACAGCCTATGCGCAAATCCGACTTGATCCTACATCCGAAAGGTGCCTACTCATCGCAATAACTCTTCTCGGTGAAGGAGTGGATTTTTTTGTGAGATTTCAGAAACTTCCAGCCACCACCACAATGCAGAGGCACTGCGACTCCTCAGGTGATTGACTTGTAACCCGCGTAAGAACGCGTAGGCGAACTTCTTAATGCGCGAGTTGAGGTTGTCTACTCTTCTTACCTCAATTATGTCACAATAGATCAACACCTTAAGTGAAAATGATGAATGACTCTCGAAGTTTGTAGATCAAGAATTGTATGCAAATTGTTTGTGGATTATTTTTTTGTATCTACTTCCACGGCGATGAAGAATGAAAACTTTGAGAAATAGAAGAACGCTTTTTATACCTCGTCCCTTCAAGAACAACAATGTGGATTTGAATGAGAATAAATAATTTCCAAGTGGGGGTTTTTGAGACTGCTGATTGCACTGTGTCAAATCAGAAGAGTTCATTTCTTGTGCTTGATTTATGGCACATTTGAGGAGCGGAACTTGAGCAGCATAAAATGTTTCTAAACTGACAGATTCTTTATATCTAGGTTAATGAGATTCATGGTAAAGGTAATGCTTGATTTTTTTTAGATAGAGCCAAGACTTGTGCATGAGGAAATAATTTTGCTGCAGGCCAGCCCATTGTAAGTTATCTGTCTGCTGGATAGAAACTGAGTAGGAGTTGATATTTTCCAATTGTGTATTTAAAAATAAACAAACATAATAAACGAGAGTTTTAGGGCTACAAGGTTTTTTACTTTAAAAATTTCGACTTATAGATTTCTTATCTATCAAATGCTAATGCCAGCATCAGTGTTATATTCATGAAAAAAATTCTTATCTGATAGTACAAGAGTTGTAAAACTAGATGGTGTACCTTACACCTTGTTTGATTTAATACAAGTAGGACATAAAAAATATATGGAATCAAGTTTAATAAAAAAAGTGGAAATAATATTCCCATTTTGAATTACACACACCCAATATGATATATGATAGGTACAATTTTGTTCTAGATGTCTAAAATTCTAGTTAGCCCAAAAGTAAGTTGAGAATGTTTTGTTTTGAATAAAATTTTGAGTTTGATCGTATGTTGTACAGGTTGAACAGTAAAACATTTTCCAATAAAAAAAAATAGTTTAAAAACATCAAATAATACGCTTTAACTTTAAAATAAACCAAAAAGTAAAAAAATTATTTTGAATGTAAAGTTTTTATTGCTACAGCAACTTACTTAAATGTAAAAAAGCGTGGAGCGCTTTTACCTATATTCTTATTTTATTAATACGGGAACTTTTCGTTAGCGCCCCACGCTTTTTACGAGAACCGCTAGTGCTGTGGAGACGGGAAACGCTAGTGCCGCCCGGGCCATGATGCCCATCGCCGCTGGTTGACGTACTTAACTCTCGTTACTAATGCAACTTTTTTGTTAGTACCTTTAAAAAGGAAACCTCACCACTCAAACACAGGCGGCTGCATTTTTTCAGTATTTGCATCCAATACAGAAGACCTGCTCAGCCCCATCTATCTGTGACAATCCTCCGTCTATCCTCAACGAAATGTGGTCTCTCACCTTCATTTGAAGACTGATTTTGGAGAGCTTCAATAGTAATTTAAAGACGGGTAGACATATTTTTCTTTCTTATCAAAATTTGGAAAGGAGAATTTACTCCAAACCAAAATTGCTCCAAAAAAGTTTTTAGGTATATTCAGAGTGATTTTTGAGTGCCAACAAATTGGATGTTCATCCAACACCAAAACTGTTAAGCATTTAATTTGATCACACTCAAAAATCACTCTAAATACCTAAAATGTAAACATTTACCAATCCATGTGTATTTTGTAATATAAAACGTAACTGCGGATTTGAGAATCACAAAGTGTCAAATCCGCACTCACTTCCGATCCATCGATTCCCAGATTCGAGGCCAATGTGACGGAAATATATTTTGTCCTATCTCATTACATTTGCTTTGAAGGAAGTTGTACTCTTCCACACTTAGACCGAGATGGACCATAATAGTTAGAGCAGTGTCTTCGGTTGATGCGTATGATATAGGCAACCCGAAATGATCATATTCATGGACTGGACCTTAGTTAGTGGGTTCTCCAACTTGTCCTGCACATCTACAGCACTAAGTTCACCTTCAGCACGATGTGATTGTTGAGTTGCTGATAATAATTCTTCCGATCCAAATTTTTGAAATGTTCGCGGGTGAACTAAATTCTATTCGGTTCGACAGATCGGGCTGTTTGGCTTGAGCGTCGAACACCTCAATCCACCCCATCTTTTCCTCATAGTCTTTTAAAGTAAAACTGAAATAATCAGAAATGTTTTTCCTTAAAACGATCCGCGCGGTGAATTTCTTATTTAAATTACACAAATTTACTAAATTTCTGTCCTTGTGCAGGAATTTTTTAGAGATTTTAGAAGTTTTTGGCTTTTGTGCAGGAAGCTTTTAGAGATTTTCTTAAAAGTTTACTCAAACATTTTACTCGAGATTTTACTCAAAAAGTGAAGGAACAGACCTTCGATTTTGTAAGAAAAAACCTCTCATTTATTTGGAGCACTGTTTCGAAATTCTGTAAAACCCACCATATCCACTCACACAAAGGAAAAATTATTCCGATGGCTCTGTATTGAGTATTGCTGGTTTACCGTGATTAATATAAACTTCAGACCACTTTTGCCGAACGAAATGAAGAAAACAAAATTCCTTGTGGCGAGAATTCCTCTTTAATTGCTCCTTTTGTTTGTTCTTCTACTGTCTAAAGTGGCCCTTAGACTATCCAGTTTCACACCGTCCAATCACCAAAACTTGGCTGTAATCGTCCGTTCCCTTCTGAAACTCGATGAAGAAGTCGCATGTGCTTGTAGTCCATTCAAAACGAGGGGGGGGGGGTGTTCCAAAATAACACCGTTAAGAAAATCGAACCCTAAAGGTTTTTGCGGTCGCTGATCATGAAAAGCGATGTTTTTGGCATTTTTGGGGGTGACGCCCTAGTTTTAGGACCGCGGGACCTCGATTTTCGTGATCAGCGTCCCCAAAAACCTTTAGGGTTCGATTTTCTTAACGGTGTTATTTTGGAACACCCCCCCCCCTAGTTTTCAATGAACTATATTGTAGGGGTAATTTTAACCCCTTAAGGATTGAAAATAATAATGTACGCCCACAATCGAATTTGAAGCATAAACTTGAAAATTTTTTTTTACAATTTTTGCCATTTTTCGCCAATTTAGGGGTAGTTTCAACCCTTTAGGAGTACCCCTTACCATTAAGTTCGCCTTAATTTAGTATAAATCAACCACCTTCGCAAATAAATATTAAAAAAAGTGCATTTCATCGCATTAGTTTTCATTATTACTGAAATAATCGCGAAAACCCCCTAAAAAGGGGTGTTTATTGCATTTTTAGGGGTGACGCCCTAATTTTAGGACCGCGGGACCTCGATTTTCGTGATCAGCGACCCCAAAAACGTTTAGGGTTCGATTTTCTTAACGGTGTTATTTTGAAACACCATAACGCGCGTTTTGAATGGACTATTGGTGCAATCTTAAATTTTGCGCAAACTATGAAAATTATTACTCCTATCCAGCGAGTGTTGCCTTTTGCCACTGTCCTTCACTGCGTTGAAAAGTGAACGAAAAAAGGGGTGCAATCTGGCATAGTGAACCGGGCGCAAAAACTGCGCCGGCCTGGGTACCACTATACTCATATATCATTGGAAACTCCATTAGTTGTACTACAATATGTAAAAGACCAAATTTGGACCATATTCTACCGTTTTTTGAAAGCTTGGAGAAATTTCCAAAAGAGAATAAAATTTGAGTATTATCGAACTCCTGCTTCATATATTGCTCTAACTAAATGAAAGTGCTAAGTTCTCGTAACCTCTCACATTTTTAAAACATGTTTCCAAATTAACAATTTCTAACAACTAAAATTAGTGTGGGACTAAAATACGTTATACTACAACTGCTGTGTAGGTGACGTTTCTTGTAGCTTCAATTAACAGTGACCAGAGAACCTATTAAGGAGGAGTACGACCAAAACTCAGTTTTTTTTACAATTAACTTCAACTAATTGCTGCAAACAATTATATTTCTAACCGCAAAAACCAAACTTACTACTACAACTTCGACCATTCAGCCAGTGTACTCTACAAAATAAGAAACTTGTGTCATAGGCACTACAAAAATAAACTTCACCAGCGACCATCTGCTGTTCGATAATCTAAAAATACTTAATCCCATCAATTAGAGCAAGCGGGGATTAGACAAAATTTTAATTAAATCGTTTCATAGTTTTTGAGTTCAATGTCGTACGATTGTCGTCGATTCAATTCCCACTGCGAACCAATCTCCATATGCGATCGGCTCTAAGAACAGATCCACTAGTCTCCTGTGGGTTCAATTTTAGTTATATTCAGATCCGAGATTCACATGGCGAACAATCCACGTCGCAATCAAAGATCACGAAAGATATCTCGAGATGGGAATTACAAAAATCCGAATTAGACCAAAGAAAATCGAACAGAAAAGCAGAAAATTCTTTCGTTCCAATTCCATTGGTGCGCGGTAAGCTGGGCGCTGTTGATTCCCGCGCGCCTGCGCGACGGTGATATGTTATCAAACTCCTTGAGAGATTCTTCTGCGGCAATTGTCTTATTCTCGAATTGAAATTCACTTGGCGGCTGTTGTGGTGGTGTACTCGAAACTTTAATAGGATAATTGACGAGTTACTTAATGGGACGAGATTTATGCCTATGGGTGTTTTTTTCTTTACTGCAGCGCTGTCTGGCGGCCATCAGTCTCCCTTGCCACATGTGGTCCAGTCTGCCGAAGTAGATCTGGTCTGTGTGTGTTTTTTTTTTGTCGTTTTGAATTGTGGTGCTCCCAGCTCTTTGGGCTTATCAATTAATTTTGATTTTATTCCATTTCGAGACGCTTAAAGCGTTATTAAGATCAAGTCGCCGTATTGTTTCTGACGTGAACTTTTTCACAATGTTGTTGATGCGGTTTCATGTAACGTGAAGTGAGACTCTTTTCCCCTTGTTGAATATTTTGTTTGTAATCAATTTGAGAACTTTGGTGTCTTGTTACGTTGTTGATTTTTGGTGTCTTTTAACAATTGGGAGTTGATTTTTTTGTGGGGAGCCTATTGTTTTTCTATTTTAATCGAATAGATGGAGACTTATGTTAGATGAGGGTCAGAAGACAAATCTTTGGTTTAAGAAGAACTATAAGTTTTTGAACCGAGCAATGTTTGTTTTTTTATGTGGAAGACTAGAGTCTCAGGAAAGTCCGTTTATACTGTCGACAATCAATTTGCTTCGTATAGAGTGCAATGTCCAACAGCAGCTCTAGCCGGGAAGGAAAGAACTGCCACAACCTACCCGCGATATTTTTAGTCCACCTACTTCCAATCATTACTATTGCGACTTTGACATCGGGCAAACAATGCTAACAATATATAGACTTACTTTTTGTGGACTCGGCTAGAATATCTAACCATCGTAGATGTCATGACTTCGAATCCCAAAAATAGTGTGATGATTTATGCGCCACCTATTAGAAGTTTGAAACAACGGTTATTTATAACGACTTGGATTTCAATTAACGATTTATATACTAAACCAACATGTCGCCATCTATTAGAATTAAAATGAACGGACAAAGCTTCGAATTTTCTAGAAATACTTTAAAGAATTTTCTAGTAGGTTCCAGTAAATGGTGGAAAGCTCTTAATAGTGGCTTGGATATACATATAAAAGGCAGCTGCCAACTTTCAACGGACACAGTCCATGGCCTACTTACAAGCTCCAACTCGAAGCAGCAGCAGCGCGTAATTACTGGACCGAGGAGGAGAAAGCAATGTCCTTAACGTTATCACTAAGAGGTACAGCAGCAGAAATATTGCAGTCCATACCTACAGAACATCGAAACAATTACGGGTTCTTAGTTCAAGGGTTGAAAATGCTTTACGGCGATCAACACATGCAAGTGGTTTATCGAATTCAACAGACTTCAAAGGCCAGCAGAAACTTTGCAGCAACTGCGCCCCCATATCAAAAGGCTAAGGCATCTGGCTTATCCTAGTTTCAGTCAAGAATACATCAACGAAGTAGCAAGAGAGGCTTTCCTTAATTCATTTACCAACCGGGATCTGCAACAGACAGCCGGATTGGCTGGAAATGAGAATATCACAGAAGTGTGGCATATGCTCTGACATACGAGGCACTGAAGCAAGTCACAAGGAGTGCAGTCAGCCTCAGGGAAATCCACACGAAAGAGGATATTTGCAACCGAAGGAATACAACTGAAGCACGCGACCGACTCCAATGCTGGAACTGTAGTGAGCCGGGTCATCTGCAAAGGAATTGTCGGAAACGGAGGAGAAGAGAATCTCCCGAAAGGGATACAAGTTGCTGTGAAACGTGCGGACAAGAGAAAAGAGGCGGCGAGAGGGAAGCGGAAGGAGGTAACTCCGTGTCTCCCCGCAGACAGCAGTAGGGAAACGAATAAAGACTAACTCCATGGGGCGAGAGTTGGTCGAGGAAATCGAAGCCCCTGGTTTCATCATCTACATCAAAAACTGCAACAGGAGAGCCAGTACAGGTATATGTGGAAATATTGTTGGATGTGGTTCTCGCAGACATTGGATTTTCATATTCGTTCCTGGTAGCTGATATAACAGATGAGTGTATTCTCGGGCTGGACTTTATGACAAACATAAAATTCTACTGGACATCGAACATGGAATTCTGAAATATGACAACAAGGAGATTTCAATGGCCACAGGATCCACGTTTGTGAAGATACCCTGCTTCCTCCGTGTGCTGAGAAATTGGTTCGAGCGATAGTCGATGGGAGCTACCGATTCTACCTTATCGAACCAGAGAAAACGGAACAAATCAAAAGTATATCCATTGGAAAATTTCTGGTGAGCATCGATGACAAGAAAGAGGTATTGATAAGAGTACTATATACCAACGAACGAGAAATGCGATTGAAGAAGGATACGGTTTTAGGGAAAGGAGAACCGATAGAGCAGATTACATCAGTGGAATGCGCTAACACGGAAACGGTGTCAAACCCGAAGCCAAAGCCTACAAAATTAGTAAACACTGTACTCTCGCCTAATTGTCTCGAACCACAACAGGCTTAGAAATTATTAGAGGATTTTAGTGATATCTTCGACGTGAGAGATGATGACTTTGGGAAAACGAACTTCTTTCAACATAGGATCGACACCAGAGATGCCCAGCCAATCAAACAAGCGCCGAGAAGACTACCACTAGCCAAGTGGGAAGAAGCAGCCAATATTATTGAGGATATGAGAAGCACTCTGTCTGGAACTGTTAAGTTCATCCACCCGCGAAATTATTTTCAGTTAAATATGAAATGTCATAGTGAGAAGAAATTCATTATTATCCTTTAAGTGAAACCAAGTCACCACTATACTAAATTTCGTTATAATCAACAATTTTACTTTATTACTTTATATTCCTATTTTTATATAAAAGACGCAAAAGACTCAATTTTTTGTCAAACATCATAATCTTGACCTCTTTCTGAAGCACCCACTCAGCACACCCCGCGCGATCTTTAAAAGCAAGCCATAAAACAAATTTAACTTTTAAATAAAAATTCGTGTTTATCTATAAATAAAATGATTTTCACCTGGTAAATTTACACGTTTGAGGTGAAATTCACTAAAGGTGACAGCAGTTTATTTCTCATTTCTGCTTAAGCTGCAAATGTTCAATCGATGGTTGTTTAGAATTTTCAGAAAATGAACGCATTTTCGTATCGATTGGCAAATATTTAAATTTTGATTTTTGGCACAAGATTGTTCTTTGTATTTAAGGAGTTTATGTTTACTTTGTTTGCGCGAAATGATTCGTTTTGTATTAATGGGAGATTTATAAGAAACATGGGAGTTCTGAGAATTTTGAAACGGAAATCATATCTAAAGAGGGCGGATCTTAAGCTGTTGTTAGGATATCTGACTAGCCTTGTGAGGCCGCTATACCGACTCAACAATCTAAGACTGCCCGAGTAAAACTAAAAGATGGCCTTACAACGGGCGAACACCGGACGTTTTTGGAACATAGTCCTCGGCCATGTACCGCATGTTTTCTTTCTCTTTTCAGTTGTGTTGGCCGTCATATGCCCATGTGTACAGCTCAGTTCTCGGCCATTTTAATCTTTTGGTCAACTTTGGTCGTTTTGGGCCCGTATGGGGGCTTCTTTATAAATGGTTAAAAACGCCTTTCACATGCCCATTAAAAAGATAACCGACCGTATTTCGCCCATTTTCCAGTGTCTCATGAGACAGAATGCCAACTCTCCATGCAAGGCGATGAGACTTACACATGTTCTTTGTGATTGTCCTCGAATCTGGCTTAGAACAAAAATCGATTATCATTAAGCTTCTGAATATTTATTTTTATTAATTCAGTTTGTTATTCACTAACATTTGTCTTTTCTTGATGTTATGCAACTACCTATTCAACACCTCTACCCGCCTTATCTACCATGAGAGGTTGTAAGTATTCAATACCTCTATGAGATCTTTACATGCATTAGCATGCTACTAATATCTAGGGTTGTACTGTCGGTTTATGGTCTGGTCTACACCTCGTCACTGTTCAGAAATATTGCCAGGATATGGTCGGATCTATACTCGGTGCAGGAGATATTGTCAGAGTTATTGCCGGGTCTTACATTTCGACACGGTTAGGACCTGAGAAAATGAGTTCCTTTGAACGAGTCCGGGAAAGAACTGAACTGAGACTGGTGGAAAGGCTTATTTTATAACCCCCGGGAAGCTTTAGGAAACTTTAAACTTCGAAGTTGCGGCGTGAACTTCTCATCGGTCTGGAGCTTTAATATTTGCTGCCTGAAGCTCTTGGATAGGGACTGTAGTAACGAATCGTGGTTCGTTAAAAGCTTCAACTTCTTTTTCTTTGCCTTAGAAGGGCCTGTACTGTGTTTCCATGGAACAAAGTAGATTTTTCGTTGAGTAAACATAAAGCTTTTGCCCCTCAAGTTAACTCGATGCTCTTTCCATGAGGCTTCTGCGTCGCCGATACTCAAACACACCCATATGCAAAACCCAGCTTAACTGGACTGCTTTCGTTCAGTTTTCTTGGATTTAACGAAACTTTACTCAACCCCCGTTTCCATGGGCGCTTAATCTGAGTAAACTCAGGGTAAACTCTTCCTTGGAAACTCACTACCGGTCCACCTTTACCAGGCGCTCTCTGTGCCCGTTCATCGTCTCTCCTGCGGGGTGACCTCTCCTTCGTCTTCTTTGGAGGCCTTTGTCGGACTTGTGCCTCTTCACTTGGCTATCTAGGGCGCTGGCGACACTGGATGTAGTGAGAGTTTTACTTACGTTTTTAATCTTGGTCAGGTTGCCTAGTGAGCTGGCGGTGTTAGACCGTACTTTTTCCATGATCCCAGGCAGGATTTGTGAGAGGAGGTCTTACCACTTTCGCGGATCTTTCAAAGATCGCCTGCTCTTCTTCTTTTGTTGAACGCGATGAGTTTGTTGCCACTGGTGACTGAGCGTTGGTGCTTTTATTGCCAGTTTCCAGCTGTACGCCGGAATCCACCGCCTCCTTTGACATAGGGCCATATATCCCTACCCCGAGCTTTTTTTCGTCTACCCAGCCAAATAAAGACTAGAGAATAGGAATGGATATGGGCAGCAGGGACTATAATAAAGAGAGATAGCAAGGTTCGGAGGACCTAGGTTTGCTTCTTTTAATAACGCACTGCTCAGAGTGAAATTGCGTGATGGGCTGGTCACGCTTACATACTTGGAGGTCATCGTAGATTTGGAATACGCGGTAATGTCAGGCCTACAATATGAAGAGATGGGTCAGTCATTAGTTTCACACCCTCCAGGGAGGTGGATGGGGAAGAATTGCATGCTTTGTAGTATAAAACTCTGATTTTCAGTATAAACGCTTCTTCAATAGGTGCATAGCAATGTCATACACATCTCCACCTCAGTTCAGGATATCATACGTTTGCAACTTCGTTCATACCAATGTCAACTAATTACCAATGTATGTAGCTTTTACTAAGCTTACTTCAAAATAAAAAAACTTTGCAGAAAATTATTAGGTAGCCTTCAATTTATGATACTGAGCTTCCTTCAATGTGTTCCTCAAGGTTCTGTCCTCGAACCTCTATTGTTTTTTTTCTCATATATTGCTTAACCAAAATTCGGAGATCACAAAATTTTGTACGACGTGTTAAAACACAACAACGAGACAATTTCTATACAAAAGAGCTACTCTATATTATTAGTCAGCTCCTGCCAAATCTGAGGGCACAAGCTTATCCAAAAATTACATCACAATATTTTTCCTGATATTTTTCATTTGTTGCAGTCTTAAATTAACTTCTCTAAAAATTAATTTATATAAAGGTTAATCTAGCAACAATACCGTTATCTACCTCATAAATTCCCCATAAGAAAACAAACAGCGAAAAAAATAGAAATTCGAAGAATGTGGATTTCCTCAAGAGTTATTTCCCCTTAAAACTCAAAAATAATCCGATTTCCTCATAATTTCCCATAATTCCTTTAAGACTTGGGACTAGCGCTAAAATGGTGGGCGGCGGGTGTCTAGTTTACTACACGATAAAAATATCACAAGACAAATAGCGACTATAGCTCGTCGCTCGAAAGTATGAAAATTAATTTATCTCCTTGGCAATAAGTTAACGCGGACATAATCCAAATCCGAGCAATTTGAGTGCAGTTAGTGTGGTGGGATCCATCCAGCACTTGGAAACTAGGTGCTTTGCCCCAAAAAAACATCTGACCGCGCAGTCTGCCGCCATGAAAAATTGTGGACCATTTTCCGAGGAACAGCAGAAAAATGCTGTTGCAAAAATCCAATTTCCATGTGGAGAACGCGAGGAGCAGCCAGACTGTGCCTGATGCTAACCAGGGGCGCCTTGTTAAATAATTGTTGATCTATTTTTACTTGAGATCGCGTCTGTACTTAATGTAGAGTGTACGTACCAATGCCCGGTTTCTGAGGCACGAGCGGCACCACCCGGGCTTCCTGTCCGGTTGTTTGACTAACACAGATTTCACTTAGAGCGTATAAGAAAAATTAACAACCATCACCGAGATTAATTGATCGCACCAGAACTGATCTAGAAACTCTCTCTCTCTCATTGCAGGTCTCACTCAGCACGGACATTAGTCAATGGACATCTCAGAAATGAAGTCTCGAGGAACTCCATCAAGCGCTTCCGGTCAACCGGAGATATCCTTCGCAGCGGCTTCCTTAGCGGTGATCCGCTGGTGAGTGACGTGCATCTGAAAATTTGGAAAAGTCGAGGAGGACACAAGAACGATCGCGCCAACGACAGACTATATTTTTCGGGAATTGTGGGTACAAAAAAGTGTGGAAAAAGTGTTTTTTAACGATGAGTGGCTGTCCAAAGTGTAGAAAAATGGTTTTCGGGTCAAACGCGGCGAGCTGCACCCTAGTGAGGATCGCTCTCAACATTCTGATCATAGCGTCGTCTCTAATTTTAGTTTCAGCGCGGAGAGTTCCGTCAACAGATGCCGCCGACATAATTGAATTCAGTTTAGGTAAGTCTTTGCTCATTTCTACTCACTATCCCCAAACTGGACTCGTCGTCGTCATTCCTTCGTTCCTTCCTGTTTTGTTTAAATTCTCGAACTGGGCTAATGGCCGTAATTATTATTATGAAGCACGTGTTAGGCACTAATGAGCATTTTTAAGTGGAGCCAAAGAACTGCGCATGGCGAGATTCCTGTTGAAATATTCTTCATAAATTAATCATGGAGGGGCTTGGTGATGATTAAATATGTTTTGGAAGAAAGTGTAAATTGCTAAAAAAAATTAATGTTAGAAAGTCTTCGGGAAGTTTATGGTTTTGGTTCTGTGCACGGGCGCCTACTTGAGAACAACATTCAGCGGAGAATAACAAGCGATCTTGGGATGGAATTTTAGCAGATTTCAAACATCATGAATGGTTTTGTAAACAACCAATTTTGAAAGGAAAGTTAAATCAATAAATCATTTTCCTTGAATTTGTAGTCGATAGAAAATTGTTATGGTTGGCGCAACAATCTGGCGCTATGTGAACTTCAGAAATGATAACAAAAATCGTAAAGATGAGAATCAAACGAAAAACTGTAATGCAATAATGGTAATAGACTTTTAAAGAATTTTGCTAGCGCAGATTTAGCAAAGAAATGTTGCTTAGAAAATTCGAAGGGATGCATACAATCCAGCCTTTCAATCCAAATTTCACTGTTTGTCCAAAAGTCTGTGCCGTGTGTACCTACGAGTAGGTGATCCCTTTAGAGGTACTTTCTTCAGTAGGGATTTTATGGCAGCACAAGCATGAATCATGTCATGGCATATTTTTGTTCAGTAGTTTTGATCATTTTATAATGGAAAAATATAGCTTGGCAGAATATTCACTGTTTTCGACCAACAATTTGTCGCAGGATGAGGGCCGTTTGTGGCTGAATGGCGATATCAATAAGCAAAATTCCCATATTTGGGCTGGTTCAAAACCTACATTTCATCCAGAAAAAACAAGGGTTTTGTTGCAGTTTATGGACCTCCGGTCTTCTTCTTCTTCGATGGCTCTACAGCCCAACTCGAGACTTGGCCTCCATCAGCTTCTTCCTCCAGACGTCTCTCTGTTCCACAACTTGTCTCCAGTTTCTGGTGTTTAGCCTAAACATTGTCTTCCCACCTTGACCGTGGTGTGCTAACTGATCTTTTGCTATCTTGCAGTAGAGACAGGGCTTTCTTTGGTATCCTAATGCAGCAGCTTGGCATGCATCAAGGGCTTACTCTCTTTGTATCGATCGTAAAATTCTTTGTATCGTCGTAAAATTACTTGTAACCCATTTTAATATCTAATAGATAATTGTTGCTTTAGTTTTGAATTTATTGATTTTTTTATTTCAATTCTTCCAATAGAATCGTTAAGAGCCTTGCAACTACAAATTTACTTCTTCAATGACGCATCAGTCCTTGTAGGACTCCTCCTCCTCCTCCTCCTTACACCTTGCTTGTTCTCTTCAGTTTATTATACAAAGTTTTCGTATATCGTCTAGCATGTCATCCATTTTCCCATTTCTCAGTGAAGTTAAAATCTTTTTCCTGTTGGTGTACCATTGATTCTGTGCATGCTGACTTCAGCAGGGTATTTGATCAAATATATCACGATATTTTAATTGAAAAATTATTAAAGCTTGCTGGTATATAATGTTCTACACGAGTTATATCTGAAAGGAAGAACACAGGTTATCAGATTTCAAAGATTTCTATCAATGAAATCGAAATAATTACTGGTATCCCTCAGGGTAGTCATTTTGGTCCTCACTTTTCACATTTTGGTCCGATTTATCTAAAAACAAATTAGTAATCAATTTTAAACTATCTCTCTTGGAGAAGAGATATTTCTCCATACGAATTCGTGGGAATGTTCTCTCTTCGGTTAAAGGAAATAAATTTTTTGCGTCACTGGAGGTAAAGCAACTAACAAAACAAGGATATCTATATCTTCAGCCACAATAATTTTGCAAGATTGTTAACGATCAATACATAGGCATCATCCATGGCTTGGGAAACTAAATATCAAGACAAAAGATTGATAATCGTGTTTCATTATGGAGATTGGACAAGAATTTCTCTTGTATTTTTTCGAGTTTGATTTCTTCAGGTTGAAAAGATCAATAAGGGCCGATTTTTGGGTTTTCCGGACTGTACCTTCATGAAAAAGTGGCAGAGGGTACGGTACTTACTGGGCCAGTTAGTACTGTAAAAAAGTTTCAGTTGCTCGTTCGTCTCCTTAGTCACGCACATTCCTTGAAATATCAGCAACAGATTAACAGAGACGACATCGTTATCTAGCACAATTCTACTAGTAACTAAGAGCAGAGTCTAGAACCGATCTTTCCACGGCAAAGAAATGTCACAGAAAGGCTTTTAAAACATTTTATCTACACTCTTCATTCCAACGGAGAAAGCATTGCGACAATTGATGGTACCTATTGCAATTAACCCTGTCGCAATAGACTTAATAGCACTTTCATGCGGAAAGGGATTGCGGTTATCAAACCACAAATTCATTTTTTCCAGGTCCTCGGATCCTCGAACCTCTGGGGTCAACGTTTTGATCCGATGTTAAAAATCTCACTCTGCAGAAGTTCTCGAATTGCTCGCAAATATCTTTGGCAAACGGCATTCCCTGAATAAATTTTGTCAATGTACTATCTGGCCTATGTCCCATGAGGGATTAAAGGAGAGTAAAGAAGAAGACTATCTATTATCCTGTGCCCAATTATTCCATCTTGTGATCTTGTTCGATCGTCATATAAGTGTGACTACCATACTAAACCTTTCGAACTGAACTTTAATTTTGCTTGCTTGAAGTTTCTTCGATTTCTTCATATATTTCGACAGTCAGGCGAAAAGCGTGGAAAATTGTTTTAGGTCAAGTTTTCGGCAAATTTTCACTACTTTCGATTGGGATTCATTAGATATCTGATCTAACACTTGAGTACTACCTGTTACATTTAATGGTCATCCAATTTTCTTTGCAGAAGAAACCTCTGGACGCTGTACTAAAAATAAATACTCAATGTATAATCAATTCACTCTTGCGATCTGCATTAACAAATAATAGCGGTACTTTTGAACCCAATATGTACTTCACCCTTTGAATAGAGAAGACGAGGAAGTGCAATTTATTAAACACGGGGAAGTATTTTGGCAACACTAATGCATAGCATTCTTTACGTATTTGTGTCTAACCCGGACAGTGGCTATGTTATATTTATTCAAAAACCGGGAGGGATATCGTTTCTCAGCAACCATCTCGGTGAGAACGCTTCGCTTGGCTAAATGTTTGAAGCAGACCCTTCGCAAAACCTGAACAAATTTCACTACGCCTATGTCAGGGTTAGACAATGTATTTTGTTGTTGTGGTTAAAGTGGAGGGAGAGAATTAGAGAGAAAATTTCTTGATCCCAAGTGCTTCCCTCAAATCCGTGTGCATGTACGCCACTGACATATAGAATGGACTGCTTATGAGAAATTTTTCATGGCACCAATTTGTTCCATAGGCTACAAACCTTTTTTCACTCCATGTAAACACCGGAATCACTTTTGAAATTTACATTTTTTTAAATACGTACTTAAAACATTAAAACAACACAAATATTTTGTTTAAAAAAATTAATAAACACTATTTTCACTTTTTCACCTTTTAAAATGCCTTTTTTTCATTAATTTGCAAATTTTATGTGTATCTGATTTAAGTTCTTAACGCCTGTTTTAGCAACTGACATTCTGTACGGCAAAATCCGGGGGCTTATGGGGAAAAGAGCAAAAGATATAAACATTACTATACCCGTCTATTTTTTTCTAATTGATTTTATTTCTGAGTGCTTCTGTCAGTTTGGGGGCTTATGGATGAGCGAGCGACTATACCTTTTTGGTGCCATCGGTTTGTATGGGAATAATTGCTGATGAGTAGTCCATTATTATATGTCAGTGATGTACGCTATTTTCGGTTCCTTATCTTCTCTATTCAAAGACTTCACCAAAAGAAGTAGAGGAAGAAGAAGAATGCTCGTCTTGTACTGAATCAGGTCTTAGTTGAAAATTTGTAGGTATTCCAAATTCAAATATTTTCCTTCGAACTGCATTTTTCACTTCATAAAAGAGAGATTGGTATAAAAGCTCGCTTCACAATATCTAAGTTTCCCTCGTTCCATCTCCTGCTTTCTTCTGATTTTCGGCCTTTTAGTATTCTTCCATTTCTGGCTAAGGTTTTTGAAAAGCTAATAGCAACTCAGATCCTTGAGTATTGTGATCATCTTCGACAACTGATATCCGAAACTCATCGACGTTCACCACGTTTGCTGCCTATTACTGCTTGACTTCTCTAAAGCCTTTGGTAGCGTCAATCACTCTCTGCTTTTTGCACGTGTCCATTTTCTCCTGTTCCAAAGCTTTTTAACAAAGAACTTTCAGAAAGTTATACTTGGTGGTTGTAGTTCATCGATAGCTCCACTTCGCGCTGGCATAACCCAAGGTTGCATTCTGGACCCTCTCTTATTCAGCATTCTAAGATTCATATGTACGCTGATGATGTGCAGCTTTATATCTCAGCGCCCAATGATCGAATTCAAAAATGTGTGGAGGAGCTTGCTGCTGACCTAAATTTTGTGGTATAGAGAGCTAGACAAAACATTCTGAATATCACCCGATCGCGTAGTAGGTACACCCACAAGAGATAAGAGGCCGATCAACAGCAAGTAAAACCAATTTACTATATAACAGTTAAGACTGGTTCTAGATCAAATCCAAATTGGAAAAAGAGTTTAGAAAGTTAATTTTTTAAAATTGGTCTAAAAATCCCTAAAATATAATTTGTCACCAATTTTGATCAGATGAAGCAATCAATCACATATGTAGTAACCCTTTAAACCCTCTCACATTTTCTCTCCTCATTTCTATTCCTCCACAGAACTAAAATCGTAGGACTAATTTAAACTACCATTAATGCCCAACAATGATCATCTAAATTTCGATCACACAACGATCACCTTGATCTGTGATTCCGGAATGCGTGTAGGACGAACAATTTTGTTGTTGATGGTTGATCCATCAACAAAGAACTTGACATGTTTTTGGCAGCAATGCAGATACCCACTTGAGACATGACGTTCATTTAAATTGAACACACTAAAATCACAGGCAAAACGCGAATTATTTCAGTGGAAAGTATTTAGAAAAGATGTCAAGTTCTATGAAGTAGGATTCTGGTGGTGCTCATCGAAATCTGTGTAAGGTTCAAAGTACGTTTTCTTTCACTTTAGAAATTTAAAAAAAAACACAAGGTATCTTAAGGCTTAAGTGCAGTAAATCATTTTTTTGTTAAAAAATTCAAGACAAATTCTTATAAATTTTTGGCATGAAAATGAAATTTGAATTTTTTTAGTAGTTTTTATTTTCTTTACGTAAATTTTTGGTTTGTATCAAGCCTAAAGAACACGTGAGAAAATTCTAAACTAGAACTTCCTTTACGTCAATCTTCATCGAAATTTAAATTTTTTTGGATATTTTCTACTATATATATTTTTTTTGGGTACAACACAGACACTAAACCCTGAGTCCATTAACACCATCAGCCGGCAAATTCTGTCTATTTTTAAAGTCAAGGAAAATTTGCGATATTTTTGTAAATGATTTTCCAATGTAAACAGAAATTTTCCGTAGAAAATTTATTGGCGAACGAAGAATGAGAGCGTTTTATGTAAATCCACGGCTTCCACAACCGGCGGAAAAAAGATGAAATTTTTGCGCTGAAACACACATGATTTTCGATGACTGAGAAAATTATTTCAATCTGTTTTGAAAATTGAAAATTGCCAGATTTTTTTTTTGCAGCAAATTTCCTCCGAAATACGTGAATTGCCTGCAGTTTTGAAGCGTCAGAAAAAGTGTTGCTAATTAAATATCCGCCGTACGAATTTCCTACTTTCCTGCATTGGACATGGACCGTCGATAATTGTTGAGATGAACACACTATATTTTGTTTTTGTTGTTTGAAGTTGTTTTAGACCATCTAAAAATATACTTTATACTCTGACTAAGTCGCAATTGTGTGCGCGCGCAGATGACGCCTGCGCTGTGTGCTAGTAGTAAAGTAAGGCTCCTCCGGACTCATCATCAGTGTTTAAAATTTCTGCGCAAAACTCTAATCAGAAATCAATGGATATACGAGAAAGAACCGATCTGGATATTTAGTCCTTGTGGCGGGCGGAGTGTAGCATCAACCAGCACGTAGTTTTTAACTATTTTTAGAACTGGCCAGTCATACCCAGTCAGCCATGTGCTAGTCACACACTGTGAGGATCGTAAACTGAAAATTTTTGAACAATTTATAAGAGTTTCCACATTTGCACACATTCAGCATTAAGTGTGCACGCTTAGATAGTCAAGTATCCGGCGGATGGCTGGATATATATAATTAAGTGCTAGAACAAGCACCTGATATCCTTGAAAGTGAACACTTGACTATCTATCTATCTATCTCTGGTAGCTTCAATTTTAAAAAAGGGAACGCACCTGCTTTGATTGGAATTGTATATTTTTGTATTTTATATGAAAATAAAAATCGTGACTTGTTTTTTTATATTAGAAATTTAAGTTTTCATATGGAAGAATTTATTGCAAAGTCAAATTTAGCAAATTTTATTGCATAGAAAGCACGGAATTTTAAAGACTGCCTGACTGCCGAATCAGAATTTACGTTTATATGCAGCGTTGAAAAAGAAGAATAGAATTGATTGATTGATTATGAACTTCCTAGTACGGAACTTATTATAATGGGTCCAAAAAAACAAAATCAAAGTTTGAGCATATTTTTATGGGTCCAGGTCAATAACGACACTATTTTTGAAGTGGACACTTAAAAATTTTTGAACCTTAACAAGAAGATGGAGTTGCTCGTCAAAAGCATTCTGATACCTGATGAAAGATGTCTAGGAACATTTTAGACACTTTGGACGCTCAGTTGTTTGACAATCGTTTGTGCCAGTCGATGCGTTTTTGGTACAAATGGAAAAGGTCGAATATCGTGCCATAATTAAATTCTTGCTTGAGTAAATTAAAACTGAGGTGGAGGATGTTTACGGAGAGATTCTGCTCCATTATTTTCCACAATGGAAAGATGACGTGTGCAGCTGAATTTAAAGGTGGTCGCTTGGCTGGTGATGAGTCAACCAAGAATTCCGTCCGCCAGCAATAAGAGCGAAAAAGTTCACTAAATAATGAACGCCAGAATAAAAATAAGAAATGGCCTTAAAACGGGCGAGCATTGGTGAGTTCGTTTCTCTTGTGCATCGATAATCTTTAAGTTAAATCGAAAGAACAATTGTACATAACGAAAATGATCAAGTTCACCAATTAAAGTTGTTCATTCAATAATACATTTGGTGCAGATCTTTTTTGGCTCAAATTGGCCGTCGAATGCCCGTGTGTACAGCTCAGTTCTTGGCCAAGTAATTCTCGTTCGGTATTTGTGACCCCTTCCTTATGTGTTCCCATTAAAAATGGGTAAAAACCCTCCGGCCATCATATGCCCGTTAAAAAACCAAGCGGTCTTCTTTTTTTATGTGAAAGTTTAAGCGCAGGTGTCACGCTTTAGAAAATCTAAGAGTTTTCAAAACTTACCAGCCCAGATCATCATGTTATGTCTGGGATATTAAGAAAAAGCTCGATTCGAAACCGTCTATTGAAACGGGAGGATGAGTAATGTAGGTTTTGTTAGAAACAAGCTCTTGTTAGAAATACTTCAACGCGAAGTGGAAGTTGTGGCCACATATGACTTTAAAACAATATTCATTGGCCTAGAACTGTAGTCATTAAGGCAGCCGTAAGCGGTGAAATGGGTCTTGGTGATCAAACCCCATTACAATATGCTAGCAGTTATTCTTGTGCTGCCTCGCAAGTAGGGATACGGAATCGGTACTCGTTTCTTTAGTCATATGAGTATTTGGCTTTCGATTCTACTCATATCAGTACTCGATCCTCGATCCAAAAATAGGCAGGGTACGACAGAGTTAAAATAGAACTAGCCCGTGCTTAGCCTGCAACAGGCACGGACGATTAAAACCTCTTCTTCTTCTTCGTCTTCTTCTTCTTCTCAAATGGGGCTGTAGTCGTTGTAAGACTCGGGACTCTTGCAATCTCATCGTCGTCTCTACCTCTTCCTAGTTCTTTCAAATTTTTTATACGGGAGTAAAAATTCTTCTATTCCAAAAGCATCCCGCTAGATGTAGAAACGGAATAGTCCAAACGAAACATGGTACGCTCACCCTTTTTAGACTAAACGAAGCAAAATTTGGGTTTTGGTGATCATACAGAGTTCCATTAAGCGTACTCAGTAAACTGGTTTTCGTTGGATTGCGCAGGTCAAGCAGCAGTATACTTAGTTGGGTGACCGCTTGGTATAATGATACTCGCGCATGATGGATTTGTTCACTATGAGTGCCAGTTACGGGTGCGTATATGATTTTCAAAACATTAACGAACTAAATTACTTTTACATTACTTTTACTCGAGATATAATTATAATTATTTGTAATCTATCGCAGCCGAAAATGGAGTAATGTATACGACAGTTATATGTATAAGGCAGTTCGCAGACATGACAAAAATACTCATCTTTCGATTCTATTCATTAAATACACATGATCGAGTACTCTTCACCGATTCCGTGACTGATGATCAGACACCAAATTACCAATTGCGAAATTTCAATCTTAATCCTACTCGATTTTTCTAAAGCATTTGACTCAGTTGACCATCTGATGTTACTAATTAGTCAGAAATTTTGAACTCGGCCCTACTGTAGTCAAACTTTTTGAAGTTATCTCCGTCCCAAATCGTTAAGGTATAAGAATCTTTCTCCTAGCCTGTGCTTCTTCATTGTGGAGTACCTCAAGGCTCTGTCCTGGGCCCCCTTATTTTTCAGCCTTTACATAAACGACCTTCCAAATTTAGTCAAATATTTTTCTATTCATTTACCTACATATATGCATTTTAAACTTATCGAGAATTATACTGCTCAACTAAACAGTGATCTGAAATGCTGGCTGAATGGTCAGTTCCGCATAAATTACTGCTGGACCCTGCCTTGTTGTCAGCAGAACTCCTATTGATTTCAAAAATTTGAACCGTTTGGGCGCTAGGGCGCTTTAAAATTTTTTTGGTAGAGATTAATTAACATATCACCTTGTCTTTTTGTAACCCTTGACCTATTACCATGAATAAGACAGTTTTATGCTAATGCTACGGCTCCCCTGCACCCCCAAAATTATCCCTAAAAATCATTCATTTGGAGAACAGTCGGATAAAAAAATTCCGACTAGAGCCATATTTTTCTTCGAAGAATCAAAATCCGTAAGTAAAAATGAGGGTTGCCATTTGAAATTTCAGTTTTACCCCCACCCCGTGCAGTCCGTCAGTTTTACCCCCACCCGAGTGAATGTGGGTGAGTTTTATTTGCAAATGATTCCACCCTCCGAGATGAGCAAATTTGTTTAGATCTTTTACAACGAAAACCTACTACCCTTCAAAAAATATCGGGCCGTTCGCAGACTTTTCCCGCACCCTGTAGGTAAAAGCGAAGCAAACAGTATATTTAAATTTCAAATGGTGAACTCTAGATGCAATCAACTTAAAAATTAAATATTGTACAATTAATATATTTTAAATTTTATGTTTATCAAAAAAATATTACAAATATCTCAATTTCTATACATACCAATCCCCACCACACAACACCGTTTAAAAATCTCACATCCTTTTATCTCTCCAATCACAATCAATGCTTAAAAAGTACAACAAACGAATTGAAACCTTTATAAACTGCAGCACAAATAGCTTCAATTAATTAATGTCACAAGGAAAAAATTTCAGCCATTTAATTTAATGTCCCGAATGCATGACATTCAAGAGTTAAGCGCTCCATTGACTGCCGGGATTAAGTAGCAAAATACGACGGACCGTTTCTCATGGCGATGTTCAATGTTTGCATCTTTGACATTGTAAAAAATCGTTGTGCATTTTGGAAAAAGAAAAAATCCCAAATTTAATCCAAGGGATAAGGATAAGAATGCGCCTTAAACGGATGGGCGTTTTCTGGGAGGAAAACGTATGGAGGGTATTTGCAAATTCAATGGGGAAGTGAAAAATTGGATTATTTTAGTATTCAGAGATTTTTATAGTCACGTTTTTCAGATAAAACTTCTTGATAATTTTTCTAAAAAATTAACGAATTTTATATTTGTACAAAAAATTTTTAATTTATAAGGTTTTACAAAAAAGCCATAAAAAGACCCTATCATTGGTCAAGAAAACATTTTAGTGGACAGACAAAGAAATTATATTAAAATATTGCTATACCATGAAAAAATAATTATATAATAAATTTTGAATTATCTTATAAAAGGAAGAATTTGGTATCCATTGATTTGGTATTTTTCAAGATATGAACTTTACCCAGATAAAGTGCCTCAAAGAGAGAGTTACATGGGTCTTGAGACGGCCGCCATGGATCTAACGGTATATTGAGTAGACTACATTGCTTATTGTATTCTACATATCATGCATACCTTTTCATTTGATACCCATGTCGAGGGGGTTCTGAAAAAAGTGATAATCTGCCCTCTTAAGATGGTCGCCATGGATCTAACGGTATATTGGGTATACTATATTACTTATTATATTTCATTTTTGTCCTCAAAACTTGTCTAAAAATATTTCTTGCTCCTAACAGTTACATAAGGTCATTTTGTTAGTAAAAAATTAAAGATATGTAAGGTTGGGATCATGTAAGGTTAGGGACATAAACTGTATAGCTCTGCATACATTTCCTCGCAATATGTTTTATTGACACGTCTTCGATTTGTGAACTGGAAATAGCTATGACCTTCGTTTTAATGTAGTTGATTTCATCGTTTGTTACATTTATTGGTTGTCAGCAGCGCATTTTTTGATCAGGGCCGTACACTAACTGAAGTGGAACAACAGAACTTAGTAAAACGTTAGCGTTAAAAATGAAGTTGATACTAAAACTTCATTTTATATAGCATTTGATGTGATCCGTCGCAGCCTTATTAAAGGTTAGACGACTACCGGAGAATACCCGATCGAATTTGCGTAGGCGTTCGATACGGTGCCCATAAATTCTCTAAAAACGATTGGATATGAACAATTTTGTCGGTCAGAAACATCAATAATTTCACATCAACAACGTCTATATCGGCAACAAAATCCGATAAGTTTGCCGCTCTTATTACGAGTTGCCTTAATTTTTTTTTATGTGTAAGTCTAAGCTCAAGTGTCACCCTTTGTACTACTAGTTCGTCATGTCGTATAGTAGTAGTGACATGTCCAGTAGTAAGCTTAGCTCAAAGGATAGAGAGAAAGATAAGATAGATTAGGGGCAGTCGCGTGGGTGTTGTGGGAGATGATGGTGAACCTAGCGTTTGAACTCTTTGGTGTTGTAAGAGTTCGGGAATACTGACTGCGGTAGGTTGTTCCACAGTCGAGTTGCTCTTGTTATAAACGAATTTCTAAATCGGCGTGTACGTGAAGATAAAGGCTGTAAGCTGTGAGAGTGAGCCGAGCGGATAAGTCTGGTGTTTCGGGAGAAATGTTGCTGTGGAGGCATGAGCTTACTTCAGGTTTACTTCGCATTTGCGTATGTGGAAGACCTGTTTGAGTATCGGGCGTGACCGAAGATTAGTGCTATCCAGAACGACTTTTTATTATTTTTATTTTATTTGTTTTTAGTTAATTTTAGAAAGATTTGTATCAATGCCAGAATACAAATTTGAGTTCGACCCTTCCTTAGCAACTGAAATTGAGATATTGTAACAAAGAATTGAATAATTAAAAAGCAGTTGGTCGAGTACTGCATTCAATATTTTATCCAAGACAAGAGTGCACACTGGGATTACTGATCTAGGGTTGAATTAACAGCAACTTCACTGCATGAATTCTCCAAACTAATTACAAGATAATGCAAATTAAGAACCATATTAAAATGATCTGCAGTTAAGATGTGCAATATCATCCGAAGCTACTACCCCTCCCTGATCTTATCTTCTCTATGCGAAATCTACGATCGATAAATTACCGCAAAACTCAATGACAAGGCAATAAAGCATCGCCTATGGAAATTCTGTTAAAAGTGGGTAATTGCTCATTAAGCCGTTTCTAGAATTTGTTGAACAGACAGTGATGGCATGTTTATCGCATTAGCCGCATGAAAACGAAGATCAAATCAAGAAAAGCCGGCGCACAATCTCCTGCTATCTTTGTAGCGATATTTAAAGCAAAAAACTCCCTTCCAGACATTTAGGGTGAACAAAAAGCCCAAAGAAAGCACTGGACTGTCTCGAGAGAAGTCAGCGGAGGCTCCAATCTGGTTTCAATTACTTGTCCGCGCCATAACAAATCATGCGCCCATATCACAAGGGAATTCTCGAGCTGCGCGCGTACACCAAGATCTTGTCATAATATAAGAAACGTCATGGGGTGACCTCACTGCCTTCTCAGCCAGCACTCAGGGAAACACGGTGCCACGCTCAGAGACGTTGGCCAGAAAGGAGATCGGTCGGCGGCGGCGTCTTCTAGGTTTTGTTATCTGGATAAAATATGAAAAAAAGAAGAAAGAGTAAAAAACCGTCAAGTCGTGTGCTCACAATCTTCGGATCTGACACCTCTTTTTTTGGGGTAGAACCTCTGATATGTGACACATTTTGGTCTTCATGAAAGATACTAGACATCCTGATGCCTTTAGGCCACAATTTATGCTATCTTCGGGGCTATAAGCCGGGTGATTTAATTAATTGTTGGCTTTTTTGATATCTCGGGAGATGAGTTATTGCCTTCTAAATTTGGGCTGGGAGCATTTAACCTTGATTTAATTTTATTTTAAAGATAAACAGATTTGATGCTTTTGAGTTGGGGATACTGCTGTGAAGAAGAAAAGAGCCGATTTTGACAGAGCAGCCATGTCATTTCAACATTTGACTTGCAGAGAGTTCGAAAATAGTGTTGAGTTGAGTGTCATTGTTTTTGTTGCAGAAATGACACATAAGGTATTTATGTGATAAGTACTGGAAAAAGTTCTTCTAGGGTAGATTTCTATTTAAACAAACTTTAGGGATCAGTGATCAGTGATCGTTGATTGCTTTGGTGTATCTTGTACGATCAAGGAAGCATAAAGGGAAGTAAACTTCTTCAAGAAAGCCTTCAAACCCTTCTCCGGAATATGTAGAACAAAAGAAGGCACTATAGACATAGGCAGCGAAGAAGAAACGAAAAGATGGAAGGAATTTTTTAGCGAGCCGCTGAACGCAGATGAGATCATCAGACATGTACCAGAACCCCGTCTACAACATAACGATGACACAAGAGAAACAAATGTACCCACTCTGGAAGAAGTACAAAGTGACATACGATCATTAAAAAACAATAAATCCCCAGGAATTGATAACATCCCAGCAGAGTTGATCAAACATGGCGAATCACTTTCAGCAGCTATACATGAATTTCTATGCTGCATATGGAGGAACAAAAAACTGCCTGAAGAATGGGAGCAAAATATTATCTGCCCAATACACAAGAAAGGGGACAGATTCAACTGTGGGAACTATAGAGGTATATCTCTTTCAAGCACAGTATATAAAATGATGACCAATATAATTAAGGAAGGCCAGACTGGAACCTTATGCAGAAGCTGCAATAAGTGAATACCAAGCTGGATAGAGAAGAAATAGATCAACAATGGACCAACTTTTTTCAATAGGATAAATCCTCCGAAAATGCTGGGTATACAACATCGACGTGTATCAACTTTTCATCGAATTCAAACAAGCATACGACAGCATCGACAGGGAAAAAATGTATGCGACAATGGTGGACGTAAACATACCACTAAAGATAGTAAAGAAAACACAAGGTGTACAGTTAGAATACAAGGAGAATTGACGGAGTCTTCCCATTCAAGCAAGGCTTAAAGCAGGGCGATGGACTGGCACCCATGCTATTTAATCTCTGCCTAGAAGAAGTAACTCCCAAGGTAAACATTGATGCGAACGCAACCCTGCTTAAAAATTCCAAACAGTTGGCAGGATATGCCGACGATGTAAGCTGCCTTGGCAGATCACTGTCATACCTTAGAGAAATATTCACGGAATTAGAAGAATGAGTCAAACATATAGGGCTGCAAATAGATGCAGAAAAAAAACAAAATTCTAATTCAGTCTAGGGTGGAAGGAAAAAGAAGAAATCACAACGCCACCTGGGGGGAATATAACTTTGAACCGGTAAACCAATTTAACTATCTGGGGTCCACAGTCAACGAAGACAACGATGAAACCATAGACGTAAAAAGAAGAATAAACACCGCAAACAGAACATACTTCTCACTACTGCCAGTAATGAAATCCAGAGTCATCCCCGAGTAAAAATGAAATTCGCCCGCAGCTAGCACGCAGCTGGCATGCACTAGCCCGCACGGCGCCCGCAGCTAGCATGCACGCCTGAGTGAAAATAACACTAGCCCGCAGCTAGCATGCAGCTGGTACGCACGAAACTCAAATTTAAAATGAAAGAAAAAAAATTTTTTTCGTAGAATAAAAATTCTACGCCTCTTAAAAAAGATGGAGAAGAGTATTATATATGTATGTAAAGTCGTCATCAGGCACATTTTGAGATTTTCGTGCGTGTGGCGGGAGAGTGGATACCTGTGGCGGGAGAGTGCATCCCTCTAGCGAACAAATTTTTAGATTTTCGTGCCAGTGGCGGGAGCGTGTATCCCTGTGGCGGGAGCGTGCGTACCTGTGGCGGGAGAGTACGTACTTTTGTGGCGTGCCTGTTTGTTTGCTATGCGTGCTAGCTGCGGGCGCGTGCGTGCTAGTAAGGAAATTAACCATGAAATTATTTTTAATCGGGTCCACAGAAAAACTAAAATAAGAATTTACAAAATCATCATACGTACAGTAGCTACGTATGGATGTGATGGAGTATCTTCCAGAAATCCGCCGAAAAGATGGATATATTGGAGAGGAAGGTTCTCCGAAAGATATACTGCCCAATCTATGAAGACAATGCATGGAGAGTAACGTATTCTCGAGTTGTACAAAGAGTGTAAACTTTCGACCCATGCCAAGCTACTACGTTTACGTTGGACACAAGAAACTGGAGACAAGCTGCGGAGCAGAGAAACGTCTGGAGGAAGAATCTGATGGAGGCCAAGGCTCAAATTGGCCTGAAGAGCAATCGAAGAAGAAGCAGTACGATCATTTTTACGTACTTAGGCGAAAAATAAAGTATGTTTTTATATCAAGATCCAAATATAATTAGCAACAAAGAAGCGGACTTATTTCAGAAGATTCATTCACCTATGTATGACGCGATCAACAATAATCAAAGCCAATTAACGACTTCAATGACAACTGACTGAATTCTGATCATTCATTTTAGAATACAGAACAAGCTTTTGCATTTTATCCCAAGTGTTAGCACCTTTAAATTATGCGATCGACTTTCACATCGTATAGTTCACACATCTAAAGTCCGACGCTGACTCCATTATTCCAATAGTTAAATCTGGACTCTTTGACATGAAATGAAAGACTTTTTTGTGTTAATTCTCTTATAGAATACCTAACAAAAGGTTTCTTCATTAGCACACTTCGTTTTGCTTGTAGTATCTAAATTAATGAGCTTACAGAGGGGACGTCATTGATAGATATACCAATACCATACATCGTCATAAGTCCACGATCACTTTTCATTCATTCGAACTCAGATTTTTCATGTTTTACAGAATTCAATACATCGCAAAGTGACGATCTTTTTGTGATCTTTATATCCACGAAATTCCTGATTAAGCCCAATTACTATAGCTGCCAAAAATACTCCTTCTCTGATCATTGAATGACTCCAAAGAAGGATTTCTAGAAACGAAATTGACTTGGAGTTAACTGATCGTCGTCTTATCCCTTGATGCATTGGGTTAACACATCTGTGGCAGTTTTTTTTTGTTTTCAATATTGTTCTGTCGATCAATTTCCTGTCGATCGTCTGACTCTGCTTCGCGATCAGTTGTAATTTTTCTTTTCTTTTTCGAGAGTTGTGAGATCGTTATTGGTGTTTTATTTATTAGCAGTAGCCTTTTAGGACTGTACGAGTCAAGACACGAAATTGTCCCTTTTCTGATTAAGTGGTTAGCGCTGTTAGTTTATTTTAAGGTCTATCGTTTTTATTGATCGATTAAAGATCAATGAGTATTTTTTATTGAGTCAAACATTTTTTATTTATGATTGTATATTTTGCCCTCTTATCAGTCATGTTCGAATTTGTTATGGGTTTTTATACATTTAAAGAAGAATAATTGTGGACTTCTAAACAGATCCTGATAATATTTGACATATCTCGAAGAACATTTGCAATTGCGATCAGATAAATTTTTATAGTTAACTTTCATGTATACATACAAGTACCGGCGGATCGTGTGGGGTCCTGGTAGGAAGTCTGACAAACTGACTCCGTTCGACATTGTTACTTGGCAACAACCTTTCTTAGAAGGTAGATCACTTCATTGTGAATCGGTGGGCCCATCACGGGGTGAAGAATAACGTGTGGAGTTTCGCAGAGATCCATCATGAGCATCAGATGCTGTAGATCACAATGTATTCCCCAAAAGGAGCAGTTTCGATCCGGTTCGTAACACCGGAGTAGTGCTCCTTGGACGATGACTCTATGATGCTGAAAACAAAAGAGCGATGGCGAAACGATTTTCGTCGGAAAAGGTGAAAGTACCGACGAAATAAATTCGTTTTGTGCACACACTGAGAGCGACGGCGTCAAAGATAATAACCCCGACAGCCGATTATGCTACACGCGCATTCAGGAACACACGGAAATAGCAACACAGTCCCATGCCATGCAGCTTTGACAAGCCACGGCTACGAAATAGAAATTAAGCTGACTCTGTCGGCACGTATTCTATTTGTTTTTGACAGTCGCTGTATACAGCGATTCGTCGGTCGCCCTTAGCTTGTTTACAGCATGAGACCGAATTATGCGCGAACGATACTATCTAAAGCCTACATAGTTCTATGGAACCCTCCAACGTTGGACGCTTGATGGTAGAAGGAATCGTGTAGTCGATACTCACACTACTAGTGTCCAATGTCAAGCGTCCAATATTAGTATTTGGACGCGTTCGGGCTTTTGTCGATGATGGCTCAATCGTTGGAAGCCAACAATCGAATGAAACGTTCACCGCATCGTGTAGAGCCGGCTTAAGAGATTAAAATGTGCCCCGATGCTCTCAGGATGTCAGCTGATGTTCTAACGATCGGAGAGCTAAAAAACTAGTTGTTTGCTATCCAGCAAACAAGGGTTCGTAAGGTTCAACGTATGGGAACAGATCAGCTACCAGGAAGTGATAATGGAGTGAAGGCTTCATTTTAAAGATCAATTGGAGGGCATTGTGGATAAGGCTTTCGCTATTTGTGCAGCATTTCCAACAATGCTTTCCAACGCGGTGGCACTAGAGCGATCGAGTGTGTTTAGTGCAATCTTGCTTTGGACAGCGCCAGTGTGGGCATCAGGGTTTAACGGGACGCCTTACAGCAGAAAATGGATGACCACATACAGACAGAGCTCCCTCCGTGAGTGCTGCGCGTACAGGACCATATCTAACGATACGTCGTTAGTGATATAGGGTGCGCAAAAACAATTGGGAATTTTACCCGCAGGCGGGGAAATGACAATTTCATACACATTAACATTTCGCTTACGGGCAACGGCACTCCCCCTAGCACCTGGCCACGACAAGAGTCGCACTGAGAGTGATTGAATTGTGATTGAGAATATAAACGAGCGGGTTTTTAAACGAATGGAGTGACATAAATCTATTTGAATCTACTTTCGTGGTGAGGGGATTTGAGGCTCTCATTGCGCATGGAAAAAGCGATTTTGAGATTCCCAATTGCTTTGACACAGGTTATAGCAGGAATGATCCCCATAGAAATACTGGCGAAAGAAGGCATGCTGCTCTATTATCCCGAATTTGTTACCAAATACAGTGCGGTAGCTATGCGAGTCCGTAACGGAATGGAAAGGGAAGTGAGGCAAGAAATAGCTAAAGAGAAAGTAAATATTTCAACAAGTTATGCTCCTTCACTAATCACTACTCATCACTTATGCAGCCCGACGAAAATTGATATATCAAAGCAAATCCAGAGCAAATTGTCATGTGTCTTCAAAGAACAAAGAGAATTCGCAGCTTGTACCAAACCTACTTCCGATTCGTAATACTCTAGAAGCACATCACTAAAGCTTCCAGTGGAAGCATTTGCTTTATTTCCCGCTGATTTGCTATATGGGTATACCATGAACTATCCCAGCGGGAAAAGTGGAAGCAGCTTCATCTAGAATCAAATTGGAAGTGCTTCCTTGTCAGCACTAAAGAAGCATTTTCGAAGATTTTCCTATGGCTACAAAGAAGCCATTTTAAAACTTTGCTGGTAAATTTTCTGTTTTGAGAGATTCTTTGAATGTGAATTTTTTTTTAAATTTCCATTTAGTGGACAGTGTGGACAATAAGAGAAATCAATTATCAAATAATTACGATAATTGTGATTTCATAATTATGATTTTGATTAGTCCAGAACAGAGATTGAAAAAGCGATAAGATAAAGAGAATCTTGAAATTAGTAAATATTAGGTGTAAGTCCTTTTTTCGAAGCTTTCCTTATCTTAGTTAAAACGAGCGTTGAATTTATATATCCTTATGACTCAAAAACGTAGAGTGAAAATTAGAAGAATTAGAAGAAAATCGAATCGACCGACATGCAATGCTAAAAAAAATATTGATAGGGATACGGAAGTAAAGCACTTTTAACCAGGCTAAGCATAGCTTCTTTATGCATCATTGAATGCTTCTGCTTCCAACTGAGTAAAGCAAGGCATTCGTAATGCGTTTATTCCTTTTCTTTCGAATCGACAATCAACAATGGATGGACTTTGATGTTGCTAGGTTCAAATAAGCACCATTCCAAAATTGTTTGCTTTTGATTTTCCTGAAAATCTTTTTTTTTTAATTTTCTCTCTTGAATTTTAAAAAAAAAATTCAAACACCCACCGGAAGTGATGTAAAAGAGCACGGCTCTGGTGCTATATATGTAATTGGTATTGGCTCTGCAACTTGTGAAAAATTAGTCCGATGCGCATGCGTAAACTAATTAATAAAACGACCGAATGCTACTACTGGGAGTAATAAAATAAATGAACGCTTTCCATCCGATACTAAAAATCTCGCGATAAATTTCCCCAAATTTCAACAATCACCGAGGAAATCTTAAAATAAACTTCACCTAAACCAAACGTGCACCTGCTTCATCGATCTTTAATTCGAAAACAAATTGTTAAAAGCTGGAAGATATTCTCCATCTCTTCTCGATATTTAAAAGTTGCAAATCAGTCTGCTTCAATGGCAATTTTGTATCTTCACAAGTTTTCTTCTTCATTTTTATCTTGTGATGTTAGCGTCTAAATTTTAGCCTTTTTGGTGGTCAGGCATCAACTTAAACGACGATTGTCGCTCTTCATTAGGCCGGAAGACGCAAACATCTGGAACAAGTCTTGTGGAACTTTTTTTTCGTACTCTTGTGAAGGCTCTTAATTTTCGAGGAGTTTTTCTTAATTTTTTTTTTCAAAATTCTTTTTTTTTGTTCCTTTATTCTTTTATTTATGGCCCAGACTGAGGATGCTGGCGAAAATTATCTTTCGCTCTCTTTTTTTTCCTGTCTAATTGAATTATAGACATGAGGAGGAGGCGGTCTTCTGCACTGAATAATTATTCTTCAGATTGAATGAATAATTGCGAGAGAAGATTTTTATGTGCTTCCATTCTGTTAAATTGAATTTTCTTTGCTATATATTCTTAAGAGCATAAAAAAATTATATTTATTTAAATTTTTGTGGTTTCGTCAGGTGTGGGTGCATGAAAATTTGTTTTAAATAACCGATAAACAATTTGGAGAGTGAAAATTACTTTTGCGGGAGTTGTTTTCGTGAAAATATAATAAAATCAATTTCTTTTTTGTTGTAGAAAACTGTAGAATAATAGTAAGTCAATTTCATCGTAATTTCTTAATTACTAACTCTTCTCAATTTTAAATGCATCTTTTGTGATTATTACCCGAATAAATCTGCTTTTCGAAGAGATAAAGCCAGTCTAGCAGTTGCCTTTGAAAATGGCTAATGTCTGGAACTCTTTTAATTTCTTTTGAAGATTAATTTCTTGCTTCGATCTAAAGATAGAAATGGATCTCTACGCAATGCAATGAAGCATTCTGGTAATAGAGTGCAAACTGTTTGAGAGAGATATTTATTGGCCTCGGATAATGTTGGTAAGTAGCTCATTTTCCTTGTCCAGAGAAAACCGGCAATTTCTATGGATAAGGAATATGAGGATACATAATTCATGTAGATATTTTGGTACAATTGACCAGATTCACTTCTTATTGCTTATGTCTGTACACTTTCTGTTATTCGTGATTTTATCATTAAACATCAACCTAGACTATTCCTGGTCATAATCCGAGAAATTTTATATTTGAAATTGGAGAACTTTTTCCATAAAATTATGAAAATAATGCCTTGGTTGAAGGTTATGGTTTCAGTCGGGGTGTTTAAAGCTATTACGTTATATACAAGCAAGTTTGTTTAATGCTGGAGAAATCTTTACGCTGAGCTTGATTGGTTAAAATTGGAGTAGAACCAGGCCGGAAATAGCTGCGATACACTCAGGAAATTTCAATATCTTTCAAATCAAAAGAGTTTTTAACAAAATAATTGAAAAGTGACCAAATTTTTTCCTGCACGATATCGCGCGAACCAAAACTGATATTGACTTCATTGAGGTGCCGTTCGAAGCGTATTAACCGAAATATGATCTGAAAAGATTTTCATGAAATTCGGTCCAGCCGTTTTTTTGTTTAAGCGACGTAAGTGATTTTTGTACATGCACGATATAGCACGAACCAGCCATGATACCGACTTCTTTGAGGTGCCGATCGTAGCGTATTACCGAAAGTACACTTTGAAAAGATTTTCATAAAATTCGATCAAGCGGTATCTATATTTAAAGGGCGTAAGGGATATGGGATGATATTGACTTCATTGAGGTGCCGATCGAAGCGTTGGAATGCCACCCGTTCAAAATGAAGTTCACTTTTATGGATTCAGCCGAGCAATAGCTTCCCAAAGAGTCATCACTCGTCAAAATCCGAGTTTTCTTTAAAAACCATTCAACAAATACGTTAACCATTACAAACATGACGAAATTTTCAAACTTTAGTTTAGAACTGTTTGAACGGCGGATTTCTTTCCATGTCCTACAGTTTTGGGAATTGAGTTCATCGCGGGATTTCCAGTGATTACAGTTTGGCCTTTTCGGACAAGTTTGACAAATCCGTTACATTGATTAATTTTGGTACTATCTCCTGAAATCGTTCGAATTGAAAATGAAGTTTTTACCATTGCAGTTTATCATCAGCAATCAATTCGCTTTATAGTGTAGCGAACGAAGTGCCAGGGACATATTTGTTTGCTACTGTTCAACAAAAAAAAGTTCTTTAGAAAAGCCTTGCGGATTTACCATTCTTATCGTTATTTCAAAGAGCTTCCTTCCATCATACTGGGAAGTTGAGTGTGGACCGAAAGGGTCGAACCCACATCCCAACTAGTTTTTTATTAAACTGGTGTTCTCACAAATCAATCTATGAATCACAACCATTATTTTATTTGGCCATACAAAATCTAAATTAAACTCAAACCCACATTAAACAAAGCTATGTGGTAATACAGCACAGTGCCCCTCCAATAAATTTTTCTTTACTAAAAAAAAACAAAATATGGAAGGATTTATGCTAACGAAAATCTGCAAAACTAATTACTTTTACTTGAGGGCGACGCAAACCTTTTCATTTTACTTATTTGCGTTACAAAAATAAATTCAAGACCATATGTGGACCTTATTGTCCTTAGATAATTTATGACAGTAAAGGTCCTCTAAAGGAAGGAAATGCGAAATGGTCTAACTTAAGGACAAAGCATGTGTGGAAATCTCAAGTTCTTGAGTACTTGTGAAAATGTTTTTTTTTCTCGAGTTATATTTTGAGAATTTCGAGTAATTTAAATATGTTGAACGAATGCAGGTAGCAGCAAAGTTGACTCTTAATTTAATGTGTAAATAGAGCTGGGGCGCCACCTTTGTACATATGTTGTTATGTATATAGAGTTTATGGCAGAAGGTAGTGAATGTTTAAGTGGGCATAGAAGAATGCAATTGGAGTACAAGTGAGCTTAAATAGTTGGGAAATATCAATATTCTTTAAGAATTCTTAAGGATTTTTTTGTATATAACGAAATTTAAATTTTTTAAGGGTCAAAAATAGGGAATCCAATCCCGCATCAAAATCTCAATCGGGTTCGATGTCAACAATCTCGCGGGCTTACAAAAAAAATTATAGATTCTGTTCTAAAAGGTTATGTTCATGAATTCATGAAATATATGAAATAAGAGAGCTACAGTCAAACAAGACCAATTCTGAACTACGTTGGAATTTTCTTACATAGTATCATAAAACTTAATTTAGAAATTGTTCTCCGTTACAGCCGAGTTTATGCTACCACCGATGTTAGAAAATTCCAGCGGAATCAATGCCAGCGTAGTTTAGAAATGGCCTGAAAACTTCGTTTTACTGGCTTAGTTGTTCGTTTGAAATACAACACAATTAGCCGCGAGGGTAATACCCTTACGCTCGCTACTGTGTTTCTATGTAGAGTTTACCCTGGGTTTTCTCAAAGTAGGCCCCATGGAAATGGAGGTTGAGTCAAGTTGCGTTAACCAGTCCGGTTAAGCCGAGTTTTGCATATATGTGTGATTGAGTATCCTTTACTACGCATATACCAACGGCGACGCGATGTAATAGTATTTATCTGTCACTTTAGTCCAAAGCCGTCATGGAAACAGTTCGTCATCGAGTTAACTTGGGGAAAATTTTTTCTGCTTACTCAACGAAAACTCTACCTCGGTTCATGAAAACACAGTAATGCACGTGGGGAATCCCCTGTTGTTGGCGTAGGGTAACCTTACATGTACACTTACACTTAAAAAAACGCATATGCAACACCCAGATTAATCCGACGTGTTTCGTGGAGTTTTCTTGGATTTAACGAAACTTTACTCAACCCCCGTTTCCTTGGGCGCTTGCATGGTTAACTCTGCATGGAAACTCAGTAATTGATCACGTGTATCCGTACATACATAAATATACTTAGGCGATTTTGTGTCATTGCTGTATTGCTTACTAGGCAGATATCTTCAACTAACGAATTTAAATTTTGTATAGTGTAAGGCCCTCCGCAAACGAGTCGACTGATTTGCAATGATTTTGGATCAATTGGTGTTAGCTTTTAGTCACGAGGCAAAATGTCAAGTAGTTCAGATGAACTGCAACCACGCAACTGAAATCGCTTCCGATCGGCCAGATCACTCGCACGAAAGCAGTTTAAACTAGTTTCAAATGGGTTTTGTTTCCGTCGACCCATGTATGGATTCGCACGTCCGTACACGGGCAAGATAACGAAACAGTTGCGTGTGAAACTAGAGTTACAAGTCAGTCGACTTGTGTTCGGAGGGTCTAAACCTAGTTATATTAATACTTTGCAATATTGTTAGTATTTCTATATTAAGTCCCGGTTTTTATAACAGGTGCTACTGCCCAAATCGCGCGGATTCCGCATGTCTAGTCCCGACATTACTGATCCCGCGAAAATGGTGCGGGATTGGATTCCTTCGTTCAAAATTAAACTCGGAGTTTTCTTTCCGCCTACAAACTAGCTTCAACGACTCAACAATTTTGTACAACAAAACTCCAAACAAAAATACTGTCTCCTGCTTACAACATTCTCGAATTTTTTTCCTTTCAAGTAAATCTGTGTAAAGGCACCAACATGACAGTTTTAAAGACGACACCGGTTTGCGGCTACAAGACGACAAGTAATAAAAAGAACAATACTCCATAGCCTCACACAGTACCCCCAAGAAATGCCTTGAAAAGGAAACTTCTATAATAGGACCTCCCATGAAACTTGGAATACCCTCATCCCATTCTTGCCTGCATCTACCCACAACAATATCACCGCGGTCGAGGGATGAAATGAATCTATGCACAAACTACAAGCCATCAATCCAGGAACGCATGCGCAGCTTCAGATAGTCAAAAAATTCAGCGGTTTTATGATCAGAGAACTAAGTAAGTTTTACGACGCTTTATTATGCAGCCCTCGTCGAAAACCTAGATTTATGGTAATTTGATTAAAGAACAGGAAGAACAAAACTCAAGTGCCCCCTAGAGTTGGCGGCCGGCAGATCGGGGCCTGTGTGCCGGGACTGGGACAAAAGACACAAGACTACTTGAACAAGTTCCAAGGAATCAAATGTACTGCGGAAACATGCGCGTCTTTCAATTTCTTTCGGGATTAAGATCTTCTCGAGCACACAAAAAGGGAGACAGCGGGGCCCTTTCAGCACGACTGTATATGGAGGAAGGGTTTTAATTAAGAGATCGGCTCAGATTTAATTTCAGTGGCTAATGATCCTCGCAACTGGCTGACATAATTCCGAGGATGTCTCACACTGTTTTATGAGAATAACATGAGGCCGAGGCCAGCAGGACTAAATTGTCCGCTTAAATTTATCGTTATTACCGCTGCGCATGCACCTTGAAATTGGCCGTTCGTTTTTAATTAAAAAACAAACTCTTTTTTTTGGTTTTTGTATTTTATTTTCAGCGCGGCTCAGTCATAAATCAAGAAGGGTTTCAGTAATCTGTGCTCTAGGATAGTTTAGCATTTGTTTTACGACGAACGCGAATGACCTTTGATCGCCGGTACTTGTGATCTGTCGGAAGCGGTAATTAGCAACTTGTCTCGTGTTTATGTTGTCGTTGATTAACCCTTCAGTTTCTAATTAAAATCAATTAATAATTTTTAGAGCGAATTTTTCTTGTTGGTTTCAGTGTTGTTTTTTTAAAGTTTCGAATTCAGCTTATATTTCAACGACCGTTTGACAATCAATTGACTTTTTTAAATAATCACAGCCTAGCTTTAGTGTGTCTAAAGAGCCCCGTAGACGATCAATAATATTGTCAATAGCAAATGGGGAGCAAAATTGAAGCTTTAAAAATTGTTTAGGGCGAAAACAACGAGCAATTATCTAAGGGGCCAGAAAGGGTGCCACTAGCATAATCAGTAGGCCGGTTCTCGTTCGATTGCGTAGGTCAAGCAGCATTGAACGTGGTTAGTACTAAGTTAGGGGACTGCTTGGTAAAACAACGCTCGTATTTGGAATGGTCTATTCCGATGCGAGTGTATTTACAGATGTTCATGCATGAATGGCGCTAGCTCCTAAGCATTTTGTAGTTAGAAGAACCTTACTCGCCATGGATACACCGCTCGTTGGCAACTTGTACAACAGTCGTACGAAAGTCTGTGCACTCGCTGGTACAAAGATTACATGGCTTTAGCTTGTCGATAGATATCGACTTGGTTGTACTCTTTCATTGGCGACGACGAAGTATTTTCGTAATCGTTCATTACTTGTTATAGCCATGGAACCATGGATGTAAACCTCCTTTAAAACTGGTTGTCGAGGATGTTTTGCCTTTAGGTTGACACAGAAAAGGCGTGAGAAATTCGGAGTTGAGATGGAAATCGATTTGAGCAATCTGGTATTTTGAACAGCTGGTAAGCATTGTAAATCGGTGTTGATTGCGGATACATAACATGACGAAGGGCGAATCTGCACTAAAATACTCGTCATAAAGGTTGCTTACAGTTGCTGGTGAAACCGTTTGACCATCCCGTTTGCTTGTGGATGTTAGGTGGTTGTCCTGATACGGTGGGTACCGAAAAGTTTGGCAACTTCGTTGGACGAATTCAGTGACGAATCTTTTCGCTCCTGTTGAAAGGGAGGTGTCCCGAATTGGGTATAATACCGGCCAACTCGTGAATCGGTCTGCTATCTTAAAAAGATGTTAGGGAAAAGATGATGAGATCTATAACTATGTCCATATGTATATAGTCAAATCTGCTTAAGGGCTTCAAACGGAAATTTGGTGTGTCTTGAAACTGGACTATTGGCGGTTAAAATACGGTCGAGACCAGGTTATGTTCGGAGTTAAACTCTGGCCTGTGTAAGTTAGTGGGTATATAAGGCCTAGGAATCTTCTTCTTCTTTGACGGCCCCACAGTCGGGATCACGTCCTGGCCTCTGGCAACTGCCCTCTCCACTGGTCCCGATTCTGAGCTAATGTCATCCAGTTTGACATACCTAAGCTCTATGCGTCCTGGTCCACGCCATCCTACCAACGGACGTTGGGTATCCCACGCTGTTGTACTAATGCTCGTAGATCTCGTCGTTGTAGAGTCTCCGGAATCGTCTTTCCTCATATAAGGGCCCAACAATTCTCCGAAGGAGGTTAAGAGGCTAGAGTGCTTTTTGCTTAACTCGGATGCATATGTGAGTGCCGGTAAGACCCAAATGCCCGGTGTGCCTAAAGGATCGTTCTGCCTTTGTGTGAAGGGCACGAACGGGTGGTTTGTGATTTGTATAGACCACGAAATTTCACCTGTTTGGGTGCATTTCGAATGGCATAATGGGTAAACTATAAAAGGCCGAATGGCGTAAATATGGCAGTCCTAAGGCCCCCACTCACAGGCTGCCGGCAGGCCTTGGCTTGAAGTTTTCTCGCCTTGAGGCCAAGTGTATCCAAAGGCTCACCGCCCGCCAACTGTATGGGGCCTGCAGTCCAGGAAAACTGACCAAAATCTTTATGTATGTGGCTGTGGGTATTTATCTTTAGTGCGTGCTGAAAATCTAAACTTCTTCTTCTTCTGTGTGTGGGGAATTATGAGGTCACCTACAGTCCACAGCCTGTCCGGCGGATGCCTCAAGTCGTCACCATTCAGCCAGACTCGCCGTTCCTGACGACCTAGCCTTAAAGGTCACGTCGGCCTGCTGGAGGAATGTGAATGAGAGCCTTTAAGCACGATTGGTATGTGTTGATATACACGTACCAAATCTATCTTCGATACAATTGCACAACCGAGTAAATTCACGGAATAATTAAATTATCTGCCATTAAGTCCACGGTAATTGCCGGATAGCTTCCAATTACTATGGGAGTTCCATTTAGGGATCATGCTATTAATTGATCTAGGCAGGTTCCAAATATCTTAACTTGGATTGGTCATTATCATTCTTTATAATTGTGTTAATCTAGGGGAGATGTCGAATTCTCTACAAGGTGTTCTATTCTGGCTACGCTATCATAGACGACCTTAAAGTATGCAAAGAGGAGCTGAATTGATTTTGAAACTCTAGACATTGTTCCATCTTTGAATATTAAAATTCTAGATGGTTTGCTGTAAACCAATTTAATCTATACCTCCTAGGTAAGTCCCGCTCAAAGTTATGCGGCACTAAATTTTTGCATAATAAAATAAACGTACAAATTATTTCCTTTGATTAATGAATGCGCATATCAAAGTTTGCCTCTTCTTATTCCTTCTTATAACTTTGTGTTAAAACCGCTCTCCATCAAGTAACGAACACCAACAAATCAAGTGAAATTAAAACAAAACGCATTAAAAATTATTTTATGCAACTCAACTCGACGCGTGCATATTAATTTCGGAATATTTCCCAAATGTCACTGGAGAGGCGCATTGAATATTCCCTAAATTATGGTTCCCAACTCGCAGCGAAGCCCTATACAGACCGGAAACTGAAACCTTCACGTAACATTTTCATCGTAACAGGAAGGAAAGCGCTGGATGCCGTCGTGCATGTGGAATTAAAAAAAGAAACTCCGCCATGCATGCAGCAGGTCCGCGCGCCATTTGTCCGTCCATTAGATTCGGCTCTCCCGCAGTGTGCTGGCCACAATAGCTCCTCCAATGGCTCGAGTCTTTTTCCTTTCATCCATGGTGAATTTTTATTTTTAATTTTCACTGATCCTCGTTGAATTTCTAATTTTGATCGGCAGCGAATCCCAGATCGGCAGGGAATCCAGCGGTAGTGATCGCGGGACGACGCACTGGGACCGCGGTGGCCGAGGAGTGATACCTGCGATCAGGTAGCTTTATAAATATCAGAATTCAATCTAGGTAAGAGTTCGTCGACTTAGATATTGTACGCTATGCGCGGTTGCGGATTTATCGACGCGAATTGCAATAAATTATTTAAATTCAAATTACACCAAACACTGGCAGCCATTTACATTTTTATGCTTGGCGCATGTTGTTTGAAGCAGAAACAGGTGCGCAGGGCACTAAAGGCGCAGATCGAGGGGGCGGCAGGGATGAATTATGCACGAAATGAGTTTGTTGACAGTCAATAACAAACTTGATGCATATGTTTTGTTATGTACCTAAGTACAAGTCATTGCTGCATATTAATGCAATAATCTACCACAATATATCCGCCATTTAACATAGAAATTCAATCAGTTCCTGACGCGTCGGTGCGCCCTTCGCTTCGAAGACACCACATATGACAGTAACATCTGCCCTACATCTGGGGTTCATCTGAAATGTAAAATTTCTTGGTGAACTTGGGCACCCACTAAAATCACGTCTTCTCACCGATCACCGATGCCTACAGTGTCTCCTTTCATACTTTTCCCATTTCGAAAAGTAATCATCGACACATGCGCCTTTTCATCTTTTCGTTTTAAGGTCACCTAGATGAAAAGTCAAGTCATATACGAACGGGATTATGATGTGCCATACCACATCAGTTTTTGGGGTTTATGATGGAGTGATATTTTTCGAACGTTTTCCTTGAGGGAGCGAAGAGAAGTTTCTCATTAATGAAAATTCTTTTAAATGTAGGCGGCGCGGGGCCTTTAATATTTGTGGTGTTTCTTTTAAAGTGCAGGTGGTGGAATTGGATACTTTAAGGGGTCTGTATGTAAGATAAACACCTGTTTTTTGGTTAAGTGTCAAGTTGAGTTATATATACTTGTTTTTTAAAAGTTGAATTTCTCTTAAGTGTTTGATCAAAGTTTTTGGGTTAACCAAGTGGGATTTGAAGTGATCCTTTGAGTTTCTCTCGATCCAAATCAGCTTATTTAAAAACTTGTTGAATGTTGAAACCCCAATCTTAAAGCATTAAAATAGGGTTCGTTTTGAAGTAGCGGTTGGTTTAAACTCACCCTCTTTTCCATCATCTTAAGTATGATCAAAACCACATCATTGAGGGTAAGAAACGATCGTCATATAATTTCCTCCCTAATATTACAAAGTAGCATCTTTTGGAACTTTCATGGAATTGAGATAGTTTTAAGATTCCATATGGGTCATTATTACCTCCTAATCACTTTTTGAAATAGGGTATTTGATAAAACTAATATACACATGAAATGAGTGTTGAATTCCAATGGTTTAATGTTTAAATTCTAAGTTTGAAATCCAACCTAAATTTTTTTAACCTTGAAAAGCGATCGAGGGCATGATCACAAATCGCACTGAAAGGATTAAATTTTGTAATTGCATTCGTTAAAAACCTTCACATTAATATATGGCAGTGTGGTTTGAGAGACAGCTTATCATATATAGTAACGTGTCAGATGATATCCCATACTTCGATACCTCTTCTACAAGAAAAAGTTTCCAAATGCATTATGTGTAATCCTAGCCTAGGCCCAGAAAAATCTTTGACTTAATTAACAAATTTTACGAAGTCACACAACAACTGCACACACGATCAATAGGAACTAGTGTTGGATAGGGCACAATTATAAAATGAGTTTGTAAGAGAGATTTTTTTCTTTTGAGCTAGTACAATGTCATACTTCAAATGTAATGCCAAAATGACAAAAACAAGTAAATAAAAAATAAATAAAACGAAATACCAATGAAGAGCTTTTTTACAGTACAAAATTTAACTCCCTGGAAAAATATAAGAAATATCTCTTCAGTACAAAACTTCACTCCCTTCAAAAAACGTAAAAAATGTCTCCCCAATTCGTATTTACACCTCGCTTCATTTATCTCGATAAGCACTCATATACCAGTAGGACATTACAAATATCAACAATCTAAGATATTTAAAAAAAAGTGAGACCATCGTGCAAGGGACACATGTACTGCCTCATGTAAGTCCGGCTCAACTCCAATCGATACACTCCATCGAACACCGAAGTGATCAGCTCAAGTGATCTAGCTATTTCCGGCATCTTCGAAAAACTTTCTCATACGACTACTGCTCCGCAGGGTTGGACGTGTCGATCAACCCACGCTCTGATCCAAATTAATATAGTAAGCTTACCATCGTAGTATTTTAGTTCGTTAGTAAAAATCAAAATAAACATAGTGTATTTTATTTATTTTCTTTATATGAATCCCATACCTCTCTCTCCGACTTGTTCCTCCACACTGCTGCGACAGTGGTGGGTAAGGAACTCCCAATGTATCGTGTGACGATCGACACACCCACACCTCACACCCGCATAAGAGATTGCGTGATCTCTGTTTTTTGTAGTTAGACCAACATTTTTTAACCAATGAACACCCTCATAGTCTGGCCTTCTCGTTGATCTCGATCTCGTGATCCCGTATCTATTGAAGACTGATTCTGTACCTCCTTCCAAATGAAGAGATCTTCTTTTTTAAACGATGCAAACAGTTGGATGTTATACAGACCGCGCATAGTAATTTTGAACTGTTTGGCTATTCGATAGCACGATTTTCCCGACTCCTGGTCTTGGGCTCCTCTGTATTACTATGCAGGCTTTGAATAATGCCTCTAGTTCCGTCTGAAAGACACTGGAAGAATTAGATGGGTGGTAGTATTTTTGAAGATTTTCCTAGGACAAATTATTATGGTGCCTAAAGCTAAATTTGGGAGTCAACTTTTATATTACTCATTCAATCAACCCAATCAAGCAGTCTACTTCTTCGAACCTTATCACTGGTCTATGAAAACCCCTCATCAATGAATACTTCAGTCTAAAGTGGTTGAAGCAGCACAAACCACTGAAGATCAGGAAGGGATATGATTGATTGATACCATTTTGTATTCAGGAATTGAATCCCAAACTGTAGATTTATATTTATATGTGCGTATTTCGTTGGAAACATTGAGCCCCTGTGAGCTACGAATACCTTAACCCCGCGATGGAACGAGGAGGGGGTTTGATGTACCCCTTCCATGACCAGAAAAGTTAAAATCCATGTAAAGGCCTCCATACACGGTCAAATAGGATGTACGTCCAGATTTTCATCAAACCTATGCACGCAATGGGTTTTGTTCGGCCGGCCGGCTCACAATCGAAAGTTTTGGTTGTACATCCGCCCTTCGATGTACATCCAATTTTAATACAAAAACTTTTAAACTTAAAAAAAAAATAGCCGCAGGACTTGGTAGTAACGCAAAACGATTTAAAATTACACTTACTCGAAATTAATTTAAACCAAAAAAAAAAAATCCCCATCAAAAACGCCCTGGTACCAGTCCGTTTTTTACAGTATTAAATTCTACCAATACTGCTGCCAATGCCTCCGCGCCAATATGTTTATGCCTTAAGGCGGCTACAGACTCACACCGTGAACACCCGCGAATAAGCGCGAATGCGAGTGTGGATCATTTTCGCTCCTAGTTTGCGTCTTGTTTTCTGGATACGGCCTGAATTCGTGCCGTAAATTCACGGCTTGAAACTGAATAGAAATTGTGGGGTGGTGTCACATAAGCTGTTTCAATCGACCCCTTCATACAAAAATTCAAGTATTACAAAAATTTTTGTGTGAAGAGGTCGATTGAAACAACTTACGTTGCTACCACTCCTTCTTCGATCTTCAGCCACAAACTGAAGGCAAATGCCCACACATATAAAGATTTATATCAGTTTTCTTGAACTGCAGGGCCCGTCCAGTTGGCAGCCGGGGAGATCTGTGGTGATACTTGGCTTTAAGGCGAAATCTTTCAGGGCACGACCTTCTGTCGACCTGTGTGTGACAGAGTGCCTTAATATATTGCTATCTTACACAAAAATTTTAATGCGAACGCCAGAAAGTACCATAGTAGCCCTTCGATTGTTTAGCCGCCACCGGCCAGCCAAACGCGCGACTCGGCGAATGCTGCGGCGTACGAATCATGTAACAATGACCCGCGAAAATTTCATTAGTTATAGAACTACAGGAAGGGCCCTCGCCGAATTTTAGCGTAATAAACTCTTGTTGATTATGACTGCTCATGTTTTGGTAGTTGTGTGTCCAATACAAGCAGAAAAAGCGGGTGGAATAGAGGAGGGGCAAATAGAAATTCGAATTATCAGTTATCTATGATTAAAGCTTGTGGTGTATTTTTAGTGTTGAATACTAGAGATTTTTTAAAATCTGAAAAATCTCACTTAAGTTTGGGGGAGGGGGACAGGGTCGAGCCAAATCTCACGACATCGCAGCAAGGAAGGGGAGGGGGTCGAAAAATCGCCTCGCGTAATTTATGGACGACCCAAAAGCTAATAAGTCATTAATTTCTTCATTTAATAGACTCAAATCCTGTGAACACAACTTGCTCTTACGCTACCCCGGCCAGCGAGGTCAACTCCACTTATAAGCCAAGTTTGGTACATCTTTGACATACTACTAAGTCTGGTCACCGTAACACATCCGGAGGCATAACATTTCAACGAGGCTGTCTATCCTGCTCACTACGACGATTACATCTCAGCCTGATATCGCTGGATAGGAGATCAGCGTTGCGAAATCAATGCTCCGTTACAAAAAATGTTTGTTTTGATTTTTGTTACTTCAGAAGATTTCGTGCAGATTTTTTTTATTTTTGGTGTGAACTCCTACAACATCCAAGAATCAGTAGCTTCCAAACTCCTATTAACTTAACCTGTCCTCTACTCCGCCATTGCAATTATGACATGACGAACTGGTAGTACAAAGGGTGGCTCCAAGTTAGTTTGGACATTCAAATAAAAAAAGTTATCATTTCAAAGCTTCGGCTCTACACGATTACTGATGCTGTAGCCACTGATGTAGCCCTGAGTTAAAGCGCTCAATGATCATATTCATATTTTATCTACCAGATTTCACTTCTTCCATGAATATATTTTAAACCCGATCTTCTAGTCCTTCACAGAATTATAATATAAAATATCAATTCAAATAATTTAATAACTTATATTTCCAATTTCAGAAGACGGAGTGCACATAAAGGGAAAAGTTCCAGCAGACTCAAAAGTACAATTAAAATGCCCCTACGAGGAGCCCATCTGGTTCAGGAACGGAGTCAAATTGGGCGTTGAAATGAGAAGAATGAGAATGTAAGTCACGACTTTGTTAAGGAATATCTAAAAATAAATTGCACCTAGACAAAAGGGTCCACCACCATATCTCCAGTCCTATAAATACGGCTATATGTGGAGCACAGTGTAATCCCATCCAGCAAACAGTAGTCGTCAACTCCGTGGATTGAGAAATAAACAAGCCGCAAAATTACTCCACAGTAAACACCAGGCACAATGTCAATGCCGCTGGAGGATATTTTCCTCATTTTCGGTTCAATTTTTATTGTTCTGTTCTGATGCCATCTTGAATTGGGAACGGAGGTGTCTGTGCATTTAGGGCCTCATGTCTTCGGCCACGGAGGGGCAAAAACGAAAACAATAAGGATCATGACAGGCTGACATGTGAGCTGAACAAATAAACAGCGCTGACGGTTGTTCCCCCCTGTGTTTTTGTATACATATATGTGTGTTTATTGGGGATAAAGCGAGGATAATTTATGCCACGAGGATCCAGTTGATCGTGCACCAAGCCCTCCTCCATCTAGATCAGCAGTCAAAAGGAGATCTTAAAGTGCGAATTTGGAATTTGTTTATGGCGTGATCAGGACGGCTGATAAGGGTGCTACGCCTGAGTTATTTTGAGAATGATGAATCGGCAACGGCCTTTTTATCCAAATGTGAAGGATATGAATCCAAGGGCTAATTTGCAATAAATGTAAGATTGGGATCTATGAGACAGTTGATCGCGTTCATGTGTACGTTGTATTTGTTTAACGAAGTGCTGTGTCGCCTGTCGTGCGACAGTAAAACAAGACGATGACGATTTTGTGTTAAGATTAAAAATATGCGTTTTCTGTGAGAGATACAAGATGTTCACTTTATCCAATGTTAATCTTATACAAAGCAATTAAAAGATTCTTTACACAACATAAGTACATAGTAAAATGTTCGTATTGTGAAGCAGAGCTTTGTTAAGTAGAGCTAACGAGCGAGTTTTTTGCATATTTTCATTTTCTCAAAACAAATTCGGTCGGCCGAAGTTGTTTTTCCAAATCGTTATCACTGTTGATGTTATTGGTGCTTTTCTATGTGTAAAACATAACACAGTTTTTGCGACAATCCATTTGAAACTTGGAATTATCACTCTTTTTCTCTTCTTTTTTTATCCGTTAGTTGGTGCTCCGGGCGAGACGTCTCCGCAAAGGATACGCTACTGTCGGTGCCGTTGGGTCTCGAACTCCATTCGTTTCCATTCTCGACGAATTTTGGCGACCACACGAGCCTCGATAACTGATAATCGTTGATTCTTCAAGTCGCCTTCGATATTCTTTATTTAGGTTTTCTTCGTTGCCGATCGCTGAATACTCCAGTCCAAAGTTTATGTGGCAAGCGGTTATCATCCTTTCGACAAACATGTCCAAACCTAACAGATCGCATTTTAAATCCATAAAAAAGACTCGGAAGGATCAATGTTCGGTAAAGGCGTATTTTCGTTTTGATGGGAATATTTGTTCGTTTACATATGCTCCACTCGAGCGAGGCGAACGTTGTTCGATTTGGGTTCCATCGAGATGAACACTGGCCCTCGATCCGTCCATTGTGAGCACTTTGGTCTTTACCGCATTGATTTTAACCCGTATGACTGGGCGATGCGGAAAATGTCCTATACGATGTCCGTTGCTTCGGCATCTGTGTCTGCGAAGACAGCGCTATTGTTGGCAACCATCAAGTCGGTTACGAAGTTGTTGTCGTCATATTGAACTCCAAGTCGTCCATCGAATGCTTCACGCATAATTACGTCTAATTACACAACGTTGAAGAGAAGTGGCGAAGCTACGTCTCCCTGTCCGGCATCCGTTTGAATCGTGAACTCCTCAGACAAGGCGCTCCGAATACGAATGCTGCTGATTGAGGCCCCTATTGCGATTGTCGATTAACGATCGACTCGACTATAGTCGATTGTATTAATTAATTTTTTTTGTGTATCGTGTAACTCAAATCGACAAATGTCTCGACAACTGTTTGCTGCTTATCGTAAACAAATAAACAAACGATAGAAGTCTATTGTCAAATCGACAGATTTCGATTGCAATCGACATTCGCAATATCAAACTACATAATCTACAGCCAATAATCTATAAATGTGGCTTATCGATTAGCTACCGTCAATTGCAATAGGGGCCTGAGCCATCGTACGACGCTTGGAGAAGTTGGATGATTTTCAATGGAACGTGTTCGGTTTCCAAGACTCTCCATAAGCTGTTCCAATCGATGCGATCGAAAGCGGATTTGTTTGAAATCGATGAAAACGACGACAGTTCGGTTGCCGCAACGAATTGTTTCTTCTATTAGATGACGGAGAGCGAATATTTGATCAATGCATCCTCGATTTGGTCTAAATCCCGCTTGTTCTTTCCGGCTCGTTTGCTCTCGATGTTTCTGTAGTCTCGATTGTACAATTTTCGTAAATACGATCGAAAGGAGCTAACAATGCGATAATTCTTGTATTTTCGACTGTCGCCTTTCTTCAAAATTGGGACAACGATCGCTTTCTTCCACGCCGACAGGACACGATCCGAATGCCATATGTGGATTATGAGGAGGAGTCGTTCTTTGTCCAGAAAGGCTGCCAAGTTGGACTGTTTTTATTTTATGCAAGATTGTACAGTGGAAAATAATACATGCAGTTCAGTGACCAGCGATTATCCCTTAAAAATATGAAGGCTTGGAGAACAGTCTATATATTTGCAGAGCACAGGATTGTGATTGAAACAGGTAGGGAAGTACACTGAAAAACATCCTGGAGCAGATGATGGGGTTGGTAGATCTATGAAGATTGGTGGCAGTGGCAGCAGTGGCAGGCCATATACTAGAAGCTTAAGCGGTACGAATCTTAAAGCAACAGCATTAGTGGGAGAGTTTTGCCAAGTTAAAGCACAAGCAGACCCAGCACAAAAGCAAGATCGCGAAGCAAATTCGGATTGGACACAGGCTTTTGCAAAATTTTGCACTTGCATCGGGTGCAATTTCAGAAACTAATTTAAAACTTCCCAAAAACAATTGAAAAAGCGTTCTTCATTGTGACTTAATTTTAATTTATTTAACGAACTGCGCCGAGTGTTTGCGCCTTTTACCATTGCCCTTCAATGCTCAGCTGATGTGGGCGCAATATAACGTTCTGCACCGGGCGCAAAATAACTTAGCGCTGGCCCTGAATAGTTCGAAAGGTTAATCCTGAGTTTCGACTTTCAAATTAAAAAACGAATCTTTTTTTTGGTTTTTTAATAAATTTAGCTTTTTTTAACACTAGAAAAACTGATTAAACTCATTTAAATACCACTACATTTAAGTTCCACTGTTTCAGAAGAACTTTTACCTTAAAAAAATAATGTCAGTAACAAAAACCCCCTCACAAAGTCTGCAGTGAAGTAGACTGTGACACGATACCCATCTTCCCAATAATAATTCTGTTATTAACGATGATAATTCCTCTCAAAAACAATGCAAATATCTCCAAGCAAAACATTGTGATAAACAAAGCCCCAGTGTCTACATGTGGCTTTTGGTCCGAATCCGTCTGGAACTTCCTATAGTACCGCAGTGCCTCAGAACAGGTGAAAAGTTGCCGAATGAAGAGCGCCTCCTTGTCATTGCTCATGCTCAACGAGATTGAATTCTTCACTGACTCGCAGGTTTTCAGGAATCCTATTATTAAGTAAGTTAGAAAGGACATGCTGTACAAAATCTCTAAACAATGTAAGAACAATTGCAGCTTTGGTTTGGACAAGCACGGGAAGAGGACTTTCGCTTCTTGTCTAGTGGAGAAAGCATCTTATTAAATTTCATAATTTTAAGTAGTAAAATAATAATCTCACCCATAAATTAAGGCTTGGTATTTCGCCTGGCAGTAAAAGAACTGGTAGAGCAGCAAGGACGCTGCTGACATGAGAATGGGTGCTAATAATCCTAAGATGGCGCAAACACAATAGATTCTCTGGCTGCCGATGATTCTTAGGTCCTTTTCGTTTACCGAGGCGAAAAGGATGCAGTTTGTGTTGTCCGGCTGTCCTGCGCGAATATTTATCCAGTGGCTGTAGATTAAATTGCAGAATATAAAGTTTATCATGGATATGACGAACAATATTCCGGAAATTAGAAAATAGTGTTTCACGCCGAGTTGCCACATTTTATTTTATTTTCAAGGCTATATGAAATATTTAAATGACAAATGTGATTGATGGGAAGGGTCTACTATGATGGTCTTTATTAAAGTTGGGTTTCTACATATTTCTACAAAACTGCGATTGGGCTGAAATCTTCGCAGAATGTGCGTTCGGCCTTTTCTAGCCAAACAACATAGCGCGAAAACGATCCAATAGGTTTTGAAATTGTACGCAAAATAACAAAACATATTTCACTGAATCCTCTTTGCCCGCACCGCATCGCCGTAGATGAAACCTAGAGCGAAATGGAGCAGTACAATTTTGTTGCGCTGCTATGTAACTGGGCCTTTACGATTGACGTAGTGGGAGCATTCGCAGCAACAGATAGGCTCATTTTACACGATGAAACACGAAACGAAACAAAGTTGCCTGCAATCGCTAATTCCCTTTTGGAGTTTCCTCAAAAACTTCATCGGTGTCTACATGAGTAAACTTCTCATTTCTCTTTTTTACAAAGAAATCAGAGAAAAAACAACAACAAACCTGTAGCTGTCAAACTGTTTCCGCAAAGTTGCTTCCAAAAGTTTGTTGGCAAAATTTCACGTCCCCTCAAGCCCTCTCTCACCCCTAGCCTAAGCTTGCTGGAAACTTTATGTTTTGTGTTTCATCATGTAAAATGGGCCATAGGGACAATGACGAGCAACAATCTGATGGAATGGTGGAACGTTTCAACCGGACCATTGCTGACCATTTAAGGAAGGTAGTTAACGACCATCGATAGGATTGGGATAGCTGCGTACCACTCTTCTTAATGTCATACAGGACATCTTCCCAGAGTTCTACTGGTCAGACATCTTCAATGAAGATCGTCGGGAAACAGATTATGCTTCTTGTCCAGTTTTCGAGGCCTGTGTTGAACGAAAGGCTTGTAGATTACAACCCGGGCTGCTGGTTGAAAACGGATATTGCATATTTCCATCACAGAGCCTTGCTTAATTACTCTTAGGATGTTAAGAGATAGGTCAGTGATTGGAACCCAGACCGTTCACTGAAACAGATGGGAAGGTAATGCAGGGTTTTTTTAAAGATGGGAGAGTACATACATCGTTCATTGAGCTCCACGCGATTCTTCCTGTCGCAATAGAAAATGATTTTGACATGTTGGTTGAACTGGACCTAATAGGGGGTTCACACTGGCACCCAAAACATGTTTTATGAACCAGTCGTTTTGAAAAGCTCAAAAGCGTTCACACTGAATTCGACGTGTTTTAAAATGTTTTCAAGTGTCAGTTTTATCAAATATTCAAAAATGACATGCGCACTACAGCTGAGCGAGAATTCAGCATTGTCAGCAAGTGTTTTGTACGCGTTTTATTTTAAAACACGTCAAAGCCAACTAGTTTTAAAAAGCTCGCTCCATATAAAATATATGGGTAGGGGAGCGGAGGCTAATATCGTACACCTAACTTTAGGCACCATTTTCTTTCAATCTATTTAATACAAAACAAAGTATTATGTATCAAGTCGTCCTAAATTTGTTCTAGTTTTATATGAATGATGCACATTTGAATACAACTATTATGAAAGCGTCAAAAATAAAAAATTTTAAAAAGTTATATGTACGGAATTACCCGACACTTGCGTATAATTCCGTACGTTGTTCGTCTAGCAAAATCAAAACACATCCAATGGCATCGAAATCGTTGCGCGGAATGACGAAATAACTTACGAGGATACAATACACTACTAACCGAAGGAGTGTGACAAAGAAAAACATATGTTACTTGATTTCTACAGTTTAAACACTGCTGTACGGAATTAGCCGCTGTACGATATTAGCCTCCGCTCCCCTAAAACACATGTTTTACCCTGTTTTGCTCTGAAATTTGAAGAGCTTTCTAAAACATGTTTTGGGCGTCAGTGTGAACCCCATTTGCCAAAGTTACCTGGCCGATAATGAAAACAATGTGTGGCAGGTGCTTACGTTCCATTCTCGAAGGCATAAAGGTAACGTAGAGTGTCATTTTTCAGTGAATGTGCAAAGTGAATTGGAAGGAATAGATAAAATGGCTGATAACATAGATTTAGTGTGTTGTTTGAGTTCAAAATGTCGAAATAATATGCCTTTACACTCTTTTCAATTAAGTGCCCAAGTACAAATAAAAAATGGCCTTACACGGGGCCAGTGGTGTGCTGGAGCCGGCTCGGACCGGCTCGCGAGAGCCGTTTGTTGGATATAAAAGAAATCGCCGAGCCGGTTGTTAATATAAATTACGCAATATTTCAAAAATTAACCTATATTTTTGAATGTTTTTACACATAATTATGTATAGATTTGTTTTGCTATGACAATTTTCATAATCTTTTAATATTATGCAGTCGTGGGAGAAAATTTCATAATATTGAGATACTATTTTTCAGTTTTCGTAGTCCTTAAAAAACATTTAAAATAAATAAAAATTAATCTAACTCTATAAAAAGAATTATTAATTTCCCAATTTATAGGGAAGTTGTTATAATCGAAATCGAAATGTTGAACGTATTTTCATTTTTCAAGGTCCTAATAGCATTTTAAGCAAAAATTTGAGAAGAAGTATGTGTGTGTGCGTACGTATGTGGTCATTTTTTCCTGTACGATATCGCGCGAGCCAAAAAAAGATATCGACTTAGTTGAGGTGCCGTTCATTAACGCAGATATGATCTGAAATTATTTTCATAAAATTCGGTCGAGCCGTTTTTTTTTGTTTAAACGACGTTCGCACCTGTACGAAACCGCGCGAGCCTAAAGCTGTATCGACTTCTTGTAGGTGCCAAAAGAAGAATATTAACGAAAAAATGCTCTAAAAAAATTTCATAACGATTGGTCAGGGATTTTTTGTTTAATTGAAAAAACTTGTGTCAGAAAGACCTTAAATTGATAAGTTTTGCTTAACAAACTCGATAAAATGAGACCCGTTCTGAACAATGTGATCTTTTTTGGATTCTGCAGAGCGATAACTTTCCAACAAAACATCATTTATCACAATCTGACACTCTTTAAAAATCGTGCATAAATTACGTTACCCTTTACAAAGATCACGAATTTTTCAAACCTTGGATCAGCACTTTTTTGGCGGGGAATTGTTTTCTACGTCCTACAGTTTCAGGAAATTGCGGTCCGTCCCAGAATTTCCACTAGTTGCCGAAATATTTGTTCTTTTTGGTCAAGTCTGAAAGGTTCTTTACAATGATTAGTTTTGCTAAAATCTCCGGAAAGCGGAATTTCCGAATGAAGTCATTCGCTTCCCAGTTTATCAGGCGCTTCAACATGCTCAATACGAATTCGAGCACCCGATTTAGTGTAGCGAAGAAGTACGCAGGAAATGTTTGTTTGCTAACGTTCAGGAAAAACAAATTTTCTGGAAAAATTTGCTGAATTTAGCACTATTATAGTTATTGGAACTAGCCTCTCTCAGGATTACTTTGTCACAAGTTCTGATATTAGTCAATTTCCCACTAGTGCTAAACGTATTACTATTTTGTAAGAAGTTAATTTATTCCGTCTACGTACTTCATACTGGGAAGTTGATCGTGTGGACTGAAGGGGTCAAACCCACATCCCAACTAGTTGTTAATATTGGTCTTGTTTTGATATTTATTTGTATGAATTATGTTTTCACCTGTATTAATTATATGCGAGCCGGTTGTTACCGATTGTCCAGCACACCCCTGCACGAGGCGAATACCGGCCATGATTGAAACATAGTCCTCCACACACACATCGACTGGTATACGCTTTTTTTTTAAAGAAACGAAAAAACATTTATATAATTTATTATTTACTATATAGAGATATTGAAAATAGTTAAAAAATCGACGGCCATCATATGCCCCTTAATGCCTAATCTCCAATGAGAAAACCAACCACGAACCAACCACGTACCAGTTGGCTGAGTTAGCTTACAACTCAAATGGTTTAACTAACACATACGGAAAGTTAACCCATGTCGACCAAAACACGAGCGAGACAGATAATTCAATTTACAATGAGAGGGAATAGGAAGCAGCACTTTGGTTGGTTGGTTCGTGGTTGGTTTTGCCATTGGAGATTAGGCATAAAAATCCAAGCGGCCAGTTTTCGCCCGTTCTAAGGTAATTTTTTATTTTTACTCGGGTAGAAGTAGCCGATCTTCTTAACTTATTCAAGAAGGTCTTTATGGCCTGATTTCAGTGTTATATCTTTTCTTACGGAGTGCAAAAAACAAAATTTGTGGCAAGGATATATGTATAACATAGCTGTTAATGAATAGCGTTGAAAGGCCGTACTTAAACTTAAAAAGAATTATAACTACTAGCAGTTACTTAGAGCCAATAGTGACAATTATCCCTCTTGCCTCTTGATTGGACGTTACTACTTAAAAAGTACGCCAAAAAATTGTTTTAACAGTTTTTTAGTAACATCCTTAATTTACCACAAATCTCAATTTCACTATAACCTAATAACCAATTTCTACTATCACTTATCAATATATAATATTACATAATTTGCACTATACTTAGTCACACTTTAAAAAAGGAGGGTGAAACAATCAAACAATATTAAGCTAGAGTCATTTGGGCAAAATGTCAATGATTAATTTTTTTCAGTTGATGCCCGAGGACAGAATAAATACGTGTCATTGCTGGAGATTATCCAGCCAGTAAATTTGTTAACAAGTCCAATCAAACAATCAGCGCATCACGGAACGCGTAGTATGCAGAAGCTCTACTACATAGTCTGTGTCTGACTGGCTGGACGGATCCATATGGAGCAAACAAAGCCGAGCTTAACTCTGAATGCATTAAAACGTGAAATCGCTCTTTGAAACTTTCAATTTATTTTAGAATTAGAGAACCAGTTTCGTTTTAATGAAGGTGATACGTGTACCAGTTGAACAAATACAAAATGAGCGCGGCTCGGCGTTGATCGAATTCAGTCAATTTTCAAGACGAAGTTTCTTTTAATAATATATAAAGCACTTTTTTGGTTTTTGATTTTCAGATACTTAAGAAAGTTTTATGATGGCAAAGGACTTCGATTCTGTCTGTTTGCTAAATTAAAATTCTAAAGAAAATGATTTCTTTATACATACACCGTTCTACAAATCTTGACTTTAAAAAAATCCATTCTTATTCGTTTGCACTTTTTTGAGCTCCGATTTTTTCTGATTTTAATGGTTTTTTTCGTTTTTTCGTGGCACCCTCAGTTTTTTTGTTATTAACAAAAAATGGTTTTTACTTTTATTTGAATATTTTTCGAATATTCGATTATATCAAATAAAAGTAAAAACCATTTTTTGTTAATAACAAAAAAACTGAGGGTGCTACGAAAAAACGAAAAAAAACATTAAAATCAGAAAAAATCGGAGCTCAAAAAAGTGCAAACGAATAAGAATGGATTTTTTCACTGTAGTACGGTGATAATACAAATTCATAATTGTTCACTGTAAAAGTAAGTGGCAGAATTTCCTTTTAAGTGCGCAGTTTAGTGTCACTTCCTTTTAATTAACCAAACAAGCAAGAGCACCACACTACGTGGAAAACAGTCATTTTATTAGAACAACGACTTGCAACGAAAGGCTTACAAACAAATTCAACAACAAATTCTTACTGTTTCTGAAGGCGTCAATTGCAGCGTTGAACACTAGTATTTTCTTTTTTGAACCCACGGAGAAGCTGAACTAGGTACTTCGCATCGTCGTGGCACTGTAAAACGTGAAGGCTAGAACACAAATTCGCGCGATACATTCGTATTACATACACTCATTAGGCTTTCTTTTCAACCTTTGATACGGCGCATACCACTACTTATAGGTAAAAAGCATAGTAGTATAGCTATGTTGCTCCGGGCCAATTATTTCAGAATATTGCGCAGTCAAGCTTTTCGTTTGTGTCTTGGGCTGAAGCTTTTGCGGTTTGTGTCTTGGGAACCTTTTGCGGTTTTGTGAGCTTTTTTTGGTGATCCTTTGCGCCACATGTGTGAGATTAGTTGAACTTCGCTGTAGTGTGTATCCAATACACCTTCATGTTGGGGTAGTCTATCAGACTCAGAATAACCTACCTGTCTAGCTGTGTAGCTGGCTGCCTGTATAGCTGTCCACCTGAGATAATGTTTCATATACAAATTCATACAACTATACAGATATACCAGGGAGGCAGCTGCACAGCTAAACTGGTTGCTTTGTCTGGTCTATCTGGTCTGCCTGACCGGTCTATCTGGTCTGTCTGTCCGGTCTATCTATCCGGTTTCTCTGTCTGTTCTGTCTGTCTAAACTATCTAGTTAAGTTTGTGTGTAAAACTATTATAAAAAATTACTTGCTTAGCTTCAAAATCCAACTTGTATGCGAACCATTATAAGTTCACCACACCGAAAATGCTTCCAAAGACACAAACCGAAAGCTCGATTGCGCAATAGGTGGCACTGAACCAGCATAGCTATACTACTAAGCATAGCTCGATGAGCGGGGAAAGTACAACACAATTTTATGATGATAAAATGTTGTAAAATACGTATACTATATCGGTTATTAGCCTGGAGTGTGGAATTAAAATGTTTAGGGGGTAGGAATACAGGAGGGGCTCAATGGCTCAGCTTTTTCCCTCGATTCTCACAAAACATTTTTAAGAATTTCCGTCAAATGACGGAAATTTCGTTGCTTAACAAACTTTTAATCATTCTACGATTACTTTGTACCCAAAAACGATACGTTGCGTCCTTTAGAATTTTGAAATATCAATTCGTTCATTATTACTGAGTTTAAGGGAAGTTCGCTCTTGCTCTACGCTTCATTTTGTTAATTTTATTTTCACATGCTTTATTTTTTCATTCACATGCTTTAACTTTTTCCGTCATGCTCCTTAATTCGTGCTCGTGATCCTAAAGCTACAGACAGATACACACCTACGTGCAAATGTGATCTAACATATAGATGCGTTAACGAAACGTACTCAATGCCAAATTTGGTCTACTTTCAACTTTTTCCGTATTGGCATATTAGATATAGTCTGAAATGCCCAAACACAGCACACATACAACAAACACACGCACTCGTCGCTAATATTTATACTACTTGTCAGCGAAAACTTGCCGCATACTGCGGACCGGCCGCTCGCTGCATGTATCTGTTTCCAGCTTAACAGTATTAATGGCCAGTCTATTTGGTTGATAGCATGTAGTCGCTGCCTTGACCAGTAAGGAAGAGCTTTCTTCGTGGTCTTGTAACAAATCCCATATTCTCGCTATTGTTACATTTATATTTCCTCATTTCTGGATAGTAGATTTGCTATGTTGTTAGGCTTTCTTTCAATGTATCGTCTTCGTTGAGAACTGGCCGATGAAGTTTAGCTGTCAAAGTTGACGTGGTGATGCGGATTTTTGTTCAAAAGCGAAGATAAGCGGTTTGTGAAATATACTCAACTCTCGTCTTTCCAAAAGATGTCTGGAGTATTTCACTGTTTGATGTATCGCCAAAAGATCTCTGTCATGGATGGCTTAATACTTTCCAGTGATTGTGTGAGCCTCCGAGGAAAAATACCTAAAGGTTTGCTAATTCATCCACAGCTTGATGTATTGTTGCTACCCATGGCGTTACTTGATGCAACGACGTGAAGAGTTTTGTGAGCCGTTTGGATTCTTTATCTTTTAAGCTCCATTCACACGGACGCTGGCATATGGATTTCACACCTGTTCCCTACTTCAACTACGGGTATGATCACAAGTCGATCGCGATACATTTTTGTGATAGAAAGTAGATCTTACCCGAGTGAAAATAAAATATGGCCCTACGACGGGCGAGCACCAAAAGTGATTGAAACATAGTTTCCGGGCATGTGAAGGGCATCAGAAGGCCGGTTGCAGGACAGTACGCCCATACACCACACACACACATAACGAAATCTATATAGAGATATTTTCACACACCCTAATGCAAGTGTGTTCCTCTCAGACGCATACATAAACGAACGATCGTAGCCTCCTCCTTCTCTTTATATTAAAGGCCGACAACCGGCAAAACTATAGGTCAAATTGGCGCAATTTAACTACTCAAAAAAGAAATCATTTTGGACGGAAAGTGTAAGCTTCGCTCCCCAACAAAACATGTGCGCCAGTGCTCATATCTTCGAATTCGAACATTTCAATAAACGCATTGCTTTGTTTTATTTGTTTCGACTGTTTTTACTTCGAGCGGCACCAAATATTTCACATACAACAAACCGCCGACGACTGGCGAGCCTGTTCCTCTTTCGCATCGATAAATCGAAAGGACCATTCATTGTACACAGCGAAAATGGTCCAGTCCCCATAAAATAAATTCAACAATACATTCGGGGCAGATTATTTTTTTGGCTCAAATAAGCCATGGGATGCCCGCGTGTACAGCTTAGTTCTTGGCCATTTAAACTTTTTGGTCAAGCTAGGCCGTCGTGAAGCCGTATGTGCCCCCACTAAAAATTGGTGAAAATTCGACGGCCATAATATCCCCCTTAAAAAGCCAAGCGGCCGTTATTCGCCCGCCGTAAGCCCATTTTTTCATTTTTACTCGGGTATGTAGTTGGCCATCCATGCTGAAGGGTGTGAGAGTGGACTAGCCTTGTGCTGCGGGAAAAATATTTTGGTGCACGCCGGTAATTTCAGTGGCGCCCTCAAGTCGCGCCGTAACCAACGATCGAACTGATCCTTAAGCTCTAAATCTTCTTCTTCTTCTTTCTTTGATCCGTTAGCTGGCGGTCCGAGGAAAAATACTAAGTATGTACTACTTGTAGTAATTAATAAATGGCATCGATGCGTTTAAAATCTAAGTTTTGAAGCTATGAACTCCACAATATGTAGAACCAATGCCTGGAAGATTGGCTTAACAGCTTATAAAATGCATCCATCGACTGTAAAATGGATTTCTTGATAACAATAAAAATATTTCGTCCGATTTTTTGAACAACCGCCCGTATAACTGATTCAATGACAGTTTTGAACCTCCTCATGGTTTCAAACAGAAATGCACAAACATTTTATTAGTTTACTAGCAAACACATTTTAAGAACCGAAAATTGTCAAATAAAATCCTCGACCCTTTTTGTTAATATCTGAGGATTATTTTACTTTTGTTAAAACGCATCAAAAGCCGGTTTTTTCATTTCATTTAATTCCCAGAATACCCTCTTATAAATCCCAACTTTAACGCTTTTCATACCCGAAAGTAATAATCTCCCTTCGCCATCCTGATCACATATAACATTCGTTTATTGATATTAAACTCCTTCTCATCTTTCAACTGCGACTCAACAAAAATTTTATATCTTCAAAGAGTGCATCCCTTGACGGTGATAGTTGCACATATAACAGCATAAATCATAACAGCAGAAGTCCCTTAAAATTTTATAACTCATAAAAAATAGAACTTCACTTTCCCAGCTCCTGTTTTGATACAAACAAAAAATTGAAGACTCACACAGAAAAATTCCCAGTAGTCACCGCCGTCGTCCCGCTCCCAAAGCCTTTTACGATCTTGGAGCATATCAAAGCCAGAAAAGGGCCGTCTTTAAGCGATCTGAAAACCCTGCACCGGGAGCAGCATCTGCGCCTTACATTTCACATAACCTGAATTGACTGCTCCGTTTGAGATTCTAGGGATTATGGCTATGGCTTTGTCTATTTATAAAACAACACAAAATCTTAAGACGCTGTATTATTTTTTTTTTTGGTTGTGTATTTGCAGGATCACGTTTGAGAAGACCAAGAAACCCGACACGGGGACGTACGCGTGCCGATCGGATCTGGATCGCTGGTCAAATTTAACACTGGCAGTCGTCCCAGACCGGGATGTGTCGCCTAGTTTTGGCGCTAACGTACAAGTGCTGTCACAGATAAATGGAAACTTCAGCGAAGCTAATAACAAACATGACATTGAACATCCAAGTCAAGGGCACGAGAAGGACGCGGTAAGTTTTTGCACACATTTTATTTTGGAGTCAGATTTCGCAATTCAGTAGTTCATTTATATTTATGTAATTCTTGGTTTGGTGAATTTTTCTTAAAAAATGTGCACTTTCTTAACCGAAAACTTAGGAATTTTAAAAAATTGAAGGTTAGTCTTTGTTTGATACTGAATGACCTTTAAAAGTGTTTCATCTGTAGATAAGGATGTTACCATCGGTATTCGTTATTAAAGGTACTTGTACCATGTGGCTTGTCTTATGACTTTACTGTCAATGAAGTCAAAGAAATGTCAAATGACATTTGTTTTTGACATGTCATACGACTATCTGTCAAAATTTGCTTTGAATATTTCTGATTTGACTTGTGAAAATTAAGTGTGAACACAATACGAAGTAAGATGGACTATCCAACTCGTAATTTTGACAGAAAAGTCATATGACCAATTCATTCTGGTTATTCTGGCCAGGTTGAAAAGCATGGGAGCCAATCCATCTCCTTGTCTAAGTCCTTGTCGTACTTCGAACTCCTGTGTTATAACATTTTGGATCCTTACTTTCGCCAGTGAGCTATTTGTTGCGCATTTGATCAGTTGGACCAGCTTTGCGGGGACTCCTAATTCCGATAAAATCTCGAATAGCCTCACTCTATTGAGTCACGTGCCTGTTGAAAGTCGACAAATATCTGGTATATGTCTATATTCCTTTCACAGGATTTCTCCAGAATTTACCTTAAGGTCAGCAGTTGGTCCGATGTTGACCTGTTTGTCCTAAAACCAGCTTGATATTCTCCTATAAGGCCTCCCGCTATAGGTTCTAGTTTTTGTTTCACAAGGAATGTGAAGATTTTGTGCTGGTACTGAGGAGTGAAATGCCTCTGTAGTTTTTGCAGGTTGATTTATCTCCATAATATAATCGCTTTCTTCCAGTCATCTGGTATAACTTCTTCTTCCCAGATGGTGCATATGAGACGATTTGTTACTGTTTTGCCTTTTTACAGCTTCCCGTACTTCATTTAGTATTGATGGTTCTATTGAGTTGTTATTATCTTGGGGAATTACAAATTCCTCTGTCTGTGCTTTCTCTTTTAGTATGGCGATAGGATTCAATGGGTTCTGAAAATACTCTCTCCAGCTTTCCTTTATCCAATCAGGATCTGCCAACAAGTTCCCATCGCTCCACGTTTGATGTTTATAAAAGTGAAAATTTCCAATGTGAACTACATTCTCAGCTATTTGTCACTTTAGGTCATAGAATCGCTTTGCTGACAAAAATGAGAACTCAAAATGAGAAGACCCGATGAGAATGAGAATGAAAAGACTTTTCATGTCTTCACTTTCTCATAGTTACAGAATTACCATTCAGGATCCAAACTGGCGCTATATTTTGAGAATAAATTGAAATGAAAATGTGGTTAAGCGGTTAAGCCATTCAGCGCAAAGATAACACACTAGAAATATCACGTGGTAGTTGTTAAAGTTTGATCTGCAATAATATAGAGCTTATTGAGCCTCAAATGGGGATTGCAAGTGGCTCATAATTGATTGATAAAAGTCAGTGAGGGATTCGGACAATGCAGATCTTTGATTTCACGCTAACTTTCTCTAGGACTGAAAAAACAGACTTTTCCTAGCATTGAAAAGTGGCCTCCGCTGCAAATTTTTTTGTTTTCTGAATTTCATTTCTGGACTCTCAAATTTTTTGAAATCCGTGGTTAATAATGGGTCATTATTCAGCATTCTTCCAAGCATCCCGTATAATCTTACACTTGACGAAATTTTCACGTAGACTCGTTTGAAGAGGAAACAGGCCTTCTACTGATATTCCATAGGGCTCGATTACATTGAGTGTCAACTCGCTACTAGATAACGAGTTCAGATACTCGCAGCTAGCTCACAAGCAACTATGATGACACACGGCTAGTTTACTAGCGAACAAGCCCGTACGCCAGAGTAACGAGTAAAGTAGCTTTCTCGGCCAGATTATTATCTCCTAGTTAGCTAGTGAACATGATGATAATGGGCTAGTTTATAAGAAGCTAGGGAATTCGACGGCAAGTAGCTTGTAAACTCGCTCAATGTAATCGTCAATCTATTCGTATGGAAGTACTCTTCAAATTACTACATAAGAACTCAGATCCATTTTAATTTGGGTTTTTTCTGAAAAAAAAGAAGAAAGTTTTAGGTCGAATGGAGGCGATTCACGGGTAGTTGCTGTACAATTTTGTTGCTTTTTCGCGAAGGACGCGGTTCCCTGAACTTGGATTAAAGTAAAGTAACTTCGGCCGTATGTGCCCGATGGGTGCAAATGTTATAATTTCGGACGAATATACCATAGCCAATAGAAAATCGTTCGAATCGCTTGACAAGACTGTAGGTTACTACACCATGCGATATTAATTAATACACGTTTTATGTATTATTATATGAGTTATTTATTCACTTATATATTTGTGTATTGTACAAAACTACTACGTATTAGATATCTAATATTTATATATTCTCTTACGTCACTTGTATTTTATTATTATTACAATATATGTCAAAGCGCGGACTTCGGATTTTTAAGTGAATAAAGGAGATGCCGGAAATTGGCTCGATCGAGGGACTGATCGTCTTGATCGTGCCGGAAGCTGCTGTGTGACATTGCGTCATATTTAGTATGTAATTACAATTTACGCGGTCACCACATGGCTTTGCTAGATTTCCAAAGAAAAACCAACCAATTGGAAGCGCTCTGACACTACTTTCTCTGGAATTTCGCTCAACTCTGCTTGTTATACCTCGACCAACGCCTGCAAATGTGCTTAACGCATACTTGAAAACATCGTATCTATGGAAGAGTTTTGAAAAAAAAAATCACGCTCCATCTTTCTTTGCGGTGGTAGGATTTGCGGCTGTCACTGCAAATGGGAAAAGTGATTTTAAGATTCCCAACTGTTTTGGCGCACGCCGTATTATTGGCTTATGTGGGCAGCGAGGCGCACCGGCTTCCAGAAAGTAGTTAATAAACTGAATTCGTCTAAAACATTCTTCTGGTCTTATTTGTATTAAAACATAATTAAAAGTTATCTCGATTTTGAGATAATGTCTTAAGTTTAGGACTCGACTTATAACTATTTATATAATCTGTATATCTTATTCGGCACCCTTGGCTCTGTGCCTGTTAGTCTAGCACACTAATAAAGTAGAGCACATCGCGAATGCACCTATTGTAGAGTCCACGGAAATAATTGACAGTACGTAGTCCGAAAGGTAAAAATGCACCTGTGTACCTTTTTGGCATCAGGACGTGGCACTAGATGATAACAGCTGAACCCTAATATATATTATTATTTACGTTTTCTTCATAGCTATACTTTCTATTTTTCGTAGTTACTTTGGCGTTTCTTTGTCCGTTTTGTCGATGGTACGTATTTATTAGAAAAAACCAAAAAAATTAGTTAAAAAAGTGCATCATATCAAAAAACGAAATTTGACACAAATTAATGAAAGTTCGCCCTTGAATTGATTGAAAATTTGAAGATTTTTAAATTATTAACAATTTAAAAAAAAAAAAAACTATAAAACCATCTTAACATTTTAGCACAACAACTTTGACCCTGATGATATCGGTGACGATACCCATATCGGCGACGACACCCATTTCGATGATGGCAAAACAGAAAACATCAAAGGATCTCCGCCAACATGGAAGAACGAGAGCACCCTAACCCATACACTAGCGAAACCTTCTGGCAGTTTTATAAAGCTTTCTTGTGCACCATTAGGCAATCCAAAGCCGAATATAACTTGGACAAAGAACGACAAACCGATAGTTAGAACGATTGGGAAAGTCGCCATGAAGAAATGGACAATCCAAATGGAAGATGTAATTTCAGATGATTCTGGACAATATAAGTGCATAGTTTGCAATACCTACGGCTGTATAGAGCATACAACGAAACTTTTCATTCAAGGTGAGTTTAACTTAACATTAGTAGAATTCAATACATTTAAAAAAATCAAAAATCAAATCCCAAAATCAAATACCAAATGATGAAATAACAGATAGACTACGAACACGTCCGATTATAAAAGAAGGATATCCAAAAAATTTAACCGTTGTTGAGAACTCGACTGCAGTTTTTGAATGTAAGATGATAGCTGATCTAGAGCCCTATGTTGTTTGGGTATCTTACTCAACTGCCAATGAGTCGATAGCGACTTTAGAAGATTCAGCTGCGACATTTTTGCATAAAAATTCAAGTGAAGCTAAGAGTTCTCCGGTCATACGAAAACTTCAGGTATTCTAGAGCTATATTAAATATGGGTAGTGGTTACTTTCTACTTGGTGATGGAATATTTGTTTATAATATTATGAAATAATGTAGCTTGTAAGGACTATTAAATAAAATCTATATATGACACCGAAATAGTCGCTAAAGCTGGTCATCGGATCGGTGGATCGCGTTCGAACTCGAAAATTTAAATACTCGATCGAACTCGACCCACAGTTTTCTGTAATGGATCACCAATTAGCGATTCTAATTTGTTTTTTACTTCCATAGCACACTTCTTCTATATATGTTTTCCAATTATCTTTTTTATCTATAAACAAAGTTTTCTATATACGTTTTATAAAATAATTCTTTAATCTTCTATTATGGTGTTGGTAACTAGATCTTTCCTTTTATTACTCTCCTTTTCAGATCGTGTTAATCACAAACCAATAATTTTACATCATCCTAAAAATCTTACACTAGCCGTTGGTGAAAATGGTAAATTTAATTGTTCAATACTATCTGATCTTCATCACGCCGTAGGATGGTCATTTAAGCACTGTCCAAAAACTATTTGTCCAATTGGAGATAATTCTACAGTTATAAAGGTGATGGCTGCATGAAAATATTATTTTTTCGGATAATTTTTTTTCTCAAAACTTTTATTGATTATATATTTTGGTACTAATTTTTTATTTTATTATGAAAATGTAGACTGATCCGGAACGGTCTGATATTCTAACATTAGAGAATGTATCGTATGATGATGAAGGATGGTACACGTGTGTAGCTGCAAACAGTTTGGGACATACAAAAGCTAGTGCTTATTTACATGTTGTTGATGGTAAGTATTCGGTTTGTTCAGTTAAAGATGTGTTTGATACTTTTTAGACTTTTAAGATGCTTTGTATTTTGTGCATATATATTAGGGTGGTTCTTAAATGAGGGTAAAACTCATTTCTTGGCCAGTACAAGCTTGAAACCAGCTGTAAACATAAATTTTGACTACACAGAAAAAAAATATGATTATGAGCTCCAAAAGTTCTTTGTAGTCGTCTCGCGGTTGAAACTTCTCAAGTTGATTTTTAACAAACTCAATGCAATTTGATGAAGCATTGGTCACGTTTTTATGAACTAAGGCTTCAAATACGGCGCTTTTGAAATTACTGTGAATAATCGAGTTCCACAAACCTTTAAATCTCTTAAATATTAAGATGTCAGGCCGTGTTGAACCTCCTATTAACTTTCTAACGACTGCCTCAATCATAATTTCGAAGATATGATGATGGCAAGCCAACCAAAGCATTTATTTTTTCATCTTTTGCTCTACAAGGACACATTATCCACTATGTATCCCAGTATCTACTGAAGTTGCATCAAAACTCATACTTTACCTGCTCTGCAATAAAATTGGATTCTAGTATTTCATTAACAGCACAAACTATTTCCTCCCCTGTTCCCGACTGAAGTTTAGAACGGAAAGTTTCTGATCAATGACTTTTCCGGATACGATAATAGGCAACCTATCTGCCTTTCACTGCATAAAATGTCTTCTAGGATTTTTCATTTTTCCGTCCCAGTTCACAGTCAAAGGAACCTCGGCTGAAAATTCGCTTTTTAAATCTTGAGCCCCCTTTTCTTTCCTTTTAATTCTAAGGCGCCGAATAGAAGATTTGTTCACATTATTTTCGGAAGGATCACATCCTATACGCTATACTTATTCTAAGAATTCTAGGAGGGCCTTACCGATGGAGCACTGAGATAAGTAGTCATCTGGTAAGGGGTACCCCTTTTTTTCTTGGTGTTAGATGAGCCCTTATTATAAGGAAGGCAGATGGTAAGGTGTAATCCAGAATTAGACCGAAACAAGTTAGAATTTGCCCGATAACTCATTTGTTTTCGTATTTTTGTAATACCCCAGTGGACTTGGAAGCTTACACAAGTACTGACTAAGAGTACTTACTAGTAAAGGGTAGGCCTATGCCTCGTTCAAGAAGCCTAAACCAGAGAAAATAGACTGCAATGAAAAAAAAATTTATACAAATAAAATTAGGTAAATCCAAATATGTGCAACTACGTCATTCTATAGCTTGGCATGAGTTATAACTCATAGTGACACTGATTGAGAATATAAATTGGCAAAACTTCATTCTCATTGCGCATGGAAAACGCGATTTTAAGCGATTCTTCTTGCATTCGAAAATTTATCTTCTTTATTTTTCTAGATTTTAAAATTAAACACAAATGAACCCCCTTAACATGCCAGTCATGTTGGTTTTTATGATACTTTGTTTTATTACCCTTTTATTACCTCAGATAATTACCGTGTTTTACCAACCCATAAAACACACTTATAAAAATGCCGCAAAAACTAAAAAAACAAAAATTATTGGAGATATAAATACTTTAAATTATTGCACATATTCATCAGCCAATCTGGATTCGTTATTCAACTGAAAGTGTGCTGTGAAAGAGGGTAATAAAATAATAGTAGCCGTTCGACATAAAATCTGATTTGCTTTCAATAATTTTTTTAGAAAAAATTTAATATCAGAAAAAAAATTACCAATGCACATTCTTCGAATTGTTGTTTTTGTAGTTACTAGAGCCACTTAAATAAAATATCCGAATTCTGTGTACCTGGTTTCCAAAGTAGGGGGTGCTAATAGCTCAAAGGAGTTACGCGGATGATGCTATCTTTTTGACTTTTTGAACTCATTTTTTAATCCCCATTCGAGCACGTCCGCAACACTCCAATGAAATTGTCCAAGCGGTAAAAGAGAGTGTTGTCGATAATCCAAATGCATCGCATCGCCACTAATCTCAGGAGTTAAACGTTAGTGGGACGACTCTAATGAGGATTATAAAGCAATATCTTCATCTCTTCCCATACCAAGTGGGACTTACTCAAAGATTGTTGCAAGCCGCATAAAATTTTATTCGACCATCTCCCCCATAGCAAAAGATAGAGAGCTTCCTGCTGGTAGTTTTGGAGATTGAGAAAAAATAAAAATATTAAGCTAGAGCTACCATCGTTCTTTCCGGTTGTTGTTTTCACTACACTGCAACATTGTCAGTTCTTTTATGTTCTCTCAAATCTCACCAAACACTGATCAACATCTGTATTAGTTCACACCAGCTTTTTCGACATATTTTGAATCTTCAACTAGGTGCTTTTTCGTTATCGTTTTAAATGAAGTCTGACTCGATGACAATAGCATTTCAATAGCTCGACTTTCATATTACTCTTAGAAATAAATAAAATAAAGCAAGATAAAAACAAAGTAATAACCTCTTTTCTTTCCAGAATTATTTGACAACGCTGTACCAATATCGTCACCTATAAAAAACAATTCAATATGGATAAGTGTAGTTGCATTCCTTGTCGGATTTTCTTTCCTATTTGGAACAATCCTAATGGTGTTCATATCGCGCAAGCTAAAACAAGAAAAACTAATGAAACATCGAATGGAAACAGTTCACCAATGGACCAAAAAAGTCATCATCTACAAACCATCCACAGATCCGAGCAGTCCAGAAACAATGGTGATGCCGATCATCAAAATTGAAAAACAAAGAACGACGCTCCTTCAAAGCAGCAATACAGATCCTGCACCATTTAATGAATACGAATTCCCACTAGATTCAAATTGGGAAATACCAAGAAATCATTTAACATTAGGAGCCACACTTGGCGAAGGTGCATTTGGTCGCGTTGTCATGGCTGAAGCAACTGGATTGGCAAAGAATCAAGGTAGTTGCATAGTCGCTGTTAAGATGGTTAAGGAAGGTCATACAGATGCTGATATGGCAAGTTTGGTGCGAGAGATGGAAGTGATGAAGATGATTGGAAAACATATCAATATTATTAATTTGCTGGGATGCTGCAGTCAAGATGGTCCACTTTATGTGATTGTCGAGTATGCTCCGCATGGAAACCTTAAGGACTTCTTGAAGAAAAACCGACCAACGAGTGAGTTTGAAGCGTTTACTTTCGATGAGAAGGAAAGAAGATCACTGACACAAAAGGATCTTATTTCATTCGCATTCCAAGTCGCAAGAGGGATGGAGTACTTGGCTTCAAGAAGGGTAGGTTCAATATCTCAAGTTCAATTCATGTTTTGTTTCCACTGTTTTCACGTCATACTAATTTTAATTCAATTTCAGTGTATACATCGCGATTTGGCTGCAAGAAATGTTTTAGTAAGCGATGACTACATAATAAAAATTGCTGATTTTGGATTGGCACGAGATATTCAAGATACTGATTACTACAGAAAAAATACAAATGGCAGATTACCAATAAAGTGGATGGCGCCAGAATCTTTGCAAGATAAATTTTATGATACACAAAGTGATGTGTAAGTACATTTAACATAGACTCATATGTAAGGATAATTGAATGTAGAATCATTGCTATTTTAGGTGGTCTTATGGAGTACTGCTGTGGGAAATTATGACCTATGGGGAGCAGCCGTATCCTTCTGTTATGTCTGCGGAGGAATTGTATAACTACTTAATGTCAGGACAGAGAATGGAAAAGCCTCCACGATGTTCTTTAAATATGTAAGGGTTTTTTTTTATATTTTGTTTTTAAAATTACCCATATTTAGTCATGTGCTCACAGACATTGTTACGGATATAAGACCTGTTAGAAAAGATTTAAACTTTTCAAACTCAGCTTGAGTATTCTTTCAAAATTAAACACAGCCAATTTTACACTATTTATAAATAAATTTAACTTTAAATAAATAATAAAATACATCCGTAATTTCGAAGACAAATGCCCTAAACGTGAGGAGACAGTTAAAAACGTTGTGAAGCCGAGGCGAGAACTGTGAAGGCGAGCACCCTGCGAATTGTGGAGGCTGCCTAAACTTTCAAGCTTACATAAGAGAAAAGAACTGAATAAGAGCCGTCTAAATCAAGCCAGGGAATCGCGATCTTCAACAAGGACTTACCATAGCTCTGCAGGAGTGCGCCGACTCACATGCAAAGGTGGTGCCCCGTAATAGGCTGAAGTAAAAATTCCTGTCGACTCTTACACTTCACCTGTTCAGGTTAAGAAGAAGCTGAGTGCAAGGTCTGAAAGAGCATTCCCACAGTTCTGAAAACAGAAAGAAACTCCTTCATTTATAGTCCAGTCAAATTAGGGTTTCACCTCGGAATTTGAGGTAATAAGCTGAAAATTGGCATGAAGCTTTGTTTTGGCATTTTACATGATGTGTCAAAAGTCACATAATAATCTCGTGTCCGCGTCTTGAGATATTAGAGGTCAAAGGTCACAAAAATCAGTTTTTCGCAAATATCTCGTAAATTATCGGCTTTACGCAAATTTTGGTTGAGTAAACTTTGTTCATTAGACAAATCTGCATAAAACTGTCTTGTACAGAATTTACGTAGAATCAATAGTTTTCGAGATATGGGGCTGAGAAAACTCGAGCATCGCGCTGCATTCTTTTCCTCACCACCTTGGAAGTAGAACTCAAGCAGCCTTTTTGCATGGTATCCCCAGTAGGCCTAGTTCATAGGTTACAGGTTATGAAATTATTTTATTGATTATCTCTCTAACTCTTCTATTTCCACTTCTTTCATATTGCCATCTTCATCTGTAATCATCTCAGAAGAGAATAATGAAAGGTGGTCGGCGTTATCATCGTTCAACTCAGGGTTAATGGGTGTATCCTCGGACATTGAATTGAGACACGACGGGTCCCGACAAGACCCATACGCTACGGAACATAACAATTTCACTTTTCTGCATTTACTTGTCAAATTACAGTTTGACCTTGGAATGAGAGGTAATAAGCTGAAAATTGGCATGAACCTTTGTTTTGGCTTTCTAAACGATGTGTCAAAAGTCTCATATAATCAGGTTCATGCCAATTTTCAGCTTATTACCTCAAATTCCGAGGTTGACCCCTTTTTTTGCCTTATTTGACTGGACTATTATGGGAATATGCAGCCAGAATGAGATGCCTCAGCACACTAGTTCGCGAAAAAGCAAGGAATGGTGTAAACACTTGGAACAAAAAGGAGTTATTAAAAATAAAATCTTCAACGAAGTCTCTAGATTAACCGGTGAAAGGAAGTCCGGCGTCCTTACCTCGCCTCTGGTGGTTAAAGGAACAACAATTTCTGAGCAAGTATTGGAATTACGAAATGTCTGTGACAGGTCGAAATCCAGCAACGACAGCCTAGAAGCCAACGAAGAGGAGCTGATATCCATGTTTTATTTGGAGGCTCCTTCCTCAATGCTTAACCGAATGGAAAACCCGGTGGACAGGAAATATTACTTCATCTCTCCATCTGAAATCGAAATGCTTATTGGGTCTTCTAAAAAAAGATCTGCGGTAATTACAAAATTTCAAACTTCCTCCTAAAAAAATCGGGAAGACCGTATCCAAGTATCTGTTGAGTATTCTCAATAACTGCATGCGCAAGTTCTACTTCCCAAAGGGCGTGGAAGGAGGGAAAGATTCCTAAAGCCAGGAGAGCTAAAACTAAAACGATGACCTCAGGACGACATCCTTCCTATCGAATGTGCGAAAACTTCTTGAAAAGATTGTCTTAAGGAACTTAGAGGGCTTCTGGTCGGATAATGAGATAGTTCCAAAGTTCCAAGTTGGATTTGAAAGACAGCACTCTAAAAACACGCGCTGCTTTATTTGCAGGAGAACATTATTAAAAATTTAAGAATTAAAAAATGTACGATCTAAAAAAAATGTCTAATGTATGATCTAAAAAAAGCTTTTGATGGAGTTTGGGACCAGAGAACAGCCAGAAATGCCAAAATGATATATATTTTTCTCATAAATAGAACCGCTTTTATCCAGCTTGGTGAGATCTCGTCAGCGCAAATCTCAATGAACTCTGAAGTCCCGCAGGCGTCTATTCTGGCACCCCAACTCTTCAATATTTTCGTCTGCCACGACGTACACAGACATCTTCACATAATCATCCTCTTCCAACCAATATGCAGACAAAACCCTAATTTCGGTTTGCATGGACCCAGTAATAGATTCCTATTTGGCAACATACCAAAAAATCCAACTACCATTTAGTTTTGGTAGCATTTAAATGAATACCTCTTTCGAAAACGCGATGACGGCATTAGTATCTATCATTCCTTAGAAATATTGGGTATCGTAACGTAATTTATCCTCGAACAATAAAAATCTCTCTATTTGCTACCCTTTAGAAACTCATCTTACTTTTTTATTACCCACTTTAAACCTATCATCACATATATTTAATCATATTTTCAATTTCAGTTACATGCTAATGCGACAATGTTGGAATTTTGATGCGCATGCTCGTCCAACATTTACAGAAATTGTTGAGAATTTAGATAAAATTCTAACAGCAACAGCAAATGCTAACGAAGAATATTTAGACTTAGGTGTGCCATTGCTAGAGACACCACCATCTAGTGATGAGGAATCAGATACGGATACATTACGAGAAACAACGCTACTAAGATACAAATCATAATAACAAAAGTTACTAAATTTTTTTTATGATTGTTTTTTTTTTTTCGTTTCTGTATAATTATTATTAATCATATTTGTCATAAAATTTTTATTATTATTTTTCTTTATTTTTTTTTTAAAGTGCATTTTTTTATTCATCAAGAAAAAAATTATATTAATTTAATTTTTTTGGTTTTTAGATTTTGTTTTATTATTATTTTTGTAATCTTCAAGAAAAATTTAAGATGTAAAGTTTTATAAGACTGTTAACGTGTTTTTTATGTAAGAATTGTATTATTGAAATTCAAAAAACAAAAAAAAACAAAAACGGATTTTTTAAGTTATTTTATTTTTATGTATTTTGCACGCTGTGAGAATCGTCATTGTATAAGTTAATAACGCGAAATATTTAAATTTCACATTTACATTCAAATTAAAATGAAATTAATTGTAATATTTTTTTTAAATAAAAGGAAACTATTTTACACTTGAATCTCAGATGTTATAAAGTTTAGAAATTGTAATTCAAAATCTTTAATGCCTATGAAGGGCAGCACACAGTCGTAATTTTGAGATAGTACTGTTCTACTTTTTAAAATTTGAGAAAGTTTAAAAACACCATTTAAAATATAAATGTAAAAACAAAATCATTTACTAAATACAGATTCCGATTACATAAAATAATTGAAAATATCTTCTAAAAATACATTATAAACTAGAGGTGGATAACTATGGATAGTACTATCGGTACTATCGATGGTTTTCTACGATCGAGCACTATCGATGATTTCTTTTTACTAACGATAGTAAAGTCGCATATGAGGCATTCTTTTATAAATTGAACAGTTTTATTAATCAAAATTTTTGACTTGTTTCACATTTTTTACGCAATTCCTATACAAAATAAGCGGACCCGTTTTTTTGCCTTTTTATGTGTTGGTCAATATTATCAAAAATAAGGAGGGTGAGTAAAGTTTACGCCTTTTTCAAATCGCTATAACTCCGGCTCTATTCATCTAGATCTTTATTATACACTAGCTGAAACGCGGTGCAGCCATTTGGTCGACGCTTTCACTTCACATAAATTGTATTTCCAGTTGCCCTAGATAAAACTTTTCGAACACTGCCTGCCTGCCATTTCCTTACGGGATAATATCTCCCCTTTTGTAAGTCTTTATTGGCTGGTGCCCCATATCGTTTTAGGATCACAGCCCCGCCTGTAACGGCAGTAGAGGAAGCATGTCTTCTCAGAGTTACTTCCCCAACGTTTCGCCAACAGCATCACCTTCTTTGGAGGCTATTTAGTTGTTTGTATTGCATAGTTGGGCATTAGAGCTTGCCCAGCCAGGAAAGGTTGAGATGGTGGAGATTTTCAGCTTCTCGTTAAAAAATGCTCTTCCTACCATCAGCCCAAAATTGCAGCATTCAGCATCCTGACAACGTCATCTCTGAGAAGTTTATGCGGTCCACTGGGTAGAGTATTCTGCACTCCTACACACTTAGGATTATCTTTTGGACCCCTATTCTTTTCAATATAATGGCAGTGGGGTCTTCTGCTGCTGCCGGGAAGTACCCGATTACAAAAAGGCTGCACGGCAGCTTGTTCCCATCTACAGGACAAGGCTTACTCGTTCCAGGGCTTAAGGCGGCCCATCATAGGGGGCGCACCGACCCTAAGCCAATTCGTCTATCGCCTCCAAAGATTTTCTTGCACGGTAACTAGTTGGTTCGTGGTCAGGAGAGTCTCCGGGTTATTAGTCGCAAACACGCCCATTCGGACACTTTGTGTTATTTGACAGAAGGTCGACTTTGGTGTCGCTCTAGACTTCATTACGGGTGCGTCTGACTTTTCTGAAGGCTTTTCAAACCGTATGACCAAAGCCTTCGCCCTTTATTATGCCCTGGAGGATCTAACCCTCTTCTTATTAAGAAAATTTCTCGGGGGCCACGCAGACCCTACCAGCCTCTACACGGCAGTAGCCAGCTTCTAGATATTGCGTAAATCGTTTTCGGGCTGCGCCACCTCGTCTTCTGAAAGCGGTCGTTTTTTCGAGTGGCCTCTCCGATTAGGTACCGTTACTTCTGCAGGAGATCTCCCAATGATAGAATGATCTCAACGTACTTCATCCCTGGGTTTACGGGCTCAGACTGCCCTCCCTGAAGAATAATCCTGTAAACTCTCCTTCACTAGGACCACATTCGGCACCTTGATGCATGGAACCAAAAATATCTAACTGGCCTTGTTGAGCAAACTCAGCACATTGCACTTTCAAGGGGCGCAATTTTACAAAACAAAAGTGAAAAAGGGCCTGGAGGCATGGACCTTCATTTTTATATATTAAAGGAACTCCACAGAGTGTTTCTGTCTTTTTCCATTGTCCTTCACTGCGATCAAAAATGAGCAGCTGATGGGGGCGCAATATTGCACACTGCACCGGGCGCAAAAGATCGAAAACCCGGCCCTGGGGGTCATCTATCACAAAAAACTCTCAATTAGTCATTTCATATAACCAAATCACCAAATCGATTATACACAAAACAATATAATTTGTATATATTAGTGCGGGGAAATTAGCAAAAAAAAACGCACGAAAAGAGACAAAACTCCAAAAAGGCTGAAAATTTGTCCACAGCTTGAAATGACTTGAAAGGACTTGAAATTGAAGTGAAAGTGACAATATTATCGAAAACATAAGCGTGTGATAAGAGACTATCGATAGTCTATCGATGTTTTGGTGAAAACTATCGGTGACTATCGAAGGGGTCGACTATCGATAGTTATCCACCTCTATTATAAACACTCATATTCGTTAGCACTTATAAATTAACAATAAATTTGTATCACTCTAATTCGACACCTAAAACTATGAACAAATAAAATATTTAACTACGAGATGCGAAAAACGCACATACATACTATATATATTTTTTTAAAATAAAAGTACAATTTGCAAACCATACCTAGAAAGGCTAGTCATGAGACAAGATATTGACTTGCAGAAATTAATCAATTTAGCTTTTAAGCCCAAAACTACATTACATCACAAATTAACTATAACTACCCACAAATAAATAACACAAACAAAACAAAATATTAATCATAAGAAGAGAATATTGTAAATACAATAATTAAGTTACTAGACATCCTTTCGTAAGAGGTCTATTATAAGACTAAGTGTACCATATACAAATATAACAATCCAACAAAAACTAGATGAACTAGAAAGTCTCTCTCTCATAATTTCATTATTTTGTATATTTATAATTATTAAAAGCAAACAAACAAACAAATAACAAAACAATCTTTTTACCAAAGCAATAAAATGCTGCAACTTAGCACACTAAGGTCTGTCTGTAATAAAACAGAATTTTAAGTTAAGGACAAAAATTGTTGTAGTTTTATGATTTATAGCTGTGTCGGTGTAGGACATAGAATTTGTACAGTTAGTTTGTAATATTATTTATAAAATTGTACGTTTCATTTTCGGCCTGCAATCAATCAAGACGCAAAGCAAAATTGTAAATTTTTACATTAAATAATTTTAAAATAAAGATGTTGTAAGAAAAATATTTGTTGTTGTTTTTTAGATCATGGCAACTTTTTTCTAAGAATTTAACAAGGCTCAAAAAGTCATCTAAAAGCATAATGAAAGAATATTCTTTCTTATCTTTATATGATAAACTAAGCTTAGAGATCATCCTTTGTACCATGAGTCTGTCGAATGTTAAGACTTTTAAGCCCGCTACACACTATCGTCGTTTTACTCCGCGTTCGTCGAACAGCGTTGTCCGAACGACGAACGACGTACGCCTCTATTCTATACACATTACTCGTCGTTAAGTTCGCGTAGTATAATGAACGAAAATAATTTGTTAGCAGTAGCGGCGGTTCTTGCTGGGAAAAATAGGAGGAAGGAAAAGAACGTGTATGGTGCAAACCCTGGTTATTAAAAAGAAATGAATTTTCGCATGTGAATATTTCAAATGAACTGTCGTTAGAGCCTGATGATTGGAGGAATTATTTAAGAATGAATGAAGACTGCTATAAGGAACTTTCAAAAGTGGTTACGCCTTTTATTCAAAAGCAAGATACTAAATTGAGGAAATCTATTTCTCCACCCGAACGACTCTCAGCCACTCGGCGCTTTCTTGCAACAGGAAGAAGCTCCAGTGACCTAAAATTTTCTGTTGTTATTTCTCCGCAAGCAGTTATCTCCTGAATTTTTTTTACTAAAACTTCATACGCCTTATTTCTTTCATCGCGGTTACTGTAATCACTACTATTTATTTTCCACAAACACGGTTGGCTTTTATAAAGTTGAATAAACTCGAAAAGAAATTCTCTTGAGCAATATCTCAGGTCCGCCATAATTTAAAATGTCAGTGCACATCTACTTCACTGTTTTATGACGAACGACGACGTCCAGTTTTCATACACACTATCGTCGTACAGCGTACAGCGTACAGCGAACGGAGAAAAATCAAAACGGATTTGATTTTTCGCTGTGGCGAAAAACACGGCGGCGTTGCCATCCACACTGCAATTTTTTATCGTCGTTCGTCGTACGGACAAAGCCGTTCGACGTACGCGGAGTAAAACGACGATAGTGTGTAGCGGGCTTTAGATTGTATCTAGGGCAGCTGGCTGAAGCAGCAACTTACATCTCTTAAGAAATCATCCGAGGCATGGATACGCTTGTTTGGCGATTTGGAATATGTGACTGACAGGTTATCTGCGCCCACTGAAATAGAAGGAAGGTCGGTACAGGTTTTGGTGGAGATATGGCAGTACTTTGTTTTTGATGCGTTAAATCCGATCCGAGTTTGATGCCGGGTTAAGAGAGCTGGACATGAGTTCACGGTCTAAGAGACAAGGTCTGGCACTTGTTTGTCTAACGTTGGCGTAAGAGTAACGCAGAGTACTGTCATCGGCGAAACTGTGGAGTTCGTTGGAGGGGATTGAGAGCAAATCGTTAATGAATATTAAAAAGAGAGCAGGTGAGAGGATCGATCCGTGGAGAATGCCGACCGAAATGGAGTGTGGGTTGGATTCAACGCCATCCAATACTACCTGGATTAAACCGCCAGAAAGAAAGCTCTCAATTCAGTTCCTTAGAACTGAGTGGATACCAATAGCTTGGAGTTTAGACAGCAGAGCGGGATGCCATACTTTGTCGAAAGGCTTTTTTGGTCTAAAGCCGTATGATTTCGCTGGAATCTAGATATTTTCTCAGCCTTCTATTAATTAATGTCTCTATTAATTAATGTCTCCATGATTTTTGAGAGAACAGAAGTAATTGCTATTGGGCGGTAGTTTAAAGGGTCGCTGGCTTCACATTTTTTGCGCAAAAAGGCTGAACATGAGCTAGTTTCCAAGAATTGGGTAAACTCCGGAGAAGTATGACAGGACAAAAAGTTCGCGCAGAGGTTTAGCCGAAGGTGAGGCACATTTTTTGAGCACCATAGGGGGAATATTATCAGGGACAGTGGATTTATTGACGCCAAGCTCTTGGAGACATTTATACACTTGTCGTGTCCTGAAAAACATTCCGTCCATTGAATGGGCGTTGCGATCGAGGACCGATGGTAACGTATCAGCTTCGGGTAGAATTAGAGGCGAACAGAGATGCCAATATATCGGCTTTCTGTTATCACATCCTTCCCACTAATGAATTTAGGGGTCGAGGAAGAGGTAAAATTCTTCTTGAGGGAAGTTACCAAGGACTAGAAGTTTTTGCTGCCAGCATTTGTGTTGAGAATCTTGTTTCTCAATTTGTCGTCAAATGACAGTTTAATTGTAGAATTACAGGAATTTCTTCCTTGGATTTCGGTCGTTTAATAGCTCTAGGAATTCATCTACAACAAGGCACCAGAGAAGTGGAGATAAAACTTCTCCCTTTGGACAACCTTTTGCTAGAGTGCCCTCCAGAGACCCTTCCACACGAGAGACTATTAGTTTGCGAATTCTCAGAATAGAGTCAATCTTGTTGCAGAAAGTGCTTCTTAGACAACGTCTACTTAGAGTCCTAGCTAGGATGTATTGTCGAAGGCTCCTTTGATATTGAGTAAAGCCGTCAGCGCAAATCCTTTGTTTAGTGCTGCGCATTTCAGCCTGAGCACCAGATTGTGCAGTACTGTCTCAGTAGACTTGCCCGCCTGGTACGCATGCTGATAGGAGCTTAGTGATTGGCTATGAAGATAAGGTTCCCTTATCGCCTTGTCGACAATTTTCTGCATTGTCTTCAAGGCAAAACATGAGAGACTTAGCGGTCTGACAGATTTAGCCTGAATTAGGTATAACGTGGGCATAGTTCCTCCAGATAGATGGGATATAACTATTTGTGAAAGAAGCCCTGAATATTTTGCATTATAAGGGAGTGACTAGGTCGCAGCTCTTCTGTAGCAGAATGGGATAGATCCCGTCTGCTTTAAGGAACTTGTATGGTTTGAACGATCCAATGGTCTCCCTTCGTAAATAAACACGGTGTTTGCTTCTGTACAGGCAGCTTCGGTCACTTTAGAGAGTGGGCCCGTTAGCCGTCGAGCAGAAATTGTATTCCCATTTGAATAAATGGTTGTGCTTGGGAAGTGTGTCTGGAGCAATATTATCAAGGTTGCTTCCCTAGATTGTGTGAAAGAGCCATCGGTTCTCCTAATAGATCCGAGATCTGTCTTCGATACTTTTGCAGAAATTCCCCCAGCTATTTCTTTTTTCTCGTCGAATCGACCTGTTATAGGTGTTTAGCGAGCTTTTGTAACACTCTTCTTGGTTGCATTGTATAGCTTCCTCGTAGCGGATCTTAAGTTGGAGAGCTCATTATTCCACCATGGACTTTTCCTGTTACACGTCCTTAACAGAACGGGGCAGTTATTGTTGAAAGCAAGAGTAACCGCCTCCGTAAGGAACTCCGCGGATAGTTCTACATCCATCGTAGATTTCATGTAGTGCATGGAACCCTTCAATACGCCACTGAGTTCGCTTCGAAAGTTTATCCAGTTCGTCCATCTAGGATTCCTATATATGCGCTTACTCTTTCCAAAGACTCATAAAGTGAATGTGCCTGTGGTCTGAGCACGATGGTTCTTCTGAGACTTTTAAGACTTTTGTATACCTCAGTCAAGATAGAATAGCAAATAGAGGAGATTTCTCCTCCGTCAATTTGCCATCGAGATTGTTGTCCAGGACCACTGTCGTGGTGATCCCAGCTAGCTTGTGCCAGTATGAGAGTTCTTGCTACTCGCTCCTTAGGTCTTAGTCCTACGGAACTTTATCATAAAATTGCCGTTTAGAGATAGAATAAATCTGCTTGTTACCAAAGGTCCTTGTTGAGTTTATATAGGTTAACGGCAATTTAGAGTACACTTTTGCATGAAAGACTAATTTTGGGATAAAAAGAACAATTTTCGTTTAAATAAAAATTCCAATTCCTACATCTACAATTTTATTGACCAGAATTCTACACAAATTTACAAAGTTTAAGATTTTGTCATAAAATATTATTACCCTCAAGCAGAGTAAAAAGGAAGGAAAAATTTATTTGCTAATTTTATCTCTTAAAATTGTTATTAAAAAGTTCCTAATTCTTAAAACTCGCAAATATCACAATATTACTTATCTAATATTTTTTTTACTTCATTCGGAATATTCTTAATTTTTATTTATATTTATTTTTATTTTCAATTAGAATTTTTCATTTGTATGTTTTGTTTGTTTTTATTTGTTTCTTGCAAAAATCTCAAATTTTAATTCGTGCTTCTAAATTATATATTTTTGGTATAGTAATTGTAGATTTGATAAGTTTATAATTTATCCTCATTCATTTTGTAAAATATATTTATAATTATAAAAAAATATTTTGGGATTGAATGTGTGAGATGAGTGTAGGTATACTTAAATTAAAGCGACTAGAATTATTGGAATTTTTTATCTAAATTGTAATTCTTAATAAATCTTGTTATATTTTGTAAATTGATGGATATATGTATCAAGCTATGAAGATGTTTAGTTGCTTTTTCTATAAATATTAATCGATTCTATTCAAGATTATTCTTATCCCCTGCTAGTTTCCGGATATATTTTCTTTGTGATCATAAATATATAAAGTGGCTAAAAGCTAGCTGCTTCGAAAATTTTATACTAAATTTATCGTTTATATATATTTGGCTGGTTGTTTAGTATAATTTTATGTTTTATACATATTCATCCAATGTTCTTGAGCGCTGGATATATTGTAGATAGTAACAGAATTGCTCTCTGCCTCCTTGATAAGCTTTTGTAGTAATAATACCTTGTGTTAAGTATTTCTTAATCATATGGCATTGTAGGTTGAGGAGATAACTTGATCCAAAGAGTTGACTCTTTTATATTTATCCTTAGATTTTCGCTTATGTATGTATATAAAACCACATCACTATCAGAATGAATATTTCCCTACTAAAGTTCTTGTAATCACTTGTGAATAATGAACCAACTTATTTCGTCCTTATCTCATATTGTGCACTACATATTATCAGTTTTATACCGAATTTAGTAAACGAATTTCAAATTACCAACTTTAATAATACAATTTAAAATAGTCTAAAAAAAATCAGTAATTAGGCAAACAAAATTTACATTGGCACTCGAGTTTGTCAATAGCAATGCCCAACCTCCTAACTAAATAAATAAAGTTCAAAACTTAGTATGTTTACATGAGCTTTGTTTATGTAATTGATTCCAAAAATATAGTATAGAAAGTACACCCTACTAAACTTAGTCTTAACTTTTAATCAATCAAAATTAGGTCGACAATGGCAGCAAAATAAAAATTGAAGCCAAAGCGAATAAACTAGAGGACTTGAAAAATAATATTGAAAAAGAAAATCCTGTAAATAAGCCGACGAAAAGATCAATGGACGTACTGATTGCATGTACTGAGGAAGATCGGCGATGGCCACGTAATCAGGATCGAGCTGGAGATATGCTGACAGAGACCAATGCTCGTTTTCTTGCTAACCTTCGTCAGGTTATGAGCCCAGATTTTTACACAAAAAGAGAAGAGACTCATGTGCTAGTTTAAAAATTCCTGAAAAAATTACTCACACACGAGTGAGCGTACTATAGTCAATCTACGGATTCACAATGTTAATTTCCAGACAATTGAAGCAACTCTCGCTAGTGATTGAGTAGAATGAGTCGAACAAGAGTAAGGATTTTCGTACCCTGGTAGAAGACAAAAGTATTGATGATACATAGCCCATCATACACGTAAGAGATGCCATTACAGCGAAGGTCTGGGAAAAATTTAAGGCGACTTATCAAGATTTTGGACTAACCAGGGACTGTACTCCCGAAGTCGAAACGAAACGAAAACGGAACCATTTGGTCAAAATGCTATCTGGTAACACGATATCGTCTGGTCAGTACGAGTACGTAAATGCCCACACAAATAACGATTTTTGTTAGTTTTCTTGAACTGCAATGTATAGTGATACTCGGCTTTTAAGGCCGAGAAATGTAGCAGCTCTTGCAAAACTTTATCGCTTTTATCATAATGACTGCTTCATTGAAATAAGTAACCTCATGCCTCCATCGCAACATTTCTCCCGCAACGCAAGAATTGTCCGTTCGTCTCACCCCCACACAGTTTACAGCCCTTATCTTTGCGCACACTCCGATCTAGAAATTTCGCTTATAACAAGAACAACTCGTCTGTGGAATAACCTTCCAAAGACAACATTCCCGAACTCATGCAACATCCAAGAGTTCAAATGCAAAGTTCATCGCCATTTTCTCCAACACCCCCAGCCAACTAAAGCCGGCTCTACACGATGCTATGAACACCCTCCACGATTGTACGCTTGATAGTAGGACGCATCGTGTGGCCGTTCCTGAAACTACGAGTGCCCAATGTTAAGCGCCAATGTTCGCATTTGGACACGTTCGAGCTGATGCTATTGATTTAATCGTTGGAAAACAACATTCGATGAAATGTCCACCGCTACAGGAAGGGCCCTGGCCGAATTTTAGCGCAATAAAATTCTTGGTAGTTGTGTGCCCACTAAAAGTAGTGGAATAGAGGAGGGGCAAGTTGGAGTTCGAATTATCGAGCCAAATCTCACGACAGCCCAGGGGGAGGGGGGTTGAAAAATCTCAAAAATCGTCTCACGTAATTTATGGAATGTAGTCGTAATCGGCCATTCCACACGCAAGTATCGTTATACCAAGCAGTCCCCCAACTATGTACTAACAACGTCCAATTCTGCTCGAACGAAAATCGGTCTACTGAGTATGCTTAATGACACCCTCTAGGTACTCGCCCGTTTTCTTCGTCCTAAAAAATTTCTTTGAGCTCCAATTTTGTTCCTTTAGTCTAGAAAAAGCGTGAGTGTACGGTGCCTTGTTTGAACTATTCGATGCATGTTTTACTGATACGAACCTGTAGCGGGCTACAGGGGAAATATTTGGAGGCCTTGTGCAAAAATTCAGCGAGGCCCCAAAGAGACAAAACAAAATTTTCGATCGCTTCGCTCGCGGAGTTTCCTTCATAGAAACCCGTCTCAGCGACAGAGTTATGGAAAATTGGCCCTATCTAATGTTTCGACGTTGATTTACATGCGCAATTGAGACGGCGAAAATTTATGCGCGCAGATCTACTTTTCTAGCGCTCATGGAAGTGAGACGACTGACTATGTCATCTTGTGTCGCATTGGCCAGACAATCGTCTTCGATTGAAATGATAGCCAAATTGGACAATCGGTGGTCGGACATGTTGTTCCGCAAATATGATTTTATCAATTTCAGTTTGGAGAAGCTTCGCTACGCGATAGCGACTCCAACTGGAATTGTGCTCAAGACACAAGGTTCAGGAATAATTCCATAATACATCTCGAGCATAACGATTTTAAAAATTCGATTGGACTGCAAATGCCTGCGCTAGCTTCGGAAGCAATGGAAGCGCACTTCGGCATTTCGTAGCAGAGATCCTTACCATTGACGTCCGATATTCCAGTGGTAGGAGTTCGGAGGTTTTCCTCGAGAAACATGCATTACTCTTGGTTTGGCTTGAATCATTAATGTGATACAGGAAGCCGTAATATGATACAGAAAGCCGTAATGCTTCACGACATCATATAATGTGTCGAAACGCTCGCCTAGTGCAGCGATAAAACCCAATAAGAAATTGTTCGGACGCATCGACAATCGGTTCGACTTGACTTTCGTATGAGAATTGTTTTGGAACGCGGCGTATGCGTACGTTTTCTGCCGCAGGAAAATCTTTCTTTTTTATGTGATAGACTTAGAGACTTAGGAAAAGCTCCATTTTACTGTCGACAATCTATTTTTTTGTATCGAGTGCAATGCCGAACAACAGTCGGAAGATAGAGATAGAGAAGTGAAGGAAGGGACTTCCACAACCAAGCCGCGATATTTTATTCCACCTAATCCTAACCATTTCGCGACTCTGAATGCCGATGATAATTAGCTGGCGCATTCAATTTGCAGTCTTGAACGCAGCCATATCGAATGAAAGATAAAAATCCAAGCACTTGAAGCTATTTTTGCGGTAATACAACAAACATCGGGCTCCATCTTTTTCCGTCATCAGTCGTAAAATTTAGTTATTACCTGGAAAATCGTGGCTAAATTCTTCCATTTTATACGGTTGTTATTACATGGTTACACATATAACATATACAATTTTTTGGACAGATTGCGAACCCCCTTATATCTAATTGCGACCCCCACGTTGAGAAACAATGTAAAGGCACCCTAACACGGTCAAATTGGATCGCTAACTCGGGGGATTGTGGGAGGCCATCTCCAGATAAATTAATGTATATTGCGGGCTTATTATTAAGGAATTACGATACTGATGAAAGAAAACCTGAAATACCAGACTATTAATGTAGGCTAAGAAATTTTCGTAAGAGGAACTGATGAGGGTCCCACATTGAGGGCATTAAAAACGATATTACTTGAGGGATGGCTCGATGCAAAAATAAAGTTGCCCGAAATTAGACAATTTTGGAAGTTGAGAAATGATTTAGCCATGTATTATTTTCCGAAACGATAGAATTCTAGTCCCTCCGTCGCTAAGAAAAGAAATATTAAAGTTACTTAACAAATCTAATCAAGGTAAAACGTAAAAACGACTTAAAGTAATTAAAACGCTTTCCTTCTTTCTTCCCTTGTACTTACATTTTGTAGTGAATTCGTAAGCTTACATTCTCTTCAATATTTGTAAATATACCATATGATTTGACTTTTTTATTTAGAGTTTTTATTGGTGTCTTTAATAACTAGTTAGTTTTATCAAAATATATGCAATTTTAAATTACTCCGCGTATACGATTTGTGCCAAAGACTCGCAACCATATATTTTGAAAAACTCATACTAATATTAATAATATCGCATTTTTGAAGTATCTTAAATCTTGAGTTAAAGCTTTTATAGTTGCTTAATAACCCGTTTTTTGGGCAATACTAGACATACATATATATAAAGAGAGAGAAGTTAAGATTGTTTAAACTGAGCATTGTAAATCTCAAAGAAAAATATATATTAGTTTTGTCCCTATCTATTTATAAAATGAAGAGTACATATAATAAAAGGAAAACGACTACATAAAGAACAAACATAAATTAATGATTACATGAATATTTAACAACAGGAGTACACGAGTTAAGTTCTTTTTATTTATTTGTAGTTATCATTTAACCTAAAATCAATCATAATAATTCTTGTTTAAACTTTAAGTCACATTCGCTTACAGACAGTCACAAATCAAGTTATATACGAATATCGTATTACCCAATAAATTCGAATAGTTTAAAAAAATTATAACAAAATAATATACATAATTTACGAATAGAAACTTTTTGAAATAATAATAAAAAGTACACAACACTAATAAGTAAGTATATATATGCTATCTTTCAACATATAGAGTTGAGATAAGTTTAAAAAATACGATTTTCATTTTTTTTTTATAAATTATTAAAACTATCAAAACTTTTTTTTTAAACCTTACCGTAGAGCAGGAACAAATCCAGATATACAGACTGAATTTCAAAAAAATGACTATTAAAAAATAAATGCACATCAAAAATCTGATCTCAATTGGAAGATTCTCATCCTAATTGACTTAAATATTTGAATGAAACACTACTTTATCGAGTTTTAATGCTCTTGCTGGACAACGACATGCTCGAAACGCATCTTATCCGGAGTATCCCAACAACTTTTTAAACAGGTGAAGATTAGAGCGTTGCCGAATTCAATTGGTGCTGGATCACCGTTTTCCATTTTCAGCTTAGATATTATTGTTGGAAGAATCTGTATCTCACAAATAGATTCTCCGCCACAATGTTGACATTTTGGTATAGATTCGGTTATCGGAGCGATTAGAAGTGGAAAGTTATCTCGGGAGTATCTATCGAAAGGAAATAAAAATATATATGAGAAAAATATTGTTGTTGTTTTAAGTTTTTTCTAGCCGAGGCTAGTATACCCCGAGGGGTCCCTTAATGATATCGGCCTTTCAGTCTTTAGCCTCTCAACTCTCTCTCTCTCTCTGTGATCGTCTATCGTGTCAAAGTTATGAAGTGCTACAAGGCATTAATTCAAATTAGACCTAGATGTACACATTGTGGTAGTCATTGATATGCATACATTATATTTTAATAATAACATAAAATTACAGGCCAATGGATTACTGGGCGCTTCAGATTTAGAGAAGAATCCAAAATGTACAACTATAAATCATGGAACATAGGGCGGAAACAGTCGCCCTCCAGCCAACTCCAACTCTGTTTTGTGCGACAGCTCTCAGCTCCGACCAGGATCTCCCAGTTGTTGCGGCTTATGCTAGTAGGTTCTCCTCCACGTTGTTCTAGGTTTTCCGACTCGACGGAATCTTTGCGGATTCCAGATAAGGACCTGTTTGGCTAGATTCTCGTGGTCGCGTCGCAAGGTGTGGCCAAACCAACTCCTTTTCTTTCGCCTGATTTGGTCGTCTAACCTTTCTTGGCCGGCGCGGCGCCATAGTCCTTCGTCTGAAATTCTATTTTGCCAGCGGATTTTTAGGATACGACGCAGGCATCTATTGATGAAGACTTGTAGGCGCAATCTGATGAATTGGGTGACTTTCCATATTTTGCAACCGTACAAAAAACTGCCTTAACGTTGGAGTTGAACAGCCGGTGTTGTCGGAGATCTCCGTTGATCTCCTTATGCGGAACAGGCAGCCATATGCGCCTCGTGCTTTATTTATTCTGAAACTGACATCTTCTTCTGCATCGCCATTTTCGGTAATAGCAAAATTTTCGGGGTAGTAAAGTTTATCTACCAGTTCCGCATTACAGTTATTCAGCGCTGTCCTTTCAATGGTGTTTGCATTTATCCGCATTTCTTTAGTTTTATTCGGATTTGGCGTTAAGCCTGCTGGACTACTTTCCGTTGCCAAATTTAAACATGTTTTTGAAGTCCTGAATATCATTCACGTAGGATGTCGTTTATTACTATAAGAAATAGTAAAGGCGAAAGTAGGCATCCTTGTCGTAATCCTGAATTCACCTCAAAGCTGTCGGACAATTTTCCATTATGGAGAACTCTGCAGTTGTATTGGGCTTTTATCAATTCTATTATTTTAGCAGGCAGTCGCCGTAGAGTGCTGCACTATGATTCTCAAGGTGTTAATATCTTCCTGAATCCGGCCTGCTGCCTTCTAATCGTTCGATCTACTGCCTCTCTTATCCTAGATAGTAATATATGGGACATAATTTTGCCCACAGTAGATAATAAACAGATGCCTCTCCAGTTGTCTCATATATTCAGGTCTCCTTTTTTGGATATTTTGACTATGATACCTTCCGTCCAACCCTCCGGAAAGGTACAGGTGTTCCATGCTATTTCCAGGATTGGCTGAAGCGCATCCGCTATGGGCTTTCAACAATTCTGGCGGGATGCCATTTTTCTAGGTGCTTTACCACTGACCATCGCATGAATTGCGGTTACTATTTCCGTCTTGGATGGGGCCCGGGTGGATTTTTATTAACTGTGCATTGCTGTTTTCCGGAGGTTACTGTGCAAGTGCATTCAGGGCAGCCAAGAAGTAATCTCTCCATTTTTGGAGTAGCTACTCGTCGTTGCACAGCAGCCTTCCATCCGCACTCTTAACGGCATGTTTTTTAGTAGAGTGCTTTCCCGAGAGCTGTTTAGTAATTTGGTACAGCCCCTTGCTGTTGCCTGTGTTTGCAGCGTTTTCCGCTTTTTACGCGAGCTCATTTGTGCCCATAATTATGAAAGTGGTCTAAGTCATATATTTCTTGTTTGAAGATATTTAATGAATTGCATTTGACACACTGAATGAATTCCATATAATGTTGAAATTACAACCACTATCTAATGGTTCATTTTTGACAATTTCGTAAAAATTACATTGAATACATTTAGTTTAAACTAATGTGGTATGAAATAACTGATAAACTCATTTTTTTTAAATTTTGACTTAGACCACTTTCATAATTATGGGCACATTTATCTGCTGCCTTTGATCACGCCGGACCCTTCTCTTTACTTCCCGGTGTAATCGGGAGTATTCCCATTCAAGTTGGTAACGTCTTTTCGGGTCGCTTGTAGAGTTTACGTTATTTTTGAGGGCCCTTCTGCGTTCTATTTTTTTGAAGGTTTCCAGCAAATTCTCGCCTTTTAACGCTCTCCCGCAGAAGATCTACGTTAAACCGTCTACGGTTTATAGAATCGTGTTGAATGTTTCTGATTGTGATGATTTTAAGGCGAATAGTTGCTACTACCAAATGGTGGTCGCTCCCAGTGCCTGCTCCCCTGAAACTCCTGACATCCTCCAGATTAGTTCTCCATCTACGGCTGACGGACACGTGATCTGTCTAATTTCTTGTTCTACCATCGGGCGATATCCAGTAGTCCAATTAGTCTGGTACGCAGGCGCACGGTAATAATCCTCTCAGAAACTGGTGACCAGCTAATGAGGCTGGACCTGGCTTCTTTGGTGAGTATTACGCCTACGGCTTTCAGTTTCGTTTCTCCCAGAATATAGGAAGGATTCACCGTTTGGGGAGTTATGTTCGCCCGCATCAGGCCATCTGGTCTCGCTAAGTCCCATGATCTTGATTTTATATCGATTCATCTCTCTTCATCCAGCCGTCTCTCAGCAAGCAGTGGTAGGAAAAAAACCAGAAATAAATTATCCTGATGCCACATTTTAAAATGAAGCACATTTCAGTATAACACTTGAAATACACAAAACATTTAGAGGTTTAAAACAAAAAAAATCAAGTTAGCACTTGAAAAAAAGTTGCGTCCGTCCAAGTCGGAGTCCAGAGAGAGAGTGAGAAAAATATTACTATTCTACATCAAACCTGATAATTTGTCCCGGATTCTTTTGAATTGTGGTCATAAAATTATGAAACGCAACATCACCATGAGCTGGGATCACCTTCTCATACGCCTCTTGTTCACTATCTGTGGCACTTGCAGACACTGGACTATTTGGGCTAGACTTACAGTTGTTATCACGTATTTGATACTCTTGAATTAATTCTCTAACATGATCCGATAGTCCTAGATAGTTAGAGAAGCTAGCCCTTTCCTCATCGACAGTTATAAAGAAGCTTTTCAGTGTTAAATTGTTTAATTGCGACGGAATTCCTGAAGTCTGTTTCAGAAGTGCAACAAGATCTCTTTCAGGAACTATTGGTGTCTCTATAGTTACTATTTCTGATTCCTCGCCCTCAATCTCGGCAAAAATATTGGATGAGCTTAAGGAATCAGCGGCACCACCTGCAAAGAACAAAGGGACATGACACAATCTCGTATTTAATAGAAATAGACAAGTCAAACCTTGTGCCCCACAATTGGCATTTTTATCATCAACATTTATGTTAGCAAATCCACAAAGAATATCATTCTCCATTGAGTTGCTATCGTCATCGTCGTCCGAGACACGATTATCATTCTTAATCACATTACCATTCTCCTCCTTTTGTGCATCATCATCCTCACCCCAATCATCGGCACCATTGCACCAGGATATGTTCATAGTACTAGTTTTAACAGGAACACTGACTGCACTCTCTTGCGACTTATCATAGACCTGAGACCTTATGCATAGCCAACTCTTCGATATCACCGAGCACGGAGGATTCAAGCAGGCAAATATATAAAGACTGCGATGAAACTGGGAATTCTCCAGGGGCGCATAGATTTGTAGTATTAAAGGACGATTTAAGTTGCATATGGGACAGTTTGGCACATTAATTCCAGAATTTGCCCAATCCTGTAATTGCAAAATAAAAAGGATTTTTAATTGATTTTCTCACCTAAAATTATGCAACTTAACCAACCGCTAGTCCTCCCACTTTATTTGTCATAAAATTGAGCTGTGTTTTATGATTTTCAGTTACTTCCTCATCCTCAAATCCCAAAAATACTGTACATTTATTTTTTGCCATTGTTATTTCGGTTTTATGATAGAAAAAAACAATTCTTCGCACCACTTTTTACCTTTAAACTACTTTGCACGAAAATTTACAATTCAGGAGAAAAAATGTCAATATGACATTTCTAAAAAAAAGCTTAAGATCCAAAAAAGCGCATGTGGTAAATTGGTTTCTATTGTGAATTGTCTGCATGAACTTTCATATTAACATTGCAGACTAATTCAGAATGATGTTTATATCGCTTTCAGTATTTTGCTACCGGATGGATTACTGATTATTATTGCATTATTAACTTATATATTTAAGTAAATAAAAGTAAAATGATAATATATAACAAAATAATAAAGCATATTTAGTTATTTTTGTTGCTTGTATAACTGACGTAACGGTTTTATGTGCAAGAGTCAAACTATCTTTGCAGAGCCTTAATTAAGAAACGAATTGCTATCAACTTCGCAATGAAGTTTTATTTTCTGTTATGTTGTGGAGATTTATGTTTTTGTGAAGTTTTAAATTTAAGATTTAATAATAAATCAACATAGCTAATTCATAATAAATAATGGTAAGATTGATAAAAGATAATATTTTGTTATATTTTGTGAAGTAATTCAAAAAGGGCTTTAATCGGAGATATTGGTTTCAAACTGTAAAAGATACTTTTGCTATTTTAAGTAATTAAGGAAGCACGGGACAGTTGATATTTGATTCTAACATTAATTATTAAATCTTATTTATGTAAGTGTGAACCTTGGGTTTTTTGACCGAAGAAGCTAACCTGAGATCCACATACAAAGGCAAAAATTTGTATAAAAAATCAAAGCAACCTGTGGTACTCCGAGCCTCATGAGTAGGGTAGGCTCGCCGGGGATTGTGGAGTGGAGAGATTCCAGAGGTACACCATCAGGGCGGACGCTCACGTCGCTCCAATTGGAGTCACGAACCTGACGACTAATTTAGCGCTAGTACCAGTCCTGGGTTCTGCTCTTTAACAAATCAAAGATGTTACGACGGACCTCGGACTGGATTTCCTTTGGTCTTGGACCATCGTTTCCACTCGAAACAAAATTTCCTCCGCCGATAACTTATTATCGTCACCGGAAAAACTCATGCTGCAAGTGGGAACTGATGACGTCATCTTGTTATCGGTATGAGACGCCTTCCTCCTGAGGATAGTTGACGCCTGTTCCTCCATAGGAATAACCAGATTAGACGGTGGGTCGTAGATCTGCTGGAGTATCGCAAAATTTTCGGTAAACTGCGTATCGTATCTATTGGTCCAAACTCGAATTGGGGACGTCGGCTGTTTGATCCACTCCTTCGTCGGTGCTTGTGGAGTTATCCAGAGCGGTATTTTTCTAACCCCGTAACGTTGGCATGGTACTAGCAAACGAACTGAATCGATTCTTGTTAAACTCAAATTAATAATAATAAATAATACTGTTGGTCTTTACTTCATAAGCGTTTATTTAAGACTAAAGAAAATGTACAAAAAGGAAGTTCATAATACAAAACATACATAGCGTAATTCAGTCTTAGTCTAGTACTACGTTATTGTGACTACTCTACTACAAATATGAATAAACAATCATTATTAAATTATAATAATACTAACACTCCCTCCTAATAGTGATTGTTTTCCATGCCTATTTCCTTGCAATATGATATATGCTTTAGTGATGGTAGTGGTTTCGTAAACATATCAGCTGGCATATTCTCGCTAGGTAAATATTTGATTTCGATCAATTTATTTTCTAATGCTCCCTTGATAAAATGATGACGCATATCAATGTGTTTATTACGTGCATTCAATTGGTTTTGATTTATCATGGCTTGTGCACTTTGGTTATCATTATATATTGTCACTGGTGTTTCTTTAAATCCAACTTCTTCTAACCACCGTTTCAAATAGATAGCTTCTTTGACGGTATCACAAATTGCCATATACTCGGCTTCAGCTGTCGATAATGCAACCGTTTTTTGTTGACGCGATGCCCATGTAATTGCTCCATTAGCCAATTGGAAAATGTAACCAGTATATGATCTTCTGTTATCAACATTACCACCCCAATCTGCGTCAGTGTATGCAACTAAATTGTTTTTTACCTTTTTGAAATGTAAGCTTTTGTTGACTGTTCCTTTCAAATATCGTAATATTCCTTTGGCCGCTACCCAATGCTGTTCACTAAAATTGTTATTGAATTGACTCAGCATATTCACCGCATACGAGATATCTGGTCTTGTCATCGTAGATAAGTACAATAAAGCTCCAATCAAATTTTGATATGGTAAATTTTCCATTTTAATTTGTTCTTCTTCTGATTTTGGTGATTGATCCTTAGATAGTTTTAAGCTAGCCGATAAAGGTGTACTTCTTGCTTTACATTCTGTCATTCTAAAACGTATTAAAAGATCATTAATATATTTTGTTTGTGAAATATAAATGCCACTACTAGTTCTGTTAAATTCCACACCTAAACAATAATGTAATAATCCCATATCTTTTACTTCAAACTTATTTTCCAACTTATTTTTAAATTCCTGTATTACTTCTTTATTTCGTGCTCCAACAATTAAATCATCAACATATACCATTACTATTATAAATTTTTCTTTATCCTTATTTATATACACACAAATGTCTGAGTTCAATGATTCTAAACCAATTTCATGTAAAAATGTACTTAGCTCTTTATGCCATTGATAGCTCGCTTGTCTTAATCCATAAATAGCTTTTTTAATCTGCAAAACTTGATCACCCATTTTTGTTTTATTGCTTAATTCATAGAAAAACTCAGGGACCTTCATATAAATAGTTTCATCTAGTTTACTATTGAGGAATGCTGTCACCACATCAAATTGTACCAAAATCAAATTCCACTCAACTGCAACTGCTAATATTAATTTTAATGAACTTTGTCGAGCCACGGGGGCAAATGTTGCATTAAAATCTACTCCTGGTCGTTGACTGCAACCTTTGGCAACCAATCGTGCTTTCCTCTTAATAATAGCACCATTTTTGTCATACTTTTTTGAAAATACCCATCTGGAATTCAAAATATTGATGTTATTAGGTTTATTAACTAAATCAAATGTTTTGTTTTTGTAATGTGCATTTAGTTCTTCACGCATTGCTTCTTTCCACAATTCAAATTCGCCATTGCGTGACACTTCATCTAATGTGTTAAAGAGTTGGCTATTTTCAATTATTGCAGCATAATCAAGCATAACAGAGTTCGTGCTGTCATAACCACTTTCTTCTCGACCATTACTATCTTTACTTTGGTTATCACAATTTTTCGTGCTATCTGCATTAAATAATTTTCTGGGATGCGCTTCATTCCCTGTTCTAAGCAATCGAGGTCGTAGGAAGTAGGGGCTTCTCTCACTATTTTCCTCATCCGTAATATGTTCAAGATTTTCATTTTTATCTTCATCATCACTTTTTTCTTTAATAGGATATGTGAATTCTCTTACGTTTTCATCAGGTTCATCTTCTTCTATGTTTTTGTGTTCTTCTTCGTGAATTTCATGTCTAAATTTATTCGTAAACACTACATCTCGGCTCTTTATAATCTTTCTTGAATTTACTGAATACATACGAAAGGCTTTGGAATTCTCACAGTAACCAATGAAAATATACTGATACGATTTCTCTTCAAATTTCTGTCTTTGTTTTCCTTTCTCTAGTACATAACCTATTGTCCCAAAACGCTGAAAATGACTTACTTTGGGTTTCTCTCTGTGCCACAATGTGTAAGGGATATTGCCATTTACTGCTTTAGACGGAGAACGATTCAAAATGTAGTTTGCAGTTGTCAATGCTTCTGCCCAAAAAACAAATGATAGTCTTGCCTGTGATATCATGCAGCGAGCCATTTCAACCAACGTTCTGTTTTTTCGTTCGGCGACTCCATTCTGTTCTGGGCAATATTCTACACTTAATTGGTGGATTATGCCATTGTCCTGTAGATATTTTTCGAATCCACCGCAATATTCTTTTGCGTTGTCAGTACGTACCCGTTTTATCTTTCTATTCAATTGATTTTCTACTTGCACTTGAAATTTTTTAAATATATTCAAAATATCTGCTCTATTTTTAAGTGTGTATACTTCACACCAACGAGTTGCGTCATCTATAAATGTTATAAAATACCTAGAATGGCCTTGTTCGGGTAAAACATAAGAAAATAAAGACTTTATAATAAAACAATTTATTTGACCGACCAATTCGAATGTTAAATAAGTACTAAATATTTAATTTAATTTTAACTTACATCTAGGTACAAATATTTTTACACATAATTTGCTGGATTAGCACAATTGATTTGCGCGTGCATGGTGTCCATTTGCACCCGCAAGTTTCCATCAATTTATAAATTCCGCCTGGCGGATATCCGCCGCATGCAGGTATCAAATTATAATTATGCATCAATATTTGCAGTAAAAAATATAAATTTAATATTATTGTTCTTGAACATGCTCCCCGCGAGAGGTTGTTTGCAGAAAGGGTTAACGTCTTGGGGTAGGTTGTGGATGCATTGTTCTGGAAATTGTAGGAAGTTGGAATTCAGGAGTGCCTACTCGATGGATTCTCTGCTGCCGTTTCCTATAGAGGTAAATAAGCCCTATGGTCAAGCATGTTCCTATAAAAATATAAGAAATGGAATAGTGATGAATGTCATGCGCATTTATTTGATGCAGTTGACCTTGTGCTTCCCTTTGTTTCTGATATTTGATTGCTTGCTCCAATTCTGACATGTCACTGAATATAAGTGGAATGTTCGCTGAGGATGTTTTCAAGCTTGGACCGCTGTTACTCATGGGCATGTTAATTGGTGCTGTGGGCGTGTAGGAAGATCTTATGCTACCTCCGAATATATGGTATGAGGTGATCACCATGGAATCTTGTTTGAGTGTGCAGCCCGGCTGCAATTCTAATATTCCCGAGCCGTTGAGTGTGTATGGATGTACTACACTGCCGCAGATCACATCGAAATTGTAATCATCCTTGAGGCAGTAGATCCACCGATTTGGGGACTGCATCGAGATCCACAGATTTACTGGGTCCATCGTGTCAATTTTGCAGTATTCGGATAAAGTCTGTTGCCGTGTTAGAATACTCATTTCACATCGGCCAACTACAGATTTGTGGTTGTATAAGGGAAAGGACTGTTGGCAAAGTCTTCGGTTATTCTCTGTTGGAACACAGGATTCAACCTGTGCTTTACTCAATGGGACATAGTAATCCCTGTGCAAGCTAGTCACTAGATACTCTGCTACTGAGTGTACGTATATGTATTTACCGTCGTCTAGGATTGGAGTAGGAATCAATTTAAATAGCTGGAGACGTTCAATGTTAGGAAGAGGTAGAGATATGTCAAATAATATATAGCGCTCCATGACCTTAGATCTTATTTTCATTAAATTGTAGGTCTGTAAGATACCCTTCTGGTCTGTGCTGCCAGGAATCGTTACTGTTTCTGGTATGTTTTCTCGAATAAGTGCTAATTGGGATCTGAGTTGTTCGGGGGTAAGTAAGAGCGGGCTGACTTTCTCGTGCTGAGTATCTGTTATAAGTTGAAACAGAGCTTCTTGAGTATTTTGGTAGGCTAGCAACATCAAGGTTGTATGAAACATCGCCGTAGTAAACGCTTCATACCTGTCACGTTTGGCTACTTCTTGATTTGTGTTATTGATAGTACGCTGAATCGCTGCCAACTGATGCTTTAATGCCAGAAATTGGTCCGAGATTGCCTTATTATTTTTCTTGATAATGTTGCTTGTTGAGTCCGCAATAGACGTTTGATTACGAATAAGTTGAAGGAGATGGTTCTCGTTATCCTTTACTAGGTTGATTTGCTCTTCGTATTTTCGGGCAAATTCGTCATCAAGAATCCCAAATAATCCATGGGCAACATTTCCGACAATATTGAGTGGTGATCGTCGATTCCTTAATTTATTGTTTAAATCCTTGCCTGTAATAAGTTCGTTTTTATGTTCTATCTCTTGTAAGGAGTGTTGCAATTGCTCAAGTAGTACTGGACAGAAGTTTACCTCAGTCAAGTGTGAGCTACAGAGACCTTCTATTTGTTGGATGCTACCCTTTATCCCCGCGTATTCTTTCCAATAGCTCTCCAAGTCATAGTAAACGATTATTTTCCATGCATTATTTACTAAGTTAACGTATCCTAAATCTTCAAAATATACCCCTGCTCGTGCTGTCAAGGGATGTGTTACTAAGGATTTATTTAAGGCGTATGATGGACTTATTACTAGTAATAATACTAGTAGAGACTGTAACAAAAGTGGGGCTGAGTATCGACCTCGTGACCTCTTCGTTTCCGGTACTTGCTGATCATTTCTGTTGATCATTTGCGACTCTTCTGCCGGTAATTCTGTCGATGCTGCTGAGTCATCCTCGTCCTGCGAAACTGGTAGACGCGCCAATTTAGTGATTGGTCTTTTAAATTTGCCTTTACCGGTAGCTACTGTTGCGACTCGGACTTGGCTGTCTGGTCCAGGATGAGTTTCTACCACCCTTGCTAGCGGCCAATGTGTTGGAGGAGTTTGTTCATCGGTTAGTAGGACGATGTCTCCTATCTTGATATTCTCCTGGTTTGTCATCCATTTGGGACGTTGCTGCAACCTCGATAAATATTCATGCCTCCACTTGTTCCAGAAGGTTTGATGCATTTTTTCAATCACCTGCCATCGTTTCAAACGATTCATAGGTGCCTCAGACAAGTTCTGCATTGGGACAGACAGCAATGGCATCCCAACTAGAAAATGTCCTGGTGTTAGAACATCTAGATCTTCCGAATCTGCTGAAAGAGGACATAAGGGCCTTGAATTCAAACAAGCCTCGATTTGTGTAAGGAGGGTATACATTTCTTCAAAATTGAGGATTGAGTTCCCAATCACTCGTTTTAAATGGTATTTGATTGAGCGTACTCCAGCCTCCCACAATCCCCCAAAGTGTGGTGCGGCTGGCGGTATAAAATGCCATTCAGTTTCTTGCTTCAAAAGTTCCCTTTGAATTACTTCGAAGAACTCAATTTTTTCTTCCTTGCTATGGAACTTCAATATTTTGTTTGCCAGCACAAAGTTTGTACCGTTGTCGCTGTAAATGTGAGAGGCTCTGCCTCTTCTGGCGGCAAACCGTTTGTAGCCTGCGACGAATGCCTCGGCGGTGAGATCACTTACTAGTTCTATATGAATTGCTTTGGTTGCCAAACAGATGAATACGGCGATATATCCCTTAAATGTCGTTTTGCCTCTACCCTTCATTAATTTTAATGTGATAGGGCCCGCGTAGTCGATTCCGCAATGTGTAAACGGTTTGCTAACTGCGACCCGTGGTTTGGGCAAGTCTCCCATCAGTTGAGTTAATGGTTTGGCTACTAGCTTACGGCATGTTATGCATTTGTGTAACTGTTTCTTAACAGCATTAGTTCCATTGAGTATCCAATATCGTTGACGAATGTGTGATAAGGTTAGTGTTGGTCCACCGTGTAAAGAGTGTAAATGTGCCTCTGAGATGATTAACGCAGAGAGTGGGCTCTGGGGCGATATAATGATGGGGAATTTCGCTTCATCACCGAGCGATGAATTCCTTAATCTTCCCCCTACCCTAAGGATGCCTTTTTTGTCTAAAAATGGATTTAATGAGAGGATCTTGCTTTTCTGTGATACTCTTCCAGTCGACTTGATGTCAGTTATTTCGCATGAGAACTCTTGTTCTTGAGCCAGTTTGATTATGAGGTTCCTAGCCTCTCTTAGCTCTTGTATGTTTATGTAGTTTGTCCTTAAAAGTACCTTCCGCTCTTTGAGCTTACGGAAGCGTAGACAATACGCGGTTATTCTCAATAACTTTTGGAAATCGTTTGTTTTTGAAAACAATTGTTCTAAAGTGCCATTGTTTTTCAAAGTAAATGTTACTTGGATGTAACTTTTTAATTCTTGATCGGTCGGTTCACTGTTGGTGATATATTCAATTTCCTTTTGTCTGAGCCACTCTGGTCCATTCCACCATAGCGTAAAGTTTATTAATTTTGATGGATCTAAACCACGAGAGGCGCAATCCGCAGGATTCTGTTTTGATTTGACATAATGCCATTGCGCCATTGGTATTAAATTGTTAATTTCCCGTGTCCTATTGGTCACGAAAGTACTGTATTTTTTATTGTTATTTTGTATCCAGGCTAGTGTAACTTTCGAATCAGACCACGCGTGTACCTGCAATCCTTCAATATTAACGGCCTTCACGGTATGAGACAATAGTTTTGCCAACAGAACCGCTGCGCAAAGTTCTAAACGTGGTAGACTCACTTCTTTGTTTAGAGGAGCTACCTTTGTTTTTGCTGTAAGCAATTGGACATGTACTGACCCTTGATGGTCTATTGTTCTCGTATAGACAACCGCTGCATATGCCTTTGCGGAGGCATCGCAGAATCCTTGGAGTTCCAAAATCGAATTTGTTCGTGATACGTGAACCCACCTAGGAATTTCAATTTTTTCCAGATCAGCGAATTGGTTTCTTAATGTTCTCCATTCTCCATGTATTGGATTTGGTAATTCTTCATCCCATGATAAGTTAGCTTTCCATAATGATTGAAACATTAATTTGGCCTTAATGATGCAGGGAGCTAACCAACCTAGTGGATCAAACAATTGTGACCATTCTGACAATACTACTCTTTTGGTTGGAGTTATAGTCTGTTGACTTGTATTTACTTTAAATGTGAAGGTATCTCTGTGTGGACACCAATATATTCCTAAGGTTTTTACCTTAGTGTCACCTGATAGACTTAAAAGATTTTGTTCCTTGTCTGACTCATGAACGCCTTCCAAGATGTTCATGCTGTTACTAGCCCATTTTCTTAACTTAAACCCTCCCCTACTTAACAACTCATCCAATTGCATTCTCAATTCCTTGACCGATGCGATGGTGTCTGCACCTGTTAACAAGTCGTCAACATAGAAATCTTGTTTAAGTGCTGTTGCCGCTCGGACGAAGTTGTGTCCTTCATCGTTGGCCAATTGATACAAGGTACGTATCGCTAGGAATGGTGCAGGTTTTGTGCCATAAGTTACCGTGGTAAGGTTGAATTGTTGCATAGGGGCTTGGGGAGTTTCCCGCCAAAGGATTCTCTGGTAATCCTGGTGAGCGTCTACAATTTTAATTTGTCTATACATCTTTTCTATGTCAGATGATATGACAAACTTATGTTTCCTCCACCTGATAAGTATCGACATTAAGTCTTGTTGTAGTTGTGGTCCTTTTAGTAAGGCGTCATTGAGTCGTACTCCTGAACTTGTAGGACACGACGCATCAAAGACCACTCTTAATTTTGTTGTGGTGCTGTCTGCTTTTAAAACAGCGTGATGGGGTAGATAGCATGCATCTTGTGTGCTTAATGCTGGTCTCATATGACCAAGGTTTTGATATTCCTTAATGAACGCTTGATATTGGTCTTTAAATTTGTCATCTCGATGGAACTTTCGTTCCATCTGCACTAATCTGCTCATAGCCCTCCCCTTGGAGTATCCTAAATTGTTTATTTTTTCATTGAAGGGTAGATGAACTATGTATCTGCCTTCATGATCTCTAGCAACAGTTGCTGTGTAGATTTGTTCAGCAAGGATTTCTTCTTTCGAAGTTTCGCTCTTGGGTGCTAGCTCCTCGAGATCCCAGAATCTCTTTAGAGACTCGTCTATCTCTATTTGGGATACGTGGCATTTGATTACTGTAGTTGGGACGGGAACCTTACCTGACAATATCCATCCCAATTCTGTTTTTTGGGCAAGTGGATAACCTTTGATTCCCTTTCTTATTCCTTCCAGCATAATTTCGTCATATACCTCCGCGCCTAATATAATGTCAATAGGTCCGGGACTAAATGCGTTAGGATCTGCCAGAGGCAGATTTTTCAGGGTGTCTATTTCTCTACTAATTATTTCAGTGTCGGGAATGGGTTTTGATACCGATTTGAGAACGAATGCGGACACCCATAATTGAAATGATGACGGATATATGGAACTTATTTGAAATGATACCTTGCTTTTCGCACTACCAATTTTGATGTCTGAAACAACTGTTATTTCAGCACAGACCTTAGACCTCTTCAATCTTAGTCTTTGTACTGCATCTTCCCTTATGAAACTACCTTGAGAACCTTGGTCGACTAGGGCTCTCAAAATTTCTTCTCTTCCTTCTGAGCTTCTTACTTTAACCATTGCTGTTACTAACATTACGCCAACTTCAGTAGAACTCGAGTTGTAGGTTTGAACGTTTATGGTATGGTTTGAATCAGAACCTTCTTGGCCATGGCTGCTTGAAGTGCTAGGTTTCGGATAATTTATGATGCTCTTTTGTTTGTTTACTTCACCTCGATTTGGCCTATAGGTTGGTTTGTTTTTATTCGAGTCTTCACCTTTCCTTAATTGGAAATTAAGTTGCTTGTTTTGACTTTCAATATGTAATAGGGTGTTGTGCTTTGCACTATTACATATTTTGCACGTTTTCTTGCTATTGCATTCAGACATGTGGTGAGGTCTTAAACATAATTTGCAAAGATTGCAGTTATTTAAGAGCTCTTGTTTTTGAGTATAACTCGAATTTACGAACTTGGAACATTCGTAAAGTTTATGATTTCCCCCACAAGCTTCACATCGACTATATCCCTTTATATGATAGTTCTTAAGGTTCGACTTACTGTATAGTTTGGCTTTTATACCTCCTTGTCTATTATTGGACTGCGTTGATGGATCTCTATGTGATTTAATATTTTCCAGTGCTTGAAATCTTACCTCTAAGAAGGACAAAAATTCTGATAATTTTGGTAAATCTCTGGGAGATTTTAAGGAGAGTTCATATAACTTTTGGGTATCTTTGTCTAATTTCTTAGACAAAATATGTATTAGAATTGCATCCCAACTTTCCACTTCTAGGCCTAAATTTTTTAATGCGAATAAGCACTCATTAGTTGTATCATGCAAATTCTTAATTGAATTTGCTGAGTCATTCGCATCTGCCTGCGTTAGTAATGTATTTAATTGAGCTCGCACTAATAAACGTTTATTCTCGTACCTGTTAATTAGTAGCCCCCACGCTGTAATGTAATTGTCATTTGTTATTGGTAGGTGGCCTACCAACTGCGCTGCTTCATCAATTAAATTTGCCTTTAGATACTGCATTTTTTGAACCGTACTTAGATTTTCGTTTGTATGGACTAGCTGTTCAAAAAGATCATGGAACTGTCTCCATGTGTTATAGTCTCCATTGAATCTTGGGATTGTTATTGGAGGAAGTTTAATCTTGGCCCCATTTGGCTTGTCCCTATTAGCTGTTTGATTTTCCATATTCTGGTTCTCCTGTCGTGTCCTGGCAGACAACTCTTGTAACTGTATTATTATTGTTTGGTATATGTCCTCTGTTTGTTCATATTTTTGCTGCTCGAAATATTCATGATTTATTTCATGTGGGCCGGCCAACTTGATTAACTCGTCGTGATTCCGTTCAATCTGATTCCAGTAATTTTGTAATGTCTGGATTTTTTGTTGATAATAAACTGTTGATTTTGTATTGTCCACCTCGTTCTCTATCACTTCTACTATTCTTAATAGAGCTGCCATTTTACTTATTTGTACCTTTAGCGTGTTTTCGAGTTCTCTGTTGAAAGTATCTCCTTCCTTGCCTTTAAAGTTAAATGTCACCGTTTTAACTCGAGGCTGCTGTGAATCTTCCTGATTCTGATTGGTTCGACTGCCACCTGGTTGGGCTTGATTATCCTGTGCCTCTATTTGTTCCTTATCTGAATTGTCGATTTCTTTGCATAGCATCTCATGATAATCCTTGGATATCAAATCTCTAGCTGATATGTATGCTGCGTGTACCTGTTCTGCAAATTTGTTCACAAAGTACTTGTTGTTTGGATCTTTATTCCTGTATGTTTGGAGATCAACGTCTTTTAAATGAAACTCTGTCCATAATTCTTCTAATTTGCGCAATTTTTTTTCAAAATACTCTTTATTTTTCCTTTTCGCGGAATCCTTTCCATAATTAATTTCCACCCTTTGAATTGACTCACCTAGCTCTTGTTGTTGCGCTAAATCTTGGGCAATATTACTCATTTTGTTTTTTTTTTGAGAACCGTAGGCTTGATTAGTGATTAAAGTAAGTCTCTGGGAGAGCGGATGTTTGTTTAAATACTTGCATGCGAATTTAACTTGTACCGAATTTTGTAACCCTTTAACTCGATAAACGGTTTTAAACTTGATAAATGAAAAACTATTTGGAACTTGCGCGGTGTAAATGAACACTTTACAGAGAAATTTTTGATTACGTTAGGGTTTTTTATTTTGAATAGTAATGGAATAATGATAATAATCGACACTTTATTGGGTTTTAATCATAAATGTTAAAAAGAGTAAAAATTAAAAAATATATAATATGATAACAACGTTTGCAATATGTGTATTGAAAATTTGTTATGAAAAAACAATATATTTGTAGATTTTTATTTTATTTTAATGATTATTTTTTGTAGAGATTGATTTTTTATATATCTTTCGAAAATTATGTAATTTTTAATTTTTATATTTTGAGTACTTATCTTATATTCGGTATCTTGTTTTGTGGAACTGATGTCCTTTTGATGTCCTGTGTAGACTTCTGTTGCTGGAGTCTGTAGACTTTTCCTGCTGTCCTGTGTGGACCTCTGTTGCTGGATTCTGTAGCCTTTACTGTTGTCCTGTGTGGATCTCTGTTGCTTGATTCTGTAGCCTTTACTGTTGTCCTGTGTGGACCTCTGTTGCTGGATTCTGTAGCCTTTACTGTTGTCCTGTGTGGACCTCTGTTGCTGGATTCTGTAGCCTTTACTGTTGTCCTGTGTGGACCTCTGTAACTGTTGTAACTTGTTGATTTGGTGGCACCTTAATAAAATGATTGCCCACTGATCAGCTGCTGGTTTGTATTACAGTAATTGAGATAATTATTAAACATTTATCATTCGCACTTTATTTTGCTTTTAAATTTTTAATTAGTTCACATTAATGGTAACTCTGTAGACCAAATGTAAACAAACACACTTATAAATCTGTTAACTTTTTGAAGTGCACAAATTTCTAACTTTGTCGCTTAATTTTACACTTTAACGACCACAATTTGACCAAACAGAAATTATCTCAGGTTTTTTTTTTTTTAAGCAACTGTAATGCACTTTCTTGCTGGTTTCAACTTCACTTATAAAAACAAAAAAGAAAAAAGCTCGAAGGACCACTTTATGTTCGGGTAAAACATAAGAAAATAAAGACTTTATAATAAAACAATTTATTTGACCGACCAATTCGAATGTTAAATAAGTACTAAATATTTAATTTAATTTTAACTTACATCTAGGTACAAATATTTTTACACATAATTTGCTGGATTAGCACAATTGATTTGCGCGTGCATGGTGTCCATTTGCACCCGCAAGTTTCCATCAATTTATAAATTCCGCCTGGCGGATATCCGCCGCATGCAGGTATCAAATTATAATTATGCATCAATATTTGCAGTAAAAAATATAAATTTAATATTATTGTTCTTGAACAGGCCTAATGACTGCACTCTAAATGGACCACAAATGTCACTGTGTATCAAGTCTAGTGGTTCTTTAAATCGATTGGAACACTCTTTAGGAAAAGATTTTCTTGTTTGTTTACACTTGATACAAGTCTCGCAAAAAAATTTATCGCTTTGCATCGATATTGCTTTAGGTAAGCCTTCAACGAGATTTTTATTAGCCATTTGTTTCAACGAGTGCATATTAGTATGGCCAAACCGATCATGCCAGTGCTTCACAGTTTCGCCATCACCTACCATATTGATTGAATTCTCTAGCTTCTTTTCTAAAATGTAGTATAAACCATTAATATGAGATGCAGTAACTACAGATTTACCTGATTTATTAAGTATCGTTGCTATACTATCTTCGAATAGAATTTTGTAACCTTTTTTACTTAGCTTTGAAATTGATATAAGGTTATATCCAACATCAGGAGCATATAGCACTTCACTGAGAATGATTTTACTCCCGTTGACATCTATCACTGGGATCGAACCTTTTCCTTTTACATCCGTATATTCTTGATTGGCTAATCTCAATTTGGAATTAAAGCCCTCGAAACTTGTAAATTTGTTTTTGTTGTTGCTAACATGTGTAGTTGCTCCGCTGTCCAAACACCACATGAATGTGTTTTTGACACTTAGTGCTAGCTGCGCGGGTTCCACTTCTTCTGCTTTGAATACACTCCATAAGGCTTCTTCTTCTTCATTTTCAATTTCTTCTATTACTTTTGCTGTCTCTTCAAGTTTGTTTCTACATTGAAAAGCTTTATGCCCGTACTGCTTGCAGTGGTAACATATTAATTTGCGTATTGGTGTTTTGTACTTATTAAAGTTTCTCTTCTTTCCTGTGAAACCTTTATTATATGATTTTACTACCATTGCATCAGCTAAATCTCCTTCTTTATTTTTTCTTGCTTGGAATTCTTCTAGAATCTTAATTTTCAGCACTTCAGGAGATGGAAGATTATCTCTTGACTCTATTGCTACCCGAAAATTCTCATAACTTTCAGGCAAATTGTAAAGTAATAGAATGGATAATAAATCCTGGTTTATATCTATCTCTAAATCCTGTAGTCTGTCCACAGTGTCAAAAAATTTCGATAGATAATCGTTCATATCTTCGCTAGTCGACATTTTTCCTAATATGAGCTGCTTCAATAATGTGGCTTTTCTTGCTGGTCCACTGGATTGATATATGGATTTTAGTTTGAGCCACACATCCCTGGAAGTCTTACAGTGTTTAATATCCTTGAGTATCGGTGGACTGATAGACAGTACTAAATCTGCTTTTGCTTTTTCGTCAAATTTTTCCCACTTTTCCATTTCTACCATACTTTTAGGTTCTCCAGTTACTAAATCTGGCTTCACAATTTTCCCGGACACATAGTCCCAGAGATCATTTTTTACTAGTACCGCATTCACATGTATGCACCATGTGTCATAATTCTCTTTGGACAGCAATTCTATTTTAACATTTTGCACTGCCATTTCCACAATAATAATTTTGACTTTTCACGAAACACCAAGTTTCTTTTATTCTCCACTATTTGTTGAATGCCGATTACTAATATTGACAGAGCAAAATCCCGATTTAAATTTGTTTATCCGTAGTCACTTAGACACTGATCTCTGGGCCCATAACCTGTTGGTCTTTACTTCATAAGCGTTTATTTAAGACTAAAGAAAATGTACAAAAAGGAAGTTCATAATACAAAACATACATAGCGTAATTCAGTCTTAGTCTAGTACTACGTTATTGTGACTACTCTACTACAAATATGAATAAACAATCATTATTAAATTATAATAATACTAACAAATACTAATTCTGAAATTATTTTCGTTTTCGCAATCGCCTATCTTGCGCCTCTAAGTACTATGCGTACCTCACATAAATGTGCGAATCTTATGCAGTAGTTAAACGGATTCTTTTATACTATCTTGTCTTAAAAACGTTTGTTCCAACTTACTTACGGAAATGGTGCAGCGGTTCAAACTCTTTCCCGAAAACTATCGCCGGCCGAAGACATCGGTGGCAGCCCATACTCAAAATCGAACAACAGAAGGCTCCATACTCAAAATCGAACAGTCCCAAAATCTAAAACTATTGGAACCCGTTGCCCCTGGAGTCACCTCAGTCACTCCGCAGCTCATACTCCAGTCAAGGGTCCATTGAAGGAGATGGAGACAGAAAAGTAACACAATCTTCTTTAAAAGAAGCCCAGTGATCAGCACTCTCGGTGAAATGATTAGGAGACCTCCACATGCAAATTCGCGAAGGAAACTTCTTGAAATAATTTGGAGATCCCACCGCTATCTATTCCCGGCTGAGCTCTAGATGGATCAGCAGAATAGAAAGGGATAAAAAAATGTTAAAGAGAGGTTTCTAGGAAAGTTTCTTTGGGTGCAGTGCCAGGCGATGGCGTCTGTTAACCAGAGGGAGCCAGCAACACCGCCCCAAAAATCAGGCGGAAGCAGAGTACTTACTGGAGAAGATCTGGGACCTGAAAGAAAGCAAGCTCCGAGGTGAGATCATTGCCGCCGCTATGCCATTATCGGACCTTAGCCTATCTATTAATAAGTCGACAAGGTCATTAAGGTCAATAGTCATATTTTGCCTTAAAACTTAATGTTCCCACAATCAGGGAATATTTAAACAAAACAAATCAACATCAATTAGTTACTCGATTGACCAACTAGTAATGTATCATCGGTTTAAAGTCAATATCAATCGAACTTAAGGGACAATTAACGAATAAAAACGCGCTGGTACCAGTCCGTTTTTCCAATTATCCAAGCTTTCCAATTTTGGAAAAAAAATTGATGAACCACGTATTTTCGGAGAAAGGGTTGGAGGGTTGAAGTTTTAGTAAAAAAACTTGACAACTTATAACTCTGACTCTGACGACTCATAACTATGGAAGTTGGTGGGTTGGAACCTTTACTATCTTACTTTTACAGGGGCATATGTAAATCTAAACCAAAAAATTTCAAAATGCCCTAGCGGCAAAACGGTTACGATTCCCCCATCCACTACCGGCTTTAGAGGAGGTCGAACCCGGGCGACCACCCAAGGACGCCAGGTCCAAGAGGGCACTACTACTACCGCTGAGGTCCAATAAAGTGATCATTTATTTAGTTAATAAATGATAACGTCTTCACAATACAAAGCACAATGGCGGATGTGCACAGGAGGTAAACGAAGCTTGTCTTTGACAAAACGTTAAAGGCAAGGACGCTTTATTATACTTTTGAATCTATTGTCTCTAGTTTTGAGCAATAAACCAGTGCTGGGCAATAGCAACTCTTGGGAGCCACACGAGCTTGTGGTTGTGAGTTCAAGTTAGAGAAATATATTGTTATCTTTTTACTTTTGGGTTTAAAAAAAGAAAATAACTGTAGAGAATCCTATACCTCGCTCACGTAATCCCACAAGTAGAATAGGGGGTTACGTGGAAGAAGTTCTTTGTACTAAAATAAATAAATAAATCCTTTGCAGGTGCTCTAAAAAGGTGAACTATTGCCCAGCCTCAAGTAGCATCAAAACTGTTTTCAATTTTGCGAATTAGTGCCTAATGCCGCCAGATTTCTCGCAATTAGGCCGACGACCACGGTACTCGTATTTACCTTTATTTTGCAATTTGAACATTATAACATAGGTGGTCTAACTACAAGTAATGTCATTAAAAACTTAAGGACGCATAAAAATAGCTCGCACGGGGCACATAAATACCTAAAGCCGCCCTTGCTCCCACGCATAAGATTTTTTGTTCGTCTATCCAAGACCCCTCCACAGCCGTCCACGTTGTTACTTTACGCTTCTACTTACTACTTCTTTTCATAAAGGTCCACCCCGCGGAACCTCTGTCAAAAACTTACATGTTGTCTAAAGAGAGGGATTTAATATGAACAAAAAACATACAATCCATCAACAAACTACACAAATAACATTCAAATTTCGTGAAGGCAACATTGAACATATTTATTAAATTTTACATCTTTTACATAACTAAAAAAACTATCTTTAAAGTATCGAACTAACAAAATTCTTAAAAATCTTCTTTAATATAATCGGTTTCTTAGCACATTTCTGACTTTCACCACGATCTAAAGCCGTACCATCAAAGTAAACAAGCGACGGTAGAATTTTGTAAACATCTCTTCTATACTGCAATTCCTCACGATCAGTAACTCCATTTAATGTGGTCAAACCGACCGGATTACACATCATAGATAGCTGCTTCAGATTTGGACATTTCGATCGGAAAGCTTGCAGCCAGTCATTTATGTTAATAATGTTACAATTGTTTAACCTGGATAAGGGTAAGTAACTGTTTTGAAAATACAAAATATTATATTAAATGAATTTACCATAATATTTGAAGACGCGGCATAAAAGGTAACGTAGCACAATCCAAGTTAGGATTTCGATCTAGGACGAGCGTATGTAAATACGGAAAACATACCAGAAATGAGAGATCTTTGATGGAATTGTAGCTCAAATCTAAGTTTTCAACTTTATCACCCAAGCAATCAACTATGTTGAATGGCATATCCTTAAGATTTCGATAGGCGAGGGTTATCCGAGTTCTATCTTCGATGATAAAATCAACCTTCTTTGAGCATACAGCCATTGCAGGCAATCTTCAACATAATTGTTTATAACACGCACTTTTGACTTGTTTTAAACTTATTTCCACTTCTCAGCACCTTTTTTCAATATATTTTAAAATTTTTCAAAATAAATTAAACTAGAAAAAAATATTCAAAACAAAAATTATCAGAAACTAAAACTGTAAGACTTAACACAGGCAGTTAAACTTTTGCATGTTCGAATACATCTCCATTTTAGAATAACGGATTCGGTTAAAAGAGGCATAAAACAAAAAGTTTATTCTTCAACATTGTAACTAAACAGAGGTGGAAAACCTTTTCATGCTCTAATGCAGCAAAACTAAGGAGAAATTTATTTTAAGTCCGTTTTTAGTTTGAAGCCCTAAGCAGTTGCGATAAGTCTTTATTAAATGCGATAAAACGATTAAGTAATATTAGCTTTGATAAGAAATGTCGCTAGGAGTTTACACATAAATGTATTTCTGACCGCAAAGAAAATATTAATAGATAGAATTTAAAATGAAAGAAAAAAGTTTTTTTTAAATGTTTACGTATTTGTCGATAATTAGAAACATTGACATTATTGTCTGTTGTATATGGATTGAATGTAAAGAACAAATTATGGTGGTTTCTAAAGTTTCTAGATTTTTACGAAAGCAATAAAATAATCTAGTGAAAGCTAGGTCCCTTATAGGGCGCTACAGGACTCGAGCCTCTTGAAATCTTGTTTCCAGTCATCCATATATTCAGACGGCTATATTCAGACCTACAATCGGACCGATTAATCTTTATGATAAAGCAAGAGTAGTTGCGAGTACTCACGAGTAAGAAATAGTAGAAATCAGCGGAAACAGAGAGATCTTGGTTCTGTGGAATTTGGACTAGTGCGAGATTGGTTACATTTTCGGCTATAATGCGTATATTAATAACCTTCGTTCTTTTATTTTCTGCGAAAAGCAGTACCTATAGGTATGGTGAGGTCGTATCTTCTTGTCTCAAATCTGATTCTGAATTAAAGTTATTGAATTGGAATCTTGTATTCTCACTTGTGTTCTGCCCTCCTCCCTTGACATGTTACGCAACTCTGTAAGCTTTCTCGAGAGATCCATTTCTCTGATGTTGCACCAGAGTTCTCCAGATCATAAGGGTTTATTTCTACCGTCCACAAAAATCGATAATTTCTTCCCAGTCTTTTTCAAATAATTTTTAATGTGGTAGTTCTAAGCTCACGAGTCACCCTTTGGACTACTAGTGCGTCATGTAGTTTGTCCCGCCATGGTGCAATGTCTAGCAGTAAGCGTTGTAGGATGGGAGTAGGTTAAAGGTTATAAGGGCTCGAGAGAGGGTTGAAGAAGGTGGTCATGAACCCTGCTTTTGAAATCTTGGATGTTGTAGGAGCTCGGAAATACTGATTGCGTGAGGTTGTTCCACAGTCGACTTGTTTCACTATAAATATCTAGTCTGCGGCCGATCTATTCTTTCTAAATCTTGCTTGATATCTACTTTGACTTTCATATAAGTTTTCAGTCCACTATCAAGATACATACAGTCAGTGACTAAATTGAGAGGACACTTTTAAAAAATTTGAATTAACGAAGGTACGTTTTCTTTTTACTTGGACCTCGGGAATATCGTTCGCTGGGAAGTCTCCATTGAAGTCGATGATTGGTCGATTCTGCGATTTCCAAGTTTCGATAACATTGGATTATCTTAAGTGGTTCAGTAAGGCCCTATACTATTAGATAAGATTTAGTTATAGAGAATTTTTGGTAGAGAACTTCTCTATTGCGAGTTGCAGAAACGAGCTACAATACTAGGTTCACTCGCATCAGTTCTAGTGCTTCACTTAGTTGTTTAACTTGAAACTAGTTCGTGGTTAAGTATACGGTAATTCATACACACGAAATTTATAATCATCTCTAATGGGACTTCAAACTAGTATGCTTCAAAGCTCTCTCCATTGCTAGTTAGGAACCTTATGTTTAAAACTATGTGCAAGTAAGAACCAAAGGCGTAAAAGGCAAATAGAGGCATTTGTACTAGTGAGAAATATAAGTCGAACTCGCAACCTTCACTTTAATAAAATTGATAATGGATTGCAAATATAGTTCGGTATACCTTCTGAAATATCAATAGCGTTGCCAACGTGTTCTGAAATCCGTTTAAGCCTAGGTTGAAAAGTTGAATCGAGGTTGAGTTTAAATTTCGACCACTGTGTATGATGTCGAGTTGAGTTCACTTTGAGGTGAAATAGAGTTGAACTGAAATCAAAACATAATCTCAAATTTTCGTGTGAAATTCTCATTTATAGATACGTAAAAACTCAGAACGAAATAGTTCTTTATCCGTGTGCAAGCAAAACACCGAACACAAAACTAAAGGCCCTTGGAGACGCTAAAACATGGTACGAGTAAACATGGTACGACCAAAACCCCGCAGACGGTAAGACATGTGCTAAGACCGATTTACTTGAACACCGCTCTCTTGTCAAAATATTTCAAGTTAATCTGTCATTCAGTTGTCAACTGGTAAATTGAAACATTTCGTATACGAGTAAATTTGGTCAAACAAGTCCGCAAACGGTAGGACATGGTATCACCAACACGAAACTCCGCCCACGAACGTCGACGGAAATCAAACCAGTTTTGATTTTAGTCGGACCGTTGGTCGGACCAAAAAACTGGTACGCGTACCGGCCCGTACACGGCAAACATCACCTCGAACATGGTCCCTGTACCATGTTTACTCGTACCATGTTTTAGCGTCTCCAAGGGCCTTAACGCCGAAAGCGGATTTCACGGATGGTATATAAACAAAACAAATGCCACTTCAACCCAATTACAACTCAACCCGCAAACCTAGGTTGAACCTGGGTTGAACCTAGTCATAAACAGGGTAATTGTTATTGCAACAACTTTGCATAATATGTAATGCTTAATTTAAATACTAATGGTAATCCAATTGATATGATACTAGAACCTCTAGTGCACTTAAAATTTTTATTATTAAATATTATTATATATTAACATGTAATTATTATTAGAGAGTATTTTCAAATATTTAAAAAGCTTTATAAGATTTTCGTTTTCTACCATTAAATCTAAACAAATCACGGAAGCTTGTCCTAACATTTTCCCGCTCACTGCTTGGCGGCGAATTTGTCGATATTGGCCTATTTATTGGACTCTGTATAACCTGTAAACATCTCGATGGCTGCGATACGGGCGAATCATCTAAATATTCCAAATTCGGCAGAACACTCACAACAAACATTCTATAGTTGCTATCTTCAACGTAATTGGCTCCAGACAGTAAATTTTTAGCGCCAGGATTTCCCATAAATGATAAATGTCGTATTTTTGGGCAATGCATTTTTATTTTATAAATCCATTTATGAACATTTTTTATGTTACAGTTGTTCATCCTAGAATGATATTATTAGAAAAATGATTTTTTGGGAAATAAATTAATAAGAATTTTACCACAAAATTTCTAAATGCTGTAAGTATGGAAATGTGCCCTCATCTAGATTATCATTTCTGTCCAATATTAAGGTGTGTAAATCTTTAAATAGCGCCAAAAATGAAAGATTACTAAATTTATTATAACTTAAGTCCAATATTTTTATTTGTGATGAGAATTTCTCTGCGATTTTTCGTGGTATATGTCCCAAATTTTCATAAGCTAGGGATATTCGTCCATTTTCTTCGACCGGCTTATCATCATCAAAAACAAGAATCGGTGACATTTTGGGCAGATAATAAATGTATTCTTGATCGGTATATTCAAAATAATTATCCTCGCACTCGACTGTTGTACATTCTCTTAATAATTTGTATAAAAGATCACTAAAATATTATAAACGACACTAATAACACTATTTTTTTTATACAGAAAACAATGCTACACGGTACTCACTCATCATTTTCGTTTCGTAAACTTTTTTCAAGATTTGTCATTTTGAGACTTTTTTTTTAGAAAAAAAAAAAACTACAATAATTGAATGTGTTCGCTCTCCTAGTGGGGCCTATAGAGTTCATAACAATTGTTTTATAATCGCTAGACGTTATATCTGTTACAAGTGTAAGTAAATAGCAACCCCATTACTTCACAATCTTAACGGTATTTTATTTATTTTTTCAACTGATAACACTTTTCCCATAGAGAGAGAGCGTATTCCAGCAAGAGATAAGCGGTTATAGTGCATCAGTGGAACATGCTATTAGTCGAGATCTTCTACTAAGACTGGTGGACTCCGGACGGTTCTACTCTGTTAAATGCAGGCAACAAAATAGCAATTTACACGACAAAAACCTCAAGAGATAATTAAATATTTTTAATTTTCGTGCCATTCGAGATCTTTAGAAACTAGAAATTTTTTTTGTTTATATTTTTATCTCATACCATTTTAATCTCTGAAGTAATTGGCTATTTAGTAAAAAAATTATGTATGCTCATGCGGATCTCTAAAATGAAGTGACTTCAGTTTTAATTTATTTGTTTTGATAATCTTTACTGGAACTACTGCCTTTGTTTGAATGAGTAATAAGTCAGGCTTTTTGTTTATATGATTGATTTAATAACATTGAAAGAAAATAATTATATTTTACAATCTTTTGTTTAATCTGTAATCTCAGAACTATACTCACCAGCTGCAGATGCAAAATAAATAGTTTATCTCATATCAATTAAAATTTAGTCTTAATTTGTTTTGCCCTTTCTTAATGTACTAGATAATTACGTTTTGGCGTTTTCTTTGTTAAGTTGAGTCACACTTGTTAGCTTAATAAAATTTGCAATATGTTCAACGCTCATATCTTAAAATCATAATGAAATCAGAATCACTGCGATTTGAGTCAATTGACGTACAGTTTCCAAACCCAGTGTCCCGTATACACGGCTGTAGCTTTAGGTAGGCTCTTGCAGGACAGCTTTAGAAGGTTGAGTTTTGTTTTTGTTGTAGGAAGACTATGTTTTGGATTAACAATATGCAATCCTTCGATCATGCATTGGTCAATGATAAGTAGTATAGATAAATATGTCTTTTATGCGAAATGATACCACTTCCGCGGAATAGGCATCCATAATCGAACCTTCCTTTGCTGATTCATCAGTTCTCTCGTTTCCAATGGCTTGGAAACTACAGTAGGGTGATGTTTACATAACTGTTTATGAGTTCGTTCTATTTCTTTACTAGTTTTCATTAGATCAGAGTGAAATCGAGTGCCAAGATAACAGCTTTGCTGCCAATTTCCTCCATTATATTGGCCTCTATTCCCGAATTCGGCGGATCTGACAATCTCGCCGCGGTTGAGTGATTATTGAATCCGAAGAAAGAACTGCCGTTCACTTCCACTTCAAATATTTTCAGTAATCGCAAAGGGGGAATTCATAAACTAAACACTGCCGCAACACTGCAGATTTCAGAAATTAGAAGTTTGTTGCTGAATTCTGCAGTGTTGCGGTAGTGCTGAGTTTTTGAATTCACCCACTATCAAATTCCGCATTCATTTTCCCGCTGAGGGATACGGGAGTAGAGGCCATTTTACCTTATAGAGTTGTCTTCTCTCAGTTGGTCACACGCCTTCCAAATTACTAGCGTTTTTGCTCGGAAAACATTGGATCCATTCGGAAACCGGAATATTGCATTATTCAAAAGCTATATTGCATTATTCAAAAAGAAACCTGCACCTACTCCTCAGTTTAAGTGTTTAATTTTAAGTTTTTAATAATTTCAGAATAAAAATTACAAATAAAAAACAATTCCAAACATAAGTTGGAATTTTAGAAAGCCATCCAGTTGTGGCTAAAGGGTAGAGATATGCTGAATGTTTGGAAAAAAATAATAACTTAAATTTTTAATTTTTCGGGTTTGCTATCTTCATCTTCCGAACTACTAAACCACAACAATTTAACTAAAAATATTTATTTCTCAGGAAACACATACACTCTCAGACCCCTCAGTGCTGACAGTCGTAATTTTACTGAAACGACAATTTCTTCAACTCAAACGACTTGTCACGCCATCCGATTCTCAACACACCAACTAAAAAACGAGACGACATCGACATCTCCATATGACTCGACTTTCGGCACAGGGGCCATACTGTAAATTTTAAGAAAACCCATAAGGAAAGGCTACAGAGTGTGGGACACCTCGAGAGTCGTATCGGCATCTTGAATCATTTATATATCGACTTCAATGCGTATGACAGAGGCATTTGAATTTCTGCCACAGCCAAAAAAAAAATGCGAATATTTCAGGGGAAATCAATATAATGATTTTAGCGAGCTGTTCTTCGAATATAAGGGAATTTTGAAAAATCATTTGCCCAAGATCGCCCCTTCTCTTGCTTCGAGGTGGCCAATAGTCTCAGAACTCCAGCCCATTACTGCGGATCACATAATTGCCCGAAGTAATAAAACCAATCCTCTCGGCCTTGGAAAGTATGAAAGAAATAGTGAGAGTTGTCAAAACGACGTTCGGCCGCCACTCATCGCAATTCCTAAATTTTCGGGAAATTATTCTCTCTCATTTCACAACATTTTTAAATCCATGGTTCATTGTAATGAACGTATCTCGGCAGTATAAACTGAACTGCCTAAAAACTTGCTTGAAGGACGATGCAGAGAAAATGGTACCATATTTAAACATTACTGCTTGTCTCGGCTGTACCAAAGCAGTAAGGCATTGGTTAGCACTAGCTTAAAGATGCTCTCGCCTCAACGTTTTGTGTCGGCAGAAAACCCGGAATGTTCAGCCACGCTTAAGAATTTGAATATTAAAACAGAGGACTGGGATCTAATTGAAATTTTTCTTATCTTAGAACGTTTGCCCAGTGAGACTAAGCAATTATGGAAACAAGGGGCCGTATTTGGTTTCAAAAAAAGCTTGTCGACATTCTCTAAGTTTTGTATTTGGCATTACGACGAAATTGACACATACATTTTGCCATACAGAACCATCAAATTATGTGTAATTAAGTTTAGCAAATCAAAAAGTATATATGTAATTAATTACAATAAAAACTATTGTATACATAAATTCAGCTTTTTAAAAAACGTGAAACATCTTTATCGACACAAATGCGAATTTTTACTTATCGACAGAAATCGAGATCGACTCGAGAAATCAAATTTGACCCAAGGTAAGGATACCTCAACGAAGCTCCTCAAACTGCATTGCATTGTTGACGTTCCTAGAATCCAGATTCTTAACGTTAGAGACCGTTATACCTCATCATTCCAAATGGACTGGGTCAAAACCCGTCAACTTCGTATCACGTGCCTTTCACTCTCGTAGATTCATGTTTCAACTGTGCATCGGACCTTAGACGCGTGATTAAAATTCGAGAAGATAAAATTGGATGAACGAAGGCAGTTTGTTTCCTCTAGCTCGCTCTGCTTCAACTGCTTGGTTCAGAGCCATTTTCCCGACAACCGCCCCATCGAACAAAAATGTCGCATTTGCAACAGAGGACATCATACTCTCTTGCACATAGATAGCCTAACCACCAACGGCTGGAAGAAGCGAATCGCAAGGAAGTGCTATTGGCAATTGTTTTGGTTAGTGTATGTTCTATATGCAACATGTTTTGGTGGTTTGATTGACCCAGGTTCGCAGGCGACGTATATCACCAAGGCAGTGCAGCCCTTCTTTAATAAGAACTCATCACTTCGGTAATCACTAACCCAGGCATCCGACAAGCGAGCTCAGACTCCCCCTCCGCCGAACTCAAACATTGGTCCTTCGATCCGGATCACCCTCTTCAAAAGGTGGGTACTAATTATTTGCACATACTTGAATTAAAAAAAATCGGGAAAGTTCTTAAGTGTTAGTTCATTCACGTCCCTTCGATGTTGAAGATTGGCAACAAATTGACATCATAAAACACAAATTTTTTGTTTCCTATTTTTGAAAAATGCCTTTATTCTTTTTTAATTTAAAATTATTATACACATTGTTTTAAATATGCAGAAACCTGTGTATATATAATTAATATATATGTTAAGAAGTCAGAAATACTTAACAAAACAAAACTTTCATTTTATATATCAACATAATAACAAGAAATTATAATTAAATAGTGGAATAAATGTGTGTAATTGGAAGTGTTCATTTTTTTACCTTGATTAATATAAGAAAACAGCTAAATGATTTAATTTTTTTTTGTTGTGAACCTGAAAACATTTTTTTTTTGAAAAAACAATAATATAATTTCACGCCCAAGGCTTCTCCACCATAATAATCCGCTTAATATCTGTTGAAGGGGAAGTGGTATGTCAGTTATTTTTTATATCCAAATTTCCAAAGGCTCCTTCAAGGGCAGCAATATATTTTTCACTTTTTTCAATTTTTGAATTTTTAACTGTGTGTTCTATCGCCTGGCTATGTGCCCACTGTCCTAGCTTTTGGGCCTCTTTTCGTTTTGATATAGATGCTTTAGAATTTGCAATGTGATTGCAGCACTGTTAAAAATATTCATATTTGTTATTACTTTTGAAAAATACTCATACTAATCTTTTAGAGGTTTGCTTACCAAATATAAACCATATAAAGCCCTTAGGTTGTTAGGGTTTAACTTAATCGCCTGAGCATAGTAGGATTTGGCTATTTCTATGTTGTCTAGGCCACCCTAAGATAAAAAATTTAAGGTTGTTTTAATACAGATATGTGAGTCTTGATAGAAAATATTTTATAATTATAACGACAACAGTTTCAAATTACAAGTACAATAATTAGCTTTTTAGTAAGTGACATGAGTGACTTTTACTGAGAATGCCACTAGTTCAGAATGCTTGGTTCTTTACCTAAATCATCCTCATGTAGTTATTCATCTGTCATAAGTTCCACAATATGTGGCTCATTTAAAATTTCGAAAACTTCTTGCAAATCAGTTATACAAATATACATGCTCTGGTAATCCAGAATTCTCAACTTCAATTACATCTGCCCATACTTTTTTCCAAAAGACATTGAGCTTTGCTTTTTTTCCTGTATGTGACACTCTGACTGAATTTTGTTCGAAACAATTACAAAGGGTGTGTTTGAACTCTTGGATGTTTGCTATCTTGTTGAGTCACGAAAAGACGAGCTAATCTGGTGTTGTGGGTATAAGATTGACGTGGAGGCAGGAGAGTGTTTATTTCGGAGGAACAATCACTATGATAGTAGCATTAAAATTTTTTTCACTGCTGCCTACGGTGGCTCTAGGGGTCGATGGTGGACCAGTCTGTATGATCATCAATTAATTTGGGCCTTTTTGCGCCTTACCTAACCGCCGCCCCAAACGAGGGAGTTATGCTCGAGAAGAGCCCGAATGTAGGACTTATAAATAATAGCACGGGGCAATGGCCGGAGGAGGAACTTACACCTCTTAAGAAATTCCAAGCACTGGAATGTTTGTTTGGCGTTTTGGAATATGTGGCCGCAAGTCTTTGGCTAATCTAGGATTTGTAGAGATGGGTCGGCCATTAGTTCAACTTCACCCACTGTCACTGACGGAGAGGTGTTGAACTTTTTTTTGAAATAAGACTGTACTTGGTTTTGGTTGAGTTAAATTCGACACCATTCTTGCTTCCCCAAGGTGGAACGCATTGTTTTAAAACGGTAAGGGGTATATTATTGAGCCCAGTCGATTTGTCGGCATCGAGCTCCTTGAGGCACCTGTACATCTAGAGGGTCCTGAAAAATACTCTGTCCATTGAATGGGCGTTATGATCGATGGCCAGGGTAGCATATCAGTTTCGGGTAGTGAAGAATTTGAGGCAAACAGAGCTGCTAATAAATAGGCCTTGGTTTTGCTGCCATTGGTTGGATTTGGTTGCACTAAGGATTTTACTTTTCAACTTGTTGCCAAATTAAATTTTGACATTCTCTAGATCTAGACGAAGCGATTCACTCGAGAAACCCTTGTACGCTCTGAAGGCGGCTTTTTTATTTCTGATTGCGTTCAAACACTCCCGATTAAACCATCTATTGGGCTTCACAGATTTGGTAGAATGAGAAATGAGATATCGATAACGGCAGAATTGACGTTTTTATTTCGGAAACACAGGTTCCAGTCAGTCGATTGGAAATAATGAATACACCCCAGTCAGTTGGCTTTCCCATAGTGCAATACAGTTCTTCTAACTGGTTTGGGACGGGTGAGAAATGGGAAGCTTATTCTTCGTCGTCGATGGCTCTGCAGCCCAATTCGAGCCTTGGCCTCCATCAGCTTCTTACTCCAGACGTCTCTCTGCTCCGCAGCTTGTCTCCAGTTCCCTGTATTGAGCAGTTTTGCTGTCATCCCACCATGACAGCGGTTTGCCCACTGGTAGTAGATAAAGGAGTTTTGTAGCTTCGACGACGATGGTTGACAAGTAAGAAAAAGATCAAGGAGATAGGTTCCTTTTTCATCAACACCAGGGACTCTCGTGGGCTGATCCACAATTTGATGCAAATTATTAGTGTCTTCTCGAAGTCCTTGCCAGAAACATTGGTGCTATTTGAGTAAGTGAGCCAGTTTACGTTGTGACATTGAAATCACCCGCAACGATGATTTGACACTCAAGTTTGCACGTCAAAACTCGCGAGATTTGTTCGGAAAAAGTATCAAATGATAAAGTTGAGACTCCGTATATCCCGACTTATCTTGGGATGCAAGCAAAAAAATATGACGTGGCTTCGGAACATAATTTTAATCCAAAGATAGTTAAAATCTGAAGACGTGCTATTATATATTTTATAGTAGGCCACGTCATCCCTAACTTAGATTGCAATACCCCAATGGGGGAGAGATTGTGCACTAAAGTGTACCCCGACACCCAATGACCTAAATCAGTATCGGGTGATATTTGGGTTTCACTAAAAGCAAGGATTGGCGGTTTGAAAATAGAAAGGTGGCACTCAACAAAGGAGAAATTCGCTTGAAGTCCACATATATTACTTAAATAAATAAGTTATTAAATCTTGTTCTGCACCCAAACTGTTTATTAAAATTCAACTGCAAAGCACGATACCAGCACACACATCAAACTAATCATAATTATAAAAGCTCTTGAGTTTTATTAGAAGTCTACCCGCAAGATTACTAGAGCGTTATTTCCCACGCTTATTGAGTCTTAATTGATAAGGGGAACCCTACATTTTATTTGGACCACGCACTCCCGCGTGCTACTCTGCTTGTAAAAATATTCATAAAGATTACAGCAAAGCCGACTTTTTCGTTAAAACAAAGACAATATATTGCAAATAAATAGTACCATTGCCATGATTATGAACAATTTAAGGATTGGAGGAGTGAAGTTGATTTACAACAAAGCATCGAAATGATTTAAAAATGAGCTTAGTAGTACCAAGAAAAACTAAAAAAAAAGCAAATTAACCTACCATAGTGTAGCGAATTTCAGCAAGCCTTTGGTGAATCAGGTGACTGTGAGGGTTGTGCAATAAAACTTCTTCCATGCAAAATGATGCCTTGGCATAGTCGCCTTCTAGTAAATAGAGACTACAAAGCTCATGCCAAGCTTCTTGGTCGGACATAAATCTGGAAAAGGATAATTTAAATTAAAATAGCTAAGAAAATTAAAAATCTCTTCAACTATACTTCTTTAAGTAATCACAAAGCTCCTTGATCGCTTCAGTAATTTTCCCTTTGGCCTTTAGTATTGCCACTTTCCTCTTGCGTGGGGCAGCATTTGTTTCGTCCTTTCTTATAATATTATCCAAAACTTCTATAGCTTCATCATATCTTTCGAGTGCTTCGAGACGCATTGCCTTGTATTTCTGTACCCTCATACTCCCTGGGAATGCTGCCGACAGACTTTTGATACATTTTTCAGCAATCTCAATCCTATGTGTATCGAGAGCAGCTATTGTAACCTGCTCCAGTATAAGATGTCTTTCGTTGCCGACTTTATGGATTTTATCCTCTAGAACAGCTTCCCATAATTGAATTACATCGTCACTTTTCCTCTCATTATCTTCTCGCCACTTTCGAAATAAATCACGGACATCTGAACATGATTAGAAATGAATTAAATTAATCATCTCGGGAATAGATGGTTGTTAATGGAAAATATACTAGAATTGTTTGTTGTTTTGTTTAGCTTACCTGACCAGTTCATCTCTTCGTAATTATAAGCCATGTTTATGTTAATTTTAATTTATCACGGCAAACCTCATTAAAGCATTGGGGAATAAGCAATTTTTTGTGAACTGAGTTGTCAAAAATTTCTTCTTTTTAGTTTTTTAATGTTGGTTGGCATGATAGGTTAAATGGACTGAAAGAGCTTTAAATTGGAAGCTTTCTTTTGATGTGGAACGTGTTCTAGATTTTGTTATCTGAATTGTTTGTTGGATTGAAACTAACGGCCTAACGGCATGAAATGCAGATTTTGCTTGAAACTTTGTAGGTATTTTTAATATTTATTTTAAGTAAAATTTTATTTATATTTATTAACATCCAAACAAGGCACTGGTTTAGATAGGCTTAGCTAATACAAGTCATATAAAAAGTATTCAAACGACGACAATATACACTAGTAATTTAAATTATTGTATATTAGTATAAATGGTTTAGATGGGAAAGGACATCTCTCTTAAAGGAAGATTTGTGTAAGGAAAGAGGGAAACAGGTACTCTTGCCATTAAATACCAGACAACATCTAATAATCGGGTTGATCATTTCATACCAGGTATGATGGGAATATTCGTTCATAAGTTTTGTTTGTCTACTACAGTGGTCGGCAAACTCATTAGTCAATAGAGCCAACTATTAAATTTTTTAAACATTAATTATATAGGTTAGCAAATTGTTATTAATTTACGTAAGGTACTCCTAAACGGGCCTATGCTAAAAACGTCCTCAATCTAATTGAGGTATATTCACTGAGGTTGCCCCTTCCAACTGACCCATTCGCACTCGTTTTGTATACTTGTTTTGCCTATCGTTTTTCGTGGACATTGCATATGTCCAAACAATCATACCTCTCAATTCACGAAATTACATCTTCGTTCACTACACAACGCTTCACTTTGGAAGACATTACCACAAGCAGCAAAAACGGTGGGGTTGTCAACGAGTACCCGTAGTCTGAGTCGCGAGTTTTAAGCCAAGGTGTATAGGTACCGTATTCAAGGCTGAATGGCCAACCAGTGGGTATAAATAGGTTGGTCGCAGACGCTACCCGCCAATTCCCGGGCAAGGTGCATTTTCTCTGGTATGTGGCTCTGCCAAAGTGGACTTCACTTCTACCTTTACTCGTGGTCACAACATGAACGTAAATAACAAAAATAATGAAAAGAAACCAAAACAAACAGATGCACAGGGGACCTGACAGCAACATACAAGGACTATGAACCTTTCATCTTCGGGGGAGCCGCTGCAAGAGAAGGTACAGTCGCACCCTTCATTTTCGGCAGAAATGCAAAGAAGGGCTGTAAGGGCTGTAGCCAACTTAACCCAATTGGCTCACCCCGCCATATCGGTCGCGATTGTGCAGTAGCCTTTCACATTCAGTATATTCGTAAGCATACTGTATGCTGCATACAGACTAAGCGGGTCCAAACATATTAAAAACCAAAGAAATCAATTCATTCGTCTGTAGTACGTTAAACTAAGAAATGCTTGTGGATTCACTTACTACGTATACATAATGAGTTGAGATTGCGTTGAATTTCTGACTCGCGTTACAAATCTCAAACGGAACCTAGAGATTCTGCTGTCAACTAAATTCAACTACTCAACTATTGAACTCGCGTCTATAGGCATTTCAACTCAACCCAGGTAGCAGAGCTGAGTCGAGTTCAGTCCGCCCTAACTAAACTCGCCTCGCGTCTACTTGTATTTGGACTCGGGTTCAACCTGAGTTCAACTCATCATGAATACGTACTACATATCATCAAAGCTAAATTATTATTTGATAACATTCTGAGAAATGAACTCTTCTTGCTTTCACTCCTTATTTAATGGCACTAAAGTTCTCGTAGAACACGAGCTTCTTGAAGTCCAGTCGCCTCTACGTCTTGCTGGTTCTCTTCAGTTTGTTATACAAAGTTTTCCTATATGTCCTAGCACGTCGTCCATCCATTTCTTGGTTCTCTTTCCAATAAAAGAAGACGATCGGCGTTATTCTGGATACCAAGTCATCAGTCACAGCGCTGAGTCATTGCTCGAGACGATAGAGGTATTTTCCATATCTTCTATTTCCACTTAAGAACACCGTAACTTCGTAACTTACTTCCTCAGGCTCCCTCGTAACCCATCTACGTTTGGGATAAGTCTGACGTCCACCGACTCCTAACAGACTTGTTTCATTTGCCTTTACTTTAAATTCTCGCAGCGCGGCAGCGTTCAGCCGCACTGAATTTTTCTTTTCTATAACATATTCGGCATCTTATTGACGCTTGCATTCTCTCGCTAATATCAACTACGCACGCCGCATCTTTGGATATGGTCCTCTATGCGCAGCACGCGCGCAGGAGGCTTAAGCTGGATACAGCTACATACTGATATAATAGAAGTGCGTCCATTCAAATGCAGACTGACATATAGTTACGTAAATGAAAGACACACAACAAGGTAAGTTGGTCTACTTCCAACTATTCCGCATTCGCTATAGTCTCAAATACCCAAACACAAGCAGAAGCAATAGATACATGCACGGAAAGACTTGACGGAATCCGAGCACGTAAGTGTCCGTCATCAAAAATTCGTCGCATATTCAGCAAACGACAGACCATTGATCTCTGGGTGCGCTTTAATATCTCAGATAGCTTCGTTCGCACATAGTTCGATCTGATCGAGGCATACCGTGTACATCATTATAGATTGTGTGATCCACAGGAGAGGTCCTAGAACACCACATGTTGTCCTGCACACCATCGACCCCCGATTCACTGAAAAATTTTATTTGCAAAGAAAGAAGAAACCACACAAAATTACCTTTCTGTCCATTTTAATTTCGACAATAATAAATAAATAATAATTGTACAAATAAAATTTTTTATTATTCTAGCCATGGCAACAAATCCAATTTTTTTAAATCCTTACAAGAGACTAATGGATTTTGTTTACTTGGAACAAAGAATGCATTCTTTGGCACACTCTTGACACCAGTCACTGTGCATAATAATTTAGCAAAACTAAACTTATTAATTTCATCCAATTGCGGTGGGGTGAACGGATATGGATTTTTAGTATGACTATAGAACATCTTATCGCCAAACTTCCATCTAGAGAATTGCACCTTAGCTAGACATTGGAAGGTAGGTCCAAGTAAGTTTCCATTCTTACTTTCAAGTCCTCCACCAACTAGAATGTCAATATCTAAAGGAGATTTGTAAGATTGTTTGAGCAGCTCAATTCTCTGTAATTGTAAATTTATTAAAAGATGTGTACTTGATTTAGTTTTATATGATATAAACCTCTTTCGATATCAGTGGATAAAGGTCTTTGAATGTTTTGATTGTTCCTAAACCGCAAAGCTGCACATAACGCCAATACGGTGATAATCCGTGATCACGTCCTCGTTGCAAATCAATGGCGATTAATCCAGAGTCACTAAAGACTCGATTTCTAATCTGAAGTGGACAAAATACGATTATGATTACTGATTAGACATGGAAAAAAATAAATACTTCAGGGCCGTATCCTGGCAAATGAATTTTTTGGTATATCATTCCACGAATGACATCATTGAAGTGTGATCCTAATAACTCCTTATCTTCAATGGTTTCGGAGAGCTTCACAGCTTGCGTTATTTGTCCAGCTTAAATATGATTTGCAAACTATAATCGATGAATTAAAGAGAAAATAACACAAGCTTACCTTCGTTATAGAGGTTAATAGTTTCAGGGCTAAATATGTGTAAATTGCGAAAGAATCCATTTGAGAAGTCGTTCAAAGTGGAAGCGTCTACATGCTCGCTGTAATCATTAAACTCGCCAATAGAATCAATTTTGCAATCTTTAAAAATAAGAAAAATTAAATAAACATTACATAATAACAATCAAGAACAAAATACAAACCCAGCAGAATTGGAACAACATCTTCATAAACCATCTTCTGCATGAGAGCAATGTTGACCCTTCGAGCTTCTTGGAACAATCTTTCATCGATCCAAGTAGGATTTATACGCTGCAAAGTGCTGGCAATTTTGTTATGCATAATCATAAACAATGAATGTATTCCAGCCAGTGTTGGTGTTTGGTTTGATCGGAAATCGACAGTGAAGAAGCAGAATTTCGATGAACAATCGTCTTCTGTCGGGAGAATATTGTATGGGCTCAAATCGAATTGTCCTGATTTAAATGTTCGTACTTCTGCATTTTCTGCAGCTGTTACACCGTAGATATTGGATAAATCAATGTAGCTAGTTACCGAATTCATCTATTATTTTTTTAAAAGTTGAGAAGAAGGTTAAAATTTTTATTATTTATTTTTAGAGTGATGCAGTTTAAATAATGAAACAATAAATTACATGGGGAACTTGGGATCGGGTAAAATGCATTTGTTTGAAAAGGATTCTATTAAAAATTAATCAGTTAGTCTTTTAGATAATATAATATAGACTGTTCGAAGAATAGGCGGAGTGACATTCTAGTTCAGGCATTTCACATTCGACCTATAATGAGTTAAACTGTTGAGGATAAAAGTACGGAGAAGCAGTACAACTCTCGCTGACATTTATACCAGACATTGATGCGAACGCAACCGTGCTTAACAAATCCAAACAGTGGGCAGGATTACTGGCAAACTAGCGGCCATACTGGTACAGCCATTTTGAATTTTGATCATAAATTCGTTATTTACTGCCTTAAAAAAACCCGGATACCGATTTTCATTTGAATTGGAACACAATTTGCAAATTCGTCATCCATATTAGCGCGGCCTTTTTGAATTTATAAGTTTTGACCACAAATTCATGGGTCATTCCAGCCATAATCGGCCGGAAAATGCAAGACCGCCCGGAAAAATAGTGAAAACATTTTTTGTATGTTTCTCGCGATAAAAAAACATGAAAAACGTTTTTACTGTTTTTTTTGCAACATCTATTGTTTATTAATTGAATAATTACGTTTTTCTAGAAAATATGCACTATTTATAAACAATTGAACAAAACAGTGGGTATTTATCATAGAAAAAATGTGCGAAATAGTGGTTTTGTAGCCTGATATTTACTCTTTCAGAAAATTGTCATACTAAAATGTTTGACCTTGAACTTTTCTCAATGACAGCAAAAACAACAAAAACATCGGAAAAATTTCAAAGATTAATTTCTCAAAAACACCATCTCAGATTTGGCTGAAATTTTAACACAATCTTCTCGAATATCTGAACAATCACCCAAAAACATTTTTCCCATGTTTATTGAAACTATTGTTGAATATAAATACCAAATCAACAAACACGTATCAACAGCAAAAAGAATTCGGAATGGCACTTGGATCGTTCATAATCTACAAACTCCACACCCCACACTTCAAGTATTACAGCAACAACTATTCCTATTTACTTTTTCATCTCCTTGGATATGTCAAAATCTTGCGCGCTATCCTTCAGGAAAGGATGTGTAGTGGGTGCGCGAAAAGCTTTTTGTAGAAAGTAGTGCAATCCGGCAGGAAAACCTGCGGTTAAGTCCTTAAGAGTGGTGCGTTCGCTTTCTTTTCAGTGTATGGTTTACTATTGAATTGCTATGCTTATGCAATCTGACAATTTTGTAAAAAAACAAGATGGCGATTCCAAGTTGGCGGACGAATTTTGAAGTTGTGTTCCGATTCCATTGAAAATCGATATCGCGGGGCCACTTTGGCGGTGCCACTTTAGCAGTACCAATTTGGCGACGCCAGTTTGGTGACGCCAGTTTGGCGATGCCAGTTTGGCGGTGCCAATATGGGGATGCCACTTTAGCGGAACCAATATGGCAAAACATAGGTTGCATAATTTTCATTGTATATTTCGAACTCTGTGGAGGAGAGCACGAACAGCTAGGAATTCGACGGCACGCACCGTGCTAGTTTCTCCTCTACCTTTTCGCCCGATTTAGAGCGAATCTGGTTTCGATGTCATCGGTTATGCAGATGATCTTTCCATCATTGTCTCTGGGAAGTTTGACTGGACATTACTGAGGTCATGAGAGCAGCACTCCGAAAAGTTCAAACATGGTGTCCTGGTACCTTTCTTTCTAAAGTGGACCTAGGTCCTATCTGCATCCAGGGTTACCACAGTTGAGTACTCAGACTCTGTCAAGTATGTGGGAGTAAAGTTGGACAAGAGACTGAACTGGAACGCTCAACTGGACAACGCCATCAATAAAGCCACAAAAGTTTATATGGGCCTGCAAAAGGGCTTTTGGGCAAGACATGGAGTCTTACACCACAAATGATGTACTGGATGTGCAATACGATCGTTAAACCTGTGGTCACTTATGCCGCTATAGTTTTGTGGCCCAAGACTGAAAAGGTTCCATCGATCCGCAAGTGCAGCAAACTGCAACGGCTTGCTTGCCTCTTCATTACCGGAGCTATGCGTTCCCGTCTCACAGCTGCGATGGGGGTAATCATCTGCACTAGGCTCAACATTGAGAAAAGTTTGAAAGGCGCCAAAATTAAAATCTTTTCTGACAGCCAAGCTGCCATCAAGGCACACTCAACGTGCAAGTTTTCTTTCGATATATTTGCAGGGTGTTTTGACGTACTCTAGAGCCTGACAAGAAGAAATCAGGTCTAGCTCTGCGAGGGAAATGAGGCTGCAAGCAGCCTCGTGAGGGAGGGGTCTGAGACGTTGGTCCAGAGGCCAGAACCCCTCTGTGGCATCTCTTGGCCCACCTCCAAGTCTCTGATAGAGAAGTGGATTAACGGACTAAACCTAGCTTATTAGGAATCAGTCATAGCGGACCTAAGGCTATTGATAGGTTTTCTGACTGGCCATGTAGGACTGCGATGTCACCTCCACAACCTAGGACTGTCTCAAGGAGATAGAATGGCGACTCTGCTTGGAAGGCGACGAAACTTCCACACATATACTTTGTGAATGTCCTGCTCTGCTCTGGCTTAGAAGAAGGAAGTTTATCAGATAGTTTATAATGCTCAAGTCCGGTCTTCATCAATTAAAGACCTTCTTGCCTTCGTCCGGAAGGCTGATAGTCTGTTCCGCTAGTGGGGTACGTACACAATAGGGCTAACTTGGCCGCAGTGTTTACCGTTTCCGAAATTAGCCCGGACAAACAGACAGACAAAAATTTTAAAAATGTTTCAATTTGTTTTAGTCATGTAAATAATCATATAATAATAAGAAATTAATTCCATCATCATCTTAATCGAAGATGAAACAAAAATTACCTGTTGTGCTGCTGCAAGCTTGCAATCATTAGGGAATATCGGTTGAGTTCGAATGAAATTCTGGCAGCCGAGATTGCGAGGCCCAAAAAATGGATCATCTTTCGGTATAATAATAGGCAAACAAGAAAAGTGACTCTGCGATTTTGGCAGAGCAGTCTTAAAGTCCGAAGAACAGCATCGAATTGGCTGTGAAGATGTACCTGTAAAAAATTGCAATAATATTATATAAAAAAAATTATAATTAAAATTTTTTACTATGCTGAATATTTCTTGGTCTGACGATATCATGTGTCAACATTTGTGTCATTATAAAGAATCCTATATTAGGGATAAAGCCATCCTTAACCGGAGTCAGATTTGGCTTACCAAATACGTCATTAACTATCGAACGTACGCTCTTCAACTTTTCCCCATTTACAGATCTGCGTATTTCTAAAACGTCTGGAATTTAAAAATTAAAATTTTTGTTTCAATATTTGTTTTATATTTAAAATAAAAGAAATTCTTTTGTAGGTGTGAGTAAACATTTAAAATATTTTTTCGTTCGTTCTTGAACTTGAACTACGTGAAAGAAGTATGCACGAATGCAATTAAAAATGACAATCATCAGCACAAATTCGTGTAAATTGTTAAATCGACTGAGAACAATGAAATGGCAGTTATACAACACGTTAAAAATTAGTTGATAACATTAATGCAGGTGATTGTTGTTATATAATTATTTATATTCGTTTACTTACTATCATCATACCACGCAGGCAGAAGCCTGCCATATGGTGTCAGTGCTGCTCCTCTAAGGGGATCAAGAATGTTATTGCATGTACCATCATAAGTTCGATATCTAACAACAAGATCAATATAAAACTTTCATTAAGAACTATCACTGAAAAAACAAAATTACATCTCAGCTCCTGTACAAAGCGGTGGCTCAATAAAGCATCTGTCCCATTTGTTGATACATTTTGATGCTTCACTCAAGAAATCTTCAAACTCGACATTTTCTGGTCGTTGAATATTGGTGTAATACTTATGATAGTTATCAGCAATGTGCTGGGTACCGCGTAGAGTACGACTAGCTCTGTAAAACTCGAATGATAAATCGGTGTGATTATTGGGTGGATGCAGGAACAGCTCAGCGAATGGCTGGAAATTGTAAATTTATAGAAATTATTATTTTTTTATTGATGTTTTGGAATATATACGTACATCTTCCTTGGTGCTGTTAAATCCACCTCTAGCTAGAATATCACCTTTTTCAAATTCTTTATCGAATAATATTTCACCAGTCCGAAAGTCTGCTTGTATATCTTTGCAGCTACAGATATTTATGAGATAATTTTTTAATTTTAAGATTTTAAGGAATTTACCTTATTGATACGTCCTGTGTATTTGGATCGATGTAATCTTGATATGTCCTGTAAAATGGTTTAAACAAACGTTTTAAAAGGAATGTTTCTACGAAAATCTTCCGTAAAAAGTTCATCTAGGAATTGCATAGTTATCAATGAAATTATGTCATGAAGTTTGTTGCCATGCGTTTTAAAGATTGTAAATACGATGTCCAGTAAAACACACTTGACTTTGTAGAGGTATCCCAGGGTTAAACTTATTCTTATTGTCTAATTCTATACATTGGGAAAATTTTATCTTTTCGATCTTGGCCCGATTGTTTACTTCTTTGTCAAAAATTGCTATCCTACAATTTAAACATTCACTCAATCCTTACCGGTACTCTGTCGATGTCTCGGGCTCATTCGCTTCTTTCAAGCCACCGACTGCGAGCTGTATTTCCGTCACTCCCACGTCAATTCACTAAAGTTAGGCGGGTCAGTCATAGGCGGGAATTCATTTTTTCATTCCCCATTCAACCAAGTCTATAAAGCCACGTCACAATAGATGGTTTAATCGGAAGTGTATGAACCCGATAAAAGCAAAAGCCGTCACTTCAACTTGAGTATATCAGGAAACTTCTGTAACTTCATCATCAGGAGAGTTAAATCATCATTTGATGACAGGTTGAGACGTAAGTTTCCCAACACTAACACTGGTAGTAGAAATTTCTGGCCCTTGGTAAGAAGAATTTTACCTCCTTCACAACACCTGCCTTCATTCATAATGATGCGGTGATAGCAGACAGCAATTCCAAGGCCAATTTATTAGCATCTTTGTTCGCCTCAAAGTCTTCTCTACCTGATGCTGCTATACAACCTCCCTCCCTCGAACGAACTGCTCTTTAAATGGCCGGAATTTTTTTCAGGACTCGAGATGTATATAGATGCCTCAAAGTGATTGACATTACCAAATCCATTGGCCCTATCAAATACTTCCTGTGGTTCTCGATAAATGTGCATCACCTTTGGCTAAACCTCGCCGCAAACTCGTTGCCCTGTCATTTTTCTCCGGAGTCTATCCAGACTTCTGAAAACTGGTTCATGTTCAGCCTATATCGAAAAGAGGTGACTCTAGCGACCCCAATAACAATTACAGCAATTACTTCTGATCTCTCCAAAGTCATGGAGATATTAATCAACAAAAGCTAATGTAATATCAGGAAACCAACAAAATTCTACATGACGGACAGTATGGCTTTAGATCCAAAATATCTACTGACGACCTCCTTGTATATCTAACAGAACATCTCCACCAAAACATTCATCGCTTTGGTGAGTCTGCTTTGGTTGCTCTAGATATGTCCAAAGCTTTTGACCGAGTATGGCACCCTGCTCTGTTCTCCATCACTCTCTGTACTCCAAACTATTGGTATCCACCCAGTTCTAAGGAAATGAATTAAGAGCTTCCTTTCTGACCGTTCAATAAAGGTAGTATTGGACGGCGTCGAATGGAATTCCCACACAACTCGATCTTTTCCTAATATTCGTAAATTATATGCTCTCAATCCCTTCCAACCCACTTCTCAGCCCGGCTGATGACAGTACTCTGCGTTATTTTTACGCTTTCGACACAAAAAGACAAGCACGTGTCAGACCTTTATTCACCATCGTGAACTCCAATTCTATCAACAGAGACATCGAACCCATTCTTGATTGGGGCCGCAAGAGTCTTGTTGAGTTCAACCCCTCCAAAACGAATTACTGTCTCATTACTTATAAAACCTGCACCGACCTTCCTTTTGACTTTATTTGAGGACTTGCGATGGAATGTGACAGAATGAATCATCGGGGATGACGGCCTTTGCATTTCCATTGCCTCTCTAGCTCATCATAGGAACGTACCAGCCCTGTCAAAGTTGTATCGCTATTACCATAATGGCTGCTGCACTGAAATATCCGCCTTACTGTCTGCACAGCAACATTTCTCCCGCCCATTGGGCTCATTCTACTACCCTACAATGTCATTTTTCGCGGACAAAAATGTCTACAACGTCGTCGTTTATAACTAGAACAATTTGGCTGTAAACTAATCTCCCACAATCACTTTTCCCGAACTCGTACAACACCCAAGAGTTCAAACGTAAGGTACATACATCGCTACCTAGTCCAACACATCCTGTACTTATAGCTCCAAGTAGACGAAGTCTAAGGAAAACGTTTTGTGACTTGATCGACCCTTTCTTGGAAACTTACAATGGAAACTACTCTTAGGGTCCTTGGAGCAAAAGGTTGTATGCAGGTAGACGATATTGTCACCGCGATAACTGGTACCACGTCAAGGCGCATGCATCACGATCTTGATTTGGTTTTCGCTGGCATAGGTATTAGTGTTCGGAAAACGGTTAATCCTTTACCATAGAGGAGCAAGCGAGCATCACCGGGGTTGGTGGCACTGATTCCAGATGTTGGGATTTTCGGCAAAAGCCCCAGGTCTAACAGAGCGTTGAGCAAGGGCTACTGCCTACAAAAAGAGATGTGTGCAATACTAGCATACGCCTACGAGACTTTATGAAGGTCTCACGTTAACAAGCGAATTTGTCTCCTTTATCCAATAGCATTCAGAGCGACAAAGTTAGATAGGACCAACTATTTAACTCCGCCATCACCTGGTCCCAAATCCAGGGTATGAAAGGTGGAGGGTGGTCGACCTGCCGAGTTGACCAGAAGAAACTAGGCAAGAAACCGCAGCGGCACCGACAGCAGCGAATCCGTTGCGGGGACGTTTCTCTCGGACCGCCAGCTGAAGGATCAAGGAAGAAGAAGAAGAACCCGCTATTTGGGCCCCACCAGTTTGATGAAGACGATCATATTCGGTTGGGATATACCGAACACTGAAAGTTAACACCTGTCATGACCAACTCCAAGCGATTGTTTCATTTTGCGTTTTCTAGAGGCAATTCGAAAGATGTCAAGATTCTGGTAGGATTTATTACTGGATCGGAAGGGCAGAGGGTTTGGCTTCGAGGAGAACAAGTCAGTTAATTCTTATGATAATATTCATATTTCTTTAAGTAGTCCAGATTGTAGAATGTGTAATTTGGTAAAATTTGTAGTAGTTAATTGCTTCCGTAAAAGAAGCAATTTTCCCTGTAGTAAAACTTTTTTACGTTATCAAAAACAAATAACATTCTCTTCACTAAGATCTTGGCGCACTTTTTCTTTTGTATTTGTAACGAATGAAGCGGAAAATAGTATTACTTGACACAAATTTTTACACGAAAAAAGTCTTTCATATTTGAATCAACTACAAAACTACTTTGTTTGTACTTTGTAAATTTCTCGACCATAAAATTCTTTTCTTGAGCAAAAGATTTATCAATGGCAAGTTCAAGATTTTTAAAAAATCCCTCATTATCTGTAATTTATCACTAATTTTATTTTATCTAATATATTCTTTAAAAAAGTTCATTTAGAAGTTGTTTCTGGCAAAAAGCACTGCTTCATTTGTCTTGAAATTAATATTTCATTTTAGATTCATTTAAAGAACACGTTTTGAACTATAAGTTCCTAAACCACTGAGACACAAAAACTTATTGCAATTTAAAAAATAAAAACAAACTGAAAAACAAAAAATTCCATGCATTACCAAAACGTATCAGAACTCTTTGTCTGAATAACGAACAAAATCTGCAAAACTAATCCAATCTTAATGTGAGCCATTTTTTAAACTGTTGATAACGCCGCTTTAATCACGATCAAAATTCCACTTGTTACAAGCGCACGCGCATATTTCTTAAACGTTATATTTAAATTATTGTACGATCTTTCTTGTTAAGCAATCACCTTACAACTAAAGAAACCACCAAAACACTGAGCATTTTTAAAGCTTCGCAAAAATGATAAGCATTTTTAGTTCTTTAGAATATTTATTACTATTATAAGTAACATCGCAGTGAAAAGAAGGTAGCAGTAGCATACTGCACTCGGTGAAGAATGAAAAATTATGATCACAATAATTTCCAGACATCATTTTGTTTTGTTTTGTGTTAATACTTATATTTAAAGACTATCTGAGGCTGATGCTAGTCAATCATCATGTACAAATGATGCACATACAGTTCTAAATGCTTCCTAGTAGCTCAGATATGTGATCTAGACATAGTTTAAACATGTCAACCATTTTTTTGTTAAATTTCATTACTCTGTGCATACTACTGTGACAAAATTACCAGTAGCAATTATTATCAAATTGAAATTTAATAATATTTCTAAAATTTCAAAAATAGATGCAAATTCATCGGCAAAATAAACGCTCCAGTTTGTCATTTTGACCTTTTTTAGATAACATCTAGTTACAAACTCAAAAAAAAAAACACTTAGATCTATGGAAAGTAATTTCGATCAAATGAAAATGTCATCTCAATTATTGACTCATATTTTACAGATTTAAAAAGAAGTATAATGTATCTTCGATAAACTGGACTAGATAAACTTTTCGAAATGTGAGTCCTTATTTTTTCATTGTATTTCCCTCTTGTAATCATAGCCGCCGGATAATGGGTATGGTGAGTAGCATTACCCACCCGGAAAATTCTGGGTGAGTAAAATACCCACCCGGAATTCTAAAGCAACTGAGCGTGTGAAGGATGCCTCTTGCTCCGCCTCATATTCGCCGAATTTCACACAATAGAAGAAAACGTGCTCTGCCTTATCCTAGGATACCAAGTCATACCGGTCACAGCGCTGAGCCATCGTGCTCGAAACGTTGAAGGTATTTTCTATATCCTCCATTTACACTCAAAAACTGCCTTCGCTCTAACATATTCTGGACATAGACGGTATAATTTCTTCTATTACGCACACCGCATCGTTGGATATGGTCCTAAAAGCGCAGCGCGCTTGAGAGGTGCTAAAGTTGGAGATACGCACGTTGGTGCGTACGGTGATTGATATAATAGAAGAGTGTGCATTCAAATGCAAACTGACATATAGTTGCGCAAACGTAACGCACACAATTCAAAAGTTAATCTACGCACAAACACACACAACAGACACATATACTCGTCGCTTAGATTTTTGGTTATTTATAGAAGACTAAACGGAGTCCAAGAACACAACTGTCAGTCTGAAAATTCGTCACATACATCGCACGGACTGTACGCACTCACATATCTGTTAACAACTTTAGTCAGTATGCGGCCTTCCATTTTCTGCTGTTTAGCTGAAAACAGATACATGCATGCGTGCAGTGCGGACGGCCAATGCGCAATAAGCGGAAAATTTTCACTAACAGATAATTGTGTGCTTGCACTGTGTCTTGTTTTTCATGCTTGTGTCGGAGCACTTGAGGCTATGTCGATTACGGCAATGCGAAACAGTTTAAAGTAAACCAACTTTTGCGTTGCATGCGTTCTGTTCACCCAACTTAGCGTTTCCACTGTAGGCCCGTTTGATGAAAATCGTAATTCGACTGAAACGTCACTTACGTTAACGTCACGAAACACGACGTGACTTTCAGCACAGGGGTCTATATCTGGGATCGCATTTACTAGTTCAAAAGTACTCGATTCCCCAAGAATCGCTTTTTAATATTTCTGCAAACTTCATTACCGTATACATTAATTTCGGCTGCGATAGATTGCAAATACTTGTGAAGCTTAAATCTCGAGTAAAAATAATTTACTTGGTTAATTCACACATAGTGAAGAAATGCCCTTGCCACACTAGCATACATGCTCCAGGTATGAAAATCTAAAAACGAGCTCGCCAGATATGGTACAGGATAGTATGCTGCCGGTACAGGGAAATTGAAAATGCGCCCGCCAGAGGTATGCACGCTCCTTCTACAGGCATGAAAACCTAAAAATTTGCCTGCTAGAAGTATACACGCATCTGTTACAGATATGAATGTATTCGTAATCCACCATTCCAAACTTGTGTCGTTTCACCAGCGGTCCCCCAACTAAGTACTAAAGCCACGTACGATGCTGCTTAACCTACGCAATCGAAAATCGGTCTACTGAGTATACTTAATGGCACCGTGTACGGTCAACAAAATAATTGCCAATTTTTTTTGTCTTAGGTATACTTTTGTCTTATTTTTTAAAAGCCTAAATTTTGTGCCCTTTAATCTAAAAAGGGTGAGCGTACCGGGCTTCGTTTAAACCATTGCATTGCTGCATTTAGAAGGGTAGAGGTTTTACTCAGGGGTATCATGCCCGTTTAATGCTAAGTGCGGGCGAGTCCCAGGCAGTTAGCTGGAATACGGCTCTGAATGCAAATTGTACTCAGTATTAGCTACCACTATAAGTAATAATATGAGTAAAAGTACTCGGTCAAAAGTATCGAGTACTAATATGAGTAGAATCGAAAACCAAATACTTATATGAGTAAAGAATCGAGTATCGATTCCGTATCCCTAAGTATGTAAAACTGTTTTACCCAATAACTGTCGGGATTATTGAAATACTAACCAGCGTGTAATATGCAATAGAACTAATCAAAGGTCTATCGGATAGATAGACAGGTCAACAATCGATGTTGGAAGTGTTGTGGCGACCCTGTCGAGTACAATTTGAAAATAACAATATTTATGAATTCTAATTTACATTAAAACCTAAAAATCAAACAATGCATTTATGAAAACTGAAATTGTAATAATTGAAACTGATCTAAATATCGCGTCAAGTAACTTGCAATTGCAATATGTCGTAGTTTCATCAATCAATCATTATGTAAAATCGTTAAATTAAATTTTTCATCCAAAAAATTTAGTAAAGGACGCCGTTTCTGATGAAAAATTAATATTGAAATCGCCACTCAAAATCATGAGGATTTAGTTGAAATGGCGACCTAGAAAAGTTGAACCTTCAGATTGATACTATGTCCAATCATCAAACTACATAATTTCTTCCGAAGTTTGACTCCTGTTTTTGTATTTTTATCAAACTCAAACCAAATTCGGAAGCCATTTTTATCCTTATCAATGTGACCGAATTTTCCAACTGCACCGACACGTCGATGATTGATTTGGTCTCAAAACCTCTTAGTAACTTTAGAGTGGATTGATGAAGATTCCGATGCCTCTGAAGATACCGAATTCTCATTCTTCTGTGGCAATAGCGTTAGCTTGAAAAATTGATGGTAAATAACTCTGTGCTTTAGAAATGACTTACCTGGAGCGGATGCCTAATCAAATTTCCGAATCGGGTTTGAAACCGTCTAATACCATAAATCCAAAAGTTGAGAATCTGTTAGATTTCCAGTCTTCGTGGCTAATACCATAAATCCAAAAGTTGAGAATCTGTTAGATTTCCAGTCTTCGTGGCTAATTATATCTACTACAAATAGTTTGTCAAAGTTTAATTTAGCATCTAATATGTCGATTTTAAGTTCCCCACTTGGAATATTTAATTGGCCAATAATGTTGCCCGGGAGTTAAATGTCTTCCTTTTCTGCAGTAGCAATACACAAGTACTTTTTTTGAGTTTTAGAGCAATTTTTTAAACTCGGCATTTTTTTTTATTCTAGGTCACCACACTAGAGCAACATATGTAGGCCTAACCACGGTCATATATATGTATGCCAGGTTTATTGTGAGGATGGAGATGGTTGCTCCCTGCAATTTAGTGAAATGAGAATTGCAAGTGAACTAACTGCAAAACTGATAAGACATGAACTTGGAATCGGTGCCAGTGAAGGGATCAACTATAAGGACCTGATCTCTGTTATAAAGCTGCTAAGTAAGTAAAGTGTGGCTAGTTATTAAAATTAATTGTTAACAAATCACCTTTCTTTAGTTTTTAGGTAATGATTTCCCTGGAATTCTCCTTGCAGATTGACTTTTATAACTCTCCACATCTTATTTTCTTTTATCATTTATTAAATTCAGAAAGGGGTGTAAATTGAAAGTTTACATTGAAAGAATGCACTATGCGAACACTTTTATGAAGGCCATCTAAATGAAGTAATTTCGCATCGCTAATGGCATTGGCATTGATAAAAAAACGTAAGTTGAAGACAAATATCTTTATTGTTCTCTTTACATGAATAACCCTTTATGTACAAATGCCATCGAATTGCTTTGAGGCGAAGAGTAGAATTAGATAAAGTTTTTTTTTTATCAGTTCTAGCTTAGCAGTTTGATTTTACTATTTGTCGGAAAGGAGGTGGGTCACAGCCCATACAAAATTACCCCAGGCCCGGCTCAAAAGAAAAGTATCTCAGATTATCGGCTATAATAAGTATTGAATTTCTGTATAGTTGTTATATCCCGTAACTGTGGCTAAGGTGTTAATAATGCTATTTCTTTTTATTCGGGCGAAAAGACTAATTAACCCTGTATTTTTGGTGCTTACGCTGCCGATTACCGCAGCCAGAAGAAGGATCCTGCATATGCAAAGGAGAACCCTCAGATGGTTGGTGGCACTGATTACAGGACACGGATGTTTCAGGTATCACCTAAAAAGAATGGGAATTCTGGAGGATGACACCTGTCGGATGTGCCTGGAGGAACCTGAGACGGCCACACACATAGTGTGTCACTGTCCGGCGGTGGCGAGGAAAAGGGATGCCATAACTGGACTCCAGTGGATGGAGGACATGAGGCAGACTCCCTTCAATCAGCTGCTTGCGATAACTAGGGGAGTCGAAGTAAGGGAGCAATGGGACAACCCACTGCAACCCCAATAAGATGACTCTAGGCAGAGGGACGAAAAGGGACCCGCAAATAGTGGTCTGATTCGGTATCCCTCGAAAATTTATATATAACCCTGTATTTTTGTAACGCCACCACATATCTTCATGAATAAGGTATCAGTGCACGCAGAATACTCCCACCTATCTAAAATTGTAAAAACGACGGTACCACAGTACCAACTTCCAGAGTTATGAGTCGTCAAAGTCAAAATTTTGTTTTTTTTTAACAAAAATGTCACTTTCAACCACCTTTTTCTCCAAAATATTCATAGTCAAGTGTAAGAGTTTTATATTCAGACAATATTTGCCTCTGGTAAGCATAATTATTGAAGCTTGCGCCATTTTTAGATACATACTATTAAGTAAATGAACAGTTTCTAGAGGATACGCTAATAAAACATCAAAATCAAAGCATGCATCACTTTGGTGAACCAAGCCAGGTTGCTATAAGTAACTGCAAGGCACAACGCCAAAACTCCGTTGTTTATCGACTTAGATCTGATTTGATTTTAGACCATATGCCAGTGCTGAGTAATAGTTTAGGGTAAATTCAAAAACTCATCACTGCCGCATCAATGGAGAATTCAGCTACAGACTTCAAATTGAAGTCTGTAGCTGAATTCTGCAGTGATGCGGCAGTGATGAGTTTTTGAATTTACCCTTACTTTTACAGAGCGCACCAGCAAGCTTTTGTTCATGCTTATCTCACTCGAACTCAATGCTTTTGCCTATGCTTCTCTTCTTTGAACTCAAAAGAAGGGTTGGAGGGTTCTGCAACTACTGGAAGCGCTGCTCTATACCATCTATACCGGGGTTCCACAGGACTTAATTCCATCACGCATCCTTTTCCTTAGCAAGTTAGGAAGTTAGCGGATAAATTTCTCGGCTATCATACCAGAGGTTCGTGGTTCGATTCTACGTAGAAGCACGGTCCTTTGCCTTCCTCTTTCCTCTCCTAGATAAAAACAGTCCTTTCTTGTTTCTCTCTTTTCAGCAATTGCTTGCCCTCCTCCTTTTCGCGCGTGCTTTTTTAGGGCGGGCTTTTGATTACTGCAATGCTTGCTTGCTAAATTACATAATATTCGTATGGGGAAAAAGCACGATTTACGCATGCTTGTGTCGCTTGGAAGAGAAACAAAAAGAAAGCTCTGAACTGTAGACTTGCACAATAAAAAATCTTTGAAACAATTTCCTACGCCTTCAATAAATTAAACAAGAACATGCATGCGATTGCAATTCAATCGTCAGGAATATGGAAATCGTTTTTGATTAGAGCTGCAAGAATCGTACTGAAGAACTGTCTAATTTCTAGCAAAATTTACCCTAATCTTCTTTCGTATCACTGAACAATGTAGAACTAACAGCTTTTCCATCTCCTACCATCTAGAGAAAACATTAGCCGAAGGTGCGCAACGCAATGATTTACGAATATGTTCACGTTTTGTTTGAATTGGAAAACTTGCGCTCAGAGAATGCTAATAAATAAAAACACGATTCAATATTTACAAACAATATATTAACATATAAACAAAATTATCTTAAGTTACTATATTACATGAGAATCTACAAAATTATTTTTTATAGTCATCACTGTAATAAAAGTGACGATCATACTGCTCCTTTGGGCCACCTCCACCCTCCTTCCATTTGCTAAGATCAACTTCAGGAATACTAGAGCATGGCACTACGGGATTTCTAAAAATATAGTTTTGGGCATTTAACATTACTTTCGTTTCAAAAACACTCAAAAAGAATCTTACGATTTGGATATTAAATGAAAAGCCCTTGGCTGAATACTCTTAATTTCGTGCACATTGTCACAATTCAGTCTGGCCATGCTTGCTTTTCTTATTTCACTAAGTTGTTCTGTAATTGAAAGAAAACAAAAAATATAGTTCGTTAAAGATCGTAAGATATAGAGAGCATATGATCGTACCCCCTGTAAATCCAACTTCTTTATCTCCTCTTTCATAGAAAAATCGATCTCCCACTCGTGTCCTATAGAACTGTTCCGTCAATATGCAAAGGAATGTTGGTCCTGCTAGCGCTCCTTGAACATGAACTTCAAGCGATCCTCCTACAGTTAAGTCGACATCTTCATGATCTGCGTATAGTGATCTTAAGTGATCAACACCCTTTAAAAAGAAAATATAATTTAGTAATAAAATCAGAATTGAAGTAATCCTTCCTACCTTCGCTGGAATAAAGTCGAGATAGTCTTCCCAGGATTTCGCACGTCTTAGTCCACAAAACTCTCTGAAGTCATTGTATGATGCCAATCCATGATCTCTGTTCCTTTGAATGTCGATCGCCCGTAAATCTCCGCCAAAAGGCATGCTGTTCCGGAACAGGAAGTGTTTTATCTAGCCAAATATAAAATTAGAATTTATTTTCTTAGGCAAAGAATCGGAATTCAGCTGATAACCATTTGTTGCACCAAGGTGCTTTTTATCAGTTAAAATTTATTTTGTGAACTTGTAATTTACATAAAAAATATGGCATTGCGTAGTTATTTTCGTTTAATTGTTATTGTCGCGCAACTGTCTGACAATAATAATCGAAGTTATGTTTATTTTCATACAAAGGAAAAAGTTTTTTTTTTGTTTTAATTAATTTTTATGTCAAGGTATATTAAATAAAATGCGAATAGTATTTTTAGAATGCATTTTCAGCCTCGATATTGTTTGAGGTATGATAAAAGATACAGTACAAATGACTGTAGCACAAATGATGTTAGCAAAAACTACAATTAATAAAGTCTTTTTAGAATTTTATAATAAAATTTGTGTGGCTTTTTGTTCCATTCTTCAAATGACAGAAATGTAGACTTTATTATAGATCGGTACCTTGGGTTTGTTTAATTGAATAAAAACAATAGCATGTACAAAAATCGGTATTATTGTTCTTCGAAAAACCACAATTGATTAATTGAATTTCCTCTTTGTGTTTGCGGATTTCTGTAATGTTATAATAATCTAACCATGTAGAATCATTAACCGAAATTTTAGACTAGTAGATTAATAGAGTAGAGGAGGCACCATAAAAGAAGAGAATCTCTAAATCTCTGTTTTCGTGCGCAGTGAGAGTATGACGAATTCCCAAAAGCGGGCAACATCACTTCGTTTGTTTAGAAATACGAATTACCGGATCATTTATATTCTTAACATGCGCGTCAACTTGAATGGTCTACGCCATTTTTCCCAACGAAAGTCGCTGTCGCACTCCATAGCTCTTACCGCAGAGTCTACGGAATCGTCCTTCCTCAAATAAGGGGTCAACAATCCTCCCCAGTATTTTCCTCTCGAACACGGCTAAGAGTTTTGAGTGCTTTTTACTAAGCACCCACGTTTCAGATACATATGTGAGAACCGGTAAGACCATTGTCTTATATAGCAGTAGTAGTAGTTTAGACGTTATGGTTAGATGCTTGGATTTAAAAAGCCTTGACAGACTATAGTAGGCTTTGTTGGCTTTTAGCACTCGTGCGCATATTTCTGGTTCCATGCTATTGTCGGCTGCTACTATTGACCCAAGGTAGGCAAATGATTTTACCACTTCAAATTCGTATTCTTCTACCTTGATTGTGGGACCAATGCAGTGACTAGCAACTATAATTTTCCACCTATTATGTTAGGCAATGAATACATATTGCAGGGGTTACAGAATCGGTGGAGAGTACTCGATTAAATACTCATGAGTACTTGCATGAGTAGGAGTACTTTTTATCGTTCAAAAATACTCGATTCTTTGAGAATCGATGAGAACTTTTTTGACATTTCTGAGAATTGTCTTAGCGTATGCATTACTCGAATTTTGGCTGCGACAGATTATGTACAATATTCCAAGTCTAAAAGTGATAAGAATTTCCTCCTTATTTCCGCCTCTTTTCAGTCTTTTTTAGATACTCGTGAAGGGAACTGATTCAGTTTTCAGTGCAAATAATAATTTCTGCCTTATTTCAGACAGAAATCCGTCTAAAATTCATTTTTCAGTCTCTTTTCAGTGCTTTTTCAGTCTTATATTTTCATCCGAGAATTGTCGCGTCAAGCGGTCCCCCAACTAAGAACTAACCATGTCCAATGCTGCTTGACCTACGCAATCGAACGAGAACCGACCTACTGAATATGCTTTATGCATCGTGCTTGGTTTGGACTTAGTTTGGACTATCCCGTTCATGCCTGTAGAAAAGACGTACCGTGACTGTTTTGGGTGTCATGCAGCCGTTTTGATGTTGTGCGTGCCTGTTTCAGGCTAAGAACGTGCGAGTCTGAGTTTTACTCGGGATCGGATATAAATTGAAATCAATTTGCGTTTGGAACGTATTTCTCTGCTTCAACTGAAAAGAGTTAAAATCTTCGACGTTAATTTGATATAGCCTAAAATTGATGTACTAGGATTCATATCACAAATCCCCCTGGCACCAGAGAAGCTCCGATGGACGAGATTCAATCTCCTCCTCGCTGTAGCCTCCCACAGAAACTGCTCGGTTGTTCTGGGTGGTGACCGCACAAACTATAACAACCACTAGCCCTATTGTGCTCGACTAATAACGAAGCCAATAGCAGCCCGTCAGTGGTTTTGCTATTCTCGTTAGATTTAAAAGTTAAATTTAAAAGTTTTTCCACTTTAGCTTGGTCGATTTGCACGTATATTTTAGCTTATCGAGCACCATGGAGGCAATAGCTGGTCGCCCGATTAAAAATAATTTCATGGTTAATTTCCTTACTAGCACGCACGCGCCCGCAGCTAGCACGCATAGCGAACAAACAGGCACGCCACAAAAGTACGTACTCTCCCGCCACAGGCACGCACGCTCCCGCCACAGGGACACACGCTCCCGCCACTGGCACGAAAATCTAAAAATTTGTACGCTAGAGGGATGCACTCTCCCGCCACAGGTATCCACTCTCCCGCCACACGCACGAAAATCTCAAAATGTGCCTGATGACGACTTTACATACATATATAATACTGTTCTCCATCTTTTTTAAGAGGCGTAGAATTTTTATTCTACGAAAAAAAAATTTGTCTTTCATTTTAAATTTGAGTTTCGTGCGTACCAGCTGCATGCTAGCTGCGGGCTAGTGTTATTTTCACTCAGGCGTGCATGCTAGCTGCGGGCGCCGTGCGTGCTAGCTGCAGGCGAATTTCATTTTTACTCGTGATTTATAATATTCGTGCGTACCAGCTGCATGCTAGCTGCGGGCTAGTCTTCAGGCGTGCATGCTAGCTGCGGGCGCCGTGCGGGCTAGTGCATGCCAGCTGCGTGCTAGCTGCGGGCGAATTTCATTTTTAATCGGGTCGACCCAATTCTTGATAGCGGATGGCTAAGCTGCAGAAACACTCCGGACCAACAAGTTTGCCTCAACAAATATGAAACCATATTTATCAATCGAGCTCCTTGAGGCACCTTCTTCAAGAATGCCCTATCCATTGAATGGGTAAAGAAGAATTTTATGCGAGCAGAGATGCTAATAAATCGGCCTTGGATTTGCTGTCTGCTATCGCATTCTCTTTGTAGATAAAGGAAGGGGATGTAATTGTAGTGAAATTCTTCTTGATAGAACTTATCAAGGACCAGAATTTTTTGCTACCAGAGGTTTCATTAAGGAGTTTACTTCTCAATTTATTGTCAAATGAAGTTTTAACTTTCGTGATGGTGGTGGTTTTACAGAAATTTCTTAGTTGTATGTACCCTAACGGAGCGATTCACTTGGGGAACTCTGAAGGATTGCTTCTTTTGTTTAGATTGCGTTTGTGCACCACCCCCGATTAAAGCATCTGCTCGGCCTAGACTTCAAAGATTAGGTAGAATAGGGAATTAACAAATGTATGATCCTGGTGATACGGATAGCGGCTGAGTTGACGTTTTTGTTTAGGAAACACCGGTCCCAGTGAGCGAATTCGAAAAAATTGATAAGCCCCTGCCAATTGGCCTTCCCATAATGCCACACAGTTCTCTTAGGTGGTTTGGGTGGGGTGGGGAATTAGAATGGGAAGTTAGCGTTGATTAGGGAGTGTTCGGAATTTCTGAGAGATTGATGGATCTTCAGATGACAGTAGCAATTCATAGATGATGGAGCATACTCGCTACAATGGTACACATGCAATTGAAAAGGAATTGTTATTTTGACCTCTTCTCGACTTGAGATCAATACTTTAATACTTAAAGCTTTAATTTAAAGTGGGAGAACTGTTGATGGAGCTCCAGCTATGGTGGGTCATATTAATGGTTTTTGCTTAATCCCAATATAGGAGTTAGTTACTGTATGATCCATCGCCAGGCATTTCCGGAAACGGGACATGCACTCAACACGTGGCTATGTCGTGAATTATGTCAAGACGGTGAAGCGGAATATACAGACCTGCTTTATTATACAGAAGTGAGGTAGCTTTCTCACGGAAATGTACTGAATCGTGTATGGGCACTTAAAACTTAAATTTTTATGATTATTCGAAAGTATTTTCTCGCAAATAAGTTGAAAAACTCTTCGTTGAACGCTTATCTCGCATATTTAGCTGATAAAATATACGAGAAAAATACTATAAAAACTTCAAATACTTAAACAAAAAAAAACTTAAAACACTTCAACTGGAAAAACTAACCTCTCTATCGAAATTTATGTCAGTCAACTCTTCTGGTTGTGTTGCATGTCCTCGGCACAAATCCGGGAAATTATCTTCAACTTCAAGAATTCCCGGCCTGTTGAACCAGTCGCTCAGTCTAAGGGCTCCATGTACTGTTCTATGTTCTGTTACTAAGCTACAAAATAAAATTATATTTACACCAATTTCTGTTTGTTCTGTTCAATGCAAAATCCTACTCTAATCGTCCTTCAATCTGAGTATGGAAATACCGGAAAGCCGCGGTAGCATGCGAGTTAATTGTCGACGGATCAATTGAAGGATCATAATCATTCACAAATTCCTCCTTTTGCGTCCTGTAAATCAGTCGGTTCTTCAACATATTTTCAGTCCCCAAGAATATAGGCAGCCACTCATAGTAGCTAATGTGAACGTATTCAGCGATATTGATTTTCCTAGCTTCTTGGAACAATCTTTCATCATCCCAATGTGGATTAATTTGGGATAAAACATGAGCGATTCTGTTATGTTCCCGAAGTAAAATTGTTTGCAACATGGTCAATCCAGGATTTTGGTTAACTCTAGCATCACCAGCTAAGTAGCATATTTCGTGTGGATCCTGAGCATCACAATCAGCAGTTGAGTTTGTAGTTTGTGGAAGCCATTCCTGATGGTGGCGTTCATCTGATATCATTTTTCCACCTTCTAGTGTGCGTAGTCTTCTATTTCGTTCGAAAGAATTGTCGTATACGAGGGACAAGTCCATGTAGTGAGAAACAACAGTCAATTGCTCTGCAGCATAAAAGTCACTTGTTCCAGGGCAATCCACGTCCTTATCTGTTAAGGTTCTTACAAACTCCATACATTTTCGGCCAGTTTGTGAATGCGCGGGGTCGAGTTGTGGAACAATAATTGGATAACAAGTCTGATGTGCAGATTCTTTGGGAATGAATTCGCCCTCTTCAGTGCAGCATGAAGTTGGATGTTTTTCTGTGAAATAAAATGGCATTATGTAAACACTTAAGTAACACAAAGCAGCAATTCTTCAATGTTTACTTGCTTGCGTTCCACCAGCCTGCATGCTCATGTCATGCGTCATTATCTGACCCCATTGCATATTGACAAGGGTATATTCTGGGTCTGGAATATCCGCATCACCAAACGCCACCAAGGATACAAGTCGAGCGTTTGGAAGATCCTCTCCGGTTACTGATACTGGTGGTGAATGTTCTCCATCTCCATATTTTGGTGACAATAGTCGTGAGTACCTAGAATTAAATACTATAATTTAGAGCTGCTCCAATAAGTAGGCAATTTACCTTGATCTTGCGATGCCCAGTGCAGGGTGCTGCAGATTGTTGCACGATCCATCAAAGCTTCGGTACATCGAGTGATCGCAATGCGATGGGCCAGTGGCACATTGGATCGGATTTGCTGAACTCTTATAAACGGTCGTGCTTAAGTCGTACTGGACGTAGGGTTGAGGCTTAGGTGCTGGTATATATGTTCTAGTGGAATTAGAAATAAAGATACAATTTCATAGTAGCAGAACTGCTTATGTTTTTAGATAAAATGATTTTTAATAATCTTTAAGTTTAGACAAAACCACATGCTCAAATCATTCTCTTGCCACTTATGCAATACTTGAATTATCCAGTCTCCATCGATAACTTCCTGCTGATTTGCTTCTGTTACGTGATTTTTGAACGATTATTCTTCTGCTCCATTGACCGCGTTATAAATTTTAATGTAGTGTGGCCGGTTGCCAAGTTGAACTTGAAATGAAGGAATTTTACCTTTGGATATTAAAAGTTATGAAAGTTGTGCAATCAATCAGGAAGGAATATTATGAAAATATTCAGTTTTTAGGCGGAATTGTTTTAGAGACAGAAAAGTATTGCACAATTCATTAATAGTTTATTTATTGTGGTGATCTAATAGATTTGATACGCTTGAAAGTTTAATGCTATTTTAGCTAAATTCCTAGAAGTTAAAGCGTGCAATTGCTAAAACGCCTACAAATTATTCAAATTTATGATCACAATTCGAGTTCGATTGCTCGAATGGCATACTGAAGAAAATCGGGCATTGCATCTAGTGTCTTCATCTCTCACCTGCAGCCTTTTATATACCTACCTCAAACTAGAAGAAAATTTAGTTCATGGATATACGAGCTTCTATCTTAGTCTTACTTAATGTGTTTACTCTGTTAGTGACTTAGTTTTGATATTAAAGAAACAAATTGAGTTTCGTGATGTTATTTATTTTTTGTTATTGTTCACCCGAAGTTTACAATAACTACTCTAGTGAAAATTTTTTTTTTTAAAGTTAATTATTTATGAGTAAATTATGGTACTACCAAGATGCTAGATCTGAGAAATAGGGTGGTTGCGGAAGCAGCAATTCGAGTAGGTTAGATAAAGGGTTGCCTATAGTGCGACCGGAGGTCCAATTAGCACTTTGGCGCGCCGTTTTGATGCCCCAATCTCATGTAGCTCAAGTTCGGCGGTTTGGTCCATTATTGTGGCGGATTTCTAAAGCCATTATATGGAGTTTAGGAAGTTTATTAGTTAGTGATCTCTTTTGTCTTCAAGAATGTAACTAATTAGTATGTGCGCTGGTTGGATTTGGCTAAAGCGTAGCATTTACCCAGTAAGTGAACAACAAGTGTTTTCTGTTCGTTCGTCTTCCCGCACCAATGACTGCGGTGTTGATTGCCGCAATTCTGGAAATATCTCGTCGGGGTCTATTTAAGAGGCTTATTGTTCTTTCTTTGTTTTAAGTGGAGCAAGTCGTCCTAGAGATAGTACAGGTCTATGAGCCCACAGAGACCATACCATCGAGTTGTAAGTTTACGATATTGCTTTGATCGTAGGGATTTGAAGTTCAGGCCTGATCTCCTCTCGGTCGAGGGCACTCTCTGATGCTAGGTGTTCGATAGGGGTTTGTGGAAATTTTCGTTTTCACTGTGAATAGCATTAGGTCAATGTATCCCGGGTTGACTGTCAGTCTGCTGCCATTCTGCCAACTGAAGATCACTCATCCTACTCGTGTTGGCGTGTTAGATTACCATATTGGCTCCTCTTGGATTATGGTCACGCTCAACATAGCCGCTAGCCATTGCCTAATGCTTGGTTTTACGTTTAGCATTATTCGTAGCAGTTCGGCTATTTTAACCTTATTTTTGTCATAAAAGAACGCAAGAATTGCACTGAGTTCTTCATATAAATTTACAAATTGTAAGTAGATATAGCCATACGAGTTCACTTTTGCTCTAGAGCAGGGGTTTTCCAACCGGTGCCCGCAATGTTGAGCCATTTTCTTGGAACGCAGTTCATTTTTCGTTCCCGACCGGGTTGGTCACATCCTCCTGCGGCTGGCCCCTCAACTAGAATTTTGAGTTACTAAAATAACAGTGTCTGTTTCATCAATGTATTTTTAAATGAAGACATCATGGTTTCAATCTAATTCATTAGTTTCCTTTTAATATATTATTAAATATCTTAGTTCTGTTTTCAAAGAGTGATACGTGACTTTTAAAAAACTAGTCCTAGTTTTCGCTTATCATAGTTTCATGTGATTCATATCTTGATATTTAAGAAATTAGCAGACTGAGTATTTTGTTTTAAACCTGAAAATCAAAAGGAACCGATCAGAACAACGCAACGAGACGAATATTCTCATGATCGTCAATTTCTCACAGAATTTTGAGACAAATCGCTTAGACTAAAACTCATGGATTACCGTATGATCATAACATAACATGAATTCAACATAACATGAATTCAAAAGACGGACCGTTATTTACTTCTTGGAGACTACCTCATGCATCGATTTTAGCCATTCTAAGTGCAAAAACAAATGACGTACCCAATTTTAAACTTTGACAAACTAAATAAATAAAAATCAAATCAAATCTGGGATTTTCAAAATAGGTAAAAACTCATGATTTAAGTGCATTTGGTCGGTAGTATTTTGAGTTGAAATGGACGTGCCACATGTCCAATACGGTTACTGTATTTAAAATCACCGTTACCAGAAAATAGTCTACCAAACAAATTTCAAAACACCCTAGCAGCTATCGACCATCTCGGTCTCCTATGACGGCGAACATACACGAAAGGAAATTTTCGATTTCAGCGTGAATAGCATTAGCTCAGTGTTTCCTGGGTTTACTGTCAGATCGCAGTCTGCTGCCTACGGTATACAGAAACAAGGTAATATAAAAGACCCCAGCGGGAAAAATTGTGAGCAGTCCCAAAGGGAGGGAAGTTGGAGGGCTCTCAATGGACTCCAAAGGGAGCATTATTGGAGTTATTTAAGAAATTTAATAGGCCAAGCTCAAAACTTAAAATTGTATTGGTGCGATGACTCACTATACATCTGAAAACGTAAAATTACTGAAAAATTCTTATGGTACTTTAATGTTGACCTCTACTGTAGATATTTAAAAAAGCTCTATAATGCTCCTTTTTGTCTCCAACTACATCGTTGCAGGAGTGCTCCTATGGGAGCTCAAATGGAGTGCTAGCCTAGGCGGACATCTAATGTTAAAAAATATATGGAGAGGGAGCGGAAAGGGAGCACTCCATGCTTCCATGGGAGTGCTCCTCCATTGTGCTTAGAGCACTCCATTTCCCACTGGGACTGAATACCGTAAGATGGTATTTTAGTGCTGAAGTCATTTGGTGATCGCTTTCCATATAAAAACGAAGCTGTTGTTGTTGTTTCGGCATTAGTGCTGACGTAACTAGGCGCCCCTTTTACATTACCTTGTTTCTGTATACCGTGTCTGCTGGCCATCTGCCAACTGGGGAAAGAGATCATTCATTCTTCTGGTGATCTCTGTTGGCGTGTTTGATTACTATATTGGTTCCTCTTGGATTCTGCTCGCGCTCAACATAGCCGCCATATATGCATACGAGTTCTCTTTTGCTCTAAATATGGAATCTCTCACACTTTCACACACTTGTCAGGTAAAGCCGAGTGGTTTTTGTGGCTTGTACTAAAGATGTTGATTCGAGGATCTAGTACGTGTTGGATAAGCGATAATAGTTCTTCCATCCTTTAATCCATTTGTCTAAAAGTCGAATAGCTCTTATAAAAGTGTCACTGTCAATTAATCCATTTTTCCTGTTCGGACACACTTTTTGACTAACAATGTCTCTTTCAATTCAGCGGTGCTTTCAGCTTTTGCTAAATAGACCAGCTCTCATCCGATAGTTAGTTGGTGGTCAACATAATGCGGTGTTGCTGTGCACGTTTTGTCACATGAGTTTATTCTATTTCAATCTTTAAAGTACCTAATATCCAATTATTTTCTAATACATGATTCTAATTTCAAATTTTTCCAGTAGTATCTTTAATCTAATTCAGTTCAATTGATCTTCACCCTGGAATCCTGCTCAGTTGCCTTGAAAGTTACTTTATAAGACCGTCTGGATAACTTCAACCTTCATCTCGGCGCATCACACGATAAAGGTATTCTCCTCATTCGCAAGTAAGCAAGATCAGGGAATCTTTAAGGTCATTCGAACTTCTACTTCGGGATGAAATTAAACATTTCAAGCCGTCGTTCAGACCTGACATTCATGGTACTGCATGTATGACCGTCTAAAGCCGAGTAGCATGCGCACATGTGTTTCGATAAAATTCCAGTGTTTGGCGTGTATCAATTTGGACGCAATACGATTAGTGTCATATCTCGCCCGGATTTTAAACTGGTCATACTGGATTACCCCTTTCTCCCTGAGGGTCATTTATATGGAAGTTAATGTAAGATATGACGTGATCAATCATACTGCAAAATTTCTCATTCCTCTTTGAAGCGGAGTAAATAATGATTTAAGTGGATCTATTTTTCAGTTATGTATGTTGCAAAAATTTAGATAAATGGACAAAAATGTGGAAATCAGTTACGTCTACTCTAACCTGTTTCAATTAGGTCAGATCACTTGCTAGAGACCGATAGCGTACAGAAGTACATCTATTTAATAAAGACATAATACACCCTTGAACTTAAAGTAATGTATATGTAGACAATGCCATTTTATTTTTCAAAATCAAAATACGAATTTAAATTCGGACGACCATTTCATCTTAAAAATCACAATTCGACTTGCAGCACCCACTTCACATCTACCATTAGAAAGGGTGTTTTAACCCGATTAGATTCATCCGACTTAATTAAATTCCATGTGAAAAAATCGTGCTGAAATCGAAACTTACAATTAATTACAATCTTACCTATGAACAAATTCCTCTGTGCTTGATGTATGCGCAAGAGATTGCGGATACCGGTGCGCAAACGATTGTTTTGGAGCTGGCAGGAACGGGTCAATGTAGCGATGAGCTGGCTCATGAATGATGTTGTACGAGGCGCTCGAAATCTTTACCGGATGAACTGCAGACAGCAGCGCCGGTAGTATGAGAAGCACACGCATTTTCTGCAACAAAAAAAAAAACAATCAACAATAAAGAAAATGCATTACTCCAATAATAAATTAATAATTGAATATCTCGAATCTATCTCTCATCGGCGTCGCATTATGGCTTAATAATACGATATTAATCCGTGCCGATTACTCGAGAAAATGTTATGCTATTGGAAAAGAAAATTGCTTCCAGTTTATTCCCTTACTCACTCAAGTGCTACAATTTTTGCATATTTTTTCACCTTTTGCATAAATTTACCGGTGATTTGCCTTGTTATATTCCCACATGAAATAAAAAGTGCTTTCTTATGTTAATGACTTTCTGTTGATGGATTTTGAATAGACTGAAATAAAAACCTGTCCCCGGTGATTAAATAGAGTCTTTCTCTCTGAACAACAATGAATGTTATTACCAGATAAATTGTGATAACATAGTTTGTTTTTAGTACCTATTTATTTAATTAAGCCATCACTAAAAATCTTAATCACCAAAATATTTGGAATATTTATCGCATGTTGTAAAAGAAGAGCTATAATTTCGTGTTAATGGCTGCATTATGGGAATTGATTTAATATAAAACAAAAAGAAAGTGAATATAAAAAAATATTAAATTGTTGCATAAGTAAAAGAAAATTATCAGTAAGTTGCCTCAAATAATTATAGCAGCACATTAATTTCGTTTTATTTTAGCAACGGACGTTTTTGATGCTCGACTGGACTTCTCTGTAACTTGTGATCAAATGAATCTTTTTACGCAATTACAATTTATTTAGTTAATTTGTGTACTGGCTGTGCAGTTTTTGCAGACTTGTGTTTTAGGTAATGTGGTTACAAGTCTGTCTCGCATATGATAATCAGTCGCCGTATTTGTTGGCTGTTTAGTCAAAAGTTTACATACAAGTGTACAAACCTAATCTAGTAAGAATCAGATCTTTTTAATCTTTGATAGTCACATTAATATTCAAAATTCATTTCAGAAGATATCGGGAAATATATCATTATTAGCAATTGGGACAGGTAAACGGTGCACCAAAATGTGAAACACAGACGTTCGGCCAATAACGGCACAGCTTTAAGCTTATGGAAAATACAGAATGATATGCGCATGACAACGACACGATTAACAGAACAACAGCCAAAAAATGGATTATCAGTGCATTTTCGAGATCCCATTTTGCAGAGGTACTGGTACGTCTCATTAAAAATGCTGCATTTTTGAATGAAAACCTTATAGACATTAAATTGTGAGTATGTGTAACCTTGAACTTAATACAAAACAAGATCCTAACTTGGTCTTGTTTAAATGGATTTAGATATCCGCCGAAAACAAACTCGCTTGATCTAATCACAACTAGACTAATATTTCCACGACTTCCATTCATGCAAATTCGTCGTTTGTATCATGTAGGAGAGTATATCATTCTATGTCAGATCGTTAATGTACCCTACACTCAGGGCCTGCATGAGTATATGGCCGCCTGCGTGCCAGTGCATGTGGCTGCCTCCAAGGTTACGACGACGACGACGAATAGGTGGCCTTAGCCAAGACTGTAATGCCCGCTACTCACCTACAGTTTTAACTGTGCGATTTAACTGCACAGTCGGATTGTACAGTTAAATCGTTAGGTGTGTAGAACAAACAGTTGAACTATACATTTGAAAATAGCAATAGATGAAACTGTACAGATAGAGCTGTACAGTTAAAACTGAGAGTCTGTACCAGAAAACTGCAAAGTTTTGTCAGTTGGCCGCAACGAACGTGAAATAAATACGTATATTATTTCTAATTAATAATCAATAAAGTACGAAGACTCATCGACCATGGCTCAACGCAAATGGTTGGAAGAGTTTATACAATTATACCAATCGGAGCCTTCGTCGTGGAAAATCAAAAGCCAGGAATACCATTATTGAGTAAAAAAAAATAAAACTCATGAGAAGCTCATTTTAAAACTACGCGAAATTTTTTTAAACACACATATGTATTAGCCAGGGGCGGATGGGCCATAAGACGAATCGGGAAATTTCCCGGTGGGCCGGATGTTCAGAGGCCGGTAGGGCCGGTGGCTGAAAGTGCGTCTGCATAAACATTTACTTACCGAAAATAAAGAATTGGAATGAATTTTTAATTTTCAAATTTTTGTAGGATTTTTGTACATTTTTTCCTGTATTTTACACTATTATTTGCCTAATAATAATTAATCAGCAAAAAATTGAGTTTTTATATTTCTTCTTCCGACTGCCCATAAATAAACTCTCAAACTTTTATGTTTTGTTTATTTTGGATAGGTGTTTTCAAATTCCGTGACATTTGGCGCATGCTGGGATAGAAAGCTCTTAAAAATGCTTAAAAGTTTGAAAAAAGCTTCATTTGTAGGAGAAATGGAGCTTTTAGAATAACTAATCGATTGATGATGATCGTTTGCTTGCCGAAAACTGAATTCGCATCATTCGACGATAAATAAATACAAATCGACGAATTTTTGGCGAAAAACTTGTTGGGCCTTATTTAAAGTACTTGAACAAACTTTAAAATGAGCTTTGGTAAAATTCATTAGCATCAATACTAACGGAGTTATGATAAAAATTATATGGTTGTCTCTATTGTCCGGCAAAAAAACCGCAATGAAATGAATGCCTTCATGACAAGAATTGAAAGTAAATGAAACTCATGTACAATTGAGGGACTTTTGTTGAGGAAGATTTTGGTTTTTGTTTCGATTCTGTGCAGATATCTTCGTTGCAAGTTCGCATATGGGTGCGAGGACCACCTTTCCCCCGAGCAATTTAAACTTTAAAATTTCAAAAAAGAAGCGTTCAAAACAGTTCAACTTTGCAGACCTTGTAGCTTTTGAAGTTCCCCTGCCAATTGAATTTTTTGTTTGTATTAGTGAAATGTCAAATATTTTTACTCTGGTCGGATGTTTATTTAAATCAGTTCATTACTTATAATTTTGTAAGTTTGAAAGTTTATTATTATTAACCCCATGGCAACGTATTAATTTCTTATTTATGTGAGTGTGTGCTTTCCGTGTTCAAAACTAGGAGCACGAAAGTCTCCTCCGAAGAACGTGTGGTGACCGCGTAAACTTAATTACCAAGTTTTACGCAAAGTCACACAACAACCTCCCACACGATAAACACGATAAGTCGGAACACTATCGATCACCGAACTCAAAGTTCAGTGATCTTGCCGTTTTCTGTTCCGTTCCCCATCGTGTTTATCGAAGATCCAATTTCCGGCATCTCCTTTTTATCATTCTCTTCTGGAAGCTCCTGCAGTCGAAAACGCGATCCTTGACATCCATTTTAAATAATAACAAGTGCACATATAAATTTATTTATATACATATATATATCCAAATAATAATAATAAACCAATTGTGATAATACGCAGTAAATAAATAAAACCATTTATATCGTATAAAAATTCGGTCTTATTCATTTTATTATTGTACCGCTGATCGCGTAACGGGAGCTAAAAACGAAACTCTCCACTTATTACATCCCCGCACGCCTTAAACGCCTTGCCCAAAAATAGCTTTTGCTCCGGAAGCATGGTCCCTCGTGTATGAATGGCCAAAAGCGTTCTAGGAGCTTAACAAAAAAGCTTTTTAAAAAAGAAATATTCATGGGCGCCTGTGGATATGTGATCCGGTATCGAGAAGCTTTTATTTTGTTTATCTTTTGCAATTGCTTTTTTCTTTCCAAGCCCGAGAGTGGCTTTGCCAAAGCAGTCCCCCAACTAAATTCTATCCATTTCCAAAGCTGCTTGTCCTCCGTATCGAACGAGAGCCGGGCTATTGAGTACGCTAATGTCACATTTTATGGGCATGAAGATAATTGCCCGTTTTCTTTTATTCTATAAAATTTATGAAAACTCCAGGAAAGCTCCCTTGAGAGTGCCCCAAGTGCACTTCCCTGTGCAGCGCTCCCAATTTTACCCACTGGGTGTATACATATTTTAGCCATAACCGGAAATTAAAAATGGGCCGACAAATATTGTTTCCCGGGCCGCTTAGATGTAGCCCATCCGCGCCTGGTATTAGCTATATTGATGAAAACTGAAAGATCGCCCAGTTTTACTGGAACGTGTGTAGTCCGTATGGACGTACGATTTATCTGCACAGTCCGACTGTAAAGTTAAATCGCACAGTTAAAACTGAAGGTTGTAGCGGGCATAAGAGCATAGTTAAATTATACATTTAAAGTATGTAGTATCAAAATTGATTCCTCTATGATTTTAAGATTTTGGCGCCTGATTCCACCTGATCTTACCACTACAATCATATTTCGTTGGTTAACATATTACATGGAGAGAGCGAATTGAGTGATTCGTTCCTATTCTTTCTTTGATGTTTACAATTCGATATATCGTATCGATACGATGTTTTGAAAATCTTTTTATTTACTCGATGCATTATTTACTCGATGTATTCTCATAAAACATCGAATCTATTCTAAACTACAATAAACCTTGTTTTAAAAGTTAAACCCCTTAGACTCCAAGATTCTGTTACCAGAAAAGTATAGTTGGTTGTCCTTAAAGAGATTGACAGGAATATGCATTTTATATAGAGAGTAACTCTATTCGCTATAGCCACGATATTGGATCCGAGGTTCAACAAAATGCATACCCGATCGCTACTCTTCGGCTGTCGCAAAAGCCAAAGAATTAATGAAGAAAACTGTAAAGAACTTTCAAGAGCTCGAAAATGGTGAAGGCTTACGATGCTATTTCCGATGAACTGTCTATTTACTTGAGCGCGTTTATGTACAGGACCCGATTGGTCCCAGAACCCGACTGTAACAACGAAACCAAAATGAAAATTTTTAGTAATCTTGTAAATATATAATTTTTTGATCAACGCTTGAAGTAATACTGCGTGCTACAATTTCTAAACGAACGTTATTATAAATTTCGTTGCTTCGCAATTTTCCCCGCCCATTAGCGCCGTTATAGTTGGAAAGGTCTTTTTTAACGTATTTTAAAAACTCCGGTACAATGTATTTGGAAATTTGGAAATTCTTTTGCAAGCTTGTTGACTTGAGTTGTTAGGTGGTTGAGATGGGCTGTCCAATCTTGGGGTTGGTTATTGACTGTCTCTTGTTTACGTCGATTAATGTTGAGTGTGGTATCTAACACCGAGGTTTGATTAGCTAGTAGCCGATTCAAGTGTTTCTCATTTTGGTATATTGTTTCCAGGTTCTTTGACATTGCTCGGCATAATTGGCTAGTCTAAAAATTGTTCGAAATGAAAATGTTAATTTTCCTTATAAAGATTGCTGTCAACCTACTCCTCAACCGATTTCCAAACTCAACTCTTTTCGTTTACGTTCAACCAACAAAATCTCGTACCTACATAACCACGATTTTTCCAAATCATGTTTTTTCTTAGATTTAAATCGTTTTAAAAAACATTTCACGTTACGTGTCGGACATCATTGCTGATCAATTTCTTTTTTTATATTTTTTCTGTCAACTTTTTGAAGAGCGCTTTGAAGGCAAAAACAAAAATTCGAGATCAGCCCGTATAAAAGTAAACTTTACATCATCACAAGTCGCGTGTAAACCCATAACAAACAGCACAATCCCAGCAGACACACCAAAGATAAATCAGGCTTTTGTAAGATGCAAGTGGATACAATTTTTATTTAGTCCATTTATGTGCGGCTGCACGAAATCGACCGGGCAAAAAAAGTGCAAAGCGCAAAGTTTCTAGAGCACTAAACTGACATGAAATTCGTCTTAGTGTCGGCAAGGGGCCAAACTGTGCCGCTGCCGCCGCATACCTGTCCCGGCGAATGCCTAGTCCCAGCTACCATTACGTCCAATGCAATCTGATCAAATGGAATGACCAACTGTACTGTACCAAAGAGGATCTCACCTCTGATAATGATGTGGAACGGTGTTTACACTTTTCGGTCTCGCATAAATAAGCCTTTTGTAGGCTTACATAACGCACGATGTAGACGAAGTCGCAACAGAGATAGTACTGGGTCCAGACAGATTTAAGTCTATTCAAATGATGTCCATCGAGTGGAATGTCAACTGCTTGATTGGAGAAGCTTTGCTTAGGATCAAATGTTAGTTACTTAGTTCGCTACTGGCATCTTGAATGCATAGTATAATTTTGGTTTCAACCTGTTTCTAACCGCAATACCATCACAACAGCTCTATAAAATGCGGTATTTACAACCATTGTAAAAACATACCGCAGACGTTTTCCAGTGGGTTAGGTTAATTGAATATTTCAAAATTTCATTACAATCCTAAAGATTTATTGACTGCGAAAATTGGCTAATTATCTTAATCAAAATTTTCTTAAAGTAGAACGTAATTACGTCCACGGTAACTTCAAGAAATGTTCTGAAGTATCCGGTTTTATCTATCTTAACTAGGGCAGTATTAGTGGTTTGGTAAGAATTTTGATTAAGGCATCCCACTATTAACTTTGTACAAATAACCCAAAGTGTTTCACAAATACAGAATTATTGTAGGGCGACGCGATAATGTTGAAAGATTAACTACTTCGCTTAACTAGATTAAGATAAATATCTTTAATGGTAATCCGACCGCCCCGAGGGGTGCGAGATATATCAAGGTAATAAACTAGGTACAAAGTAACTCTGGCGAAGTGGAAGCGATTTGCTTCAATTGCTCGACGAAGTTTACTCTTGCAAATGTTTGCTACCCAGACTAAGTGGAAATAGTGATGATGAAAAGTGGTCTTCTATGCTGGGACTTGTGCAAGCACAGTGGCGGATCTAGAAATTCATTTTGGGGGGGGCCATCCTCATCCATTGGCGAATTTTTTAAGCTTTTGACGAAGGGTTGTAGAGCTTCACAAATATAAATAAAAACACAAAGATTTTGTTTTTAGTTATTGAAATAACTTAACTTAACTTTTATTTATTTAAATAATAAAATTAAGTCTTCTTGCTTTTTGTTTAGCAAATCTTTCGATAATATTATCAATATTCATATGGATATCATGGTGAATATTTAGCAGGGCTAGACCCGTAAGCCTGTCTTCACCCATGCAGGTCCTCAGCCATGTTTTAATACGACGTAATGTTGAAAAGGACCGTTCATCTGTCGCAACACTTGATGGAAGCGTAAGCAATATCTGTATCATTGTGCTGATGATAGGATACTGATCCTTGTTACAATAACTGAATGTCGCAACAGCAGTTTCGGGTATGGAACTTCCCTTTTCCTTCTCTCGGTTCCATTTTTGTCTCCAGGATTCATACTCCTTTTTCATTTTAAAGGATACAGCTCCCCTTACATCTTCAAGAAAATCCTTATATTGGATTGCCAATGACAATGCTTTATTGACATCTTCGCTGCTATCAGTTATACGGCTCGGAATGAATATGGCCAGATTAAAAGAATTTAAGGTATCTTTAGGTAAACGTTCTTTCAAATCTGCAATAACGTAGTCTAAGACCGGGATATAAACTGACCTCAAGTATAACTCTTCCACGTTATCTGCCGGTGGATTAGATCGATGTTCTTGTCGGGCTTTTGAGGAATTGCGTGGAGTGGTAATTTGAATACCTCTTTCTTCTGTAATCATTTTCGTCTCGACGAATGGGTTTTTAAAGCATTCAGATGCTTTTTCTCGATGTGACTGTAGAATAGCCAACACATCTGGAAGAGCATCATTTGCACAAACCAAGTCTAACGACTCAGACTGCAGAAGAGTACTGAGTTGTTGTGTAGTTCCCAGGACATCGCATAGAACAATTACTGAAACCAAGAAGTCGCTGTTTTCAAGGACACTGCGAAGACAAAAAGCTTCCGATGATGTTGACTTGTCCTGCCAATTCTCGATTTTGTCAAGTGCGTTCATGATTCCTGGAAAATTTGTACGAAATTGCAAAACGCCATCGTGTCTTTCCGCCCATCTAGTTTCGCAAAGCCCTCTGAAAGCTATACAGAGTTCTTGTCGAAATAAGTGAGCCCGTTTGGCTGAAGCATTAGCGAACTGAGTCACTTTTTTCATTGTTCCCATAGCATTTCTGCAGGACGCCACACTGCAAGTCTTTGCAAGATAATTATTCAAAGAATGGTTGTAGCATGGGCATCTTTTGGCATTCGTTGCTTCAAGCTGGATTGTTGCAACAGCTCCCAGATTCTTTTGGTTTCCAGAAATCATTACGCTGCAGTTGTCCGTTCCGATCCCGACACATTTTGAGGTATCCAAAGTAAAAGACTTGACAATATCCAGCACTATATGACCTAGAGCCTCGCCAGAAAGTCGTTTCTCTCCGTGCTCAGCAACGTCCTCCTTGCGAATAGATTCGTAACAATCGACAAAAGATAAGAAATCTTCTCTGATTTGGCCCTCGTAAAAATACCGTAAAGAAAGGCTAAGTTGTTCGGTATGCGACGTATCAGTAGTCTCATCAAATATGATGCTATAAATTCCTGATTGAAGCACCTGATTGATTAGCTGCTCTTGCACTACATTTTTGCAACAGTCAATGATTTCATTTTGTTGGTCTTGCTAGTATACAAAGCATTAGATGATGCGTTTTTCAGATGTTCTTGTAAAACGGCATCTCCAGCAAGCATTCGAAGTTGAAGCAAAGCTCTGAAATTACCTTCATTCGTCGAAAAAGAAACATCCACATCGTCACAGCTCGCAATCCTACCATCATCTCTGTGGCCTCTAAGTGGGATATTCTGACGTCCACAAAAGATTATTGTTTCAACAATGCTGCGCAATTTGACTCTGTTTTCTTCAACTGTTTTTTTGTGTTGAGTAGTAATCATATTTACAACATCAGGATCTTTTGAGTGGTAGCGGCGAAGAAATTCCTGCCCGACCTCTACAGCATCTCTGTGATACTGATTTTTCAAGTGGCTTTCAAGATGACCTCGTATTCCAGTCAGTTTTGCAAATGATTTCAGTGGCGTTTTCACAAGATTACCCATACGTGCGCTTGCCTGATGCCCGCCATATTCACCGGCCGCAAAAATGACGCAATACTTGCAATAGAGTCCTTGATCCTTGTCAGATAATACCAACTAATGATACTGATTCAAATGCTGATGACCCACGAATCTTTTTACCTGTTTGTCACACTTGGTGTGAACAGAATGTGGAAAAGTGGAACAATTTTTTTTTATTTTTTTTTAAACAATAGTGATACTTGTTGGTTTGGGGGGGGCCATGGCCCCAATGGCCCCCCCCCTGGATCCGCCACTGTGCAAGCATTGATGGGATTACGAATGTAGAGGTGTCTGGTTCGGTTTAGGTGATTTTAACATGAAAACCGGACGATCATTATACGTATTTTAAAGCTTCCGTGATCTCAGTAATTGTTTCACTGTCACCAATTAGCTGTTAGCAGTACTTTCTTTCCTTCACATATTTTGTGGTGATTTGTTTTTGATTAGAGTTTTGGCATAATTTGTTTAATGTATTTAAACTAAGATTAGGGATTACCCTTTGTTCTATTAACCATATCGTACTACGTGGATTGGTGCAATGTCTAATAGTAAGCTTAGATTGAAGAAGAAATATAGGGTAGAAGCAGTTAGAAGTTAGGGTAGGAGCAGTTAGCTAGATGGAATCGGGGAGATGCTAAAGGAGCATTCAATGAACCTTCCCTTCGAACGAGATCGCAAATACTGAGTATGGAAGATTACTCCACATTGGACCTCCTTCAGATCTCGATCGAATTTTACGAAGTTGCTCTTATGATTCAAGATTGATGTAAGTGTACCAGAACTGCTGATCGAACTGGATATAAAATGGCAAATAAGGCTTGACATCCCGAAGGAATCGAAAATGTAGGAGTAACGACAGGTATCGTCATGAGGACAGGTGAAATGGGTTTGTGGAAGGTCTCTTATGAAGATTAGGTAGAGCGGGCAATAGAATAAAACCCTGGAGGACCCTGTCTGGTTTTTGTATCAAAGGAGGGCACACGAAGGTGTTGAACTCTGGTATCGTAGCAATAAAAACTAACTTCTTCATACCGGATATTACCTTCACGGCGAACTACGGAGTCTACATTCCCTCACGTCATGAATGTAGAAATAGACCACACAGTTTTCAGGGTACTTCTTTAATGATAGCTCTCAGCTCGAGGATCGGGTAGGAGGAGGAGGCTTTCACCAGAGCTTGGGATTGAAGTCTCCTTCCGACAACCCGATCACTGCAGTGCATACCAAGCGGAGGTTCTAGCCATACATGAAACAACTAATCAACCGGCAGGGTGATAGGAATCGGACTGTCTACATCTTCTCAGATAGTCAGGCGACTCTGAAAGCTCTGCGCTCCTTCAGAACCAGCTCTATAATTATCTCCGAATGTCCCAAATCTCTAAACGAAATGGCTTAACAGTTCAGCACCCTCCTCGTATGGGTGTCCGGTCACCAAAATGTAGAAGGAAATTGTCAAGCTGACACAAACTGGCACGACCGCCATTTTCCTTTCAGGAAAGGAAAGGGTTAGTATGCCTTGGGCCACTTTTAAACTCCGATGCAAACAGCACACAATGCAACAAACGAAGAAGCATTAGAAGGATCTTAATAAATTCACCCTGGCCAAATGAACCTGGCCCTCTTATGATCCCAGGCGGCTCACTACTCTACTGAGCCACCTGAAACAAGATCTCTCAGCTATAGTGGGAGTGCTGACCGGGCACTTTCTGATAGGGACGCAAGCGACTCGCTTAGGTCTTGAGACCTTTTTTTTATGTGGCAGACTCACTGACATATAATAATGGACTGCTCATCAGCAATTATTCCCATACAAACCGATGGCACCAAAAAGGTATAGTCGACTCGCTCATCCATAAGCCCCCAAACTAACAGAAGCACTCAGAAGTAAAATCAGACTGACAGAAATAAAATCAGGTTAAATCAATTAGAAAAAAATAGACGGGTATAGTGATGTTTATATCTTTTGCTCTTTTCCCCATAGACCCCCGGATTTTTACATACAGAATGTCAGTTGCTAAAACAGGCGTTAAGAACTTAAATCAGATACACATAAAATTTGCAAATTAATGAAAAAAAGGCATTTTAAAAGGTGAAAAAGTGAAAATAGTGTTTATTAATTTTTTTAAACAAAATATTTGTGTTGTTTTAATGTTTTAAGTACGTATTTAAAAAAATGTAAATTTCAAAAGTGATTCCGGTGTTTACATGGAGTGAAAAAAGGTTTGTAGCCTATGGAACAAATTGGTGCCATGAAAAATTCCTCATGAGCAGTCCATTCTATATGTCAGTGGGCAGACTAGAGGCTTAGGGAAAGTCCCTTTGTACTGTCGACAATCTATTTTTTTCATATACACCGTCGAACAGCAGCTCTAGCCGGAAGATAGAGAGAAGAGAGAGAGAAAGAAGAGAGGAAGGAACTGTCACCACCTGGGGTCTGTTCAAGATTTCTGCTATAGCGGCTTTAGTAGCAGAATTTTTAAACTGTCAAATTACAGCAAAGCAAGAAAAAGCTGCTATGATATCTTGAACGCAAAAAAGCTGCTAGCATAGCTTTGTGTTAATGTATGTGTATGAGTATTTCTTGCAGTCAACTATTCCTCTCCCTACAATTAGAAAAAAGCCTGGCCGTGCAGTTGCAATCCCTAAATTTATTATTTAATATGTATTAATGTCAACAAAACCTCACTCGAGTCAGTCATTTTGGCAAAACGACCAATGACATTTACACACACACATGTATGATTTACGTAGCTGCTTTCTTGCTTGCAGTCGAAACTGCGAGCAACAAAAAGCAGCTACATTAGCAGCTTTTCTCGAATCTTGAACGCAAAAATAGCAGCTTCGTTAGCAGCTTTTTTGCTGTTTTGAACAGGAAAAGCATGACAATAGCTGCTAAAAGCTGCTATAGCAGAAATCTTGAACAGACCCCTGGTCGCGATATTTTTATTCCACCTACTCTCAACCATTTCGATCGAGGCATCGAGAACAACTCGCTGGAGTGTTATGCCTCCTGAAACCAGTTGAATCTCATCAATCAACCGATGGCATGCGCTAGGTGGAGCGGGGAAGGAATAGGGAAGGCTATGACAGAAGGAATGTAAAGAGGGAAGAAGAGAGAAGGGAAGTTATGTAGGTGGGAAAGTGGAAAAGGCGAAGGACCCTGGGGCTGGCCGGGATTCGAACCCGGGACCTCTGGGATAGCAGTCAGGCGCCTTACCCCTAGACTACCGAGGCCCCCAACCTACGACTTTTGCAGAAGCTGTAAGAATCCGGATGAGGAGTAAAGTGTACTAGATCCCCTCTGTCACTACCCAGTAGTAATGAGTGCAAATGTCTTGGTCTTGCTCATTTAGCAAGATCGAGACTTAGCTATGCAGTCTTGTCTTGTTCTTGCGTTTCAGTCTCTTCTTGTTCTTGTTTTTACTCATCACTACTTCCCAGCCCTAAGTAGAAGGAGACTACCCACATTTGGTAAACTCTTTCTAAGCACTTTTGCGGAAATCTCGAAAATTGGGATCCCACAACTTAGAAGATTCATTACTAACTCGAGATGGTTTAGCTAAGAAACGGCACTTTAACATCAGTTTTAAAGTGGGATGACTATGGCCACACAATGGACTTATCTTTTTGGCCTAAGTGTATAAGCTTAAACCAACAGCTCAGCCATATTTATCCTAACCTAACCTAAGATCTATGGGGTGGGACAGCGAGGGAGACCCAGCCTCCGCTGGAAGGATGGCGTAAACCAGGACGTTCAAAACTTAGGGATGCCAAACTGGATAACATCAGTTTAAAATCGAGACCAGTGGAGAGAACAGTTGAAGAAGCCTGAACCGGATCTCGTTTGTAGAGCCGTTAAATTAATTAAATACTCTGACAGCGCCCATTCAACGCCTTCTCCTGCAGCACCTTCCAGAATCCTCTTATAACTTTTGCAATATCACACTTTAGAACATTAAATCGAAATATTATTTCAGATCCATGAATTTTTCAATATTCCTTCTCAATGAAATCGTAAAATTTCTACTTTTAAGCATAAATCATTTTTCCGATTTTTGTCGTATCTGCACCTGTTACCAAGATCTCCAAGATCTGTAACCAGTTGCGTTTAATTAAACATAATTCTGGTTCCATTAACCCAATATCTTGATCCACTTCATGCAGCATACATTACGAACTTGGCCAGTTAAAATTGGAGTGATCCACGAATTCAGTTCAATCTTCATGAATTCTATTCATACCAATGAAATATAAAATAAAAAATACATCAATAACGCATGAATAATTCTATTTATTTTTTTCCATTTACAATTATTTACATATTCCAGGAATATGGCAGACTTCTGTACCAGATTTAACGATCGTAAAGTAAGGCTTCAGAAA